>CM020452.1:5601760-6801760 GCA_009819605.1 Sterna hirundo | reverse complement strand
ACAGCAGGGTTTTATAGATTCAGCTGCAGGAGTGCGGACTTTAGCCTGTCCTGTCTCCTTCCTTGCATGATTTATTTTGCACAAAGCTTTGAACCAAAAACCTGCTGTGATTTCAAGAGAAGAATCCATGAAAATAATTTAAAGGCAGAGGAAGGCACTGTTAATTTGGGGTGTGCTTATTTACACTTTGCTATCAACAATTATGAAACCTGCGGAGGGTCACAGAATGCAGAATGGCGTTTGCAAGCAGGTGTTGGAAGCGCCATCCCTGTGCCCCAGCACCGCCACTGGTCCTGCCGCTCTCTCAGGTGGGGAGGTTTTGCATTGCGGGTCCTCTGGGAATCGGTGCGGGATGGGAGCTCCGGCTCTCGGCTCCGAATCACAGTGTTCTGTGCTGACGAAGCCACAGCTTTCAGCAGAAAACATGAAGATGGCAGCCTCCTTCGCTCTAACCCTCCAGTGTGATCTGCTCACCCTCTCTTTGTTTCCCTGCCTATTGCTTTTACTCCTTGGATCACACGTTAATGTTCCTATATAGCCAGGTTACTGCTTTAGCCTGTTGTAATTAACCAGCATGACTTTTTAATCTATTAATTTATAATTGAAAACTAATAATAGCATACACTGGGGTTTGTCTGGTGTTTTGGATCAGGCACTTTGGCTAGCAGAGGGATGAGACAGTAAAACAGGATCACGTCCTAATCCCATGCAGTTCACTGCCATCCCAGGCACCCCTGAGGATGTCAGCAGTGCTGTGGGTGTTGTGCGAAAAGTTACCTTTAAATTGCAGGATTGATCCCTCCAAAATCTCTAGCAGTCATAATGGTGACGGGCAGCTCGGCCCACCAGGCAGGACACAGGTTTAGGACCCTTAATTAGAAAAAGTATATTATTTACCCAGCTCCGAGTAGTTTAACAGTTTCTTCATTTAGCTTCCTAATATCAGAAGACAATTATATGTTGGCTGAGAGGGGAAGAAGAGCTACTCGGTGTGGGGAGGAGGAGAGGAGCATGCTGGAGAAGCTCCAGGAGAAAGAAAAACCACATCAAGGCTGTCTGCCTTCCCCGTCCCAAATTACAGCACCCGGAGAGGAATACGCCAGGGGTTGGGTAAGAGCAATGCAGGAGGCTGCCTCGTGTTGGAATATTTTTCTTTGCCTTGGGTGAGTAAATACTAATCTGTTTTGGAAAATGAATTTAGAGACACTGTCTCGCGCAGAGGCTGCGGGAGGAAAGCTGAGCGCCTTTGCTGAGATGGACACATGGACACAGACGTTGAATTTATCTTCAAAGAGGTCTGAGGTTGGGGGAGCTGCTGGAGATGGAGAGCTGGGGGCACCACCGAGGGAGTCACCAGCCCCACAGTTTGGTTGGCAGCCCCCAGGGACCTGCTGAGGGTCCTTTGTCTGATAGGAACGGTGACAGACAGAGATCTGACGGAGCATTTTCAGTCCACAGAGCAACTCTCAGGTGGGCACATCACTCACCTTGGTCTCCATCCACTGACGCTGCCATGTCCTTTGCACTTGCAGGGGCAAAGCTGTGGCTGATGAAGAGGCATGACTGCACCCGCCAGAAGAGATGGTGGCAGTGCTAAAAGAGAGGTCCCACGTGGGCATACTTGCGAGGGGACACCTCTGAGTGAAGAGGAGGTGGAAGAGTGAATTTAAGGGTAAAGTTTAGTGAGGCCAGCAAACGGGAAGAGGAATGACCTGAAACTGCATTGATGGTGGGTGCAGTTGCCAGCGTGTAGCAGAAATTGTGGTCAGGAAAATGAAATTATGTAGGAAATGGAAGGAGGCGCACAGCAGGGAGTGCAGGATAGGATTGCACTATTGATTTTAGGCATCTCAAAGCCGGATGCCTAAGTCGGAGCCAGCCCCCTTCAGCTCCCTCCACGTCCAGGCAAAAGCCCGAGTGGTCCATCAGGCGATTCGCCTGCCATGCTTTGAGTGGGAGGAATGGCTCCCTGGGGGTCCCTCTTTCTCTCCCCTGGCTACAGGTAGAGTCTGATGAAGCACCTAAGGTGGGTGTTGCACATATTCTCTTCCCCTCCCAGCTCAAAGCCGCATCCAACAAGGTAGTTCTGCCACCGCAGTCCAGCCGATATTTGAACGTGGATGAGCTGAGAGCACATCAGAGTGTGAGCATGTGTCTAGGGGCTCCTCAGACTTCAAAGGACAGGAGACACAGACCACCCTCCTTCCAGCAGAGCAAGCTCTCCAAACAGCTGTAGAGCGGAGAGAGGCCAGATCGGAAACCCTGCCAGCGCCCGACAATATGTGATCTATGTGCAGTTTAATGTTTGATGGTTGATGTCAAAGAGAATTCAGCTAAAGGCAGGAAGAGAAACACAAGGAAAACAAGGGTAGCCATGCAGGGAGCCAGCTTTATGACTAATGCTACCTTCTGAGTAATGCTTAAACTGAAACACAAATAATAATAAATCCAGTTCCACTCCATCCGGAGGACAGAGCAGAGCCCACTTTGCTTGGCCAAAACAGGCCTCAGTGTTTAACCACCAGAAAATCCTCCTGAAGTTTTATTGCTTACTGTAAGGACTGTAAAAGCCCCTCAGTTCGGAAATACAGCTTCTGGTGGATTTACAGCATGAGCGCTTGGACGCACTGTTTCCCATTCCGTTGCATTTCAGGAGGTGGGACAAGAAGAGATGCTGATTAGTACTGGGGGATGTGTTTCCATCAAAGCTTGTGCCCGCTGGCCTTCCCTGAAACTCTTTGGACAAGTGGCAAAGCTGGGACCCCCAGTTCTTGCATCATTTTAAGCTCCCAAACCAGAGGCCAAACAGCAGCTCATTCAGCTCATGATGCTTTGCTGCTGGACACAGGTCTGGATGGGGATGCTCTTCTCCCACCTTTGCGACTGCTCCTTCATGAAGCCTGCTCCTCCCTGGGCATTCGGCTCTGAGATCAGCACACCCCTCTCTCATCAAAATGTTATACTCATCAAACTACTCATTAAAAAAAGTACTCAGTGCACGTGGCTATCTACTGCTGAGTGTTGGGTCCTCTGCATTGAGTTTATTGACACTTTTGGGACAATGTGGTGTTTTTTTGGATCACAGATTGCTTTGTCTGTTTAAAAAAGGCTGATTTTTTTGCCAAAGAATGACATCTCTGATGGCTCAGGGTGGATGGAGACTCCTCCATGGTGGAACAGCGTGGTCAGCTGAAGGCAGGCGGTGGAGTGTCCTGAGGGAGGCGATTTGGATGGAGAATGGAGAGCAAGGTCCAGAAAGATGCACGAGACACTGCAGAGTATTTCTGGAATTGGGGGGGGGGGGGGGAAAAAAAAAAGACAAAAAAAACGCTATTGGTTTTCAGGCCAGAATTCACAGAATTTTGATTTTCTATGAGAAAAATGTTAAGTTTTTCCTGATCCTCTCCCAGGGGATGGGAGTTGTATTTTTTCTGCCTAGATCTATTATCTGTCCATTTGTAATCTCTCAGCGCTTTGTGCTGGAGTAGATCATGGGGCTTCCAGCCTTCCCAGGTGCAGGAAACACCAGAAAGTATCAACCCAGTGATTCCTGAGACACCAGAATTAGGAATAAAATGCCTGAAATGCTATGTCTTCTGATTCCTGGGTATCGGGAGCCTGATCTGTGAGGCACTATCATAAATGGGTGATTAGTGGAGCTCCTAAGGAGAGGCTGGCTTTCTCCTCTCTCCCCTCCCCTGGGAGGTATAAACCCAAATGTTGTCCATAAGAAATGAAAAATAATCTTTCTGCTTTGCGTACGTAGACAGAGAACCACATCCAGTGGGCACCGCCCTTAAATAGAGATGATGATGACTGGGAGACAGTCCAGAGGCGATCAGCGAACGTGATCAGAGGTCTCGAAAACATGACCTGTGGGGAATGGCTGTGAGAACTGTCCTTGTTTAGTCTAGAAGCGATGGAGGGGAGACGTGATAACAGCCCTCAGCTATGCAAGCAGTTGATGCAGAGAGAAGGGAATAAACTGTTGTCCATGTCGCTGGGTACCAGCGTGTCCTGGTTTCAGCGGTAATTTAGGGTAATGTAGGAATAACACCCTGATGGGCGAGGTGGGAAGTCCAAGGTTTGGCAGCGGAGGAGGTTTAGGGTCTTACCTGTGGTTGGGGGCCCTGGCCAGGTTTGTGCCCACCAGGGACATAGTGTGGCATGATCTGGCAGGGGATGGTTGGTGCCACCTCCTGGGCTCTCTCCTTGTGCTCTCAGATGGAAATCTTTCAGCCCACAGTTCCTCTTCAGAAAGGTTGGTAGGTGAACCCCACTGGGATGGCTGTGAACACCAGACCACTGAGCTCCTCCTATGAACAGATTTATAGGGACAAAGAGGAGGAGCAGGGACCAGCTCCACCGCATGTCCCAACGGGGAGAAGGCAGCGGGAGCTGCAGAGGAAGAGCATGTCACCGTGCACGTCCCCACAGGCGTGACTGAAACCATGCTGGCTGTCTATGCAGACTACGATGCACCGCAGAATACCAACAAGAAAAGACCTTGAAAATTTCTGTAAAGGGGAGAGGTCGGCATTTCTAATTCCTGCCTCGTCTCCATCAACCCCAGCCATGGCAGGGCACCTCTGGGGGTGGACACTTGCTCCCAGCCCTCACTGGGAGAAAGCTCCAGTGTCAGCAGCCAGCACGGAGAACCCGTGTTCGGAGGCCTGGGGAGAGCGTGTGGTTTTGACGCAGAGGCCAAATGCTTTGGAAGCGAATACTTTAACTGGGTGGTCCTTAGAAAAAAAGATAAATGAGGGAGAGAGAGAGATAGCACGTCCAGTTGGAGCACACGCTGTGGTTATACAACTGAAGTTTTTATTGCTCGTCAGGGACGTGGGGAGACCTGCACCGGGGTTACGCTGCTTGTCACGGCCACCCATGGATCTGTGGCTCTGGGCGACAAAGTGTCTTGGGTCACCAGCAGCTTTGTGGCATCTCAATTTAAAAGCTGCAATCCCGACCGGATCAGAGTAACCTTGCTGCGCGAGCAGCGTCCAGCAAGCCCGGCTGCAGCTGAGCCCAGGGTGTTGCTCCTTCCCCGAGCTTTTGTTCTCAAACCCGTGACTTGAAGCAGCAAGTTTGAGTGCGTTTCTTTCAGATCTGCGTCAGTGCTTTTCCCAACAGCTTGGCAAGCAGCATAAACATCCATCTGCAGTTGTCACTGGTAGCAGCGCACATCATCTGGAGAGAAACTGGCTGCTCTCAGACACCCAATCACACAAGGAGCAAACAGTTGCTTTATTTCTGAGCGGGGCTACACAAACCATTAGGCACCTCATTAATCTTGTGTTTAATTCTCTGCATGAGGCTCACTGGAAGAAAGAATAAATTCTACATTTTAATTATTGGGGGAATATAGCTAGGGCAGCCTTCCTAACTCCTTTTCGTCCCTTGCTGTTGCACTATAAAACATGAAAGATGACAACAACCTGTTGTTAAAGTTGTCCCTCGGTGTTACCTCCCACCTCTGAGCACTGCACAGCCCATGGGCAGAGGGGAGCAAAGACCGACACTGGCTCCACCGAGTCCTGAAACCGGTCACTCCTGCGTCAACAGAGAGACCAAGGCAAAGCGGCCGGAGATGAGCTCTGCTGCCTCCACCTCCTCACCAGCGCTGTGAACCCCAGGGGCTGTGAGTGCCCCGACACCCCGGCTCTCCCCTCTCGCCCTGCGCGGGGCATTGGGGAGTTCGATGAGCTCAGACTGGAGCGAGTCACTGTGCTCTGACAGATGGCTTCGGGCTGTCACAGCGCTCAGCTTTGGAAAGGGCACCACCAGGGTATGAGCAAAGGTCACAGCTTTGGCTTTCCCGGGCTCCATCCCAGTTTTTCTCCCTTCCTAGACCTGCAGGCACATTCCAAGTTGTCTCCTGATAGAGTCCAACTACACCAACAGAGTTTTGGCACTTGCCATGTTCTGCCCAGCATCCCTGGTCCCGACAGGGCTGAGAGCACCCAGACCTGCTGGGACACGCTACCAGTGTGGCATCAGGGGACCACCTGGGCAGCGCTCACACCTCAGCTCTGTCAGCAGGGAGTTTTCCCTTAGAGGCTTTCCTTCTGCTTCCTCTCCTTGTCTCTTTTGCTGTTCTGGTTTAATAACCAGTTTTTAACTGGCAAAAATAAGGTGCGGCCACCTGCTGAAACGGAGCTGAGCTCGACGCAGTCTGTCCTGCCTGGGCGTCCCCTCCTGGGGAAGGAGAACAGCCTGCAGACCCTACACAGTGACCGTGCCTCCTCCCGCGGCTGACGGCCGCAGCTGCCTGTCGCAGGATGACTGTATCGCAGCGGGGGACACTGTCACAGGCTGCCAAGCCATGCTTCACAGGGCTAATTAGATCAATACGGTCGTGGCTGCTGGCACTCACAAGCACGCAGCAGTTGTTTCTTCTGCACAAACACAGCGTCAGCTTTGTAAGTAAAGACACACGACCCAGCGGGCACAGAGGAGCCCTGTCCCCCGTGCTGAGCCACTTCTCTGATTAGCACGTGAGGCTGTTCGTTAGCGTAGAACTACATCCCCCGTGTCCTCCCAGCACCCCCAGCAAAGAGCTCAGCTCTGGGAGCCCTCGTGCCCCAGAGCTGGCTCAGGCAATGGGTCCCCCGAGGAAGTTTTTGTTAATTATCCTCAGCCTGCCTCCAGAAGAGACATCTTGGGGGAACATCATCCCCGAGCTTTCTGCTGCGCATCAGGGCCATGGGGGCACCCAGAAATATTTTAATGTGACTTTGTGTTGGTTTGGCTGGCAATGACGACTAGGAGGACTTTCATGTGAGCCCAGCTCTACTGGTGGCCATGGACTTGTGCTGATTTCCACCAGTGGCAGATGCAAGGCTTAGTCTTTACTGAGTCATTTCCTTGACATCTTTTCTTTCTTCGTCCTACTTCTGCTTTTCAGAGGCTGCTAACAGACTTGGAGCTCTGCAGTGGGCAAGAATGGAATCCGTTCATCTGAAAGATGAAGAACTATTCACCACTATCCCTGGCTCAGAAGCTGCCAGAAGCAGCCTGAAGAGGTTTAGTTAGGGTTTAAAGCTAAAACACTACTAACTTAACCCTCTGTAATTATTACCTGCACCTGCTGGGATGCCTGCCCTCTTCACACCCTCATCCACAGAAGGGACGATGCCCACCAGCACAGCCAGTAGAACGCTGCCTCAAGGTAGACCTGAGCCCCCAAGCTCAGCTTTGTAGCAGCTCTGTGTCCCAGGGCATCTCCATCCCCCACACCCTGGGGTCAGGTTGGGCACGGCAGGGAGTGCAGCCTTAGGCTGCCTTGGCCTGGGAAGGACACAGCGGAGCCAGGAGGATAGTGGCTGCTCGTGACCAGGAGCTGCAGTGTAAATCATTCACCTTCCCTTTCTCTAGAGATAAGATGAGCTGTTTGACCGGTCACCTGCTGCCAAGCCAGACAACTTACAGCCCTAATTGACCTGCTTCTACCCCACTGGCAACATAGAATCATAGAATGGTTTGGGTTGGAAGGGACCTTAAAGATCACCTAGTTCCAACCCCCCTGCCATGGGCAGGGACACCTCCCACCAGACAAGGCTGCTCAAAGTCTCATCCAGCCTGGTCTTTAACACCTCCAGGGATGGGGCAGCCACAACCTCCCTGGGCAACCTGGGCCAGGGGCTCACCACCCCCACAGCAAAGGATTTCTTCCTAATACCCAATCTAAATCTCCCCTCCTTCAGTTTGAAACCGTTACCCCTTGTCCCTGATCAAGAGTCCCTCCCCATCCTTCCTGTAGGCACCCTTCAGGGACTGGAAGGCCACTATAAGGTCTCCCCGGAGCCTTCTCTTCTCCAGGCTGAACCCCCCCAGCTCTCTCAGCCTGTCCTCACAGCAGAGGGGCTCCAGCCCTCGGATCATCTTCATGGCCCTCCGCTGGCCCCGTTCTAACTGGTCCATGTCCTTCTTGTGCTGAGGAGCCGGACACAGTACTCCAGGTGGGGTCTCACCAGAGCAGAGTAGGGGGGCAGAATCACCTCCTCTGCCTCCCTGGGCCTCTCAGGACCTTCGTTATTTCCAAGGTTCTGCTCAGATGACCAACAGATACAAAAGGGAAAGGGGCCGATCAGCTGTGGTATCCTTTTCCTCTGAGCAGATTCATAGCCTGGGAAGGATGACCCTGTTAAATACAGTTTACTAGACTCAAAATAGAGATAGCTGGGTGAAGGATTAGGCCCTATAACACTGAAGACCTGCCTGGGAGACCGAATAGTCTGATGTGTGAATATCAGAAAAAAACACATTTCTGGACATGCATTTTCTGCCTGCCTTTCTGCAGGGTGTTTATAGGTGTGAGGATGGGTTAACATCGTCTTCGGGCAGAGAGCTCGAGGGATGAGTACAGCAGGCATCTCACCTGAGCAGAACGGGACCTGCCGAGACAGAGACATAGAATTAACGCCTCCCCGAGAGCCTCCTCCACTGCCACAGGAAAGGGCTTCTGGGGAGAGGAACCGAGATGGCAGCGGAGATGCTAAAAAGGAAAGAAACAAAAAAGCCAGTCTGTTCCTCCTCCTGCCGCTGCAGGACTTGGAGAGCACGGACGGAGCTCTCTACCCCCAGGGCAGCTGCCATCTGTCCTCCCACCACAATGCTGGTCTGGTTTAAGAGGTCCCACCTGGCTCACTTACTGCCAAGCTCCCCTTCCTCTCCCTTCTCCATGAGAGCTGAGGTCTCCCCAGCAGCCCTGTGTCACAAAGGGCCCTCTGACCACCCTGCCTAGCCCCCTGTGGGAAACCACCCCCTATCTTATAGGGGATATCCCCTATCTTATCTATTTCATAGAATCATAGAATCACAGAACGGTTTGGGTTGGAAGGGAGCGTAAAAACCATGCAGTGGCACCCCCTGCCCTGGGCAGGGACACCTCCCACCACACCAGGTTGCTCCAAGCCCCGTCCAACCTGGCCTTGAACCCCTCCAGGGATGGGGCAGCCACAGCTTCTCTGGGCAGCCTGGGCCAGGGGCTCACCGCCCTCAGAGTGAAAAATTTCTTCCTGAAATTGGGGAAGACCTCCCTTTAATGGGGAAACCTCTAAAAAGCTGCCCCAGGCTGCATATTTCTTAATGCAACCTCTTTTTCCATTCTCCAGTTTGTTGCGTGTGTGTGTGTGCAGAATGATCTGTTGGTATTTAAACATGATTTACAAGAAAGTGAAGGAGAGGAATCTCCCAGCAGCTGTGCCTGATAAAAGGGAGCCCCTCACCAGGCAGCAGCCGATGCTGCCTGCTGCTCCCAGCACCTCTGAGATGAAAGGAGAGAACACCTGCCTTGAAGACAAACTGCACCCAAAAATGCCGGTGTCTCCCAGGAAGGAGAATTTACTACCAGTGAAAAGCAAGGCTGGGCTTTTTTCCCCTCTCTCTCACCATGTGGCTCTCAGGCACACATGATGCTTTCCAAACCAGCATTATCTGCATGGAGATTACTCCTCAAATGTGAACAGGAGCATGACCAAGGCATAGCAGTGGAGTTTATTTCCCCTTCTGCAGCGCATGGGGGATGCGCAAGCCAGAGGTGTAACAAAAGGCATATGTTTTGGCATGCAAAGGGAAAATGTTTCTTTTTTTTTTTTTTTCTTTTTTTCCAGGGGCTTTTTTTATTTCTCTGGATCCGCTACACTAATTACGAGGCAAGTCTCTGCAATTGCAAGTCTCGAGAGAGAAGGGGAAGGTTCATTGGTTCTCACACACGTCTAGAAATGGGGAGGTCGGAGTTTTCCTTCTCTGTGTGTCCAGAGACACCTCATTTCTGAGCACCGCTGGGTTTTCTGGCCATGCTGGGGATTGTGCCATTGCCTCCCAGCCTCACCTCTAGGAAGCAGGTGATTATGTGATAATCTCAAGCTCCATTGAAAAAGCCAATTATTTGTTTTGGAGGGAATGTGGAAAACTTGAGCCTCACAGACTCAAAACCCAATGGGCAAACAAAAGGAGAAAATAGCACAGATGGTTGTTTTTGCCGTATTTTCTTGCTTAATCACTGTTTTCTCCCAGATTGTGCTTACAAAACGTGGTTGCTGCCGTCGTACATGTCGCTTCTAAACTTCCTGATGATCTGCAACTCGGCGGTGGCTGGCAGCGCGCTCACACGGGAGAGCCAGCCTCTGAGCAAATACTGTCACTTCATTAGCTATTTTTAACAGCAACAAAGTTCTTGACTTTTAAGTTGATCCTACTATATTTAAGTGGGGAGGGGGGGATGCCTCACTCATTACTTCTGAATATTTGGCATTAAAAATTGAATTTTCACTTCTTTCTGCCTCAAAAAGGCAAGAGGAAGATCATTTTCATAACTTGTGTCCTGGTGTGAATTTACTGCAGGGTTAAATACTTTGTAGAGGGCTTTAAGAAAGCCAGCAAGAGAGGCGAGCATTGTATTTCACGAGAGTACTATGTGCTGTGATGAAAAGGAGGAGGTGATGCCTGGCTGGCGATGGCCAGCCGCGCCGTGGCCATTAGCAGAGCCTGGCGCCGCTGTCTTGCAGCCGTGCAGCAACGTTACGCATGCAAAACACATGCAGAAACCCTGCCGTGGGGCACAGCCGCGCTGCCCTCCCCAGCTGGGTCCAGAAGATGTGACCCCTTTCCAAACCAGGTCATTCTTCATCCTGAAAGATGTCTGCATGAGATGAGCTGCTCCCATTCCTTCCTGGGGAAAGCAAACCCAGCGGGACTGGAAAACCTGCGATTGAATCTTTTCTCTGTCTGGTTTGAAGCTTGGATTGTTTTTACCTCTCTTCTCTAAGCAGAAGGCAGCCAGGTTTGTTGTTGTCCTCGATCCATCCCGTTGAAGCCATCCTTCTCTGTAGACAAGTTCCACAAGTGCTGGGGGGGTTGTATAACACAAGGTGAAAACCCTGTCTCAATTTATATTTAATCATTTATACGACAAGGAAATAAAAACCAAGGAGCCTGTCCCTCTCTTTGGCAATCCCTTCCAGCTGTGCATTGAATGAGGATCCAGGCAACCAGCTCGCAGGCGTGAATTGTGCGGGTTGGAGGTGGCGGCTGGTGTCCGTGTGATGCCGTAGGTCTCTGCAACAGCAGTCGTGGGTCATCCATAATTTGGTTCCAGTGGGTCAAGCTGGATCCATCGACTGCAGGGCTCCGCTCCCAGCCTCATGCCCCCTGTGCTGGCCTCAGCAGCAGTTTGCAGCCAGGACTGGCCAAGCTGGCTGTGCATGAGGAGGGGAGAAGCACGGGACCTGGACGCTCCAAGGCTGCGGCTTTGTGTGGTGACGGCGGCACCATCACCCCAGGAGTCCGGGACAGGAAAGGCTCGTTTGTAGAGATGGGTGTCTGTCCTGGTTTTAGTGACCTGAGCATGACATTAATGGTATGGAATAAGGTGTGGGATATCCTGATTTGAGGTAAAACAGAACCAATTTTTTTTTCAATAATTTTACTTTTTTGTTACATCTGTTCTAACTGTCTGCACTTTCTGAATTTAACAGCATATTCTTCAGCAGTGTCTGCTTCCAGAGTGATAACGCCTGATGTTTACAGTGAACACCAAAGAATGGTATGTAGAGAGGGTCTTGCTTCTACTTATTGCTGTAACAACCAAGCCCAGCTCACTTTGTTATTTGCCCTATTGGAGGGTCAGAAGTGGAAAAGTGTAGGGGACCTGAGGGGAGGAGGGGATAGGACAGGGGACCCCAAACTGACACCAGGGTATTCCATCCCATCTGCCTCATGCTCAGTATAAAAGCTGAGAGATCAAAGGGTCAGCCCTCTTTCTTCAATGACCAGTGCTCAAGAAGGACCCTGTCTGTTCATCTGCCTTTCATCCCAATCCGAGCATTCCTGAATCCAGTTCCCAAATCCAGTTCCCATCCATCGCTGAGTTCAGTCTGGGACTTTCCCAGTGCCTGCCAGTGAGATCATCATCATCCTGGGAGCTTGATACAGTTTTGTATATATTATATATATTTCATTATTTTCTTTCTGATATTATTATCTTTTCATTATTAATACTTCATTAAAGTAGTTTAATTTTCTTTTCAGTCCCCAAGTATCTCCTTTATTTTCTCTCCCTTCGGTTCTGGGAAAGGACAGAGAGACGTAAAGAAAGCATCTGTCATTCATTCAGTGGCCAGCCTAGTCCAAACCATGACAGTGTCTCTTGCTGCCATTCCCTTCCTGAGGGTGTTCACAAGGATCTCTTCTCTCCCCTGTTGATTTCATTTCTTAAGATGTTTTTAGGATCTTAAAACCCTTGGCCTTTACCTCCCAGACTGTCTCCCTGGAGTCCCACACTCCAGAGGGGTGAGCAGAAAGCAGGTGGCCAGAGAGCAAGAGCCTCTTGTCCTTAGGCTAAAAAGGGGCTATTTTCATCCTCACTAAAGCAGAGAGGAGGCAGGACCCCAGGGAAAGAAGCAGCCTTTTACACAGCAGGCCTGAAGTGCCTCTTGCAGACTGGCACCAACGAATATCCCAGATGATGGTGACACCAGAGCACACCTTTCCTGCTGCTCTGTGTCTCTGCTTTCCCTCAGGTCCATCCCTGTGAGCACCTCCGGCTCCTGCACCTCCACACCCTGCCAGCCTGCATAGAGGAGGCAGGGGGTTAATTTGGGCTGGGACATCAAGCCAGAGCCATCCCATGAGGATACAGAACTGCAGATCCTCAACCTCCCCCTGACGGCTGATGTCCCCCTGAGCTTCAGGGGGTTTCTCTCCGCTTACAGGTGGGTCTAACCAGGCTTTCCACAACTCGTTATTCACTCATTGAACAAGAAAAATTAATGAATGTATACATGGAGGTCAGAGATTATTACTTGACAGTGCTAGAGGGGGCTCAGAGGGGCGTTACCCCAAGGTCAACCCTTGGCAAGTGTTTGCAAGATGGGGATGCAACAAACTTCACTCCAAATTCACTTAACAGCGATTCGGTTGCTCACTAGCTCCAAGGCAGTGTGTGTCTGCAAATCCCACCAGGCGTTTCAGCATCAGCTCTATCCCCTCTGCCCAGTTTCCAGGGCTCTGAGATGAAGGAATGCAGTTCATGGCCCAGGTCTTCACGTGTTGGCCAAGATGGTAGCCCTCCTTGTGTGTCTCTAGGTAAATGGATCCAGGCATCTCCAAATTCAGATGTTGACTTCCAGACACGCATTTTAAAACTTGCCTCATCCCCTTTGTTTCTCCAGTGCTTGTTTGTTATCTTCTTTAGAAGATGAAAGAAAAAAAAAAAAAGGCTTTTTTTATGTAATCCAATTTTGAAGGAAAAAGATTATTTTCTTAAGGCACTTTAGGGGCCATTTAACTTCCCAGTTGCCAAGACTGCCATATAAATTTGCCGATGACATGACGTTGTTATCTAACACCTGCTAAGAAAGTGACACAAAATAAGAACAACACCTTCCTAAGAAATTCCCAAATTGTTTGTCTTCTGGTAATGGATTAAATACAGATGTAGATTTTGGACCCGGAGAAAGCAAAAGGAGAGGGAAAACAGCCATATCTGCTTTTTTATTCTTCTTTCTGCTCGTATGTGCTCAGGGAAGGGTTTAGAGAGAAGCAGGTGCCATCCCTAATGAACAGTGAAATATTGGCTTTTCGATGAGATACTTCTACCCTGCCTTAATCTCTCTACACATGAAGCAAGTGAAGTCCTTTGCTTCCCAGAGCTAAAGGGGCTGCAGCCAGGACATTATGCCTGTTCTTTAACTGAAACAGAAATCTCATTTTTAAACTTCAGTATTACCTTCTTTTTCTTCATCAAAGGATACAAGGAAGAGCAAAGGTCCTGGAGGATGCGTGTAATTGTAACTCTTACAATTATTAAAAAAAAAAAAAAAAAAAACAAAAAAATGTTGTTAATAAAAACCCTACCAAACTGGAAGAAATCAGCAATTATCCCAGGCTGCCTTATTTTTCATTTTTAGTGGAGAAGAAGTTACTTTGTCTCCATGGTTAGCGTTAAACTAATTGTGCCCTTGGCTCTTCAAGAGAAAAAAAGATAAATGCAAGAGGCGGGTGGCAGGAGATCACTAATTCCTCAGAGCTGTCCTAAACTGGTGTAACTCTGCTTAGGACTGTTGGTTTCTGTGTGCTGTACCAATTAGTGCTGGCTGAGGATCTGGCCTAGAGTTTATACCCTTTCTGATTTTTACTTTAATTGCTCTTTCTGGATGTAATTGTGCAAAGAGGCCTATTAATATTATCCAGTAAAAAGGAGTGATTCACTAGCCCCATCTATAGCATCATTGCCTATTAAGGCTGTCTGAAACTCCCCTTGTAAGACTGCTTGGAGTTATAATTTTAATTTAAATCATTTGTGCTGAAATTTTCTATAATGGAGCATCCACCTCAGGCCCATTTTCTGTTTAAGGGGCAAGGGAGGGAGTGAACTTCAGCCAAAACAATTCAGCAGTTTCTAAGAACAAAGTTAGGGGGAAAAAACATATTGTTTTCCCCAGCCTGCTAATTTTGGCCAACTTTTGTTCGAAAAGTTGTGACCCCCGCCATGCTTCACAACAGGGGCTGAAGGGTGATTTCTGGGTGAAGTTCATGCCATTTGTTGCCACCTAGAAAATCCAAGTTGTGATTGTATGGAAAAAAAATTGCTGCAAGGGCTGGGTCCAGCAAACCAGCTTGGTGGGTTTTGTTCAATCAACTGAATTGGTTGGATGCTTCTGGCAGAGGGAGAACTTTTCTCTATGCCACATCCTGGCCATGTGTCCCTGCCACCTCCCTGGGCTCCCTGTGCCCCAGTTCCCCCCTCCTCCGACCATCGTGGGGCTGGGGTTAGTCCTCCACCGGCTCAGGGATCTGAGCTGCATGATGGTGGTCCATGACCGGAGCAACACGAGGAAGGGGCACGCATGTTCTGCCGAGGTGTGGAGAGGGGAAACAGGCTGCCAGCAGCCCACGCTGACCTCAGGTTGTGTTTAATACCAAACCTCAGCTGTGCATTATAGGGATACAGCCCCTATAGCTTCAGCTGCAGGGGCCACCACTGGTCCAGGTGTGAGCAGGACCCTCTGTATTTGTATCTCTCTGCTCCAGTGGGATTTGCTGAATCTGCAGCTGACAGCAAAGCCACGGCTTCCCCCTGCCCTCAAGCATTCACCAGTTTGAGGTCTTGCAGGTGAAAACTTCTTCAGTCAGATCCAGGGGAGACAAGAGACAGGGCTAGGGGTAGGCTAGAGCATGGAAACTGGGAACAGAGATAAGGACATAGAAAAAGCCAAAAGGATTTAAAAGTAGGACAGGAGCAGGGGATGGACAAGGAACTGGTGGGGGGGAACAGGCAACCCAGAGGTTCCCAGGATGCCCAGGATCAGCTGTGCAAAATGGTGGGGAGAGACAAGGCAGTGTGCCAGGAGAAGCTCCAGGAGTGGGAGCCAGGGCACAGGGAGGGAGCACCAGTGGAAAGCAGTCTGCCTTGAAGGGTTCAAATGATACCAGGGACTGTAGGGGCTGCTCCAGCATGAAGGGGAGACGACAGGGCAGGAATCATGCGGCAGAGGTGGGCAGGAGGAGCTGGAGCTTCACGGGATCATTTAGTGGGAAACTGGGTGGGCTTCCCCAAGTGATGCTACAGAGAACCAAGCCAGGACCAGGAAAGGCCCAAGCCCTATCCCTTCTCTGTCTAAGGGCAGCGGAGGTTGTCAACATGCAGCATTTCTGCTCTTGTTAGGGGCAGCGCTACTCGAGCACCATGGTGGGAGAGAGCCTGGATGCCCCTTCTGTGAGTGTGGGTGCTGTTAATCTGCATTCTCCTTTGTTTGCTACCAGCTATGCCATGTTGATAAAGCACTTTGTTAATAGTTGGGGCATGTTAGGAAAAATCCTTAAAAGTAATAAAAATAACTATGGGAAAAAAAATTCTCATAAAATATGAAGCAATATTTGACAATTCCAAACTCAAATATTAATGTTTTCCAACAACAAATATGCTCTGAAAGTATTTTTCCACGAGATGTTGCAATTCATATCTTGGCATTAAAAAAAGTGTTCCAGCAACAAAGTCCTTGTGAGCTCTAGCCAATATTATTCTCATATTATAAATGGGAAACTGAGGCCCAGAGATGGGGAGTTTCCCATAATCCATTAGTAAATTAGTGGTGGAACCCAGAAATCCCTTCTGTTAACCCAATGTCCCTGGGTAAGACTATCCAGTAGAGATGAGCACTGCCTTTAATTTTCCATCAGATGCTAAATGTCCTCTTTCGGTTTAGATCGGTACCTCACCTAATTCATTACATGCTCTTATTTCACTTGAGGAGATATGGGAATTCTCACTGATCTTGGAGGAAATTGCTTTTCCTTTTGTTAGGAATAATTAGGAATGCAATTTATCTCCCCTTAATTATGAGTGCAGGAGGATAAATTTGCCTTGTTAAATATTTATTGTTCAAAATCGGGTAGTAAGAAGCAAAGCCCTGGAACTGCAGCCTAGGAAATATATCCCCTGGCTTCCAGTGTAACGATTTAATCTGCTATTCTGCTCCTCAGATCAGTTTTCCAATTCAATGTGCAGCACAAATTCACCGGGGATAATATAAACTTTTACTGCTACTGGCTTTGGGGCTATGAAAACTTGGAGTTTCAGTCTCTTGGCTTGGAGATCAATACTGAAACTTAAGTGGCTAACATCCCCATACAAGGCTAGAATTTATTTTCTGTGGTTGTCTATAAATCAATGACAATATAATGTCCATTCTGCTCATGCCTGCCTGTAGTTTATGGTGAGTAGCCATCCAGAATTTGACTAATATGTGAAACTATTTCTGTCCATCTGGTCCAACAGGCCAGGCAGGCATGTCAGAGAAGAGTAACTCTTCCAAGAGCTGCCTTTGTTCATAATAAATCTCCGATTAAAACCAAACAGATGTGGAGGGTGGATGTTTCACGCAGACCTTCGGCTGCATCCTGCATTGTTAGCCCAGGACCGAGACGTCGAACTCAACTCCATGGAAGATTCCCAGCATTCTTGGATTGCTTCAAATCGAAGCCTACTGAGAAAACATCTCTGTACTTTCAGGCCATTTGACCCACCGGGTCATGAAAATAAACATTTGAAGGAAAGGCATATTTCTGTTAAATTCATATTTACAAAATCCAAGGGCTTGTTTCCTGCTCTCGCTCACAAGGTGGGAAGTGCCCATGGCATGGGCCATCCTAGGCCAGAAACAGGGACCTGGTGACAGGACCACTTGTGACTTTTTGGGCAATTCCTGGGGAGAGAGATGCCAGTGGGGTTACCCTGGGGAGTTATTAGGAGCAAGGAGAAGGAGGCAGTTGCAGAAGTTAATCACTGATTTCTGCTGATGCAGGACCTGACCTGTACCTACCTCAGTGATGTGACCCCACAAAACCAACTGTTTCTGTAGGGTTGATTTGGGTTTACAGAGGTAGATCCTGTTGGCAGGGTCTGGAGAGCGGAGGGGATCTGCATGGCCACCCCAAGGGCATAATGCTGCCCCTCCGAGGGGTCTCTGCTTGTGTGGTTAAACACAAAGTGCAAAGAGATCTTTTCTGAAGATCATTTCCAAATTCCCCTCATCCTCATCTCTGGCAGTGGCAGTTAATTGCCAGTAAACTTAAAGTATCAGGAAATAATTCTGCGCACAGCATGGATCCAGCATTTGAAATTCGTTGTTAGCGGAAACCAGGGACAAACTCCGCTGATTGAGAAGGGGCTGGCCAAGACGATGACCAGCGTTGCTCTCTCTGGTTATACACTAAGGGAAAGGCAGCTTTTTCTCCGGATGAGTAACATGGGATGATCATGTCCAAAGAGGCTCTCTCTGGACACAACACTGCACAGCTGGCGTCTGGATCTCCATCCGCTGTGCTTTTCAAGATTGGATGCTGTGCATGATACCACCCTGGAGGTGTGAACTTCAGGGCCAGAGAGGACCATTAGCTCTTCTCATCTGGCCTCAGGCAGAAAACAAAGGCTATAAAATTTCACCCAGTTACCTCTGTTTGACTAAAGCATCTCAACCAGAAAAATATCCAGACTCGACCTGGAGATTGTGAGGAACAAGGACTCGGCTCCATGTGGTCACTGGCTCCAGTGTTGATCAGTCTCGGTGGCAGAAGCAGGAGCCCAAGAGACCGATGCCTGGCCCCGAGTCCATCTTCTGGCTGGGGGGGGGGCTGAGGAGCCATTGCAGAACAGCAATTTCACTGCTCCCTCATCAGCCCCAAGGGACTGTTATACCATGGCATGAACACACTCCACTCCACAGCTTTCTTAAGAGGTGCTTTAAATACAGGAGCAACTGGAGGCCCCATCAAGGATGGAAGCTTTGTCCTGATGGATACGGTGTGCAGAGAGAAACGCTCCATCCTGATGGACTTACAGGCTCTGTGGATGAGAGACTCAAAGGGTGGGAGGAGGACAAGGGAAAACCTCTTCCCCGAGGATGACAGGGTGGAGCAGAGCACAGGCTAAGGCCATCCCATGAGCTGGATAAGGAACAGGCGTAGCTGCAGATGGGTGTGAAGTTGGGAACAGGCCAGGGCATTCTCAGAAGCTCATGGGAGTCGCTGGCTACCTGCTCTTTCCCTGGACCACACGAGACAGGAGAGGCAGGACCCAGGTACAAACCATCCTCCTCCCAGAGCTCAGGGCTGCCTCTCAAACCATCCACCCACCAACACAGCACAAGCCTGAGCCTTCCTTCAGCCACTGCTCCAACATAGCCAGAATTAAGGTGCTGTGTGCCACACATTTCATACTCTGGAAAGTAAAAGTCCTCTCGTTGCTTTGTTTCCTCTGGCAGCAAGTGGAGAACCCTTACAAACCTGAAACTCTTTTTTCCGTAAGTGAATGCGGGATGTTCTCCTGGGGTTGCCTTTAGTGTTTGGCAGGTGTGATGGATAGAAAAAGGGAAAGGAAACCACTTCTCTCTTGACAGCCTTGGGTTTAGCTTTTCCAAGATTTCCTTTCCAAATCTGCACTCTGGAAACAACACTCACATTTATTACATCAATCTCCCAACACTCCAGCAAGCGGGGACCAGGCATCCCAAGCTGAGACATCGTGGGCCTCTACTTCTTCAGCTATAGCAGAATTTGCAAGTCCAGCTATGACTAGCATCACGTTGCTTGCGAGCCTCTGGTTTTGGGCAGGATCACACGCTGCTCTCTCATCGGCACAAAGCCAGCGTGTTGTATGTGTTGGTGCAGCACAGAGCTGATGTGCCGCACTTCCAGGTGTCAAGTTTGTTCTGTGCTGTCTACCCACTTGAGTTGAGTTAAAAACTGATACTAGCTTTGCTGTCTACCAGCAATTTGTGCACATGGAAGCTTCCTCGCCGGCTCCTTTAACTGCTGTTGGTACAGGCTGCGGTGTGGCCCTTTGGCCAAGACTGTGAGGCTGAGAGTCACTTGGGAGGATGGTTGTCTTGCAATTGCTATAACAGCCTGATTTGGGCTGCCTGGAAAAGTGAAAGAACAAGTTCTTCATTTTGCTTCCATTTGAGAAATAAAGGTAAATGACTCCATCTGTGCCAGTTGTGTCAGTTCCCTTTGGATAGGCAGGAATTCGGCATTGCAGGGGTGAGTATCTGGAGATGTCTTCAGCAGTGTGGGCAGATCTGCAGTGTGACTGTAAAGAGCGCTCCAAATCCCAGATTCTTGAAGGAACTCCAGCACCTCAGACTCTCCAGTGTCCCTCCGGCCATTGTCACAGCCCTGGTGTAGGCCACGTGTTTGCTTTATGGCCTGGGTCATCCTCACAAGCCCTGCAACCTCACCCAATCTTCACCTCAAAGGTGTGGCCTTGTGTCTGTAGCACGTGTTTGGGCTCCAGATGGACCCAGTATGCCCTGCATCCATGGCAGCACACGCCACCTGCAGCATCCCATGCCTCCATTCCCATTGCACCTCCATCATCTGGCCAACAGGGAGCTGGAATGTAGAAGCGGAGTTTCCTGCCGGTTCTCCAGCCACCCCAGAGAAGCCAAATGCATGGGTTTTTGGCATGTGTTTGCTTGTGTGTGGAGGACACTTTCCTCCTGCACCCGCCTCGCTTGACCAGGATGGGGGACCCAGAAGTGCTGGTCCAAGCTTCAAGGCTTCCGTTCCCTCTGCCTGAGCTGACAGACATGATCCAAGCACCTGAGTCAAAACAGAAGGGTTAAACGAAGGCATAATTGGCCCTGGGAACGTAACTGTTAGCACATGCATTGAAAACACAGATAAAAGGACTGGCAAGACCATATGTGCCTCTTGAAACCTGCCCGCATGCTTTCTTATGTCTCCAAGGGCCGGTTCCTTCTCCCTGGCTGGGTGACAATTTACCTCTAGGACCTGTTGCTGGGTGAAACAGCAAGATATTATCACCATCCTACATTCCCCAAGTTCACACTCCGCTTCCCAGGTGTTGCAGTTACAGCTGTTTTGTTCCTGCACTTCGGCTAACACTTTCTAAGGATGTTTAATTTAATTTTTCAACAGTTGCTATCTCTCATCTACAAACACCTCTAGTTTGACACATTATATCCTCTGGGTGCTGGTGAGCAGCAGAGAAACCAACATTACTAAAGTGAAAGTTCCCTGATAGACCTGCAAATAAATCTGCTGCATCCCTAATCCTCGCTGCTGTCCTGATGTGACTCGCAGATACTGAATACTTTTGCTACTTGCAAAACTGCTCAGAGCACCAAACTCCGAGAGATGTTCCTCCTTCAGGTCACTGCTTCCAGCCGTAGCATCCAATCCCCCACTGCCACCAGGTCTTGCTGCTTTTCCCTGTGATGGATAGCAGTTGACCAAGGTTTATACTCCCCATATCTCTCCCAAGGAAATGTCCTCCAAGAAACCACTGCTCCATGTCCTCCCAGCTCTCCTGCATCTCTCCACATTTGGTACCTCACACAGAGGACGCACTGGCACTAGATTTTTCTATAATCATTGAAAAAGCCAACAATTAGCTCATCAGCTCCAGTATCTTGTTTAAAGCCATTTTTTCCTCCCTGACATGGATGTTCCTCAGAATGTTCTGGCAGGGACATGGGAGTAACTGCCAGCTCCCTGGTCCTCCTTCCCGTTCCTTCAGGTCACTGAGACAACAGCGGCTGGAAAATGCAGGGTTCTTGTGTTAAATCCTATAAATGAGAAATACTGAAAGTGAGAGTCCTCTGACCTAGCTTTAAGCTTTAAATGTCACCTTAAACTCCCCAGATAGCCTGTAGAGATCAGCAGATAAGGAGTCATCTCCTCCAGATGGGGAGTCACCTGCCCTGCTTTAGAAGGCCACCATGAGGAGATGAATTGCTCTTTAGAGGAGCTCCGCTGCCTTCGGAGGAAGCCAAGGGGACTGGTTAACATTTGGTAGTCTAGTTTTTAGGCACTAAATCAGGGCAAATGGATGCCCCTGCAGATGTCTCGGGATATGGGAATCCCTGTTCTTCCTTTAGAGACATGAGATCATTTCAATCCAACGCCATCGCAGCGAGCAGCCAGCTGTGGTCGGGGACGCTGGGGTCATCTGGAGGGGCACATGCTGGTGTGTTGGGTTTGGGGTTGCCCGGTTTTGCTGGTGGTTTCTTTCTCAGCAAAAAAATGAACTGGGGATGGTACCCACTTCCAGCAGCTGTCTCAGGGAAAGCTGTGAGACATGCGCTCACACTGCTGCGTTTTGCTACCTTACATGGAACACACTGTGCAAGACAGATCCTGGTGGGACTGAGGTTCACACATTTCCAAATCCGTCTAAAAAAGTTTTGATAGAAAATTCAAGTGAGATGACACTTTAACTGGAAATAACAGCAGCAGAGAAATCAACAAACTTCAGGCCTTGGAGTCTGTTCCTTCATTTTCATCAAATCCAGCACATTCGTCTCAAACCGTCTGGAGCAGACGTTCTGTGCATTTTTTTTATCCCAGAAGATACCACAAACAGTTTCTGTTTCAAATTATGAAGTAATAAAAGAAACCTCACCACACTGATGTTTGTTACTAATTATGTTACTTATGTTTTTATATCAGCAACTCCAAGCTTAAATCCACTTGCAATAATAATCAAAAAGCAATTCAGGTCAGATTTTACAACGCTTTAAACATATTATCTCTGTGCTTCCAATCAAATAATCAGTCCCATATTGTATTCCTATAAGCCATGGTCAGCATGTTCTGCAGATGTTTCGGAGCGTGAGCGTAGCTGTCTTCTCTGCTAATGTATAGACTGCTGTGATCATAGAATCATAGAATCACAGAATCACAGAACGTGTTGGGTCGGAAGGGACCTCTAAAGGCCACCTCGTCCAACCCCCTGCAGTCAGCAGGGACATCTGTAACTAGATCAGGTCGCTCAGAGCCTCATCCAGCCTGGCCTTGGATGTCCCCAGGGATGGGGCCTCCACCCCCTCTCTGGGCAACCTGGGCCAGTGTCTCACCACCCTCAGTGTCAAGAACTTCTTCCTGATGGCTCATCTAAACCTGCCCTGCTCTAGTTTAAACCATCCCCCTCGTCCTGTCGCTCCATGCCCTTGCAAACAGCCCCTCCCCAGCTTTCCTGGAGCCCCTTTAGGGACTGGAAGGGGCTCCAAGGTCTCCCCGAAGCCTTCTCTTCTCCAGCCTGAACCCCCCCAGCTCTCTCAGCCTGTCTTCGTAGGAGAGGTTCTTTGGGCCGTTGGACCATCTTTGTGGCCTCCTCTGGCCCCGCTCCAACAGCTCCATGTCCTTCTTGTGCTGAGGGCTCCAGAGCTGGACACAGGACTCCAGGTGAATCATACGATCCTATCATCACTATAATCCCATGTCCAGGGGTGGTCATTCAAGCGTGGGATGCCAGGTTGGCAGCAGAAGATGGACCCGGCAGCCTATTCAGACAAGATGCAAGAAGTGGTTCATCTTCCAGGTGGGGGAGCTGAGGCAATGGACTTTTTTAAGGATAAAATGCAATAGAGCTCTTAGGCACCTGACGTGGTGTTAGGAGGGGTCTACAGAGCCCAAGGCCCTGCGTGGTCCAAGGAAGCAGGCTCTGATATGCTTAGTGAGTCTTTGCTGTCCTGGTGTGCTCAGAGAGGACAGGGCAGTTGAGACCCCTCTCAAGAGCCCTCATATCTCAGGAGAGAAAAAATATTTTTAAAAACCTATTCTTACTTATGCTCCGAAGTCTTGTTGCTCCTGTGGCTTGCCTACTCAAAGGGAAACCACCAAAACCTCATGCTCTGGGGAAGCCATCTGCTTCCACACGGGTATTCTTCAAATCCCTGTGACCCCGAGCCTGCTCTCTCCCCACTGATGGCTGGGCATCCCTCTTACCTCCCACAGACGTATCCCTCTGCAGCACTTTGCCCTGCTGCGGGACTTCTAGGCTTGCCAAAGTGGAGCTGCCTGGCCTGCCTGCCACAGCCCGGTCATTTCCAATCATAGAATCATAGAATGGTTCAGGTTGGAAGGGACCTTAAAGCCCACCCAGTGCCACCCCCTGCCCTGGGCAGGGGACACCTCCCACCAGACCAGGTTGCTCCAAGCCCCGTCCAACCTGGCCTTGAACCCCTCCAGGGATGGGGCAGCCACAGCTTCTCGGGGCAACCTGGGCCAGGGGCTCACCACCTTCACAGCCAAGAATTTCTTCCTCAGATCTCATCTAAATCTCCCCTCTTTCAGTTTGAAACCGTTACCCCTCATCCTATCATTACATTCCCTGATCCAGAGTCCCTCCCCAGCTTTCTTATAGGCCCCCTTCAGATATTGGAAGGCTCCTCTAAGGTCTCCCCGGAGCTTTCTCTTCTCCAGGCTGAACCCCCCCAGCTCTCTCAGCCTGTCCTCACAGCAGAGGGGCTCCAGCCCTCCCGGCATCTTCGTAGCCCTCTGCTGGCCCCGCTCCAACAGCTCCATGTCCTTCTTGTGATGAGGACTCCAGAGCTGGACGCAGGTGGGGTCTCCCCAGAGCGGAGCAGAGGGGCAGAATCCCCCCCCTCACCCTGCTGCCCACGCTGCTTCTGATGCAGCCCAGGATGCGGTTGGCTTTCTGGGCTGCAAGTACATGTTGCTGGCTCGTGTTGAGCTTCTCGTCCACCAGCACCCCCAAGTCCTTCTCCTCAGGGCTGCTCTCAAGCCATTCTCCGCCCAACCTGTATTTGTGCCTGGGGTTGCCGTGACCCAGGCGCAGGACCTTGCACTTGGCCTGGTTGAACTTCATGAGGTTCGCATGGGGCCACCTCTCCAGCCTGTCCAGGTCCCTTCCCTCCAATCCTCCTTAGATCATTCAGGAGTAAAGCCATGATCTCCCTGTGTTTCACCAAGCCTGAGTTGTTCTGCACTCACCATCACTTACAGCCTTGGCTTTCTCTCCACCCAAGTGCTACCTGGGGAAAAGGGATAACTCAGGAATTTGAGTGCTGAGTACTATGGAAAATAAGTGCAATTCCTATAGAAATAGGGCAGGTAAGAACAACCATTTTTCCAAATATGGAAATTTGGATATAGATGCCTGTCTTGCAGACTCCTCTGCCAGGTCCTCATCCAGCACAGACCAGGACTAAGGTGCAAGGAAAAGCTGTTTCAAGCCAGCTCGGAGGCTGGCTGGTGGCACCACGATCTGCACCCCCTGCTCCACTGCAGCTCCCAGCTGAGGTCAGGGCCATCTCTGCTTTTTTGCTTAAGCTGCTTTCGAAGTAAAAAAACCTAACTGGGAAAAGCCCCAGTCCCTCCCCAGAGTCCCGGCAGTGTGAGTACGGCTCCTTGTCTCCGTGCCTGAGCTCACCCCAGTGTGGATGAAGCAGGGATGATCTGACACTGCCGGGGGGAACACATCCACCGCGTCCCACTCCCAGCTCAATGTGCTGCCACACATCTCAGAGACACGCTTTTCCCTGTATACCCATTTGTGGGGTGCACTCAGCTACCCCATTCCGGTAGTCAGGTTCTTTTTCGCAAATTCATCTCTGAAACTCTCTTATAGCTTTTCTCCTTCATCTAAGTGCACCACAGGTGGTGTGTTAGGGAAAAATGGTTACCCGACTGCAGTTAAGAGGAAAATGAGTGGGAACTTTTAAACTCTGGACAACCACAGGTGCAAAGATTTGTGCAGATGGATTTAGGGTTGAGGGCTTGGTTTGCCTTTGAGGAGCCCATCACGGAGTGCAGAAATGTCTATGTTGTCCCTGGTGTTTGTGGGAGGTCACAAACCTGCTGCCGAGAGGATTTGGGTCTGCGGGATGAGGCATCTGAAACACAACAGCCTCAGCACTGCTGTGTCCCTGCTGGGATTTACCAGCCAAGCTAAGGGAGGCTGGGGAAAGGATTGGGCAAAATGCATTAAAAACTGTCCTTGCCGTCATGCCACACTGGAAAGTTTTAACAATATGAACTTCCCTGTTGCATCCAGAGAAAACAACCTATGAATGCTGCCAGGGCTTGTGCTGTGAAAGCGGTGGCCAGGTCTCACGCCTCGGCCATCCTTCCTCGGATGTCCCCAGTCACTGTGCAAGCCCCATGGCAGCTCCTCAGGGGATTTTTCAAGGCACTTGTTGGGACAGGAACAGTCTTCCTGGAAATATTCCAGTCCTTGTGACTGCCGGCAAAAATGAGGCAATGCAGGCAGGCACTGACGGAGCAGATATCCATCTGCAAGGGAAACCCCTCCTGGCCCCAGGAGACTCCCTCTTCTAAGGCCAGGGGCACAGGAAGAGTCTGAAGGTGGGTATAGCAGTGGGGCAAATGCAAAGGAAAAGCTTTTGTGGTTTTCTCCTCCAGGTTTATCTCCTACATTGATGGTAGCCCTCAGCACCGCAACGAGATACTGACTCTCCCTTCATTTGGCCTAGAAGAGGCCCCTCTGCCGCCAGCTTGGCGCTGAAGCCAGGCTGGGATTCGCTGCCAAGCCCAGTGCAAGGACAGTTGGTGCTGCCTGCCGGCATGCGCGGCTCTAGCAGAGGATACAGATGAAGCATCACTGCCCTCTATCTCTGCTCTGCACCCCGGGACTGGAAGGGGAAGGGGCCGAGATGCCCACGTGTTTGCTATTAAGCAGCAAGAGCATTTCCAAGGATGGGTCCGCAAAGCCCAGGGAAGCAGAGCTGCCAACAGCATCGTCAGAAGTGTGTTCAGCATTCAACCATCTCTGTCAGCCAAGTCTTGCTGGCTGGGTCGGATGGGTTCCTTGGCTTTCCTTCTTAGTGTTGGTGGTTTTAAGAAGTTGAGCAGCTCTGCAGGAAGCTGATGTGCTGCTGGCTCCCAGCCTTCATCTGGGGGGTTTGGAAACGCTGGCGATGGGCCCCTCAGGGCAGATAATTGGGAAGCTTATTTGCAAAAAAAAAAAAAAAAAAAAAAAAGGCTTTTGATTAAAAATATTCATTAGTGCTCAGCAAGCAGGATAAAGCCTCTCTTCTGGAAGCCGAGAACTCAAGGTTTTTATTTGTTGAGTGAGCAGTCATTTTCTATGGAAATAGTGTTTTCTGCTGGAAAGATAAGAAGTGATTTTAGGTCAGAAAAGTGTTTAGGTGGAAAATTCCTCACTGGCTGGAAAGGTTCCCCCAGTGTCCCTGGAGGATGTGGGCAGTTGGGAAGGGAAAAAGAGCAGCAAAGATTTTAACCCAGCTATAAAAGAGGCTCTCGGCACGCTCATAAACTAGAACAGCTCCCTCTCCATTGCCCCAGGGACTTCATGGAAACCTAGACAGCTCGCAGAGTGGCAGATTGCATGTGGGTAGATCAGTATGGGGAGAGAAAGATATATATGGAGATCGACAGTATAGAGAGACATCAAGCTTTTGGTTCATCTCTTGGCAAAATAGCTGTGTACTTTCTTCCTTGTCCCTTCCGCAGGGAAAATCTGGCCCAGAGTGACTGAAATGAGGGTGCCTGTGGCACGTGCCGGAGAAAATCACATTTAGAGGAACTCTGTACGTATCCCAGGTTGTTTTCTGCCACGTGGAAAATGTCTATTCAGGAAAGAGGGAGGTAAAGCAGGTCACTCAAACGCATGGTTGAGAACCTGGTCTAGTGGGAGGTGTCCCTGCCCATGGCAGGGGGTTGGAACCGGATGATGTTTAAGGTCCCTGCCAACCCAAACCATTCTGATTCTATGATTTCTCCCCATTTCCTGGGCAGGAGCCGTGCCTGCTGCAGAGCTCTCAGCTCTGAGCCATGGCAGGGAGGAGTCATTCCCACCCACTCACCCTTTCCCACTGACCTGGGGAGAAAGATACTCACTGAGAAAGGTTTGTCCTGCTTTTGGGCATGACGACAAAATGTTTGCAAAGGTGCCGGGTGGCCCCGTGACCTCCAACTTGCTGTTGACAGCTCAGTTGAAGGCAGGGGACAAGGGACTCCACGATTTCTTACACCACAAACATTTAGGAGAAGATCCTCTGCAGGTCACCAGGAGAGGGCTTGCAGGATGGCAGAGAAATACCCTTTTTATTCTCTCAGAGCAACCTGATTTAAATAAGATTGAAAAGTCTGTTCCTGAAAGAGATGGTTTTTTCCCAGGTCTGGCCCGGGAATTAAGGGACTTGGGCTGTCCCCAGCTCTGCAGCTGCCTTCCCCCAGTCAGTAGTTACCCTCCAGCAGGGCAGAAGAGTCCCTCAAGGGGCAGAAAAAGCAGGAAGAAGAGTTTCATGGGGCAAAGCAATTGCTTTTCAAATAACTTGTTAAAAACAGTGGGTTCTGCTTGATTTCCTCTCTGGCGATGGCGTGGCGTTGGCACGGCTGCCTCTGAGGTCTGGTCGCTCCCTGACAGCCCAGCTCCCGCCAGAAGAGCCAAGAATAACCCCAGATGAGAGTCATTAATAGCTTAAAAACACACCAGTGACAAAAACCAGAGTAAACTGGAAGGAAATTAAGATGTTGTTTATAAAGACTAATTAGGCGTTGCATGGGGGGACTGTGGGGGGACACCTGCATCACATAGTGATGGGGGTCATGGGCAGCAGGACCAAGGAGGAGAGAGGATGAGGAAGGATGAGGAGGTGGTTGTTAACCCTGTGCAGCAAAGTGGTTTGTGTGCCTTGGGCAGAGCCAGGACAGGGGCAAGGGCAGGGGATGGGGCAGGGCTTGCCCTGACTGAGCTGCCTGCAGGCAGGAAAACAGGCAGCCAGGAAGGATGCTTCCTCGCAGGTCACCTCCTTCTGCCAGCCACCTCTCCACATGTCACCGCTTCGATGGGGGCGGCTTCTCTCTGCATGGTGGCAGGAGCAAGGACAATGGCTTGGACACGCTGGGCTGAACAGTCTTTACAAAGGGTGCTGGGAGCTTTGGATGGTCCCAAATCCAATCGATTTCCCAAGCCATGAGAAGAGCAATGCCAGGCAGGGATGAGAAAATTGCCCCGCTTGGGTGCAGACAACCTCCAGTCATGAGCCTCCCACCTTCTCCGAGACTCCAAAGCCTTTTCCCACCACTGAACAGCACTGGAGATTCCAGAACCACTTCCCAAAATTGTCTGAGAAACAATGAATTCATTTTTTCTGGTTTACAGACAAGTACTGAGCTTGGTCATCCTGTCCTTAGATCCAGCTGTGCTACAGCTGGGACAACCTGGGTGTCACCCTCACCAGAATGCTGACGAGGGAAACATGCGAGTCTGGGAGAGGAGATGTCCAGAGAACTTGGGAACAATGAAGATGGGGGGTGAAAAGGAGATTTCCTTGAGCAAACCCGTAGCTTGGAAGGCAGGAGGAGGCCTGGAAAGGACACACGTGGCCCTGGAAGGGACCATGGCACTGAGAACACGAACATTTGTGTCTCAACACGTTTTGTTCCAGAAGTCAACCACAGCATCATGTCCCTGCATCCTGCCAGCTCCCAAAAATGCACCAGACCGGGACCTTGCTTGGGCCCCCCTCCCTGTCTGCAGGCCCTCCATCACCCTATATCCATGACCCCATCATCCATATCCATCACTCCCACCGGAGAGGGGGGCACAAGGATGGGTCACTCAGCCCTTGCTAACGTCCAGGTTTGAGGCTGCTGGAAGAAAGTTCCCGCTGAAGCGTGTGCTCACTGAGCAGGCTATTTGCTTTATATACCTATACAACTATGTACATATCCATATATATGTGTGTATATATATATTTATGGGCGTGTGTTTGTGTAGGTGACTGCACAGTCCCCTGTGGTACAGCTCCTCCTTCCCTTCTGCCCAACACTCTTCAGCAGTGAAAAGATCTGCTTGGATTTTAAAAGCTCCAAGTGAAATTTGCCCACCCAGAAGACAACTTGTAAGCCTGAGTAGACAGGGCTGTGCAGTGCCTCGTGCTCCACCGGGTCGGGAGGACACGTGCAGCAAACATCTCCCCAGGGTGCACTGCCTGCCTGATACCAGAGAGGTCCTGCCCATCTCC
Source organism: Sterna hirundo (assembly GCA_009819605.1). Classification (NCBI taxonomy): domain Eukaryota; kingdom Metazoa; phylum Chordata; class Aves; order Charadriiformes; family Laridae; genus Sterna; species Sterna hirundo. The sequence goes on along the minus strand of CM020452.1, from coordinate 6,772,475 downwards.
CTGACCACGTCCACCACTCCCAGTATTGTCCAAGATCGGAGGAGTCCTGCTGGTGGATGGGTTGGTCTCTCTTCAAGTGCAGGCAATTTCTAGGGATTCTAAGGCCTCTGTGTCCCTCCTCCTCCTTGGATCAGGACCACCACCATCCTTAGAGCAGGCCGGCCATGGCTTTGTCTGTCTCCAGTGCTGGCTAGGAAGGTGTGGGCCCACTCCAGGCTGTGGGTTTTGGTGGATTTTGGTGGCTATAGGCCAAACAATCACTCTTCAGTCTATTCCCTCCTTACATGTCCATCACTGCTCCAGGCACAGGCAACCACATTGGATTTCAGTTGTTCCAGAGGAAAACCAGTGTCCTGCAGGAGCCTGGCTGAGGAGTTGGAGCCACCAGGAGACACTCCTAGCCTTCCCTCTCCTTACTGATCCTTCCACTGTGTGCTGTGGTGGTGGGAAGGGGGAGTCTTTGCAAGGGCTCTGTCTAGACCATTTCCTACCAAGAGCTCCCCAAAGTGAGTGAAAGGATTTTAAATTAGCTGAAAGGAAAAATGGAAAAAAAAAATTCTTTTTAAATGCAAAACAATTATCTTTGCTTAAAAATACAGAAAGCACAGAGCAGCTTAGTCCAATGAAGCAGAAATAAAGGTTCATGCACAACTTTGTTCCCAGGACGTTACAGGTCACAGCAAGCTCTGGCTGGCCCCACCAGCCCACCAGCCCCGACCCCTGCAGCCCCACTGGTGGCTCCTGCCATGCCATCCTTCAGCCTTCTCCCCTACTCAAGGGTCCAGGTGACACCTGCTATTTAAATGGGCATAGCTCTGACTGAAGAACTCGAGCAACTTCTGCCGTGTTTTATGTCCTCGCCTCATAACAAGACACTCCAGGGCATTGTCCCTTCAGCGTTGCCACTGGGTGAGGTTCAGGTCCCTGGGTTTCCTCCTGGTAGAATCGCAGAGGCCTTGGTTGGGAGGGACGATGTAGATGTCCAGTCCCTCCTCCTCCTTGCATCAGGACTATCACCATCCTTAGAGCAGGTCGGCCATGGCTTTGTCTGGCCAAGGCTTGAAAACCTCCAAGAACTGAGATGCCCCCACCAGTCTACCCCAGGGCTGCAGCACCATCCCAGTGAAGGACCTCCTGTACTTCCCAAGTCACAACTGTGTCTGCTCCTCCTTGTTTTACCATCTGCCAATACCAAGAAGAATTTGGCTCCATCATCCGTCATTTCTATCTGCCCTTCAAAGAGCTGTAGGCTGCTGTTAGGTCCCATCTTGGCCTCCTCTTCACTCGACTAAACAAGCTCCAGAGCCTTCCCTCAGCAGTTGGACTGCGGAGCTGCCAAGACCTCAGCAGGATCCCAAATGTTTGCTGTCACTCTCTTTCCTCAGGGAGAGATCTCTGCTCTCTCCAGAGGGTCCCCATGACCTCTTCTTGCAAGGAACGTAGCACAGGCTTGCATAGATTTTGTCTGCCACCCCCTTGCCCCCAGGGAAGACAGACATTGTTTGCTCCTCCAGATGTTTCCAATACAAACGCTGTGTTCCCTCAATTTGCAAGCACACATTTCTTTGGGTTTGTTTTAACTTGTCCCAAGTGACGGTCATGCAAATGGGGTCTGGCCCACGCAGCTGGCCCTAGTGTGCCAGCAGAGCATCTCCCGCCTGTCTATGAGATGTCGGCAGATCTCCAGGCTGCTCTTTCCCTGCTCCCCAACAGGTGTCCACGGTAAATCCCTGCTCTGTCAAGGCTGCTGGCCACCAGGCTTACACCTAATATGTTGCTGTAATTTCAGTTCATATTCCAGTCAGTTTTCAAAGACACTTCAGTCATTTTCCTGGCTCTGCTAAACATTCATGGCTGTGCGTCCTCTATGCTTGACATGAGCTTCAAAACAGCAGGGGCAAATTACAGCTGTATTCACGGACGTGAGGGGAGGGATACTGGGTAGTTATTAAATTACTGCATGTCTTCGAGTCCCATAAGCTGTGGTAGGACACAATATTTGCCCCACCAGCCACCTGGCTGATGCCAAGGTCTGCGGAGTGCAGTTTGGGTCCCTGCAGATGCAGCAGATAACCACGGAAACCCAGTTTCCCAAAACATTGACTCAGTTTCCCAAAGCAAAGCACTATGGACGTGGTTCAGCCCTGCGTGACCAAATGCACCCAGAGGTACATCTCCACGCAGCCAAGCCCTGGGCTGGTCCAGCAACAGCACGTCACGCCTCGGCCGTGCAGCTCTCGTGCCCCGGCACATCTGTGCACTGTTCGCAGCACCCGGAGGGGGAGGCAGGATGCATCCGTGGCCCTCCCGGCTTCCCATCGGCCAGCAGCTGTCAGTAGGAAGAGAAACAGGCGCTATGTGGAGAGAGCCAGCACATCTCCAGCTCGCTGCAGCAGTCATGGGTGTCCATGCTACTAACGACTGGGGGAGGAAATAGAATAGAATCGGGGAGAGAAATCTAGTTTTAGGTCAGAGCATCCTTGCAGGGTTGACAGGGCACCTTTTGCCTTTTCTTTCCTTTCTGCTTTTCTCCATCGCTGCGTAGAGTCTGAAGCGGTCGTGGCTCCAGTGCCCATGACTGCAGGGATTTAGGGGAAGCTACAGAGTGGTTTAGTCTCTTCCTGGCTGGTTCATTCAGCACTTTGACCCTCTCCTATGACCCAGGAGGGCATCCCAAAACTGTGTGTGAGTTGTGTCACCAAAAATCCTCCTTCCCTGCCTGACTTCTTCCTCCTCCACAGGTCCACAGAGGAGAGAGGGGGCAGGCACGGCCCCTGGTCACGACTCAGCTGGGTATGGAAAGGAAGTATGCAGCATAAAATGGGAAGATAAGTGGAAAAACAGGTTCTCCCCATCAGCATATTTTGCAGAAGGGTCTCCCATAGACACGATCCCCAGCACCCAGCTCCCAAGAGCTGCCTCTCGCAGCGTGGACTTAGCGATGCTGAGCCCCGCATCTGACAGACGAGCACTGCAGAAAGTTTTCTGACTTATAAGGCCAACTCCCCAAAGTGCTTTTTATCTCCTAAAAAGGATTGTGACATTTAGTGAAGAAAAGGCCACCAAAGCGCACGTCTTGCGAGACACCAGCAGATCCCGAGCTGCAGGGACCACCCGATGCTCTCCTGGTCTCCTGGGACAGCATCCTGAGGAGTTAGCAGAAAAGCAACCTGCTGAAGGTGGGATATGCAGCAAGCAAATGTAACTTCTTTTTTTTTCCCCCCCTGCGTCTAGACCTGTTCCACAAATCATTTAACAAATTCATCCAGCTGGCAGATGAGAACATGACTTTTATTGTCCCGGTGTAACAGTGCTGTGACAGCTCTGCCCGCGTGAGGATGGGAGGGAGGCAAGTCTGCAGGGGTGACTCACAACCATCGTTAGATTGAACAGCAGATAGAGGAAAAAAAAATGGACACGCTTTTGTCCATGGCCGCACTCTGATTTGTGGTTAAAAGCCAGTCCTTATTTTCCGGCTATATCATTTGATTTAATAAAAAAACTTATTTCTTCCCACAAACATCACCTCTTTCATTATGTCTTCCTCAATAAAGCACTTCTTGGTGGAGTTTAAGGATAATTATTGGCTGCCTTATTTCTTCTAACCACTGTTCAATCACAGAAGTCACACAATCGATGACAAACACATTCTTAAGTATGGAAGGAGTTTTATTTAAAGCAAAAATATGATTCACCCTCAAATTTTACATTCAAAGTGCTTTAGAACACGAAAATATGTGGCGAACAAAGGAGATCTTGCAGCCACATTCCCTAGGAAGCAAAAAAAGCCATGATACTGAAATTATTTTGGTTGCAACGAGGTGCCCATAAGGAAGCCTGGCAGGTTCGATTGCACCCCGGCTTTCACACAGTCACCCCCCCACGAGGTGTGCGCTCGTGTTCGAGGAGAGCTTTGCTGGGTTGACCCATCGCGCTGGATCCAGCCCGCTGCTTCTCTCGACAGCCCCTGTACATAGAAAACCCTTTATTGTTCTAAGAAGGGGCGAATTCTATATTGCCTCAGCTCATTTAACAACACTTGGCCTTTACGAAGCTTTTCTAAGTGGCGTCTTTATGGTCTTTTCCACTGTCCATTTTAACGAAGCCCTTTCTTTGATGAGCCCAATTATCGACTATGTGAATCCTTAAGGATTTCTTCCCATGTACCTTCTAATCCCTCCTGCGTCTCATTTTCCACTAAGCCTCCTTTGCTCTCAAGACCTTTCTCATCTTTCTCCCCCCAGGCTGGACAGCCCAGCCAAGGAACTTCAGCCGAGGGATGCACGGTGTCTCTGGAAAGGAGAACAGCTTTGCTACAGCCACATTCATGATCCTTTCACAATGTCCCAGGGCAAATAAGATCCAGCAGTCCCACCTGCCAGCTTGCATCATTTTTTTCAAAACCATATTAAGGCCCATCTCACCCTCGCTTAAAAATAACGCACATCAGGAATATCGCAGACTGGGAACTGGCAGTCTGCGGCTGATGCTCACAGCCCCGGGAGTTTGTTTCTGGGGTGAAATCTCTGCGATTCACTTCGCTGAGACTATGGCTCGTACCTGCTTAGGAAAAGCTGCAATTCGGCACAGATCGAGCTGCTCGATTCATACAGATCAGGGAAAGCACATTCCCACCCTGAAGCTGCCTGGTTACCAAAGCAAAGGGCAGAACGTAGGGCAAATCCTGGAAAACAAACAGTCATTAAACCGTCTTCACCTGGAACCTTTCCCATGTCAGGCTGCAACGCTACTGAAGGTTTCTCTCTGGTGAACTCTGTTAGTCTGGTTTCATAAGGAAAATGGATTTATGCAGCTGTTTGGTGGGGGATGCCAGACGAAGGCCTCCCTGGGCTCAGAAAACGTCTCAGTTTTGTTTGGTTTCTGGTCCTACCTGTGGCCAAGAAGTGCAATGTGGAATGGAGAGGAGGAAGCCGAGCGCTGAGAGGGCAGCGTGCAAGAGAGGGCAGAGCATTGGTCTGGAACCAAAAGATGCTAATTCCTGCTCTACATGGGCTTCCTTGAGGTCGTTGAGAAAGTCAGCATCCCTCAGTGTCTCCAACCATAAATAATGGCAAAGGAAAGACAATAAAAGTCCAATATCTTCATAGGATCATAGAATGGTTTGGGTTGGAAGGGACCTTAACGCCCACCCAGTGCCACCCCCTGCCCTGGGCAGGGACACCTCCCACCACACCAGGTTGCTCCAAGCCCCGTCCAACCTGCCCTTGAACCCCTCCAGGGATGGGGCAGCCACAGCTTCTCTGGGCAACCTGGGCCAGGGGCTCACCACCCTCACAGACAAGAATTTCTTCCTCAGATCTCACCTAAATCTCCCCCCTTTCAGATTGAAGCCATCACCCCTCATCCTATCACAACAGGCCCCTGTAAAAGTCCCTCCCCAGCTTTCCTGTAGGCCCTGTTCAGGTACTGGAAAGCTGCTCTAAGGTCTCCCCGGAGCTTTCTCTCAACAACCCAAACTTGATTAAATAATGCTCATTAGTGCCCTCCATTAAACAGCACTCCTGTTCCTGACTACAGGCTCTGAGTAGAGAAGGAATATATCCCTTTTCCAGGTTGCAGCCAAGCAGTCCCACCGACACGCTGGAGGACAGGGCTGGCGTTCACAGTGCTCCCGCAAATTCGGGGAGGTTGATGTGACAAAGCAGCAGCCCCACAGGAGGAACAAGCACAAGCCCCCCCTGCCTGGGCTGAGCTGCTGAGGGGGGGACAAACACGGGCCGGCACAAGGGGCTGGTGGGAGCTCAGCGAGAAGAAGAGCCGGGGGTTAGAGCCGATCACAAGCTGAGCATGAGTCAGCCGTGTCAAGCTGTCACAACCGATAAACAGTTCTTGGGGACGTGTAAACAGGAAAATAACTGCAAGGCAGCTGAGGGTGCCAGGCTGCCGGGCGGTGGGCGTCGGGGGGCAGGGGCAGGCGGTGCTGCCTGCCTGCGGAGCCGCATGGGGAGCACAGGAACGGCGGCTGCAGCGAGCGACCTGTGGGGCTCAGCACCGGAGGGGTTTGCCCAGGGAGGATGCAGCATCCCCGGGGATGGAGGGATTTAACTTTTCTCCAGGGGATTTAAGGCCCAGAGAGAGAGAAACATCTGTCAGGAATGATGTATTTAGGGTTGATCATGGGCTCATGCAGGTTTACAGATACACCCCTCAGCTCCTGGAGGAAACACCAGGTGATGTCCCAGGATGGCTGAGCACGAGCAGGATGGGACCCTGCAAGCCCATGGTGCTCCTGTGCCTGCTGTAGCCACGGGCAGTCCCAAGGTGACACAAGGCATGATCCAGGACCAGGTCTGGGTGCAGGACCCCAGGGGTGTGGGTGCGCTCAGGGTGCTCCATCACCGGCAGTCGGATGCTCCGGCGCTGGCTGCGCTGGACCAGCCTCACGGGCAGCTGGAGAGACGGAGCGTGGCCATGGCCGCATCCAGCCATGGAGGCTGCAGCTCCCCAGGCGAGAGCCTGAGCTGCTCATTTATTTTTGATATCCTCATGACAACCACAGCGCAAGACTGTGAGAAAGGGAGAGGCTGCAGGAGCAGCTGCCGTCCCCGGGGAGACACGGGGACAAGCACCCGGGCGCCCTGCACAGGGAAGAGGCTCTTCCAGCAGGCTTCTTTCCCTGTTCAGGTCCCTCTCTGGAGCAACCAGTTTAATAAAGCACCTTCCTCTACCTCCTCCTTAGCTCTTATCTCCTGGAAAAAAACCCCACACGTCTGCTCATTTCCGAGACCCAGCTACCCCCAGCAGCATCGCTGGAAGCGGGGGCTGCAAAGCCGAGCCGTCCTCGCCCCGGTCCTGGCGCCCACGGTCGATGGAAGCGTTGCTCACTATCAGCTGAGCCTCACTCATCGCAGCCCCAGATGGTTTGCCGTGGGTGGGGATGCACCCCCCCGCACCACCCCAACTCCCCGCTGCTGCCTGCACCGTGCCCAGGGCTGGCAGCAGGGGACGAGATGGGGGTGGAGGAGGCTGAGGGGATGCTGCTGCCCCCGGGGCACTGTATGTGTCACCCCCCTGGGACCTCGGCTCCCACCGCAACCCATTTCCTTGGGTGACAGCTTGCTCATGCACCCACCCGGCTGCATCACAGCAGCAGAGATTTCAGGGCTTTCGTATTCTCTAGCACACAAATGTGCGTTTGCAGGTTTTTAAGCAACTTGGCAAAAAGTTCCTCCTCCACCCAAAATCCAGGAGGCAAAGCAGTCTGGCACTGAGGAAGAGCAATGCAAAGCCAACAGCACCAGCAGCCAGGTCTGAGGTCCTCCCAAAGCACCCAGGAGGGTTGGTGGGCATCTCTGCAGCGCGGTCAGAGAGCTCAGGGCATCACTGGGAGGAGAGCCCTCACCCCTCCTCACCTCCCGACTGTTTCCGCTAGAAGAAACAAGATGACAGTGGCAAATTGCATGTTAATCCTCCAGCCCAGACCCTCAAAGGCAGTTTGGTGCCTGAGCAGTGGAACTTAAGCCCTTAAATCCTTCTGCAAATCCAGGCTGCAATCTTGTAGAATCATAGAATGGTGGGAAGGGACCTTAAAGATCACCCAGTGCCACCCCCTGCCCTGGGCAGGGACACCTCCCACCACACCAGGCTGCTCCAAGCCCCGTCCAACCTGGCCTTGAACCCCTCCAGGGATGGGGCAGCCACAGCTTCTCTGGGCAACCTGGGCCAGGGGCTCACGGCCCTCACGGCAAAGAATTTCTTCCTCAGATCTCACCTAAATCTCCCCTCTTCCAGTTTGAAACCGTTACCCCTTGTCCTATCATTACACTCCCTGATAAAAGTCCCTCCCCAGCTTTCCTGGAGTCCCTGTAACTGTCCTCTCATAGGAGCAGGCACCGCGGTGGCACCAAGGTTCATGCTCCCTGCACACCGGAGAGCACAGCCCGGAGCTCTGCTGTCTCCAGAGCACCAGAATAGACTTCAGTGCAGAAAAAGACATTTCCTGACACAAATGCACAGGGATTGAACTACATTCCGGTAGCACCCTACTGCATTTGTCCCCAAAACCTTTTGCACATTCAGTGTCACTGCATCGCACTAGGATACGTCCATGCTTTTATGTGAACCTCCAGCCTGACCAGTTTCATCTCCTGCCTTTGTGCCCCCTCTCCATTCCCCTGCAAACCATATAAATCATGGAAAGGGCACAGAGCTGGGAAGAAATCAGTCCCAGCCTCTGGGTACTTGCGTACTCCCTTCCTGCCCTGAGCCAACCTCCAGTACTTAAGTTTGCCAACAACACCAAGCTGAGTGGTGCAGTCAACAGCCCAGAGAGACGAGATGTCATCCAGAGGGACCTGGATGAGCCAGAGAGGTGGACCCGAGCAAATCTCATGAAGTTCAACAAGGTCAAGTGCAAGGTCCTACACTTGGGTCGGGACAACCCTTGCTATCAATACAGGCTGGGGGATGAGGTGATAGAGAGCCAATGGCATCCTGGGCTGCATCAAAAGAACTGTGGCCAGCAGATCCAGAGAGGTGATTCTGCCCCTCTGCTCCGCTCTGGTGAGACTCCACCTGGGGTCCTGTGTCCAGCTCTGGAGCCCTCAGCACAAGAAGGACATGGACCTGTTGGAGCAGGGCCAGAGGAGGTCACGGAGATGATCCAAGGGCTCGAAGCACCTCTCCTACGAAGACAGGCTGAGAGAGTTAGGGGTATTCAGGCTGGAGAAGAGAAGGCTCTGGGGAGACCTTGGAGCCCCTTCCAGTCCCTAAAGGGGCTCCAGGAAAGCTGGGGAGGGGCTGTTTGCAAGGGCATGGAGCGACAGGCCGAAGGGCGATGGTTTAAACTAGAGCAGGGCAGGGTTAGATGAGCCATTGGGAAGAAGTTCTTGACACTGAGGGTGGTGAGACACTGGCCCAGGTTGCCCAGAGCGGGGGTGGAGGCCCCATCCCTGGGGACATCCAAGGCCAGGCTGGATGAGGCTCTGAGCGACCTGATCTAGTTACAGATGTCCCTGCTGACTGCAGGGGGTTGGACTAGATGGTCCCTTCCCTTTAGAGGTCCCTTCCAACCCAACACATTCTATGATTCTGTGATTCTATGATTCTGCTAATACACCTCTCTCACAGCAGCCACCCCGTCTCCATCGGGCATCGACGTACCCATGACAGGGTAGTTCTCCACCAGCTGCTCTCTCTGTTTGAAGAGCTCTGCCACCTGGGGTTTGCCCTGCAGGTGACAAAACCAGCCGATGGGAGAAGGCAGAGGCGAGGCTGTGTGTGCTCAGCTGCTCCTCCGCATGGATTGGTGACGTTGCCTTACTCAGCCCAAGCAACAAATTGTGCTAATTAAGTGCAAGCTCAGGTTATGTCTGATTGCAAGCGTGAGCAGCACGGAGCAGTCCGAGGGGATTCCCAGTCCTGGAGGTCCATGTGGGGATGGAGAGCAGTGGGATGGGGAGATGCCACCAGCCCATGCTCGGCCCCTTCCCTCCCTGGCATGGGGGAGCTGGGAGGCCCGGCTGGCAGGAACTCTGCCTACGGAGCGATTCCTTTCAGCTGAAAGGCTGGTTCATTTCTTTCTTTAATCAAATTTCCTCCAACTTAGTGAAGGTGCAACAGTTCCCTTTGAATCTTGACTGCTGCAGATGTCCCCCCGCGCACAACGGGGGCTGTTTGCTGGCCACGAAGCGTTCCTGTGACAGCCCAGCTAGTTGTGTTATTACCTTATTGATTACTGACCCAAATCGTGCTGATTATTAACAGCCCACCTGTACTTGGAGGCCAGGGTGGGCCTGTGGAGTGATGGACCCACATGTCTTCAGTGCAGAGTTCAGTGCGTTCCCAGTGCCATGGCTCCAGGCTGGGCTACGCCACAATAAAGGGGTGTCCCATGTGGTTTGGGGTGTCACAAATAACAGTTTATAACCCCAGCACTGGCCTGGCTTTCTGTGGGACACTGGCCACTTCTCCAGACTGTTTAACCCCCTTTAATAGGGCACGAACTCCCCTTAACGGGGCTGGTGGGTCTGGGCTGGTGTGGGGTGCTGGAATTAGAGGTGGGCATGGGGTGTGGTGCTGGGCTTGGGGATTGAGGATTTCAGGACAAGAGGTAACGGGCACAAAGTCAAACATGGGAAGTTCCACCTCAACATGAGGAGGAACTTCTTCACTGTGAGGGTGGCAGAGCCCTGGCACAGGCTGCCCAGAGAGGTGGGGGAGTCTCCGTCTCTGGAGACATTCCAAAGCCGCCTGGACGCGTTCCTGTGCCACCTGCTGTGGGTGACCCTGCTCTGGCAGGGGGTTGGACTGGGTGATCTCCAGAGGTGCCTTCCCACCCCTGCCAGTCTGGGATTCTGTGGTTCTGTGATGGCTCATCCTTTACAGCCAAGGGGAGGTGGATGGAAGGGGCTGGGGGCGGGAGATGTTTTGTTTCCTGCCATTTTGCCCAAGTAAAACTGGTCCAAGAGTGGTTGGAGGGCCCTGGGGACAGAAAAAGGACCGGCCACCTTCAGTTGCCTTTACTTCATGGGCTGCGTGTGTCACTAACATGGGGAAAGGATGAAGCACGTGGCTGCCACGTGAGAGCACTTGCCAGTGAGGTCAGGCTGCCATTTTGGGGACAAACAGCGTGGCTGATGGAGCCACCTCCATCACTCCAGGTACCAGCACCCAACCCCTCTCCCAGCCCAGCGGGGACCGTGGGACCCTGGGTGACCCACCCCGCGCCCTCCCCAGCCACCAGAGCGGGGGGGATTCCTCCTTATGAACATCTTTGAGGTGAGCAAGTTGTTTATTTCTTGCATTGCAATTCACTGCTAGAATTAGCGCAAAAGGGAAGGAAATGTTCGCTTTGTTGCATTAAAGTCCCTAGTTGTCCCTTGCCCGGGGATTGCCCCTCCCGGGCTGCGTTGCTGGTGTCACCATGGGGAGAGCACTGCTGCGGGACGTGGGGAGCTGCACATCCCCGGCTGCAAGGGCAGGAGGGAATGAGTCAGAGAGGGAAAGAGGGGGAGGGAGGTGGCTTATGAAAAGTCCTAGTTGTTACAGGGAGAAGAGGAGGGAAAAAAAAGAAAGAAAATTAAAAAAAAGGAAAAAACAAACCAGAACTGCTCGGTGCTCCCTAGAAGACCCTATGGAGGAGGGTGACGTAAGGGCAGCCTGTGCTTCCCACACCGCTGCCTTCATCGCTGAGACACGAGCCAGCGCTGAGGGTCCCCAGCTGCCCAGCTGCGGAGCCCTACGTGACAGCCGGCAGCAGGACAGAAGGGAGGATTCTCCCCAGGACAAGCAGGACGATGCTCTCCAGGATGGGTCAGAGGATGCTCCCCGGGACGGGTGGGAGGATGCTCACCCCTGGGATGGGGTTTCTCCAGGACCTGGAGCGAGCCGAGTCCTTGCAAAGTTGCAACATGATGTGCCACCTCACCAGCATTTTGGGAGGAGGGAAGCCAGAAAAAAAGTGGAAATGGGACACAGCTGAAAGAGCCAAAGGTGCAAGCATCTGCCAGAGCAAATGTTTCCACTCCTTGCGCAGCTCCTTGGGATATTCTCAGCTGGGGGGCTCAGCCCCTTCCCTTCCTTGAGCTAAATGACGCTGTGCTTGAAGGCATGCTTGAGGGCTTATGGCCACTCTCCAAGCACAAATAACACAGGTGATGCTCGGAAAAAAGCACAACAGCGGTGCTGCGTGGCTTAGAGAAATGGCTTCCTATGAGCAGCCTGGTGGGGCCACCCCACGGAGTGTCACAGGGAGCTGGGCAGCCCCAGAACAGGCAGTGGGATTTAGCTGGATGAGGGTAGTTTTGCTGGAGATGGGAAAGGAGACACCCTATAACGTGTGTGCAGGCTCCTACCATCAAGGAGGGATGAAAGGTGGGGTTTGCTTTATGGGATGATTCTGTGGCCCTGGAGAAACTCTGGGGTGCCCCATAAGTACCCCATTCCCCAGGCAGCTGCATGGGCAATGGGAAGGACTGCAGGGTCCAAGCAAACTCATCTCCCCCTTTGCTGATCCCCTGTGGTCTCAACAAGGATTCGGGGGTGCTCAGAGCTGGCTCCATGTCTCTGGGCCCAGTGTTAATTCCAGTTTGGGATCTGGAAAACCTCAAGGTGCGATGTGGAAACCCACCATCTGCCACAGCACCAGCAAGAGCTTGCAGGGACCTCTTTGCAGCTGAGGCTTCAGCAACTCCCACACCAGGAAAGGTCCCTGTCTCGTTCCCTCTCTTGCACCAGCAGACATGGCTCGTGAGCAGCAGGAGGTCACGAACACGTCTTGAGAGGGCTCAGACTCCCAGGAGCCACTGAGCGTTGTACAATGTGAGCTGTTCAGGGTGTGAGAAATACCTGTTTAAGATCAATTCTGATGGGAAATCCTGCAGGTGACAGCGGTGGTGGCCTCCAACAACCCCCTCCTGTCCCTGGCTGGACAGTGAGGGACATCTCCCCGGTGGGAGCAACCTGGGGTGGTGATGGTCAGCACTTCTAGAGCAAAACCCTGCTGAGAAAGTTCTTCAGCACCAGTGTACCCGTGGGCCAGCTCAAGACCACGTGTCCTGTGTCCCCAGCTGTGTCCTCCTGGCCACCATTCCACCCTGCTGCCCCAGGGCTGGTGCTGGGCTCCTCTGGAGAGTCAGGGCAGGGATGGATCCATCCAGGAGCTCGGTGGTTTCCCAGCTGGGGAAGCATCTCCCTGCGTGGTAAAGAAGTGAGCCTGCACTTGATGTGTGTTTCTCTGAGCACACGTGAGCCAGGCTTTGGTGAGCTGGAGAAGGTCACCGAAAAGGGTGACAGCAGGGTGGGGACCAGCAGCGGGACATCGTGTCCCTGCGAGGACCAGCGGGACACAACCTCCAGGGTCATGGCTCAACCTCCCCGTGACTGAGCTGCAAACAAGAAGACAACATTTATTTATTTATTTATTTATTTATTTATTTATTTATTTATAAAGCCTGGGGTTTGGGGTTTTTTTATCCCCCCAAAAAAACTGCCTGCAAAGCTGCAGTGACTTGTGCGCGGTGCAGGAGCATGTGTTGGAATGAGGTTAGCCGGGGCGAGGCTGCGCCGCTGCCTTAGGGAGCTGCTGGAGATACAGCCTGTTCCCACTCACATCGGCGGATATTTATAGATACAGATGTTTCTCTAGCAGCAGGGTTCAAGCTTGATTTTTTTATTTAATTTTTTTTTTTTTTTTTTTTTTTTTTTACTCCCTGTCTTCCTTTGCATCTCCCTTTTGCTCTTCAAAGTGATGCTGAAGGTAGACAAAGCAGCTCCAGAAAGCAGTGGGGAGGCAGAGATGTCGCTCCCCGCTCCAGGGTTTTAGAAATAAAGTGTCCCAGTGGGTTGGGGTGCCCCCGTGTCCCTGCACGAGGACGGGGGCACCTTCTCAGAAAGCCACAAACCCTCACCCCGACCACAGCTGGCGGCCGGCCCGGGTCACAGTGGGCTCTGCCTTCGGGCACCGCTGCTGGAGAACACCCAAGGGAGCGATATCAGCCCCCGTTCAGCGGGTGGAAACCTCTGGGAGCAATCCTCCGAGAGCTGGAAGGGGGCTGACCGTGGGGCCAGGCCCCCTGGGGCACCCCCGGTGCCTCCCCCGGCAGCAAAGCCCGCCATGCGTCGCACCAGGGGACGCTCGGTCCATGCCCCTGCAAAACAGAATGGAGATATTTGGGGCTCACTGGTGCTGGGGCTGTTTGCTCCCCGCTGTAAAGGGGGATTTTTCCCCTCCGTGGGGTCCCTCTCGCCCCCTCCCCAGGGCAGGGCTCAGCCCTGACCCCTGCCCATCGCCGTGGGGCTCTGCTGGGCTCACACACCCCGAGGAGCCCTCGCAGATGATGCTCGCCCACAAACCCAGCCAAGCAGCCGTGCTCGGCTTGTTCCTCCTGCTGCTTTAACCCCTCCGATTCTCCAGCACCTTCCTACCCCAAGGAAGGTTGGGGTGAACTTCTTGGGGAGGAAAAAAGGCCAAGTGAAATAAATCCACGCTTCCGGGGGGGAAAAAGCGTTGGGAGATGCTGCCTCTGCCTCTGAGTGTTATCTTCGGAGGCTGGGCAATGGCTTTGCTCCACAATTAATTATACATGCTCTGTGGTCCGTCTGGGAGGCATTAATGGCTCCAGATGCGGATCATGGGGCTCTGCGTGGCACTGTAAATACGCTGGAAGTCCAATTTGGATTTCCCCGGGTGCCTCATTTAAATGAATTATGTAAACTCTTTCCCCTCCTCTTTTGAGCAAAAGCCAGTCCGGCTGCTGCCCAATGTGTTAATCCCATGAATAAAATAAAAAACAAGGCAGACCATGCATTAAAGAGAATAAAGCGGTGCCGGGGAGCGCTGGCATCGCCTGGGGACCAGGGCGGGCAGGGGAACGGTTTGGGACTGCGACTGCCCCCATCACCCTGGACCTGGGGATTTACTGGGGGGGTCCCTGCTTCAGCGCGGTCCTAAACCCCTTGATGACCCCAGGAGGGTGCCGTTGCCATCCCTGGGTTTAAATTCAGTGTAATTTGGCAGCGCAGCCATCACAGCTCTCCTTGGTAAAGCAAACTGCTGAGTGACTTTGCCTGGGTTCCCCCATTTCCCACGTTACCCTTATTTCCCCCATATCCATCACTCTGAGGTGACCCCCCAGGGAGATGAAATTAGAGCAATTAAAGCCCCATCGGTAGATAGCGCCGGTGCCAGCATCTGGATGTCTCAGCAGTGCATGGTCTGATCCTGCTCTCCGGGCTGGGGCTGCGACCCAGGTGTGGGACGGGGAGGGACAGGCTGGGGGGGACACCCAACGCAGAGCTGTGTCTTCTGCCGAGCGAAAGATGGCAGATGCTGGCTGATGGATTATTCACCCAGAAAATGAGAAGGAAAAGGGCCACTCCGCTTCCGAAACAAAGTGGCTGTGGGTGGCAGGGGCAGGCCCATGCCCCGAGATGGACCATTTGTTGAAGCCACCAGGATCTGGAGGCTGAATCCCAGAATCCCAGACTGGCAGGGGTGGGAAGGGACCTCTGGAGGTCATCCCGTCCAACCCCCTGCCAGAGCAGGGTCACCCACAGCAGGTGGCACAGGAACGCGTCCAGGCAGCTTTGGAATGTCTCCAGAGACGGAGACTCCACCACCTCCCTGGGCAGCCTGTGCCAGGGCTCTGCCACCCTCACAGCAAAGAAGTTCCTCCTCATGTTTAGGTGGAACTTCCCATGGGCAAGTTTGTGCCCATTACCTCTTGTCCTGTCCCTGGGCACCACTGAGAAGAGCCTGGCCCCATCCTCCTGACACCCACCCTTGCAGTATTTATAAGTGTTGATGAGATCCCCCCTCAGTCGTCTTTTTTCCAGACTGAAGAGACCCAAATCCCTCAGCCTTTCTTCCTCAGCACAGAGATGCTCCAGTCCGTCGTTCATCTCTGTAGCCTCCACTGTCCCCTCTCCAGCAGTTCCCTGTCCTTGAACCAGGGAGCCCAGAACTGGACCCAGCACTCCAGCTGTGGCCTCCCCAGGGCAGAGCAGAGGGGGAGGATGCCCTCCCTCCACCTGCTGGCCACACTCTTCTTCATGCCCCCCAGGATGCCATTGGCCTTCTTGGCCACAAGGGCCCATCACTGGCTCATGGTCACCCTGTTGCCCACCAGGACTCCCAGGTCTCTTTCCACAGAGCTGCTCTCCAGAGTGGATGATGGTCCCTAAACCGGGCACACATGCGAGAGAGCCTGTAGCTCATCATCACTGGCAGAGCTGGAGCTACCAGACGCTGCCATATATTTCTTAAATACCCAGCTAACCTCCCAAAAGTTGAGCTGCCGCTGCAGGGCGTACGCACAGCATGGGGACATTTCCCTTTGGAAGTGACAATCACCAAAAAAAAAAGGAAGTTTTTAGACCCTCACTGACCCTGTGCCGATTGTGCAACCCAGACGTGCGCGACCTCTCCTTGGTGCATCCCTTTTCCATCAGCCCCGTGAAGCAAAGCCGCGGTCGGGGAATCCCAGGGGTAACGCGGGGCTGTCCGGCAGCAGGTTGTCACCCCGAGCGGGAGGGTGACAGCCCCCATGGGATGCTCCCTGCAGCCTTGGGGGAGCTCAGGGACGATGCCCAGCTGGTGGGGGCTGCTGCCCGTCCCCCCTGCCAGCCCACAGCGGCGTGTCTGGACTCAGAAATGGATCTCACTCACTATCAAGCAATTGCAGAAGAGCCACAGCTCCCCGCTCCCGCGACAGCGAGGGGATTGCGATGCCCAGACTGACCTCGGCATCTCTGCCCAGGAGCCGCACTCACATCATGCTTAGGCCTGGGGATTTTTTTTGCCACCAATCCATCTTTTTTTATTTATATGCATGAAAATATAGCAGCCGGGATGCCCCATGGCTTGAACTCCTGCTCAGGGTGCTCTGCAGCTGGACGAACGTGGACAGATAGATACAGTTGGGTTGGGACAGTGGCCTCATACAGACAATAACCCACCACAGGGAGGGTTTTCTCCACTGAAACCCAACATCAAAGGATGCTGGAGGTGGTGTGTCTTGGAAGCCACAGCGGCACAGCCGGAGTCATCCCTAGTTGCCCTGCCTCAGTTTCCCTAGTTGTTTTGGGGGTGCGACGATCATTACAGTGAGGTCTATTTGCTAGTGGTTTGAAACATCTCCTAAAGAAAACAGTGAGCGAAGATTATTCTTATTTAAATAAATAATGGCAAGGAGGCATGACGTGAAAATAAATCTTGTAGCAGACCCTTGTGCAATCCAGACCTTCCCGAGTCAATCCAGGGGAAGGAGGACATTGCCACTCTGCCACCGGGTTGTTCCAGCGGTGCCACACCGGAGCTGTTTGGGTATGGCTGGAGAGCCGAAAGAAAGAGCAAGGAGTTCTTTTTTCAGAGAAAATCCCAGGGACGTGGCATTTTGGTGGTAGCTAGAGGCTTGCTGCCGGCTCAGCTGGACACATGTCCCGAGTGGGACACCCTGTCCCGGTGTCACCCACCTGCTGCTGTGTCACTGCTGGAACCAGAGTGGGTGCTGCCGGCTCTGCAGAGCCATCCTCATCCTCGCAGGGGCTCCTTGGCCAGGGGTGGCATTCGGGAGCCAAGGGCACACTGCAGGCAGCCAGTGCCTTGGGTTTCTCTCCCGTTGCCTTGCTCTGGTTGGGCGCTGGCGCTCCAGGAGGAGCTGGTGCAGATGAGGCACCGCGGCCGGCAGTTACAGCCGCAGCAGGGGCAGCGGATTTCTGCTCTCCCCAAAGGTGGGAAATGCAAAAGGCAGAGCTCATCAGGGGAAAGGTTTGAGCGTGTCCCAGCAGACCCTGGGAACCGTCTTGCGTTGGCAAGTGTCACTTGCCCAAAGGTGCATATGGGCACGTACGAATCACCCCGTCAGCTCCCTGGTGCCTTGCTGCCCTGCACAGCCCGGCTGCAGTGGGGGCTCCTGCATCGCTGCCCAACGTGGCCCGGGCTGGAGCAGCAAAGGTGGGGGGGCATCTGCAAACACGCTGCTAGGAGCGCATCTGCCCCCCCCAGTTTCTGCCCAGGCCGCACACCTCAGCACTGCTCTCGCACCCCAGCGCAGGCTGCCTGCGGGGTGCAGGATGTGGGATGCAGGGTGCAGGATGACGGGTGGAGGGTGCAGAACAAAGAATGTCCAGTGCAGGGTGCAGGATGAAGGATGGAGGGTGAAGGGTACATGATGCAGGGTGCCAGATAGAACTGGATAGGACTGGATAGGACCATGACACAGGACTCACAAGGCAGGATGCAGGATCCAGGGTGCAGCAGCCATGATGAAGGGCGCAGGACGAAGGGTGCAGAGCACAGGATGCAGGGTGAGGGGTGCAGGAGGCAGGACATGGTGCAGGAGGAAGGATGCAGGCTGGTGGATGCAGGCTGAGGGGTGTAGGGTGCAGGCTGTGGGATGCAGGGTGAGCGATGCAGGGTGCGCGGTGCAGGCAGAGGGATGCAGGGTGAGGGATGCAGAGTGCAGGCAGAGGGATGCAGGGTGAGGGATGGAGGGTGCAGAGTGCAGGCAGAGGGATGCAGGCTGAGGGATGGAAGGTGCAGGCAGAGGGATGCAGGGTGCAGGCAGAGGGATGCAGGGTGAGGGATGCAGGGTGCAGGGTGAGGGATGCAGGGTTCAGGCAGAGGGATGCAGGGTGCGGGCTGAGGGACGCAGACTGAAGGGTGCAGGGTGAGGGATGCAGGGTGCAGGCAGACGGATGCAGGCAGAGGGCTGCAGGGTGCAGGGTGAGGGATGCAGGGTGCAGGGTGAGGGATGCAGGGTGCAGGGTGAGGGATGCAGGGTTCAGGCAGAGGGATGCAGGGTGCAGGCAGAGGGATGCAGGGTGAGGGACGCAGGGTGCAGGCAGAGGGATGCAGGGTGCAGGCAGAGGGATGCAGGGTGCCGCAGCGCGTGCTGCCAGCACCACCTCGTGGCTGCGCCGGCCCCGCTCAGCCCCGCCCGGCCCTGCCCGCTCCTGCCTCCTGCCCTGCCCGCGGGCGGCTCCGGTGCCCCTTCCCAGTCCCCTCCTCCCGCCCGGAGCGGGCCCGGCCACGGCGATGGGCTCGATCCCGGGGAGCCCCAGCGGGGGCAGACGACGGGCACCCATCGCCTCCCACGGCTGCTGCAGGGCAGGGACCCCCTGCCAGAACATGCACCCCCCGGGATACACCCCAGCGTGCAACGTGCGCGCCCCAGCACAGCGCATACCCCACCGCCATGCTCAGCCCATCCCCATGTGCCCCCGGGCACGGTGTGAGCACCCCAGTAGGTTGTGTACCCCATGGTGTGCACCCCGTGTTTACCACCACCTCCTGCCCCACAAGCGATGTGCCCCCCTCCAGCAGCGACTCTCGGGGTGACACAGGCTGGCAGCGGGCTGCAGGGCTCCAAGCCACTGTGCCCCAAAGTGGTGCCACCCCTGCCTGCACCCACGGGGCAGCCAGCTGGGCCCTCACCCCGGCGTTAGGGCTGTTTAATACAGCCCCTTTCCTCCCCGTCCCGCACACCCAGCACACGCATCAGGAAAAACCCCAGAAAGACAAATCTGACAGGTTTATTCCAAACAAGACTTTATTAACGAGGGGCCAGGCCAGCGCAGCCTGCGGGAAGCCCGAGCTGTGCTCCAGCGAGGCCCAGGGACCCGTCCTCCCGCGGGGACGGCTGGGCAGGAGAGCCCTGGAGGAGCTGGGGCCATCGCCAAGGCTGGGGGGATGCAGTGGGACGTCTGCCTCCAGCCACAAACCCCCAAGATTCATTTTCATCTAGGCTGTCTGGGGAGGCCACACCGGTCGGGTCCTGCGTCCCGATACACGGCTGGTCCCCAGAGCCCCTCCAAAAGGCACCACGGTCCCGGGGCACCAAGCGAGACAACAGCAGCTGGTGAAACCCAAACCCTCCCAAGGCAAGGCAGTGGTCTCCACTAGGAGAAGAGGGTATGGAGGCACCGCCAAAGGCACTAGACAAACAAGGAGATGATAAGAGGTTTAAAAACACCCTCAAGTCTTTCTCAGCCCTTGCTGATTTTCCCTGCTTGGCACTTCATCCCTTGCCGAATAAAACAACAGACTTGCAAGAAGGCACAACCCAGCACAGCTGCTCCTGTGCGCAAAACCCGAGGCTAAGGCAGAGCTGGGGTTGTCCCCGGCCTCGAGGAACAAGGATGTGGTGGCTCCGACCTGGCAGCGGGATGCCTGAGGCCACCTCAGCTGAAGTCCCGGTCCGGCAGTACCAGTGGAGCCACCAACGTCCAGAGGTAGAGCAGGAGCCCGGCCCAGCTGGAGCAGATCTTCACCCATACGGCCGTCCAGGGGCTCGTCAGCACCTGCAAGCTCTCGTCCGGCCTGAAACAGCAAACACGCGGGTGGCACCCATCACTGCGCTGCGCCGGCGGGGTGGCATCCCCCTGTGTGTTCCGAGCACGGCGGGCAGCCACCGCGCTGGGGAGGGATGGGGGCTGTGAGCACCGAGCCATGGGTGCAAGGCAAAGAGCAGGGAGGAGGGAGCGGAGGAGCCCTGTGCTTGCAGCCACGCGGATCCCTGCAGCCACTCAGCTCGCCCCAGGGATCATAGAATCACAGAATGGTTTGGGTTGGAAGGGACCTTAAAGGCCACCCAGTGCCACCCCCTGCCCTGGGCAGGGACACCTCCCACCAGACCAGGTTGCTCCAAGCCCCGTCCAACCTGGCCTTGAACCCCTCCAGGGATGGGGCAGCCACAGCTTCTCGGGGCAACCTGGGCCAGGGGCTCACCGCCCTCACGGCAAAGAATTTCTTCCTCAGATCTCATCTAAATCTCCTCTCTTTCAGTATAAAACCATTCCTCCTCATCCTATCGTTACATTCCCTGATCCGGAGTCCCTCCCCAGCTTTCCTGTAGAACCATAGCATGATTCCCCGCTGCTGCAGCCTACAGCACCCCACATCCCAAGGGATGCCAGGCTGCAGCCGAGGATGCCGCAGCAGGGAGCTGATGAGCCCGGGCACAACCTGCCATAGGCAGCCCTACGCCGCTTAAAAATAATTAACGCTGATTAGAGCACACGTTAAGTGGGCTTGCACCCAGGCGCATCGCAAGCAAACAGCTCTGCCCAGCACAAGAGCAGGGAGGACGCCAGGAGAGGGGGATGCAGAGGAAGGGGGACAGTCCCCAGTCCCCGCGGAGGCTCTGCCCACCTGTACCAGTTGGTGAGGGTCATCATGATGTAGAGGGCGGCGAGGAGGAGGCAGAGGTGGAAGAAGGTGTAGTTGTAGGCCACGCCGTCATGCTCGTTGTCATAGGCACGGTGGAGCCCGCTCTCCCCGGCCCCCGCCTCGCCGCCCGCCCCGGCCCCGCTCTCCTCCGTCAGCATCAGCTTGTTGACCTGGGGGTGGTCTGAGGAGCGGATGCTGCGGGCAGAGGGATGGCGGGCTCAGCGCTGGCCCCCAGCCTGAGCTCAGCCCCCCATGCTCACCCCCTTGGTGATCATAGAATCACAGAATCATAGGGTGGGAAGGGCCCTCTGGAGATCACCCAGTCCAACCCCCTGCCAGAGCAGGGTCACCCACAGCAGGTGGCACAGGAACGCGTCCAGGCGGCTTTGGAATGTCTCCAGAGACGGAGACTCCCCCACCTCTCTGGGCAGCCTGTGCCAGGGCTCTGCCGCCCTCACAGCAAAGAAGTTCCTCCTCCTGTTGAGAGGGAACTTCCCATGGGCAAGTTTGTGCCCGGTACCCCTTGTCCTGTCCCTGGGCACCACTGAGAAGAGCCTGGCCCCATCCTCCTGACACCCACCCTTGCAGTATTTATAAGCGTTGATGAGATCCCCCCTCAGTCGTCTTTTTTCCAGAGTGAAGAGACCCAAGTCCTTCAGCCTTTCTTCATAAGAGAAATGTTCTAGTCCCCTCATCACCTTGGCAGCCCTTTGCTGTCCCCTCTCCAGCAGTTCCCTGTCCTTCTTGACCCGGGGAGCCCAGAACTGGACCCAGCACTCCAGGTGTGGCCTCCCCAGGGCAGAGCAGAGGGGGAGGATGACCTCCCTCCACCTGCTGGCCACACTCTTCTTGATGCCCCCCAGGATGCCATTGGCCTTCTTGGCCACAAGGGCCCATCGCTGGCTCATGGTCACCCTGTTGCCCACCAGGACTCCCAGGTCTCTTTCCACAGAGCTGCTCTCCAGCAGGTCACCCCCAACCTGTCCTGGTGCAGGGGGTTATTCCTCCCCAGGTGCAGCACCCTACACTTGCCCTTCTTGAATTTCATGAGGTTCTTCTCTCAGGGCAGGATGCCCTGCAGGGCCATCCCTGTGACAAGCAGGGCATTTGGGGGACGCAGCTTGTGCGGAAACCCTAGAAGTTGCGACCACGAGCTCGCAGGGCAGCCTGCCTTGTCCCTGCAGACCAGGATGGCTTTGCAAGAGGCGCTTAGTGACAAAAACCCTGGAGCAAGCTGTGACCTTCCCTCCAGTGTGGCTTTTCCACCCGATGCCCCCCTGCTCCAGGCCGGCAGAGGGACGGTGCAGACCCCAGGGACACGAGCCAAGTCCTCACCTGATGAAGAGGGTGCAGAGGATGAAGATTATCAGCCCCACGATGCTCGGGGCGTCCCACCAGGTTGTCAGCGGCTGGTTGGCCGTCGCCGAGCCGGTGCTGTTCCTCACCAGCAGCGTGGGGTTACAGGTCTGGGCTGGGGTGGGACACGCAGGGGGTTCAGCACCTTCCCCCAGAGACCCAAGGGGGGCACAGCACGCACCCCAGTGTGTGGTCCTGCCCTGTGCACCCCGAACCCGAACCCGAGGCCGCATCCTGCTTACTGGGTACGTTGGCCAGAGCGGACCAGGTGACGTAGATGGTGTAGAGGGTGATGAGGGACGCCTGCAGCAGCCCCGAGTGCGGCTGAGCATCCTGCGAACACAATGGCGGGTGCTCAGGGCTGGTCCTACACCCCGCGGTGACATGGCCACCGGCCTCCCGGGTGCCCCTCGCCGCCTCACCTGGACCTTGGGCAGGATGGACACGGCAGAGACGACGAGGCAGAGGATGAGGTTGATGCTGATGAGGACCTTGCCCTCCGTGCAGCCCTCGGGCTTGGTGTAGTAGACGTAGAGCAGCACTATGGCCGCAATGGAGGCAGCATAGAAGATGAAGGTGACGATGCAAAGGGCTGGGGGAGAAAGCACAAAGGAAAGAGGCTGGAGCAGAGCCCTGAGTCCCCACCAGCTCAGTGTCACCCACCCCCAGGATGAGTGTCCCCATCCCCAGACCCTCTGCGTCAGCCGTACCGACCTGCGTACCAGCCCTTGGCGTTGCTCTCGCCCGCGTTGCGCAGCCACAGCTGGCTCCAGGAGTGGGCGAAGTCGATGAGGAGGACGAGCTGGATGAGGATGAAGAGGAAGGAGCCAACCACACCGAAGTAAAACCAGACTTGAGGGGAAGAGAAAAACCAGTTAGAAGCAGGGATAATGGGAACTTGGCAATAGGGGGGGGCCACACGGCAGGATGCCGACTCCAGCCCCGGGTTCAATCCCGTGCTGAGGGTTAACCCAGCGACGCAGAGACGACGGGGGCAGGTCCTCACCTGAGGTGAAGGCACCGTCGGGGATGTAGAAGGCCCCCACCGTGATCCCCACCAGCACCAGGAACTTGAAGAACCAGAAGCTGTAGGAGAAGAGAGGAGACATGGTCTGCAAGGGGGAACCCAGTGGGGAAGGGGGGGGTCTGCCCCCACACCAGCATCCCCCCAGGGACAAACGCTCACCCGTTCTGCACGGCAGCTCGCGGGTCCTTGCTGCTGCGCACACACACCATGATCACGGCGAAGAGGAAGAAGAAGGCGGCCATGGCGAAACCCATGCGGTACACAGCTTTGTGGCCCAGGAAGCTGCTGCAGTCAACGTGGGTCTGGACCCCCAGGACTGACCCGCTGCCTTCACAGAAGCCGGGAAGCTGCAAAGGCGACGGGAGGGTGAGCATCACCCCAACATCCCGCACCCACCACGAGCCCCGGTGCCACCAAAGATGGGCCAGCCCATGACTGCTCCAATGCCACCCGTAAAGCAAGAGGTTGGCCTGCTTGGGGACAGTGGTAGGGTGACACGGCTAAAGCCACCCTGCAGGGCAGTGGAAAGCTGGGATGAAACCAGCATTTCCCAAAAAGCCTAGCCCAGCCTTCGCATTAGCTCAGCATTAGTCCCCTGCATCTGAAGGCCCATCTCCATGACTTGCAAGTCACTTGGCCAGTTGAACCCCAAAAACGGGATGTAGGAAACTTTCCTGGGAGACATCTGGGAAAACTAGATAATGCATGAAGTTATCCCACTGCATCTTCCCCTCCGTGGAAAATTGGGCTCAATAACACCCTCTCCCAGTGCGATGCTCAGAGAAAAAGGAAGAGAAGCAACACCATGTCCCAAAAATTCACTTTCTGATTCAGGCTTCAGCCTCACGTACCCACCATGAGCTAAACCTCTTCCCTCTGGTGACCAAGCCCAGCGACCTCTGGGAGTTATTTACCTTGTGCAGCTCCTTCTCCACGCCGGGGATTATCATAATGATGGACACGAGGGTGCCGAGGAAGAGGAAGAAGGTGAAGAGGAGGCGGGAGATGGTGGAGTTCTTGGTCGAGGGGCAGCAGCCGCAGAGCAGGCATGGCGCGGAGCCGCAGAGACAGGACACCTGCAATAAGAGCATCCCCGCATCGGAGGGGTCAAAATTGGCCCCAAAGCATGCGCTCGGGTCAAACCGTAAGGAGATCTGCCTGGAAACCCACACCGCTGTGCCAGGGGCTTTGCTTACAGCTTCTCGCCAGCCAGCATCGCAACCTGCAGCCCGCGGGACCTCATGGAAATGGCCCTGAATCCCCCCAAAAAGTTGCTGAAAACCAAAAGAGCCGCGGGAGCAGGTTCACTGCAATAACCGACCAACTTGGAAAATGACACCAAGGATCCTGGAGACACCCCCATCTTCTTTTTTGCTCCCCAGGAATTGCAGGTACAGAAAGGGTCTGGTCCAAACAAAGCACCACCCCGCAGGAGCCCCCCTTCTTTACAAAATAGAAGTTTGCAAAAGAATTTCAGGCTGCCTTTCCAATCTAATACAGGACGGGGAAAACACTGATATCAGCATCATGGGGGAATTAGCTTGTTCTGCCATCCTTCCCCCTGACCAAAGGCCGCTTTACAAGTGGGGAAACTGAGGCACGGCATCCTTGGGAGTCCATGGTGGGTCCTGGCTTCCCAAATCCAGCATCTGCCGGGTGCACCCTCACTCCTCATTCCACTGCTGTGCCAGAGCTGGGAACTGGGGAAAAGCCACCTTAACGGAACCCAACCTTACTGCCCAGCAAAACGTCGGTGGGGATTTCCTGCACAACGATTGTGCAGAATAAGGCTTGCAGGGAGAAAAAGGAAATTTTTATTAAACTATATTCTTAGGCTTCCCTGGCTCCTGCAAGCCATCATGAGAGGAGCACTGGGGAGATGCTGCTGGCATCCCAGCAGCTGGGCTGGGCTGGGCAGGGCCGGACCGGGCTGAGTTGAGGAGTTGAGTTGAGTTGAGTTGAGTTGAGTTGAGTTGAGTTGAGTTGAGTTGAGTTGAGTTGAGTTGAGTTGAGTTGAGTTTTTACTGCTCGGTTGTACACTGTTCTCACCAATTTGTCCAACAGTTTCGATATTCAACCCTCTATTTAATACCTACAAGGTGTGGGAGTGCCCCAATCCCTTGCCTTAGCGGAAGAACGGCTGCAGGGGTTTTGCATAACAGGTTTGACAGCCCGTGATGGGGCAGGAATGCAGGATACGGCCGTAGCCAGCCCTGACTGTGGCATCCCTGATCCGGATGGGGAAGATTTTCAGCCTCTTAATCACCCACGCCAGTCCCGGGGATCTCCCGTCTCACTGCCACATCCTGAAATCCCTATTTTCCCAAAACAGGGTGAAGTTGGAGAATAAACAGGACTTTTTCAGGCAAGAGAATGGAAGAAGCTATTTGGGATGGCCTGTCACTGCTGGGTCACTAATCCACTACGTCATGCGAGCAGAAGGTCCCATGTTAAATATTTGGGGAAAAAATGGGGGAATAAGGTGTCTCTCGGGTTTGCACTGAAGATGCTGCACTCTCGGGAATTGTCGGGGTTGGTTGGGGAGGCAAAACCAACATCTCCCATCAAGGCAAAGCAAAGCCCTCCTGGCCACTGAACCAGGAGCCAGCGCTGACCCCAAGTAAACGAAGAGATGGGCTAAAGTGCTAAATGAAACCTCAAAGGACCCAAAAACTAAATGAAAGTGAAATTCCCAATGCTGCCCCACTCCCCATGGTGTGAGCAGGAACAGCAGGGCTCCCGGGACACACAGCCCAAGCAATGCAACAGCAAAATACACCCCAAGGTCCTCTAAAATAGGGAAACTTGAGGCTACTTCCCTTTTTTTTTTAAAGCCATCACAAGCCCGCAGCCCCCGCAGTCCCACGCACCGGCCCAGGGCACAAGGACAAGTCCCCAAGCAGGTGCTGGCAAGCTCCCAGCTACAGGTATTGCCTAGAGACCAACGGGAATTAAATATTTGGAGTTTGTTTAAAACACTACAGCTTCGCTTTCCAAATATTTTTCTCTAGCTCAAGTGCGTTCCCAAATCCACTTATTTCAAAATTTACAGCACCAGGCATTTTTAACTCCTGTAGCAGAGCCAGCTTCTTCCCAAGAAATCCTGTGACCATCTCTGCTCCTCGGCAAACTACTTTCCCTCTATTTACAAGCAAACTTCATTGATTTATTTTGCTTTCAATACTTCATTTCTTCCCTTTGAACAGCTCTTCCTCTCCTGCGCTTGAGTCACATCAGCCGGCCAGATGCAAGCAGAAGGGTTCAGCTCTCTCCCACTATTGCACATGTTTTGGGTGTTTATTATGGCTACGTACTTCCTAATTATGCCCAGCAATCAATATTCATTAAATATCGCTCAATAGCAACTCAAATATACGTTTCTCATTGTTAAATTTAGTGGCAAAAATGGACGTGGCAGAAAAGAAAGCCAGATGTTGAGCCGCTGTGTGAGCAGGACGTCAAACCCGCGGCTCCCTCAGCAGGGACGCTCACGGATGCTCCTGCGCGATCACTTTGATGCCCCCGAATCGCTAGAAGTGGGTTTGAATTTCTTTTTTAAACATAAGCACATCATCCTTTGAGAAAAAAACACTTCCTTCCTGATTTATTCTGCTTTCCCCACGTCCCAGCCCCATATCCCAACCCCACCAGGGGTTGTGCTGAGCCGACGGTACCCACGGGCGCCCTCGCATCCCACAGGGACCCTCATCCCACCTCTCCAGGAGCTGCTCAAGGGACATCACTGCATGTTTTCCACTTGAAAGTGCGAAAAAATGGCCTTCAATTAGAGATGGCTTCCTTTCAGGCTCATTAAATGCACCACTTGCACAAGAACGCACTTAAAATGGGGCAGCGTTATCGTATTTCCCCTTCAAATAAAAAAAAAAAAAAAAAGAGAACAACAACAAAAATCCTTTTTAATGCAGAATTACTGCATTATTTGACCTGACTTAGCAAAGCACCTTAGTGCACCCTTAACTTGAAGCACACGGTTCCTCCAGCTCCTCTCTCCTCTCACCGCCAACTGAAACAAAAAGCACCACTCCCAAAAATCACTGAAACCGGCCTGGAAAATCGTGAGGTTTGTTGTTGTTTAGGAGGTTGTTGGATTTGGGGGTTCAGCCCCACCTCCAAGCATCACTTAAGACCTGCAGGAGGCACAGCCCTGGGTATCACATTTTCCCCGGGTCCGGGGCGGGTGGAGGGGTGTCCGTGATGGAGCGGGGCTGAAGGGAAACCCTTGCTCCAGGTGCAGCCTCCAAACCCTGCAGGCGGATGAGGTGGCTTCTAGTGTGAGGTTTTCGGGAGCCCGCAGCAGCCCTGGAGCCTGCCAGCGGTTTATTCTCAAGGAGGACTCTTACAGGGCATCCCCCTCTAAGCACCTTTGCAAAGGACGTGGATCCCTTGTGCCATGCGCTAACGTGACCTGCTGCCTGGGCACCGCTCGGATTCAGTCTTTTTCTTTAAAAAGTGAGGGTTAAGAGGAAGGAAAACCCTCTCACGTTAAGGCAGCGCTGAAAACACTCTGATACACCTCCTTTCAAAGGCTTTCAAAGACACCTGTCGGGATGAAGGTGGCCAACGGCCAAAGAGCAGGATGGAAAAAGCCAACGGAGGGAAGTGGCTGCAGCGGGAGAGCAGTGGATTAATGAGGAAGCATCGGTTTTCAGCCGCTGCAGATGAAAGATTAATCTCTCCAGTTTCACTATTGACTTCCTCATTAAATCCAGCTCACCTCCAGCGCGACTCGCACGTAAGGGCTGCTGTGTCTCCCCTGCCCGGCGACTGGGAGAGCACGGCCGGAGCTGGACAAGCACTGCCCACCCAGTCCAACACAGGGAAATGCAACAACAGGAAAGCGACTACACCAAATCAACACCGCTAGCCCAGCAACACCAACCCAACTACACCAACCCCAACAACACCCCTCCAATAACACCATCCCAACAAGACCAGACCAACTACAGCAATCCAACTACACCAGTCCAACTACACCAACTGAACAACACCTCCCTCCCCCAACAACACCAGATCAACTACACCAACCCCAACAACACCCCTTCAATAACACCATCCCAACAAGACCAGACCAACTACACCAATCCAACTACACCACCCCAACAACACCCCTCCAACAACACCACCCCAACAGCACCAGTCCAACTACACCAACCCAACTACATCAAATCAACCCCACAACCCCAACACCACCAGCCCAACTCCACCAACCCAACAGCCCCAAAACCACACTACCTCAACAACATCAGTCCAATTACACCCACCCAACTACACCAACTCAACCCCACAACCCCAACTACACCAGTCCAACCACACCAGCCCAACACCACCAGTCCAACTACACCAACCCCAACAACACCCCCCCAACAACACCACCCCAACTACACCACCCCAACAACACCAGTCCAACTACATCAACTCAACCCCACAACCCCAACTACACCAATCCAACTACACCAGTTCAACTACACTAGCCCAACACCACCAGCCTAACTACACCAACCCCAACAAACACCCCCAAAACCACACCACCCCAACAACACCCCAACAAACACCCCCAAAACACCACCACCCCAACAACACCAGTCCAACTACACCAACCCAACTACACCAACTCAACCCCACAACCCCAACTACACCAGTCCAACCACACCAGCCTGACACCACCCCACCAACACCCCCAGCCCAACTACAGCAGCCTAAAAACACCAACTGAACACCACCAGCCCAACACCACGTCTCCTGCGAGCTGCCCTCACCCCAGCAACCCCAGGGGTGCAGAGACTGAGTCAACCAGAAGCAATGCCGAGCAACCAGTCTTTATCTCCTGTTAAATTAATGACCCGGCTGGTTAATCAGTACCAAACCCCCAGGGCCAGGCACAGGCTTGGGAGGCGGGTGACTCTCAGGTCTGGCAGGTGGCTTCGCACTGGGACAAGGAGGCTGATAGGTCCCACGAGGTGCCCAAACCATGGAGGGGGGCTGCAGGCACCCCCGGGCTTTGCTTTGGCTTGGGCAAGCTTCTGCTGGCAAACACCAGCCCTGTCCCCCAAGGAAGGCAGCTCGCGACGACTGCGGCGCACGTAGCAGCGGTGGGCAGAGTCTGTCGAATCGCTGGAGGCAGGGAAAGGGAAATTCTTCTTGCGGGGTGCAAAATTCCACTCGGGAACAGACTGTAGAGTTTTAACGGGACAGTGCTGAAGAGATTGGCAATCTGATGCCGCGTCGAGTCAAATGATGCAGCCTGACCAGAGTTAGTTCTGATCCTCTTGTTAAAAATGTAAAAAAATACAAAGATCGGGAGGTTTTGTTTGATTTTGGGGGTGGGGGTTTTTTCCCCTGTTGTGGTTTTTCAGTTCAGAATTGAGCTAAAACGCCCCTTTAGTCAACCAGTTCCACTGGAAGGAATAGGAGAACTACATCTATGTAGCAACTCTAGCCCGTTACCACAGCCTGGGCCAGAATTTGGGGGGAAAAAATCCAGAATTAGGCCAGAAGTCTCCCCAGACCTGCTCTGGGGAGTAGCTCCCAGCTTTTCCGATACCTGCCCATAAGGAAAAACATGGGACACGTGTTACAGACAGAGGCCTTGAAGACAGACCACCCTCCGTCCGATCTTACGTTTCAAAACCTCCTGTTCGTTAAACCTCCAAAACGTTGAGGTCAAGTTGTGAAACCGGCCCCATTTCCAGGTTTCTAGGCCGGCGGCTCCCGGGTTGGTTTCGCAGCCCTGCGCTGGCCCCGTGCCCGCAGGTGAGGCAACGCCAGGAACGGCAGCGCCGGCCGTGGGCAGCTGCCTGCGTCACCGGGCACGGCACCGCGAGTCACGCACCCTGCGTCAATGGGCACGGCACCGAGAGTCACGCACCCTGGGTCACCGGGCACGGCACCCCACGCAGAGCCCCCCACCTGCAGACCTGCACACCCCCCCTCCCAGCTCCTTCTCTTGCTCCGTTCCCCACTTTGGGGGTCAGCAGTGAGAGCCAGGCAGGAGCCCCGGCCCCTTGGCATCGCGCGGGTGCTGTGGGGCGTCAGCCCCTGCTTCCCCCCCGGTGCAGCGGCACGGATGTGTCAGGGCAGGGTGGCCAGGACCCCCCCCTTATTCCCCTGGGTGCAGCAGGGCATAACTCCCCCAGCTGCCCATGTCCCCCAGTTGCACTGCAGTGCACCACCCTGGGCACCCTCAGACCCCAGGTTCCCCCCATCCATAATGTTCATGAGCCCCCCAGTTCCCCGGGGTGAACCCTCTGAGTCTCCCCTGAGCACCCCCGGCTGCAGTGGGATGCCCTGCTCCGGGTGCCTCTTGCATCTTTCCGGGTACATCCCCCCAGGCCCAGATGGGTGCATCCCCAGGGGAGTCCCCTGCATCCCCCCCAGGCAGAGAGGGGTGCTTCCCGCCAGGGGTCTCCTGCATCCCCTGCGTACACAAGGGTGCGTCTCTCTGAGTGTCCCCTCCATCCCCGCAGACACAGAGGGGTGCATCCTCAGGGGGTCCCCTGCATCCCCCTGGCTACACAGGGCTGCAACCCCCTGGGTGTCCTCTCCATCCCCGCAGACACAGAGGGGTGCATCCCCCAGGGGGGTCCCCTGCAACCCCTGCATACACAGGGGTGCATTGCTCCAGGTGCCCCCTCCATCCCTGCCAGACACAGAGGGGTGCATCCCCCAGCCGGGGTCCCCTGCATCCCCCTGGCTACACAGGGCTGAAACCCCCTGGGTGTCCTCTCCATCCCCCCAGACGCAGAGGGGTGCATCCCCTGGGGGGTCTCCTGCATCCTCCACATACACCAGGGTGGATCCCCCCGGGGGTCCCTGCATGTACACAGGGGTGCATCCCCTGGGGCGCACCCTCCGGCCTTCCCTGGGAATCCCCCGCGTCTCCTCCGCCCCCCCGGCTGTACCGGGGCACATCCCGGGGGTGTCCCTCGCGCCTCCCGGGGCCTTCCCTGAACCCTCCTCCGGCTCCGCAGCACCAGCGACTCCCCCGCCCCCGGGCCGCGCCCGCCGCTGCGGCGTTGGGAACTGGCGCAGCCCCGCTCCCCCCTCCCGGTCCCCCCGCTCCCCTCCCGGTGCCCGGGCCGGGGGGCACTCACGCAGCTGAGCAGGGAGCAGACGCCGAGACAGGCCCCCATGGTGCGGCCGCGGCTCTCGCCGGTTCCCGGCTCCCCGCTCCCCTCCGCCGCGCTGGCTCCGCCCGGGCCGGCCCCGGGACACAGAGCTCGGGGCGCGTCGCTGTCGCCGCGCCTCCCCCGGGGCGGCCCCTGCGGCGGGGCGGGGGGAGCAGCGCCGGGGCCCTCCCGAGCACAGGCCGGAGTGGGGGGATGGCTGGCGAGCAGCCCTGGGAGAAGGACTTGGGCGTGTTGGCAACGTGCGCTGGCAGCCCAGAAACCCCCCGCAGCCTGGGCTGCATCCCCAGCAGCGTGGGCAGCAGGGCGAGGGGGGGATCCTGCCCCTCTGCTCCGCTCTGTGAGACCCCCCTGCAGTGCTGCCTCCGGCGCTGGGGCACCAACAGCAGAAGGACACGGAGCTGTTGGAGCGGGGCCAGAGGAGGCCCCGGAGATGCTGGGGGGGCTGGAGCCCCTCTGCTGTGAGGACAGGCTGAGAGAGCTGGGGGGGTTCAGCCTGGAGAAGAGGAGGCTCCGGGGAGACCTTCCAGCCCCTTCCAGTCCCTAAAGGGGCTCCAGGAAAGCTGGGGAGGGACTCTGGATCAGGGAGGGGAGCCATGGGACGAGGGGGAATAGTTTTAAACTGAAAGAGGGAGATTTAGATGAGATATTAGGAAGAAATTCTTGGCTGTGAGGGTGGTGAGCCCCTGGCCCAGGTTGCCCCGAGAAGCTGTGGCTGCCCCATCCCTGGAGGGGTTCAAGGCCAGGTTGGACGGGGCTTGGAGCAACCTGGTCTGGTGGGAGGTGTCCCTGCCCAGGGCAGGGGGTGGCACTGGGTGGGCTTTAAGGTCCTTTCCAACCCAAACCATTCTATGACCACAGGGAAGCCCCTCCATCCCTGCCTGAGCCCCTCAGACTGGGGAATCGGCAGCCTCGGACACTCCTTCACCACTTACCACTGAGGGGACCCCACCGACACCATGAGCCCAGTCCAGAGCGGGGACTCTGGGATGCCCCCGGGGCTGGGGAGGATTCCCAGGCCCCCACTGCCAGGGCTCTCCCTCCCCTCGAAGCACCCTGCAAGAAGGGGTCAACTCCTCTGAAGGTAGCTCAAGGTCCCTAGAGGTATTTGCTGTGAACTCAGTCCCCTTGGAAGGGCCAGATTCGTTCCCCACTGACGCTTGTCCCCAGAGCAGGTGATGATGCTGCGGGGAGCCAGGGGTCACCTGCCACCTGGGACCAGAGAGAAATTAGTGAAGCCCTGTGATTCTTCATGGTTGAATGCTGCTTGTGCAGCCAAATATGGCCTTACTGAGAGCTGCTGAGGGGAGGCATGGGATCAGTAACTGTGCTTGAGGCCTGGGAAGAGCAGAGTGCTGGGCTACTCCTGGCCATGAAGTCCTACAAGTCCAGCACATCCACTAGCTCCAACACACGTACTCGCTCCAGTATACCACCCAGCTCCAGCACACCCACCAGCTTAGCACATCCACCAGCTCCAGCACACCACCCAGGTCCAGCACACCCCCCCATCTCAGAATCACAGGATCACAGAATGGTTGAGGCTGGCAGGGAACTCTGGAGATCATCTGGTCCAACCCCCTGCTCAGATAGGGCCACCTGGAGCCAGTCGCCAAGGACCATGTCTGGATGTTTTTTTAATATAGAATCATAGAATCACAGAATGTGTTGGGTCGGAAGGGACCTCTAAAGACCATCTAGTCCAACCCCCTGCAGTCAGCAGGGACATCTGTAACTAGACCAGGTCGCTCAGAGCCTCATCCAGCCTGGCCTTGGATGTCTCCAGGGATGGGGCTTCCACCCCCTCTCTGGGCAACCTGGGCCAGTGTCTCACCACCCTCCTTTCTATGATCTATGATTCTATGATCCCAGGAGGGCCCATGGGCTTATTATGTGCTGTATGCTGAAGTGTCCCCTGACCTGATCCTCTTCCACCAAGGGTATGTCTTCCTTGCTCCAGCCTTTTCCCATGGTCTCTGGGACCTTCGGGATTCCCGAAGATTGGTCTTGCAAGTGAAGAAGCAAAGGCGGCATTCAGTTCCTCAGCCTTTCCCATGTCCTGCGGCAGCAGGTCTCCCATCTCATGGAGCAATGGACCCGTATTTTCCCCAGTCTTCCTATTTTCGCCTGTAGCAGCCCTTCTTGCTGGCTTTGACAACGCACCTTCCAACTCCAGCAGACGCACCAGCTCCAGCACACCTACCTACACCTGAACCCCTTGTGGGGCCAGACCCCGGGTGAGGGACCCGAGGGGCATCTGCCCGCACGGAGCAGAGGGTGGGAGCCGGGGGTGGGCAGGCAGTGGATTTCCCTGCCTGACCGGAGTCTGGCACGTCCGCCCACAGCGGCGAGTGCTGCTCTGCTGCTGGCATGCATAATTCAGGGGCTGAGATAAGCTGGGACGTGCTAGCCCACTTCCAGACCCTAAATTTAGACAGCGGGGAAAGTACGTGAGCATGCGGCAGCAGGCAGGCTTTGGGGGGCACAGGGCTGGGGCAGATGGGGAGCCAACACGCCCCCTGTGTCCTTGAGGAAGAGGAGGGTGTCACGCTCCTTGGTCCAGAGGTAAAGCTCCAGGGTTTGGCCTCTGATCAGCAGTTGGCACAAATTAAAAAGAGCTTTTTCTAAGCCTCCGTGGGCTCCCGAATGCTTTTGGCTGGTTGCAGCCCCGCAGCAGGAGAGGTCAGCGCCCATAAATCGCTCGCTGATCTCAGCTGTCTCGGGTTCCTTCTCCTTGCAGGAGGTGGCTGGGGTGGGCTCCGGGGACGTGCCCAGCCTGGCTGTGTGCGGGCACGGGTCTGGCAGTGCCAGTGGGGCAGGCAGCGGCCTCGGGTATATGACGGGCTGTCTCCGGGCACAGCCCCCCGGGTGGGAGGCGAGGGATCTGGCAGCTCCCATCGTTTTCCAGCTGGATATCACAGCCCGGTGACACCCACAGCAGGAGTGTCCTTCAGTGTCCTCCCAGGAAGGGCAAATCAGGCAGAGGGGTTTTTGTCCCTTTGGTCCTGCTGTCCCCCAGTGCCTTGCAGGGATGTGAGCACGCTGGCATGCCCGGAGCAGAAATCCCACCGGCTCCATGGTCCCTGAAGGGACCAGTCCTCCCCACAGTGTCCCCTCGTCCCCTTTGATGATGCCGCCAGATGGCAGTGCCGGTATGAGACCGGTGCACACAGCTGCCGGACATGGGGACGGTGGCTGGTCTGGGTCCCTGCCTGCTCCTGGGTGGCCAAGCAGGGCCCTGGCTGCCAGCGGGGAGAGGGCTCCCCCCCAGCGTGTCACAGGGATGTCCCCATGCCTGGTGAGCAGAGGCCACGCCATTGCCACCACCCAGAGCATCAGGCTCTCACCATCCCTGTCTCGGGAGGTGGCTTGGTGGCAGCAAAGGCTGCCCTGGCCCGGAGCGGGACGCAGCGAGGCAGACAGCAACGTGACAGCGCTGTGACAGTCCCCGGTGCACCAAGGACACTGTGGTTTTACACCGCCCTGCAAGTGGAAAAGAGGAGGAATGGGAGGTGAGGGATGCTGCCAGAGCCCAGGGATGCGTGGCTGCCTCCAGCCCCCCCACAGCAGACCCCCCCACCCGTGTCCCCCTGCTCAGCAGGGCTGGGAGCATCCTTGCCTGGGTACCCGACATAAAACACCTTTTTTCTGCTCTGCCTCCCCGCTCCGCTCCTCCTCCTGCATCCCTGGGGCATAAGGGAACATCTTCTTTCTCCTCCCCCCAGTGCCTGGTTCGTGGTCAGGGTATCATTTTCTGCCGGCCCTGGGGGGATTATAGGGCTGGGGGGTAACACCAGACTGGTGGCAAGCGGGGCCAAGCGCAGCTTGCCAGGGATGCCCGGGGACCTGGGGGGGAAAACAAATGATCTCATGTGACTGTATCTGGGACAATACCGGCTTAGCCGTGGGCGCAGCCAGAAGGGTTCCTGCTGAGCCTGAGCGATGCTATTCATGGATAAACCTACATTACAGTAATTAATAATAATTAATAATTGAGTCTGTATTTGGAAAACCATCTAAACCCATCAAGCACCTTTCCTCTAGAGCATCGTTCTAGCGCAGGCGAGTGCAGGCGTGGCGTGAGGTGCGTTTTTGGGGTGATGACTTGGGGTTTGACAAAGCCCTGGTCCGTGGGGTTGTCCTACCTCCGGTGCCCTGGGGCTGTCCCTGCTCCTGGATGGAGCTTCTGGGGCACCCAAGACCCTTCCCTCCGGGCCACCAGCTGCCAGTGAGCACGTCACAGCCGAGTGCTTTGGGTGCTTGGGGGAACTGCCCCAAGATCTCGGGGTGCTGCTCATCCACGCTGGGAGGTGGGGGGGGGGGGTCCACAAGGGAGGCCAGGAGTGAAGCTGCCCCCGTTTACTGCCAGCAGTATATTTTCTGAGCTGCGCTGCTTCCCTTGGGGTTCCCAGCCCCCCGACGAGAAGGGGGACAGGCACAAAACCAGGCTGGGCTGGGAAGGACAAATACAAAAGTCCTGAGATTGAAGCATCTCCCCCCTTCCCTTGTCTAGGGATGCCTTCGAGCCAGGGAATTAGTTTTCCGCTAAGCTCTTCTGCAATAAGCAGAGACACGGGAGGACTAGCAATGGGTGATTGCACGGCCTTTAATTACGGGCAGAGGCAGGGTGTTCAGGGTCACGGGAGCCAGGATTCAAACCCAGCGCAAAGGAAGGGAATGATTTTCAGGAGGGTCATTGCAGTGACTTTCTGTCTTTGAGCTCCTAATTTGTCTCTTTTGTTTGCCGGGACCTTCCCATCCTGCAACACCGCGGGCTTGGCAGCCCAATACCTCTCAAAAGTATCAGCCCTTGAGACCAGCCCAACACGGGAGCCTGATGGAGACCAAGCAAACCCTCTGAATCTAGTGATGGGCATCCCACCTGCTGGCAATGCTTCTGGGAAACCCACTGAGCACCGGGATTTGCATTTGCGACCCTCTTCGAGGACCTTTGGCCAGTTTGAGATGTCTTAAAGGCCGGTGGGGTGATGTGGAGCGGACACGGCTGGTGGTTTCCGTAATGGGCCATCACCAAACCTATCGCTTGTCATCCAAGAGATGGGGGTCTTCTCCCCAGAGCCTCTCCCAGCCAGAAGGACAAAGGGCTGTGAGGCCAAGAAACATCGGTCACCCTCCGTCCTTGAAGCTCGATTTAGCCTGGGCTCGCCAGCACAGCGACTGGCTGGAAAAGCGCCGGCATTTCCCCGCTGGGTTTGGACAGACGCTGTTTGTCTTGCTGGTGGCGGTGGCCAGATGCCTGGCCGGTGATGGATGGGAGTGTCACGCAGGAGTTTCTGCGCTGTCACAACTGCTGGGTCTCTCGTGGGGTGGAAAATTTGGGGAGGAGGTGACTCCGCTGCGAGCTGAATGTCCTCCCCAAGGTACCGGGACCTGAGCCAACAGTGGTGGTGGGGTGGGGAGGTTGGGGGAGGAAGAAGCAGGGTGAGACCTTGATCTGAAGGTGTCCTTGGTCCACCTGGCAGGAGGATCTGCTTCTTCTTTCACCCTCAGCCTGCAGCCTCCACCTTGCTGGATGCTTCTGCTTTGCCGCTCACCCCAGCTCTGGGTTTGAGCTCCCCCCCCAATTTGCTTTCACGGCACCCAAAGGCTCCAGCCTTCCTCCAAATGCTAGCAGGAGCCTCCCCCAGCCCCTCGCCTGTGTTTTCCGACATCCCTTGGGTGACAGGGTGTCCCCAGTGCCACCGGGGCGTCCCTGCCAGGGCAATGCCGGGAGACTGGAAGTTCGGGATGCCCGTGGAAAGCTGCGCATGGCGCAGGCGCTTTTCGAGCCCGTTCATTTTCAGCCTTAATGATTCTTCCTCTCGGAGGAATGGCTAATGAGCCGTGGGGACTCAATTAGATTTCTCCAGTCAGCCTTTCGCCTCGTTCCTCGCCATTCAAAAGCAAAAAAAAAAGAAAAAAAGAAAAATAAAAAAACCCCACAAGCGCCGGCGTGGAGACAATTAGATCAGTGTCTCCTTAATGAGTTCATGGCTCCGGCGGAAATATCTGTCTTTGTCAGGAGAGGCAGAAACCAAGCTGCACCCATGGGCGAACGTGTCATGGGGTGGGGGTGGGAGCCATGTCCCCCCCTTTGCAGACCCTTTGTGGGGTGCAGGAGAGCCTGCAGGGTGCCTTGCCGGGTGTCAGGTTTGTCCTTGTACCAAGTGCTTCGCACAACACATGGATCCCCGGAGCCGCCCGGCTTGTTTTATTAAGCACAGCAGCAGCTGGGGTTTTACACCACGGTTCTGTGGGATGAAGGACGCTAATGAAGTCCAGATGTTCTCCAGCATAAAGTATCTGTAGTGATAAGACGAGGGGCAACGGTTTTAAACTAGAGCAGGGCAGGTTTAGATTAGCCATTGGGAAGAAATTCTTTCCACTGAGGGTGGTGAGACACTGGCCCAGGTTGCCCAGAGAGGGGGTGGAGGCCCCATCCCTGGAGACATCCAAGGCCAGGCTGGATGAGGCTCTGAGCGACCTGATCTAGTTACAGATGTCCCTGCTGACTGCAGGGGGTTGGACGAGGTGGCCTTTAGAGGTCCCTTCCAACCCAACACAGTCTGTGATTCTGTGATTCTATGATGTCGACTTGGGTGGAAGGACCCAAGGAGACCCCGCGGTGGGAGAGGACCGGGGCCACCATGGCGGGGAGAAGCCATGAGATGCCCTTGGGAGCATCAAAACAGCGATGATGCTCACCTGGATGGGGATGAGACACCGCGGGGTGGAAGATGCCACCCGGCGAGGACCTCATTGTCCCCCACGCCCTGCCGGTGGCTGCGGCAGCGGTGCCGAGCCCCACGTGGCCCCGCCGAGCAGATTTTGCTTAGCTGCCTGGGCTATATTTAGCTGCCTGTAAAAGGGGTTAGCGAGCAGCGCCGGAGCCAGTGGCACAGCTAAGAATGTCAACGTAAGAGCAGCCAGGGATAAAAAAAGCCCAACCCGGGCGCTGGGAGCTTTGTACAAATCCCTCTGGCTGCTGGAGGCGGAGGCAGGCAGGCAGGGCTGCAGGCAGGGCTGCAGGCAGCACCCGCATCCTCCCCCCGCCCAGGTAGCACCGGGCGATGGCCACTCACTATCCACCCGGTTGGTGATTTTTGGCTGCTTTGGCTGGTTTGCGGCATCCTGGAGTTGAGCGGGACAGTGAAGGTCTGCCGGGGGAGAACGGGGCCTGAAATCCGGTGGTTTTGGTTAAATCCCAGGGCTTTTGGGGCAGGCAGCCCCCTCGGCGGGCAGGGGACGGTGGCAGGCAGGAGGGACAGGCTGCTCCCCCAGGCCAGGAGGTGTTTGCGAGACTCCCCGCATCCCCAGCCAAGCATCTGGAAGTTACCGGAGCATGAACAACAGCTTTGAGCTTTTTTTTTTTTTTGCCCACAAAGACACCTTTTGGGGATGCTTTATTTATGCTCAGTTAACTCCAACACGCCTTTCTTCCAAAGGCTCCCCTCGCCGCCCCGATCTCGTCTCTTAAAGCAAAAAAACGGGCAAATCCCACCACGTCCCAGCTCCTCCCGAGCCCTCCTGTGTTGCTCCTGGCTCTTCTCCACCACCCTGACCTCGCCTGGGCTCCCCTCCTGCCCCCGTAAACTCGGCTGCTGCCCACAAACAGCCGGAATTAAGCCAATATAGGAGTCGATCCATAAGAAAGGTGGTTTCCCAAGTGGCAGCTATTTTGTCCCAGAAATAATGTGCACGTTCTGCTTGTCCGTTGGGGCAGGTGATGGATATTTCAATGGCTGGGACCTTGTTTCCCTGCTGGTACCACAGCTCCCGGGACGAGCTGGCGGCAGGATGAGCCCCAAGCTGTGGCTGCGTCTGGCTGCGTGATCCACCATGTCTTTGGGGCAGGAAAGAGCTTCTGCTGTGGAAAAAAACCCCAAAAGACATTATTTTGGTGGAAATTTCCCATTCTGCTGGGAACGGCTGAGTTGCAAAGACCTGTGCAACTCATTGCAGGTATTCAAGCCGCCTTGACCCACAGAAATACAACAAGCAGCTCGCTGTCCCCCATCGTGGAAGGGATGCGCGGGGCTGAGCACCCGAGGGCTGCTTGACTTCATGGCACGGGCTGGGGGGGGAAGTTCTCCACCACCTCCATCATGTCGTGCTTGCATCGGGGGGGAAGATCTCCACCACCTCCATCACGTCGTGCTCAGGGGGGAAGATCTCCACCACCTCCATCACGTCGTGCTTGGGTGGGGGGGAAGATCTCCACCACCTCCATCATGTTGTGCTTGGGTGGGGGGGAAGATCTCCACCACCTCCATCACGTCGTGCTCAGGGGGGAAGATCTCCACCACCTCCATCACGTCGTGCTTGGGTGGGGGGGAAGATCTCCACCACCTCCATCACGTTGTGCTCAGGTAGGGGGACAGTGCTCCATAATGGATGTGCCCCGCGAAGGATGGTGCAGCAAGCTCCGATCCAGATGGCAGAGTATCCGGAGCAAAGCGGACGCCCGGGAAGGGCATTTCTGTCTGCCGTGACCTTAACGCCTCCCGTCGAGGCAGAGACAGCCAGACTTGTGTGACTCTCCACCCTGCCCGCTGACAAATTGCCTCCCTGGGAGGTGTTTTGCTGGCATTTTCCCTCTTGTTTTAAATCCTCCAGGCAATGAGATGCTCTCGCTGCCTTTGGCCTCCAAGATCTCATGGGCAGGATGGATCCTGAGCACGTTTTCCAGTGATCCATCCCACAGGAACCACCTCCATCTCTCCAGGGCTGCTACCCCCCATGCAGGGACGGCCCCAGGGCCGTGTCCTGCCCAGGCTCATGGAAAGTCACTGTCCTCAGCCAGGGAACAACCTGCAGGTCCCCAAACCCTGTGACCCGTGTCCCGAAATAGCACCTTAGCGGAGGGACTGACGCAGCCCAGGGGCAAGCTCGGCTCAGGAATAACCTTTCCTCCACGTCACCTACGTACCCAGCGAGATCTCAGGGTCTAAACTGGACTGGAAATTAGGGAGATATATCTAAAAGAGGAACAGCAAAGCTCTGCTCTCCCTCGGAGGTGACTTTTAGCCCAGATCCGAGCCCGCAGCGCTGGGCAGGCGGGTGGAAAACAGCCCTGCTGCTCCCCTGGATGCTGCCTCCATCCCCGGGGGGCTGCCCCTGCCCCACGGCAGCTGAGGGTCGGTGGCTTTCAATGACCTTCCTGCGCGAGTGGAATAAAGCAGCTCGGCAGCAGCAGGAGAACACACTCTCCCGAGCCCATTTCCTCCCAGCTCTGGACCCATTTTTTTAGGAGAAAATAGGATTTAAAGCAGGTGGCAGCGCAGGGAGCGGTCTCACCCCGTCCTCGCTGGCTTCACCTCCCTGATGGATCAAGCAGGGGCTCTCCTGGTGCTGGGGAGGGCACGGACAGTACATTTCAGGTCCCCCATCATCCGGGACACTCACCCTGCCGGGAGCACCCTGGGAAGAGGATCCCAATGTCTGCCGAGCCCGGGAGCAGGTGCGGGAAGAGCAGAGGAAAAGCCGAGCAACCTTTGCCCCCGTGTCGGTGCGGCACCGAGCGCCGCGGCACTGCCCTGTGCCAAGCCCAGGCGGGTGCTGCCTGAGAAGGGAATGATTTTCCCCTTCCCCATGGCCGTGCTGCCGTGCTTTTATGTCTCTGGGGCTTGTACCCAGGAGTTTTACCAGCTTCAGCTGGGAGTTTGGGCTCCTGATGCTCACCGTGTCCTGGATGCAGGCAGGTTCGGAGAGGTGATTCGGTACCAGCAACGCTCCGGCTGAACGTGGAGGGACTCAGACACCTCCCGCGTGCCTCAGTTTACCCAGCTCCCATAGCCCAGCCATCCCCAAAGAATCACACCGGCAGAGGGAAGCGTTCAGCCCTGGTGGAAATGGGGACCACGCTGTAGCTCTCCCCCAGCTCTCCCAGGGCAGAGCATCCCTTGGGAGAAGCAAGACTCACCCCAGGGTGCTCCAACAGGACCCTTCCCCACCACCCTGGGCTTCCCTCCTCTCCCTCCCCGTCCCCCCAGCATCTCCTCCCTTGCTCCCACACGTCTGCCGGAGCAGAGGGATGGCAGCCGTCCCCCTCGCCAGCCAGTGTCACATCCCATCAGGTGCCAGGCAGGATAAACATCGCCGATGCTCGGCCCGAGACTGCT
Source organism: Sterna hirundo (assembly GCA_009819605.1). Lineage (NCBI taxonomy): Eukaryota > Metazoa > Chordata > Aves > Charadriiformes > Laridae > Sterna > Sterna hirundo. The sequence continues at coordinate 6,731,195 of CM020452.1, read as the reverse complement.
CTGGAGAGGGGAGACAGTCAAGGAGAAAACGGAGCGTGAGGAGCTAAAAATAGCGGCTGGCGAAGGCTCCCCTCCCCGCCGGCCACGCGGGAGCTGCCAGTCGCCCGTCACCGCGCGTGAGCGAGCAGGCAGGATGGATGTCCCCCCCACTGGCTGGCGGGAATGGCTGGCTCCAGCCCCCACCCTGAGCTTTGGGGTACCGGAGACAAGCGTCACATTAAGACCAGCCCAAGGCCTGGCCCTTCAGTGGCTCTTGTCCCTCTACAGCCCCGGCTCAGGGAGGCACGGCTGAGTTCGCCTTGCTGGTGGATGCAGAGGTCGGGAAAGGATCGTCCTTCCCGGGCAGCAACCTCGGCTGGGCCTGGGGGAGTCGCTGGCTTCTCCCCATGGCCCACGAGCCCCCAGCAGTGCTGAGCACCCCCAGCGAAGGGACGTGATGGGCACCTTGCTCCGGGCCCCAAGCATCACCCCTCACCAGCAGCAGGGAGAGGAGGTTTGGCCAGAGTCAGGAATTTGGGAATGTGCCCCCAGCCCCGCTCCTGTGGGAACAGCATCCCGGAGCAGGGACAGAGGAGCGGGGATGCCATCACCCGGGCGCACCCCTCGTCCCCAGCCCTGGGGACATCATCTGTGCACCGTGAGAGACAGGAGGGGACATTTCAGAGCCTCTCATCACAATTGTGCTGTTTCCCTGTCGCACACGTGCCAGCCCGGGGGGGTGGGATATCATTCCTGCGTCCAAATTTGAGTTGCTTTTCATGCACGCTCGGGGCGGCTCTGTTCATCGTGGCCTCCCCGCTCCCTCCCTCTCTGCTCCAGCTCAGGGGTGTGGGTGGGGAGCCCCCATGGCACACACAGTCGCTGTTGGCCATGTGCCCCCCTCCCCGTCCCTGAGGGGATGCTGGTGTCCGGCCAAGCGCAGCCTGGGCTGCCGGGATGGCAGCATCTGCTCTGCCCAGCGTCCTTCTGCCGCGGGGACAGTCCTTGTGGTGGGCAAAACATGGGGCTGTGACACCGTCAGGTGGATTTACCAGCCAGATCCAGGGTCTCCCAGCCCCCCCACCCCTCTGCCCCCCCAGGCACCGTACGCCATAGGGTTGTAGCCACGTATTTTTAATTTTTTTTTTTTTTCCCAAAGATTTTGAGGCTGGCAATTGGGTTTGGCTGAAATCAATGCGCGGGGAGGTGTGTGGGCTGGGGCCGAGCTGTCCCTGCGGGTGAGCAGAGCCCTCCTCACCCCCCCCTGCAGGGGCCATGGGGTTCCTTCCCCAGGGCTGCAACCAGGGACCCTAATTCAGAAAAAATTTGGGGGTTTTGGCACCTTTTTCCCAGCAGACTGGCCGGGCTCCCGGCCTCAGGGGAGCTGCTAGCCACGCCGGGCTCCAAGCCCCCTGCCGGGGCTGGTAGGTCCTCCCGGCGCCATCTGGAGCCTTATGGGGGGAGATGGGCCCCCGGGGCGGGGATGTCACACCCCTCCCCCAAAATGTCTCAGCGTGGCGGGGGGGGACGACAACACAGGGGGACAAAGCCCCCGGGCACGCTGGCACCCCCGATGTGAGCAGCCCCCAAGCCCGGAGGGAGGGTTTCGTTGTGGGGGGGACTGGTCCCCGGCGGGCGCGCGGCGGGGATGGGGGGGGGACCGGTCCCATCAGCCCCCGGCAGGGCCCGGCGGCGGCGGGGGGAGGCGGCGGGGGGAGGCGGCGGGCGGGGCGGCGCGGCGGCGGCGGCGGCGGGGGGAGGCGGCGGGGGGGGCCGGGCCGGGCGGGGGGAACGACGGCGGTGGGCGGGCGGCGGCGGGCGGCTCGGCCCCGGGTGCCCCAAGGGCTGCCTGCGAGGAGGAGGCGTCCCCGGGGCTCCTGCCCAGCGCGGAGCATCTTTCCTCCGGACCCCCCGGCTGACACCGGCACCGGCACCGACACCGGCATCGAAACCGGCAGCGACACCGGCAGCAACATCAGCATCAGCACCGACACTGACACCGGCATCAGCACCGACACCGACATCAGCATCCACACCGACATCAGCATCCACACCGACATCGACACCGGCACCACCACCAACACCAGCTCCGGCATCAGCATCGGCATCGGTATCAGCGTCGGCACCGGCTCCAGCAGAGCCCAGGTGAGCAGCTGATGGGTGGCGGGTGCAGGTGACGTGGTGGCACCGAGGCCCTGGGCCACGGTGGTGGCTGCCCTGTGCTCGCGGGTGCTGGGGACGGGGTGCCGGAGGTGCCACCCTGGGCACCTCCATGGCAGCACATCGGAGCAAAGGGAGGGTGGAGAGGCAGGAGGCTCAGGAGATGGCGGTGGCATCGGGGGGCAGACAGGTTTTGGGGGGATGCAACTTTGCGGCAGGCTGTGGTGCTGAGCAGGGCAGTGGGGTGTCTCCCGAGGACTTGGAGTGGTCCGTGCCCATCCCAGCAGGGGCAGGTGGCTCCAGGAAGGATTGTCATGAGCAGTGGTCGCCATCTCGGGGTGGGCATTTGAGGTCAACCCCCATGGTGGCACCTCCATCCTACCCTGGCATCCACCCCTGGCCCCCACACCCCCTGCTCCCTCCTCCCTGGCAGGTCCTGGGGCCACCACTGCCCCCTTCACCCTCTACCCTGCCCCATTCTCACCTCAGCTACCCTGACACCCCCCACAACCCTCCCAGCTCAGCCCTCAGCTTCCCGGATGAGAGCTTTCTGGATGGTTTTGGGCCCAGGGAGCTGGGGGGGTCCCCGGCAGCGAGAGTCGGCGCGGGGCTGAGCCCCGCTCGCTCCGAGCAGGAACCACGCTCATCTTGTGCCTCCTCCCGGGGCGGCATCCTCTCCAGAGGAAAGGGCTTCCCCAGGGACAACCCCTCCTCGCTGCCTTCAGGGCTTTATTTTGGCAGGTTGCCCCTGCAGATGCTTGGATCGGGTCCCTTTGGTCCCTGGAGCTGGCTCCTGTCCCCTGGCTGGGTAGCAGTGCCACCAAAAAGGTGACAGAGGCGGGATGTCCTGTGCTCACCCCAAATAGGCGCAGCCCATGACCTTGGGGCTGTCCACCAAGGGACACCTCAACCCTTGCTGTCATGGGGGGCTGCCTGGACTTCTCTTGGGATGTCCCCCCTCGGCATGGCCAGGCAGGAGAGGTGGGAGATATAATTGGCGCGGGGGGGTGAGGAATGGCCCTACCACTGTCTCCACCCTTTAGCTGCTCAGCAGCATCGCCCCCCCCCAAAAAGCACTTTTCAAGGAGGAAAGGTGGTGGCACGGCCAGGGTCTCCTCACATTTTTAAACTGGGGAGCCACAGCGTTTCTTCCCAGGCTGGGCTGCTGGGAGGCTATGCCCAAGCTGTACCCCCCCACACCCCACCCCGGGGGACTGGGCTGGGCTGGAGCAAGAGACCTCAGAAGGCTCTAAACTGGATGTTGGGATTTTTTGCAGCTCTAAAAGCGCTGCCGCTCCCAGCCCTGCCCCTGCCAGCCACACGGGGGGCTTTGGTGGCTCATGGAGGGCTGTGCCAGGTGTCCCCAAAGGCAGATGGCGAGCTGGGGGACAGGGGCAGAAGAGGTGGCTGGGAGCAGGGGGATGTTCGGCGCGATGCTGTCAGTGTCTGGGAGCTGGGGGATGCTCGATGGGACGCTGTCAGTGGCTGGGAGCCGGGAAATGCTTGGTGGGACACTGTTGGAGCCTGGGAGCTGGGGGATGCTTGTTGGGCCACTGTCGGGGGCTGTTGCAGCCGCCCTTGGGGGAAGCCTTGGGGCTCCCCTCCCAGTTCAGCCAGCGAAGTTCTGGCACCCATTCCTGACCTGGCCCTGCGCTCCCTCGCAGGATGGGGTGCTCCCGTCCCCTGTGGGGACACAGCACCGTGAAGGATGGGGACAGGGGCTGCAGTCCTGCTCTGACCTTGGCTCCTTGGGTGGGCGGTTCCGGCACCTGGCTCAGCCAGAGGGCGATGGATCCGGCTCTGCTCCATCAGGACTGGGGATTTCAAGCCATGCCTCTGATCCCAGGGTGCCTGCACAGATTTCTTCCCTCCTTGGCTTTCAGTCCCTTCCCCACCAGCTCCCCAAGGGCCAGGCAGGTGTCGCTGGGTGGCGGGGAAGGTGCTGTGACAGCCACTGCGTCGGGGAATCCCGATGGTGCTCCCAGCATGCGTGCAGGGATGGGGGAAAACATCTGGACCTCCTCTGGGCAAGTCCTCACCGCAGGGGTAGCCCATCTGTCCCTCCCGAGGGGACGCTGCCTGGGGAGCAGGACACCCTGGAAGATTCCCACTTCCCTTCTCGGATGAGTTGCAGTGGGAAGGAGCAAATCTGCCGGCTGCCAGGAGCTGGGGGGAGGCACAAGCCGGGGCTCCCCAGGGAGCCGGAGGTACCAGCTGCAGCACGTGGCCTGGGAAGCCGTCAGCTGGCTCTGCTCCCCAAAAATTAATTATCCGGGTGCCTGCACATGTCCTGCTGCTTCAGCAGAGCCGGGGGGGCCTCCTCTGAACTGAGCGCTCCTTCCCTAGGGCATCCCGCTGCCCTCTCTGCCCTACCCAGCTGGGCGCAGGGGCTCCCGTGGGTTGAGCTGGGCTCTCCTCGGTGTGACCGCTCCAACCTTTGTGGTGGGACCAATGTCCCCCAGCATCGCTCTGTGGTTTCACCGGGCAGGTGGGGACCTGGAGGAAGGGGATCTGGAGGAAAGGGAGTCTGGGGGTGGCAGACGGGGGGGGGCCCTGTGTGGGACCTGGATGTGGTGTTAAGGCGGTGCCCTGGGATGGGCACCGTGGAGCATCGCTCACCCCGACCTGAGGCAGCAGGACAGGGCTGCGGGGGCAGACAGACACCCCCCAATTCCAGGAGCTGGACCACGGTCATCTCCTGGTCCTAACCAGTGGCAGATGGAGAAAGGGGACCTTGAGCTGGGAGAAAAGGCATCCCACAGCGCACAGCCGAGCCCGGGGCATTTCAGAAATGCCTGGTGCCTCATGTCACCCAGCCCACGGCGCTCCCGGCATGGCACAGCCTGGCACAAGCTCGGTGGCCCCCAGCTGGCACCCTGTGCCCCCCCAGATCTCCCAGCCCCTGCCTCTAGCAGCCCACAGCCTGCGTCGCAGCATCCTCACAACTCCTTGGGTTTCCCCTGGCACAAATCTCCGCGCCACCCACGCGCTCCGTCCCCGCAGCCGGGAGAACGGAGGATGTCCCCATCCTCAGCATCTCGGATCGGGTCCATCAGCTCCCACCCAGGATGCTCAGGCTGGAGCAGCTGACGAAAAGCCCTCTGGGGAGGAGGGAGCCTGCAACCGCTAAAGAATGAAACCGATTTAGATGTGGGTGACACGTTTATTATGCAAAATTATAGTTTGTGCCGTCGCTGGAGCAGCTAACTAAAGGTTACGGTGGGAGCTGTATTACCCAGGGCTCAATCATCGTAATTACCTCCCATTAGATCACCCACTTTGCAACTGAGACGTGCGGCAGGGGAAGCTCCTGTTTACCTCCCTTGGCTACGGGAGCAAGCGCTGATTTACCCGGGAGCAAGCGCTGATTTACCCGCAGTGCCAGGTCCCGTTCCGTGGGGGCTGCGGGCGGGTTTCCGTCATCCCCACGCGAAAGGGGCTGTTGGCGTTTGGACTCGGACACAAAAAGGACCTGAATGCAGACGATGGGACTGAGCAGAGCCACGGGGCAAGAAGCGCGGGGGAGACGGGGTCAGCCCTCCCATGCAGCACCCAGCACCCTTTCGTGATCCCCCATGGGCACCTCAACCCCCCAGGGGAAATTCCTCTTCTCCTCCCACCACACCAGCAATTAAAGGTAATTAACTGACAGGGGGTGTAGGCAGGGATGTTCACAAGCCCTGGAAGAGGTGACAGCCCACAGGCTGGCAAGCACTGGGCTGGGCTGGGAGTGGCCAGAGCAGCCTCCATCGCTCCTGGGATGCGGTGGGATCCCCCTCTGCATCCCTCCCCGGGATGCCTCCATCCCTCCCTGAGATGCCTCTGTCCCTCCCTTCATCCTTCCCTGGGAGGCCTCCATCCTTCCCTGGGAGGCAGTGGGATCCTTCCTGGCATCTCTCCCTACGATGCCTCCACCCTTCCCTGCATCCCTCCCTGGAATGCCTCCATCCCTCCCTGCATCCTTCACTGGGATGCAGTGGGATCCCTCCTGGCATCGCTCCTTAGGATGTCTCCATCCCTCCCTGCATAGTTCCCTGGGATGCCTCCATCCCGCCCTGAGAGGCACTGGGATCCGTCCCAGCATCTCTCCCTAGGATGCCTCCATCCTTTCCTGCGTTACTCCCTGGAATGCCTCCAGCCCTCCCTGCATCCTTCACTGAGATGCCTCCATCCCTCCCTGGGAGGCAGGGGGATCCCTCTCTGCATCCCTCCCTGAGATGCCTCCATCCCTCCCTGCATCCTTCCCTGGGATGCGGGACAGCCTTTTCCATCTGGGAGGTTTGGGCAGGGGAACACAGACCCGTGGTCCAGGCTGCTGGTGCGTGGGCCGGGGGACGGGTGTGAGCCAGGGGAGCTGCTGTTTGATGCGTGATCCCAATCCGCACCCAAGCCGACGCGCGGGTGAGGGTCCCGCTCGCTGCTGTGCTCATGCTGGATGCATCCTCCTGCGTGGCGGAGCCGAGCCGGGTCACATAGCTGTCACCTCCCCGCTGTCACCGGGAAGCCAGGAGCTGCCAGCACCACTGGCCCTAAGGATTTGCCATGTTCCCACAGCAAATAGCCAGGACCGGAATATCGCCGGTGATTTTTTGAGTGCTTTTCGCTTTCCTAATGCCGATGAGCGGATGGGCTGGCAGGGAAGGCGGTGGCTGCGGCACAGGGATGGGATCGTTTTGCCATCCCAGAGCTGCTCCTGTCCCCGGTGCTTTGCCCAGCCCGTGTGTCAGACCCCGGCGGGGGACCTGCCGGCTCCATCCTCAGGGATGCCGTATGGCAAAGCAGCTCCATCCCTGGGAACGGCAGCTTTCCCGGAGTCCTGCCTGCATCTCTGCACAGGGACCTCCCAGCTGCTGGGGAGCAGGAGCCCTGCTCCGTGTGACGCTAAAAGCTGGAGGGGCTTGTTATTAGCGCAAAGCGAAGGAAAAATTGTCCTCTCTAAATTTCCCAGGGGAGAACGGGGAACCCAGGGGAGATTGGGCAGGATGGGGAGGAGTGATGTGTCCTGGGGCTCCAGGAGGACGGGGAAGAGGCCCCGGGATATGGCTGTTCCCTCTCCGGGTGAGCGGGACCCGATGCACACCCCACGGCCAGCGCAGCCGAGGTTGTCCATCCCCCTCCCTCCTGCGCCGGATTTTGGGAGCTCTCTCTGTCAGCTCACGTCCTGGTGCCTCTGCCCACTGAGCTTTTAGCGCTTTACTCTTTAATAAGAGCAACTTGGGCTTGTCCAGGAATGAAATTAAGACAATCCAGAGGCCAGCACGCGTTCAGGTTTCCCCGGTGCTTTCGGCATCTGCCCAGGATGTCCCATGCGTTGCTCCCATGGGAAAAAAAGCCTCAGTTTTCTCAATGCATGGACTTAGCAGAGATGCTCAGCGAGGCTGTATTGGGATTAAACTGCCGAGTCCTCCAGAGCACCTTTTTTCCCAGCCCGATCCAGGTCTGTGGGATCAAAAAGGGGATTTTTCGCCGCGGTCACTGCCCTTTGGGGAAGGCAGGCCGTGATGGGGTGAGCACCCAGAGGTCTGGAGGTGCCCAGGTTGGGGCCGGCGGCGTTTGGGTTTGCCCTGCAGATGCTGAAGGGAACTTTGGGTTTGGATGTCAGCGAGCGCATGGGCTGGTTTCACTCTGCCCCTCCAGCAGGACTTGCTCTGCTTTGTGTTTGCAGCGTTATAAGCCGAAGTGACAGTTTATACAAATAGCCTGAAATCCTGTCTGGAGAGACTCAGGTTGGATTTTATGTTTCTTTCCCCTGGCTTTCGTGAGGGTATTAAACAGAGCTGAACTCTGCCGTCATCCCCGAGCGTGACGAGACGGGGATTGATGGAGCAATAACGCACCCTTCGTTTCTCCCACCCCATGGATGTCGGCAGCAAAACCCACCTCTGGTGCTCATCTCCCCAGCGGCGCCCAGGAATTGTTGGGAATTAAGATTATCAGTGTCCCATTTTGGGGTCCTTCGTTCTCACTCTTTGCCTTGAATGGGAATTTAGGTACCGATATCCAAGAAGCCCGGAGGAGCCCCACCGGAGAGCCACTGAAGGGAGGAGTTTTTGTTCCCTCTAGGCTGGCATTAGCCAGGGCACGTCTCAGGGTTTAGCAGGAAAAAGAAATTTCTAAGTCCTACAGCTGGAGGGAAAAAACCTAAAAAAATAAATCAGCCCTAAAGCACGCAAAAAGGAAAGAGAAGGTGAATAAAGGATGATCTTTAAAAGCATCCTTGTAACCCGGGGAGAGATTTGGGTGGAATAATTCAGGATTGGGGTATGAGCAGGGGCGGGACTGAGCCCAGCCCTGGTCCTGCCCACCCCCAGGGCAGTGATGGGGAGCAGGGAGGGAGCAGGGGAAAGGGAGAAGAGGGAGGTCAGGATGATGAGAGGGACGTAAGGATGAGGGAGGGGAGGAAGAGACACTTCAAAGTGCCCCAAACCGATGGATGAGGCGATCCAAGCACGAGCAGGAGCCCTGGAGAAGAGGGAAAGCAGGTCAGGCGGGGAGGATGAGTGAGCAAGAGCAGGGAGGAAGGTCAAAGCGCAAAGCAGGACAAAACGGGAAGGGGCTTAGAGGGTAACGAGAATGACAGCGGTAAGTACATTAACCTAACGAGGAAGATCCGCTGCTCAGCGGCGAGGGGAAGCGGTGTGAGCCCACGTGTCGGATGCCTTTTGGGCAACGGTGTTCGCTGGAAAGTGCCTCGCATGGAGGAGCCGACCCCACGGGTACCGGGATGTGCTGGACGGGCCAAGGATTTGGGGAGCTGCCAGTGTACCCTCCTGTCTGGAAACCTGCTGGGACGATTCCTCAAAGCTTCGGGAAGCAGCTGAGGCCACGCGGTGAGGAGGAGCCAAGGAAAAGTGTGGGAAAAAACAGTGCGAGGCCCCAAGGACGATCTGAGCATCCGGGCGCAGGTTCGCTTGGGTCCCCGCGCTTCTTCGCTCCGTGCGGTGTCACCCTCACTCAAACAGTGCCAGGCAGGATCCGAGCTGGCCCAGGCACCTTCCCAGCCTGCCTGGAAACCTGACGATTTAGGTACAAAAGTGCCGGTCCGTGGTCGGAGAGGTTTTGCTGCCGAGGGTGGGCAGCGGGGGTGCCCGCATCCCCCCGCGGGCAGGCGCTGGCAGCTGCTTCCTTCCCGGCACCGCTTCCCGCAGGGATCATCATCTCAGGCACTTGGGTTGGGACTTCCCCACGCGCTGGGCTTGAAGCAAAACCCGTTCTCCATCTCACTCTGCATCTCCACATTCAATATTCCTGCACCAGCCAACATCCCTGGGGCCTTTTCCCTTCTCATTTCCTTCCCCTGCCCTGGAGACAATGAGTTTGGGACAATATTTATTCCCATCCTTCCCTCTCACTTGGATCCTGGGAGCTGTTTATGGGCTGCTGACAGCTGACAAAGCTCATCTCTATGTGGCAGCGGGCACCTGCTCAGCATCTCCTGGGCTCCGGGACCGTCAGCGCTACACCAGGTTGGGCAGGAGCCCTGCTGCTCGCGGCCAGAGGGACCTGGACAGGCTGGAGAGGTGGCCCCATGTGAACCTCATGAAGTTCAACCAGACCAAATGCAAGGTCCTGCACCTGGGTCACGGCAACCCCAGGCACAAATACAGGTTGGTCGGAGAATGGCTTGAGAGCAGCCCTGAGGAGAAGGACTTGGGGGCTGTTGGTGGACGAGAAGCTCAACATGAGCCGGCAACGTGCACTTGCAGCCCAGAAAGCCAACCGCATCCTGGGCTGCATCGGGAGAAGCGTGGGCAGCAGGGGGAGGGGGGGGATTCTGCCCCTCTGCTCCGCTCTGGGGAGACCCCACCTGGAGTCCTGTGTCCAGCTCTGGAGTCCTCAGCACAAGAAGGACACGGAGCTGTTGGAGCGGGGCCAGAGGAGGCCACGAAGATGATCAAAGGGCTGCAGCCCCTCTGCCGTGAGGACAGGCTGAGAGAGCTGGGGGGGTTCAGCCTGGAGAAGAGAAGGCTCCAGGGAGACCTTGGAGCCCCTTCCAGTCCCTAAAGGGGCTCCAGAAAAGCTGGGGAGGGACTCTGGATCAGGGAGGGCAGCAATGGGACAAGGGGGAATGGTTTTAAGCTGAAAGAGGGGAGATTTAGGTGAGATCTGAGGCAGAAATTCTTGGCTGTGAGGGGGGTGAGCCCCTGGCCCAGGTTGCCCAGAGAAGCTGTGGCTGCCCCATCCCTGGAGGGGTTCAAGGCCAGGCTGGATGGGGCTTGGAGCAACCTGGTGTGGTGGGAGGTGTCCCTGCCCAGGGCAGGGGGTGGCACTGGGTGGGCTTTAAGGTCCCTTCCAACTCAAACCATTCCGTGATTCTATGATTCCATGAAACCGCCGGGACTAAACCTGCTGCCTCCATGGGAGATCTCGCAGCTCTCCAGATTTTATCCTGTGTTTAATTATTGCCATCTGCTGTTCCAGGCTCCAGGGGCTGCTTGGTCTGTCTGGTGGCTGTCGGTCTCTGGTTAAATCAGCCTCGTTGGATTTTCCTCCCGTGTGGACTCATCGTTGATTTTCCTGCATGATGCTCTCATCCCTTTCTGATCTGGGGCAGCTCTTTCCTTCCCGGCTTGCAACGCTCATTTAATTCAACATTACGGTTACGCTTTGGTAAATCCTTCCCATTTTTCATCACATTCATCATCTCTTAATAACATCCACATCGTGGATTTTCAGAGGGCTCGCGCTGGGCTGCAGCGTTTCCCAGCCTGTCATTGGCGGGGCACGGCACAGACCCCATAATACATTGAATTAAATAAGCATGAAGAACCCCTCTTTATAACGAAAGCCAAGAACATTAAATGGTCCCGACCCACACTTCCAAATGTGCTAACAACCCATCAACCTCTCTGAAGCTGTTCAAGCACGTCCTTATGCCTGTGGTTAAATGAATCCTTAAGAAAACTTTACAGCCATGGCTGTAACATCTCCCCGGCCCTAAACACCCTGGAGCATTTCTGGTTCCTGTGCCCTGGGAGGGGGAACGCGTTGGGCAAAGCTGGCCAGTGTTGTGGGACCGTGGTGGGCACCAGGAGATGTCCCCATGGTGCTGGCTCTGGCAGCAGCCGCCGATGCTGTTTCGGGTGAGCCCGTCAGCGTGGTCTCCTCCATCCCTGGGGTGGTTCACACCTTTCTCAGCCCACTCGGCATCTTCCTTCCTCCAGGCCGTTTATATCCAGGGAAATGGGAGATTAGGTCATACCTTCGAGCAGGAATGATGCCACGGCAGACGGACGACCTCCACCACCAAAGCCTGCTCCCAGCCCACCCAAACCCCGGCAGGACGGGACCGAGTTCGTCCAAACACCCTTGACTGGTTTCCTTCCATTGACGGCAAAGCCCGAGTCTGGCTCAGGGTGGCCGTGGCATGTCCCTGCCCGTTCCTGCCTGCGCCTGGTGTCATCCCTGCCTGCGCCTGGTGTCCCTGCCTGCTGATGGTAGGGGAAGGGGTGGCTGTTTCCAACCCAGGTCAGTCCCTGGCCTGGGTCCGTCCTGCAGATTCCTTGGCCCAAGGCTGGGAGAGGAGGAGGAAAAGGGGGAAGAGGAAGAAGGAGCTGGGTTCTTCTCACCCCAAACCAGTCTTCCTCCCAGGGCTGATGCTCCGGGTCTCAGTAGGGGTGTCCAGCTGTAGCACCTCCTTCACAAGCCATGGATTTGGGTTTTTTTGGGCTGGGATGAGGAGGGTTGGAGCAAAGAGCAGGCAAGCAGGGAGCAGGGGCTGGGGCAGGAGCCCTCCTTCCCACTGCCTGCAGGTACCGGAGCTCCCCAGGCTGCTCCGGGCTCCAAACACTAAAGACAAGCAGTGGGGAAGGACCCAAAACAGGGCTCAGATGTTTCCTGCAGATCATCCTGCAAGGAGCTTGGTGAAGGCAAGGTCTAATCCTGCACAAGGTGCCCAGCCAGCCTGGACGCTGGGCCATGGGGTGGGGATCTGCAGCAGCACGTGATGGGGTGGGATGGCACAACCTCGTTCCTCTTCTCTTTTCATCTTGTGATCGCTTTGCATCTCGCCCGGCTGGCCTTCAGCCAGACCATCGCCTTCCTCTCTTCCGCTTTAATTCATCATCGCCACGGCCAAATTGTGTTGCTGAGCACCCCCAGCCCATAGCAGCAGCGCAGCGTGTGGCCACGGTTCTCGCCCGTGTGGCACGAGAGCGTCAGGGCTCAGCGGCACCACGGGGATGGAGCTCTTGTGTTGGGAAGACGTTGCGTTGCATGAAGATGCCCGAGGGCTGGGGGCATCCCAGCCTGGACATGGCCTTGTAGGACATTTTCTGGTCTCCTGGTGGCCTCTGTGCAAGAGGAAGCTTTTGCCATGATGGGGCTTGGCTCAGTTCCCAAGGGACTTGACCAAAGGGACACGACATGTCCCCGTGCCATGTCCTCCTGCCACCTCTTCCCGGCACCTTCCACCCCAGCCCATCTCTGGGAGGGATTAAGGTTTATTTCTGTCCTACCTTCCAATATCCCATTAGGGGCACTAAAGCAGGAGCCAGCATCCCCGAGGACCTTCCATGTGACTCCAGGAGCTTTTTTAAGTTGAGACCACACTAAGCCTCCCGGAACCGGTCCCTGCTTAGGAGGGAAATCTGCGCTCGCCCGGCAGAGACCCAGGGTTTATGCAACGTTATTTGCCCAGCGTTGGGCTGGATTTGTGCCTGCGGGGCTGGGAGGACACAGCAGCGCTGGGCACGGGGTGGGCATTGGTACCTTGGGCCTGGCTCCCAAGGGAGCCCGGGGACGCAGAGGGAGAGGGGACAGTCCGCTGGGCTCCCTGGGCCAGCAATGCGTCCTCCCAGGCGTGCTCAGGATTCCCCCCTCCCTGTGACAACCCCCCAGGGGTTTCGGTCCCTTCGGGGTCCCATCAGCTTTTCCGTCTGTGCCGGCATGAAAGTCCTGATCCCTCTGCATGGCTTTTTGGGGCGCGGGGTGAGCGTTTGGGGTGTAGCCCCTGCCTGTGTCCCGGGCACCCCGTCCCCGGCATCGCCGGAGATGTGTAACTGCGGGAAGGAGATGGGCAGGATCCAGCCCGGTCCTGATGGCTGGTTCTTGCCCGGTTCTCCAGCGCGTGAGCCAGCCGGAGCGGCCGGGGCTGCTGGGAAGGCAGCTTCCGTCCAGCCCCGCAGGAATCCTTCTTGCTGGGGTGCGCAGGGAGCCGATCTGGGGGGGGGGGGGGGGGTGTGTACATGTGTATACACATGTGCGTTCATGTGGACGTGCATCTGCGCATGCCTGCGCACGTGCACGGATGCTTCTATGCGTCTGTGTGGTTGCCTGTGTGCGTGCTTGACTTTATGTACACCTGTGTGAACATGTATGTACACGCGTGTGCGCTTGTGCACGCTCGCGTGCTCACGCCGGCATGCACGCCAGGCGTGTGAGCCCCCGGCTCCCCCCAGCCCCTGTCCCCCAACGGTTGCCAGGGTGACATGGCGGGGGCTCCGCTGCCGTCACGGATGTCACACGCCGCCCACCCGTGTCCCGGTGCCCGGAGCAGGGACTCCCCGCAGGCAAGCGGGCGTTGCTGTGGGGCGCTCAGTGCCAGAGCAGGGACGTGAGCTTGGACGTGTGCTCTGTGTCGAGAAACTCTTGTCACCAGGAGGTGACACGGCGCCAGCACTAACAGGAGCTGGCAGGAGCTCTCAGGCTGACATGGGGGTGCGCACGTGTGCTGGCGTGCATTCAGAGCACACGGCGTGCACCATGTGTGCCAGGGGATGCCATGCATGCACACACATGTGCCACGATGCAGCATGCCTGCACACGCGTGTGACAGGGGGTGCCGTGCATGGACACACGTGTGTCATGGGACACTATGCACGCACACACATGTGCCGTGCGACACCACACATGAACACATGTGTGCGAGGGGATGCCAGGCATGCACACACATGTGCCATGGGACACCATGCATGAACACACGTGTGTGACGGGATGCCAGGCATGCACACACATGTGCCATGCGACACCACACATGAACACATGTGTGCGAGGGGATGCCGGGCATGCACACACATGTGCCATGGGGCACCACACTTGCACACACTTGTGCCAGGAGATGCCATGTGTGCACACACATGTGCTACAGTGCACCATGCACGCACATACATGTGCCAGGAGATGCCATGCATGCACACTCTTGTGCCATGGGACACCATGCATGAACACACATGTGCCAGGGGATGCCATGCATGCACACACATGTGCTACAATGCACCATGCATGCACATACATGTGCCAGGAGATGCCATGCATGAACACACTTGTGCCATAGGACACTATGCGTGCACACACATGTGCCATGGGACACCACGCATACACTCTCATGTGCCAGGAGATGCCGTGCATGCACACACGTGTGCTACAATGCACCATGCATGCGCACTCATGTGCCAGAGGGTGTCATGCATGCACACACATGTGCTACAATGCACCACATATGCACATACATCTGCCAAGGGATGCCAAGCATGCACACACGTGTGCCATGGAACACCGTGCATGCACACACGTGTGCCAGGGGATGCCATGCACGCACACACGTGTGCCATGGAACACCATGCATGCACACACGTGTGCCAGGGGATGCCATGCACGCACACACATGTGCTACAATGCACCACCTATGCACATACATGTGCCATAGGTCACCATGCATGCACAGGTATGGCCACCACACATGCACACCCTGGGGCTCCGCTCCGGCTGCGTGTACACGTACGCTCACACACAAGGGCCCAGCCAGAGGTGATGCACGCAGACGTGCACACACGTGTGCCAGAGCGCCGCAGGCGCTGCACGTGCGTACACACCCCCGCGCAGGGAGCATCACGCCTCCGCTGTGTCTTTGCCACGGCACAGCCACCGCTGGCAGTGCCACCAACCCTGCCCTTGTCACCCACCTGAGCCTCGCTCCCTGCCTCAGTTTCCCCACCTGCAAAGGGCCTGGGTCCTGCCCCGCGCGCAGCAGCTGCCCGGTGACTAATCGCCTCCTGGTTAATCATTCATTTCTCCTCCTCGCATGCAGCCAGGGTCACTCGTCCCGCTCGGCACGGCACCTGCGCCCAAGGACTTGGGGACCTTGACTCGTCCTCTTCCGGAGAGCGATTCCCAAGGGTACACTGGTGAGTTCATGCCCCCCCCCGCCTCAGCAGGACAAGCTCCCACGACCACCAGCTTGGGGACACCACTCCCAGCATTGCCACCAGCATCCAGCCTGGTGGTGGTCTGGGGGGTCCCTGTGCCCCGTGAGGGGGTGGAGGGGGTTTGGGGGGGGTGGAGGGGGTTTGGGGAGGGTGGAGGCCACCCCTGTCCCTGCAAGGTCTTGTGCCACCCCCTGCTTGTAGCTCCAAAACCCTTCTGCAAACCTCCAAAAGCTTTACCAGCGCTGGGCAAACAGCCCGGTGAGGTCCCACAGCGGTGTGCACCGGGGCTGGCGCCACGCCATGGGATCTGCACGGTGACAGGGGCGTCCCAGGAGAGCCCCCCACCCACCCAGGGGACGCCAGCGTCACCACCGCCCGCCCTGGCTCAGAGAGAGGGACACGGTGGGGTCCCCAGGTTGGGGGCAACGTGTCCTTGTCCCCTGGCACTGCAACTGGTCCCGCTGTGCCCTCTCCCACCTCCATGCCCCCATCCCTGCTCTCCATCCATCCCTGGCTGCCATCCCCTCCTCCTGCCTGCCCACCATGGCCGGGGGGGCCCTGCCCTTCACAGCCTGGCTTGGTGTAGCCCCCCCCGGGTGCTAAGGGTGCCCAGCACGGGGACACAGCCTCCCCCTCTCACGGGCTTGCCCCCAAGCTCACTCCAGCCCCAGGAGCCATTGCTGACCCCCTGCTCTGCCTCCCCCCAGGTCAGAGCCAGAGGGGACCCAGGCCGGAGCCCCCGTCCCCCGTGGGGTCCCTTGCTGGCCGGGAGACGTCGGGAGGGGGAACCACCAGCCCGGGAAGCGGAGCGGGACCCTGGGCACGGGGGAGACGCAGCGCCAGGCCAGGCTGGAGGGTGCCCGGTAAGGCTGCTGGGCGTGGGGGGTGCTGCTGGGACCCCTGAGGACCCCCCCTGCCTCCATGGTGCTGTGACCAGCAGAGATCACAGCACCCAAAGGTGCTGTACTGAGAGCAGCCCTGAGGAGAAGGACGTGGGGGTGTTGGTGGGTGAGAAGCTCAACACGACCCAACAACGTGCGCTGGCAGCCCAGAAACCCCCCGCAGCCTGGGCTGCATCCCCAGCGGCGTGGGCAGGGGGGCGAGGGGGGGATTCTGCCCCTCTGCTCAGGGGAGACCAGAGTTGGAGGTCTGGGGGGTTGGACTAGACTTTTAAAGGTCCCTTCCAACCCAACACGTTCTATGATTCTATGACCCCTCCCTGCAGTGCTGCCTCCAGCTCTGAGGCACCAACAGCCGAAGGACACGGAGCTGTTGGAGCGGGGCCAGAGGAGGCCCCGGAGATGCTGGGAGGGCTGGAGCCCCTCTGCTGTGAGGACAGGCTGAGAGAGCTGGGGGGGTTCAGCCTGGAGAAGAGAAGGCTCCAGGGAGACCTTCGAGCCCCTTCCAGTCCCTAAAGGGGCTCCAGGAAAGCTGGGGAGGGACTCTGGAGCAGGGAGGGGAGCCATAGGACAAAGGGGAATGATTTTAAGCTGAAAGAGGGGAGATTTAGATGAGATCTGAGGAAGAAATTCTTGGCTGTGAGGGGGGTGAGCCCCTGGCCCAGGTTGCCCAGAGAAGCTGTGGCTGCCCCATCCCTGGAGGGGTTCAAGGCCAGGTTGGACGGGGCTTGGAGCAACCTGGTCTGGTGGGAGGTGTCCCTGCCCAGGGCAGGGGGTGGCACTGGGTGGGCTTTAAGGTCCCTTCCCACCCGAACCATTCTATGGTTCTATGAACCCTGGGCAGGGGAGAGACCATGGGCAGGGTGGCCCTGCATCCGCTCCTGGAGAGCTCGGTCAGGGTGGGCAGGGGGCTCAGCCCCGCTCCCAGGGCAGCTGCAGGCAGGGGGTCCTGCCTGCCCTCAGCCGGAGCATCCTGCCTGGACCAGTGCTGGGTCTGCTTTGCCCTCCGTGCTCAGAGGGGCTGACGGGGAGGTGACTGTGTCTCTCCAGGGTTAGCATGACCGAGGTGGAACCCGTGCTGGACTTTGCATCCTCCGGGAGAACGGGCCGGCGCAATGCCCTACCTGACATCCTGGGCTCACCGGCCGGCGTCAGCCCCTCCGACCTACCCCTCAAGCTGGCCGAGATGTCCCTGAGTGCAGGTGAGTGATGGGGAAGATGGATGACAATGTGAGGTGGGGCAGGAACCAGGACAGGTTGGGGGTGACCTGCTGGAGAGCAGCTCTGTGGAAAGAGACCTGGGAGTCCTGGTGGGCAACAGGGTGACCATGAGCCAGCGATGGGCCCTTGTGGCCAAGAAGGCCAATGGCATCCTGGGGGGCATCAAGAAGAGCATGGCCAGCAGGTGGAGGGAGGTCATCCTCCCCCTCTGCTCTGCCCTGGGGAGGCCGCACCTGGAGTGCTGGGTCCAGTTCTGGCCTCCCCGGGTCAAGGAGGACAGGGAACTGCTGGAGAGGGGACAGCAAAGGGCTACCAAGATGCTGAGGGGACTGGAACATCTCTCTGATGAAGAAAGGCTGAGGGACTTGGGTCTCTTCACTCTGGAAAAAAGACGACTGAGGGGGGACCTTATCAACACTTATAAATACTGAAAGGGGGGGTGTCAGGAGGATGGGGCCAGGCTCTTCTCAGTGGTGCCCAGGGACAGGACAAGGGGCAACGGGCACAAACTTGACCATGGGAAGTTCCACCTCAACATGAGGAGGAACTTCTTTGCTGTGAGGGTGGCAGGGCCCTGGCACAGGCTGCCCAGAGAGGTGGGGGAGTCTCCGTCTCTGGAGACATTCCAAACCCGCCTGGACGCGTTCCTGTGCCACCTGCTGTGGGTGACCCTGCTCTGGCAGGGGGTGGGACGGGATGATCTCCAGAGGGCCCTTCCAACCCCTGCCCATCTTGGATTCTGGGATTCTGGGATTTTCATACCCTGGTCTCTCCTCGCAGGCAGCGCCCAGGAGATGCAGTCGCCCTCGGCGGAGGTGCCCCCTCCGCAGCCCCCCAGCCCCGAGCTGAAGGACACGTCCTAACCCCCTTCCCGGCTGGGGGGGGGGCCATTGCTGACCAGCGGAGGAAAGAGGAGGCTGCGGAGCATCAGCCCAGCTTTCCTGGCACAGCCGGAGTCCGCTGGGTTTTCCTCGGTGCTACCGCGGCGAGACCACCGGGCGTCATCCCCCCCTGCCATGGGGGGAGCATCGCATGGCGGGCACCCGCCGTGACGAAGGGGCGATTCCCACCCGCGCCCTGGGCGAGGACCCGGGAGGGGGGGGGATTTTTTTGCCTCCCCCCGGCTTGGGGGCGGGGGGGAAGGAATATTTTTCTTCTGGAGCGTTTGGCAGAGCCGAGCGCAGGGGGTTCGCCGGGGGCCTGGGGGGGGGGGGGGTTGCGGGGGGCTTCCTCCTCATGGCAGGAGCAGCCCACGGATGTTTCTGGCTGAGTGTGATGTTCACTGTGATGTTTTGGGTACCACCTCCGTCTCCCGGCCATCCTTCCTGCGTGTCCAGGAGCCTTCTTCAAGAAGAACCCCCAACAGCCCCCCCAACCCCTAAGGAAATCCCCCCCCCAGCAGCCAGCACCGTGCTGATGGGCCCCCCCCCTCCATGGACTGCAGCACCCCAGGGTGGTCCCTGCCCCGTGGGTGCGGGGGTCTTGACTCCTTGTCCCATGTCACCCTCTCCGCTGGCCCCGGGTCCCCCGTGGGAGGAGGCAGCTCTGCCATGGGGGGGTGTGGGTGAATCAGGGTGGGGGGGTGAGAAGGGGGATGCTGCCTTGGGCATCCCCAGCCCTACGCATTGCCCCAGCCCCCCCGTGCTGGGGCCACCCATGGGTGTCCATCCCTGCTCCCCTCCAGCACTGGAATCCCCCGCTCCATGTCCCCGGAGAAGACCCCGGGCGGGGGAGGCAGCAGCGCACGGGGCCCGCGGGGGCCTGCAGTGCTGGGGGGACGTGCACCAAGGGGGGTCGGGGTTTTCCAGGCTCTGACCACGCTCCCCAAAACCCCCGCTCCTGCTGGTGGTGGGATGGAGACCCTGGGACAGGGATCCTGGGATAGGGACTCTGGGACGGGGATCCTGAGACAGGGATCCTGGGACGGGGACTCTGGGATGGGGATCCTGGGATGGGGATCCTGGGATGGGGACCCTTGTGCCCGGGCACCGGGGGGGCTCGGGGAGGCGAGGGGCCGGGAAGGACTGGGGATGCCCACTTCCTGCCCGGGCCGGGGGCTGGTTGCCCGGCCCGGGGTTTGCTGGCCTGAGGCAGGGACGGGGCAGGTGGTTGGACGTCGTGCTGGACCCAGCTCCATCACGGATGGTCACCTATAGCTGTCGCTGTGGGACCAGCAAACAAATCCTGAAGCCCAGGTCCATTGTGGCCGCCATCAGGGTGGTGACCGGGTCCAGGAGAGCTGTACGGGGCCACACGCAGGGCCACCACACCCAGCAGCACCCGTCCCCAGTGCCCTAGGGTGGCCCTGGTTGCCCCGGGGCTTTTGGGCAAGCACAGCAGCTCCCCAGTCCTTGGTGTGGGGGCCAGCCCCAGCCGAGACGTAGCGTCATGTGGGTGTGGGCATCCGTGTGCATGGGCATCCGTGTGTGTGGGCATCCTGTGTGCATGGACATCCATGTGCATGGGCATCCCTGTGCATGTGGGTCCATGTCCATGGGCACCCATCCATGTGGTGGGTCTCTGTGAGCATGGGTGTCCTTGTGCATGGGTGCTCCTGTGGGTGGGTGCTCCTGTGGGTGGGTGCCCATGTGCGTGGGTGTCCATGTGCTTGGGAAGCCATGTGCATGTGTGTCCATGTGTATGGGTGCTCATGTCCATGGGCACCCATCTGTGTGGCGGGTCTCTGTGAGCGTGGGTGTCCATGTGCATGTTGAGTCTCCGTCAGCATTTCCGGGGGGAGCAGGGTGTCTCTGTGTGTGGGTGTCCATGTGCATGGGAGCATGTGGGTGGGTGTCCATGTGGGCATCCACACGCGTGTGCGTGTGCATGGGCACCCGTGTGCATGGGTGTCTGTGTGCATGGGTTGCCTCTGCATGTGGAGCACCCACACATGCGGGCACCTTTGTGCATCCATGTGTGTTGTTGTGGGGATGTCCATATGCATGGGTGCCCATATGTGTGTGTGTCCATTTGTGTCGGTGTCCATGTGTGTGGGCATCCGTGTGCATGTGGGTCCATGTCCATGGGCACCCATCCGTGTGGTGGGTCTCTGTGAGCGTGGGTGTCCTTGTGCATGGGTGCTCCTGTGGGTGGGTGCTCCTGTGGATGGGTGCCCATGTGCGTGGGTGTCTATGTGCTTGGGAAGCCATGTCCATGGGCACCCATGCATGTGGTGGGTCTCTGTGAGCGTTGGTGTCCATGTGCATGTTGAGTCTCCGTCAGCATGGGTGGCTGTGTGCATGGGTGCTCCTGTGGGTGGGTGCCCATGTGCGTGGGTGTCCATGTGCTTGGGAAGCCATGTGCATGTGTGTCCATGTGTATGGGTGCTCATGTCCATGGGCACCCATCCGTGTGGCGGGTCTCTGTGAGCGTGGGTGTCCATGTGCATGGGTGCTCCTGTGGGTGCGTTTCCGGGGGGAGCAGGGTGTCTCTGTGTGTGGGTGTCCATGTGCATGGGAGCATGTGGGTGGGTGTCCATGTGGGCATCCACACGCGTGTGCGTGTGCATGGGCACCCGTGTGCATGGGTGTCTGTGTGCACGGGTTGCCTCTGCATGTGGAGCACCCACACGTGCGGGCACCTTTGTGCATCCATGTGTGTTGTTGTGGGGGTGTCCATGTGCGTGGGTGTCCATATGTGTGTGTGTCCATGTGTGTCAGTGTCCATGTGCGTGGGTGTCCATATGTGTGTGTGTCCATGTGTGTCGGTGTCCATATGCGTGGGTGCCCATATGTGTGGGTGTCCATGTGCGTGGGTGCCCATATGTGTGTGTGTCCATGTGTGTCGGTGTCCATGTGCGTCAGCATCCCTGTGCATGTGGGTCCATGTCCATGGGCACCCATCCATGTGGTGGATCTCTGTGAGCGTGGGTGTCCACGTGCCTGGGTGCTCCTGTGGGTGGGTTTCGGGGGTAGGAGCAGGGTGTCTGTGTGCGTGGGCGTCCACATGTATGGGAGCATGTGGGTGGGTGTCCATGTGGGCATCCACACGCGCGTGTGTGTGTGTGCATGGGCACCCGTGTCCATGGTGTGTGGGTGCTCCTGTGGGTGGATGTCCATGTGCGTGCGTGTTCGTGTGCGTGGTGGGTGTCTGTCAGCACGGGTGTGCCCAGCCGTGGGTGCTCCGATGGGGGGGTGTCCATGCGCGTGGGTGCTCCGGTTGGGGGGGTGTCCATGTGCGAGGGCAGTCATACGTGTGAACGTCACCATCTCATGGTCCTGCTGTCCCGGGGGGAGCCTGGGAGCGCGTGTGGGGACCAGGGCCCTGCAGAGCTGGGACACCCACAGCCAGGAGGGTGGGGGGACAGGGGACAGCCCCTTCCCTCTTCGTCCCCTCCAGGGCCACGCGGGTGGGTGTGAGTGAGGGCCCTGGCTGCCCAGGGAATAAATCCTCCATCTTTCCCTGGGGAGCTGTGCCCTGCGGGGTGTCAGTGCGGGGGGACACCCACCCTGCAGGGTCCGGTGCCTGTCCCCCCCGGGGACACGAGGTGAGGGGGTCCCGCTCGCAGCGGTGCCTGCAGGAGGCTGAACACGAGCTCCCGGCTATTTTTGGGTGTCTGTGATGACACCTTGGGGCCAGGGAGAGGGAGAAAGTGTCCCCGTGTCCCTCCCAGACCCGGTCACTTTGATCCAGATGTCCCTAAGGTGGGGGGGATGCACGGGGCTCGGGGACACCCGATTCCCCCAGCTGGGACTCTGCTCCACCCGGGGACAGGGGAGGCAGTGGCACGTCCCCAGGGAGCCCGGGGGACAGGGGTCAGTGAATCCCATGTGGGAAGGGACCAGGGGACACACTGGCCCTGACCCTGCTGCCACTGGAGCCCAAAGTGAGGGGAGGCATGGCGGGGGGGGGAGCGTGCTCTGGGTCACATGGCCCCATGGCTGTCCTTGTTCCCAGTGTCCCCCACACAGAGCATCACTGGGGGAACACGTGTGTGTCCCCACACACCCCCAGGGCAGGCACAGGGTCACACATGTGTCCCCACACTCCCCTGGATGCCTGACACACACCCCACACTCCCCCCCACTCTGGCTGCTCCCTGTGCCTCAGTTTCCCCAGCTCAGCTTCCCTGTCTCCAGGACACGTTGCCCTGAAGGACACTGCCATTGCTGGTGTCCCCATGTCCCGACCATGCCCCACCACCCACACAACACACCCCCCCACCTTGGGGCTGCCATGGAGTGGGCACACACCTGCCGCGCCCAGCCCTTGCCCTGCCTCAGTTTCCCCATATCCCACACCCTTCGCCCACCCCGCCCCGCCGGTGCGGAGACCGCACGCAACTCACGACACCATCGACCCACTCTGCTCTCCCCGCCTTTGACTCGACCCGACCTGACCCTCGGCGGCCGGGGGGGGGGGGGGGGGGGGGGGGGGGGGGGGGGGGCCCGGGCAGAGGTGGGTCGCCGGTGAGGGGTGACAGGGTGGCCGGGGCCGAGGTGGCCGCTGGCAGCGCTGCCGAGGAGTATTTCTGGAGCGCGGTTGTGCTCGCTCTTTCCAATCATGTGATGAGGCCGTTATTTAAGGCGGCGGCGGGGCCGGCAGGCAGCTGCGAGCTGGGCGGCGCAGTGCCACGCTCACAGCCGGCAGGACCCCCGGGCCCCCCCCCGCCCCCAGTACACGTGTGTCGCTCTGTGTGTCCCCCCCCCCCGACACCCCCTCACCATGGTTGACGCCTTCGTGGGCACCTGGAAGCTGGTGGATACGGCCAATTTCGATGAGTACATGAAGGCGTTGGGTGAGTGAGGGGGGGTCTACGGGGGGGGAGGGATGGAGTCAGGGCATCACCCCCCTTCTTTTCTACCCCCTGTTTGCCTGGCTGAGCCCCCCTCCTCCCGCACACGGGGCTCTGGCTGCGGGGGGGCTGCAGGTGTTGGGGGGGGGTCGCTGCTGCCTTGGGGGGGGTGGTTTGCGGGGGGCTCTGGGGCTTTCTGTCTGGGGGCTTGGGCTGGGTAAGGGGGTGTCGTCCTTCCCCTCCCCCCCCCCGTGGTCACCCCTCGGCGGAGGAAGGGGACGCCCCCGCCGGGGTGCAGGGAGCCCCGGGGACCCCTCCAGCCTCCATCCCTCCCCCCCGAGCCCCCCATCACCCACCCCCGTACAGCTCCTGGGCAGGGTGGGACCCCCAGCCAAGACCAGTTTGGGGGGGGGGGGGGGGGGGAGGTTGTGACACCAGTGTCCCCCCCACCTCGCCCAGCCCCGGAGCTGGTGGGTGCTGGTGCAGGATCGATCCCCGAGCAACAGCAGCGTTCTCAGCCCCCTCCCCACTCTGCTTCTGCCCCGGAGCCCCCCCAGACGTGGTGGGCACACACGGGACACTGCAACTGCAGGTGGGGAGCGATTTTGGGGTTCGCCCCCCCAACATCACAGGGAGGACGGGCTCCGGGGTGATGGCTGCATCCTGGCCCGCCACGCACCCTCAGCCCCCCCCTCCCCCCCCAAACCTCGCACCCCGCAGGCGTGGGCTTCGCCACCCGGCAGATGGCCGGTCTCACCAAACCCACCACCATCATCGAGGTGGAGGGCGACAAGATCACGGTGAAGACCCAAAGCACCTTCAAGAACACAGAGATCAGCTTCAAGCTGGGCGAGGAGTTTGACGAGACCACGGCGGACGACAGGCACGTCAAGGTGAGCCCCCAGCGCCTGCCCCCCCCCCCCCCCCCCGCCATGGGACCACCCCAGAAAGGGTTTGTGGGCTCTGCCAGATCCGGCCATCAGCTCTTGGCTCTGGGGCTCCATCCTTTTTGCCTTCGGAAGGGTAAATCCGCTTTGCCTGCTGGGGCTGGTGCTCAAGCCCAGTCTCACCAAGCCACCCCCCTCCCTGTGCCCCGTTTCGCAGTGGGGTTTCGCAGTGGGGTTTCCCCCCGGGGCCCGGAGCTGCCGGGAAGGTTGTGCAAGAACCCGACTCGCAAACCAACTACCCGCCTGGGGGCTTGCTCAAGAGGAGGCGAGGGGACGTGGTGGGGTGGCGGCACGTGTTGTCCCCGCTCCGGGTGGGGAGAGCGACACAAGACCCACTTTTGAGCCTCCTCGTTGCTCGCCCTACACATCAGGCAGCCCTACAGGCAGGGACACGGAGCGGCTGGGAAACGCTGCCTGGCCAATGCCACCCCAGGGGCTGATGCCTCCCTGGGGTTCCCTTGGTGGGGGGGGCAACACCTCCCCAGTTGGGCTGTTCCTCCCCCCTAAGAGCAAGGAAAAAGGGCTTGGAGAAGAGTCAGGGCTTCTTTCATGGCTTCTCCCATCCTGCACAGACATTCCCTCGCAGGACTGATGCGAGGTTTTTCCTAGTTTCCAGCTGTTAGCACCATTAAATACACCGTGCACGGAGAAGCCGGCAGCCCCGTGTCCCCACGGGGGACCCTGGGGGGGACCTCAGGGCTTGTTAGACAAAAAAACCCCTTCCCGGCCCCGAAGGAGCAAACGCAAGGGCTGGGCACAAAGCGAGGATGGGCTGAAGCGGGACGAGTGCGAGCAAGGCGGTAGTGCCGGGCAGACACAGGGCAGCACGTCCCTGCCACCGTCCCGACGCCCCGGGCTGCTGGAAACTATGTCCAGAGGAGACGTGTGACCCGCCGCCAGCTCCTGCGGCAGCCTGGGGACGTGCCCTTCAGCCGCCCCTCGGATGGTGGCCAGAGGGCACACGGCAGGGCAGCAGGGCCGGGATGGCTGCCCAGGGTGGAGCAGGAGGGGTCTGCCACGCTATGGGGCATGTGGGGCACCCAGGATGTGTGGGGACCAGGACTGTGGCGTGCCTGAGCTGTGCAGGGAGACCCAAGGTGTGCAAAGATCCTGGCTGCTGGGCACCCAAGCGCTGGGCACATCCCAGCTATGGGAAGACCTGAGCTCTGGGGAGGGAACCCTGAACCATGGGGGGCACCCAAACCTTGTGGGGTCCTGGACTTTGAGGGCACCAAACTGATGGGGGCACCCAAGCCACGGGAGGTCCCAACCCATGGGACCCCTGAGCCATGGGGGGACCCGAGGGGCAGCAGCCGGCTCTGGAGGAGCTGGGTGAGGGGCACAGGGCAGGATGGGGGGGGGGCAGCCAGCGCCGCTGCCTGCCCCCTCCCTGGCTGTGCCCTGCCTGCTGTCACACCAACCTTGGCACCGGCCGGGCTTTTGGGGCTGAGTCAACAGTGACGGCTGTGCAAACAGCGGCCCCAGCGAGCAGAGGCGTGTTCGCCGGATCAGCCCCTCCGAAAACCCTCGCCGGGCCCTCTGGTTTCAAGCACTGATACCTGCCCCACCTCTTTGATCCCCGCCAGTTCCGGAGCCAAGTTTGGGAGTGGCCAGTATCGGGTGCCGGTAGCCCCTGGGCAGGGCTCCCTGCGCTGGCCTTGGGTCGGGGGGGGGCAAGGTCACCGTGACGGTGGCCACGGTGGGGTTACTGGGGGACAGCCAGAGAAGGATCCGGCCTGGGCTGAACTGGACTGACAAAGTGAAATGGGATGCTGCCAGGTGGGCATCCCAATGGTGGCACCCACAGCCTGACCCTGAGCCCTGCGGGGCTCCGGGGAGAGCACAAGGACAGCCAGCATTGTCCCCTCCAAGGGACAAAGCCCCCCAGAGCCATGAAATCCCAGGGAGGAGAGTAACGGCAGGTCCTGCTCTCTCCCCGCAGTCCGTGGTCACGCTGGATGGAGGCAAACTTGTCCATGTGCAGAAGTGGGAGGGGAAAGAGACATCGCTGGTCCGGGAGCTGAAGGACGGGAAATTAATTCTGGTAAGGAAATTAAAATGGTTTTAAATGGTTTTAAAAATGGTTTTGAATCAGCCCAAAACAGGGCAAGCCGGGAGCCGCACCGGCTCGGCACGACTAACCTCCCCACCGCCATTTCTGCCGCCAGACTCTCACCATTGGCAACGTCGTCTCCACCCGCACCTACGAGAAGGCGACATAGACGCCGTCCCCAGCTCCCCCGCCCGTCACCCGGTGCCGCATTCGCCCCCCGCATCACCTCCATCCTCGCCCCGTGCCGGGCACGGGTTGCCGTGGGCTCGGAGCCCCCTGCGCCCGCCGGGGCTGCCCGCTGCCCCCCATCGCCTCGTGGGGCTGCCTGGGGCTTGGGTGGTGGTTTCGTGGTTTGGGGTTGGTTTGGTTTTTTTTTTTTTATTAAATAATGGGAAAACCCACATGGAAAAATAATAAAGGCCCTGTTGTTACAACTCTGGGATCAGTTTACTTGGGAAAAGGCTCTTTCGGCACGTGCTCACCCATAGCGTTGAGCCAGGCAGGTCTCAGCCAGGCTGCGGGGAGCAGTGTTGGGGTTAAATCCAGCCCAGACACCCCGGCAGAGATAGGGTTAAATGACCAGGGATCCCAGTAGCCCGTCTCAGCTGGTTCTCTGAGCTGTGGAAATAAAGAGTTCGTTACAGTTAGAAATGTGCTTTTCCGGGGGGAATATGAGTTTGCTCCCGCCGCAGCTCTGCCATCGGTCATGCAGGCAGGCTCCATCCCGGTGAGAGCGACCGACCGTTCTGCCACCAGTACAGGCGGGCGCTCTCTGCCAAAGCATCAGCTGATGGAGCACACCCGGCAGCGGGCGAGCCAGGAATCAAGGTCACAACCACTTCATGTCTGGGTTTGGGAAGGGAACCCGCCCAAAAGAGGGGACTCGGCCATGGGGAACTAGGGGGAGGAGCACTGGGAAGGGCCCAGCGGAGGGAGAAGGGACAGGCTGCCTCCAGCAACCCCGAGTCCTCCCCCTGCCGCGCCAAGAGGCAGTCGCCAGCCCCACTCTCGCTTCCCTGTAGAGCCAGAGGCACCAGGAGTGACTCAGCTCCCCCCGTTCGGCACATCTGCCCTGGCCGTGATGAGCTGCTCCCCGCAGACTTCCTCTGCGGTCACTGCGGACCCGAACAACCCCGGAGCTGGTGCAGCACAGCCCGGCCGTCTGCCATCCCTTCCCCCTGACCTTCAGCTCCAGTTACAAGATTTATGCTCCAGTTGCTCCTTACCAGAAGGCATTGGGCTTCTCCTAGGGGTCACCTCATCACATACCCCCTTCCCGCCCTGGGGAACCTCTGAAATCAACCAGTACTTCAAAAAAAAACCCTACGAGACCCCCTAATGCAGGTCACCCCCTCCCACGCAGCCAGCCCTATCTTTCCACAGCCCAAGACGAAGCGTGGAGCATACAAAAAGACCCAGTACAAAGTACAACTGGAGATCGGAGAGATTTATTTTCCACCACTTACCAAGGCGGCAAACACACTACAGCTAATGTTTACTTAAAATATCTCCACTCCCCCATTTGCTTCGTACTCTTCCACTCCCAAGGTTTGCAGACAAAACGAGTGAGGCTGGGGGAAGAGTCTGCGGACCAAAGGCAAGGCTCTGCGCCGTTACCGGATGGGAGGACGTAGACCCATCGTGGGGCTCATCAACAGCCACCCCTGTCCCCGAGCGCGGTGCGGGGACGGGCAGGGAGAGCATGGCTGTGCAGCTCCACCTTTTACAGGCAACGGGCCGGGAGCTGATGTCATGGAGGCTGGGGGCAGCTGGCCGCGCCGGCCAGGGCGGCCGCCGAGCGCTGGCAGCTTCCCCAGCGAAACATGAGGCTACAGGATGGGAGAGGTGCCGACGAAGGGGCGTAATTAGCCAGTTTTGGCAGGAGAGCCTACTGGTGGGGGAAAACGTCACCCCGCGCCTGAGGTAACAGAGGACAACTTGTCTCAAAGTCAACACCTGTAACACCACACGCCGAGCGTTACTCTCAGGAGAAGGAAACTCCTTGTCCCCAGAGCAAGGGGCACGCGCTGATTCAGTGCTGCTCTCTCCTCGTGGTGTGCGGCAGGGACTGACGACGCCGGTAGCCCCGCCTGCCCGCCCCTCAGTCCCGGGGCTTCTTCTTATGCTTCTTTTTCTTCTTCTTCTTCTGAGCCTTGCTGGGCTTCCCTGAATGCTTGGTCCTCTTGCTGGCCGGCTGAGCCCCATCGCTGTCTGAGTCCGAGCTGTCCGAGTCTGACTCGGAGGACTGCTTATTCTTGTGCTTCTTTTTCTTCTTCTTCTCCTAGCAAATGAAGGAAAATAAATAAAAAGCCTTGCACGTGGGAAAACTGTCACTCGTGCTCAACCAGGGCAGCGAGACACTTTCTGTAACGAGCGCCTTACGAGCTGTGACAGGAGCAAGCCTGCGCCGACACGGAAGGCGCACACAGCTTCTGCCCCAGCACGTCAGGATTTACCCACCGCTGTCGGTCCGCAGCTGCGGCGCGCAGGGTACGGCAGCTATCAGAGCACAGGGAATGGAAAAGACAAAATGGAAATCCAGGCCTGAAACTGTTAGTCAAATCACAAGAAGAGAGCCCCTGCCGTCCCCTCCATGGGCAGAGCTCACTCCATTATTTAAGGCTATTCTTTATTAATAGAGATTGGCAGGATGAAGCCTTTTTACCAACAAAATGGGTTTCTAGAATAGCCAGCTGGATGCGAGCGCCATCCCTGCCTCCCCACCCCATCACCAGCCCCCGGAGTGCCAGGAAATGAACGCTGATGTGCTGGAGCACTAGGGACAACACGCCCTTCTCCTTGCAGGAAAGCCCAAGCGATGCCAGTCAGGGTTTCTCGCAGCCGTCCCCAGGGAGGAGCCGGGCTGGGGATGAGGAAAGCGCCCTTTTGCAAGCAGCAGCTCCTTGCACAACCTCCGAAGAGATTGCGCACCCTCCTGCCCTCGCAGCGTCCCACCCTCTGCCCCGCACAGGCAAAGTCCGGGGGCAGCGCTGAACCCCCCCCGGGCTGGGATTTCTGCAAAGCCCTGAAGCAACAGCTCCGCAGAGCTAAAGACGTGAGGTTTAGATGCAGAGTAAGAACAGCTCGTGCTGGAATGAAGCTCCTAAGGAACTCTGAAAGGGTTAAAAAGAGTTAAAACCCCTCCATTTTGAGGCATCTGACAGTAACTACCAAGCAGAGATTACCCTGAGATCAGTACCGCAGTACGCCTTCCACCGGAATCACATCGGGCAGAGCATCCCACAACAGACACAGGCTTTAATGCTGCAGTACAGAAATTGAGGTATATTTAATTAGGAAGCAGTACTGGGGGAGGGGACCTGACCTGCCTGTGCTGGCGGCACACACAGCCCAGCCCCTAGCCCCGCTCTGCCCGTCGCTTCACCCCTCTTCCAGCAAGGAGCAGGAGGAGAAACGCTGAGCACGGCGGCTCTGGGGAGCTGGCCGTGCCCTCCGAGCCCACGGCTGGGTAAAATACCGCCCTCCGGCCAGGACGGGCCGATGCTGGAGGCAGACTGGGCAGCCAGCGCCAGGGTGAGTGGTCCCGGTGCCATGAACACAAGCGGCTCGGAAGGGATGAGCCAGCGTCGTCAGCTTTTGTGCACGAATAAGCCAACACCCAAATCTGATCCCAGCTCAACTCATCTCTACAACTGCCTGAATACCCACAAAATTATCGAGTAGACCAACTCTCAGAACAAGATGGAGGAGTTTTTTCTTTTTTCAGGTATATTTTACAGGAAGATGCTTTGGGGAAAAAAAAAAAAAAAAACACAACAAAACCAAAAAACAATTAACCTGCAAAAACATGTGGTGTTTTCCCTAACACCCCTGGGATCTGGGAAGTAAAGGAAAACAGCATGCAGATGAGTGAGACCCTAAAAATAATTTTAATATTTTGTATATGCTTTAACGTAAAGCCCCAGTTTTCCATCTAAGTCCAGCAACCCTGGCCTCCAATGAGGATCCACCAGTTTCGCCCATGGCCACATCAACACCAAAGAGACTTTACAGTGCAAACGGTTATTGTGAACCTTCATCCCATCCAAGGCCAGAAAGAGAACAAGGGGAAAGAAGCAAAAGGGGGTTGCAAGAAGCAGAGATGCCTCGGCAAGACAACCCAAGGCCGTGCGACTGCCTGCGATATACCACCAGTGAGGGACGCAACCCAGCGAGCAGAGCTTGCTGCTTTGAGTAAGCCATTTTTTAAACATTTGTGCTTAAAACAAACCGCACCTTCTCGCTGCTCTGGAACTGGTGCACCCATAAGACTGGAGACAATCTTTCCCAATCTTGCTGCAAACCAGCATCCTATTCTCTCCCATAATTTGACCACGCAGTCAGGTGCCAGGGATACACGTACCGCTGCCAGCTGCACCGGATGAGGCTTTGTCATCCCCCAGTCGCAGCCCAGCTCCCTTCCCCCTACGCGTACTTTAGACTGGTGTCAGCCCAGGTTTGTAAAAACGTGCCCCTCGGTGGAGACGGCACAGCAGCATTGCAGTTGGGGTCAAAGTGAGCTCTTGAAGCAGGGCAGGAGCCATGGCCGTGGCAGCCGGGCTCAGGTGCTCGCTGGGCTCCCCCAGCTGGACCCTCACCCTGGGGACTGTGTCCATAGGCTGGAGAGGTGGGCCCATGCCAACTTCATGAAGTTCAACAAGACCAAGTGCAAGGTCCTCCATCTGGGACCGGGCAATCCCAAGCACCGATACAGGCTGGGCAGTGACTGGCTTGAGAGCAGCCCTGAAGAAAAGGACTTGGGGGTGCTGGTGGACGAGAGGCCCCACATGAGCCATCAGCGCGCACTTGCAGCCCAGAAAGCCAACAGTATCCTGGGCTGCATCAGGAGAAGCGTGGCCAGCAGGGCGAGGGAGGTGATTCTCCCCCTCTACTCCACTCTCCTGAGACCCCACCTGGAGCACTGCATCCAGTTCTGGAGCCCCTACTACAAGAAAGATATGGACGTGCTGGAGCGTGTCCAGAGAAGGGCCACGAGGATGACCCGAGGGCTGGAGCACCTCTCCTATGAGGACAGACTGAGAGAGTTGGGGTTGTTCAGTCTGGAGAAAAGAAGGCTCCGAGGAGACCTCACAGTGGCATACCAGTATCTTAAGGGGGCCTACAGGAAAGCTGGGGAGGGACTTTTTAGGATGTCGGGTAATGGCAGGACTAGAGGGAATGGATTAAAACTAGAGATGGGTCGATTCAGACTGGACGTTAGGAAGAAGTTCTTCACCATGAGGGTGGTGAGACACTGGAACAGGTTGCCCAGAGAGGGGGTGGAAGCCCCATCCCCGGAAGTTTTTAAGGCCAGGCTGGATGAGGCTCTGAGCAACCTGATCTAGTGGGAGGTGTCCCTGCCCATGGCAGGGGGGTTGGAACTAGGTGGTCTTTAAGGTCCCTTCCAACCCTGACAGTTCTATGATTCTATGATTCACTGGCACCACCTCAGCTGCCATAGTGGAAAGGCATAGGGGAGCTGTTTACTAAACAGCAAAATGAGGAAAGAAAACTCATTTATTTTAGCTATTGTGCGTCCAGCAGTTGCCTGTAGAGCAGGCAGCGAGATGGGCCTTTCCAATTCCTCCTGGAAAACGCTTCTCATGGAGCATTCCTAACTCCTCCTGTGAGGGAAGTGGGGATGTTTAGCCTAGAGAAAAGGAGGCTCAGGGGAGACTTTATCGCTCTCTACAACTGCCTGAAAGGAGGTTGTAGAGAGGTGGGGATCCATCCCTTCTCCCAAGTAACAGGCGACAGGACAAGAGGAAATGGCCTCAAGTTGTGTTGGGGATGTTTAGACTGGATAGTAGGAAAAACTTCTACACCAAAAGGATTATCAAGCACTGTCACAGGCTGCCCAGGGCAGTGGTAGAATTTTAAATACCTGGAGGTATTTAAAAGCCAGGCAGACGTGCTGCTGAGGGACGTGATTTAGTGATGGTTTTTGTCAGTGTTATGCTGATGGTTGGACTCAGTGATCTGAAAGGTCCCTTCCAACCCAGGCAATTCTATGATTCTATGCTGACCGCCATCTCTGGAGGGCTGAGCTCTCCGTTAGCAGTGGTAATGAGTCTGCTGAGCCCGCGCCAACGGATGGGAGAAGCCCAGGGCATTCAGTTCCTGGCATCACTAGCCCAGGAGAAGGGCTCTTGGTCAGCCAGACAAAAAGCCATGTGTCCCAGGCTCCCCCTCCCCCAATTTAAAGAGGCTGAATGAGGCCTTGTTCAGAGCGTGGCTGTGCACAGGCTTTGGGGAGCGGCACAATGGGAGACAGACAGTGGTCAAATGACAGCCCCAAACATAACACATAAACGTGTTTTACATTCCGCTATGGAAGGGAGTGTAATGGGAGAAGGCTGGAGCCCCCAAGCCAACAACTCCACTTATTTTCTTTGCCAAGAGCGTTCCAAATGACCTCGAGGCCACTCTTGGGCTTGCAGAGAGTTTTACTGGGAGAGGTTTGCTGTAAGTCACCCCCGCCTTGGCAGGGCTGTTAGTGCCATGCACTCATTTCAGGAGGAAACAGAAAGCAGCAGCGAGCCCAAGGGCACAGTTATGTCAGTCACAGGACAGGCAGGACAAGTCCTGAGGGAGGCCACCCTCCTTGGCCAGTTGCTGCAGACATCTAGAAGCTAAGCCAAGGGGACAGAAAACACATGATTAGACGAAGGGAACAGCGGCAATCAGCCACAGGTACCTGTACAAAACCAGAATGATTGGTGTGGGCAACTATTTCCACCTGCTCCAACGCAACCAAGCACAGCACTGGGCTGACACCGGTTTTGTGGGTCCGGCATGAGATCCTCACTCCTCCCTTGGGCACCTGCAGGTGCTGCCTTAGGCCTGTTAGGCACCCACCCCTCCCCAGGGGAAAAGAACAAGCCTGGCTGGAAAGGGATTGGAAAGCATCCATGGAAAGAAAACTCGCTTCACGGAAGGAAGCCTGAGACACTGCAGCATGTGCATATGCACCCAGACGACTCCAAGCTAGGAAACCAGCACTCATCTGCTTGAAACAAAAGCCAGAAGGAGCTGCTAAGCACAGCATGAAAAATGAGGCAAAGAGGGGTTAAAAAAAAAAAATCCCTTGCAGTAACTGACTTTTACATCCCAACTCTGCATCATCTGCTGCAGGCTTGGAGGTGCTCAGGTAGCTCACCAGCACATTAGAGCCCAGCCCTGTATCTAGGCATGCATTAAACAGTGAGGGCACAGGGTTACTGGTAGCCCTCCAGTGCCACCCACGATCTTCCCCTGAAGGACAAATTGTCTTAGAATTGCTTGGGGAAGAAGTAGTGTCCCAACGCAGAGAGCGCTGAAAAGGCTTGGTTGCCCCCTCCTCCCTACGAGACATTTCTTCCATTAGCTTCAGCCACTTCCAGACAACTGCAGTTTCCCCATGAAGATTAATACACTGGCTTACGGGAAGACAGGCCGAACCTGTCTACATTTCATTTAGAACCAACATATTCTCCCGTAAGAGTGGGGACACAAAAGGCCCAGCTAAAGACATCAATTTAGCATTGATTGTGTGTTGTAGCACCAGATACAGGCTATCAATTAGGGATCAACAAAGGAAGGGAACTAGCAGCTTATTTAATGTGAAACAGAACGACTCTTCTAGGGAGGTGGAAGAGCAAAGAAAACACGTGGCTTGGAGCGGAACATCAAGAAGAGTCCTCCGGGACTCCAGGGAAGAGAGCAGAGGCTTGAGTTCACTCCACACCCAGCAGACCCTGGGCAGGTATCAGTTTTCTGTAGCTTCACAACAGCCCTATGATCATTGATGTCACCCAAAATTTGAGTGTTTACAATGTGCTGTGAGATAACACCAGGCTCAAGGTCCCCCTACCCTCAGACCAAGGGCAGAAACAAATCATAACAGTCTTTAGAAGAGGATGGTGAAGAGTTAAATCTTCTAGAGAAAGAGATGCAGCAAGGAGAACTTTCTCAAGCTTTTCCAGCCTGTGCACATGGTGAGAAAGTTTGACAAGACCTTAACAACTAACAGAGTTTCATTCCGGAGCTTGGGAAACTTTCTCAGCACATGAAGGCTGAAGACAGGACAGGATGTCACACCAGTCCCTTCAGGATTACAGGGGAAATAAAAATACACACGTGGACATTGTGCTAGCTGGAAAAAAACCAAACAACCAAAAAAAAAAAACCAACAACAAAACACAACAGAAAACAAAAAAAACCCCACACAACCAAACCTCACACTCTCCTTTTTGGGGGCTTCTAACAGCCAAACTGCTCACACCAACAGACAAAAAGTACTTTCAGTGCAGTACCGCAAGCACCACCACAGCACAAGCACACACCAGACTGCAAAGACTGCAGGGCGCAAGCCAGCGACAGAAGAGTTTAACATTTTCTGTAGCAGGAGGGAGTGCTGCTGTGAAATGATTCTGCACAAGCAGCATCCTTCTATTGGACCACAGATTTCTTTAAATTCCAGCATCTCGGTACTGGGAGACAAGCACTCTGGTGCTCACCAGTAGCCTCACCATTGCGCAAGCAGGAGTGTTTCTCTAGTTTAGGTATGGGAGAGGGCAGCGCCAAGGCAAAGGTCAGATTTCTGCCTCCAGCAACATCAGCAAAGCCCTGCCGCACCCAGACCTTCAAACTGGTCTCCAGAACCAATGGCTGCTGATGGATGAAGCTCAGCTCAGCTCTCAGGCACACCCAGGCACTCCCCCAAAACTGCAAACACTGCATTTGGGTAAACATTTTGAGCGGATTTTGCCCAAGGAGACTCTCAGCGTAAAGATGCAGAGGGCCAACAAGTATGAAGACCTGCACATTACGGTTCCTTGCACATCCTGGCCAATTTACGTAACGAAAACAGAACAAACTTGCTTCAAAATCTCTCATCTACAAAACCCGTGTTGGGAGCTGGCATGCAGAAGAGCAACAGGATGGGCTAGATCCTGATAGCGCTGGTTCTCCTACTTTATTTTTAAAAAGCTGACACTAAGAGGGAACCACATTAGCACATCAGGCTCCCTCCTGTCCTTTGTAAGGAAAGTTGCTCGGGGCTACGCTTTAAGAATGTTACAACAGTTCATTCCTTCTAAAGGTATTTGATTTTTGAGATAAGAGGGGAGTGTCCAGAACTCTCCAAGAAGTTTAAATATTTTTCACCAGACCCTTTTCTCGTGCTATGGTCTCATTTGGAGACTTTATGTCTGTCCTTGTGAAAAATTAGAACGGATTTCCAGATATGTGTCCTTCTGCATCTCCAGAGAGGTGCTAGTATTCCTTCTAGCAGTTTTTAATTCTTAAAAAGAAAAAAAAAGTTAAATTCCACCATCTAATTTAATTCCAAACAAGATTCATTACGTAAATCTAAAGGTATTATTGCATCCCTTGTTTCAGGACCAGTCGGAATTAATCTGATGAGAGGAATCCGGTCTATAGTCATTAAATAGATATAGCGAAGTTCAAAAAAGCACAGACAAGGGCAGCAAGAGAACAGCACAGTGCGTGAAGAGCTGTGCCCTAAGCTAATGCCATTTAAGAACTAGTAAAACAAGTACCAGGTATAACTGAGGATGGATTAAGGCTTGACGAACTACAGGTCACTGAACAAACAATTAAGAAGGTGTGGTTTTGACATGAAGAGACAACATCTGCAAGCATGGAAGTCTTCTACACAGTGGGAGAAAGAGCAGCAAGGTCTGCCAAAAAAGCCATCACATCTACTATGAGATTCCAATGACCATCGCAAAACTACCCCAGAGATAAGGAAGTGTCTGAGCAGAACATGGGATGCTTGTGTGGAATTCAAATTACAGGGGTTACTCCTAGTGTCAAAACAGCAGATTTCTTCTTGAAAGACAAGACAGGAGAGAAAATTCCAAAGGGTCCGTTTCTTCTCAGCACTCCTCCCTCCCACACAGGCTCAGAACAGGCACACCGCCGCGTTCCCATAGGAGCTGCTTCACCCTGCGACCCAAGGAGTAAAAGCAAAAGGGACACAGCCCCTGCCTGTGCAGCTGCCAGCGACTCCTCGGATGATCCCCAGTACTCCCGCACAGTGCCGCGACAGCAGCATCCCCGCTTCTCCCTCAAGTCGCTGATTTTCTCAGGGATGACGGGAGGCAGGACAGTGCTCCCGTGTGCAGAGCACTAACAGGGGAATCTGTCACTAGAAAGACTTGTGCCCTCAGTCACACCAGAAGCCTGGGCTAGCGCAGAGATTCGAAGCCTCCAGCTCCCTCTTACTCCTGTAAATGCTGTGGGGCTCAGGCAGGAAGAAAGCGAGGAAACCACTGGGAAGGAAAGCTGAGAAAAAAAGGGAGTGAGGACCCTGGCATATTTCTATAAGGAGAGGAGTCTCTGGGGGGAACAAAGAGCACGTGGAGACTGCAAGGAAGCATCAGATCAAAGAAACAGAAGATGTTGATCATGAACAACCAAAAATGTTAATACCATTGCTATGACACTAAACGGATGCTTGGTAGATAGCAGTTCCCTATGTACTTAAAAATATACGCTCTACATTTATGTTACAAACATCAGATGGGATGGGGTCAGCAAGGCAATCATTACTAGGTAGATTGAGCTATTTCTACTTTGTGTAAATCCCCCCGGGGCTCCAGGCAAGCGGGGAAGCACATGGTGGCTCCCAGACAAGATCACAGCAGGCGCTTAGAGACAACAAGGGAGCTATTCATTTCGAGGATCCCACATCCTGCCTCCAAAAAGCTCAAAGTTTCATTTTCCAGCACTGGAAAACATCTGAAAACTTTTGATCTCCTCCTTGAGGAGGGAGGATGATCAAAGGAACAAGCAAGATTTAAAGGAAGGCTGTTAATCCACAGACACAAAAAAATTAGTAACAAATTCAGGACAGTGACCCACATATCCTGTAGTCTCAGCAGGGCAAGATTCCATAGGGATTCCCCGCCCCGTCTATGGGCACCGATATGATAACGAGCTAACTGCACACCTCTTAGTGTTAATTTTTCCCCACAGCATTTAAATAACCGTTACACAAGCCTTTACCAGACAAACCATCCTCACTGCTAGAGGGAAGAGAACCCAAGGCAGGAGAAGCCAGCCCTGCTGGGGTGTTACCGACGGCCTCTCACACTGCTCCGTGGCAAGAGAGAAGCCGAACGCCTGAAGTCCGGAAAGGTCAGAGTCGCAGTTAGCCCAGGATCTGAGAGACAGCTTGGTTCAATCGCGTGCTTCCGAGCTCAGAATAGAAAGAAGACTATGTGTATTTTCTATTGCAGCACAACATCACTTGGTAGACAAGTCCAAGATATTCTTGAGTGAGAGCCTACTTAGCGGGGAAGCAAAGCACAGCACATCTCAGGATTGGACCAGGCAACAGGATCTACAGCCAAGAGAGATCCTGTTCCCGCTACTGGATCAGCTATCTGCTACTGGGCAAGCAAGAACTGCAGATTAGACACCAAATTAACACCAACTTCATTTTGTACTGACTGTAGGGCAGAAGCAATTATGCCGCAGGGCAGAGACTGACACAAGGAAAGTCACAACACACCTCGCTCTTCCACTGTAGTGCAGTCACCACCTACAATCCCACAAACAGCCCCAACTACTCCTCTCTTACTCAAATAAGAGTGCATCGAAGTGCCATAAACCAGACAAAGAGTGAAAAATGTGACTGGAAGCCAGACTTCAGCTACCAGTGTCGCTCTGGTCTGCTCCGAGTGCTGCAATGAAACCAGACTCCTCCATTCCCTGTCACCAGCACCCGCAGTCTCTCCTACTAGCACTAATACTGCTCCAACTCCCCAGCGAGCCTGGGAGAACTAAGCCCTCAGAAGCTGGTTCTCACTATGCAACTGCTAACACCGTCCTTGTCCCTCTCCTGTAAAAAGGAAATCCACCACCTCTCCTGCCTGTTGCCCCTCTCCAGGGATACAGACAGGCCAGAGAGCTGGAAAGAGAAAGAAAAATAAAAAGAAAGAAAAACAAGAAAAAAGGGGCTTTGAAAGTGTTAATCAAAGTTGGACTCCAGTTGTAAAGGGGCTGACGAAACAGTTTATTTACTGAAGTCTAGAATTGGAATACTCATTGCTGTATAAACAGACTGACCACCAAACGCGCCCATTTTGGATTCAGGTCTCCCCCACATTTTATAGCAGCGTGCTCTGAAGCCAGAGTTCAAACAGTGGACAGAAGAGGTCTCCTATCTCTTGACATTTTCACATAGACAAAAATTGTTTTAGGGCCTGGAAACAGAGTACGGTCCCTGTGCAAATACAACCAGCGATTTTCCCCTGCCATGTGCAGATAAGCCTAGTTCACGTTGCACTGGCTGGGTCAGGATACCCCCTGTCCCTGTAGCAAGGCAGCAGGGCATTTAGTTTAGATGAAAGAAAGTTGTTAGGGCAAGAACAGCAAGAAGGGCAGGGAAACAGGGTTATTGGCAAGACCCACAGAAATTCAGGAAACTGAAGCAATCTCTGTAGAGCCTCACAAAGCCCAGGAAAAAAAAAAAAACAACAAACCAACCACACTTTTCTCACCGTAAGGAATATCTTTTGAGACGGTGCATCTTAAAGACACTTTAACAAGAATACAGGGAGAAAGTGTAAGAATTACTAAAAAGTCTGCAGAGGAGATTCCTGGTTTTTCTACCGAGCCTGCACAAAATTGAGCAACTTTCTCAGCCCAGAACCGGCTACTCATAACCACGTTGCTGTAGTAAATTACAGGTGTAACTACACAGAACAAATTATCTGGCTCACTTTTCCAGGCTGGCAGTAGGGCACCTCGTACCTTTTTCCTTTTTTTTGAAGAATCGTCAGCCAGGCTGGTCTTTTTATCTCTTTCATGTCCTGCTGCTGCCACCTCCTCTTCCTCCTCTTCTGGAATGAGGCTATATTTGGTACCTCCAGGCTGCACGAAACACTCCTTGGCAAAATGACCTGTAAAATAGTGTTTCAAGGAGCAACCTTTTTAAACAACTGCATTTCAGACACATGAAGTGCCTCAATGATCTTTTTATTATTAGTTACAATAAGAGAATTTACACTGTACATTTTTGTCCTAGCATTTCAGCTAGTTTAACACGGCCCGATTAAACAAGCCAGGTGAGCAAACGCAACCCAGGGCATTCTGGAAAGATTAGTCAGGCAAAAACTAAGACACTCTTGTCTGAACAGGACAACTGGTAGAAACATGTCTGCACAAAGGCTTAAAAAGCATGGAAAAGCGTATGGGAAAAGGAGTAAATTGGTGTGATAGGCACCTGGTAAATGAGATCAAAACCACAAATATAGAGGAAATCATCTCACTCTGGTTCTACCCTTTCTGCTCTGGAGACATCAAAGCTGACCTACTAACAGTGGTAGTGGAAACTGCAGAGAGATAGCATCTGCCTGCCCATTAGAAGTAGACGACATCATTTAAAAAAAGACTGTAAATACACAGAATCCGGCTTAAACCTTTGGGGGTTGTTTAAAATGGTATTTTAAAGATAGTTATCTACCACCACAGAGAACCATATTCATGATTAACCTTCTCCAGAATAGCATTAACTCCAGCTTAACTATTTACTGTAAAGCTAAATAACATAAGACAAGTAGGGCACAGCATAATGTCCATGTACAAAACACTATGTCTCAGCAACTTGCAAAGAGCTACTGAAAAGGCATCACATAAGCCAGCTTCCTACTGCTGAACTAGGCAAAACACAAACATTTCACAAAAAAAAAAACCACAGAAAAAACCCCCACATGCTTGTTTTCAGCTCTAAGACACTGCTCACAAGCTAACACTGTGCTCCCAACAGCTGATCAGTAACGTAATTTCCACTGATCGTTCTTCAGAATTAAATGATCTGGTGGAGGCATATATTTATTTCTATCGTGTTTACTATTATAAGCCCACTTTCTGCAAGGTCAAGCTGAACACGCACCTTCCCACAGGAGCTGAAGGTTTTGTTGTTTATGGTGGATATTCATTATTTTTGCAGGTTGTTCTACATGGTGTGCCCAAGGAGAGGAAACAAGCCTTGAAATAGCACAGAAAGAGCTGCTTCCTTGATGCCACTTTCCTGGTGCTGAGTGTATGGGTAACAGATATTCTCTTTGCTCTCATTCATCACTAGTGAGAACACCAAGCCACAAATGTGAATTTATTTGATATGTTCTGGGCATCTCAAGTCTTTTTGTTTCCTAAAACGCAAAACTGGAATAAGACCCCTGCTATAAGACACATTAACACAAATACTGCAAGAAGGGAAGCTGTACTGGACCCATACTCAGGAGGAAGAATCTTTACAGGAAGCTCAAAGGGATGCAATTTTAAGAAACAAACCTTTATGAAAGATCAGTTAAGTGTTTTCATTTCCTAACAAGCAATAGAAAATGTAGTTCTCCTCTAACAGAGACACGTGGAAGCAAAATTCAGTTCTTATACACAGCCACAAGACAGATGTCCGTACAATCCCACCTTCAGGTCACTACCTGGTTAGAACAAGGCTACGTCAAAAGAACAAGACAACGCTGCATGAACGTACCTTTGCAACCACATTTCTTGCACACGGTGTTCAAGACAGCTTCAAGTGTGATCTTCTGACTCGTGTAGTCTCTGAACATGCGTTTTTTCCTCTCATCCTGACTGGAAAGAGACATTTCCATTTTTAATCCACTCGCATCTTTAACCCTGTATATTTATATGGACAGAACCTACGCACAAGTTTTTTCAAATGTTGCTCTAAAAATACCACTTAATTAGCTAAGCCAAAGAATGGAGCTGACAAACTGCTCATTGGAATAAGTGACATCATTAACAGCTTATTACCTGCCATTTCTACTTTTGAGATTAACTGAGCATTGCCTACACAAAGCAGATGAATGCAGGGAGCTGCACTTCACAGAATCACTTACACCCTTTATACTAATATTTGCATTTTGTACGTGATTACACACACATATATACACTTGCCCAGTATGAAAATAAAGCAATTTTATTTGACCTGCAAGAGATAACAAAAAAAGAAAGGTAGGCAAAGAAGCAGCTCTGCAACATCCAAGCAGTTAAGATTTGATTTTGTAGTACGTGAAAGTAAGACAAATCCCAGCTGGAATGAACAGTCCTTCCAGCACAAGCACACGGCCATCAGAGCGCAGGAATGAAAATTCTGCTGCGGTGTGAAGGGCTGGAACTCCCTGCAGCCCTCCACCAGCTCCTGCCTGCCTCTCCGCAGCATAACCAAGGGAGTGCCTCTAATCGACCCTCAAGCCAGACAGTGCATCAGCGGGGAGGTCTGAGCCCCCTCACCCTCCAAAGGAGGGGGGACCTGGGGAATAAGTATGGCAGGAAAGCCAGGAACGCAAGGCAGGGCAAGGCAGGCAGTAGCAACTGTCTGATCTGTTCTATTCTGCTCAGTAGATTTACCTACTCAAGAGAAACATTGTTGGGATCGAGGTCTTTTCCTGTGCCTTGGTTCACAACCTTCATGGAGAGGGAAAGCTTCAGTTTGTCGTCTTTCATCTGAAAGAGAAAGGTATGGAATAAGAAGTATAAATGGTAACGATGTTCATCAATACACTGTGCCTGGAGGCCCATAGAGAAGGAAGGAAATTGTCAGATAGCGAAGAGCAGCACTACAAGACACTACACGCTTTTCTTCTACTATTTCATAGCTGAATTTACATTTGAGAGTATTCTAGCTAATAAAATAGCCTCTGTTAAGCAGCTACGTCAGTAATAAGACACGATCAAACTACAGGTCCGTTCAGGTCAATATTCTGCTTTCAATATGACCAAACCAAAGTACATGTTTGGAAGCCTGGCTGTAACTCTGAAGTCATCCACCGAGGCATTCCCTGGACCAGTACTTTGGCCAACTTGCATCCTAAAAAAATAAAACTTTATATCCTTTTACCATTTCGATCCTCTTAGGAGACTAAAAATGTTTTAAGTATCTCTATTAGGGGTTTACTCTTTTGCGAATCCTAATAAGTCCTTGATTGCCACATTATCACTTTAGAAGCAAGAGCAAAAGTTGAAGGTTTGGGGGGTTTTTTTAAGCCTTTTTTTCAACTTTCTGCATTTTCACCAGTGTTGTTATTGAAGGGGTTTGCTATTGAAGGTGTTTTGTCTGTTTATGACATCTATGCAGTTATTTGCAGGCAATCTAACAATGAACTGTTCTGCTGCCCACCTTTCCAACACTCTTCTGCCCCTTGCCTCTAAAGCAAGGAAGCCAGGAAGCCAACAACTGCGTTCCAAATAACGAAAACAGTGGCTTAATAAAAAATTATTAGAAAAAAAACCCCACACCACAAAATCTTAAAAAGCACATCACAGATGGCTAAAAAGAAGCTGTAAAGTCTTTCATACAGTTTTTCTACACTGCATAAATAAGATGAAGCTTCTCAATCCATTTCCCTTATCTCACACAAAATGAATCCTTGTTTTGTACACCAACCCGATTATCTTCTTCCAAAAAAAAAAAAGGCAAAGCATTTATGGCCAAGTCCTGTGCCACTTTGAAATGAATGCTTCCACCTTGATCCCAACAAAATACAGTCAGCTTGCTTTGCTTCCATGGCTCACCAAAGCAAGTATTCAGTTTTTGTTCCAAGTAATCTTTAAACACAGACGATATACCCTACTGTCACGTTTTCTGCAGAAGAAAAAGCAGCGTATCTTGTAGAGAGGAAAAAAATTATGTATAATCCTCTTACTTCAAAACAAACAAACAAAAAGCCTCTGTATCTTCTCTTGGGCATAATTCACTGCCACTGATACTTTTTAGAAAACAAAACAAACAAACATAAATCTCAGCTTCTTCTAAGAATGCACCTGTCTCTCAAAACAGTGAACTGTGTTTATATCAGTTCTTATCTTTGGAGCATCTCAAACTGCTCATTAGCCACCAAATCACACAGTTACTGCGATACAGCTGCAAAGGGGAGCAGAGGGGAAGAAAGGGAAGTGTTTTGTTGCTTTTAAGCCAAAAGCTTTTACGAATTCCCTTTTTCTGAACTGCATTGTTGCAAGTCAGAGAAGCCGTGTGCCCAAAGTCACGTCTGGAGGTACAGAGAATTCACCCGTCTGTAGAACAGAGCCCGTCAAACCCTGACAAAGCGACAGGAACACACAGCCTCTGTCTGCAGAAGCTCTCAGAGGTTTTGCAATATATTTTATCTACACAGCACTAAAACAAGAATTAACATTACCTCTTTTCGAATAAGCTTCACCCATACTTTGTCTCCAACGTCTACTATCTCTGAGGGTTTATCCACGCGGCAGGCGGACATGTGAGTCTTATGGACAAGGCCTGGTCAGGGGTTTAGAAGAGAAGAAAGGGAAAAAAATAGAGACAAATCTTCAATGAATTTCAGTTTTGCGCTACAGGACAGCAGTCTCCAAAGTGGGATGGATGTGAGACTACCCTTTGGGGTGTGGGAAGAAATTATTTTCATACCATTAATAAATAAATAAAATTTAATAATGCTTATTTCATCTTTAGCTCACCTCTTTTTAATTTCTGTTTAGGAACATGTTTTATAATGTACATAACATTAGGACAGTAGTACATGTCTATAATTTATAAATAAATATACACACATTGAGGGGTGAGTGTTCAAAAATTTTTGTAACTGATAGGGTTAACTGATTTTAACTGACCATGCACTGGGGGTGCAGAATCGAAAACGTTTGAAGACCACTGCTGTGGGAGACAGGGAACACATTCAGCGCTTGCCCTAAGCAAAACTAACCGCTTCTTTCCTCCAGTACATTATGCAGGTGAGAATCAACTAGTTGCATCAATCTAACATATAAAAATTCATCAAGATCTGCTCCAAATTAACTCAGAGAAGCAGGCCCCCAAAGCATTCTCTTTTTACTCAAAATATCAGACGCCCACAAGGAAAACCGTAGCAGGCACTAACACCTCTCCCTTCCTGCCTGTCCTCTGAGGCCACCCCAAGCACTGGAGAATAAAGAGTCCATTTCACGCATCAGCAACACAATACTTTGCTGGCAAAGTCGAAAGCATGAAACACCAAGACTGCCCTGATCTCCTGTAATTGCAAGGTGACACAGCCCCAAGACCGTATTTTTAATTTGCACAAATGACACGTGGGCTACAGGGTTACACAAGGGAGGATAAATATGGAAACACACCTTGCTGTTCAAGCTCATATTTCAGGGCCCGTTTTGTGTCTCAAAGCGACTTCCCTCCAGCAGCCACGCGTCTGTCCACAAACTTTTATTAGAACTGGCACTACAGTGACTGGGCACTTTAAGGGGAGAGCGGAGAAGGGGTTATTTGTAGTGTACCAGCATCTGGCAGAACAACCACCCTACGCTGCCTCTTTTGTAAAATAAGTTAGTTTGACTGCAGGTTTCCCATAAACGTAGACACAGCTTTAAGTCAGCTTTTCTGGTTTATTTTTTTTATTTGAGCTTTATTTGTATCGGTCATAAAAGAATTAAGTTGGACAAATCATCTAACTGTAGAAAGTTTCTATGGCCTTAAAACGATTCTCTAAAATATCCTGAAGCCCTCTGAGTCTTTTTGGTATTCATGTAAACTTACCATCATATTCTAACTACTTTCCAAGAACCTCAATTTCTTCCTAATTTAGAAAAAAAAAACACTTTTTTCTGAGCTTTTTCTAAAAGCTAGCAGGCCTTTAATTCAGAGGACAATTGCTTGGCTTGAACACGCCAACATGAAACCACGTCTGAACAAAATAAGAGAAACAAACCTTGCCTCCTGCAGCCTGGAATTTTTATAAATGCCCCATATTCCGTCACTGTAGCAACCTGTGAAGAATGTGGAGAAAATCAACACACCACATAAGGAAAAGC
Source organism: Sterna hirundo (assembly GCA_009819605.1). Lineage (NCBI taxonomy): Eukaryota > Metazoa > Chordata > Aves > Charadriiformes > Laridae > Sterna > Sterna hirundo. The sequence continues at coordinate 6,686,235 of CM020452.1, read as the reverse complement.
CCTTCGTAAAACATGGATTAGAATCATGCAATGTTTTGGGCTGGAAGGGACCTTATAGATTATCTAGTTCCACCCCTCTGCCCTGGACAGGGACATTTCCCACTAGATCAGGTTGCTCAAAGCCCCGTCCAACCTGGCCTTGAGATGGGACAAGAACATGCACAAAAAGACTACACAGTTCTGCTTTCCTTCAGTTTTAGATTTCAAGGCAGGTCAGACACTGCCGTGCTTGATAACTCTGGAGCAGGTGTGATACGTGTGGTCAGCCAATCGCTCCTACACTACTCGGATAAGCATCTTACATGTGTACATATATATTTCTATACTTATGTGCACACCTATGCTTGTGTATCTGTGTGTTTATGTACATATGTGGAACAGAACTATCAGTTACCCAAACTGCCACTGAACTAAGCCGTGCCTAAAACAACAAAATAAAGAGGTAAAGCAGCATGCTGCAGACCGTACACCTGCAGGGGCAGGGCGCAAGCAGCGGCCCCACACACCTCTCCCTGGAAGATGGAGTAGAGCTCAGGCAGCGCCTCCATCCCCGCAGCCCTCGCCGGCTCCGGGCGAGACACGGTCCAGCCAACGTCACCTGAATTCACCCCGGGCTCCTGCGCGTTGGCCACCCGAGTGCAGAGCAGTACCTTAAAAAGAAATACTTAATTAACGCAGGAAGCCATCTGCGCCCAGGCTTATTAACAGCCAACAGCGACGAGTTAATTTGGACTTAGGCTACAGCCCGCCCCGACGCCCCCTGCCCACACGCCGCAGGGTCCAACGGCTCTCACCGGCTCGCGAGGCGGCTGGGCCGGCCCAGGGCCGGAGGTCGCGGTGCCGGTGCCGGGCGTGGGCCCAACCCTGGTAGGCGAGGCCGGAGGGCCCCGGACGGTGGCCGCGGGGAAGCCGGGGGCCCGTCAGCGCCCAGCACAGCACCCCCCAACCGCCGCCATCACTCGCCCCCCTCCGGCCGCCGCCATTTTGCTCCCTCCACACACCCCCTCACCTCCTCACTCCGCCAATCGCCGAGGGCAATGATGGCGAGTGGCAGCATTCAACCAATCAGCGTTACTCGTGCTAGGTGGAGACCGCCCTCCAAGCGCCATCAGCAAATCCGCGCGGGGAGCGCCCGGCGCCTCGCTTCCGTCACCAGCGCGCCGGAAGTAGGTCAGAGGAGGGCGGGCCATCCGGTCCCGCTCCGCCAGTCGCCGCGGCGGGAAGCGGGACGGCCGGCCAATGGGGGAGCGGGAGGGCGGGGCGGAGCGGCCGGGCGCGCGCGGCCGGCGGCGATGATCGAGCAGCACAAGCGGAAGGTCCCGGGCGGCGGCCCCGGCCCCGGCCCCGGCCCCGCGCCCGCCTCCGCCCCCGCCGCCGCCCCCGTCTCCGCCCCCGCCCCGGGGGCCGCCCCCGCCCCCGCCCCCGACCTCCCGCTCGTCCCCACAGCGGCCAAACGGCCCCGCCATGACCTGCCCGGGGCGCCGGGCGCCGGCGGCGGCGCGGGGCAACCCCCCCCCCCGGGGCCCTGCTGCAGGCGGTACGGCGGGCGGGGGGGGGAAGGCCTGTGAGGGGATAGCGGGGGGAAGAAGGCCGGGGAAGCGAAGGGAAAGAGGCCCATGAAGGGAGGGTGCCCGTGAAGGCAAGGCCGGGGGGGTGAAGGGATGAGGGGAAAAGGCCTATGAGGGGATGGTGAGGTTCGGGGCGGACGTGGAATGCCCGTGAGGGGACGGCGGGGGAAAAAAGGCCTGGGGGGTGGGGGGGGGGGGTGATGGGGGTGCTGAAGGGGTGAGAGTAAGAAGGGCTGTAAGGGGATGGTGGGTTTTGGGGATGCAGGAAGGCCTGTGAGGGGATGGCAGGGAAAGAAGGCCCGGGTGGGGGTGAAGAGGTGAGAGGAAAAAAGCCTCTGAGGGGATGGTGGGGCTTGGAGCGTTGGGGTGAAAGGCCTGTGTGGGGATTAGTAGGGCAAAGAAGCCCCGGGGGGGTGGTGAAAAAGTGGGGGGAGATGGCCTGTGAGAATGGGCAGGGTATCTTGGAGTGCTGGACATGCCCCTGGGGCTGCCCCTTGTTCCCCTCCATGGCATCCCCTCACCCAGCTCCCCCGTTGCCTCCTGCAGGGCCCACCGCGCTGCTCCTCCCTGCAGGCCCCCATCATGCTGCTGTCAGGGCATGAAGGAGAGGTGTACTGCTGCAAGTTCCACCCCAACGGCAACACCCTCGCCTCCGCTGGCTTTGACAGGCTCATCTGTGAGTACCAGGCTCCCCTGGCCCAGCCAGCACTGCGCGGGGCTGGGGCTCATACAATTTCAGACCATTGTGTAGTCCTGAGCGTGAAGTGCTTCACAAGGAGGGGAGGAAGAAGCTTATTCCAGGTCCTCTGGCAGGTCGCTGTCCTGCTGGTCCTCAGATGGGACTGGTAACACACTTTGCTGGTCACAGCCCTGTGTTCCCAGGTCCCTCACACAGGTTACCATCCACCTGTGTTGGACTGCAGCAGTCTGCAGAAATGCAATTTTTAATGCTTTGGCTTGCTGAGGTGAAGATTATTACTTCCCTTTAAAAATTCGGTTTGATTTGAAAACATAAAACAGCTCGGAATAGCTGTCTGTCCTTCTGGGGCTCGTACGATGCTTCTTCATGGCTACACGTCAGCTGAGATTGGAGATGACAGTGGTGACAGTACACAGTTCATTCTGCTGAATTCCCAGAGAATCGCTCCATCTGCAGCCCGGAGGTGTGTCCTGGACTTACCTCTCCCTTTCTTTCCCCCAGTGCTGTGGAATGTCTACGGGGACTGCGATAACTACGCCACCCTGAAGGGACACAGCGGGGCAGTTATGGAACTGCACTATAACACAGATGGCAGGTAAGTGGTGTGCCGATGGCTTTTGGCCTCAGGCCTGGCTCTTTCTGAAGGAAGGTGCTTTCTCCTGGCCTGAGTCCCTCAGAGCACCTCGGTGCCCCTGCTTGGTCCATGTACAGCGAACGCTTGTGTGGCTTTCCCAGATGAGAAGTGGTGCCTGCTTGAGATTAAGAAAAAGGATCTGGAGTCACCCATGACCCACCAGAGCCCTTGATTTCAATCTTGAGGAACAGTGGAAAGTTAGTCTCAGGCATCTGGGGGACACTGGGGAGGGAAAGAAACCAAATGAGATATTTGTTAATATAAAAGGCCATTCCACTATTGCATCTGAGCTATTGGCACTGAGCTTTTCTTCCTGTGTTCAACCCAGGTAGTGTTTGAGGAGGCAGAAAGCCAATTTATATGTATCTAGAAATAGGGTTTGATGGGAGTGCCTCCAGTGTAGCTGCCCCACTGTCAGTCAGCCTGTTCTGAAACGCCAGCTTTGTCTTGGTATATGGGGGAGATTCTTCTCCCACTGATTATTTCCAGTTTTGATTACATAACTTAAGAGTAAAAAAGGTGGGAGGGGAGAAATATTTCCGAAATGCTGAACCTCACAGAGATTCTTTTCCGCAGCATGCTCTTCTCAGCATCCACAGACAAAACCGTGGCCGTGTGGGATAGTGAGACTGGAGAGAGAGTGAAGAGACTGAAGGGCCATACATCATTCGTTAACTCCTGTTACCCAGCGAGGCGAGGACCCCAGCTTGTCTGTACAGGCAGCGATGATGGGACAGTGAAGGTCAGTATATTGCATAAAGAGATAGTCTGGAATGAAAGTAAGAGAGGATCTTTGAAAGAATTTTTGGCGTCTTCTGATTTAAGTGGGTTAAATGCAGCCTTTCGTTACCCTTATAATTTCATTATCTAATAACTTTGATTTCAGAAATAAAAAATTTGAAATAAAATTTGACTGCTGCTATTTTTCTGTAATTCTTTTGGGAGATGAAGAAGATCCATCTGCTCAGTTGTACTTTTTCCACTGAACTGCATTAACAAAGCACAAGAAAGGCAAGCTGTTAATGGAATCTCACACGTTAGCCCCTTCTTCCCTCCCCTGCACTCCTGTGCTCCAACCACACCAGAATTTTATTATGTTTTTTATAGAGATCTCCTGAGATCTAAAAGAGGGGATTTCAGGAGAGTGTTCTGAGTCTCTGCCAAGCATCTGTGCAACTTCTTGTAATTTTATCATTAATGTCTCTATGCAACTTCTACAACTGCCGTGTCTTTTCAGCTGTGGGATATCAGGAAAAAAGCTGCCGTCCAGACGTTTCAGAACACGTACCAGGTCTTGGCTGTGACTTTCAATGACACCAGTGATCAGATCATATCTGGAGGCATCGACAACGACATTAAGGTAGGATGCCTATTTCCCCATGTGCCTTTCCGACTGCACACACCTTTTCCATCCCGTCACGTTTCGCATTGGTCAAGGACAAATGTGGAAGCCTGTTGGTTAATTTTACAGTCACAAGAGCCACGCGGATGCGCTGTGCCTGACCTCGCTGTTGATATAGGGCCAATAAACTCTGAGGGAGTTGCTCCGGGGCTGTTTGCCACGTGACAGCCTGGGCAGCCCTGGCATTCTTGGCCAGGCGTCCCAGCACTGCTGTCACCCGCTGGAGCCGATACGGTATGCTGGCTCTCCTGGCAGCCTGTGCCTGTCGCGGAGGCTCTAGAGCCATATATGAGGTAAACTAAAGAAAATGTGGTGACACATCCGCGCTCTCTGCCCTCTGCTCCAGTTTGCAACTCACTTTATCACCTGCTAGTGTGGAAAGATTTTATTTAAGAGTGAGCTCAGTGTTTCATTCAGCTGGTAACTGAGATTCTCCTGATAGGCGTGTGATTCAGTCTGTCTTACTGTCCTTTTAGCCTTGGGCTCCAGCATTACCTAGGCATGGGGAGCATGTGCTTGTCAGAGAGCCATCGCTAGGTGTAGCGCTGACATGAGATCTGTTCCGACTGCCCCTTGAAAGGCTGCCCCTCTTTGGGGAAAGAACAGCATGAAATTTGGGGATTTTGGCTCTATGCCATCAATCAGTGGAATTTGGGAGCTGGGGGAGCTATAGACAGGTAGAGAGAGATTCCTGCATGTGTGAGGCTGCTGACATTTAGCTCCTTGGTGGCTGGACACGGTTGGTAAGAAGTCTTAGAAGGGGCAAATTCCATTTTTTCTTCAGCACAAATAAAATTCTAGCTTCGTATTTTAGCCACTCAGACCCCACTAACTGAAATTGAAAGCTAATGTCATCAGGTGACTGATCGCTACCAGCGTGAAATGCTTCAGAAGCAGCAGTTCCAACAGTCTTGGCTGTCTTTTTGTTAAACCGCAATGTTGTGTCTGAAAGGTGTGGGACCTTCGCCAGAACAAGCTCACTTACACGATGAGAGGACACGCGGACTCGGTGACAGGCCTCAGTCTCAGTTCGGAAGGCTCCTACCTGCTCTCCAACGCAATGGACAACACAGGTACGTCCTACCTGATGCGAGAGCACAGCTGTGGGGCGCTGCTCTCTCATGCTAACTTGGCATGGCGTTTAGGAAGGAACAGCTCAAACTGTTTGACGTAGAAAAACAAGAGCCAGACATGGGGATAGGCTGAAGGGACTTTGGCTCCAGAGATAAAGCTTGAATTCCTGTTATGCCGGTGACAGTCACGTCCTTTGCAGGGAGGGAGCAGCTGCATCAGAAGGGTTTGTCACATCTCCCAAAGGGCAGTGAGGACACGTGCTATGGCACACGTTATTTGCGCAGACAGTTGAACGCAGGCTCGGTCTGGCTCTTGTCAGGGCGGTTTGGCTGTTTCCCGGCAGCAGGGAATGACAGCACAGTTTCCAAACTGCCTGTCTCCTGTGTGGAGGTGCTCAGCGAAGCTGATCTGATTAGAAGCGCGATCAGGGAGTGTGTTAGAATAAAGCAAATGCTCATGTAAGGAGATGGTGGCTCGTTTGTGTAATAGTTGTTTTGGATTTTTCCCCTCCCGTTGGCAGTGGTCTTGGTGTAATTATAAATTTCTGCATTTGACCCTTCATATCAAAGCTTTCTGCGGGGGAAAGCTGCTGGTTTCCTTTTGCTTCTGAGGAAAGCTAAGTATAAAGAGAAGGAGCATGACCAGGTCTGCTCGTTAGCAGCGTGTCTTAGCAAAAGAAAGGTTTCCAGAAGCTGACCTTGCCCCCATGCCTCTGCCATCTTCAGCTAATTACTGTGAGCTCTCTGTTGCAGTTCGCATCTGGGATGTGCGACCGTTTGCCCCTAAAGAGAGATGTGTAAAGATTTTCCAGGGGAACGTACATAATTTTGAAAAGGTGAGTGGACTGCAGACTAAAACATGATTGTTTGTAAAATGCTGCTGCTATTAACTTTTCTGTAAATTGTTTTTTAAGTTCAAGTTTAAACCAGAAAGGCTTTAATAAGAATTCAAAGAAAGATTAATGCACAAAGTGGGATTCCAATTAAAGCCGCAGTAACAAGATTTCTTTGCTCGGTTCAGCTATAATTAGCTGTAAATTAAGTATTTTCTACATTTACTATCTACTTTGTGTAAAATAACAAGGCACTGGATGTTTCCAGCAATAAAATAAAAACTGTAATTACCATCTTCACTTCTGAAGGAAGATCATTAAAGTGGTGCTCATGATATTTAAAGTCTCATGGTGATTTTAATTCAAGTAGAAGGGGAAAACTAAATCTTTCTTTGGAAATAGATCTGTGGACTTTTTTTTTTTTTTCATTTTAGAATCTCCTGAGGTGCTCTTGGTCCCCGGATGGGAGCAAAATCGCAGGGGGATCCGCCGACAGGTGAGCTACCACTGCGTTTCTCTGTTACCATCAATCCCAAACAGTTCTGCAAACACTCCTGAAATGAGTTGCGTCATGTCTAAAATGAAGCCTCAGATTTGTGTGTAGAGGTGTGAAGACCCGAACAACCCCCTTCATTCTCTGTCCTGATTACAATAGCGATGTCTTTATACTGTGACAGTGGAGGAGCACCATATAGTTGTAAAATATTATTATTATTGTCAAAAGCTGAGTAGAGATCTACATTATTGCTTATGTTCAACCACAGAATCCAACACTAGGACCAGCAGATGACAGGAGTGTGGTTGTTGATGGACTAGGTCCCTGCAGTCATATCAGCAGATGCTTGTGAGGGTCTCTGAGAAGCAGGGAGTCTGGGGAAGTGCGTGTAGTGAGGGGTTATACTGATAAGGACCGCAAATACCAGTTAAATTGCTGCGTGGCAGCTTGCAGGAGGCACCAGTGGTGTTCCAAGGGAGATTCTTGTGCCTTACTTTAATTAATGAGTAAGAAGAAATAAAGATATGACTAAATTAGCGCATATTGGACTTTTAAATGAGATATTCTATAAACTAAGGCAACTGAGGAGTAAAACGGGTAGAGGGAGGAAGCCAGCAGAGGGTCCATGCCAGACCCTGAAGGTCACCATGAAGGATACCAACCTCTGCTGGAGCAGATCCAGACACACTCTCAGTGACATCGAGACAGGAATTCCTGCAGGCTGGAGTCCAGGGCATGGAGCAGTAGTAATCAGCAAATTAATGAGTTTCTGATAGAGGATAGGGAGAACTTTAGCTCTCGGCTGTCCAGATATAGCGAGGCCAGCTGTCACAGCAAGTGGCTGAGACGTGACTCTCCTTTCCAGTCCTGCTGGGCAGCACTGGCGCTGGAGGAACGCCTGCGTGTTGGTCTGCTGTGGCCGATCTGGTCAGTGGCGAAGAGTGGCTGGAAGTCGCAGGCCATTAGGTTAGTTCTGCAGATGCTGACATAGCTCTGTGGTCTCACAGCAACTTTGTTGTGACATTCGTGGGGAAGAGCCAGACCCCGGGGCAGGTTAGACAAGGCCACTCAAATCTTTCTGCTGTCTCTGAGCTTTTAAATTTTTTCTTTTGAGGAGCATGTGCTGGGAAAGCAAAGCGAGATTAAACAAATATTTCATTTGGCTGAGTACAAAATTGTTCCCCAATGATTACTCTCTCCTTCTGCGTTATATGGAGTGTTTGTGTATGTTGGAGGGACAATTACCTGAATATTTTTTTTGCCGCTGAGCTCTTCAGGTTATAGTAAAATCAACTACTTAAAGTGCTTGCCTGCTTTGCAATACCAAATTAAAAACAGAACAGTAGAGTGCTTTGAGAAAGCATTCAATACAGCTCTTGCCTGCTAGATAAAACAGTTGTGCTTGAAGAAATGCTGCTTTAAGTAACATTCATGACTTAAGTTGCGGGTTTGCATTTTTCCCTTTCATGTGTTTAAAGAAAATAAGTCGAAGAATAGCACCAGCCTGAAATATGAATGCTCCTGACAAAGCAGGTCTGCCCTGTGTTGGTATCCAGTGTTCTCTCTATCTAGCCAGCAAGTGTTATAAATAATTCAGTGCTTTTTTGGGGGGAAAAGAAACTCAGTTCTATTTCTACTAAAAGACAGGCTAATTGTACAAGCAAATCTTGTTGTTCGTACGGTCTGCAAAGCCCTGACAAATGGAAAGGAACAGGTGAAGCTGAGGAACCTGTTGTTGGTAGCGTTGCATAAACCTGAAACTGTCCAGCCTTGGTGTTCAGAGCTTGGGCTGCGTGCGGGGCTGATGAAAGGGCTGTTGACCCCCAGCATGTTTGAATTTGTGCAGGTGAGACATGGGGAAGCACAGTGGCATTCGCAGTGACCTTCCTTTGGAGGTAATGCAGTAGGTTGATTTTTACATGTGTTTTATGGGCCCTCACCCTCTGCAGTCCCCTGTACATAGCCATAGTGATGCCTCTGGGGCATGTAGGCAGCAGAGCTGCCCTCATGCTTCCCTTTTCTGCCCCATCAGATTTTGGTTTAGATGCCAGTCACCTCCCTGCAGAGTAAAACGAGAAGGCAGAGTGAGTGTAGTCCAGACAGCTATCCTGAGTGTTTTTGCGGAGCTGTGAACCTTGTAACAAATGCCGTTTCATGTGTCAAGGCCATTGTGTTCGGAAGGGAAGGATGCAGCGTCCCGGCGCAGGTGGAGTGCAGCATTGCCTTGACTGCGTTGTAGGGCGTCGCTCAGGGCTCTTCTCATTTGGATGTATTAAAAAATCCCAGTCGCTCCTGCGGGTGCTCACCATAACTGGGGTCAAAGCATCGCTCTGCTTCCCAGCGGAGCTTGCGTGCAGCCACCCCACCGTGCAGGCAGCAGTCGACACCCGTGGGGGACAACCAGTGATCTCAGCTACAGTGTGGTTTATAGCAAGGCACTGTTTCTCCCACTTTCTGAGATCTTTTATGAGAGGAATCTGAAAGCTGGTCTGTGCCTGGTGCTAGCAGTTTCTCTCTGACCTCCTGCTTGAAGGATCCCAGTGGCTTCTGGCCCTTCAGCCAAGGTGCGGTGCTCAGGCAGGACCCGGCAGAGGTGGGAGCCCGCGGCGAGGCCTGCAGGAGGTTAATCAAAGGGCTCGGCGCAATCTGATAATAAATGCTGGGAGGTGGATTATGACTTTAATGGCACAGCAGGAAGAAATCCATATATAAGGCTGTTGGCTGTGAGGGATTACACTGTCGCAGGGGCTGGGCGAGCACCTGTGCTCCTCCTCGCTGCTTGCCAGCCAGCCCAAACCAAGGGTGACCTCCGGGCTTGCAGGCAGGTATTTCCGAGGGTGAGAACCTCACTCCCAACGCTAATTTTCTCCCTTAGCCCACTGTGTTGGGGCTGTATTGAAGATCTCTATGGCTTCACCATTTCAAATCCGTCTCCAAATCCCGTTTCACGAGAGGTGAAATGGGGCTACTGTGCTATGAGGCTTTTGACACCGAATTGACACGTGAGCTCCTACCTGCTCAGACTGCTGCTCTTCTGGATTGAGCAGTGCAGCATTTTGCTCCTGAGAAGCTCCTTGTTTATCCTCACTATGAGCTGCATCTGTTTCAGCCCGGCTGGTGAACCGCTGCAGGAATAAGCCGTTGGTGTGGGGGGCAGCTGCTTTCCCTTCTCAAATGCCTGCGCTCATAATGACTCTCTTGTAGGTTTGTCTACGTGTGGGACACCACATCCAGAAGGATTTTGTACAAGCTGCCAGGTCACGCCGGGTCGGTGAACGAATTGGCTTTCCATCCGGAGGAACCCATCAGTAAGTCCTCCCCGCCTCAAGTCAGCTGGGGAAATAGTTTCAGGGCTGGCTGAACTGCCGGTCCTGTGGAAAACAGCCCCAAAACTGCCTGTGACCCAGAGCCCCGAGTATCAGAGACAAATGTAGGGGTAGCGGACTCCTGCCTGCTTCTCTCCCCCAGACGGGAGTTGGGCTGGGTGTGCCCTGGGGTCCTGGGCTGAGCGCAGGGGCTCTGCTGTGTCCTGCCCAGGCGGAGACCTGGGTGGGGGCACCTGTATAGTAGCAGGGTGGCCGGTTGTCCCGGCTGCTGGTCACCTGTGGGTGGCCGTGAGCCGTGGCTTGGCTGCCGCTGCTTAGGGCTTGTCCAGACTTCCCAAGGGCTCTGCAAAAAAGATTTGGGGGTACCTTGGTTTGGACACCAGGGATATAACCATACATTTGGTGGTCAGATGAGGACGGTGACCACCTGGGAGCATGTCTCCAGCCTGGGATCTCTTATGCAAAGTAGGAAGCAAAGACAGCTCTTTGTGCAGCTGGTTTTGTCCCCATTCTAGAGGTGTCCAGCACATGGCACCACCTATCAGTGCTGGGTGAGACAGTGCTTGTGGTGGTGTTTTTCAGAACGGTTTTAACCACCGTGCATCAGCTGAGACCAGATTTCATATCAGTTCCTTGGCGCGGTGCGCGGCCCAGGCAGGACCGCAGGGTGCCGTTTGTTTCTATGGAAACACTTGCACCATCGGCCAGGTCACCGCATTGCTCCAGCCAAAAATTGACAAGAGTCAACTCCGAAGTGAAGCCAAGAGCTCAGTTGCGCTGAGGGTGACAGTCTCTGCAGCAGGGCAGTGAGTTATGGGTTTGTTCCTTGGTTATTCATTGCCCTGTCTTGAGATTGGAGCCTGTGCTGGAAGAGCAGTGCGATCTCTCCTCTCCGGTTCGGAGCGGATCGTTTGCAATTGTATTCCGCTGAGCTCCTCTTTGTGAATCAATCACTCCGCTTAAAATAAAAATTAAAAACCTATCCGGGCGTTGCATGCGAGTTATGCGATTGATTTCTATTAACATCTGGGAACGTTAATCTTGTAAATCGCTGCACCCGCTCCACAATACTCATCTGCACGGGAGGGTGCATGGGGAGCCAAAATGCAGCAAGATAACAGACACCAGTCTGCACCCCCAAATCTCTCCTGGACTTCATTGAAACCATTGGCAGTGTCAAGAGCAGCGTTTCTGGGTCGTCATTTTGACGCTTGTTTCTGCCTGAAGAGCCTTTTCTGAGTTACGGTGGTTTGGTGGCTTGTTGTAGTTGGGTGCCAGCTGCATTTCGCCTGTTCTCGTAAAATAGTGTGGTCCCGGCGAGGCTTTCCTGGCCAGCCTGTGCCCTCTAGCGGCACGCGGTCCCGGCGGCAGTGCCCGGTTTGCAATCTGAACGCTCTTTGCGATGGAGATAACGCTTCAGGATGCTTGAGAGCGTTAACAGCGTGTTTATACGCCTCTCTTTACCATTTTAATGCTTAGCCATTAGAGGCAGTACGCCGTTACGCCTGCCTTGGGACAGGGGAATGGCAGCCACGACGCGCAGCGTGTGATGAGGTGTCGGAGTAGTAATTCCGTGAAGTGTTTTTGGGCAGCAAATGAAATTTGGCTTTCTACATCACTTACAGCAAGCGAAATGAGTAGTTCAATTCAAATGATGTGTCGTTAGTGGAGGTCTCAAACTGTCGTCGTTAATTTTCGTATTCCTCCCCTTTCCCCCCCCCCCTCTCTCCCACAGTACTCTCCGCATCCAGCGACAAAAGACTGTATATGGGGGAGATCCAGTGAAGCCGACGAGGCGACGGTGGGATTCGTGCCCTCGCAATCTTTGGTTTACAGAAGTCGGATTGACTTTCTTCTCACTGGTGCCAGCCCGCCCCCCCCCCCCCCCCCCTCGCCCCTCACCCTTGTAGCAGTGGGAAAACGTTGAAGCAGCTTGACGAGACAAGCCGCCCTCCCGCAGGCTGCAATGTCTGTGTGGTCTCGCTGTACAGCTTTTTTCCACCACCCCCCACCCCCCCTTCTTCAGGGAGGAAGGAAAACTTAGAATTGAAAAGATTTTAATTTTGGCTGTACCACCGACGAGTATACCCTTACCCAGATCACTTGAAATTGGTTAAATCTGTTTAAATTCCACATGTGGCTTGTATATTCCCTGTCGAGTTCCTCTTGTTGTTTTTTTTTATACGGTCAAAACTGAAATAGATAGCTTTTTACAAGAACTGTGTGGATGGGATTTATTGTTCTGTTTTACTTTTCTATCGTACAATCCTAAATCAAGGCCCTCCCTCCTATATAACCCGGGGAAACCATAGACGTTAACTTCAGAAGAGCAGCTGTATTTTTTATTCATGGCAATAAAAATGACCACACTTGAAATAATTATTGGGCTACTGCTGAATCCTATTTTCGTGGTTTTGAGTAAAATCCAGCCTCCTGCTGTAAATAAACGTAAAGGGAGTGATTTTTCTGTGACGGGCACAGTGTATTCAGTGCTCGGCAGTAGGGGAACCGGCCGGGCTGCGTGTCCCCTCTCCCGAAGGAGGCTGGCCGGAGGGTGGTACGAGCTGGTGGCAGATCCTCGAGCGGGTTGGATCTGTCCCTCATAGACCCGTGTCCGACTGCTGGGACAGCACAAGGGTGCCCGCACCCTGCCTCAGCTTTCGGGGGGGGGTGGTTTATGGGGCTGCTTCTGCCAGGTCTTGCCCTGTACCTGCTGCGTGGCTGACTGCTCGCCGTGCTCCTGCAGGAGGGAATGCTCTGCCCTGGCTTTTTTAGCCAAGGCTGAAACTGCCCTCGAGCCCTTGACTCGCTGCTGAGCTTCAGCTGGTCTTTGTGAGAACACACAAGGGGGCTTCCCCACGCCACAGGTCGTTGTCTGATGTTAATTAACTTGCTATGAAGCTGCATGTCTCTTCTGTGTCCATCTCAGCTGTTAGACTTTTCATCCTTTTTTTTTTCCCCCGTTTGCTGCCTTGGCTCAGGTTGTATCAGGCGTTTCTCACCTCTTTCTGCCCCAAACCGTAGGGCTGCAGTCGAGCTGGGAGGATGGAGCGTGGACACGCGATGCTCCCACCCCAGCAGTGCCGTGCCGTAGGACTGTCCTGCACAGTCGTGGCCTGCGTTTGACCGGGAGGAATCTGGTGCAGCCGCCAGGTATTTAAGAGGTGGGAAATGGGTACAGCTTGTGCAGTGACAAGGGAAGAAGCGCAGGGTCCCCTTGAGAGTGTGTCTTGCCCTGCTTTTCTGCTGTGGGCAGAAGAAAAAAGCTGGAGGATGGCACTCTTGGGGTCAAAACAGCTTTTAAGGAGGCAGGGAGACGTGGCTATGCTCCCTGGGAGGCAGGGTGATGTCTCCTGGGGTGTGTGGCACTGTCCCCAGGCCCCTTAACCTGAGCCGTGTCCTGTCAGCAGATGGCTGCAGGCTGTCTGTATCCCGTGGGGACACGGGACCTCACTCAGCACAGTGTTCCTCTTGAAGCCCTTGGGGCTGGAGCAGAGCTGGTCTCCGCTCCTTGTTCCTGCATCATCGCAGCCAAAGTGACTTTGGGAGCAGGCAGTTGGGGACGGAGAGCACAGGAAACCATTGATCCCAACTGTGTCTCCTTCGCTGACCCTCTTCATCCATGGGCGATGGATTCCAGCGTGAGGTGTGAATGCTCGGACACAGCAGAGCTCCAGGTTCAAATCCAGGGAAGATCAGTTTCACCAGAATGGGTCTGGTCCCAATCCACTGCCGACATCCACCTCCAGTCATTCCACGACTCCCAGTGGGAATGGCAGGCAGGAGCCCACAGGAATGGCTGCTGCAGCCCTGGGACTCTTCGGTCGTCCCTGTCCCACTGCTCTCGAGACATCCATGTGTCCCCACAGGGGGACCCGGGCACGGCTGGAGCCGGGCGTCGGGGAGGTGATGGTGCAGACACGGGAAGACCCGTCGCCGGCTCACGGTGAATGAATGTATCTGAACGCAAACAAATCACCCTTCAGCTGAACAGGCGGGCGGAGAGAGCTGGAAGCAGGGGGAAGATTTATTTTTAACTCTGCAGAGTATTAAATAACGTGCCCTGAAACGCATGTAAATGAGAGCTGGGACTCCAGCCGGGAATGCCGCGGGTTGGGATGGACCTCCCCGGAGCCACCAAGATGGGAGCCCTGCGCCTGAGGACCGACACCGTGCTTCTGTCCCCTCACCGAGGGCTGGCGGGCAAGGAGGGTGCCGGCACACCTTTTCTTTAGTGCTTAATTAGACACTTATAATCCCTGAGGGTTTATGTTTTTATTTGAATATATGCCCAAGCATCAGAGGGAAGACTCTTGGGGCTGAGCCAGTGGTGCCAGGATGATAACCCTGCAGTTTCCCAATCTTGCTTGTTTAAAAGAAGAAAAAAGGGTTCTTTTTCCCTGTTTCCCAACCCAGGAATCTGTAGGGAAGCAGGGAGGGCTCTGCTTGGGTCCCAGAGGGTTTTGTTGGGCAGTGGTTGCTGCGCCCGGGGGTCCCGCAGAGCCTGGGGGTCCCTTGCAGGATGCTCAGCATCGGGCAGTGGGGGCTGGATGGATCCACAGCCCACCCAGGGGTGAGTGGGTGCCACCCCCTCTGCCCTCAGACACCCCTCCAGCGCGTCAGCGTGGGTGTCTGTGGAGCCGTGACCCAGATCAGGGAAATGATCCGGATTAACGCTAAATCCCCTGTTCCCAAGGGAGCGGCTGGGGCAGGCGGCTGGTTCGCTTCGAGGGCATCTCCCCACTGCATGCACCATGGCCAGCTGAGCACCAGCAAACTCGCCACAGCAGTGGCTTCCCGGGCAGGTCCTTGTGCCCATCCCAGCACTGCGAGAGAAATCTCCGTTCCCCAGCACATCCCCAACTTGTGGATCAAATCAGCATCTGACGCCAACAGAGGGTGAGGAGGGAGACTTGGGCAGTCACAGCTCTGAGTTGCCACTGCCAATTACTGTCGGCAATTAGGGCCGGATCGATGTCCACCTGTGTTGGTGACAGATCGGACCACGTGCTGACGTCCCAGCCCCTGTGAAGAGCCCAAAAGTTGATTTAGGAGAAGCACCTACCTGCTGCTAAGGGGACACGGGTGCAGTGGATCCTAACTATGGCCCCAGTGTGACAAAACGTGGATTTAATGTAATTTGCTGGGGGTGGGGTTTTCTCAGCTGAGCAGGTCTAATGCTCCACGGGGCCCAGCACAGGCTTAGGGTGCTGCACCTGGGGAGGAATAACCCCCCGCACCAGGACAGGTTGGGGGTGACCTGCTGGAGAGCAGCTCTGTGGAAAGAGACCTGGGAGTCCTGGTGGGCAACAGGGTGGCCATGAGCCAGTGATGGGCCCTTGTGGCCAAGAAGGCCAATGGCATCCTGGGGTCCATCAAGAAGAGTGTGGCCGGCAGGTGGAGGGAGGTCATCCTCCCCCTCTGCTCTGCCCTGGGGAGGCCACAGCTGGAGTGCTGGGTCCAGTTCTGGGCTCCCCGGGTCAAGGAGGACAGGGAACTGCTGGAGAGGGGACAGCAAAGGGCTGCCAAGATGCTGAGGGGACTGGAACATCTCTCTGATGAAGAAAGGCTGAGGGACTTGGGTCTCTTCAGTCTGGAAAAAAGACGACTGAGGGGGGATCTTACCAACGCTTATAAATACTGAAAGGGGGGGTGTCAGGAGGATGGGGCCAGGCTCTTCTCAGTGGTGCCCAGGGACAGGACAAGAGATAACGGACACAAACTTGACCATGGGAAGTTCCACCTCAACATGAGGAGGAACTTCTTTGCTGTGAGGGTGGCAGAGCCCTGGCACAGGCTGCCCAGAGAGGTGGGGGAGTCTCCGTCTCTGGAGACATTCCAAAGCCGCCTGGACGTGTTCCTGTGCCACCTGCTGTGGGTGACCCTGCTCTGGCAGGGGGTTGGATGGGATGATCTCCAGAGGTCCCTTCCAACCCTACGATTCTGTGATTCTGTGTCATTCTGTGAGCACGGCCAGCCCCGTGTGCCTTCCCCGTGGCTTGGCCAGCCCCTGGGCTCGCTGCCAGGAGAGCTGGGCACCGCTGTGGGGCTGGCACCCACCGTGGGGGGCACAGGACTGCTGGTGGAGCTGGCTGGCACCAAATCAGGGCAAATCCTGGCTGTGCAAAGCGAGGAGTGCAAGGCTGTGCCCTGCGCGTCCATACATGTACACGTATGCATAGAATCACAGACTGTGTTGGGTTGGAAGGGACCTCTCAAGGCCATCCAGTCCAACCCCCTGCAGTCAGCAGGGACATCTTCAACTAGATCAGGTCGCTCAGAGCCTCATCCAGCCTGGCCTTGGATGTCTCCAGGGATGGGGCCTCCACCCCCTCTCTGGGCAACCTGGGCCAGTGTCTCACCACCCTCAGTGGAAAGAACTTCTTCCCAATGGCTCATCTAACCCTGCCCTGCTCTAGTTTAAGCCATTGCCCCTCGTCCTGTCGCTCCATGCCCTTGCAAACAGCCCCTCCCCAGCTTTCCTGGAGGCCCTTTAGGGACTGGAAGGGGCTCTAAGGTCTTCCCAGAGCCTTCTCTTCTCCAGGCTGAACCCCCAAAACTCTCTCAGCCTGTCCTCACAGCAGAGGGGCTCCAGCCCTCGGATCATCTTCGTGGCCTCCTCTGGCCCTGCTCCAACAGGTCCATGTCCTTCTTGTGCTGAGAGCTCCAGAGCTGGACGCAGCACACGGAATGCGCGCTCATGCATACACACATGTGCATTTGTGCACATACAAGCACACACACATTGTGCACACACAAAAGACTCCCATGCACACAGGTGCAAACACGCACCTACACATGCACATGGACGTGCACAGGCGCACACACACACCCACACCCGAGACACTGCCAGGGCCAGCACCGCCACCGGGACCTGGGGGCAGGGCGATGCGCTGGGGGGGTTTGGGACCAGGCAGCCCCGAGGCCGGTTGCCCCTCGGTTCCCGGGCCAGCACGGGCCCCTCTTGGCTCCCGTCCCACGTGGGAGCCGTGCCAGCTCCGGGGCATGGCAGCAGCAAACCGTTACAGGCGTAATCCCAGCGCAGAGAAAATTGTTTTCTTAAACAGGTTTATTCCTCCAAGGGAGGTATCTGCTTGAGAGATTTCCACTATAAATTAAATCTGTCCCAGGATCCAGATAAACACTTAGAAAAATGACTTTTCTACCCGCTCTCCAGACTCAGCTTCATTCCAGCACTTCTCTTCCCCCTGCCTCGTATCGACTCCCCTTGTTTTCACCACACGTTACACTCGGTCCCTTCCAACCCCTTGGGTGACACAATGGGCTCTTTGCAAGGGCACGTACTGACGGGACAAGCGGCAATGGTTTTAAACTAGAGCAGGGCAGGTTTAGGTTAGACATCTTTCCTCGGTGGAAAGAGACCTGGGAGTCCTGGTGGACAACAGGGTGACCATGAGCCAGTGATGGGCCCTTGTGGCCAAGGAGGCCAATGGCATCCTGGGGGGCATCAAGAAGAGTGTGGCCAGCAGGCGGAGGGAGGTCATCCTCCCCCTCTGCTCTGCCCTGGGGAGGCCACACCTGGAGTGCTGGGTCCAGTTCTGGGCTCCCCGGGTCAAGAAGGACAGGGAACTGCTGGAGAGGGGACAGCAAAGGGCTGCCAAGGTGATGAGGGGACTGGAACATCTCTCTGATGAAGAAAGGCTGAGGGACTTGGGTCTCTTCAGCCTGGAAGAAAGACGACTGAGGGGGGACCTTATCAACACTTATAAATACTGAAAGGGGGGTGTCAGGAGGATGGGGCCAGGATCTTCTCAGTGGTGCCCAGGGACAGGACAAGGGGTAACGGGCACAAACTGGACCATGGGAAGTTCCACCTAAACACGAGGAGGAACTTCTTTGCTGCGAGGGTGGCAGAGCCCTGGCACAGGCTGCCCAGAGAGGTGGTGGAGTCTCCGTCTCTGGAGACATTCCAAACCCACCTGGACGCGTTCCTGTGCCACCTGCTGTGGGTGACCCTGCTCTGCCAGGGGGTGGGACGCGATGATCTCCAGAGGGCCCTTCCAACCCTGCGATTCTGTGATTCTGTGATTAGGAAGAAGTTCTTTCCACTGAGGGTGGTGAGACACTGGCCCAGGTTGCCCAGAGAGGGGGTGGAGGCCCCATCCCTGGAGACATCCAAGGCCAGGCTGGATGAGGCTCTGAGCGACCTGATCTAGTTGAAGATGTCCCTGCTGACTGCAGGGGGTTGGACGAGGTGGCCTTTAGAGGTCCCTTCCAACCCAACACATTCTATGATTCTGTGACTCCAGTAGTCAGTGCAGAGCAGATTCTCTCTGTCATTCCTTCCTTCTTACCGTTCTCCTGCCCCATCGTGGGTCCTTCACAGGCCACAGTCCCTCTTGGGGTGTCCTTGCTCACATGGGTCCTCCACAGGCTGCAGTCGCTCAGAGCATCCCTCTTCCATCAGGAGTGCCTCCTTCCGTGAGGCCATCTTCAGCTGCCCCCAGCAATATCCCATTCCACGTCCCTCCTCCTTTTTCTCCAAGCCTACCTCTTACCTCCTCCAGGCTCCTTTTTTGTGTCTCGTCTCAGTTGTACTTCTCGCTTCTCTTGCAATAGAGCTGCTCTGGTGGGGGGGCTGCCCGCTGCTTTTGGTGGGGACGGGGGGGTGGGCAGTGACCCCCTGTCCTGCGTGGCTGGCCCTGCCCCCATCCCGCTCCTTGGCCCATGGGCAACACCACCATCGGCAAGCGATCCCAGCCGGAGACGGTCGCGGTACCCAGAGCACCCCAGCATGGTGAGGCGGGTCGGATCCGGCACTGGGTGCTGGTGATCCCTGTGCTGGGCACGACAGGGACACCACCGGGGGGGCCCGGCTCAGCCACCCCGGCCCTGCCGCCCCCTCTAATTACCTCCCTGTCCTTCCTCCGGCGCTTTTCCCACCTTTCCCCACTGCCGCTCGGAGGCTTCTAATGAATTTTGATAGTTACAATAAGCAAGTGATAATTTCTAAAAGAATGGAAAACAATTATTTGCTCTGTTGGGGGATTAGATGATATTTAGTCTCTATTTAATGGAAAACTAATTAAATTACATGAGCAAGTGAATAGAAATTTTTTGTTAATTATGAATTTTGCGAGCTACAAAGGCTAAATGATGATGGATTCTGTAATCTGCCGCGCTTTTCGCTAGACACCGAGATAAGATGACAACTGAGGAAGAATGGCGTGAATGCATTTTAATTTCTATATCGATTCAATAACAGCCGCCTGAACAGCGATCCATTAACGGGGTTCCGCAGGAGCTGACGTTGATTGGCAGGCTGATGGCTAATTACGTTAAAATCGGGGAAAGGTTAGTTAAATAGATGTGTGTTTGCTGCTGGAGGTGGTTGGGGAAGTCGCTTTGGTTGGGTTTGTGCCATTGTGGCGCTTCCCTTGGTCCCTGCGGGGCCGGGCGGGTGGAGGATGCTCTGCCTGGGGTGATACGAGGTGTCCCTTGGGGTCACAGGGGTTTGTGGCTGTCCCCAGGCGAGGCGAGGAGCGATGGGGTCAGGTCAAGGCCGGCAGCAGAGGGGCTGGGTGCAGGCTGCTGGCCCCAGCACAAGCCTGACAGCCGGATTGGGGCTCCCCATCCCAGAGATCGTCCCTCATCCAAGGGCTGGAGCATGCCTGAGCCCCGGGCTGGGGCATCCTTGTCCCCAGGGCTGGGGCATCCCTGAGCCGAGGGATGGAGCATCCCTGGTCCCAGGGCTGACCCCAGGGCTGGGGTGTCCTTGACCTCAGGGATGGAGCATCCCTGGACCCAGGGATGGAGCACCGCTGACTCCAGGACTGGGACACCCATGACCCCAGGGATGGAGCATCCCTGGACCCAGGGATGGAACGTCCGTAACCCCAGGGTTGGGGAATCCCTGGGCAGAGTATTCCTGACCCCAAGGCCGGAGCATCCCTGACCCCAAGGTTGGAGCATCCCTGAGCCCAAGGCTGGAACATCCTTGACCCCAAGGCTGGAGCATCCCTGACCCCAAAGCTGGAGCATCCCTGATCCCAAGGCCGGAGCATCCTTGACCCCAAGGATGAAGCATCCCTGACCCTTGGACTGGGATGTCCCTGTGCCCAGGCTGCTCCATCCCAGCACAGCCCAGAGGAGCCGTGTCCATCCCCACTGGCTGCCCCATCGGAAGGTGCTGGGCTGCACCTTGTCACCTCCGCCCTCCCACTTACAGGGCTGCTTTGCCACTCGTTAATTAGGGGCTCATTAACATAAAACCCGGAGACCTTCAGCCCTCGAGCAGTGAAGGTGTGCGTATCCTGGCTCTGCAGCCAAAATCCAGCCTCCCATCAGCCTCTGCAGGGATTTAGCCCGAGCCAAGCGCAAACCCCGTCCCCATTAAGGGGACTTACCCGACGTGCTTAATTACACGCGACCTGTGCCGATGATTTGCATGTATTTACCCCGCACTGATTTACATAATGCATCAGAATAAATGTCTTTTCCCCGTCACCATAACCCAGATAGATGGGGCCCTTTCGAAGATTTCTTTGCCAATAAACACGCCAAAAATCATCGTTTTGTCTTGTTCTGACAACTCAGTGTCATTAATTACTGCTTGAGTGGGTGAAAGATGCTCCGGAGCCCCCTTGGCTTTGTCTCGGCAGCAGCTCCCGTGGGCTGGCACGTCCCCGCCGATCTCTCCCGGGACATCCCCGCACTGAGATTCGGTGCTTTGGTATAAATTCACCTCCAAAATTCACACTCCGAATCATGGCCAAGCCCGGACAACGGTTTAAGCCCCAAAGAAGGAAAAAAAAATCAACCCCAAGAGCCCAGGAGGAAAAGACGGATTAAAAAAACCCAACCCCAATGCCAGGGCTTGGGGCTGCAAAACTGTGATGGCCTTTGGGTGTTTTCCTTTAACCTAAAAACCTCCTTTTTTTCCCTGGTTTTGCCTTTTTTAAGGCAACAAAGAGCATTCCCAACCCTGTAGCAGCTTTGCGCCTGATTCTTCCTCCAAATAACTATTTGCTGGCTGCTTTGGGAGCGTTGCTGATGCTCATCCCGGGGGAGAATATATTTTTTTTTTGCCTCCATTTGGAAATATTGAATAATTCCGGTGTCGGATACAAGTGCCCCAAGGCCCGGTGTCCCGGCAGGTACCCGGCTCTGCACAGCGCATCAGGAAGGGAAGGAGGAATTGCCAGCGGTGTGATTTCCTTCTGCTCCAGATTTTTTTTTTGGGGGGGGGGGGAAGGAAAAAAATTAAAATCCCACAATCCCTGTGTTGTTTTTTTTTTGAGCAAAAAATAGACATTTTTGGGTAAAAATATCAGTTTAGTGAAAAAAAGATAATTTTCACGTGTTCTGTTTATAGCCCTGGCAGAGAGATCTCTCTCTGGCACACAGATCTATGTATTTTTTACTTAAACCATCCCTTTTTGATGGAAGGAGATGATTTTGGGTACGTGGGGAAGCGATCCCACCCGGCTCCTCCTGCCCTGGGGATGGAGGGCTTGGCCGAGCCGGATTCACGGATTTATTCACGGATCCCCATGAATAAATACCGTGCCCCCGATTTAATTTCCTCCTAATATTTCCTCCATAATTTTGGTCATCTGGGTTTTTTTCTTGCTAAAAATATAATAACAAAAGCCAAGTGATGTGGGGTCTGGAGGGTGGCGGGTACGAGCGCAGTGAAAGGCAAAGTGTTGGGTTCGTTTCCCACCCGCTCGCAAATGAAGTTATCTCCTCGCCTTCTAAGGAAGCGCTTTGACACGCTATGTTGACCTTTTTTTTAATCTAAAATTGATTCCTCGTGAAACTCCACCTGGTCGAGAGCCAGGCAGGGTCTTGGCGCCATTGTATGGGCTTTCATGATTTTACACGGGGGTGTTTTGCCTTTCTCTGGTATTTTTTGGAGCTGATGGGGGGGGTTGAGCTGAGCAGATTTGCATGGCCAACAAAATGCTATGGGGGACAGTTGGATCCTCATCTTTTTTTGACCCATGGAGTGAAACTGGTCCCTCTGCACCAGGTTTCTGCTGTGCTTAAATCCAAGAGGAGCCCACAAGCTCGATCCTGGAGATGGGGCTGGTTCCCCCCCACAAATAACCCTTAGGAGCCAGGGACACTTGTGATGAGGGTGATGGGACCTTTCTCATGTTCTTGTTGAGGACCTGGAGGTGATGGAGCCAGGGACACTTGTGATGAGGGTGACGGGACCTTTCTCAGGCCCTTGGTGAGGACCTGGAGATGATGGAGCCAGGGACACTTGTGATGAGGGTGACGGGACCTTTCTCAGGCCCTTGGTGAGGACCTGGAGATGATGGAGCCAGGAGCACTGGGGGTGATGTAGTCAAGCCCACAGTGGAGGTGTCACAGGGGAGGCAGGTCCATGGGTGGGATCCTTGGCAGCCTGCACGGCGAGGCATGGGTGAGACTGAGACATGGGTCACCGAGACAGCGTGGGATAAATGCCGAGGTCCCCATGTTTCAAACACCATCTGGCTCAGTCTGGGTTCCCATCTCTCCCAGGACCCCAGGTTAAGAGCACGGTGAACCCACTGCTTTTTTGCAGCGTGGTTTTTGCATTCATGGAAGCCAAGTGTTTTCTGAAAAGCCTCCCAAAACACTCCTGGGAGCACAGAAGGAGATGAGAGGGAGAGGAATTCCCACCATGGAGGATGAAGGCAAAGCTCCAGGTGTGGGAGGTGCTGTAGGCTGGTCCCGGCAGCGCAGGGGGATGTGTGAGCCCTCGCAAGCTTGGATGGGCCAGGTTAGCCCACGGCCAGACTGACACTTGCACACAAACGCATCTGTAAGGTCGCAGCCCCTCGGATCCCGTGCAGAGCTGCTCTGATGCTTAAGGGTGTTGTGGGGCTGGTTTAGGAGATGCTTCCGTACAAAAATCAGGGCTGAGGATCAAGAACTCATGGGACTGAAAAGCAGCAAATTGTTCCCAAGTCCTTCTGCTGGATGGCACTTCAGGAGGTTTCTGAAGCAGCGGAAAAGCAGCATCCCGGTTATTCCTTGGCAGATGTGCACTCCGCGATCCCCCTGACGGTGCGCTGTGAAAAAAAGAACAAAGGCGAGCCGGGTGGGTGGCGGTTTGGGGCCGTACCCTGCCAGCTCTGCCTGCACCCGCCTCCTTGCCCAGACCTGCTGGGTTTGAGCCTGCGAGCCCCCCTGGGAGCAGAGACCCAATGCCGGGTGGCTGGGTGCTGCCTCGCCTCTGGCCAGCGGCCGCTCCCGGCCCTGGAGCCGCGTGTGCCGGGCTGTGGAGCAGGGCTCTGCGGGGGGATCGCGGGGACTTTCCTCCCAGGGCTGGGCCATCTGTCCTCCCTGCGAGCCCAGCTGCTGCCCTGGCAGGGCCACCCCAGGGATCCCCCAGAGGAGGTGGGTGCGGGGTCTCTGTGCCGCGGGTCCGTGCACCACCCAAGGGCCGCAGGGCCGGGGGAAGGGCAAGCAGCTCACCAGCCCTTTACATTGGCAAATCGCCGGGATTTAACCCAACCCCACCTGCCTCCGGAGGGAGGGGAAAAAAAAAAAATAAGTGTGGGGGGGGGGGGGGGGGGGAAGACAAATACAACAAGGAAAGGCGGGAGCGACCAGAAGCCGCGCCTGCTGCCCGCTGCGGCGAAGGGGCCGCGCTGCCCGGCGCCCCCGGAAGCCGCCAAGGGCTCGGCGCGGCGCGGCGCGCCCGGCCTGCTCTCCCCCCCGCCCGGCCGCGCCGCCCGCCGGGCCCCGCCGGGAGCGCGTCTCGCCTTGTTCCGGCGGCCGCGGCCCGCCCTGCCCGGCGCGCCCCCGACCCCACCCGCCGCCTCCTCCCCGCCCGCCCCCGGGGCGCGGAGCGCGGCTGTGCGGGAGAGACAATAGAGGGGCCGGGCGGGCTCCGCGCAAACCTGCGCGCCCCGGGGATGGATGGCGAGGTGTGCGCGGCCCCGGGGTCCCTGAGCCGGGGGATGGGGCTGTAACAGGCTCGGGGAGAGCGGGGCTGAGGGGGGGTGGAAGCGGAGGGGGGGAAGGCGGAGAAGGGGGGCGATGCCCCTTTCTGAGCCCAGCCCGCCTCTGTGCTAACCCGGCAGGATGCGGGAGACGGCAGGGCTGCTGTGAAGAAAGTACCGGGGCTGGCCGGAGGCTGGAGAGCGGGACATGTTGCTGGTGCCCCCCTGATGCTCCCCGGGCGGCGGCTCTGCTGGAGAAGGGGAGGCTGGTGAGGAGCTGGAGGACGGCGAGGAGAGGCCACGGTGGGGGAAATCCGAGGCTCCGGCTGGGAAACCATGGGGAGATGCAATGGGAGATGTACGCTGGTCGGATTCTGCTGCCTGCAGCTGGTAAGGCGAGGGGCCGTCTGCGCTCATCAGCATGCCGGGTTGTGCTTTGTGCGAAATGTTGGCTGTCACCGCTACCCACTCCGTCTTGGCGGCGGTGACCTTGCTGTGGGACCAGCTGGGGGGATGCTTCGCTGCCACTCCCCCACCCCCCCCCAAAAAAAAAAAAAAAAGAAAAAGAAAAAATAGTAATCAAGGAGAAACGAAATGCCACCCTTGTCCCCTGCCTTAACCCGGCGCTGGCTGGAGTTGCGGTTGGGGAGATGGATGCCAACCAGTTCCCTGTGCTGTCAGCGCCTGGGGATGCGTCTCCAGCAGGTGTGAGCTTTGTTCCCAACTGCAATCTCTTCCCTCCGACTTTGCTCCCGCCGGCTGTTTCCCATCCTGGTGACTCCAAGGATGTTTCTCGGGGTGCTGGTCCCCCGAGTCGGGGCAAGAGGGAAACTTGGAGCCGCTGCCAGCACTTTGTAAACTCTCCTGCTTTCGAGCGGGACCCGGCTGCCCGCGGCCGGGGGACGCCGGGATGTTGGAGCAGAGAGAAGGGAGAGGTTTAATTTTAATAGGATTGTTGGTCTTCGTACTAATTAGGTGCCGTACTTGCCGCCGCCTGTGAATCAGTCTTCATCAGGCTGCTGGCAGAGGGGCAGGCGAAGGGAGCTTGTGGGGTATCTGGGGGGTTTTCGGCTAAAACCAGTGCCAACGAGGTTGCGATTAATTATCCGGACCGGGTGGTTCGTTAACGTAGAATCAGCATCCTACAACTTGCCCCTGCGGCCATGCAGGGGCGAGGAAAACGAGGTGGGGGTTGCCGAAATGTCCATGATGTCCCTAGGGATCGGGGGCGAGAGGGGGGTGATGGGGTGGCTGGAGGCAGCGATGGAAACGGGCTCCGGATCCGCTCTGGAGATGATGGTGGCATCCTGCTGACGGGCACTTTCTTCCCGGCGTTGCTCTTGTTCCTTCTCCATCCTTCGGAAGGCAGCGAGCGGGGAGGGGTCCCCACCTTTGGATAGAGGGGGGTGGCCCCGGCTTCCCCGGCGGGGGGACACGGGAACCTTTCAAGCCCATCCTCGACCCCGGGGAGCGGAGCCGCGGTGGGCTCGTCCCCAGGGCTGAAGTCCCACCGTTCCCAGCGGGAATGGCCTCTCGTGTCCTCAGCTGTCCCCCCGCTTCCCTCTGTCAAATCTTGCTCTGCGCTTCGCTCACCTTCCTCCTTCTTCGGGATAAATCCGATGGGTGTTTTCTGGCTGTGCAGGAGTTTCCTGGCTTTCGGTCACTTTTTTTTTTCTTTTTTTACCATTCAGCTCCCAAACAGGTTTCTTGGCATTTATTCCCTGAGATATCCCAGTTCAGAGAGATTTTATTCTATTCATTTTAGGGGAAGAACTGAATTGGTGTGAGCTCCCGGGTTGGAAAAGCGCCTCCTGCTCGCACCTGGAGAAACTTTGTGCTGCAGACGGGGGTCAGGCTTTCCTCTCCCCCCCCACCTCGGTGTCCTGGTGCTGCTGGCATCCCCAAAGGCTCGGCTCCGCAATTGTCCCCTAGCAGTGCCCTTTCCAGCCCAGGCTCACCCCATACCTCAGCTCATCCCCTCCCCAGCCTGCGGGATGCTCTCCCAAGCTCTTTCCCGGCTTCGGAGGCAGCAGCTTGCATCCCACCGGCCGTGGGGGAGATGCCCACCCCAGCATCCCATCCCGCAGCAGTGGCAGCCACGGGTGACGCTGGGTGCCCTGCTGGGGTGGGGGGGGTCTGGGCTGAGCCAGCCCCTGCGTGGTGGAGGTGGTGGGTGACATCAGGGTGTCCCCTTAGGTGATGGAGGCCAATATTCATCCCCGAGGTGGCGTGGCCGGGGCAGGTGGACCACGTAGTGCCGCGGTTTGGGAGGGGACAGTGGGGAGCGGGGATGATGCCAGACCCCAGCTCTGCTCCTCTCCTCCGCTGCGGCTGCTCTGTGCCATCCCCGACATGGGCTCGGCACCGCGGGGCTCATGTCCCCCCATCCAGGTAGCCTTGACACCTGTCCTGGGCCCTCTGCACTATGGGGAGGACAGCAGTGCTCCCAGTGCCCCCAGCTGCTGTGGACGGGGTTGAACTGGTGTGTGCTGGGGTGACCTGGCTGCCTGGGAAGCCGTGCCCCGTTGCTGCGGGGTCGGCTTGTGCCAACAGCGGGGCGACCCAGCGACGCGTTGGCTTGCTGAACTTCCAAGTCACCGGCTAGCCCGTGCCTCAGTTTCCCTTAAACAAAGCAGCATGGGTGAGGTTCAGCCCGCCCCGGAGTGATGCCACCATCTCCGGCTGGTCCTCGCTGCCACGCCACCCCTCCCGCAGCTCCCCGGGTGCCACCATCACCCCGTGGGCACCTTCTCGCATCCCCGTTGGTTTCCCCAGTATTTGCAACCCGCTCCCCAGGGGATGTGCCCCTGGTCCCTTGTCCCCCCTGGACATGGGGGGATGCTCATGGTGGCAGCGGATGCTCCGTGGCTGCGGGGTGCTGGGGAGCTGCTGGCACCCACCGGGCAGGAGGTCCCTGTGCAGGGTCCCCCACGCCGGGGTGGGAGGTGGCAGCACCCCATGCAGCCCAGACCTCGGGGCAGCCGCCACGCCTGGACCAGTTTGGGAAACTGGTTTTTGGGCCACGTCACGGCAGGGAGCCAGGTCAGCTGCTTCGGAGCGTCCAAATGTCCTACACGCTCCTTCTCCACTGCTCGGTGAGGCCACGCTGTGAGCGCTGGGTGTCTCCATTCCCAGGGGACAAGGAGCACCTGCCAGATTTTGCATCCACGTGTGTTTTTTCTCTGGAAAAACCCCAGGGATCCGCTTGGCGGACCCCCACCGGCCCTGCCCCTCCTCGAGAGGGGCTGCCAGGAGATATTTATGCTGCTGAGGTGGGATGACATCAAAACTCTGGGGTTTTTGCTGGTCCTCCCCATCATCTGCGAGACTGAATCACTGACTGGGGGCAGCGTTGTGGTGGCGAGATCCCATTCTCTGGGATGCCCGTCCTTGTCGGGAGGATTTATCTTTTCTTTGTGCGAAGATGAGAGCTGCCGAGGTGGTTGGATGGAAAATGAACCCGCGGGTGATGCTGCCCTGCTCGCCACTGCCAGCACGGGCACGGGGCGTGAGAGCCGCAAGCCGCGACTCTTGTTAACTCTGAAGCCTAGTGGTGTCGGTTCAGATGGGGACAGTGGCGCTGCTGCCGGCGGCGGGGGGGGGGGGGGGGGGGGTGTATCCAGCCTCGGAGGCAGTGATACGGGATATCGGGATGTGGACTGCTGGAAGCTGAGTTTTGGCTGGATCCTGGCTGCTGTCACACACCCCTTGGCCGTCCCGCTCTGTCCCCTGGGGCCGCATTCAGGCGCTGGTGCGGGGCAGGCTTGCTCGAGGGCGCTCCTTCTCCATCCCAAGCGGTGACCCCATTGCCTCCCCCTGCGGCGTGGGGCTCACTGGGGGGTGGGATGCAGCTCCAGCCCCAGAGCCGGGTGGGGACAGGAGATGCTCGGCGCTCCCTCCTCTGCCCGGCAGAGCTCAGCGTCGCTCCGAACCAGGGTTTCATTTCTTTCTTTGTTTCTCTCTTTCTCCTTTAATTGGCTGGAAAAGCAAAGCTCGGTTGGCACCTCCCGCCCAGCGGAGCCTGCCGATGTGCGGTGCCGTGCCGTGCCATGCTGTGCCGGCACCAGCATCCTTCCTCCCGGGGCTGGGGTGCAGGGAGAGGGGCTGCGGGTCCATCCCACCCCACCTGCCCGAGCCATGGGGTCACACAGGGCACCGAGAGCCTCTGGGATGTGACACCCCCCCCCCCCCCCATCACCAAGCCTGGAGAAGGAGCTAACGAGGTCAGCTTAACGAAGGATGGGCGAAGGGAGAGGATGGTCCCATCCCCTGCATCCCTCAACCACCCACCGGCCCTGTGTGACATCCCCGTCCCCAGTGGGACCCCGCTGCACCCTCGAGGGCGTCATGGCCCTGCCGTCCCCTGCTGTCCCCATCACCCCTCCTGCCCTCATTTCCCCATTTTTGGCCACCAGCCCCGTGGCTCTGGCAAGAATCAGCCGCTTCCAACATCCGCCGGCATCTTTTGTCCTCGCGCGGTTCCCATCGTGCCCGATCCCCGGCGCGGGGACAGCACGAGGACAGCGGGGCCGGAGCTGCCCCCGGCCACCTTCCCCCCGCCGGGGATGGGGGAAAAGGAGCCCAGGCTGAACTCTGGATGGGGGTTTTCAATTACACAATTAAATGCACAATTAGGTATAATTACCAGCGCTCAGAAGGCGCGACTGTTCATAATAGGCATGTAATCTACTGCAGTCACTGTTTATACTGCTCCACTCCGCTCCCTAATGATTATGGAAAGCTTTCCCATTTGCATGGTTGCCATGGAAATGGGGGGCTGGCGGCAGCATCGGGGCCGGGAGCCCCTCGTTCCCCCCACCCCACGGCGGCGGATGGGACCCCGCCGGTGCGGGGCTGCCCGGGGATGCTGCAGGGTGGCAGGTGGCGGCGGGGAGGGACGGGGATGCTCCGGGGATGGGCAGCGCCGAGGATCCCGAGACAGCCCTGAGGTGGGAATGTCAATGTGTTAGAGGCATGAAAACTCCAACCCCCCTCGTCACCTCCCCGGGTGACCACCCCAAGAGCCACAGGAGGGACAAAACGTGCGGGTGGCCGTGGAGAAGCATCGCACCTCCGCCTGGCCGTGCGTCCTCCGGTGCATCCGCATTATTCCCAGGCAGAGCTTTGCTTGACAGGCCCCTATAAAGGTTTATTGGCGCACGTTCGGGAAGGCAGAGCGTTACAGCTCGCAATTAAAACCGCGATCAAAGGCGCAGTATGTCTAAATTTGCAGGACCAGCTAATGCGCACCCAAGAGCATTAGCGAGGCCGGTTGAAGATCTCTGGAAGTCATTCGTGCCGGTTCGTAACGGAGCTGGGTGTGATGGGGACTGGAAAATAAATGTCTCGGAGGGCTGGGTTGTAGAGAAAATCAAGAAGATGAGCCAGAAAACAGCCTGGTTTGACACGGAAGCTGGGAGAGCACGGGAAGGAAAGGGTGATGCACAATGTGGTCGGCAAAGCCTAAAAGCCAGTGGCCTAATTGACATCTGGGAAAACGAGCCTCGTCCAGCTGAACTTGATCTTGTTTCTTATTGAGCTCCCAGGTTTGGCCGCTGAAAGGGCCTGAGCTGCCATCGCGGTGTTTAGATGCCGATAAGGCATTGGATTGAATCCCTGGCGGCTTTCTGGTAGGGGAAAAATTAGCGCGATAAAAAATCAATGGTGCTCGTTTCAGGAATAGAAAGGAAGACGAGAAGGAGTAAAGTTGTCGCCGGAGAAAACGTGGGGACCACTGGGGTGGTGGCGAGCGTGGCCGGGCGCGGGGCGAGACGGGGACGGGCTCGTGGCTCGACGAACATCTCGGCCGAGCTCCTGGTGGCTGTATTTGTTTGCAGGCTCTGAGCTCCGGGGGATGCTCTCCCCCAGCCCGGAGGCACCGATGGCTCCCGCCACATCTTCCCTCTGCAACGGAGCCATCGGCTGCTCTCCCCCTGGATTCTCCAGAGAGAAGGTATGGGGAGGACCTGGAGGGGCCGAAGGAGAAGGATTCGGGGCTCCAATGGTTCCAAACTCATCGTGGAGAAATTCAGTTCCCTGGTGGGAAACCCACATCCCTTCCCTGGGACTCGGTCCCAGCGCTGGTCCTGCCTCACCCACAACCGCCCATACAGCGGGGGGTTTCGGCTTTTGGGAGGGTGCTGGGGGCAGGCACCGGGGTACCAGCATCCTCCCAGCCTTGCGCCGACACTCCGGGGCTGGAGAAGGGCTTTGTAACCCGGCAGCCGTCGCACATCACCCCGGGGAGCGGGATCCGGCTGGCATCGCCTCCCTCCGCCGGGTTGGGGACCCTTTGGGATGCTGCAGCCGTGGCTGGGTGCTGAGATTTGGAGGATATCCTTATGGAAAGGGGAGAAAACCTCCAAGAGCGCACGGCAGGGATGAAAGACCCACAAAACCCTAACGTTCCCATCAACGCCGGCCGTTCGGCTTAACGGCTCCTCCAGCGCCGGCCGGCGAGATGCAGGTTACGAGGTATTGATTGCTGTGGCGCCTGGCCACGCCGAGCCAGGCTTCACACCCCTCTCGTCCCGCCGTGTCCCCATCCCTCATCCTCCCGGGATGCCCGGGAATGTCCTTGTCCCCCTCATAGCGTGGGGCTGGGGACGGTTTTTGGCTGGAAGTGATGTAGCGTTGGGGGTTGAACGGCGAGCAAATCCCGGATCCTGGGGGGATGCTCAGAGGCGGGGCGGGGGGGGGGCAGAGGGGCTCAGGATGGGCCCCTGGGCCTCTTTTTTTTTTTTTCTTCTTCTTCTCTCTCCCCCCCCCCCCATTTGAAAGCGGTTATTTCAATTTTCAGAATGTGGACGTAACAGCCTGGAAAACCGGGAAGGCAAAGTTGGCAGAGAGCAGCCCCGCTTGTATTTAAACAGGACATTAAACCCCGAGTGGTTTATTAATGAGATTAATAACGGCTCCCGTGCGCTCGCCTGGGAAATTTCACCCGTCTTTGGTTTCTGCTCTGCAGCGGCAGCAGATTCGGGGGAGGAAAAGCCAATTGCCCGAGTGCTGCTTTGCCAGCACCCGGATGGGAGCGATGGGGCAGGATGCGGCCCCCCCCCCCCCCCCCGCCTCACCCCACCGCGATGGGGGTCACGCACCGGCACGTTTTGCCTTATTTAATAGCGATTTTTACAGCCCGTTGCCCCTGTGCCAGGGTGGGAGGAGCCGCAGGGACCCATACTGGGGTGATGCTCCCCCTTCCCCATCAGGGGCCGGCTGCTGGGTGCCCGCAGGGCGTCAGGGGGGCTCGGCACGGCTCCTGGGGGGCTGAGCGCGTCTTGGTGGTGTCGGGGAGGGTTTAGGAAGAAGGAGCGTTGTGGGAGGGGTGCGGGAGGGTGCGGGGTGGCTTTATGAGGGGTTAAAAAAATCTCAGATGCCCAAAAGCGTGTCTGAAAACACAAGTATTTGGGGGGCTGCGGTGAATCCGGCTGCATCCCCCCCCTCCAGGGCTGATGGGACCCCTGAGCTGGGCCGGGGGCTGTTTGTAGCCCGCGGTGGGGACGGTTGTGCATGAATCACCCGAACAGGGGACTCGCCACACAGCCCTTTGTCACACGTGTGTGCAAGTTGCTCACTGTGCAGGAGCGGTGCCACATCCCGGCTCCGTCCCGGCAGCGGGGACCCGCTGAGCATCCTTCGGGCAGCCCGGGGCTGGCGGTGACAGTAATGGCCCTACGAAGCCACCGGCGGTGGCCGAGCTGTTGGGCTCCCAGCTGGGCTGTGTCCCGGTACCCTCCTCACCCTCCCTGCCCAGACTGGGTGTCACCAAGGAGGGGACACAGCCACCGTGTTTGGTCCGGTGTCGCAGTCACGCAGGGGACGCAACCAAAGGCAGGGCAAGGAGCAAGCTCTGAGAGCTGGCCTGCTGCTTGGTTCTCAGGCTAATTACTTTGATGAGGGCTAATTAGCACTCTGGGTCGCTCTGGTCTCTTCCCATAACCCGATCGATAGCGCAGCCCTTTCCCACCGCAGGTGTGTGCGGCAGAGCCCGTGTCCTGGGGACACTGGGAGTGTGGCACCGGGGAGCCGGGGCAGAGTGGTTTTTCTTCCCTTTTTCCCTTGCCGGGGAGGGAAAATGGGAAGACTTTTGGTGGAAGGGAACCAGGGAGCAAAAGGGCTGGGGGTGGCCTGGCACTGCCTCGGAGACTGTCCCAGTTTGGGACGGGGAGGGTAGCAGGGAGCCGTGGGCACATCGTGCTGGTGCTGGAGTGGTGTGTCTCTGCCTGGCACCTTGTCCCCTGGGCACGCTTGTTGCAGGGACACCCGGGTACAAAGCCCCAGCCGGGAAATATCCCAGGGGAGAGGAGGATGATCGGAGTGGGAGCGGAGGATGCTTGAAGTGGGAGTGGAGGATGATTGGGGTCGCGACGGAGGATGCTCAGGTGGGAGTCAATGATGC
The DNA here is from genome assembly GCA_009819605.1 of Sterna hirundo. NCBI lineage: Eukaryota > Metazoa > Chordata > Aves > Charadriiformes > Laridae > Sterna > Sterna hirundo. The sequence continues at coordinate 6,653,898 of CM020452.1, read as the reverse complement.
TCAGGATGATCATGGAGGATGCTCGGGGAGCGGAGGGTGCTTGAGGTGAGCACGGAGGACGTCGGGGTGGGAGCGGAGGATGCTCAGGATGAGCACGGAGGACGTCGGGGTGGGAGTGGAGGATACTCAGGATGAGCACGGGGGACGTCGGGGTGGGAGCCGAGGATGCTTGGGCAGCACAGTGAGGGATGCTGAGGCTAACAGGAGCCCAGGGGAAAACCCATCCGCTCTCTAATTCTGTGCAATAATGGCTCAGAATAATGGTGGTCCTCAGCTACTGCGTGGAAATGTCAAGCTGAGAGTCCTTGTCCCCGTCCCTGGGGGCTGTGCACTCACATCCTCCCCCTCCTCCTCCTCCTCTCCACCAGATGCCCGGGAGCGGCGGGAGACCGGGCAGCGCATCGGTGCCAGCCACGGCCGTGGCATTCGGCCGGGGTCCCCACTGCCTTAAACCGTGTCCCCCAGCCCTGGGGAAGGGACCCGGCACCCACCCTGCATGGGGCGGGCAGCTTTGCACCAACCCTTTGCAGGCTCCCATTTGTATTTTCTTTTTTTTTTTTTTTTTTTTCTCCCCCTGTTCTGGCCCGGGAACCAGCCCTGTCCCCCTTACCCACCCCAAAAGCCTGACGTGCCCCAGGGGCACGGCGTCCCCATCTGCGCCTCTGGGACCCACCCCCCCCAGCTCCTGTCCCCTGCTGTCCCTTCCTCTGCCGCCACTTCCAGCCCATCACCGGCCAGTTGCCAATTCCCCTCGGCAGCTGCCGGGACTCTCAGGCGAAACCGTCCTTTCCTGGCCCCTTTTTCTAGCATCTGGCACAGTTTTCCCTGGGCTTGGGGAGGGGGGACGCAGCAAGAGCCCTGTGACGGGCACCGGGGTGGCACAGGGCTGGTACCGAGTCCCCACAGCTGTGTGGGGACCAGTGACACGGGGGTGGTCAGGGTGCAGCGAGGTTTGGGGGGGTCTGGGGGTGCCTGTTTGCTCCCCAGGGCCGGAGGTGGCACTGGGGGCGGTGGTGGCATCCCCCTGGCATGGCAGCGTGGCCATCGGGAGCCCCGTGTCTGTGGGTACCGCAGCCGAGTTTTGGTGGGGACATCGTGGGGACGGTGCTGTGGGGCTGGGACTGGGCATGGAGCTCGCAGGGAGCGGGGATGGTCCCCAGGGGCCGCGGGTCCCTGTGCCCAGCCTGGCCCTGCCTCCGTCCCCTCCAGCTCCCGGCTCCGCCACTGCAGCCCTGGATGTGATCACGTCCCCTCGCCCTTTGCTCCTGGGGGACATCCAGGATGTCACCTCTCTTTCCCTTGGGAAGGACACGGGGCAGAGCCCGGAGGGATGGGGAAGCACGTGCCGGATCAGCGCGGGGACCTGTTTTATTCCCTCCTGGGAATTTGCATCACGCCTCTGACTCGGTGACTCCAAACCAGGATTTCGTTTGGCAGCAGCGGGCTGGTGTTGTTACGACCCCCTCGATAAACACCAATTGATTATCAAAGGCTTTATTTATATATTTTTTTTATTGCTCCCTCCCCCCCGCAGAAGCTCAACAGTCGTGTGGGCGATGGCGAGCGGAGGCGGGGGCAGGTCCCCGCCGTCCCTTCCAGTGCCAGGCTGGAGGCCATCCCTGTTCCCTCCCTGGGGCCACCAACCCCCCCCAGGGCTGCTGCCCCTTAATCCCAGCCTGGATTTGGTGCGGGGCTGAGCTCGGGAGCGGTGACGGGCAGGGTGCTGGCACTGCCTGTGCCCGGCACTGGGAACGGCTGGTCCGGGAAGCGGAATGTGGCAATACATTCGGAGTGTCTGTCCGCGGCTCCAGTGGGGGTCAGGGGCTGTATTTAGGGACACCCTCACCCATTTCAGGCCAGTTCACACCCCATGGGATGCAGGTCCTCCCCATCATCCCGTGAGCGCCCCCACCCCGCCGGCCCGGAGATGGGTGCTGCTGCCCCAAACCACCCCCGCTTTTGGGTGCACCCGCAAGGGGGGGATGAGGTTTTCCATCTCTAAATTTGGGGGGAAAACTCAGCCCAGCAGCACCCATGGCCTGGACACAGGACCGAGGGGGAGCACTGCTGGGGTCCCTATGGGTGCCCCCCCCATGGGAAATGGGGCTCTGGAGCTCTCCCTGTGTCCCACTGCTCCATCTTCTCCTTCTCAGGGGGGACCCCGACCCCACTAACGACCCTGACCCCACTAACGACCTCACCTCCTGCCTCACAGCAGCCCTAAGCCCTAATTATTTTTAATCACCCCCCCCCCAAAAAAGGAGGTGAATGGTGGACAGGTTGGGGGGGGGTCCCCTGGGATGGTGGCACTTGACAGACAAATCAAGTGCCAGCCCTAACGAAGGGGCTTGAATTATACATGGGACACGGGCTCGCTGCCTGCCCTGCAATTAGTGACGCCCTCGTTAGCGGGGTCACTGGTGGGGTTGGTGTCCCCCCTCACCCCCCACCCCCAGCAGAGGAGGGGATGGAGCAGGGGGACACAGGGAGAGCCCCGGAGCCCCATTTCCCTCGGGGGAACTCGTGTGGAGATCCCAGGAGGTGGTGGGTGCATCAGTCCTGCGTCCAGGCCATGGGGGGGACCCATGTGGGGACCCCAGGAGTCCCCCCTGGTCCCATCTCCGGGCCATGGGAGCTGCTGGGCTCATTTTTTCCCCAAAATTTTGGTATGGAAATCATCATCCCTCCTGTTGGTGCACCCAAAAGGGGGATGACTTGGGGCAGCACCCTGTGGGGGCTGAATTTGGGGGCCATCTCCTGGCTGCCAGAGCCGTCCCATGTGGATATGGGAGAAGAAACGGCTTTTTGGGGACAATCCCGGTTTCCCTGACGTGGGGCGGGCCCTGACGCCAAGGGGATGGGCTTACGTCCCCATGGGAAGCGGCGGAATGACGGTGGTGGAATGATGGCTGTGCCGGCCCCGCTGTAGGGTTTGGGATGCTTAGGGCGGCAGTGTCCCCCCGCTCAGCCGCGGCATTGTCACCCAGTGTCACCCCTCGTACGGACAAGGAGGTGGCCAAGCGGAGCGGGGAGGGCTGGATGTGGCCTCGGAAGCTCCTGATCCACCACCACACGACGAAAGGCTTGGTAAAAAACAACCCCAAAAAACCCCTTCCCGAACGCGGTGGGTATAAAAAGAGGACGAACCAATTAATAAAAGCAATTTTTATGGATGTTTAAGAAGTCTCTAATGAGCTCCCATCCACGGCAGCTGCTAATCGCGGCGTTTAATAATGCGCCGGTGGTCACGGCACATTCTGCCGAGGCGCCTTATTAAATCTTCTCCGCGATGAATGGGAAAGGTATCGGCGGGTTTAACAGCACCGGCTCTTTTGCTAAAGGAATTGTTTGAAAATGTTCAGGTTTCTGGTTTTATTAGGACGGCGCATCCCTTTGGCTGCCTCTCCGGCGACGATATTCCGGTTTTCCATGGTGCTGGGCTGCGGGTGGATGGGATGATGGCGGCAGTGGGATGCTCTGCTCCTGCGGGATCGGGCTGGATCACGGTCCCATCACCGGAGCAGTGGGGCTCCGCTTCCATCCCTGATTGCGGTGACAGTGATGGTGATGCCGGGAATTTAAGGAAAATGTGGGATGGGATTGTTATTAGATCCCTCAGTAGATAACGAGCGGCACTAATGATGTCCTGTGCACATCTTCACTCCTTAAAGCACCCAAAAAAGCATGGCGGGTGCTTGGGGAAACAGCCAAGTCCCTTCCGTGCCGCTCGCTGCCGGCCCTGGCTGCTTCCCACTGCCCGGGTGCGTTTATATTCATCCCATGGGAAGATTTATCTTTGCCTTGCCAGCACCCATGGGTGCCTCCAGCATCTTCTCCGTGTGCTGGGGTGAGGAGGAGGAATTCTCCAGGAGGAGAGCCCCAAACCCACCGGGAGCTTGGGGCTATTATTCAGTGTAGAAATATGAATAAATCCCCAATTCTCTGAGAAACTCTGGCCTGTGAGGGGTTTCGCTCGCCCGGGGATGAGGGTGGACGTGACAGCCCTGCCCACAGCGGGCGGCGATGCCCCTCTCCAGGCATCGGGGCTGCCCATGGGGTGGGGAATCACCCCACGGAGAGGGAAACCCGCAAGGTTTATTGTCTAAATCCGTTTTTGCGCTGGCAGCTACCTTCTCGTGGGCTGCTGAATCTCTTAAACCCGCATCTCAGGGTGGGTTTATCCTGTATTTTAAGGCTAAAAAATTGGATAAGTTCCGAAAGGAACACCCACGCTCGCAGGGCTCGGTGGGTGTACCCCGTCTCCCCTGGGTACCACCTCCGGATGCCCCCTTCCTCCCTCCAGGATGCAGGAGCATCCCCTCCTCCTCCGAAACAGCTCTACCCTCCCATAAAAATAAATATTTTGGGAGCCGCGCGTGGTTTCGCCTCCCCACCGGCTGCCACCGGCTGCTCCTTTCGTGGCGGCGGTGGCGCTCCCAGGGATTATTTTTGCTCCCCGGCTCATTAACGGGGTTGTTACCAGGCAGATTTCCTCACCCGATTTTCTCCTTCCCAGCCTGCGGGTCGTGGGAGGAGGGACTGCCGGTTTCCATAGCGATGCGCTTGGCTTTAATCAGTATTTCTTTCCTGGGAGAATTGATTACGAAAGGTGTCACTAAATAAGTCAGTAAATTGGATTTTTTTAATATATATATATTTTTTTTTTTTTTCCTCCCCTCTATCGGATTATATTAACGGCGTCTTTGAGGTGCCGTTTGAGATCCGGGGGAAATTACCTCTTGCTTCTCACAGATGTCGGGCTAAAGAACTTAACTGGGAGAATTAGCATCGAAATTGCCTGCGGCTTAATCCTTGTCCAAAGGGGCTCGGCCACCGCCGGCTGGTGGGGCCATCTCGGCCAGGATCCATCCCGTCCCACCCGCCACAGGGTCTGGTGGGATTTTGAAGACTTTTGGATACTGGGTTGTCCCACTCTTCCTCTTTCCAATGGCCCAAAGCTGCTTTTCGCGGAGCAGCCGCCTCCTGCTCACACCCCATCCCGGTCCGGCCCCGGTGTTTGTCTTTGTCTCACCTCCAGGATTTGGTTTTTAGGGGGTCAGGCTCCCTGTATCTCTCCTGATTCTCCATCTTGTTTGTTGTTCCTGTGGGCCTCCCAAATTTAAGCCCAATGTACCCCAGATCTAAGCCCAAGATCCCTCAAATTTAAACCCAAGATCTCCAGACTTAAGCCCAAGATCCCCAAAATTTAAATCCAAGATCCCCAGATCTAAACCCAAGATCCCCCAAATTTAGGCCCAAGATCTCCCAGATTTAATGTACCCCCAATGTACCCCAGATCTAAGCCCAAGATCCCTCAAATTTAAGACCAACCCCCCAGATTTAAGCCCAAGGTCTCCCAGATTTAAGCCCAAGGTGTCCCAAACTTAAGCCAAAGATCCCTCAGATTTAAGCCCAAGATCCCCAGACGTAAGCTGAAGATCTCTCAAATTTAAGACCAACTCCCCAAAACTTAACCCCAAGGTCTCCCAAATTTAACCCAAAGATCCCCCAGATTCAAGCCCCAAATGCCTCAGATCTAAATTGAAGATCCCTCAGTTTTAAGCCGAACTTAAGCCCAAGATCCCCCAAATTTAAGCCCAAGATCTCGCAGATCTAAGCCCAAAACCTCGCAGGTTAAGCCCAAGATGCCCCAGATTTAAGCCCAGCTTCCCCCAGGCTGGAGCGGGGCAGGGTGACTCCTCCCCTGCGGAGTGTTGGTGGCTCCATCCCTACGGAGCAGCGAGCGCCCGCAGGGCTCTTCCCCGCAGGACAGGGGCCTGGGAGAGCGGTGGGATCTCCGTGGGCGGTGGGGGATGTCCCCTCTGTCACTGCATCCCAGGGTAAGCTCGCACCCGAGGAGATGCCAGCCGGTCTGGGTGCCGGCGATGCTCTGACGGGGCCGTAGCTCCGCTCGGCATCTCTGAACTTGCAGCAACATATCCCCCCGCTCCAAACAATTCCCCATTTTTAGGGTTTTTTTGCTTCGTTTTAATTAATTCTCAGGCTCTCGGTGGCCATGCTGCTAATGTGCTTTCTGCTGCGAGGCTCCAGCGTGGTGACGAGCCGTGGCTCGTTGTGGCTAATTGAGGCGCTTGATTAAACCCAATTTTCTTTATCCAAAAGGCTCTTTGTGGAATCGCGGGGGGACAGTTGCCAATGGTTCGGAGACAGCCAGTGCCTCCGAGGCTGAGCCAGGGATCAGGGATCTGTGTTGGACTGGGGCAGGGGGGTTATTTGCTGTGGGATTGGATGGGATGGGATGGGATGGGATGGGATGGGATAGGGTGAGATGGATGATGAGTTGGATGGAATAGGATGGGATGGATGGAATGCATGGGATGCACAGAGTGCATGGGGTGGGATGGGACAGGATGGATGAAATGGATGGGATGGATTAAATGGTTGGGATGCACAGGATGCATGGGATGGGGTGGGATTGATGGATGGAACGCATAAGATGATGGGATGGATGGGATGGATGGGATGGGGCAGGATAGAGGGAATGCATGGGATACATAGGGTGGATGGGATGGGATTAGTGGATAGGATGGATGAGATGCATAGGATGGATGGAACGGATAAAATGGTTGGGTTGAGATAGGATGGATGGAAGGGATGGAATGCATGGGATACATAGGGTGGATGGGATGAGATTGATGGATAGGGTGGATGGGATGCATAGGATGCATGGGATGGGATGTGATTGACGGATGGGATGCATAGAATGGATGGGATGGATAAAATGGATGGGATGGGATGGGATGGGATGGGATGGGATGGGATGGGATGGGATGGGATGGGATGGGATAGAATGGATGGAAGGCATGGGATACATAGTGTGCATTGCATGGGATGGGATTGATGGATAGGATGGATTGGTTGCATAGGATGGATGGGACGGATAAAATGGAAGGGTTGAGATAGGATGGATGGAAGGGATGGAATGCATGGGATACATAGGGTGGATGGGATGTGATTGTGTCCTGGTTTTAGTGCTCAGCTCAGCCCAAACCACGACAGATTGATGGATAAGATGGATGGGATGGGATGACGTAGGATGGATGAGATGGATGGGATGGAATACATGGGATACATAGGATAGATGGGATGGGGTTGGTGGATAAATTGGATGGGATGGGTGGATGGATGGGATGGGGTGGGGTGCAGTGGGGTTCAGTGGGGTGGGGTGGGGTGGGATGGATGGGACAGCAGGCTCCCCCGTTCATGCTCCATCCCAGAGACCCAGCCGGGTTATGCAGGCACGGCATGGGGCTGTACGGCCCCTTCACTCTGCTCCCAGATGGATTTGCTCCAGCCCGGCACCTGCCTTCTCTGTCCGTGGCTGCCCGAGGCAGCGTGGCCGGGCTCTGCCCTGGCGCCCATCGCTCCTCCTGCAGCCCGGGGCGCTGCCCATCGCCCACGTCTCCTCTCTTGATTTCTCCTCGTGGCATAATTTAGGCTGAAAGTCGTAATCCAGCAAGACTCAGTCCAAATCCCATCTCTCCATGCCAACCCAGAGGCCCCAGCCCTGCTCCCGCGGGTTTGGAACAGTTCCCAGCCCCATGTCCTCAGGACACAGCCTTTCTCCAGGGCTTGAGCTTCTGGACTTCTCCACCACCTCTCTATGCCTCGGTTTCCCCGTTAGACCTGCTCTGATGGAGCTGGTCACCCTGACCAGGAGAACAAACGCTCCCCAGCGCGGTGCTGAGCAGGGCTGGGCAAGACTTAGCCCATTTTCCAGGTAAACTGAGGCACAGCAAAGCAGCGCACAGCACCCGGGCGGTGCAGGATCAGCCCTTCCCCGGCCACCACCTTGGTGCTCCAGCCCTGCAGATGTGAAGGCACCTCGCCTCATGGGACTGGATGGCTGGGTCCTGCTGGGATTGCAGCCCCGTGCCTCAGTTTCCCCTCCATGGCAAGTGCTTCCTTGGGCACCACTGCTGTCCCCGGTGCACATTCCCCGCCGCTGAGGACACTGCTGGCACCTCCTTACCCCGTCCATGAGTGCCACCACCCCACGTCCTCCCCACCAAGGGGACCCCAACGTCCGTTTCAAGGTCGTTTGCAAGGTCAGGCTGGGTGGATGCGGAGCGGTACAAGCTCGGGGTGAACGGGTTCATCCCGGTTCCCTTCTGCGGGGAGACTTAAACGGGTTTGGAGCAATTCCGGAGGGGATGGAGCAATCCCCCGTGGGAATAAAGCGGGAATAAAGTGGGAGGACACGGCTGCGGAGCCAACCTCTGACAGACAAGACAAGGAATTGAGCCGCCTCAACGTCCTCGGCTTTCTCTCGGCATCGAAACATTTTCTTGCTGGGAGGCGAGAGAAAGCAAAACGCCTCGTCTCAGCTTTTAGAGGAGGGTGCAAATAATAGGTGTAATATTGTGTTAAACAGATGGGATATTGTGTTCAAGCTGAACAGATGTAATACTGTGTTAAAGCGGCCTGCTCGCGGGGAAATTGGAAATTTGTGATGTTCGCTGGAAGAAAAAAACCCTTTCAAAGTTCCTCCTGGGGTGACGACCCGCTGCGGGTCCTCCCTGGGGAGATGGGAGCCAGGGAGAGCCAAATCCCCCCGAAACCTGCAGTTTTGGGAGGCGACGGGCCCAGCGGTGGCTCGGGGCTTTGTTATAGCGGGTGTAAATCAGGGTAGTGATGGAGCATCCCTCTCCGTGTGGGAACAGCCTCTGCCCTGGGTTTCGGTGTTCCCGGCATCTCAGAGCATTGCGAAGGTTTGGGGGTGTCTCCCTGTGCCGTGCCTCAGTTTCCCCTTCCCTGTGATGGAGCCACAACAGGAGAGGGCTGGGTTTAACCTGCCTTGTGCAAAGGGCACTTTGCAACCCTTGGGACACATTTAGACATCATCATTATTATTATTATTATTATTATTGTTATTGTTATTATTATTATTGTTATTATTGTTATTACTGTTATTACTGTTATTGCCGTTACCACCCCGACACCGCATTTCCCAGCCCTCCTTATACAGAATCCCCCAGGGACGGATGGAGCCAGGAGCACGGGCCTGGGGTGCCGGGCTTGGAGGGCACCCAGCCATATGGGCGCTGGCGTCTCCTGGGGTTCCTGGGGGTGGGTGACCTCGCACCCAGGGGTGCAGCCCACCCCGGGGGCCGTATCCAGCCCACGGACCCAGTTGCCGCTGGGCTCCTGGGGCGCAGCGTCTAGACAAGTGCATCCAGCCGGGGCTGCCGCCGCGTTCCCATGGCAACGCTGCCGGATGCGGCGAAATGAAATAAATAACCGGGAATGGAAGGGGGGAGGCGGGGGGGAAATAGGCGAGAAGAAGGAAAGCCCGCGGGATGGCTGGTGGGTGCTGGGTGGGTGATGGGGAGCCGTGGCGAGGGACCCCCTGCACCCCAAGTGCCCGCAGCCACGTCTGGAGATCTAGGATGCTTGATCCACGTGCCGGGAGCTCCTAAATCCAGCGATGCCGGCGTTGGGGGGCAGAAAGGGGCTACGCAGAGGCCACGAGCCCCCCAAACCCCGCTGGCATCAATAGAGGGTTGCAACAGCTGGGGAACGACCCAATTTGTGCTTCTTTCACCCTGCTTTTTGCTCCTGCCACCGTTGGCAATGGGGCTGCTGAGTCCCGGAGCATCTTCTCAGCCGAGGGCCGCATCCTGCCCATCACCGCCCGACGCCGCGGAGCGAGCGAGGCTCCGGCGCCTTTAATTTCTTTTCCTTTGCGATTTCAGGAAGGCTTTTTGCAAGTTGGAAGTAGGTCAAGAACTTGTTTCCAAGTCATTAAATGAAGTCCCTGGGTTCACAGCGGTGTTTGCACCTTCTTAATAGTCAATTCGCTCGCTTGCCGCTCATGGAAATCGCAGCCAATTTCCCTAAGTGGAGATGGGCAGCTCGCGGGGATGCTCCTTGGGCTCCCCCAGAGAGAAAATCAGCAAAATGCCTTAAACTGCCTCAAAAAGAGGGGTTGTGGGGGGTGGGCAAGCCTGCACAGGGTTTTCCAGGTGCTGGGGGGGGTGCTCAGGGTGGGGATGCGCACCCCGTAGCATCTTTCGGTTGCAAAATGGAGCTGGGAGCTGGGCTTTGTGTTCCCTCCTGGGGGTGGGGGCAGGATCCGGCCGGTCCCCGGGAGCCCCCTGCGCTTCGTCTGCCCCAACGATGCTCCATCTGCTGCGGGAAATGTCCCTTATGGGGACCGACAGCATCAGGCATCACGCTAGCGGGCCAAATCCTGCCCCACGGCTCTGCCCGGGGGGTGTATTTTCCCTAAACCCCAACATTTTTTTGGCCAAACTTCCTAGAAACAGGACATTTCTGCCCGAAACAACCAGGCCAGGCTGAGCGGTGGGGAGCGATGCTCTCGCAGCACCTTCAGACGCAGCACAGAGGGGAATCGGCGGCGGCGTAAAAAAGCCCGAATCTCTTCCAAAACGCAGCGAAATGAGAAGTTAAATCCCCGGCGAGCCCCGGGCATATGGCGTGCGGGAGGAAATCACCCGGCTGAAGGATAATAACCCAACGGGGGGGGGTACCACGGCCCCGTTCCGCTCCTGCCACGCCGCAGCGCCGCGGGCAGAGGGTTTTATTTAAGCCCGAGGCGCAGATGCTGCTGCGGGGATGAAGGGCAGCCGGCAGCCGGGAGCAGCATCCTGCCTGCGCCGCTGCTCCGGCCGCGCCGCCGCCGCCAAAAAAAGGCAGCTGGATCGTCAGGCCTTTTCAAATCTTCAGGGAGAATATTTCCAGCGGGAGAACATCACATTCTTTTTTTTTTTTTTTTTTTTTTCTGGGATGGAAACTCCTTCTCATTTATGGTTGTTTTTTTTTTCCCCCTGTCTGGGAAAAAATTGCGGGGGGAAGTATCCCCTTTCCCTGCCTGCGTGGTTTGGTGAAGACCCTTGGAAGGGCGATGGGCAGGTTTGCTCCTGCCTGCAAATGTCAGAGCCACCTCCCCAGGGAGCAGCAGAAAAGCTGCGGTTTTGGTGATGGGGAAAAAGAAAAAAAATCCCTAAAAACCCCCATTTTCCCCAAGCTTTATCCCCTTGGGGCAGCTTCTGGCTCCTGGTGCATTCAACCACCAAAAATTCTGGAGCAAGAACCCTGTTCCCGTGGGGATGCCGGCTGCTGGAGCACGGCTGAGAATCCCCCTGCTGCGGGGTGTCCTGTGGGGGGGGTTCACCTCTCTGCCCCCTCCCTCCCCATGGAGGCCCTGTGGGCTCCGGGGGTCCTGCATCCCGGCTGGCAGGGGGGATGTGCCGGGCTGCTTCCCGCCCAGCCGAAAATGAGGTGGTTGGGGGTGGGTGGGATGGAGCGTGCTGCCACGCAGCCGGGGGGATGGGACACGTGGGACACATGGGACACGCACACCCACGCGTGTGATGCCCACGCGGCCCGTCCGGCGGGATGCTGGGGAGGGGGGACAGGGCTGGGGGCGGTGGGGAGCGCCCCGATTCGGCCGGACACACAGTGACGGGGGCAATGGGCAGGCAGGGCGGGAGTGCAGGCAGGGGTGAGTGCAGGCAGGGGTGAGTGCAGGCAGGGCGGGAGTGGAGGCAGGGGTGAGTGCAGGCAGGGAGTGAGTGCAGGCAGGGGGTGAGTGCAGGCAGGGCGGGAGCGCAGGCAGAGGTGAGTGCAGGCAGGGAGTGAGTGCAGGCAGCGGTGAGTGCAGGCAGGGGGTGAGTGCAGGCAGGGAGTGAGTGCAGGCAGCGGTGAGTGCAGGCAGAGGGTGAGTGCAGGCAGGGGGTGAGTGCAGGCAGGGGGGAGTGCAGGCAGGGCGGGAGTGCAGGCAGGGGGTGTTTGCCCACCTGCTGCCTGCTCCTGCCTCCAGCTCTCTTGCCCTCCGAAGCCCCCGCAGCCCGTGGGCCAGGGCCGGTGGCTGCTCCCCATCCTCAGCCGGAGCTTCCGATGCCGCTGGATCTCCCAGGCTCAGCCCGGATCCAGGAATCCTGACACGCTGCCTCACCCCTCACCTCACCCCTCACCTCACACCCGGCATCCCCCAGCGCGCGGGGGCTTGCCCCAGGTTTTGGGGGGGTTTCACCACGCAGCTGCCCCCAGCCAGTCCCAGGGAGGAGGTTGGGGGAAAAGTGGGATTTTTAGGGAATTTCCCACCGAAACCACAGCTTTCCTGCTGCCGGCTCCCCAGGATGTGGCTCTGACATTTGGAGGCAGGAGCAAACCTGCTCCGAGGGTTTTAATAAAGCCACATGAGCAGGGGGAGGGGACATTTCCCCCCTGATTTTTCCTAGAAAGGGGAAAAAATAGATGGGAAGAGCTTCACCCCAGAAAAAAAAGGGATGTTCCACCCCTGGAAAGTGTTTTACTGAAAGAATAAAATGGTGCAAACCCCTTATTCTGCCCCAAAAAAGCCCAGCTGAAGTGGCAACGAACCCTGGGACGGGGAAGGACACGTGGTGGCCTGGCTGGTGCCATCCCTGCGGGAAGAGGGATGGGGTGACCGGTGTCACCCTGTGCCAATTAATGGGGCTGGACCCCTGTGTCACGGTGCCCGTCCCCACGTGACAGTGCCCCCCATGCTGCGGACGCCTGGGGTCCCCTTCAGGGATGTCGGGGACAGGGGGCTTTTATTTAAAAGCAATAAAATACATAATCATGTATCCGGAAAAATCGCTGCCTGGGCACAAGGGGGTGGCACGGCCTGAGATGCAGCTGGAGACCAGCGGGGGGGACGGTCACTGCCCCGTGTCCCCAAGCATGAGTCCCTGCCTGCTGCACCCCGGGGTGGTGCTGGGGGGGGTCCAGGCTGGGCGAGGGGGCGGTGAGCAGCGGGGATGTCCCCAGAGCATCGCCCAGCACCCAGCCGTGGGGCTCTGCGCCTTCGGTGGGGGTCAGGGAGAGACGGCAGGGACCATCCATGAGTGAGCAAGATGGAGGGACTGTGCCCCCTCCCCAGCTCCCCCCGGGACGTGACCCCCCCCCAGTGCCCGTCTCTCACCACCCCGTAATTATTGAGGCTTTAGGGATGCAATAATATATTTATGCGTCTGTGTCAGCAGACGTGTCATCTCCATCGCAGGCCAGGCGAGAGGACGGAGCGCGGGGAGGGGACAGTGCTGCCTCCCCCACGGAGCCCGGGGGGACCGGGGACCACAGCTGGGCCAGCGTCCTCACCCCGGGCCCTGGTGACATGAGTGTCACCTCCCCTGGGCACTGCGGGAGGAGGACGTGGATAAATGGTCCCTGCGATTGGCAGGACCACCCAGCACCCAGACACGTGTGCCCTGGGGTCACTTGTGTCCACAGGTGGCCATGTCCTCACGTCCCTTCGGTTTTGATGGTAAATAAGTGGGGTTCGGAGAAGTCTCCAAGAGGCACCAGGTGTGACAGAAATGATGGGAGGGTCTGCTGCCAAATCCTGCTTCCATAAATCCCGAGCAGGGTCATGGGCTGAGGGTGCTGGGGTGGCTCCAGCCTGGGACAGTGTGGGGATGGCAGGACGAGGGGTGGCCCTGGGCCATGCTGGGACCTCGTGGCCACCCTGTGGACATGGTGTCCATCTGGCTGTGCAGAGGGAGGGCCTGGTCCCGGCAGGCAGCCTGTCCGCTGCCGTGTTACGGAGCGGGGCAGGGCTGGTTTTATCTCCTCCTTAAATCGGAGAGACGCGGGGTTGATGGGTCGCCTGGAGATGGTTACGCAGTTGGCTGGATGGCTGTGTCCAAAGGGTTGCAGCCAACGGCTCAACGCCCAAGTGGAGATGGGCAACGAGTGGTGTCCCTCGAGAGTCTGCACTGGGACCAGTACTATTTAATGTCTTCACCAGGGACACAGGCAGTGGGATGGGCACACACTCAGCAAGTCTGCAGGTGACACCAAGCTGAGTGGGGCAGTTGGTGCGTGGGAGGGACGGGATGGCATCCAGGGGGACCTGGACAGGCTGGAGGAGCGGGCTGAAGTTCAACCAGGCCAAATGCGAGGTCCTGCACCTGGGACAGGGCAGTCCCCGGTATCAGTACGGACTGGGGGATGAAGGGACAGACAGCAGCCCTGAGGAGAAGGACTTGGGGGTGTTGGTGGGTGAGAAGCTCAACACGACCCAACAACGTGCGCTGGCAGCCCAGAAACCCCCCGCAGCCTGGGCTGCATCCCCAGCAGCGTGGGCAGGGGGGCGAGGGGGGGATTCTGCCCCTCTGCTCAGGGGAGACCAGAGTTGGAGGTCTGGGGGGTTGGACTAGACCTTTAAAGGTCGCTTCCAACCCAACACGTTCTATGATTCTGTGACCGACCCCCCCTGCAGTGCTGCCTCCAGCTCTGAGGCACCAACAGCAGAAGGACACGGAGCTGTTGGAGCGGGGCCAGAGGAGGCCCCGGAGCTGCTGGGAGGGCTGGAGCCCCTCTGCTGGGAGGACAGGCTGAGAGAGCTGGGGGGGTTCAGCCTGGAGAAGAGAAGGCTCCGGGGAGACCTTGGAGCCCCTTCCAGTCCCTAAAGGGGCTCCAGGAAAGCTGGGGAGGGACTCTGGAGCAGGGAGGGGAGCCATGGGATGAGGGGGAATGGTTTTAATCTGAAAGAGGGGAGATCTAGATGAGACGTGAGGAAGAAATTCTTGGCTGTGAGGGTGGTGAGCCCCTGGCCCAGGTTGCCCAGAGAGGCTGTGGCTGCCCCATCCCTGGAGGGGTTCAAGGGCAGGTTGGACGGGGCTTGGAGCAACCTGGGCTGGTGGGAGGTGTCCCTGCCCAGGGCAGGGGGTGGCACTGGATGATCTTTGAAGGTCTCTCCAACCAAACCCATGCTGTGAGTCTCTGATTCCAAAACAGCAAAACCGGCAGCTACCGGGTAAGAAGATTTCTGGTTCAATCCTGCAGCGGGTCGGAGGGTGCTGGGTCAGGGATGCTCTTCCTGGGGCCCAGCACTGCCCGGCTGGGTTGCAGGAGGGGTTTCCAACCTCGAAATATCACATCTGGTGAGGATGGGACATGGGGGAAAGTGCTCCCGGGTGTCTGTGCAATCCTCCTGGCGCAGCCGGAGCAGGGTTCATCTCTCCCATCCTTATCATGGGGATTAAAAAGGACTGGGAAAACCCCACAGAGTAGCAGGATGGGTCTGAGGAAGGTGAAGGTGCCATAACCAAGGGGTGAGTTGGGGACAGGCGAGCTCCTTCCCACTTGAATTTGGTGCCAGCACCCTTGAAAAACCCCTTTTTCCTCCAGCTCTGCCTCGGCGGCTCTGCCAGCCCAGAGCTCCCTGTCCCCAAGGGGCTGCGCAGGCGTCCCCTCCCGCCGCGCTCCTCCCCGGGGACCGCCACGCGCGGATGGAGCCCGGTCCCCCCCGTCTCGCCTGCTTCGATTTCTCGATTAAAATAAAATCGTTGCAGGCAACGCGCTTCAATTAGCAGGACTCCGGCGCGCGCCTGCCCCCGACAAATTGATACGATTTGCTGCAAAGGGAACTTTTGGGGCCGGTCGATAAACGAGAGAGTGTTTAATTAAGAGGGAGCCCTAAAACTCCTTGCATTGATCAGCTGCAGGTTTATCTTAATTAGCAGCGGGACGGCGTGTGATTCCCGGCCCTGCGCTCCCGGGAGCATGGCGGCTTTGATGGTGGAGCAGCAGGAAGAGCTGGAAGGGGAGCAGCAGGGTGTTAATGAAGGGTGGGTCGTTAATGGGGCTGCTATTAGCCCGGGAAATACCCTTTGGAGGAGGAGGAGGAGGGTCTGAGGAGGATGCTCTGAGCTCCGTGGGTCACCTGGGTTTGGGGGGGGGGGTTGGATGCTGCCGGTCCCCAGGTTGCTGGGAGGTTTGTTGCGCGCGGAGCCCTCCCCGTGCTTGAAAGCGATGCTGAGCCCTGTGGCCGGGCGCGCTCGCCGCTCTCTTGCTTCCTTTAGAGCCAACCATTGCTGACCGGCTGGCAGTGGCTGCAACGAAAAGGCTGGGGGGGGGTCTTGAAGTTTGCCGATGGAGGGGCAGCTCACCCCCCAAAGGATCGAGCGAGGATGCTCCGGGGGCTGGAGCAGCCTGGCGGCCGCAGCGAACGAGCGGCGAGGAGCGCTCGGAGGAAGCCGGGAGCGTCGGGCCGAGCCGAAGGCGGCGCTCGCTCAGCCCCGCCATGCCCCGTGCGAGGATTGCCAGAGCTGTGCCGCCCCCCCTGCCCTGGAGCGGGGCCGTGCCTCAGTTTCCCCACTCCTGAGGGCGGGCGCGAGGGCTGTCACCCTGCCCTTGGGGTGCCCTTGGGGTGCTGTTGGCGCTGACAGGCGGCGAGTGCGGGGGGAGCTGCAGCCACAGAGCCGCTGCGTTCATCCTGCATCTCCGTATTTCCCTTAACCTGAAGCAGGATCCCACGAGGCTGAAAAACCCGAGGTTTGCTTTTCACACGGAGGGAATAAACTGGAATGAGGGGGCACACACAAAGCAGCGTTTTACCTGCCGGGGGTGGGGGGGGAGCTCCGGCAAAGCTTTTGAGTGCAATTAGCAGCCCTCACTGTTCAGCCTGGAGAAGAGAAGCCTCCGGGGAGACCTTAGAGCCCCTTCCAGTCCCCAAAGGGGCTCCAGGAAAGCTGGGGAGGGACTCTGGATCAAGGAGGGGAGCCATGGGATGACGGGGAACGGTTTTAATCTGAAAGAGGGGAGATTTAGGTGAGATCTGAGGGAGAAATTCTTTGCTGTGAGGGCGGTGAGCCCCTGGCCCAGGTTGCCCCGAGAAGCTGTGGCTGCCCCATCCCTGGAGGGGTTCAAGGCCAGGTTGGACGGGGCTTGGAGCAACCTGGGCTGGTGGGAGGTGTCCCTGCCCAGGGCAGGGGGTGGCACTGGGTGGGCTTTAAGGTGCCTTCCAACCCAAACTATTCCATGATTCTATGACTGTGGTGGTTGCCCCTAATTTTGCTTCTCCTTGGGATGAAGAAGGATTTGGTTTGACCAGGTTTTTTCCCAGCTCCTTCTCCTTCAGCCTCTCCCAGCCGCATGGGCTGGAGTTGAGGAACCATGCAGTGTCACAGCCCGTGGGTGTAATCCCATCGCTCCGGCTCCAGGGGATGCTCCGGGAGGCTCTTCCCAGCCCCATCCCTCGGCTCAGACGCTCACCGGTACCCAAAACTCGCAGCCTTCCCATCCACCTCCTGCTAAGCAGCTCTGTCAACAGCCCCCAGATCGATGGGTGGCTATAAAACCCCGAGCACCGCGCTCCTTGTATCATTTATTATTTACATTCCTCAATTTAAAAGATTTACGGCCCGGGTTGTAAGTATTTCCAAAGGCTGTTTCCTCGGAGAGTTTAAATAGCGTGGAAGTGAATTAAGCCTCCATGCAAACAGCCTTGGTCCCGGCCCTGCGCATCCAGGGGCTGCCCGGCCTCCGCCGCTCCGTGGCTTTGCGTCGCCTTTAATTGAACCGGGGTCCTGCCGGCACCGATCCAGCAGATCCCGTCCCAGGAGCAGGGAATGGGCTACCACAGTCCTCAGCTCTGCCTTTGGCTTTCCTCCCAAAAGCTGGGCTAAACCAGGCGTTAATTAGAGCCCTGGCTAAGGCGATTCAGTGAGTGCGTGCTGCTTTACAGGTGGGGAAACTGAGGCACAGCTGGCGGTCGCGCACCCAGATGCATTAGTCGGGCCTCATCCTTGTGAAACACTTAGGGAAGGACTTTTGCCACCTCATTTATTTTCCCCCTGTAATTAGGACACATTATGTCCAGCTGGATGGGCAGGGATGCTTCGGGGCCCTGGGGCAGCCCCGTGGCCATAACCCCCGTGGGAGCTCCAGGGATGGAGCTCCCCTAAATCCAGGTCACTGCGGAAGCCACCGGTGAATGGAGAGGAGGACGTAAAGCTTGTTTTCTCTTGCCATTTTCAGGATAAACTCCCGCTCCTCTGCCAGGATGAGAGTCATTGCAGCAGGAGGGGAAACTGAGGCACGGTGCCGTGGGCACTCAGGGCACCTCGCGGGGGGTTTATTGGGGGCATCTCCAAGAGCAACGAGACAGAGCTGGGCTGTCAGAAAGAGGAATGGAGAGAGATTTTTTTGGTTTGCAAAGCTGCTGGCGACACATCTGGCTGCAGCCCTTGGGGAGCGCAGTGTCAATGCATCCCAAACTTCCCTAAAAGTTCCCTAAAAAACTATAGCCTCATCAAATCTCCAGGTTTTTTTTAACTTAAAACCATCAGTGGATGCTCCACGCTCCTGCCTCACCTTTGCTACCACCTTTCTTTAAGCTAATCCCGTAATTAAGAGTAATAGACCCCGAGCCGGTAGCAAATAGAGCCATAATTAAGGGCTGGGATAACAGGCAGATCACCCCGGCTGCGCTCCCGGATCCGGTGTGCCGTGCCGTTTGTTGAGCTGCATCACGTCCTTATTTACGGATTACAAACCATAACGGCGCTCAAACCCCGATGGCGTTAAACAGGGGAAGAAGGCACGCGATGGGCTGGCCCCGACGGGCAGAAAAATCACTTGCAAAATACCCCGTGCGCGTCCTGAGCAGGATGTTTTCCCTGGCTAAGCTGAGCTCAGGGATAAACCCAGCCTGGAGGGTGATTTTTCAGCAGCGGCCGAGACCTGAGCGGTGGGGAAACTGAGGCACAGAGGGTGACAAGCTGCCATCTCCCTGCTCCAGCTCCAAATATTCCTAACAGCCCCTCGCTCGCCGTGATGGATTCCCCCACCGCCCGCCAATGCATCATGCAGATGTTTCAGCCTATTGCAACTAATTATCCATGGGATTTCCCATTAATTACCGGCTGCTCTTTGCCTTTAGCATCCCAGGAGCTGCTGCGGTGACGGATGCCCCGCTGTAACGCCTGCGCCCTCCTTTGCTCCGTTGCAGGTAGCAGCGTTGGAGAGGCAGATCTTCGATTTCCTGGGCTACCAGTGGGCACCCATCCTGGCTAATTTTTTACACATCATGGCCGTTATTTTGGGTATTTTTGGGACCATCCAGTACAGATCCAAATACCTCATGATGGTAGGTACCGCGCGGGTGCTGCTCCCCACGCTGGGGTCCAGCATCGTCACCCCCGGGGATGGCTGAGCCCCCGGTGCCTTCCTGTATCCAAACCCATATCCCTGTGGATCCGGCAGGACCCAGTGAGCGGGGAGGAGGAGGGATGGAGCCGGGAGGGGGTGGTTCGGCACGGCGTGCCCTGACCGGCTCTCTTCCCGGCAGTACGCGGTGTGGCTGGTGCTGTGGGTCGGCTGGAACGCCTTCATCATCTGCTTCTACCTGGAGGTCGGACGCTTGTCGCAGGTAACCACCCCCCCCGGCACCCCCGTCTGCCTCCTCCATCCTCCCTCCGTCCACCTCTCCACCCTTCCTGCTCTCCTGATGCTTGCCCTCCTCCTCCTCCTCCTTCCCCCGCCCCACACCTCTGCCCCCCAAAAAAGGGACCCAGCCCCTATGGGTGCCCCCACCCTGCTGGCAAAGCCTCCCCCCGAGTGCTGGGGGTGGCTCCCCGGGGGGGTCCCGGCTGCAGCAGCGAGCACCCAGCTGGGTGGGACGGACAGACGGACGGTCCAGGCCGAGGTGGTGGTGGGGGGGTTGTTGGGGGGGGTGGGTTTCGAAGTAGGAGAGCAAAATTAATGAGGCCGCCGACGCTCGTCGCTCATTAATCCCCGCGGCGCTGCCGGGGTTTATGGGGTGCGGGAATTGGACGGCGGCGTTTCCGAACACGCCGGCGAGGAGATAAAGCGGAGAAGGGACACAGGGGATGAGCGATGACGGGAAGGTTTGGGGCAGGGTCTGCAGGAGCTTGGCCCGCGGTGCAGGCAGGGATGGGGCAGGGCAGCGGGGTGGGGAGGAGGAGACACACCCCCCCCCCCCCCTGCAGATTCCCGATTTTCTGGGGTCTCCTGGGGCTCTGCAAGCACTGCTTGTCCCCGAAGCACCCGGCAGCAGCATCCCAGTGGCTGAACACCATGAATGGCTTTGAAAAGTTCATCCTGGTGGTGCTGGGGGTGAGGATGCAGGGGATGTGGGAGCGGGGCCGTGCCTCTCCATGTCTCTTCACCCCACCCCGGGGTGTTAAATTATAGCTCTGACCCCCAAAAAAGAGCAAAACTTAATGTCGTGATGACGCATCACTGCGTGGTTTGAGCATCCTCAGCCCAGGGTCGGGTACCCATGCCGAGGGTGTGCCCTGCTCCAGCATCCTGCTCCCGGCTCCGAGGATGCTGTCCCCGGCGCTGAGCTCAGGACATCACGGAGGGCTCTGGGAAACAGGGTCGGGCTCACTCCGCGGCTGCCCACAGCGGGGAAAAGGGCTTTTTGGGGCGTTCACAGGGACAAACCCACCTTCCTGTCTTGCGACAGGTCGTTTGAGGCTCTTCTAAAAAGCTGAAATGCCGCAGGGGTGCAGCAGGCACGGAGGGTGCAATAGGGGAGGATTCACTCCCACCGAGCGTTTTTGGTGGAAATCCCCGATCTCTCCGTGACGCCGCAATGCCAGAACACCCCCTCCTTGCGCTTCCCAGCGCCTGAACCCACATCCTTTGATTTTAGAAAGCGAAACCCACTTCCTTTCTATTTTTTCCACCCCCACCCACAAAAATCTTCTCCTCCCAGATGGGTCATTTCCTACAAGGGATGCTCCGCGTGTTTCCCAGCCCCCTGCAGACCCACGGGCTGGCAGAGAGGGGCTGGGAGCACCCTCTGCGGGGTGGGTGCTCGCCTGGCCATGCCCAGAGGACCCTCATTGGGGTGGGTGCTCCCCACCCGCGCTGTCCCCAGCTCCCTGCCAGCTCCCTGGGCAGGGGCATTGGCATCGACCGTGCCACGGTGCCTCCTGAAACCGAGCCCAGACCCCCCTCCTGCTGCTTTTATTAAATTCCAGCTTGGCGAGCCCGCCATGGGGAGGGAGCAGGGGATTAGCCCGGTGTCTCATCCGGCTCCGGTGACAGCCCGCGGCCTTCCAGCGGGGAGGCTGCTGCCCCCCGTGCTGCTGCCTAAAATCTGTCGGAGATGGAACCGGGAGAGTCCCACAGGCTGGAAATGGGCTTGCGAGGAGCAAGGCTCCAGGGGATGGGGGGATGGCACCCCAAACCTCTCCCTGGACCACGCTGATCCCACGGACCACGGATCTCCCTGGACCACGCTGATCCTGTCTTTCGGACAGCTGGATGCAGCCGGCAGCATCGCAAGCGGCTGCTTCCCTGCCTCGAGGCCAAGCTGCCGCGCTGGTGGCCGCTCTGTGACATCCCTGAGGTCACCTGGCCATCGCGGCACACCTGGGTGATGTTTGACCAAATAGTCCGTGACACCGGCATGGGAGGAAGCCCCAAAACCCCGGGAACACCAGCGGCGGGTCAGGGAGATGCAGGGGTTTGTTGGCCACGGTGCGCTGACGTGGTCCGGGTGGGTGCAATGCCCGTGGGGGCATCCTTGGGTTGGGAAAGCCCATTTTCTGTCCACCTCATCTGCAAAGAACCTCAGCTCCAAGGTCTGTGCCTCCTCCTCTGCTCCCCTCCCGCAGGACCGAGACTTCATCATGACCTTCAATACCTCACTGCACCGCTCCTGGTGGATGGAGAACGGGCCGGGCTGCCTGGTGACGCCGGTGATGAACTCCAACCTGGCGCCCGAGGACCACCACGTCATCACCGTCAGCGGCTGCCTGCTCGACTACCAGTACATCGAGGTGGTGAGCAGCGCCACGCAGATATTCCTGGCGGTAAGGGCAGCTGCCGGCACCTTTCCTCCTCATCCCTCATCCCAAATGGCGAAGCGAGAGGAGAGGGACGATGGCAGGGATGGGGGGTGGGCAGAGCCGCCGCGGTCCAGCCGGAGATGTCCCACCATCACACATCCATCAAGGGCTTGGAAGAGAGGAGCAGACGGAGCCCATGCCGGCATCCTGGGGGTGCTGCCCACCCCAAATCCCAGCAGGCTGTGGTCTGGATGCTGCAGGAATGGGGGGCTTGGGGTGTAACGCACCCAGGAGTGTGAGCCGCTGGAAAAGGAGGGTCCCCCCTTCCTGGTGGCTGTCACCCCGTGGGGAAGCAAGAAGGGGACATTCCTGGATGCAAAGCTCCTGGGGAGCCTTGGGGGGGCTGCAAGGAAATAAAGCTTTAAAGGGAATTGGGGTCCAGAGCAGCCGCCATGCCCCCGCCCAAGGGCACCCACTGTTCTGGGGGGCTCAGCGCCCTCTGCGCTGCTGTCCCAGCGTGCTGCCAGCTCGTCCCCCCAGGAGCCACCGCCCTTGTCCCCCCCGGTGCGGTGTGGCTGGAACCACCTGAGCTCGCTTCATCCCAAACCGGCACCCGGACCTGCCAGAGATGGGCTCCAGCACCTCCAGCCCTGATCCTGCCCGCCGTGCCCCCAGGATGCTCCCAGGCGTCCACCGTGCAGCACCCGCCTCCGTCCCCCCACCCACACCGTGCCGGCCGCGGTGCCCGTCGCCCCCATAACCGGCTTCTCTCTGCCCACTTTTCTTTCCCAGCTCTTTGGCTTCGTCTACGCCTGCTACGTCAGCAAAGTGTTCCTGGAGGAAGAAGACAGCTGTAAGTGCCTCTGCTATCGGTCACGGGGCCGGGGGGGAGAGCCGCAGCGCTGCAAAATGGCCCCGCTTGACGCCGGCCGGCGCCTCGCCGGGGATGGGGGAGCGATGCCGGGGTTGAAGGCGGGTGAAGGGACGAATTTAATTGGGGTTTTTGCCCCATTTTTCCATCCCCAGTGAGGCAGATGCGCTGGGGGGTGATGTGCCACCCCCTGTCACCGGCGGTGTCCCCCCACCCTGCCGCCAGCCTGGGGGAGGCCTGGGAGAGGAGGGGGAGGGGGAGAGCGAGCCCTGAGCTGCCGCGTCTCCCGAGGGACTGGCAGCGCTCACAGGCTTCGGGTGCGGGAACGGGACGGGTTTCAACGGCAGGGTGGGGGTTTGTCCCCGCAGCACCCACAAAGAAGCTGAGACGGTCCCCGGTCCCCGGTCCCCACACCAGCATCACACACTGAGTCTGGCTCCCACTGAAGCCGGGATGCTCATCCCCGTGTGCGGCTGCTCAGGGGCGGATTCGGGGCCGGCATCGCTCCGGCTGCTCCCTGCTGACCCGAATTTAGGGCATCTCCCTGGGACAGAGCATCTCCCCTGGGACAGAGCATCTCCCCCCGGTCCCTGGTCCGGCGTGGCAGCGGGGAGAATCACTCTTGCTGTAAAAAGCCACTTCCAAGCCTTGACAAATTCATGGCAAATGCTGCTCCTGGTGCGGATCCGGCCCCGTTGGGCTGCAGGAGAGCCATGCTCCCTGCCCAGAGCCAGCCGTCACCTGTCTCCCCCTTTTGACAGCCGCTTGGGGACGAAGAGCTGGGAAATACGACGTCCCCCCAGCCAGCATCCCCGGGGACAGCAGCGTGGCAGCGCCCTCCTCCCCATCCCGAGGTTCTTCACCCCAAAGCAAAGGAAAAACCGGCAATTTAAGTAAAGTTATGGCCTAATTTTTAGGCAACCCTGATTGTGCTTTCCGATCTGCCAACGATCCCTGCAAACATCTCTCCGGAAGCGCTGAGCACCCCGGCCCCAATTAACCAGGCGGTTAAGGCTGTAGCCATCCAACTGCATTAAATGTTCATCTGCCATTAATTAATTGGCGCCAGCTGGCAGCTCCCGGCAGCCGACCGCAGGCAGGGATGTGCCATAACCGCCGGCGCGGCAAAAGCCACCCAGATGAGCTCAGCATCGGGCTCCTTCCCCGCAGGATCGGGATGGGCATCCCTACCGGTGCCCAGCGATGGTCCCAGCCCAGCCCGGGGGATGCCGGGGTTCAGCATCCCCATGTTTTTCCCCCGCTTTGTCCGCTGCCGGGAAGCCGGTGTAGCGGAAAAGGAAAATCTCGGTGTGAAATTGGACACTGCCTGCGGTAATAACTTGTTTCTGTACCCGGGGAGCTGGCAAAAGGGTTTATCTACCGCCGCCGGCTTTGAAGCGTGTTTGCATTCAAACAAACTCCTGCATTCAATACACTTTTAATATTAATGCTGCCGGAGCCCAAGATTCAAATGCATCTTTTTTAATGGAATATCTTATTAGATTTGGAAATGGATGGATGGCGTCAAAATTGAGAGCTGGCTGAATATTAAGTCGGGAAGATAAATACGCTGGGAGAACTGGGCTCCCCCCCTCGAGCTCGCTGTTGGACAGCCGTGGGCGAACCCACCCGGATCACGGCTCCGTGGGGATTCATATCTTTGTTTTGGGGCGATGGGTCGTGCAGCAGCTCCCATAATGGCTTGGAAACGCTGGTTTGGCTGCGCGTGGGGGCCGTTCCCGGGCTGGCCGAGCAGACGTTGAGGATTCGGGTCTGGGGGCATATGGAATGATGGTGGGAGAAGTTGGGGTACCCCCGGCTCCCGCCGCCTCCAGCCGGGGTGAACGCTGGGGTCTGCCCCTCTAGTGAGGGCCCAGGGGGGCTCCTCGGGTGGGTGATGGATTTGGAATTGCTGGGCTGGAAATCGCAGCCGTGAAAACTGATATATAGGTGTCTGCAATTCCCCTAAATGACAGGCTTTAAATGAGATGTAATTCCCCCATAATTCTCCTTAAATGCCCACTCTGGAGACAATAACCGGGTAATTTTACCCACTTTGTCCAGCCTGCGACGCAAGGGCTGTTGTGGTGAGAAGAGCCGCAGGGACCTCTGCAAGTCGATCCTCCGTTTCTTGCCGGCACTTTCCCGGGATGCTGCAGTGACCCGGGATGCTGCCGTGACCTGGGATGCTGCATGTCCCCAGGATGCTGCTGCAATCTGGGATGATGCCGCGACCCAGGATGTTGCTGCAACCCAGGATGCTGCAGCGACGCAGGATGCTGTGCTTCCCTGGGATGCTGCATTTCCCTGGGATGCTGCCGTGACCCGGGATGTTGCGGGGACCTAGGATGCTGCACATCCCCAGGATGCTGCTGTTCCTCGGGATGCTGCCGGGACTTGGGGTGCGGTGGTGACCTGGGATGCTGCAGTGACCCGGGATGCTACTGCATACTGGAATATTGCATTCCCCTGGGATGCTGCACTTCCCTGGGGTGCAGCTGCAATCTGGGATGCTGCCGCGACCTGGGATGCTGCCGGCAACTGGGGATGCTGCACTTCCTCGGGATGTAACTGCAAACTGGGATGCTGCCGTGACCTGGGATGCTGCACTTCCCTGGGATGCTGTGGCAACTCGGGATGCTGCACCTCCTCAAGATGCTGCTGGAACCGGGGGTGCTGCATGACCCCTGGGTGCCGTCGGGGCGAGGGGAGGCGGGGAAACTGCCCCGCTGCCCTCCCCAGCTCACCTCGCTGCTCTCCCCACTCTCCCCAGTTGACTTCATCGGCGGGTTTGACTCCTACGGCTACCAGGCGCCACAGAAGACATCACACCTACAGCTACAGCCGCTCTACACGTGAGTCCGTGCCGGGGAAAACCCTGGGGATGCTGAGGGATGCTGAGGGATGCTCAGGGATACTCAGGGATGCTGGAGGATGCTCAGGGATGCTGAAAGATGGTAAAGGATGCTGAGGGATACTCAGGGATGCTGGAGGATGCTCAGGGATACTCAGGGATGCTGAAAGATGGTGAAGGATGCTGAGAGATGCTCAGGGATACTCAGGGATGCTGGAGGATGCTCAGGGATACTCAGGGATTCTGAAAGATGGTGAAGGATGCTGAGAGATGCTCAGGGATACTCAGGGATGCTGGAGGATGCTGAGGGATGCTGAGGGATATTCAGGGATGCTGGAGGATGCTGAAGGAATCTGAGGGATGCTGAAGGATGCTGAGGGATGCAGGAGCCCCTCCAAGGTGCCTCATCACACCCTTGTAACCCAAAAGATTTGGGTCTGTGAGTCCGCTCTTCCTCAACACCAAGCCCAGAGGCTGCGGCGGGGTTGGGGCTGGGGCTGGGGGGTTTTAGTGGGGTCGTGCCCTTCTTTTGCTTCTTGCTGCTTTTTGTTTGCCGAGCCTCGACAGGTGGGGGCTGCCCGGGGCGGGGGGGGGTGGTGGAGCAGCAGCTCTTCAGATAAGTGCACCTGACTCCCTTTTTTTTTGCCCCCCACTCCCTTACCCATTAAGCTTAACTAGATAAACGCTCAAATGAGATAAGGCTGCGAAATCTAAAGGGATTAGCCTCGTGCGGGCTTTGCCGGGTGCCAAAAATTAATTATATTTTAAGCCTTCTATGCAAATTCAAGGGCACGCCACGCAATTAGAGATGCAAAGAGGGGGCGGTGGGGGAGCAAGTGCATTTGTGATACTGCTCGTCCCTCCCCGGGCGCTTGGGCACAGACAGTCTCTCGGGTGCCCACCCCTGTGCGTGGGTGCGGGTGAGCACCCGTGGGTGCTGTGCCCCCCTGCATCGAGCTGGTTCCTCCCCAGGAGCCCCCCGGCCCTCCCGGTGGGAGCGGGGCATGGCAGGAGGGGAGCTTCCCGGGATGGGGAACACGGATGGCGGTTTCACCGCAGCATCACCCCAGGGTGGGAGCGGTGCCAGCACCCACGTCCCGGGGATTGATGTGGGTGTCTTGTGCTCCCCCCTCCCGCCAGGTGCCCACCCTCGGGGGCACCTGGGAGAGCATTGTCCCCATGGATGGGACATGTCCCATGGATGACCCCAGGGGACCCCTTCAGACCTGCCTTGGTGGGACGTGCAAAGCCACGGTGGCAAGGACGGGCGGTGGGGAGGGCAGGAGCCGGGGGGAGCCCTGCCTGCCCCTCTCCTGCCTGCAGCCTCCAGCAGCGCGGGGGGCACGGGGGGGGCGCTGCCAGGGGGCTGCTGGGGGCCCAGCCTTCCCCGAGGGCTGCAGGATGAGCACTGAGAGCTGCAGCAGTGGGGCATATCAGCGGGAATACCAATTTTAGGTAGGGGGAACATCAATTCTGGGGGGGGGGAAATATCAATTTTAGATGTACAGGGGACCCAAAAGCCGATGGCAGAGGAACTCCGTGCTGAGATTCCAGGATGGGGAGACCTGCGTGGGGCGCAGGGCTGCTGGGGAACCCCCCTCTCCTCCCTTTCTGGGAGATGTTTATCCCAGCCCTCTATCCTCGGCAAAACACATGACCCCCCCCGCCCAGCGCTCCCCCGGCTGCCCAGGACCTGTTTTGGGGTGATGGGAGGTGCGGGGGGGTGCACAGCCGTGGGGTGTAAAGCCAGCTGGGAACCGGAGCATCCCGTCCTGAGGTGACACTGGGGATGGATCCAGGCCCTCTCCCTGCACCGACCCCGCGGGTGAACCCCGAGCCCTTCAGCGGGCAGTGTGTGCTGGGGGCTGCCCACCTTGTAATTAGATTGCTTCCTAATTAATCAAGCTCGCTCGGGCTGCCCGCATCCTCCTGGCCTTTCTGCAGGCGAGGCGCGGGGGGGGACACGTCACAACCGGGACCCTGCCACCACCCCGCCAGCTCCCACTGCCCGCGGTCCCCACCGTCCTACCCCGGCAGCTCATTAATAACCCACCCCCTAATTAACGCAGCTGTAATTTCTCTCAAGGGCGGCGGCAGCAGGTCGGGCTCAGGGACTCAGGGGGACGCACCCTGTCCCCGAGATGGGAGACGCCGGGTCCCGCGGTGGCACGGTGACAAGCCGGGGGGACCCGAGGGGGTGCTGGGGCAGCCCTAAGCCCGTCTGGGGGGGTCTCACTGCCGCCCGTCACCGGAGAGAGGACCTACAAGGTGCCGTCCCTGCGCAACGGAGCGGATCCAGCCACTTGTGTCCCCAGGGGACAGCCAGGCCGGAGGGACACGGGGCCGGTCCTGGCCTGAGAAATTAAAGCTTTTTCTGCAGTTAGCAATTAGCTATAATTGGCTTAACGGCGGGCGCGGGGGAGGGTTTCCACCCAGCAGAAGGAGGAGGATGTGCCATGGCAGCTCCTCGGCCCCTTGGCTCCCTCCTGCCCAGCCGGGGTGGCAATGGGGGTCCCCCCCCGTGTCGTGGGTCCCCCCCAGGATGGGGGTTCTCGCCTGCAAAATCCCTCCTCTGGCACATCGGGAAGGGGGAAACACGCGTTGGGAGATGGTGGATGAGTGTGCGCATGCCTGCACACACCTGCACACACCTGCACACACTTGCACATACATGCACACGCCTGCACACACACGCACACGCATGCACATGCCTGCACATGCTTGCACACACGTGCACATGCCTGCACAAACATGCATATACATGCACACACTTGCACACACATGCACATGCCTGCACACGCTTGCACATACACGCACACACGTGCACATGCCTGCACACACATGCACATACATGCACACACAAGCACACACATGCACACACATGCAGATGCCTGCAAACACCTCCACATGCTTGTACACACATGCACATGCCTGCATATGCTTGCACACACGTGCACATGCCTGCACAAACATGCATATACATGCACATGCTTGCACACACATGCACATGCCTGCACACGCTTGCACATACACGCACACACGTGCACATGCCTGCACACACATGCACATACATGCACACACAAGCACACACATGCACACACATGCAGATGCCTGCAAACACCTCCACATGCTTGTACACACATGCACATGCCTGCATATGCTTGCACACACGTGCACATGCCTGCACAAACATGTATATACATGCACATGCTTGCACACATATGCACATGCCTGCACACGCTTGCACATACACGCACACACGTGCACATGCCTGCACACACATGCACATACATGCACACACAAGCACACACCTGCACACACATGCAGATGCCTGCAAACACCTCCACGTGCTTGTACACACATGCACACGCATGCACATGCCTGCACATGCTTGCACACACGTGCACATGCCTGCACAAACATGCATATACATGCACACGCTTGCACACACATGCACATGCCTGCACATGCTTGCACATACATGCACACACATGCACATGCCTGCACACACATGCATATACATACACATACATGCACACACCTGCACACACATGCAGATGCCTGCAAACACCTGCACATGCTTGTACACACATGCACACACCTGCACATGCCTGCACACGCCTGCACATGCCTCCACACACATGCACATGCCTCCACACACACGCACATACATGCACACACACACGCACACGCCAGCGCACAGGCAGCAGCCATCCTGCAGGCATGTGCAGCGTCCCCCAGACACCCAGCATCCTGCCGGGACAGAGGGCTGGCAGCAAACTGGGGGGGGGCCGGGCAGCGTGTACCCCGCTGTGGCCAGGGGTCCTGGGCCCCTCCGTGTCCCCTCTGTGTCCCCTCGGTGCCCGCGAGCAGGCGGGCGTGGGTGAGCGGGGCAGCCCCCATGGCAGTCCCCGTGTCACCGTGGTGGGGACATCAACACATCGGGGCTGCCCGGCCTGGCCCCATTTTTCTCTCTTACCTTTCGAGGGGGTGAAAGGAGAGCGGTGGCCCTGTGAGAGCCACCTTGGGTCACCCCAGCAGGTCCCTGGCCCCCGGGATGGACAGTTGGCGGCTCCCCGTGGTTGTGATTCCTTGTCCCCACGTGGGGCCATGTGGCGGGGACGATGTCCCGGACCCCGGTCTCCCCCCTAATGCCTCGTGTCCCCTTCTCTCCCCAGATCCGGGTAACCTCCTCCCGCCCTGGATCCGGCCCCGGCCCAGCGTGGGAGCCAGAGGCCACAGGAACCCCCTAGAGCGAACTGTCCCACACCTGATGACACGACCCCCGGCGAGGGGGGGGACACGACGCCGAACCGCCCGGTCCCCTCCTGCCCCCCCCACACCCCGCAAGACCCCCGAGGATGGAGCCGGGAGCTGCACATCCATCCCACCCGGGATGTCTCCGAGCCCAGACCTCTCACCCACAGCAGGATCGGGGGGGCTGGATACGGGGGGACCACCCCCCCAAGCCGTGCCACCCCCTCCAGGCTCCCACGGCCTCCCCGGGATGGGGACACGTGGGGAGGTGGCATCACTCGCCAGACACTGTTTTCTTCTGTTTCTCCCAGCCTGGTTTTTCCTTGGAGCAGTGGGGCCCTTCCTGGCATTCCGGGCAGCGGGGAGGGGGGGGGCCTGGAGCGGGACTGGGGCAAAAACCAGCCGGTTTGGAGCAAATTGGGACTGGGAAGGGGGATAAACACCGCTTTGGGGACGGCAGGACGCAGAGAGCAGCTTTGTCCTCCACGGGGTTGTGACAATTTCCTGAAACACCTGGTTTGGGAGCCGGGTTGGCCCCGAAAATGGGGGTTTTGCTCCCCAAAAGAATTTTCCAGCCCCTCCTGGATGGATGAAATGGCATCGAAGGGGCTGGGTCTGGGATTCTGGGATGCTCCCCCCGCCCCGTCAGTCAGCATCCGTCCGTCAGCATCTTCCCTTGCCCCCCCCGCCCAAACCTGGGGATGGGGGGGTGGGAGACAGAGCACCCCGAAATCCCCCTGTGAGTCCCCCCCCGCCCCCCCATTCCTGCCGAATTTTTTGGGGGGGGTTTTGCTCAAATTTGGCAATACTGACGCTGCTTTCGCCACAGCCCCTTTCTGGCTGTTTTAACAAATCTAATGAATGTTTTGGGTTGGTTTGTTGGGATTTTGTTTTGGTTTTTTTTTTTTTTTAATTACTGGGTTGTTTGTTTGTTTTGTTTTTTTTTTTTTTTTTAATTTAAAGTGCCTGAGTAGACTCTGGCTGAGCACGACCCCCCCACACACCCCCAGCGAGCCTGCGCCAGGCCCCCCCCCCCAAGGCCGACATGGTGCCTTCAGCAACGCTCTGCCCATCCCAGGGCTGCCCCGGTGCCCCCCAACCCCTCGCTAAAGCGGGGGGCAGCTCTCCAACACCCCCCCCCCCCGCCCCTCCATCCTTCCATCGCGGGACTCGGAGGCAGATCCATCCTTCAGGCTCGGCGGCAGAAGAGGGGCGACATTGGCACATGGGAATTTTGGAGGGGGGGGGCGTGGACGGAATGTGCGAGGTCTGTTGGGCAGCGATCCCTTTTCCGAATGAAGACGAGTTGGGAATTCAAAACCTGGGAAGAAGCTGGAAGGCAAAAAAGTAGTTTCCTGAAGCGTCCCGGCTCCCCCCGACCTCCTTGTCCTCCTTTTTCTCCCGGAGGCGGGATGCGGTTTCTCTTGGATCCCTGGATCTGGCCCCAAGCCCACGCTTTACATCTGGAAACCGGGGTTGGGGGGGGTGGATGTCGCATGAATTTGGCCTCCCAGGGGTTTTTCCTCCAGTTCTGGGGGTTATTTGGGGATTTTTTTTTGCAGCCCGGAGTGATTTTTTGTGTCCTTCCCATCAAGCAGCCGCCAAGTGCCAACGACCGACGCTGCCCAAGCCCCAACCCTGGGCCGGGGATGGGCCGTGACCCCCCCCCCCCCACCAGCCCCTCCGTCGCCTCCAGCCAAGCTGCGAACTTTACAGGCAATAATTTTTTCCCCCCTTTCCCCCCTCTTTTTCTCCAAGGAAAACAGTGTTTTTCAGGCAACGGATCCCCGCCCCATCTCCCAAAACACATCCCCATCCCCAAGCGTTGCCCATCCCTGGGGACAGCAGCATCGCCGGCGTTTATTTTCCTCTCCAGGACTAAGGATGCTCTCCCTGACCTGCCGCGGGATGCGATGGGATGGGATGGGGTGGGATGGGATGGGATGGGATGGGATGGGCAGGGCAGACACCCATCCCCTCGAAGCCTTCTCAAACCCAGCGAGAAGCAGAAGGAAAAGCTTGCCGTCATTTAAAACCCGTTCGAAAGAGCTTCCCTCCCTCCTGAGCTCGGCAGGAGCCAGGCACCGGGTGCTCCGTCACCTTTTTTTTTTTTAATTTTTCCTTTTTTTCCCCCTCTTTTCCGTTGGCTTGTTTTTATATAAGACTGTATTTGTAACGTGAACCGAGGATTTCTTTTCTATTCTGTAATTATAAAAGTGGAAGGAAAGTTTCATCTGATGGCTGTTCTGGTTTTGGGGCATTTCCCTTCCTTGTGCAGTTGAATCGATTAAAAAATGGTGGGGTGTTTTTTTTTTTTTTTTTTTATAATTTTTGCTTTTTTCCCCCCGTATTAATGCTGCCAGCCCACTCCCGCGGGCTCCGTGTCACCCAGCTTTCCACCGCCTTATAACCCAGCGCTTCTTTTTAACGATGCCCCGGCGAGATTCTGCCTCCTCCCTCACTGCCCGCGCAGGTAATTTCCTCCCCGGTAGTAAAATAACAGAAAAAAAGGTTAAAAAAAAAAAAAAAAGCAGAAATGCAGAAAAGCAGCATCCTCCGGGCTGGGGGTGGGTACCACCCGCCGTGCGGTGGGGGATGCGGCCGTGGTCGGGTGCACGGGGGCGTCCAGGGGGGTCTGCAGCATCCCTTCCCCTCAGGGAAATATTAATAAGCCCCCAAAGAAATAGTAATAAACCCCCAAGGAAAATATTAAGAACCCCCCCAGGGTGGTTTGGTTTTTTTCAGGTTGAGCTCCTGAAATAAAGTTTTCCAGCCCCGCAAGGAGCGAGGGTAGGGATTCCCGGCGCCGGGTGGCGGCTGCAGACCTGCGGGAAAAGTTCCCTTTTCTCCCCAAACATTCCCATTTTCCGTCACCCAAGCAGCCATTTCGGTTTAGTTCAATGCCACCCCTGCGGGGCGATGCCTGCTTCACACGCGCTTTCACTCGAAGCAGCCGAAGCCGTTGCGCTTGCTCCGGTTTTAATTGCTTCCAAACGAGAGGCGGGCGCCCTCCGCTCCCATTCCCTGCCTTCGGTTTCCCTCCCCTTTGCTGACTTTTCCAGCGCAGCGGGAGGAGGGAGGGGACGGTGACCTTGAATATAAATCTTAGTTTTGAAATCCAAACGGAAATGTAGTGAGGCCAGGGCGACAAATACGGTGTCTTCGGTGACATCAGGGACCAGAGCGGCAGGATGCTCCTTCCCCCCTGGGCTGAGCTCCCTGGGATGCTTCTGCTCAGCAACTCCCTGCCACGGCGGTTTGTCACCGGCTTTTTGGGGACGCGGTGCCCAACTTGACTTGTTCCCGCTTGTTCCCAAATCTCTGTCCCTGTGGGAAATGAGACTCCATCCCTGTAAGGGTCCTCCCGTCCCCAGCCGGGAGCCAGCGTGGGGACAGGCTGGAGCGCGGTGGTGCCATCCCTGGCAGCCCTGGGTGTCCCTGGCTGGGGTCGGTGGCCCCAGGTACATGTCACCAGGTCACCTACAGGTCCTGCTGGCTCGGCTCTGCTGTGGGACCCCATCCCCAGCATCTGGCCTTTAACAGAAAAGACTAAAAGCAGGTTTCCAGACCTAAAATCCATGGATTTTAGGGGGGTGTGCAGGGACAGAGGAGCCACTGGGTTTGCCATGGGGACAGTGAGGTGTTCCAGCACCCCGGGGACAGGCGGCTGTTGTCCCAAAGCAGTGGGTGCGGGGGGTGGAGGTGGCCCCCACTGGGACACAGGGGTTTCCCTGGGTGTGAGGGGACACGAGCAGCCCCCGCCCTTGAGTGAGTCCCCGGGGAAGGGACACAAAGGACCCTCCGGTGTGGGGGCAGCTGCCGGGGCGGGTGGGGACAGCACTGCCACCACCTCCATGGGGAACGACCTGTGTTTGGGTGAAGCCTGATCAAACAGGAGTTATCTCGGTAGGTAGGTACCAAGGAAGGGGGGAAGATGTTTTTTTGGGGGGGTGAGCAGGGATGGAGCCCTGTTTCTGTGACAACAGTGAGGCCAATCGGACCCCAGGGCCGTGGACCAGGGAAGAAGTGGGTTGGCATCCCCATGGTCCTGCTGGAGCATCCCATGGCCATGCTGCTGGGGCATCCCAT
The DNA here is from genome assembly GCA_009819605.1 of Sterna hirundo. NCBI lineage: Eukaryota > Metazoa > Chordata > Aves > Charadriiformes > Laridae > Sterna > Sterna hirundo. Next base: position 6,620,264 of record CM020452.1, on the reverse strand, counting down.
GGACATGCTGCTGGAGCATTTGTGGCCATGCTGTTGGAGCATCCCATGGACATGCTGCTGGAGCATTTGTGCCCATCCTGCTGGAGCATCCCATGGACATGCTGCTGGAGCATTTGTGGCCATGCTGTTGGAGTATCCCATGGACATACTGTTGGAGCATCCCATGGACATGCTGCCGGAGCATCCCATGGACATGCTGATGGAGCATCCCATGGACATGCTCCTGGAGCATTTGTGCCCAACCTGCTGGAGCATCCCATGGACATGCTGCTGGAGCACTTGTGTCCATCCTGCTGGAGCATCCCTCCCATGGCTGTGCTGCCGGAGCATCCATTGCCGTGCTGCCGAAGCATCCCATGGCCGTGGTGCTTGGCCATCCCATGACTGCGCTGCCGGAGCACCCACACTCATGCTTCCAGAGCGGCTCACAGACACAGTGCTTGAGCCTCCCATGGCCATGCAGCCGGAGCATCCCGTGGCCCTGCTGCTGGAGCATCCATGGCTGTGCTGTCGGAGCATCCACAGCCGCGCTGCCCCAGCATCCCGTGGCCGTGCTGCCTGCGTGTCCCACAGCCACGCCACCGGAGCATCCTGACGCACTCTTCCTCCTCAGCAGGGGAGGAAGGAGGAAACCTGTTTGCCTGCGTGCACCCATGGATCCACCTCTTGCGAAACAACCTCCTGCTGCCCAGCCCCTTCCCGGCTCCGGCAGCCTGCCTGGGCACGCCAGGAAACCCTCCGGCAGTAACGGCGCTCCAGCCTTCGGCCTCGCCATGTTCTGCCTCCTGTGCCTGGGAGGGGGCCGGTAAGGGGAGGTAAGCACCAAACTGGAGGCTGAAATGGGGTTCTTGAAGTGTTTTTCAATTAAAATCTTTAATTTTAGGAGGCTTCTTCCAGTTCATCGCACAGTGTTTGTGGTCATAAAATTGAATGTCCTTGAGCTGACAGGGATCGGGTCCCTCTGGGGGCAGCTGCTGCTGCGAAGGGTGGCCGTGGGGCCGGGAGATGTCACCCAGGTAAGGGAAATAAAGCCACATCACGTGCGCGTGTTGGCTGGACAACGATTGCGATGGGAATTCGTTCAGAAACGGGCCTGGAACACGCGTCGGGGGGGTGTTCTGCCAGTGCTGCCACGGTAAGCTGCCTCCCAGCAGGGATCTGAGCGCACTGGGAAGGTGGCACTGGTGGGACTGGGAAACACGGGGGATGGCTCCAGGAGCCTTGCTGGGGGGGGGTTTATTGCTGTTACTAAACTGACCCTAAATCAGAGCAAGGCGACGCTCCCCACAGCCCTGGGATGAGGTTATTCCAGCAGCCGCGGCCACCACGAGGGAGACGCTTCCCAGCTCCAAAACATCCCCACGGCGCAGAAAAAGAAATACAAATACTTGGGAAGCTGCTTTAAAAGCAAAAAAAAAAAACAACCAAAACATCCTGGCTGGGGGCTGTGCCTTATTTCTGGGCATTCCCAGCTGGGATGCGGGATGCGGGGGCAGCCGAAGCCACCCCAGGCACCGCGGGGCTGCAGACGGGGCTCAGCTCCCTCAGAAATCCTGTCTCCAGCTCCGGGGAGAGGAAGGTGATGGGTTTTTCTGGTCCAGGCTGGGGTTATATACTTAAAATTTAAATAGTTAGTTAGCTCTTTTTAAATAACATTTATTTACTTTTAAAAATTCTTTATTTACTTATTTGCTTATTTACAAGTACATATATTAACTGGTTTATAGTAAATAAAAAGTATTTACTATAAGTAAATATATTAACTTATAGTAAATAAAAATAATTTATTTATTATAAGCAATATATTAACTTATTTATTTATAAGTAAATAAATTAAATAAGTAAATAAATAGTTAAATTTTAAAAGTAAATAAGTAAGTAAAAGCGAAAGTGTGAAACTGCATCCATAGGCAAAGGGTAAAACTGTACGGGGGGGTTTCAGGAGTTATAACAACTCAGATTTTTATGTCTTATAATAGAGGAGCTTTTTTAAAGCAAATCACCAGCCTGCAAAAGCCGGTTTTAAAGGCTTTTCCCAACTTGAATCCTGGGAAAACACATTTCGGAGGCGGCTTTGTGCCATTTGCTCAGTGCTCCTGGCCAGCAGGACATCCCGGGAGGACGGGGGGGGGGGCTGAGATTTGCTTTGAGGTAATAAATCCCCTGGGTTTGGGGCTGGAAATTCGGAGGATTGTCCATGTGTCTCCCCGTGAGGCCCTCACCATATGGAGACAGACAGGGAAAATTCGGGATATAGAGGAAAACCAACCATCCTCTTCCCGACGTTTCCCTTCTCTCTGTTTCCGCCCCGTTTCCCAGGAGCACTCCCCTCCACATTTCTACCGGCCAATTTAGAGCCGCATTGTCCAAGCGGGAACATTTCGAAATGGCAAAGCCAGCTCAGGACCAGCCGCCAAAAACCAAACTGTGATTTTTTTGGGGGTGTCCCAGCTCTTTTTCCCTGCAACTCGAGCGGCATCTCCCGCGCCGGAGCGGCATCCCACCAGCAGTACCCGCATCCCACCAGCGGTACCTGCATCTCACCAGCAGTACCCACATCCCACCAGTGGTACCTGCATGCAACCAGCAGTACCCACATCCCACCAGCGGTACCCGCATCCCACCAGCGGTACCCGCATCCCACCAGCAGTACCCACATCCCACCAGTGGTACCCACATCCCACCAGCAGTACCCACATCCCACCAGTGGTACCCGCATCTCACCAGCGGTACCCACATCTCACCAGCGGTACCCGCATCCCACCAGTGGTACCCACATCCCACCAGTGGTACCCACATCTCACCAGCAGTACCCACATCCCACCAGCGGTACCCACATCCCACCAGTGGTACCCGCATCTCACCAGTGGTACCCGTATCCCACCAGCGGTACCCGCATCGCCGGGTGGCTCCCGGGAACCCCAGCCTGCCGCAGCAGCTACCACTGCTGGTCGCCAGCTGAACCTGGGTGCCGCGCACACACCACAGGGTCCTCGGGCAAGGCTGGGTGCTGCCACGGACCCGGCGGCGGAGGTGGAAGCTTCCCATCAGCTGACCTTCAATTCCCATGCCAGCATGGGGAGTCATGGGGAGAGCGAACAGCAACACCTTGGCTGGGAGCATCACCCCATCCACTCCATGATTCGGGCATGTTACATTCCCAAATCACTCAATTTCCCTTGGGAAATGGATATTAAAACACCTCCCACCTTTCTGCCTTCCCAAGGAAAGCCTGACTCCTTTCTCCTCACGGTTTGCATCCTTTGCCGAGCGGGGAGGATGCTCGGCACGGGAGTGGGTGCCTTTCCCCCAGGCCCCCGCAGACAAAGGGTTTATCACCCGCATCAGCTTCCTGCGGTTTTACAGCCATAATCTGATTTTCCGAGCAGCAGAGGAAATTTTTCAAAATAAAACCGATATGAGTGATCACCTGAATGGCGCTGGCCGTACCTGGTATGAGATGTCCCCCCCCGGCGCTGCTCCCACCCCGGTCTGAAGCTGGGACATGGGTGCAGCGTCCCCAGCAGACCCAAAAGCCATCAGGGTACCCCAAACTTCAAAAGGATGTGAGCGTGGGCATCGCACCGCTACCCACAGCCACAGGGGGGTTTGGGGGGGCTTTGTTTTGAACCCCTTACACCCTGGGCCAAGCCAGTCCCTCCTTACACCACTGTCCCCCGTCTGGCCGCGGCTGAGATGTAATTACAGAGTCCAAGCATCTCTTGCCGCTATCATGTGAAGAAACCCTGTGTCGCCGTAAACAGGAAGGGCAGGAAGAAAAACGAGTTGATTTTCTTCCCTCCCAACCCGAGCAAAGAAATGGCTGAGGAGCAACAAAGGATTAATTTACCCCGCGCAGAAACGCCAGCTCCCTGCCGCAGCCGCGGGACCCCGGCGAGTCACAGATGTTAAGGAGTAAAAAAGCCGCTTTCACAACCTCAGACAAAGGCATAGAGACGCTTTTCAGGGACTGGAGGAGATCTGTAGATCCGGCTGCCGCGGTCCTAGGTGTGCCGAGTTAAATACGGCTGCTTCCAGGGAAATGGGAGCGGGAGCGGGAGCAGGAGCGAGGACGGTAGGATGCGGTGGGTGAGTGGGAACAATGATGTTTTCCTGCCTGGACGAAAGCTCATCGCTTGCTTCTGGTGGTAAATTGATTAAGAAACATGTTCTGGGCCTTATTTTTCCCCCTTTGATGAGTGGTCCCTGCCAGGTTGAAGCTGCAGTGGCGTCCCCAAGGGCCGCCCTCCTCCTGCCATCACGTTGCCCAGCAGACCCGTGCCATGGTATGGATGCGAGGCCCCCAAAATCCCCAGCCCCTCATCCCTGAAAAGTTGCTCTTTCTGGTGCTGCCGTCACCCCTGGTCCCAGCTGGAAGGTGACCCGCGGACGGGTGTTCACCCAGACGAACAACAGATGGACACAACGGCCGCCTTGGTGGGAGCTCCTGGGCTTTCTCTGCCGGCTGCAGCGCGTCCATGGGCACGGGCACAATTTTTGGCTCGGGATGAACAACACATGGCTCGTCCTGGGCAGAGACTAAAGCGCCTGATGAGTTCCCTGCAGCCTGCCTGCTTTCACCGGGAGCCGGCTCCTCCTGAAAGCTGCTGCGCATATATATAAATTTTATAGATATATTTATCTATATGGACCAGTGGCCCCATCACTCCCCAGGAGAGCAGCTAAGGTGCTTTTGCAACATCCTGCTCCGCTCCTGCAGCGGAGCCAGCTCTGATTCAGCTGGCTTTGAGCTCCCGAGCACCAAGAAGGGGTCGAAGATGGGCTGGAGCGTGCCCGGGAGCCAGCGCTGGAGCCGAAAACACGCAGGGGGAAGCCAAGGCACGGTGGGGAAAATGGGGGGGGAGTTTGCCGGGGATTTGGTGCCAGGACTCTCCTGCCAGCAGCACGCCTGTCCCAGTGCCATAGTGGGGAGGAGAGGGAATATACCCAGGTGCAGGGGAAGGCAGGAAAAGCTCCATTTTGTTCCTGCAAGCGGGGCAGGTGCCAGCTGTGTTACACCATTCCCCGAACTTGTCTCCCTGCCCTGTTACCATGGGACTCCCCGTGTTGTTCTGGCACCGGTGCCTCTTGCTCCAGGCAGTTTGGTTGCATCTCCGGGGCCTCCTCCATGAATGCGGTGGAGCCGCTTGCCCAAATTTGCCCTGCAGACCCCATTTACCCCTCTGGGCTCCAACCAGAGCTGCACAGCCAGAAAGGCGGGTTTTCGCATGTGAAAGTGATGGAGATGCAACCAGCCATAACCACCGTCCATCACCTCCATGCAGGGAAAGAGCGTGGAGAAAATTGCAGAGGGATGTGGACAGGCTGGATCGATGGGCCGAGGCCAATGGCGTGAGGTTCAACAAGGCCAAGTGCTGGGTCCAGCACTTGGGCCACAACAACCCCATGGACGCTACAGGCTGGGGGCAGAGTGTCTGGAGAGTTGCATGGCAGAAAAGGACCTGGGGGTGTTGGTCAACTGATGGCTGAATATGAGCCAGCAGTGTGCCCAGGTGGCCAAGAAGGCCAACAGCATCCTGGCCAGTGTCAGGAACAGTGCGGCCAGCAGGAGTGGGGCAGCAATGGTCCCCCTGTACTGGCCCCACCTCAAGGGCTGTGTCCAGTTTTGGGCCCCTCACCACAAAAAAAGACACTGAGGGGTGGGAGCGTGTCCAGAGAAGGGCAACGGAGCTGGTGAGGGGTCTGGAGCACAAGTCTGGTGAGGAGCGGCTGAGGGAGCTGGGGGTGTTCAGCCTGGAGAAAAGGGGGCTGAGGGGAGACCTTCTCGCTCTCTACAGCTCCCTGAAAGGAGGGGGTAGCCAGGGGGGGTCGGGCTCTTCTCCCAAGGAACAGGCAATGGGACAAGAGGAAATGGCCTCAAGTTGTGCCAGGGGAGGTTTAGACTGGATATTAGGAAAAAAATCTGTACTGAAAGGGTTATGAAGCATTGGAACAGGCTGCCCAGGGAAGGGGTTGAGGCACCATCCCTGGAGGTGTGTAAAAGCTGGGTAGACAGTGCTTAGAGATCTGGTTTAGTGGTGATTTTTGTCAGAGTTGGGTTGATGGTTGGACTCGATGATCTGAAAGGTCCCCTCCAACCTGGGCAGTTCTATGATTCTATGATTCTATGAAAGGTCTCAGGGCTGGCAGCTCCAGGGCTGGCAGAAGGACGCACATCCCTTTGTCACCACGAGTGCAATGACTGGGGGTGATCTGGAGTAAATCCACGCAGTTACAGTCAAGATGGATGCAAGAAGAGGGAATAACAGGCAAATGACCAGCTGGGGCTGGTTGAACGTGCGGCCAACACTCAGGACCCTCCAAATCGGACACCTCTAAGGTCTCTTCAATGCATCGTCCCTGCGTGCGTGCAAAGCTTGCCTCCTGCCAACACCCGTTGCAGCTTTGCTCAGGCAAATCCTGGTCTGCAAAAGGAAGGGGCCACCACTAGCCCAAAGCCCGGGGTCACCCACATTGGGCACCTCTGTTGGGTGCTGCTCCGCTGCCCTGGGCTCCCTCTGGCCTCACAGGAGAAGCAAGGACAGGTCCAGAGGCTGAATCAGCCCTTCTCAGCATGGGCTTGCTGCCTCCAAATTACACCGAGGGCAATTAGGTGTCTAAGGCAGGTGTCTGAGGGTACATCCCAGCCTCTGTCTGTGCAATGACCATTGCACCAGGAGCGCTGGTGAGGAGCTGGGAGCTTGCGGCTGGGAAGCCTGGTGCCGGCCCTGCAAGCTCTGGTGCACGGAGGACACGGGAGCTGAGCGCTGCTCGGGCAAGGCACCGGTGGGATGGGTTTAGCCATCGCTTGGGAAACGTCATTTCTCGCCCCCCAGCAAACCCCAGTCCTCCCTCTGTGCAAAACCAGCCATGCTGGGAGGTTCCGCTGGCAAAGCCGTCGGTCCCAAATCGCTCCGCAGCCAGCTCCCCACCACGCAAAGCACCCTTGCCTTCGGGCTAAGCGGTTCATGGAGCTTCGTGGCACATGGGGACGTGCAAGCCGAGGCAGGAGGCGTCCAGCTCCCTGGGCTGTCACCCCAGGCGGGGCTGGGCGGCAGCAGGCAGGCTGGAGGAGCAGCTGCCTGCTTTAGGCAGAGCCATAAGAGCTGCCGGGCTGCCTTCTGCGAATCGGAATAAAAGCAGCCTCCACCCAGCTCCCAGGCACATCTCAGTGTCCAAATCAAAGGTGTGCGTGGGCGGAGGGATGGCGTGAAGCTTGGCTTGACAGAAGGTCTCTGTGTGCAGGAGGAGGGGATGGAGGAGGCAGCCAGTGAGCCCTGGGTGGTGAGGGGGTCTGGGGGGGATGCTGGGGACAGCGAGGTTTGGAGCTGGGAGCGGAGAGGCTCCACCTTCACCCTTCACCCTTTCTTGCTCAGCAAACCCTCCTGCTGCACCCTGGATTTGAGCAAAATTATTGGGGTTATGAGAGAGAAGAAAATGCAGAAGCATTTCAAGCATTGGACCTCTGTCCTTCACACCGCACGCTCCTTCCAGCTTGGGCAGGAGGGGACACGGGGGTCCCACATCCACATCTCCCCCACCGCTCTGCCCCGGGGCAGTGCCAGTCCTAACTGGGCCATGGGTGCCGTGGGAAAAACCTCGTCTGTGAATCTGTAATTAAAGACTGGAGCGCAAAGAGCATGTGCCTAAGGGGGCTGAATTAAGGTTGCGCAGGCAAATTTGACGCTGGTATTTCCTAAATTTGAGCGTATGAGTCTGCAGCTGGGATGATGTTCTCCTAAACGTGACAATTTGCCGGGTTGTTGTTTTTTCTTAACGGGCAACATAACAGGAAACACATCTTGAACGTGCGGCGTGCAGATAGCTGGGCCCCGGGGAGGGCCCCGGGAGGCCACCGTGATGGGCTGGCAACAGCAGCACGTCGTCACCTTCTCTGGGGTGACAAGGACAAGAGCAGATTGGACAACTTAAACCCCAAGAAATAAGGTTTGGGAAACCTGGAAGCAAAGGAGAAATGGGTTTGGGGACTGGGAAAACCTTTTGGCTGACTGACCTCCCGCAAAGCCACCGCTCAAAGTCCCCTTGCTCCTGCTTGAGCACTGCTGCCCTGTGACTCTGCCTCTACATGCAGTCTATAAGTTTCCAATAATAATATATATTTTTCCTATATATCTATATATTCCAATAAATAGCTCTGTCTGCAGGTAAAGGATATGCCAATCTCGATGCCATGCTCCAGCCCAGCTTGTCTCTGGAGATCTTAGAGAGGCAGGAGAAAGGCAGAGCATCCCTCCCGCTCCATTTTCCAGTGCCGAGGAAGAGCTGATGTAACGCAAACGGCAAACGCGGAGCTGGCAGAAGGAAGTCGTTCCCCATGAAACACAATCAGGCTATGGGACTGCAAGGAGAAGTCATGCGGATGGAGAAGGTAGCAAGCTTCCAAAGGGCTTAGTCATGTAATTGCCTGTCGAGATAATCCAGCGTTGATGTATTTAATGATAACAAACAAGCTGGAAAGCTTAATCAGCCTCCTGCTTCGGAGCTCTAATGATTAGAAATCGGGATGAGGCATGGTGTGGGGGATGATCTCCATGAAGGGGAGTCACGCAAGGACTCACCAAGGAGGTGGTGTTGCTCCTACCAGTCACAGCGTGTGGGGACAACATGCCACCAGTGGATGTCAAATGTCCCCAGGCAGAGCTTACCTGCCAAATTGATGGGGCAGCACTAGCAGAGGGACCCCTGTGTCCCATCTCCTTGCTACCGGTGGGTGCCTACACCCTCCTGGGACCCACAAAGCGGGGAGGTGGGTAGATGTAAGGATCTAGCTGGGATCTTGGGGTGATCTAGCTAGACCATATCAATCCCTTGACTCTCCAGGCTGTGGCTGGCCTGGGACATGTTTGGAGGAACAGCCGCTGTGGTTGGGACACCCTGAGCAGGGACAAGTCTCCACTACGACTTGGCAAGTGCTGGTCAAGAGCAGCCCTGGAGCTTGCCAGCTCCTTTCCAGCTGGGTGTCAACCAAGCCCCGGCCAGCAGCCCGTGCGCAGCAGGGACACCGCTGCCACCTCCCTCTTGGCAGGAAGATGCCACCACCTGAACTCTCCTGCTCGCAGCTGCTTTGCTGAACCATAGGATTTTTCGGATCCCACCAGTTCCCAGGGCTGCGCTCAACCCACCTGCTGTCCCCCCGTAGCGCAGCCCTACCTGCCTGCGAGGCTCTCAGGAGGGAACGGCCTCTCGTGCCCCAAAAACTCATTTATTTTATCCACCGGCAACTATCAGAGCTCCTGTTTTCTCTGCAGCTCTGGTGTCCGGGTCCCTGCAGGGTTTGGCGGCTGGTTAAAAAGGCTGATGAAAAGGTAGGAACGTGGGGCTGGGCTCAGCCCTGCTCCTCACTGCCAGGACACGTCTCGGCAGCAAGGTCCAGGGGGAAAACCCCCGCGGTTTAAAAAACAAACAAGAATTTCCTTTTTCCTGGTTTATAGCTGTTATCAGTTGTTTGTGCGGCTGCTTTTTTCTGTAGGATTCTCAGTTACCTTCTTGTTAATACACTGTATCCGTGGGGTGGCAGGGGGGCACCCAAAGGTCCTTCTGAACAGCACTCGTGTGCTAGCGACCCTGCCAAAAACATTTCTTGCTGCCTGGCCCCAGGCAAATACCTTCTTGACCCCATAAGAAGTCCTGTGTGTCTCTTCTCATCCTGGATTTAACCCACTTTGGATCCCATAAATCCATCCTGGTTTTATCTCCACTTCTCAGGGGAATTGTTCGCTGCTTGCATCTGGCTGTCTTCTTCTGTGGTGGCTCTGTGAGCCGTGGCAAACCAGAGGGAGGACAGCAGAGGACATCACTGGGATGCAGAGGAAGGCATTGGCACGGCTGTTTTCTAGCCATGGGACGTGTGGCATGGCTTTGCCGGCTGCCTTCCTGCCCACAGAGAGGAAATAGTGGGATTTGTTGATAATGACCTGCAAGTCATCAACCAAGATGACACCTTGGTTGTTGTCATCGTACGTGGGATCCGTGTCAGGCTCGGTACAACCCTCATCTCAGCGACTGGTGGGAGTTGCTTAAAATTTTTAATTTAGGGGGGCGTATTTTTGCAAGAAAAAGTGACTTTCCAGCCCAAATGAAACTTTCAGACTTTACAGTTGTGAGGTGGGTCCGCAGCCAGAATTTCCTTCAGCTTGCCGTTCACCGCAGCGTTTCACCAGCCGCTTCGAGACGCTTGGCTGCTGACTCCTGAAAATGTCTGCGCTGGGTTTCTCAACGAGAGCGTGGAAACCCGTAGGCGAAAAGTGTCGGTGAAAACCACGGTTTTATCTGATCGCTGAAAGCTGCTGCAGAAACGTAGGGACGTTTCCCGTCTAAGTCTGCTGATGACGACAAGTCCAGCCCGGAAAGCGTTCACATGCATGCCCTGAATCTGCGTGTGTGTGGGACTGGGCTCTTACTGGGAAGATCCTGCGGGGAAGGTCCACAGTTTTAGGTCTCTGGCCATCCTTGTGAAGCAGCGGATGGAGCAACGGATGGATCAGCACACAGCCCGTGCCCATGAACGAGTATTAAAGGCGCCCAGCTGCAGGGCTGGTCATTACTTTTTGTCTCAAGGCAACACAGTTGGATGAAACGCTGTCTCAGTGATGAAGTGGAATGATGTAGTTGGCTTTTAAAGCTTTTTTTGGTCAAACTGGCACGTTTTGAAAGTATCCTGCATGAAAATCTCAGCAGGTTTTGGCTTGCTTTAGAGAAAAATCAAGTAATTCAGTGGAATTTTTTTTTTTGTGGTGGCCAACAAAATTTTGCTGCCCCGCTGAAGAACTTGGCACTGGGGGAAGATGCTCTTTCTTCCCATCTGGCTTTTCATTTCTGAGACCAAGTTGTCATTGCAATAAAAGTGCTGGACCTCCCTACACTCCCCCGAGGCTGGGGACGGCCAGGTCCATCCGAGGGCAGTACTGAAGCCACTCATCTCTGATTTATGGAGTCACTCAATCCATTTTTTTTCCCAGCTGAATCCCTTGTCCTGTGCGCGTGTCTTCTCCGTCGAGCTGTGGGAAGCTCTGCTCCGAGGAGTATGAATCACGGCAGCGCTGAGTTTATTTGCTCTTAGACTAGAAGGCTCCTTAAAAAAGAAGACACTGTTGTGTTGGGCATCGCGCCACCAGGAACAGAGTCTGGGCAGAGCATGGACGGAGAGTCTGGATTTGGGCGTTTGGCTTTGAATGTATAACTTTGTTGTTTAATGAAGAGCGTGGTTGACTGAAGCCCCTTCTGTAGTCAAAAGAGGGAGAAAGACGCTTCTAGTGAGCCATTTGGAGGTTAGGAGGACATCGACCACCTTCTGGAGGCACCTTTTTCTCTCTGTAGACCAAAGACAAAGCCCAGGATAACTTCTCCAGGATTGGTACGGGGTGAGCCAGGGCCAGAGAGCTGGGTCTGCCCTTGATGGCCAACACTGCGACAAAGGTCATAGGACATTTCCACCTCCAGGAGGTTTTTCCCATGGAAGTGGAAGCGATTTCATTGCCCCCACTGCCTCTTGCCCGCACGCTGCCTGCCCCCCCGGTTCTGAAATCTCCCAAGCAGCACGTTCTCCCAGTGGCAGATTTTCCATGGATTGCAACAAACCGGGAGTTTGGGCACGGTCTGAGGGGCATGAGAGAGGACGGCAGCGGTGGGAGGCAGAGAGGCTGCAGGAGGGACGGAGGTGCTGGAAGTGAGACCCAAACTCTGACTCAGTCCCATAGCCACAGGGCTGCATGTCCCCACGTGCCATTTCTCTGCGCTTTTCTTCTTAAACCGAACAAACTAACTGGCATAAGCGGGTTTTAACCACTAATACTTCATCCACAGGAGGACTCCTTCCCTCCCCCTCTCATTATGCTGGTATAAATGTAATTATCCCAGGTATAATTAACAGCAACCATGTTTCTAGTGTCAGCAAGCAGCCTGGGTGTGTGCTGCAACCCGCCGCGGCGTAGCTGTTATCTCTGGCTGACAGCGGAGGGTCAGCGCAGCTCGGGGACCTCTGTGCTCCCACCAGCACGATAGCTCGGGGCCAGGCGGCCCCACCAGCAGGGTGGGGTGCTGAGGTTGCCACTTTGCAAGCACAGCACCCCAAAACTTGGCCAGCAGAAGCAGGTAGGGACCTGCCAGCCCTCCTTCCCTCGGGCTCCACAGCGAGGACACGGTGTGGGAAAGAGCTGCCGGCCTCTCACGCTTCACAGCCCAAATCTTTGTCACCCAAGAGCCAACCCTGATGCCTTGGATCAGCCCAGGACGTTCAGGAGATGTTGGAGAATTCAACCAAAGGAGCAGGGTGTCTGGATAGATTTATTTGCTCCAGTGCCAAGATAACACAGGTTCACTATGCCCATCTCCGCTACACCAAGGAGTTGGCCTTGCTCACACCGACGGGGCCTTGCTCGCAACATTCTGGGGACATTGCACGGTCCACCATGACATGGCAGAGCCCGGTTAAGGGTTCTACCAGCTGGAAGGTGGAGAATTGATTTGGCCTCACCGCACAAGTGTGCTTCTGACGGGCTAACTGCGTCACCAAGGCAGTTTCCTCGGAACAGGGCAGCGCAGTTCAGCAGAATAAGCTGCATCTTTGTTAGGGACGCTCGCCAGAAGAACCTGCTGATGTTCCTATTCCAGCGAAGAGCCTGGGGGTGGCCAGGCCTCGCTAACAGGAGCTACTCGTTACACTGGATCCACGCCGCAGCCGTTCCTGGGGTGCTCAGGGCCCGGCAGGGCTGCGTGGCGGCAGGGCAGGGGGGTCCATGCCAAGTGCCACGTGCGCGTTTGGGCAGCGTGACGCTGCAGCGCGGGCAGCTGAACCCAGCAGAGCCGAGTTTATCACAAAGGGGTTTTGCCAGGTCAAATAAACTACGCCGGCGCAAGAAAGCTTTGGGTGGCTTGGCTTAAAACAAAAAGCATGAACAGCGAAAGCCTTTGCTAACTGTTTATCCTGTCATGCCCGGCCTGGGGTACTCGGCACCTCCCCGGCTGCAGCCACGAGCTGGATTTCCCCAGGGTTTTGGAGGGTGGCTGGGGCCAAGGTCCTGCTTTCTTCCAAGCCCTGGCTGGCTGGGCTGCACGCTCCGTCACGACTGGAAAAGGCAGCGTGGCAGCGGAGACACCCATCACCCCGGGTAGCCCTTTGGGCAGAAAATGGATGCAAACCACGCAGCTGGACCCGGCCCTGTGTGTGCTTTAACGGCTGTGATAAACGGGGCTTGAAGTAACTTCTTGTACCCGCAAGCACAACCCCTCTGCTTCGCCCGCAAAAGCTCAGGCTTCAGGGAAACCTCTCGCCGAGGCTGTGCGGGACCCCCTCGGCTGACGAAGCCCTTTGAAACGCTGCAGCCGCTGCTTGTTTGCTCTCTCTGTGCATGCGAGGGCATGTCCCCAGCGACGGCAGCTTCCTCCCATTTTTCATGCGTGGTTCTCTCACCTGGCCAAGGGGGAGAGAAAATATCACATCTAAGCATCGAGTGCAGGCGCTAAATCCTGCCCCACCAAAAACCAGAGGAGCCCAGCAGGAGGGGGCACAGAACCCAACGGCGGCCGCTCCCCACCGAGCTGTCCCTTTAACATGGAGGTGTTACTGCGGGAACTACCGCTCCCAGCGGCCAGCGCCGGGGTTTGATGGCCGGCCTGCGGGCCGGGCCGGCGCCGCAGCGGCGCAGGCTGGGGGGTGTAGTTCCCCCGCGGGCCCGGCTTTGCGGGGATGGGGAGCGGAGAAGGAGGGGGACACGAAGGGGAATCCCCCCCCGAATTGTGTTGTCCGCTTGTGAGGGCGCGGGGCGAGGCAGAGCCGCTCTCCCCCACCCGCCCGCTGCAGTTCTCCGTCACCTTTGTGCGAGCGGGCGGCTGCTGGCTCGGGCAGGGTGGCCAGTGGCCTCCCCACTGCGGGCTCGGGGTACCCAACCACAGCCCCGTTGGCCGAGGGAGCGTTGACGGCGGCAGCGCGGGGCCTGTGCCCCCCCAGCCGGGGAAGGGGCCGCCATTATGCCTGAGGCCCCCGGCCCCAAGCCGGGCCTGGCCCGGCCCCAAGCCGCCCCGGGGAGCGCCGACACCTCTGAGGGGATGCACCGGGCCACGGCCTGTCCCCTTCGCACCCCCCGCGGGGCTCCCCGGTGCGGGTGTGGGGCGGAAGGGGGCGGCGGGCAGGGCCCGGCCCGGCCGGGGGAGCGGCGGCCCGGCGCCGCTTGGAGCGGCCTCGCCTTCCCGGCGTGCAGCGCGGCGCCCGTCCCCGCCGGGCCGCCATGTTGTCGGAGTGAAAGGCAGGGGGAGAGGCAGGCGGCGAGCGGCCTGGGGGGGGCCGGCATCCGTCTTCATCCTACCGCTCCGCCCGTGAGTACCGGCACCGGACCGGGCCCCCGCCGCGCCGCGCACCTCAGCGGAGCCGCCGGTGGGGCCATATTGGTGGGGGGGACGGGCGGAGCGGCGCCAGGCCGCCCCGAAGGCGAGCGGCGGCGGGGCGCTGCGCCCGCCTCTCCCGCCCGGCTCCTTCTCGGGGGCCGGGGCCTGGCCCCTATTGTTACCGGGGAAGGAGAGGGGGGGACGCGGCGGGCCCCCGCCTCCCCTCAGCGGTTCCCCGGCCGCCGCGCCCGGGCACGGAGGGGGGTGTTATTGTTGGGGGGGGCAGTGGGCCCATCCCGGCCGGGCGGTGGCGGCACCCCCCGCCCGCACCCCCCCACACCGGGCCTGGCCGCCACCGGGGGACTCCCCAGGGGCTCCCTCTCCTCCCGAGGGGGGGACCCGGCCCGGTCCGCCGAAGAGGGCCGAGGCCCCGCTTTGTTGCCCCGGCGGGCCTGGCCCTGGCCCGCGGTGAGGGGAGGCGGGTGGGTGTCGTCCCCCCGGCTGTGGGGGGGTCCCCGGAGGGTCTCGGTGTCTCTGGCGGAGGAGAGGGAGGGGGCCCCGGCGGCGGCGGGGGGGGAGGCGAGGGAAAGGCAGACAATACTTGTGGATGTGCTGGGTGACCCTGTGGGGGTTGTGTTTGTGTGGGGTTTGTTGGTTGTGTTGGTTTTTTTTTTTTTCCTTCCTTGTTTTTATCTCCTTTTCACGTAATAACAGCTTTTGGCCTTTTTTAATTGTAAACTTATAAGAGTCTGTTTCTTGCCCCAAGCTGAGGAAAAAGTCGATTTTTTTTTTTAAATTTTTTTTTTGGTCAATGTTTAATAACTTTGTCCCGAGCAGAGATTTTTTTTAGACAGATCATGAGTAAGGAATTTCCTTTATGAAGCCGGAGGGGGGTGGGGGTAGCATTTATGCTATTTATTTAGATGTTTTAACGCTGGTTTGAGCAATGGGGTCGGGGATCGGTTTACCCCGTTTCCTGCTGCGTCTCCCCAGGTTTTCAGGAAAACACAAGGTTTCGCGTTAAAAGTTCTGGTAGGCCACAGAGCTCCCGAACAATGGCTGTGCTCGAATTTCCACCCTAACTTTCCAAAAAAAACCAACCACCACCCAGCCCAAACTCTTCTCGTTGAACTTTTTGAAACGCGCATCTTCTGCTGCCTTAATTTTTTTTTTTTTTTTTGGAAATATTGTCTGTTATTTTTAGAGGAATATTGACCAGGAGCGGCGAAGCTCGGCACGCGTAGCTGTGCTCTCTGCGGATTAAAGCTGCTTTATTCAGCGGCGCCGCCGCTTGTGCTTAAAACTTGCTTGGGGGATGTCTCTGAAGTTTTTTTTTTTTGTTCCTTGTGGAACATCCCATAATCTAAAGTATTTTGCTTGTAATGATGACACGGAGCGGTTTATTTACATGCTGTGTTTTCCGCAAGGGAGAAGGAAAATTGTCCGCTTTGAGCGCATGGTAGCAGCGTGGAAGCCTTTTTGTGTAAATACGGAATTCTTCCCAGCAAATGGTTTATCTGGGAAAAGTTTATTGTGTATTTTTACTAAGGTTTTGGGAACGAAAAGGGCCGTAGTAGCCATTAGCAGCGGCGAGTCTTGCAGCTAATAAATGTGCGTTGTGGAGGTGACTTGCCGTATTTCTGATGCTGTGTGTGCTTTGAATGACAGGATTCAGCTGTCCGCTGCGTTTACCGCCGCATTTCTATAAAAACACGGCTCGGAACTAAACTTGAACTACCCAGAATGCTCCTTTCCCCTTTGCTCCCTCGCAAAATGTCGCCTTTGCCAAGTTTTCCTCTGGTGTTTGGAGCTGCCTCCTCTGTGTCAGACGAAAGAGGAAGTGTCTGGGAGCAGGAGGCACTTCTGCGGATCTTCATACTACCTCAATTGAGATTTTTTTCTTTTTTTTTTAATTTTTTTTAGTCTCAGCCCCCCCCCCCCCCATTTTTATACTAACGCAATTTTTAACTATCTGCGTGCAAATTAAACCCACTGCCTTTTGAAAGAGGAAAGTGGCCTTGTGGCTGTGCAGACTTCCACTCTCAACTTTGTATCTTGGGGTATTTCCACTGGAAACGGGGGTTGCCACAATATATAAATACTTGAAACTTTCTGTGGATTCATAGTATCTTTGTATTTTTTTGTTTAAATAATTGAACTAACTTGTAACCTTTCGTAGACTCTGCGTAGATTTCATTGTCTGCGATGAATATACACTGCAACTTGGTGGTACGGGAATTTCTTACCAGTAATTACTTTTTTTTTTTTTTTCCTTCTTGCACAGAGAAGCTTTGTGCTTCCTTTCATGTTACTGAAGGATTTTGATGATGTTTATTAAAGGAAAACTAACTGGAAAATGCCATTAAGTTGTAGTATGGTATTCTTAAAAATCAGTGAAGGTTTAGTGATACCAGGCGGTTGTCGCAGTGTTTTGTGAAGTGTTTGGGGAAGGTAGTGATTTCCAGACTTTTTGAAAGACAGAGGAGTTAGTGCTGTTAAATCTTAGTGGTATTTAAGCTGCGAAGGTCTCTGCATGTATAAAAAGCCTTGCAGAGTTGCTTGTTTACGTGGCCGCGGAGGCTTAGGGTGTGTGTGTCAACAAATGCGTGTTGTAGGTGCAATAAAAAAAAGAAATCTTATCTCTTCAGTTCTTACAGTCATTGTCTTCTGAATGTTAACACTGGTCTCAATTAGTGGGACAAACTTGAGGAAGCTTGATCAAAGATAGGACTTGGATTATTTTTTTTTTTTTTGTGTCAACTTTCTCTGCTGTTAGAAAATTGTTCTTGGAAGTTGCCTGTGGTAGTTGACTGTTGTTCAGAACTACTCTGATGAGCAGAGAGGAAACAGAGCGGCCTTTCAGGCCCGGGGAGCTGCTGGCAGGACCGGGGCCAAGGTTTCCAGCCACCAAGGTACAGGAGTAAAAGCGTTCCCGTGCTGGTATGCAGCTGGGCCGGGCGGCCGCACGGGCTGAACTGCCCCCGGTTTCATCCTTCTAACTCTGTGGTGTTTGTGGGGTTGCGTTTAGGTAACCGAAGCCATAAACTGTCAATCTTTTTAAAAAATAATAATAATTCTGACTATAGTATGTCTTCAAAAACAAATTCAATTTTGCTCTGCGTTGGCTGAGCTTTACATAATGGGGGAAAACACTTCTCAGTTCACACATTAGTGCATTTATTGCTCTCGGGATCAGCTGATAATATTGTCTTAAGCAAAATAACAGACTTGTGTGGTTTTGTGCTGCTGGGATGCTATCGAAAGGCTTGGGGGGGAGAGTAAATTAGTGGGTTGCTGTGAGCCTGGTCTGCCTGTTGTGTCCTGCACGCAGATGATTTTGGGTGTATGCAAAGCGTTTGGGGTGTTTTCAGCGTTGGACGGTTTCGGTGACTGGTCCAGCTTTCCCATGGTGCCAGCGAGAGCAGGACCAGCACTGCTGGCTGCTCTGGCTCTGGAAGGTTCTCCTGAGATCCCGGGCGCTGGGAGGTTAGCTGCTTTTTCTCCCGGGAATCTCCTATCAAACATTCCGTGTGTTTTACCATCTCATGACCGAAGCCAGCTTCTGAGTTTGCAGGAAGAGTGCACGTTGTGTTTGGGACTTAATTCACTGTATAAGCAGAAATCCAGCATTTTTGGTTTGTATTTGGAAAAAAACCCAAACAACCCAACCCACTGTTGCCTTGATGTTTTATGTGACTGAGTGAATACATCGTGATACAGTGTAACTCGTGTATTGATTGAAGGTCTGCCTCATAATTTGTTGGGTGTAAACAAGCACGGCAGGCACTGATGGTGTAATTTGCGTTCCACTGGGCTTTTTGGGGGGCTTTTTTCTAGCAGTCTTCTGTGGCCACGCTCTGGTCGGCGATTTGTCCATGGCATAAATTGGCATTTTGATTTCAGTGTAATGGGCACCTTATGTGAATCTTGCATATACTGATAACACTGTGCAGCAGAAAACGTGGGATTTTTGGGCAGCGTGCATTTTCATACGATATTTTAGTTGCTAGGTTCACGGAGCAAATAACTGTGTTGAAAGGAGTCAGATTTGGCATCGTGATGTTTCCCTGCCAGTCACAAGATGGGTGTGTTATTTAATACGGAAAGCTGAAGCTGTAAGGATTTCATGTTTTCTTTTCCCTCTCTCTTTCTCGCCGTCTCTCCCCCCTCCCCTCACCCCCCGTAGGTGTTGGTGGAATGAGCGTTGCGTGTGTTTTGAAGAGAAAAGCAGTACTCTGGCAGGACTCGTTCAGCCCCCACCTGAAACAGCACGCTCAAGATACAGCTAATCCCAACATGCCTGTTGTATTGACATCTGGAACAGGGTCCCAGGCTCAGCAACAGCCGGCTGCAAATCAGGCGCTTGCAGCAGGGACACACTCCAGTCCTGTTCCCGGATCCATAGGAGTTGCAGGCCGCTCTCAGGACGACGCTATGGTGGATTACTTCTTCCAGAGGCAGCATGGTGAGCAGCTTGGGGGAGGAGGAAGTGGTGGAGGCGGCTATAATAACAGCAAACATCGCTGGCCTACTGGGGATAACATTCATGCAGAACATCAGGTAAAAAATAAAAGTTCCATGTTTCCAAACTCAACACGTGAACGCATCGGGCTTGTGATAGATGCTTTTAATGACACTTTTTAAAGCTTCCGCTGGTTATTGTGTGGTTGGAATGGCGACGGCTGTACCTGTTGTTTTCTCTTTTCAGGATTGCAGTGCCTTGGTAGCTATAAGCTGAAACGTTTCTGCTATTGAGGGTGTTCAAATCCCAGTCCACTCTCTGTGACAGTCAAATGCATGTTTGCAAAATTTATCATTCCCTTTATTGATTTTTTTTTTTTTTTTCGGATGTGTGGACCAGCATAGCAGTGACTGCTGCTGCTTTTCAAATCTGTTGCTGTAGTTAAATAATTCTTATGTAATGGTATTACAAAACTGCCAATGCATGTAGGTTGAGCTTTTACCATTCCCAATATTGAAAAACACAGTTCTGGAAGCTGCTGGTAATGTGTTTTCCTCGGTTTCTTCGCTTGTTTGTTTTGCGTTTGGGTTTTTCTGGTTCTGATTGGGAGGGGAAGGTGCTACTAATGTGCTTAGCTGAACTGAGAAGAGAACAGCCTTAAGAATGTCATGAAATAGTGCTTTTAGAAACACAGCTAACTTCTCACAGCGACTTAATGTTTCTAAAAGGGTAGTGGGCCAAACCGTGTCTCGGCAGTAGTGTTTACTAGAAGTCTTTTCAGTAGTTGCATTGTCAGATGTGCTGCGAGTTAAATGAGTGCATGACTCACTCTGGCTTTCTGGCTGTGACCTGTAAGTAACTTGTCAAAGAAGATGTGCTTCCTCTGCTAAAGGAGCAGAACTTAAACGTAAGCACATTTTAAAAACGAATGATTTCCGCACATACTGTCAAAGCAGCAGACACAAAGCTTTTGCAACCTTTATAAATATCTCCTGCCTCTAGTTTTTCAAATAAAAAGCAAACGAGCCCTTGTTCCTCTGCTGTGCCTCCCCAGGGGATGTGTTGCCATCCGGGCCATTTAAAAGCAAACATTGCAGTGAATTTTGCAACCTCGCTGGAGTCAGTGTGTACATCAACAAAGAAGTAAACCCAAGTGCCCTCTTAATTTGTTCTGGAAGAAAAAAATTGCATAAAATACTGCAATATGAACTAAGCAGCTGGGAGAATATAGTAGTTATTCCCTTATGTGGAAACATAGTATTTAGTTATCACTTTAAAGGAAATAACTGCATTGAAATGAGATGTAATTTTTCTGTTAACTACCCCAAGTTTTCAGTCACTAAATGTAAAACTTGTTTCAAGAGACATCAGTGGAAGGATCTTAACGCACTCTAAGTTGTGTACAAACAGCACAAATTTCATACTGAAAGGCTGCAACTTTTAGGTTTTTCGAATAAAAGCTGTTGTGCGGTCTGGTGTGGAGGTGTTTAGGCAGGAACTGCTGTTTTTCGGACATTTTGGAAAGATGACTTTATGAATTAAGAAGAATGTAATAAAATTCTTGGGTTTTTTTTTTTTTAATTTTTTTTTAATCTTCCAACTCATACTTTCATCATCCTTTCTCTGAAACCCCCTAAAAGACAACAGAACTCACTGGAGATGGGGAGGGGGTAGGGATGGGACATCCAAATCCTGCAGTCATTAAAAATTCCACTGATGTGTGAACTTTTTTTACTGCATTCTTTAATCACCAGAAGACTTAAACTTCCACTCGAAGAAAAGAATCCTGCCTCTTACAGAGGCTTGCCCTGATGTCAATAGATGTGTTGCTCTTCCTCTCCTTGATTTTCTTCAGTAACTTCTGGAATGAAATGGTACTAATAAATGTACCACTTAATGAAAGAAAAACTTGTTAGCTTATACAAGTTTAAATAAACTTTTAAAAAATAATGCAAGTATTCTTTGGAGGCAGAACACTTCTGAGAATGGACAAGGTATACCTGCAGGGTTAAGATCACAAAGTTCTGGGTGATGGTTTCTCTGTTTTTCTCCCTTGTGTACTGTGATGGGAAGCTCAAGAAATACCCCCTATAATGTAATTAACATTGGGACTTTATCTGTTCTACTTCCTGGTGGTTTTTTTGTTGGCTATAACGTATTTGTCACATAGTCCTGATGTTTTGCGCTCAGTATGCGTCTTTAAACCAATCTTTGTATTTAATTTCTTCAAAGTCAACTCTGAGATGGGGCAGTAACCCTTTCCTCATGTGTCGTCTTTGATACCGTGTACTCCAGGGATTGCTGGGCAGCTGTATCTGTGTGTTTATTGCTTCAGCCTTTCTTGAGTGCCTCTTTTTCCACGGTTCTCTGTTTGCCTCGGGGTTTTACTCATAGGAAGCAGAATGCAGGATATATGTAATCCTGATACTGCCATTCTTCTTGACTTTTTGGCCACCTCTGCATTTGCTTCTTAAATTATAAATTCCTTGGAGCAAGAACTAGCCTTATGCATACAAAATGTTTTAATTCAGTTTGGGCTTAACCAGGGTAAAATTGAATTTATCCTGCAAGAATAGAAGTGGAAGGAAGTGCTGGGACATGCAGGGAGGTGGGGAGTCATTATGGATGTCTGCTGAGTCTCAATTTCTTATAGATACACTTGCATTACTGCGCTTTTGATTGTAGGCTTTCAGAGATAGTGCAGCGAGGGCCCTTGCCTTGTTGCCTTGAAGACTGGTTAGGAAGCTCAGTAGCTAAAAGATAATGGGAAGTCAGAAAAAATAATTATAGGGTAATATAGGTTAATGCCTGCCTAGAGCTTGGGAGGTCGTAATTAAAGGTAGAGGGATTTTTTTTAATTGTTAAATCCCAGTTTCTTCTTCATTACGTATGTAGACAGACATCTATCTCTGTCTGTTGGTGATAATAAATACCCCAGTGATTTTTACCAAATGATAGTATTTCATCATGTGTTATTAAATAGCTAAGAGTGTTGTGAGTCAGAACTTATTTACAGGATCCTTGCTTTTCATTTATTATTGTACTGGCTCTTCCTCCTTCTCGTTTGTTCGTACTTGGACTAGCAGCTCTGAGAATTTAGCTGTGAATGGCTTTACTAGAGGTGACTTAAGAAGAAGTTGCTCTGCTCGCAAGGAAGTAGATAGTGTCCTCTTGTTGCAAACAGTAGGAGAATGCTGGTTCTTTTTGTATTTTACCTAGAAACTTTCTTTTCCCTTTGCATTTTTCCCCTTCTCCAGAAGACGACAAGAGGGCTTTCTTTTTTTATAGAAAATTCAGCAATTAAAGATGCTACTGTCATTTTGCATATTTAGGTATCAAAGATACGCCATCCCCACAAATAGCATATATTATAAATTCCTCTTTGTTCTTGCAGACACTGAAACAATGGTGAAATCGGACTTCTTTTTTTTTTTTCCCTAGATTGGAATCTCTGAACTCCTAAACAAACTTCCAGTTCTGCAGCTACAAATACTTAATCACCAAACTTTACATGGAAGACACTTCCATCAGCTGTGTCTTGACTGCAAAATGTAGTCTTCTCTTTTTACCCACAAAAAGCAGCAAGATGAGGTTTGAGTGTCGATGTCCACCAGTAATTCTGAGATTCAGACTGAAGAGGTTTAGGCTGTTTTTTCACCTGCGATGCCCGATTACTCTTCAAGCTGTATGGGTAGACAGTTACACTCGCTGCACTAGGGTGTGTTTGTGCTGTTTAGCCTGCAAAAAAAAAAAATGGGTAGAGATCAGGACTTCAGGTAGGTGAGTGAAGAGGGAGGTACAAGATGACTCCTGATGAGTAATGGCCTAGGTTGGATTTGTCTCGGTTATGGAAGGTTGCATATCTCATTACAAATCCAAACAGCTATTTACTGCTCCTGAGGGGAATGAAAAGACAGTCGAGATATTCAGCTGGGACAAGTTATCATCACTGAGCAGGTTTTTAGGAAAATTGGCTGGGTTTTCTGGGATGGGGTCCCTTGTGGGTTGTGCATGCATGTATGTTCTTGAACTGGAGTGAAGAGAGAGTTTCTTTGGTGGTGGTCCCTTCTGAATTACAATGAATGGTTATACTTAGACTGTCTGAATTGCAGTTAGGGTAATGTGGGAGTTGCTTAGTAGAAGCAAATGATTTTAGGCATTTGCTTTCTTTGAGAGCATGTTTAATTAATAATTTGAGACAATAGAACTCTGCAGGGATCGTCTTGTTGAATGTGGGGAATTTTTCACATATAGTTGGTGAAGAATAGTGAGAGCAACAGGGCTGGGACTGGATTTTATGCTCAGATTTGCCTTTTGGCAATGTGACCATGCAACTTCTTAACTGGGAACTTGAATTGAAGTGGAGAGAGAAGGTAATTCTCCTGGCAGCTGCTCTTCTAGAGCACAGCTACTCAAACTATGCTGCTTGCTGCTGTGAAAGTGTCTGGATTTGATGTTGTTTGATGAAGCTGGTGAGGGGTCCAGAGAATAAGTTTTATAGGAGCGGCTGAGGGAGCTGGGGGTGTTCACCCTGGAGAAAAGGGGGCTGAGGGGAGACCTTCTCGCTCTCTGCAGCTCCCTGAAAGGAGAGGGTAGCCAGGCAGGGGTCAATCCCTTCTCCCAAGGAACAGGCGATGGGGACAAGAGGAAATGGCCTCAAGTTGTGCCAGGGGAGGTTTAGACTGGATATTAGGAAAAATTTTACACTGGAAGCGTTATGAAGCATTGGAACAGGCTGCCCAGGGAAGGGGTTGAGGCACCATCCCTGGAGGTATATAAAAGCTGGGTAGACGTAGTGCTTAGAGATCTGGTTTAGTGGTGGTTTTTGTCAGAGTTGGGTTGATGGTTGGACTCGATGATCTGAAAGGTCCCTTCCAACCTGGGCAATTCTGTGATTCTATGTTTTGTGCCTGTTGGCAGGCACCATACCAGAGTTTGCCTTAAAGTCATGGCAAGGTCCTCTAAAAAGATCATGGAAGCTGAGGAAGCAGAAGCCCTAGTGTTCGTTCCTCCAAAATGAAATCCCATTTAAGTGACAGTTAACTCTTCAGGGCAGAGATTTCCTGATCTGTTAGAAAGCACCTAGTGTATGAGGGTCCCTGTGGTCCAAATAATCTGGCTAGAGTTGAAGGCATGGAGCAAGTCTTTAGTCACTCACATCATGTGTTGGCACACGTGGCTCTGTTCTCAAAGATCGTTTTCTGATGTATGTTTCATTAAATCAGTTGAATTTTCATGGGTGCTTCTTGTATCATGGTGAATGAGTTAAGACTTTTCTTACGTTGATGCTGAAATGGCTGTGCTAACTTGATACCCAGATAGTTTAGAACATAATTCCTTGCTGAGATGAAATGTCTAGTTTGGCTGATTTGTTTTGCAGAGGTTTCCCTGTAGTAAAGGATTATCTTGGGGGAGGGGTATCAGAACATTTAATTTAGTTTTCTGCTTTACATTGCCCTTTGAAAATTTCTGCTGAGATAGAAGGAGCATGAGTAGATTGGCTAAGTTGGATGTTTAAGGTTGGGTACTAGAAAATCCTTCTCCTTTACGGGGGAGAAAAAACACCCTGAAATCTTCAGAAAGTTAATTTAAGAATTTGCTGCTTCTGAATCTGTAGGTTTTGCTGTCCCTGACAGGCAGCTGGGAGATACCTGGCTGTAGCTGAAATTGCACAAGCGACCTGATGTGCTGGCTTCGGGATTTCTCTGTGGTGTATCCCCTTTGCAGTCTGCTTCCTTGCTGTGCCGCTTCCTCAGGAAGAGCACAGACGTTTTCACACTATTGAATTTGCACATTTCAATACTTCAAGAAGACTTCAAGTATTTCAGTTAATGTATTGCACCCAAGTGTGTTTTGAATAGAGCTGTGTTTGAGCATAGCTTCTGCTGGTTTTCTTCCCTCTCTCCAACTTTGCTTTCCCCTTATCAGCTCTTTTGTGGCTTGCTGAACAGGTTGTGAGACTCGTAGGGTTTTGTAAATGGGTGAAACTTTACATAAGTCACAAGCCCTATAATCCATCCACAGGAGCTTCTTCCTTGCAAACCGACACAGTTAATTTTGACTGCTGACTAGAAATCTCCTTAACAAAGAGCTCTTCCAGAGCGTTGAATCTAGTGTTGCCTGTGTCTGAAAACTTGCTTTTAGGTGTATGCTGAGACAATTTTAAAGCTGTCTTCACTGAATGATGATCTTGCGGGTCTGCGATGAACAAACTTCCCTTTGTGTGCGGATATCATGTGATGCTGCGCTCCCTCCCGTCAAGCGATCTGCTCTCAGATATCGTGTTACTCCTCTTCCTTTGTTAAGGGTAACTTTTGTTCTAGGGCAGTTGTTTTTATTGGGAGCATCTGGCCGTGTTACCTACCCTGTAATGAAGCTGAGCTTCAGACCTTGATTCTGCGCTGGGGTGAAACTTGACTGTTATTAAACTGTCAAATTAGCCCTTGGCCCCGCTGCCAGCAGTCAGTGTGGCGTGGGGCCACTCGCGGTTGTTTCTGACAGAAGTACTGAGCTTGGCACTGGAATGAGACATTGCTGTGTCCCTTCTTTACACCTTTTTCCCTCTGAATTTAAACCTCGGAAGGTCAGAGTAGGGGTGGAGTGAAAGGAAAAAAGCCTTCCTGGTGTGAAACGAGCCAGATCTTGGTGTAGCCCTGAGCGCTTGTTCGAAACCCTTGATCGAGACACGCATCTGGGAAGCAGAAGATGGTTTTCCCCAGGTATTGCCAGCTCTGGAGGGGCAAAACGAAGGTTGCTTCTTCTGTAATCCAATATTTTGGAAGTTTGCACCCCAACAATATGTGCCTGAGACATCGCAGGCTAACCTAAATTCCACATTAATGAAGCACTTCCCTCAGTGAATAAAATCTGAGGAAAAACATAATTAGCTAACTAAACCGAGCCATTCTGAAAGGCTGCCTTTCTTGCATTTATTTCTGTACCCTGAATCATTAATCATCTTGGCTAAATGCCATGTAAAGCATTAGCCAATCTGCAATTTCAATAGCTTTTTGCTTCGAATGCTAATGGTAGTAGCAATTCTAATGATGAATCCTTTACTACAAAAATAGTAGTTAAACCACCTAATCCTGTCTAATACTTGTGACTTCACATTCTTTCTTTACCCACTATTGTTATAGGAGAGGACTAAAAATAGTGCTGTAATCAGTTGATGGAACAACATATTTTAACCCTGGATCTAGTCGTTAGTGGCAAGCCTGTGGTTGACACTGTGCGGTGCTTGTCTTATTGTCAGCTGGTAAATACCTTTTTTATTTTTTTCCCCCCTCTCCTAGATACTATATATGTGTTTATGTGTACGCGCGCAGGGTAGATAGTTTTTAAATAGCGTGCTATGCGAGCTGTTCAAACAAGACAAATGCTGATAGTCTCCCACAGCTGAGTAGGAGGCATTTGTTTCCATCTGAAATTTGTAAACCTTTGGTTAATTTAAGAGGCTTTAACAACTTGTGAGTGTATAAATCAAGTGCTACAAAGTATTTAGGCTGCTCAACCAGCTATATATATTTATTTTTTTTGTCCTCAACATTCTAATGGTGTTTTATTTAGGCAGCAGCCGGAATGTTTTAGTATTTCTTATTCTTGCTGCCTCAGTCCCAGTGTTCTTGTAGTAATGTTGACATTTTTTGAGGAATGTTTTACTAGAAAATATAAAAATTTTGTAGATTTTTTTTTTCTATTACAAATTGAGCGCGACTTAAAATATGGAGGCCTAATAGATGGAAACTTTACATGACACTTGCCTTTTCACACTTGCAGAGCACATATGAGTTAAAAATAAAGAAATATCCAAGTAATAATCACACTTTTGAGGTGCAGCACCCCTAATGTGCCAGTGCAAACTTGGAACCTCTCATCTCTTGTTTTCTCCCAGAACCAAAGTAATGCTATTCATCTTAGGAGCTGGGAAGTTGACACATATAATAGTGACATGGTTTCTAATGTTACTCTGCAGGAGCAGGAAAGCAAAACAAGTGGTGCCATAGCAAGGCGAGGAGCTCGGTCCCATCAAGCTTGTGCAGAGCTTAAATTGTTGGAGGGCTCCCTCCAGGCTCGCCGGGAGCACGACCAGCATCAGCAGAGACCGGGGAGTGAGCCCTTCCCGTGGATTTGTGGTCCCAGCACCCGGCCCTTGCCCCTGCTTTTGTTTGCCAGGGTGGCAGATAAGTTTAGGGTGCTTCCCCCAGAATTCCTTATCTGTGGGATATCCTGGAGTTTCTTTGCTTGGCTGGCAGGACTGAAGGTTGCAGTTGGCCCTGTAATTTGCTGCAGATCAAAGAAATTTTGAAAGCAGCCATTTATGTGTTCCAACTTCATGAACCTTGTCTTTGCAGCGTCCGTCCTACCTCTGTTTTAGCAGGTGCTGACCTGGGGGTTTTGCCTCCTGGTCAGAAGTAGAATTGGGAGAGAGCTGTAATTGAAAGGAGCAGCAGCTGAGGGCTAGATGGGTCCCGGGGTAAGACAGTGTCTGGGGAAGGAGAAGGGCGGCCTTTGAAATGGGGCCACGTGGGGAGCGGCGTTAGGGAGTGGGGAAATGGAGAAACTGGAGAGCTGAGGCTTACAGAAGTAGCCTTCTTGTTTGCTTTGGTTACCCTGTTTAACATAATTGGCTTAATAGAAATAGATAGTTTAAACCCTCTTCAATCGCTGTTACCGCTAATAAATGCAGATATTCGATCTGTTTAATGTTGTCCAACATCAAAAAATAAAATAAAAGTAATAAACCCTAAGGCTTTACAGTGCACTTCTAGAGACAGTTTTTTTTCCATTATCAGCTAGAATATTTCTCAACTGGTTATTTCTCAGCTTCTTTTTCTCCAAAGGACTTTCTATTTGCTTGTTTCTGTTTGTTTATTTGTTTGGTTTTTCTCTTGTACCTTTGGCTTTTTTCTCCCCCCTTTGTTTAGTGCCACCTGTCCTTTCTCTTTCTGGGAAGCATCACTTGCATAAGGAGGAAGAAAAATCCTTTGTGATTAAGAGTGAAATTCAGCCTTTGATAGTTTTGCTGCGTGTCTGTCTGGGTGAATATAAATTCTACATAAACGATAATTCCGTAATACATAAGGCTGGTATACAATCCCCTGAGACACCTGCAGAGCAAGAAATGTGGTACAATATTACACTTTGAATTTATATGTAAAGGTCATATTAGCAACCATATTTGCTTAATATAAGGTGTGGTATTAACAGTGATTATTGACATTAATATTTACCTAATACACTTCAGCTACTTTGCCGGTAGCTAGCAGTTTAGGAAAAAACCCTTGGATTATTCTAGAATAAAAAATACAGTACTGGAAATCCAAAAGGTAAATATACTGTTGCTCTCATGTTAATTTGTTAGGTCCTTCAAATCCCTGTTTAGTAATCGTAAGGACAGTTCGGGGCCCCAGTTCCTGTTAATTTAACTGACTGCAGAATTCCTTTTGACAAGTGCCATTTAGCCCTGTGGGCCTTGTTGTTTGCTAGATTAAAATTAACTGGAGTTTTCAGTACCAGCAGGGCAGCGTGTCCTCTCAGGTGCTGGGGTTTATCGCTGCTTTCCGTGGGCACACTGCTGCTTTTGGAGGTTTCCCTGCTCATTCCTTGCTGTGCTGCAGCTTTTTAGCGTGGGGAACATCAGCCCCTGTTTGGGGATGGTTTGTTAGAGGTGTAACAGGGGAGGTTTGGTCCTCGTCTCTGTAAGTTCCCAGAATCCCAGGCTGGCAGGGGTTGGAAGGGCCCTCTGGAGATCACCCAGTCCAACCCCCTGCCAGAGCAGGGTCACCCACAGCAGGTGGCACAGGAACGCGTCCAGGCGGGTTTGGAATGTCTCCAGAGACGGAGACTCCCCCACCTCTCTGGGCAGCCTGTGCCAGGGCTCTGCCACCCTCACAGCAAAGAAGTTCCTCCTCGTGTTTAGGTGGAACTTCCTATGTTTGAGTTTGTGCCCGTTACCTCTTGTCCTGTCCCTGGGCACCACTGAGAAGAGCCTGGCCCCATCCTCCTGACACCCACCCTTTAAGTATTTATAAGTGTTGATAAGATCTCCTCCCTCAGTCGTCTCTGTTTCCTGAAGAGACCCAAATCCCTCAGCCTTTCTTCATCAGAGAGGTGTTCCAGTCCCCTCAGCATCTTGGTAGCTCTAGTAATTTGTTCCCTGCACTCTCACCCTCTCTTGTGAGTGATCCAGACCCTTGGGTGATGCCCGAGGTGATCGCCTGAGTCTGCTGTGCTCTTCTATACAAGACAAATTCCAAACCTTGAAAATACTGGCTGTATCTGTGACCAAGTATATTCCGGGGGGTCTCAGAAGCAGGGAAGGCTCTCTTGCCTGGGTTTGTGGACTGGTAGGGGAGCAGTAGGTCCAGTACCAAATGGTACCAGCGCATAGAACATCTTCAGCTGCTGGAATATCGCTTTTTCTGTTTCTGGTATAGCAGTATAAATTCAAAAGCGTTCCCGATGCGGACAAGGCCTAGTGTCTGTGTAGCTTTGGGCCCAGGAAAGCAGTTGCTTTGGAGTTGCTGTCATTGAGTTTTGCAATGGTGAGGCCCTCTAATGTTATTTATAAAAAAAAAAAGTGTAATTTTACTGTGTGAGGTGGCTACCTGACAGAAGTTAGCTGCAAGCTGCTTGAGGGATTGGGAAATCCACGGTGGAGATGTTCGATGCTGAGTTGCCGAGAAGCTCTTCTGCTGCGTGGGAGGTTGGGTTTTGAAAGTGACTGCTGACCTAGAGAGAAATCGCTTTGTGTTGCTGCAATGGCAGTAGGTGAGAGCAGAATGTGTTCTGTGTGTTGTCTTGTCCTCTGGAAAATAGGTGGTGGGAATTTGCTATTGAAACTTGGACAGAAAGGCCGCTGTAGTCTCAGCGTGTTTGAGGCCGAGGGGTTTTCTTCAGGAGACTGAAAATAAGATGCGGAGGCCTGACCTAGAGTGACTGCGCGATGAGTAATGCAGCTGTCTCTTGCTTTATCGCCTGTTTTTCAGAGCAAAGGTGAAAATTGGTTAAGAGGGCTTTGGAGAGACTGAATCGACTTCAGCCTCGGCGAAGCGCAGCAATCCGGTGGGTTTGCTCCTGTTTCTCGACGCGGGGCGAATCCGCTCTGGGGTACGCGCTTTGGCCGGGAAGGCAGGAAATTATTTATGAGTCAGTGAAGTGGCTGTAAGCTGGAGCGTGTTACAGTGACATACATTCATATATTAGCCTGCGTGGAAATTATTCTCATTGAAGAAGATTCTCATTAATTTTGCTGAGATTTACATAATTCCTGAGTGCGTACACAGCATTTAATGGGAAGGGGAGGAGTGTTCTTGTGTGGTGAAACTGCTTTGTAACTCTTATTCATTAGCGGCGTTGCTGATGTACAGAGCGTGAATTTTGTTAAGCGGGCTTCAAAATTAAACTTGCTGGTTTGCCGCATTGTCAGAAAGAACGAGTGCTCTTGACAGGAAGGTCGGGAGGGCTGGTCTCGGTATTTGGCAGGATGTGCACTTTGCATTTTGCTTTGCAGAGGCTGAAACGGGGGAGTGACCGAGGGGTGCTGCTGGCCCAGAGCAGGAGTCAGGTTTTGTTGGATCACTTAGGAAGCAATCGGGACTACAGCTGACCTCTCTTCCTGTGATTCCTCGTGTTTCTCGAGATCACCTCTTCCTTCAAGGAACCAGGTTGTCATGTCGTATCCAGATGTCAGGGCATTGCTTCCTCGTGCGGCCAATTTATCTTGGCGTTGTCTTCTGGATTTCTTTCAAAACTCTGGTTCAGTGGTGAACCAGATTTTATGGTAATCAAATCTCATTGATGTTAACGCTCGTCTGTGAAGAAGTTCTTTCTCTGGGGACCTCCTTGTGTCTAGTGCTTACACCATCGTGACTCTGCTCTATGTGTCTGTGTTTGTTAGAGGTCAGTGAGAGTTAGCGGGAGTAGATCCCGATGAAGTGGTACACCATCTATTTAGTTTAATTACCATTTCAGAGTATTGCCTGCCTTTTGGAATATTGAGGTGTACAAAGTCATGACTTGGGCTTTTTAATCTGCTGTTTCGGAAGTTATTTGTTCTTCTTTCAAAGGGAAATGAAGGAGCTGTGTGATATTTGTGCATACGGCGTAAAAAAATGAGGTGAAGAGGTGTTGGTATTTAATATTATAGAAGTGGGGAAATGAGAAGAGGACCTTTTGAATACAGTCTTTGACAACTGAATAATAAACTACCCTGTAATACAAGCAAATAGATACAATGGGGAGTGGAGATAAAGGAACTATGTGACTGAGAGAAAGGGCCTCAAAATTGGTGATTATATACACTTGGAGCTTACAGTGCCCAAAAGTCAGATGCGAAGACCTGATTTAGAAAGTGTTTTTATCCATAACTGTTAGGATTGATGAAAGAGAGATGAGTAGGGCTGTGACTTAAATATCTGTAATGAATAATTTCTTCCATTACCTGACTGGCAGATAGGGAAGCCAATATTGGTTTTTTTGCTTCCGATAGTCACTGGGGCGGAGTATATTTGGGAAGGAGATGGAGGCAGCCCGTGTGTGTATCCCATAGCAGAGGCTAGGGTGGTGATTGGCAAAGAAAGACACGTTTGAAGGACAGCTTCCTTCAGACCCTTACGAGAGGAGTGACAATAATAGCGGTCTGTTAGGTGTGCAATTCGGCCAGGCAGGTACGAAGAAGCTGGAGTGCACTTCGCTTTCATGTTTATCCTGCTTTTTGCCCTTTACCACTCTTCTTATCTTGGTCCCTGTGTCACCTCTGTGGTAATCAATTATCATGGCATCATTTGAAGACAAACATGCCTCTCTGTATTGGAAATGGGCAAATGGTCAGCCCTGGGGAAAGCTATGTATGCTTACTGGACGGAAGCTCTTAGAGAAAGAGGAGTTGCTAAATTGTTGTGGTTTCTGGTGGAGGATCATGAACTTGCATCGAAGGCGTTGACTGTTTTGGAGACGATGTTGTTTTTAGTTACACCAGCTCTAGCTTCTCCACCAAGAATTCAGGCCAGTGTGGGAGCACGGCTTCACATGTGGATGTAAATCACATATTTGTGCTGCTGTAATTGGTTTAACAAGATGGTAACACATTTTTTTACTCGAGACAAATGCTTGAACACGACATCTGTGAAAGCGTTCCTACATCTAATGCGAACAAGTGAAATATATGATTCTAGCATTTTTAAAACTGGATGACCGTGTAACATGCCAAAGTACCAATAAGAAGGGTGAGAGAAGGGGCTGAGGAGTTGGTTCTTGTTCAGACCCTGCTGGATGTTCTGTGTGGGGCTGTTCCTTTCCCCAGAGATGTTAGTGCTGCTGAGCTGTGAGGAGCTGGTAGGGCTGGGATAGGACCAAAACAAAACACAAATGTTTCTTAATATCCTTTTGATTTATGCTAGGAACTCAATGGTTATATCTTTCCAGCAGCTTTGTTTTGAGGTTCCCGTAGCACAACGTCCGCTTTTGGGGGTTTCTTTATTTGGGAGGAGTTGGGGACACACACTAAGCAGCCTCTGGTTCTCCACTAGCGCTTCCCCTAGCGCTGCAGGTCCAGCTGGATCAGTGCCATTGCGGCTGCATCTGTGGTTTGCTGGGACATTGCTTTAGCAGCCAGAGTAGTGAATATCACCTGCTGAATCTCTTCATGTAGTCTCTCTATTCCTCAGATGTCTCATTGAAATAATAATTTGCTGCTGTTCGGCTTTTGTAGCTTAGCATGTCAGGGGGTTGCAGCACTTTCCATGAGTTCAGCTTGAAATGCTTCACAGAAGAATTTGGTCTTACTAATTTCCGTCTCACCTGAGGCAACCGAGATATCTGAGCTGACAGAGCAGCGATGGAGCTGACAGTAAAGGAAAGTCTTTGGTGTTGCCCGGTGCTGGAGTTTCTGGAAAGTGGAGTGCCGTTTTTACTCGCTGTGTTCGTGGTTGATGTGATAAACGTCACCATCAAGGCGGCAAGACTGAGGCATGACTGAAAGTAACTTTGAACTGAGATATAGTAATAAGAGGATACCTTATTTTTAAACTGTGATTCTGAGTGACTAGCTATTGAGGGCTTGCAAATGACATAAATATGTCTTAGATAATTTAACCATATGTTCCTAATCTTTTGCAAAGTAGTGTTGTCACAGAATAGTAGAAGCGTTCAGGCTGGAGGGCCCTTGTGGAGTTTATCTATGGTGCTTTCCTTACATCTGATGTTCTTGGATGACGTCTGTTGAATCTTGTCTTAAAAGAGAAGTAAAGTGTAATCACAACAAAGTCTTGACTTGGTTCTGCTGGAAATAGTGGCAGGAGTATCAGAAGTCAGGGTTAAGGTCAGCGAACATGGTGTAACCGCCTGTAGCACTGGTCACTGGCAGGGCGGCGCATTAGCTTTTAACCCAGCTTTTAAATTTTCTATGCTGTAAATCACCCACCGGGTGTTACTGGGTTCCTTCCCTTGGTCTGGAGGAGCCTGTGTCCAAATCACCTCCTGCGTCTTCAGCGGTGTAAACACTGCGTGCTAAAAAAAGCCCATGAAGGACTGCAGTGAACACAGTGTGTGGATTACTCACAAATATAAACTCTTACCCCTGCTCTAGCAGAAAGGTGTATCGGCTCTGTTGGGTGGCAGGGAGTGTGTACACAGTGAGTAGGAGGTGTGTAGTACTGCTTGTGTGCGTCGTCAGTCTTGCGGCCGCTGTAATAAGCGCTGCTTTGACGGAGGTGTGTTATCTGTGGAGGGCAATCGCTCAGTAGGAATCCTAGCACGTGGCTGAACTCCTGTGCTTTGTCCTCAAGTCCATAGTTGGGTTTTGGGTTTGTTTTTTTTTCTTTGCTTCTGCATGTGTGCTCAGTGGCTGCTTCTGCAGGGACTTGCCTGGATGGAATTTGGGAATGGAAATCGAAAGTGTTTTCTTGCATTTTCAACATATCTGCCTTACTTAGCTAACAGTTTTAAATCGCTGCCTTTTTTTCCTGTTCTAATTGGATGAGTTTTCATCAAAT
Source organism: Sterna hirundo (assembly GCA_009819605.1). Classification (NCBI taxonomy): domain Eukaryota; kingdom Metazoa; phylum Chordata; class Aves; order Charadriiformes; family Laridae; genus Sterna; species Sterna hirundo. Next base: position 6,586,466 of record CM020452.1, on the reverse strand, counting down.
CATGATGGCAGAAAATGGCACAACTCCCCAAGTAAATGTATAGCTACAGGTTCTCCAGGTGAGCAAGGCCCTCCCGGGGCTGTCCCCTTGCTCCCGAGCTCTGCCCCGCACGCATCTGGAAGGATTCCTTCCCATTGCCCTTCCCATGTCTCCTTGCCTTGGATGGCAGGGCCTGGGGTCCCCAGCGTGGCTGTGGAGCCGTGGGGCAGACCAGCAGCCGCTGGGGAAGGAGGAAAAGGCCATACCCTGTCTGGGGGTTTCTTACGGTGTTTTGCACCTCGGTTTGTGCTTCTGGATTTCTACTTGGAGACGTTAATGTGGGTACGGTAACTAAAATGGGCAACTGATGTGAAGGCATTGCTTGCTCTCCTTTCCTCGTCCCCTGCCCCCCATTTCAAATGGCGTTATTTCATTTGCCTTTTGTTTCTACCGTTGTGTTTTTCTCTTTCGTTTTGATGTAACTTGAATGTAAATCTGCCTATTTTGTAGACGTTTTTACTTGATTTTTTTCACCTGAAAGGAAATAGTGCTGACTCGCTTGCTTACGCATTGACTCCCTCACTTGAAATCATGCAACTCGCTGTGAAATATTAGTCTCTGCAATACACTTAGCAAAGGCAGTTGCCTTAGACTTCGTGTGTCTTAAAAGTAATTGCTAGTTTTTCCTTTTTTGTGCATGTATAAATCTAACTATAAACGTTGTAGCTTCTGGGAGTCTTAAAGGTAAGTCATCTTTCGGAGCTCAATAACCTTGTTATGTGCTGTAATATGGAACGTAGCTCTCAGTCTGTGTCAGAAGAATTGCTATAAAACTATGATTATCATTTTAAAAAATAATCAAATACAAGCATTTCCTCACGTATTTATTTTTCTTACCCATCTATAAATAGGTGCGTTCCATGGATGAACTGAATCATGATTTTCAAGCGCTTGCTCTGGAAGGACGGGCTATGGGAGAGGTAAGTGAAAGGCCTATAGAAAAAAATTCTGTGGGTTTTGGGGGGAGGAGGGAAATAAACAACAGGTTTTAAGCCTGCTGGAATGATTCTGAACTTGAGAGTTCTCCATTATGACTGCGAAGCGTGAGAGTGTGTGTGTGTGTGCGCTTTAACAAAATAAAAACCTGTCAGGCTGGAATACATCTTAGTAGGAGGAACAGCTAAGCCCTCCACCTGTTGTATCATCAAACAGTAAAACGGTGGTTGTAAGAGAACAGTTAGAAATATGTCTTGTGACAAGTGTTACAATACTTGTAGCATGTTTATTTTGGGATCTAGTGATCTCAGACCCCATAATATTGTGGGCTGTCTGGCATTGTCTGCTGTCCTGTTTCCACTCCTGGCCACCTTTTGGCTCTTGTCAGAAAGCACAGGGCCGTGTTTCAGGTTTAAAGTAGCTGGGCAATGTCATGGAGGGCTGCAGGGGCGAGAAGTGCTTCGGACAGGTCGAAGGACTGAGCAGGGAGCTGTCAGATAATGGGCCCTTCAGTTCTAACTTTACAGAAACCTAGTGAGAGTTATTTTCATCTGACAGCGCAGTAAGGAGGTGGCAGCTTTGGGGGAGATGGCCATTGGTTTTCTTTGGAAAGGGAGAACTTACCTATTTTTAGGGTGACTTGAAAGAATAGCAAGTTACTGTAGATGGCTGTGTTAGATTCCCAAAAGCTGGATGTAAATGCTTCTTTTCCTTTCCTTGTTCCCTTTTCCTTTATAGTCAGTCCCTTTAGAGGCTTGTGGAAGAACAGAGATGAGAAAATCATGTCTTTTAGGAAGATATTAATGCGCGACAGGTTAGCTTGATACAGGGCTGTTTTGGAGAGTCTTCCTTTTTGCGTTCCTGTCTGTCAAGTCCAGACTGGTTTATTTTCTCCATGTTTAGTCCAGCCTATCTCTGTTACCTAGTTTTATGAGCCAAATTAAAAAATAAAAATCCCTAGAACCCTAAAATTATTTTTCTTTTTTTTTTTGGAGAAAACAGCAAATCAGGACTGTTGTGTGGTGGTATTCATAAGAAAGATGCCCTCAGGTGGAAGACCTCGGGGAATTCATGGTGCTTGCAGCTTGGCTTCTCTCCTTCTTTCCTTCTTTCGCTGGAAGATCAGAATACAGAGTTGTGTTTTAATTTGACAGTACTTGATAGAAAAATCTCTGTTTCTCTAGGTTATATTAACCTACATTGAGACTACTGACTAACAGTAGATGAAAATGATTTACAAAGGAGAAAACATGACATTAAAAATCTGTCTAAAGCTGCTGAAAAACAGCTGATGTGCCTGCATATGAAGCATGCCAGTGGAATGACGGGGGTGTGAATGTTCTGTGAATATTATTTTTTTTAACACCACTTGAGCAAGACGTTTGTTTTCAGGTATAGAGCGCACAGGCTCTTTGAAAGCCCGGTAAGAGTGAGTACGGCACTTGCTTTGTACTTAACGTGGCATTAGGTCATGTTAGCTTAAATGACTGAAGTCATTCCTAAATATGCTGCTTTTTACCAACCCTTAGTTTATTTAGCTGTATCTTGAGAGAAGTGATTTTGGGTTTGCCTTTTTGGAGGATGTGAGGTTTGCCTTCCAATGATGATTTGCCTTCCCCCCCCTCCCCATCATCATCATGATCTTGTAACTGATGCAGAAAGTTTTGGAGATGGCACCCTTTCGTCGCTGGGCTTTGCCACATATCGCAGTGTGCATCTTTTTTTCCAAGGAAATTCACCCTTCTCTTCAAGCTAATACACAGTTCTTGTTTCTCTTGGGTTTTTCTCCCTTAGCTGCACAGTTTCCTTCCTTTATCCATTGACCTAGGTGATTCTATGATTCCATGAATTTTCTCTGTATTTCCTAAGATATTTCAACATACATCCAGCTGGCCGATTTAAGGAACTGTGTAAAATGAGATCCCTGCAGGATAACGCATATTGTCTTTCAAGACTGTGTTCTTCAACTATGAGCTTTGACTTTGTGCAGGATACCCTATGTGTTGTTTAGGCACCTCAGCAAGGCGCTGATGGCTTCCTCCCCTTCTCCTGGAATGTGAAGGAAACTCATGGAGAGAGTCAGTGTACTAAGAAAAAAAAAATTAAGTCTGAAATAAACAAGGAAAAGAGCAAATGGGATTTGTATTTCTTGATCTTGTGTCTTCTGAGCCTTACCTGCAGGAATTACCAATAATCTCATACTTGGAGTTGATAGTGAAAAACCTGGGGGACAAAGATGAGGAAAGGAGTGTTTATGCATTTCATGTATCTTTTTATCTTCTTGTTCTCTTGCTTCTTGGTAAGAAAGAATCTCAGTGGCCAGTCCAGCCCAAACCACGACAACGTCATCATCGTTTTGGTGTTTTAAGGAGTCTGTGCCTCAGAAGACACCAGACATTTTTTAAGGGCACTGTCAAACGATTAAATCTCTTCCCTGGATTTTGACAGCAGGATAGATAATATGTAGTGGCAAACGGGTATCCTAATGTGGGGAAATTAAGAACAGTTAAAAAAAAAAAATCCAGCAACTTTCATCTGCCTTGTGGCTGTTGCCATCACAGAATCCCAGACTGGCAGGGGTTGGAAGGGCCCTCTGGAGATCACCCAGTCCAACCCCCTGCCAGAGCAGGGTCACCCACAGCAGGTGGCACAGGAACGCGTCCAGGCGGGTTTGGAATGACTCCAGAGACGGAGACTCCCCCACTTCTCTGGGCAGCCTGTGCCAGGGCTCTGCCACCCTCACAGCAAAGAAGTTCCTCCTCATGTTTAGGTGGAACTTCCCATGTTCAAGTTTGTGCCCGTTACCTCTTGTCCCACCCTCCCCTGCTGCCACCAGCCTCGTACCCCTGAAATTTCTGTGCCAATCAAAGTGCAATACTTTCTCAAGTGTGAGATTGAAAAGAAGAGCTGCAGAAACCTCTTTTGCTCCACTCTAAAATGGAAAAGATTTGGGCGGAAATGGTCGATAAAGTTGAAAGTCGCCTTCTAAAAAGGGGGTCAGTTCTCCCCCTTTATTTCATGCTCTGTCCAGGCTGGTGGCTGCAAGGAAGTCAGTCATCTTGGAGCCTTGCTACAAGCCATGTCAGCTTAATGAAGTCTTCACTAGTTTTGTATCAACCTCCCTTTCTTGGCAGATGTTGAACTGTAAAGTGGCAGAAAGCGATGGTGTATAGCAGTTGGCGAAGAAAAAGGATGGCGCTTCGGAAGTCGCGCGTTGGGGCTGGTCGGTTTTGCTGCTTCAGCACAAAGACCATGTGTCTTCTGAGACCACTGTGTCTTCTGAGGTCTCTGATCCCAGCCCAGTGATGCTTAGCTGAGGCTTAACATGAGCTATGCAAGTTCTCTTTCTTCTCCGGCCTCCAAGGCAGGGGAGCTGGATATCTGTTTTTCTTCGCTTAAATCCTTCTTACGCGTAGCTTTGCAATATTAAATATTCACGGAGCATCTTTTTGGGGTAGTGGACAGTGCAGAGAGACTGCGAAGTGGTGTTTGTCTTTGTCACCAGTGTGTTACGTGCATTTTGAACGGCGGCAACATTCTTGATTTGCTAGTAGGTTATGCTGTGAGGTGAGCCTGCGTCTAGAATAAAAGAGCAGCTGGGTGAGCAGCTAGCTGTAACTTAATCCAGGAGGGTGGGAGGAGGATGGGAACATGAAAACATTAGGCAAGTGGTGGGTCCTTAACTTCAAAAAAGGAGGGAATTGGACTGAAAATTTTAAGTATGAATATCTGGGGTAACAGTGAATCTCGCCCTACTCTTGAAAAGAAATGCTGGTGAGAAATACCTTCAATTTTCACCTGATAATTTAATTATTGTTCTCCGCTGCTGTGCGCTGCAGGTTTTGGTGCTGGAGTCTAGTGTAGGGTCTGTCTGTGGCCAAATGGGGAAATTGCCACAACCCCTGGGGTTCGTTGTAGTGGATCTCTTAAACAGCAAAGGCTGAAGCGATACGTGGTTGCCCATGTCCATGCTTACGTTCCCTTGATGCAATTGGGTAGGTCCTAGATAAGGCCTTGCACCTCTCTTTTTCTTAAGCGGAGTGGTTGTTACATTGGGCCTAGGCATTCTTGTATCCGGTTTGAAAACCAACCAAAACAACCCACCAACCTAAAAACCCCACGTGACTCTGCTTTCCCTGCTAATGATGCCTTTGCTGCGTTCTCATCAATTCATGATTCATTGGCAGCTGGGCTGGGGAGGATGGACAGTTTTGAATAATGTTTCTGTGCAGTTGTTCTTACGTCTCTAGGGCTAGCAGCTTTAGAAATGGGAAGACTGAAGCCGTGTTTGTGAGGTGCGGTGGTGCCACAGCAGCTACGCTGGCGTGTGGGTCGGAGAGCACCAGCACCAGAAGAACCGAGCAAGAATGCACCAGGACATGGTTAGGTGGCCACTGGCACTGGCCAAGAGGCAGCTTTCGGCCGTGGGGTCAGTGAAATGCAGTTAGATCACCTACTAGCTTCCCATCCTGGCAAGAAGGAGATCTGCTTGATAATTGGGGTGTTTTATTTGTGCTCTCAGACCCTTCTGCAAGCCAGTTTAACACCCTGAGCCAGCAGAAAGCTGCCTGTTCTTTGGGACGGGCCAGCAAAAGCCGTCCCTCTGGCAGCAGTCAGCCCCTCCATGCTCCAGCTGCTGGTGGCATTCCAGCTGGGATTGCTCGCTGTGTGCTCAGCCTCCTGAGCTTGTTTGTTTTTTAGATAGCAACATTTTTTTTCAGGGTAGATAACATCTTAGTGTTTGTAAACCTGCGGTGCTGCCCAAACATGACTTGTAAATACATGCTCTGCCTTCTCCTACCTGTTGCTGCAGATAAACCGAGTTCTCCAGCTGCACAGATGGCTTCTTTTATCTTAATATTTGCCTTGTCTGAAGGGGATCAGTTTACTTAATTTGTCTAATTCGTAATCCCATCTCAGTGGGATCTATATGCAGAGGCTCTGTACTTGGTGACTGTAGAATTGCTTTTGTTGCTGTGTAAGTCGTCCCCTCCTCCCCGCTCTGCTAAATTGAATATTGGCCTAACTCTGTAAGTCCCCGTAAGAGGGCTTAGAAGGATTATTTTCATACTAGATAGAGTCAATTTTAATAAAAACTGGGGAACAAATAAACTAGTCTAGTTCTGAACTGCTGCATGTTCTTTTTTAATTTCCAATCTGAGGAACTGGATGATATTCACATAAAATAATTTTGTTTGGGTGTTGTTTGTGTTGTTTGGTTTTGGTTTTTTTTTTTTTCTACATTGCAACAGACAACTTCCCCCGAGGAAAAATTCATCGTCTTGGGGGCCTGTTGTATAATTCGGTACAGATGATTACTGCTTGCTAAACCTCTAGTTTTGGTTGGAGCAGTGTTTTACAGAACAAGGACCCCCGTTGCCATCTCTTTAATGGCGCTTTTTGTTTTTTCCCCCCCAATACCTGTAAATATATCTGGCATCTGTACGTACAATAAACGCTGATACTCTGTTTCTTTCTGCTCATGGTACAGAGCTTCCAGTTGGAAACTTTATTCTTCCAGGGGCGAAAAGATTAAACTGGAGGGACAGAGATGTAGCTGTTTGTGCAGTAAGGGGTGTCTGTGTGTGCACGAGATAGTGAGCATTAGAATTTTTTCGGATCCTGGTCTGTGATTCACTGCAAAACTGTAAGAAGATGTTTGGGTACAGCTCTTCAGGATCCTGTTGGGTGGGTGTGTTTTGACCCTTAAGAAAAGGGGTAGAGGGTGGGCAAAGTAATAAGGGGCTAACTTAGTCTCAAGTCGCCCTCCGGCCAGGTCTTGCTACCTTTTGTGGTGGTGACCCAGCCTGTATGGTCAGGAAAACTGAAATATTTGTTTAAATGAACAACCAGACTGCAAATAAAAGCTTGCTTTGTATATTCCACTTCATAACACGGCTTGTTGCTGTGGCTTATAAACACATATTCATATGAAGTGTTCGTTTCCCTCGTCTTTCGGTTAGGCGCGTACGCCTGGCTTGTGCAGCTGTACATGATGTGGGTCTGAACATGATGCCTCACATCTGGGGGTGTCCCTGTCCACATCCTCAGTGCGTAATTTTGTTATAATTGAGATTTGGAAGCGTCTTGTGGGCCGCAGCGCGCTGTGTTGGCAATACTGGTTTATTTTTGTTCTTACAGTGGCCAGAAGGTGCGTTTGCAAACGGATTCCCTTGCCTCCTGGAGCCCCTCAGCAGCCACGTTCGCAGGCTGCTCTTTGCTGGGGCTCGGGCCAGTTTCCTCCGTGGCCCCACAAAAGGTTACTCTTTGGCAAGAGGGGTTTGAGGGAGGGGGACACACGTGCTCTGGCGCCTGGGACACCCCGGGGAGACACCTCTGCCTGGGGTTGCTGCTGAAGACTCAGCCTTGTCAAAGCCCGGCCTTACTCCCATGAATTCTGCTGGAGCTGCCAGTTTGGAAATGTGTTGTAAATTTTAAAATTAACTTTAAAACGAAAAAAAAAAAAAAAATCTTATTTTGCTACCACTGTTTATATTTCACGAGAAAGTGAGTATTAATACCAAGTATTAAATACTCAAGGTATTAATACTAAGAAGGGAGGTTGAACTTAGGTACCTGCAGCAGCCTTCCTCAGGAGAAGCAACTACTGAACTTCTACGCGTGTTTGCTTCAGATTTTAGGATTGCTTTAAAAATACTGAGATTCCCTGTTGCTGCAGCTGTACCGACCAGGCAGTTGCTGGGCTCCCTGTTGCCCTTTTCTGTGCCGCTTTCCAGATGCAGGTTTCCTCGTAGCTTTGCATTATATTTGATTTTTTGCTTAAGTTCCATTTTGCCTTTTACCTTAAAGTAGAAATAAATTTCATAAGTTCAGAATGGACTATTGCTTTTTTTTGTGTATATCAGTAAAACTTCTTAACATTTTGGGAACTCGAGAGCTTATGAAAGGATTTTAATTTTCTTGTAAACTAAAGATTTCTCTTTCCTTGGAAAGCAAATATCCTGCTCGCTTTTTCCGTGTCTCCTCTCTGCAAGCCCATGCCCCCTCTCATCCTTCATTTGAGGTGTGACTGTGGAACAGATGGTGTCCTTCTGGAAGGTGTTGTCAAAGGAAATGAGAAGTCTTTAGTTGCAGCTAAAACTTTGTTTAATCGGCCGGCATCGCTTTCTTCAAAATTCCTTGAAATGGAATGGGGAGGAGAGTGGTTATTTTTACTGGGGTGGCAGCAGCGGGAGTGAAAAAGCTGCATTTCGTGAAACATGGGAATGACAGCAGCTTACAAGAAATCCTAACACACCTGATGTGTGTTTGTGTTTATACATACTCGAGAGCACTGACTTGGCTTTCACCTCCTTCGCGTCACCCCGCGGTGCAGATGGAGGAACAGGTTAGTCTGTGTGTTTTGAAGTGAGTTTTGCTGATGGGAGTCACCTGGCCTTACGTTGCCTGGAGTTATTTTTGGCTTATATAGAAGGGGAGCGCCGTGCAAGTTTCCCTGCTTTTCTCCTTCAGCGGAGAGAATCACGAGCAGTCCTATGCCGCGTTTACGGTGCAATGAGAAATCCTAAAGTCCCCAACAGCGCTTCTAAAAAGTGAGTGACGTGCCGATATCTCACGATATTTCTGCTGGTTGCAGAGAAGGACCAGCTGGGGAAAACACTCTATTGAAAACTGAGTATTTTCTACTCAGTGGTTTGAGAGTTTAAAAGAACAAGTTGAGTCTTGTCCTCTCGGTAGGAAAAAGACAATAAAACCCCAGAGGTAGCTTAGCACTTGGATTAAAAATGCTTTCTTTAAATTTTAACCTTTTTGAGAGGTTTGGGTGAAAATGACTTGCTGCTGAAAAGGATTGAAACTAAAATGAGATACCTTGTAGAGAAAATAGGCAATTAGATGGTCTTGCTTGGACAGACCGTGGCCAAAATACGGAATTTGTGGGCAGGGATGGTGTGCCAAAGAACGGGGAAAACAAAAGTTCTGGTACTCAAAGCCAGCGTTTTGGACGAATATTTGACCGTAGGGAAAGGAAGGAGAGAATTCTTGTACGCACGGAAGAAATTCTTGGCTGTGAGGCTGGTGAGACTGGCCCAGGGTGCCCAGAGAAGCTGTGGCTGCCCCATGGTTGGAAGTGTTCAGCGTCAGGCTGGACGGGGCTCTGAGCGACCTGAGGGATGCTGAAAAGCTGTCCGTGCCCATGGCAGGGGGTGGGTTAGATGATCTTTGAAGGTCCCTTCCAACCCAAACCATTCTGTGACTTTGGACTCTGCCTCCGTAATGAATGCTGCGAGGCCCTGTGTGTCCCTGACACTTTTTACGCAGGTATTTCACCTGCCTCGGGGACAGCCCAGGTACCAGAGTCCATATGTCTAGGTAGGGTTGAAGTGCACATACTTTTGGAGGACTTCGGAGTACGCTGCATTGGGCCCGGGCACAGAAGGCGAATGAGCTCATCTCGTCCTTTGTTTGAAAACTAATCTGAAAATATTTTGGTTTTAAGTTAGCAGGAGGAAGGGTATTGCATGTTGGAAGAGGAGGTTAGGGCGGGGAAGTTAGTTACACAAGTGTATACTTCCAGTAGAAGAAAAACTGCAATTTAATTGAGCAACATTTATCCGTAAATAAGTTTTGTTTAGCGCTGTGGCAGCAAACAGCACACACGTGTACGGTGTCTTCGCCCTTGGAGGATCTCGGCTGGTTCCGAAGTGGCGACCTCTGTGCTGGCGCTCCCGGTGTGCATGGCACAAGAGGGGTGTTACTGCCTCACCTCATCCTAAAACTTGACCTGTTGCGTGTTAGTTTGAGACGTTGATTCAACCCCCGTAGGTGAGGATTGCTTTGTTTTACATTCCCGTGTGCTTGTACAGCCGACGTGCGGGTGTACGCATCAAAGTTTCAGTTCAGCTGGGAAATGCCCCCGCGCCAGCTCTGGCTGGGGGGTGTTTGTGCCACTGGAAAGCCCGCGCAGCTCCGTACAGCTTGAGGTTTGACTGCCAGCAGCGCTCCTGCTCCGAGCTGTGCTCAGCCGCCGTGCCTGCCCTCCATCTTGTGCCTTTACAAGGGTTTTTTTTTTTCCAAAGGGATTGCATTTATTTATTTATTTTTCCCCTCGCCAGGCGACTGCCGTGTGTAAGTCGTGGATTGATCTTCTTCTTTACTGAGCTCAGCGCAAAAGCAGGATTACTTTCAGTCGACAGCAATTTTGAGTATTAGTTAAATAGCTGAATGGAATTGCGCTCTTATCTGTGGTGGGCTTTTTCTTTTGGTATGGTTTTGTTGGGTGGTTTTTTTTCTTTTAGGATTTGAAAGGAATTCTGCTTATCAGATGTGGGGTAAAATCGATGTTGCTTTCATTATAATACTTGTCTTCTGTGTAATCTGTCATTATCCAAATCGGAACCTCAGGTTTAATCTCAGATGTACAGACCTGCTTTGTTTCTGAGTAAACAGATCTTCCTTAAGTTAAAAAGTAAATAGCGAGCACAACTTTTCTGATCGTCTGTCTTAAAACCAGAGTACTCTTCAATCATTTACGCTTGCTCCATCTTCACCCGGCAGCCTATGTCTTCTGTTATGCTGTAGCCTTAAATTTGCGCGTCTGCTGATGGAGTATAGAGTTATCAACACTTCTAATATATAGGAGACGTCGACTAATCTGATGATTCTTGTTTGTTCTATGGTAATTTCAAACAGATGCAAGTACTTGTTCGTCTTTCAGTTCCTTTAGTTTTATTCCAAGTTCAGCAGGCGAGGCTCATTTATTTTGTTAATTTGCTCTGAATGCACTGTTGTTTCCTGCCTGAACTGCATACATCTCATTCAGCCAGAAGATTTAATTTGAAGATTGTATGCTTGACATCTAAGGCACTTAAGCAGGGCTCGAAATCCCCCTTGCCATATGTAGATGCCGCGCGGCAGGTGTTTCCTTGGTGGAGTTGGTATTTTCAAGATACATCTGCTACATAGGGCACATCGCTCTTTCTGCCATCATCTGAACTTCAGAACAATCTTCCTTGGATTCATTCAAGCCAAGGATGACTTTCTGTCTTGTTCTCAGTAAGTGCCTAACCGCTTTCTCTTCATCCGGTAGGAACAATACATGCGTTTAGGTGGGGTGGCCCAGAACTGTTCACTCCTATTAGTGTTTAGAAATAACCTTCGTAGAGTGGAGAGTCCTCAGGAGCCATTCAATAAGCGAGAAGTGAGAGCTCTTGGCACCTCTTGAGTTATCCTGTCCCTGCCAGCATCAGAACTGCAGTGTTTGAAGGCAAGAATTAGCACTGGAAGTGCTGGGTAGTTTTGGAGGTACCCTCCCCGCTCAGGTGGAAATTGTGATAATGTTCTGATCGGAACAGGTTTTTTTCCACTAATGTTTTTTTTCTGGAAATTAGCTCTCATGCTGAGAGGCTGGAGAATGTAAATTGTATGTGTGTGCTTACGTGTGTGGGGTTCATAAAGCATTTAAGAATGTAAGAGGATTGCTGAGATTGAATCATTATCTCAGTTGCTGTATGGCTTTCACCCTAGGAGTATATAAATATTTTGATTATAAAGCATGTATCAGTTTGTGTTTAATGATTGATTCATGTTTAGAAGGGAGACGCTTATGGTTTATGTTTGCATTTTATACTTATTTTAATCATGCTTTGTTTTGTTTTGTTTTTTTAATTGCAGCAGCTGTTGCCGGGTAAAAAGTTTTGGGAATCTGATGATTCCAGCAAAGATGGACCAAAAGGGATATTTCTGGGAGATCAGTGGAGAGACAGTGCTTGGGGAACATCAGGTAGCTCAATTATTTACTTAATTTAGTCGGGGTTGAATACAGAAATGTACGACTCATCTACTCAAAATTGCTGGCCAGTCTGGATGACACAGCTTTTCAAAGATATTTTTTTTGAAAATACCTGTTTTACCGAATAGAAAATGAATAGAAAACCCCACATTGCTTCGTGGTAGAGTTAAAAGATATCCATAGTGATAAAAAGATTGTCTAATGTGAACATGTGTACCTTTATGTTTATCTGCTTAAAAAAATTTAGATTGCCATTAAAATTTCAATTTAAATTTTCTAATGTATTTTCTGCCTTGGGATGGATTACTTTAAGTTTGAACAAAGATCTTAGAGAAAAAAATTAGTTAAAAAAAAACAAAAACCAAACAACGCCACGATTTTTTCAATACTAAACCAACCAACCAAAACCCAGCAATATTCACTTTAAAAAAAAAAAAGAAAAAAGAAAGCGATGTTTTGAATTAGTAGTGTTGAAGTTTATCTGCCAAGAATTTTGTTCTTGGATTAGAGACTGCCCCTTATTTTGGACTTAAGGGGAGAGCGTTCAGGTTGGTGTTAGTTAAACGTCAAAAAAAAATTGGAATTTGAAATGCTAACCTGTTACTTTTTATTTTCTGTGCTTCCTATATGTAATGAATATGCTCCTTAAACACTTCGGAGTGTCTTGTGCAGTTTCCAAACAACTGCGCAGCGCTCCGGCTCCAGGGGAGATGCGATTTACAGGAGCTTCACCCTTGTGTGGGTGGCTTTTTTTTTTTTTTTTGCTGCTGAAAATATCCATTATTAAAGTGAAGGTATTATTTAAATTTCGAAATGGCTGTGAAAAGGGGATATAAAGCTGCTCAGAATCCGCTGGGTTGAACCTTGCGGTCTGGCTGGGTGCTGGGGAGATGCTGGGGAGCTGCTGCCTCCGGCTGTCCGACCTGCCTGCCCGCAGCGGGTCTGGGGAGCAGCGCCTGCATCCCACCCTCCGCGGCACTTTGGGCCTGGTTTTATGAATATAAACCGAAGTTGAGGGTGGATTAAAGGGCTGAGCCAGACTCTGAACAGCAACAGTGGAGAAGGAGACTTTCTCCTTTGCTGCTTCTGTGGCTGGTCGGGTTACATCCACCAGACAGGCAGGGTAGACATCTGGGGGAGGTAACCTCCCACGCCGCTGATCGCAGATCTCCATGAGTCAAAGCCCTTCGTCTCATCTCTTCCTCTGTTTATTCTCAATTAATTCTGTGCACCTTAACAGCCTTTATTCCTGAGCCACGGCCTGAAATGGTGTCTGTGAGTCAGGGGAAGTCATAGTTTCCCCTTTTGCTCATCTAAAACGAAGAGAACAGCCACGGGCTGAGCAGTTGGTCAAGGTGGCTGCCCCAGAGCAGCTTGGAGGTGGGGTGTGGAAGTGTCCTTGGCCAGGAGACTAGTTTGTTCCATGAACAGTGGAACTAACGAAGCCTGGTTTTTTTGTGAGATGCCCTTTGCTCCATCCATTTTCCTTTCTGTCTGTGTCCACAGCATGCACTGCAGCCCTCCCCTCTGGCTGTGGTTTTCCACTACTCTACCTTGAAGTTGGAGTTTTAAAACACTTAAAGCCAGCACCGCCAGGAGCAGCAGTCCTGGCTGAGGCAGGGCACTGCTTTCTTCCCCTCCTGGTGGCACAAGTAGTTCTGCAGCAGTGCGGTGAAACCTGCTGTGGGGAACTGATTTGCGTTAAAGCTAGCTTTTATCTTTTCTTTGTTAACTTTATCCTGGAAAAGCCTCCCTAGTCCACTTTGTGGCCACGTAGATGCTTGTGCTGGCTGGAGGGAGAAGGCAGCAAAGTGTAGCCAGGAGCAGTGATAGAATCGAATTACTTCTCTTGACAGCGTATTCCCGCTTTATAAGGAAGCTGCAGTATCAATATCATTCCGCGTCCCTTCCACCATCCCCGGGGAACTACTGGATCTGCTGCCTGTTATTTTTCACTCGCTGACTATTGCCAGGCTGAGCAGCCAGGAGCAGAGAAGCTCTTCCCTTCCCTGGCTGGGGATGGAGGGCCGCTTTCTGCTGCCCAGCCGGCAGTTTTTACGGAGCTCCTAAGAACTTGGAGACATCAATCCTTGGTCTGTTCTGGTTGGATCTCAAACCCTCCTGGTAAAGGGATGGGGCTGATGCAGGAGGCCAGGGAGTGAGGAAGAAATAATGAAGTTCTCATAAACTTTTCCTTGAGGGAGTAGCAGCTAGGAGAAACTCTGATCGTGATGAGTATAGCAGTTCATATGACCAAGAAAACAAACGTAGGCTGGTGTAAGAGTAGGATGATGTTTTAAATGACAAACCAAGACTGATTGTTTTTTCACTGTACTAATGCAAGAGTTTTACTAAAAACTAACATGTAGAACTTTATGTTTGGTTTTTTTTAACGGCAACCTTTACTTAGAGACTTAAATTTATCAAATTTTATGATTTTTAGACTTTAAATGTAGTTATCGCTTGTAGGTTTACAGGTTCTAGTATTTAAATATGAGAAAGCCATCCTGCTTTTTCTCATGGACATCATCAGAGTTAAAAAGCTGGCACTTCTTAGGACAATTAAGACCCTAGAGAGTACGTATTTAATGACTTGCCTCCTTTGAATAGTTGGATCTATTTATAAGAATTACACGTGTTTTTGTTCCAGATCACTCTGTTTCCCAACCAATTATGGTTCAGAGAAGACCTGGTCAGGGGTTTCATGTGAATAGTGAAGTCAACTCAGTGCTTTCACCACGGTCAGAGAGTGGAGGACTTGGAGTTAGCATGGTGGAGTATGTGTTGAGCTCATCTCCTGGAGATTCCTGCCTAAGGAAAGGAGGATTTGTAAGTGTGCCTGATTCTGACATTTGAGTTCCCATTATGTTGTTTTCTCCATTTGCTGCTTGGTTCGTTTGTTTGTTAATCCATTCCTAAAGGCAGATGTTTCTTTTATTTGCTCTTAGTTCAGCTATCTTTCTTAAAATGGGCCGGCTCGCGGTTTAACCGTTGTTCTTGACTTAGGGGATGGAGTGTGGGAGATGGGTGTAAAGGATGCGAAGGTCTCTGACGTTCCCTGGCTCTTTGGATAAGCACGCCGGCAGTAACACCCCTTCTAAGCTTGTCATTGGAAAAGCATGCAAATATACCTGTGGTTTTTGAAAGAGCATGTGGCTGCTTTGGTGCTGGCTAAGAACAAAAAGCTCCATGTAACAATGCTAGAAACGTGATGTAGCTACAAAAGCCACTCCAGCTGGGGAATGCTTCCAAGGGCATCTTGTTTCCTGGGGAGAAATGGCGTTAGTCGCTGTACTTCGTGGGGTGGGGAGGGAAGCACAGTCGCTGCTGCCTCCAGGGTAAGGTTGTGGTGAGAGACGCATAATCAAATCCCATCCCTGGAGTGGGGAAAAAGGGGCTGCATTTGAGCTCTCCCTCTTCAGCCAAGTGCTAGATCAGGAATTGTCAAAAACCATAAAAGCGGAGTAGGTTTGTTACTGTTCGACTGCTGTGCTCAGCTCTTCAGGGAGCTGATTTGTGGTTTCCTTCATCCATCCTCTTATTTTTGTCCCTCATTAGTGGGCACTTCATAACCTTGTTGAACCCCGAGCCTAAGGAAGGGGATTTTTTGAGAAATGAACAATCAGGGGAAGGAGCCAATTTATCATCCCAGTTGGGGGTTAGAGAGGTGTCTGCTCGGCAGCAGTTGATAGCCAGGGTGCCAGTTCTGAAAGGAAGGGTCTCACTGGTGAATACCACGTTGTGTGGGTGAGAATCGGGCTCCAAATTTGTATTTACGATTGGCATTTCCAAGTCTGTCCATTAATATTAAGGAAGCACGGTTTTCTTTAAGAAGAAGCATTACATGATGATTGCTTTTAGAACAATATTTTTTTTCTAAATATGGGTGGGGGGCGGGAATCCTCCCTTCCAAATAGAGAGAATGGAAAAATGATTTGGTTGCTACAAAGGTTCCAACGCCCCATTATGTACGGAGGGCTCTTCCCTCAAATGAAGTGGAAGACGGGGTTTGAATGTCGGTCTTTTTGACAGCACCAAAGCTGTCTCTGATAAATATGTTTATATGCCCCTTGCTGGTTTTTATCATAAATTATGTTGTTTTTCCTCTCCCTTTTGTTGTTCAAAACTCTGCCCCTGGCATAATCACCCTTTATTCTTCTCCCAAGTGAAATAAAATGCAGACATTAAGGGCAGGAGTGCTGCAGATGTAATACCACTCACAAAATGCTCAACAGAACAGAAATCCTTTTTTTTTTTTTTCCCCTCTCTCTTTTTATTTTCTCCCTTTCTCTTCTCTCCCCCCCCCCCCCCCCCCCCCCCCCCCCCCCCCAAATGTGCTTTAGGATCCTGTGAACCAATGATCGAATAAGTCTTTGACGTGAGCGCTTTTAAATGAGCCATACCCTGGAATTCACTGTGCAAATCACAATAATGCCCCCCAAAACTGAGGTTCTGCTCAAATACACGCACTTGTCCAGTCAGTTACTGCATCTTTGACACCAAGAGAGTGACTTTCAGAGAGGCACTAATTCACTTTATACCCCTTGGATACACGCTGTCGTATTTAAAAGTTCCTAAATTAATTTTGAAGTGCCCAAGTGCTATCTAGAAAAAGGGTTTGGATAAGGATTCTTTAAAATTATTTTGGGGTGGGATTTTAGGGCCCATGGACGCAGACCCTGAGTTACTAAAGAGAAGAAACTGAATAGATAGATAAAACCTCTCTTGGAGGAGTGAGAACTTAATTCTTTTATTTCTTCGATTATGATTGACAATTTTACTTTTTTTACATTTTTGTTTGTAAGAACTAATGTTTGTAAGTGACTTACTTTATTGTGACACGTTTCTTTGATTTGTTACCCTCTCGGCATAAAAGTAACATTGATCTGAAAGCTAAGCTTATTAAAATAATGTCTCTTTTGCCTAGGGGCCAAGGGATGCAGAGAATGATGAGAATGACAAAGGAGATAAGAAAAATAAGGGCACATTTGATGGCGATAAATTAGGAGATCTGAAGGAGGAGGGGGATGTGATGGATAAAACAAATGGTTTGCCTGTGCAGAATGGAATCGACGCAGATGTCAAAGACTTCAGGTACGTGCACCATTAGGTAATAATTAATCGGTGTCGCGCTATTTTGAAAGGTCTTCCACGCTGTAGTGAAAAAGCCTTTGACTCACTGAAACAGTGTCAGAAGGACGTTATAATGCACACAGGGAGGCACTGGGGGAAGGTGGAGGATAACACCTGATAGCTCTCATCTGCGCGGACCTTGTTCTGTATAGTGTCATCTTCGTTTATTATCACACCTGTTTTTAATTACCCTGTGAGGGATTCCAGTGGAAGTACCTGCCGGAGATGTTGAGTCGTTGTATATCCTAGTCTAAATGATAGACTTGGGGGTTTGGACTCGTTCCTTGTAGCTCTCAGGAGATTAAAGCCTTCCGAAACTGGGGCTATGGATGTTATCGATGCATCAGTGTTTCTCGCTTGCTTACCCACTTGCTGGGCCTCGTGTTGGCGCGTAGGAAAACCGTAAAAGCAAAACAAACGTGCTGCTGGCCCTCGCGTTGAGATGAGCGGTTTCCCACTTGAGTCCAATGCTTGCGTTGGGTAATGAGGAAACCATGGCAGCTACTTTAGAAAGGTTTCGAGTGAGATGCAATGCCAGAGTGTCACATGGTTAATAATTACCAAATGGCTTTATGAAAAAATAACATTGGCATTTCTGAAATCCTGCCTTGTTATGACTGAGTCTCTCAATTGAGGAGAAAAAAAGAAACTGTATTTTTTATACTTGTATAGTAACAGTTCTTTGAGGCGGGGAAACTGGGGGTTTTGTGGGTGACTTTTTTTGTTTGTTTTTTTTTTTTTTTTAAATACATAAATTATTCTGTAGGATTCATTTAGGGAACTATTTCAGGCCCTCCTAGAGTTTATTTTTCCCTTTTTATCACAACATCGACAAGTGGCTCTGGTGAGTACTAGTGTCTGTTGGTGTTGATCGAAGCTGTGACGTAGCATGAACTGGACGTGCTTAGTGAGCAGTATCTTCTCTTCCCACGTAGCCGTACACCTGGTAACTGCCAGAACTCTGCCAGTGAAGTGGATCTGCTGGGTCCCAACCAGAACGGATCAGAAGGCTTAGCCCAGCTGGCGAGTACTAATGGTGCCAAGCCGGTGGAGGATTTCTCCAACATCGAGTCCCAGAGTGTCCCTCTGGATCCCATGGAGCACGTTGGCATGGAGCCTCTTCAGTTTGATTATTCTGGCACTCAAGTACCCGTGGACTCGGCCGCAGCCACCGTGGGGCTCTTCGATTACAATTCCCAACAGCAGGTAATGTGTCGGCCGTTGGTCCTACCCTACCGCTCCGGTTCCTCTGGCAGAGTCCTCGAGGGGTTGGGCGTGAGCTTGGCCTCTCGGCTTGGGGAGAGGGACGGAGGAATGGTTTCATCCCCTCTGCCATCTATAGAGCGCCGCATGTGTCCTCCCAGGGAGCTCCGTGCAGGAGAGCTACGGACCTGGAATAAGCACCAGTTACCAACAGCATTTTTACGTGTCTTTAGTCATTTTTAGCTTGAGTAAGTTTGCATTGGAGAAGAGCTTTAAATTATAAAAACTGCTCAACAAAAAATAAAACTACCCTTGAGCCCTTAGAGTGACTTAAAGGCCAAACAGCCATTGAGCCTGGGTGTTGGGCCCTGCTTTGGGGTCTGCAGTACCCAGCTGGAGCAGGCTGAAGGAATAATGAGTTTAAACTGGCTCCCTCCTACCTGAGCGTGGGTTAAAACCCGAGGTCGGAGTCCAATACTACAAAACTGTTATCTCAGCCCAGCAGGTTGGTTTGACCTTTTCTCCCACACAAGTGGCCCAAGCTTCTCCTCCCGGCCAGGGAGCACGAGTCCTCGCTCTGCTCTTGGCTTCTCCTGAATGCCGGGCCCAGGTCCAACCAGCGACTTGTAATCCGCTCCTGCGCCTGCTAGTTTGGGTAACGATTGTAAACTTTTATTGCCTTCCTTTTGTAACTATAATATCCCACAAAGAAGAATAAAATCCTTTGTTGTAGCTGATTGCAAGAGTATATAACTAGCCCGAGCTTTCCTGAAATATCTGATCTTTTTTAGCAAAGTAGCCTGTTGGCAGGCTGTATTGGAGAGAGACCATTGCCAAGTTTGTGCTGAAGGCAGAGAGTTATTGTAGTCTTAAAAGCAATGTGAATATCTGTGTTATAGCTTGATCGGTTGTTTTGTTATATAGCATGTTTGGGAGGTTAATGATGGAAAATTTTTTTAATGATTAAACTAAATAGCTGTAGTAGAGTTCAAAAACAAAAAAAAAACAAACCAACACCTAGTTTGAAGTCTGTGTCTTACTCCAGTGTAGGACCTCGAATGCAGGAATTACTTTCAAACAATGAAACTTGTCTTTTTTTTTAAAATGGTGTATTGGAACTAAATAAGTGAGCAGCTTTTTAAAGAACTGTTAGATATGGGAAAATAACTGCAGGAATGCGAAGCCTGTAATTGGCGTTTTGTCAGTGTTTTCTGTTTAAATTAAGGCTCATTTACAAGTTCAAGTACCTTTTTTTTTCTTTTTTTTTTTTTCTTTTTTTTTTATTTTTTTATTTCCAGCCTTTAAAAAAAGGCTTTAAAATTTGGCATGGCTTGCACCTAGCTAGTGGAAATCAAAACTCTCGAAGTAAGACCGACCTGGAAAGCACGCTGATTCCGGAAGGGATTGCGGTACAGTGCTCTGGCTGGCCCTGTAGGCAGATCTGGCTCATTTGGGGTTTTTTTCATGTTATAAAGTGGATGGGTGATATCCACGTAGAGCTGCTGTCACCTCCACGTCATCACGCTTGGAACTTTCTGCTGAGTTTGCCTGTGGAGCTGCGGTTCTCTCTGTGAGCTGTGACCTCTGAATTCTGGGGGGAGCTGGGAATGAGCAGGTCAGGCTGTTTAATGATGACTGTTATTTTTGTTTCGGCTTTGTTGTGACAGCTCCTTACACCTCCAGTAAATGCAAACGACAGGCTTGTGTTGGCTGTATTAAAGACAAGAATTCAAAAATTCACTCTTCTGCCAAATGTGAGCTCTTGGTGCGCATTTGTGTAAATGCAACACGCCTTGGCTCAGAGTTGTACCCATTTTTTTTTAATATATGACATCCAGCGGCCAGTGTTTCTTGGTATTCGCTGTCTGCCAGTTATGGCCTGTATGAAAGAAACCTCTCTTTTGGCTGTATATTTTTTTTCCATTCAGTTGTCAGGAGGAAATATGTCCTGAATAAAAGGATCTCGTCTGCAAAAGTGTCTTTCTCGGTCCGTTGGGAAGCATCGTATACTTTGAAGGGATTACAAGCAAGTACAGCTAAAAGCAATATTAAGAAGGGAAGGTCTTAACCACGTGTAATCTGATTAGAGTTGTCAGATGTTTATATTGCAGAGGAAACTGGTTTATAGAAATCTAATCTTGCAACGTTCCCATAACTGTACAGTACAGCCTGCCATGGGCTGCTTCCTTGGAATTCCCTTGATGAACTTGTTGTAAGTGATACTTCGTTTGTGTACACGTGTGAGAGGAGGAAATAACTGGGCTTTTGGAAATGGCAAGTGATCCCAACACTGAGTGTTGGGGGGGTTCAGCCTGGAGAAGAGAAGGCTCCAGGGAGACCTTAGAGCCCCTTCCAGTCCCTAAAGGGGCTCCAGGAAAGCTGGGGAGGGACTCTGGATCAGGGAGGGGAGCCATGGGATGAGGGGGAATGGTTTTAAACTGAAAGAGGGGAGATTTAGATGAGATCTGAGGGAGAAATTGTTTGCCGTGAGGGCGGCGAGCCCCTGGCCCAGGTTGCCCAGAGAAGCTGTGGCTGCCCCATCCCTGGAGGGGTTCAAGGCCAGGTTGGACGGGGCTTGGAGCAACCTGGTCTGGTGGGAGGTGTCCCTGCCCAGGGCAGGGGGTGGCACTGGGTGGGCTTTAAGGTCCCTTCCAACCTGAACCATTCTATGATCCTACTGAACTTCTCCGAAATGACGTCAGTCATTTGGAGGTTTTCACTCTGAATGGGATTTCTAATCGGCTACAATGCTCTGTGCGTACAGTCTTACAAATTCTGCCTCGCTTTGTAAATGCCAGTTAATGCTCCTGTTAGAAGAGGTTTCTTTTTCCACTTACAGTAGACCACAGTTTAATACTGCTATGTAGTTTAACTTCAGTTTCCTATCCAGTAGGGTTCCAAATAAGGTGATAAAAAGCTGTTATTTGAGTTTTTACTTTTTGCTTTGATTTTTGAATATAGGTCTTTGCTGTCAGCAGATGGAGACAGTGCATTGAGGCTGTAATAACTCTTCCTAAATACGTAGAGTTGATGATTCCCAGAGCTCGTGCGGCGTAGGGGCTTATCTGGCAAAGTAAAACCTGAAATTGTGGTTGTTTTTGTTGGCTCCGTTTCCTTGTGCATGCGACAGGCTGTGTGAAATCTGCAGCTGCAAAAGGTTTTAGCTGTTCACGCTGACTTGCTTCTGGGTAAGTTGTGTGGAGCCCGGGTTTGCAGCCTTGCAGGAACTGCGATTCGGAGCAGGCAGAGGGAGAGGCCGCTGTTTTGAGTCACTGCCGAGTGCATGGCGTAGATACTAACATTTATCTGACCTTTCTCTGGAAGGGAAACTCCATAAAGATTCGAGAGCGGGTCCGCTGCAGGAGGAAGGAATCCAGCCTCTTGCTCACAGCACAGGGGAACGCAGAACATCTGCACGTGGTTTTGAAGCAGCTGAGGAACATTGTCTGAGGAAGCGAGTGTCACCAAGCTGGAGCTAAGCCTGTAGGTTTCTTTGACTTGAGGATGCAGACATACTCTGGAAAGAAGCTCTGAGGAAAAGGATCTGGAGGTCTTGGTAGACAGTAAATCATCCATGAGCAAGCAATGTGCCCTTGTCGCCAAGAAGGCCAACGGAATTCCGGGCTGCATAGGGAAGAGCGTGGCCAGCAGGTCAAGGGAGGTCATTCTCCCCCTCTGCTCTGCACTGGTGAGGCCATAACTGGAATAGTGTGTCCAGTTCTGGGCTCCCTGGTTCAAGAGAGAGAGGGAACTGCTAGAGAGAGTCCGGCATAGGGCAACAACGATGATGGAGGGACTGGAGCATCTCCCTTAGGAGGAAAGGCTGAGAGAGCTGGGACTCTTTAGCCTGGAGAAGAGAAGGCCGAGGGGAGACCTTATTAATGTTGGCAAGTATCTAAAGGGGGGCTTTAAGGAGGATGGAGCCAGGCTCTTTTCAGTGGTTCCCAGTAACAGGATGAGGGGTAACAGGCACAAGCTGGAACATAGGAAGTTCCCATCAAATAGGAGAAAAAACCTCTTTACGGTGATGGTGACAGAGCCCTGGAACAGGCTGCCCAGGGAGGGTGTGGAGTGCCCTTCTCTGGAGACTTTCAAGCCCCGCCTGGATGCAGTCCTGAGGGATGTGCTCTGGGCAGTCCTGCTTTGGCAGGGGAGTTGGACTGGATGATCTCTAGAGGTCCCTTCCAACTCTGAAATTCCGTGAGTTTCCTGAGCAGGTGAAAGGACTGCCCAGCCACTTTGTGCCTTATTCCTCCTTCTGTGATATCAGTAGTTTTAGGTAAAGGAGCATCTTTTCCATCTCCCGCTTTGAGTCTTTAGCTGGCAGCAGCCGCTTGCAGAGCTTTTGGGATACTCAGGCTTGATTTCAGCAAAAGAGGGATGTGCAAGGCTGGTGTGGGTACTCCGATGTCTGGCGGTCAGATTTAGCAGTCGTCGGCTGTGCTCGCCGGAGGGGGAGGGAACAAGCAGGCACCAGAATAATCTGACACCAGCAGGTGAAATATTCATGCTTGGAGGAGTTGTGGAGTCGCTTTTTTGGGTAATTCTAGTTTAAAAATGGATCGCTGACATGCATTTGGGAGGTGTGGAAATCATCGCACGTGTAAACTGAGCACAAGAAAAAGTGTTTTCAGAAAAGATAAGTGCTTTTTTTGCCCTTAAGACAAGCAACTAATAATGCAGCCCTTTCCTCTGCTGTTCACCTTGGTGGAATACACATTAGCAGACTGGAAAAACAGATCCCAGCGGTGCAAAAGAATATGAAAATAAAAGGTTTTGGTGAAGTGTTTGTAGCCAAAGAAAGCTAAAATATTGGATTGCTGAACTCTGTACAAAAGTAGACCAAAAAACCAAGGGTGGCTACCGTCTACACCCCGCAGTGGAGCGGTCTGGGGATGTATGTGGGGTTTTTTCCTGTATCTGCTGATGCTGATCAGTGAAGGAGATGTTGCTGGAGATTCCTGCAGAGCCAGTATCCCTCATTCCGTTTTCTGTAGGTCACGTTTTCCATGATGTCCTTGCTTTTTTAAACTAAAAGATGTCCGTGGAGCATTTGATCCGGCTCCTAATGACAGATGGAACATTAATGAAGATCACGCCCCTTAGAAGCACTCAACTTTGAAGTACTGTTGAACGACATGTTTAAAAAAAAAAAAAAAAAGAAAGAAAAAAAGGAATAAATAAAGAAAAGGTGTGTTCTGCATAAAGCCTGCTAGGAGTGTTTTATGGCCCTCCTGATGTTAGGCTAGGGAAGTAATAAAGTAACTGTGGATTTGATGTGCTTCTCCATAAGCAGCATTACGCTATTCCTTGGATATATGGAGGGCCCCGGCGTCTTAAGCGGTGAGCAATCTTTGAGGAAAGCAGTTGTGGCTCTGGTTTTGGCACGCAGAAGATCAATTCTGGGTCCCTGAAGTACTGAGTTTCCACATCTTGCATCTGATACTGATCCCTTACGTATATTTTGTTTCTCCTTCTGAACTTCTAAAAAGAGAAGAAAACAGAGGTAGATAATCACCTGTCTACCAGATTTTCTGCCTAAACAGTGCAGTTGCTCATCCTGCTCTCAGGAGAACAAAGTCCAACTTTTGCCTATAAAAAAAAACCACCCTAATTTTCTAAATTATTCCGGGCTTCTTGATGGTTATGTGTTTCTGCTAAAAATTTGGGCAGAATTATTATTGCTGCTGCTGACAGCTGAAGTAGCTCGCTTGTCTTGCCTGAAAGGAGGGCAGAGATAATAGGTGTGAAAATTGTATAGCATTTAGGCCCTTTTTTTTTTTTTATTTTCCAAGTGAGTGGAGAGAGAAAACATTTATCGCAGTGGTTTGTGAAGTCGTTCACACCTCAGAAATGATCACTTTTGGAAATAAGTGGGGGGATGAACATCGCTTCCGGATAGTTCCAGAGTGGCTGTTTGGCTGGCGTATCCTTAAATGTTTTAATTAGAACTGAGCGATGGTCTGCTAATGGATTAATTCAGGGAGTGTTTCGTTTAGGTAGAGGCATAGGAAGCTGGGAAAGGAAGTTTTTAATAAGGACCTGGATGAATTAAAAAAACAAACAAACAAACAAAACCAAAAAACACAAAAAAACCCCCCAAAAAAACCCCAAAACCACAACCCAACCCTCAGCAAAAATACTTTAAAGACTAATGTAATCCTCTCTTTTCTTTTCTTTTTTTTCTTATTGAGAATGACTGTTCTCAATAACATTGCGATTGCTCCCTAACTATGACAGCAGCTGGAGTTGGTGTTGCAACTGTTGATTTGCAGGTCGTTACGCTTTCCACCTTTGGAAACCATTGGAGCAGGCAATTACAGGCAGCATAGAGGGTTTCAACATCCAGGCTTTCCTCCAGGCTTTCCCCCTTTTACTCCAGAGGGGGATGTGAACAGCACATGAGTAGGCGAGAAGCGAGTCTTATTTTAGGTGCAAGTCCATCTGCTGGCAACGCCAAAATCAGAACAGCCCATAGAAGAATCATGATTTTAAATCACCCTGATAAAGGTGCATCACCTGAATTAGCAACAAAAATAAATGAAGCAAAGGACCTGTTGGAATCCACTGCCAACAACTGGAATCCGAAGCCTTGGGTCCTAAGAGATTCAGCAGATACATTGTGCAGCAGCTTTTATATCTACTTGCTCTGCACAGTTTCTTCACGCTGCATTGATTGTTCCTGTTTATTGTCATGGTTAAGACTAGTTAAAAGCAAAGTGAAATCCTTTACAGTTATGTACAGTTGTGCTCCTGCGGGGAACAGGGAGTTGGACTCGATGCTCCTTATGGATCCCTTCAACTCGAGATACTCTATGATTCCATATGCTTTGGGTGACTTAACCAGAAGTCCCCAGGTCTGGTTTCTGCCTGTGGTCACAGAAGAATTTACACCCCTTGGGAGGGTGCGCGCAGGAGATGGAGGGCTGGCGGGTGAAGGGAACGTTTTGTCCAGGGCTTTGTGATCTCCGGGGGCTGGCATTCCCTCTGGTGGCTCTGAAGCCATCCGAGGTGCGTGGTCTCTCCCACACCTCACTCTGCCGTCCCGTGTGCCCTTTCAGGCAATCCGGGAGAGTTGGACGGGTTCTCCACTGGTGTGACGGGGATTGCCGTCCCGTGTGCCCTTTCAGGCCATCGGCAGAGTTGGACGGGTTCTCCACTGGTGTGACGGGAATTGCCGTCCCGTGTGCCCTTTCAGGCCATTGGCAGAGTTGGACGGGTTCTCCACTGGTGTGACGGGAATTGCCGTCCCGTGTGCCCTTTCAGGCCATTGGCAGAGTTGGACGGGTTCTCCACTGGTGTGACGGGAATTGCCATCCCATGTGCCCTTTCAGGCCATCGGCAGAGTTGGACGGGTTCTCCACTGGTGTGACGGGGATTTCACTGTGCTTGGTGTCATTCGGGATCTGGAAGTGCTCCTGGGAGCTGGTAGTGATCCCCCCAGGCTGCAGTTAGGGCTGGTGGGTTTGGGGAGGAGTTGGGGAGAAAATGGCTTTCAGGCGTCGTGCAGAGAATAATAGCAGAGAAAACCCTGGCTGTGGTTTAGCTGCACTTCAGAAATAGATATATTATCTTTTTCTGGTGGATTATCATGGGCAATTGATTTCAAAGGGGTTTGGTTTTTTTTCATTTCCTTTTGAAATGTTTCCCTTTGAAGAGGAGTGTCTGTAGTTGTGAAAGTAAATCTAGTGTAAAGGAATTGCTTTAAAGGGAAGTAAGAGAGTGCTTTTTGCGTGTGAGTAAAGGACCGTTTTTGTGCTTTTGTCCCTTCAGTTGTTCCAAAGACCGAATGCACTCGCTGTTCAACAGCTAACAGCGGCGCAGCAGCAGCAGTACGCCTTGGCAGCTGCCCATCAGCCTCACATAGGTAAGTCTTGCATTTAATACCTTACGTTTTACTGGATTTCTGTTAGTCCCCAGAATACGTCGAGAAAACAGCAACGGAAAAGGATTGGTAGGCTTTAGAGAATCCTAAATATGTTTTTGCAGCTGGTAGTCGACATGCAAGCAGAAGTGTATTGTTTGAAGATTTACTTGAAAAATTCTGGAGGTCTCTCTTGCACACTTTAAAAGCTCTAGAGCGTTCATGTCTGGCGGGAGCGACGCTCGTACCCTCGCTGAGAGCGCTGCTCAGTAATGAGAGTGTTTTGAAGTACTCGCTCCGAGTGAGGCATGAGTTGGGGTAAGCGGCACAGCACACAAAAATGCACAATTCCATATACAGCTGAACGTGCTTCCTGGTTCAGCTGCCCGGGGGCTGACTTTAACTTAAAGGTGTAATTTATGCAAACACATGATTCATATTATTCAAACAAGATAGATTAACTGGGAAGAATGCACTTAATCCTGTGCGTAGAAAAAGAGGAGAACTGGAGAAGGGCCACTCATGGGTGATTGGAGTTAAACTATCTTAGGGTTAAACGTTTCTAGCAAAATAAGCAATTTAAGTGGCAGTTTTTCGACACGAAAACCCAGTACAAATGTGTTGGGACTCTCCCAGCTCCGTGCAGCACACTTGTGTGCTTATTGGAGTTCAGCGATAGACCTGAATTCAAATTATTTAGCTTTTTACCTTAATCCCCTTCACCTTCACCTCCCCTCCACGCCCCCTTCCCACCCCCCGGTAATTTCTCTAATGATTAAACTGTTTCCTTGCAGAGGAAGGGAAATGCCTACACGGCAGTGGTAGTGCCCGGCGATGTTGCCTCTACACTCCTGAGCTCCTTCCAAACTAATTTATTGACGTACTGGTATTGTGTAGTGGGTATGGAACTCAGAAAGTAGGGTAAACTGGTTCTTGATTAACTTGCTATGGAAAATACAGAATACTCACAGTTAATTAGCTAATGTTAATATCTGTCTGGTGTTGATAGTCACCTAAACAGTAAGGAGGTGTCGGAGATACCTGAGCAAGTATGGGTATTGTGTATAGGCTATTTTATCACTTTAACTTTCCTTAATGGGCACTGCATCCTTGGAATTAGGTTTCTTCTCTGTAAATTGTATCCTCTGCTCTACTAAGACTGGGAAATGCAGTGGTTGCTCGCTCCCTAAGGACAACAACCTGTAAAAAGCTTGGAAATACTAAAGCAACCCGAGCTTTTTGTGTTCGCCAGCCGGGTAGCCAGAGGTATTTTGGTAGGGTTTCAGTTCTAGTTAAGTTTGTTTTTACTGACAGGTATGTTTTCAGCAGGTTTAGCTCCTGCTGCCTTTGTCCCCAATCCGTACATCATCAGCGCCGCTCCGCCGGGAACAGATCCCTACGCAGCCGGACTCGCAGCAGCTGCCACGTTAGGTGAGATGCTTCCAGTTGTCCGTGCGTTCCTGACGTGTTCTGTACCAAACCTGCTCCTGAGTCTGCGATTGTGGAAATTAAGTATTAGCACGTTGTAATTTCTGTGGAGAGATAATTATATACCAGTGAGTTGAAACAGAATTTGTCCTGGAAAACCTATTTTCTGTAGATTAAATGTGATAATTCTTGTATAACGCTTGCTATGGGCCCTCTGCCTGTTGAAGGCAAACAACCAGAGCAAACCTGAAATGAAACACTTGCAGACATAAATTTTGCTACGTGTTTGGGGGTTTTTGGTAACTGACAGTAGTGAGAGAAACCTTTGAAAATATACTTATTAAATGCTAGAAAGATGGAGGATGTGTTTTCCTGCCGGGAAAGTTGTATCTCGATGCTGTTTAGCTTTATGTCCTGTAGTGCATCCTGCAAGCGGTATCTTTCCCTTTCGCTCGAGTCTGTTAGGAATTTAGGTTCTGTAGGTAAAAACATCCCATATCTGCTGTGAGGCTTATGCTATGGATATGCGGTTTTTCCAGATGGCGAGCAAAGATGGTGGCTCTTGTCTTTGCGCGAGATCTTTCTCCCAAACGTTCATCTATCGGTTTCCACATTCTTGCCAACTGTCATAGCCAAAACTTGTTGTATCTTGAGATGACAGCTCGGTAAAACAGCTTATCAGACAGTGTGAAGAACACACTGTACGTTGAACTCTTGCTGCATATACCACAAAGTTCTTGCCTAAGCGTTGAGGACAAAGGAAGAACGTACTCTCAGAAGAACGGTTTTATAACCATGCATTGCTTTCCCTGAGCCACCGGGAGAGGAAGCCTTCTGTGTTTTAAATCAAAACTGCTTCGTTCAGGGTAGTCGGGATTTTAAGTGGAGCCTGCACCCTCTTGCCACACTCCGCTTACAACTTCCATACTCCCTGCACATCCCTTGGGATGGCTCCTACCACACCGAAGCCAGGAACCGGCTGGTTGTACGGGAATAGAGCGCTCTGCCAGAGAGCGTTGTGGTTTGGTACGTGACTCTTCAGCGTGTTTAACAGCTCTTGCATAACCACTGCTTAGCTTTTAAGCTTCGAGGCCAGTATCAGGTCAAGCTCTGAAATGGGATTTCAGCGACTGTGACCCAGTCGGATGGTGTTTTTAGTGGATCGCATGGAAGTATGTGAAGAATCAAGATTACAATTTGAAGATGGGCTTTGGACTCCTTGGCTGTTGTGAATGTTGCCTGCTGGTTGCATAATAACAATGCAAGATTAAGTTTAGATAACAACATGTTGTTGGCAAACAAATGACGCTGTGATTAAATGGAAGAAAGCCAAGAGCTAGAGTACAAGGATATGTCTAACAGTCCAGGGGTCGATAAACTATCATGTGATGATGAATGTGTGGCGGTGAATGAATGACCTGAACTCTTGGTGGCAAATATAAGTAGGAAGCTTCAGTCGGGACTTATCAGGGAAGAGGTGCTAGAACACTGGCAATTCCAGTTCTGGGCAGAAGAGGTGCTTTGTAAACGAATACCACCAGAAGAGGATTCCGGTTGGCATTTTTGCATCACCTCAGCGCTGCTCAAGTGAGTGCTCATTCTTCAGTAACGCACTGCAGTTCAGTGGAGCAGGAGGTCAGCGTCTTGATTTCATCGAAAGACCACGTGTAACCTCTGCCAGATCTCTAGGAAACAGCAAGCGTGTTTGCAACAACTGTGGGTTTTTTTGGTTTTTTTTTTTCCCCTCCCTTTTTCTCAGCAGTCTTGAAGCTGCAGCTGCCTGAATATCTTGAGTGGGGCCTTAGAAATTTGATCTAGGAAATACCATACTCCAAGTTACCTAAAGCATCTCAAAACTTGACATCAGGATCTCTGCTTGAATAATTTTTAAACTTTAACTCTTGAAAGCAAAGCAAAAGAACACGTAATACGCTGCAATGTAGGTATAGTGTTTCACCGCTGAGAGATACGAGTTTTGTCATCCATCTCATTGGGCGTTGGATCCTAATTGCTAGAAATGCCAATATAGCAGCCTTCGCTCCTTGTTGATGTTTGGCTTCAGGAAAAGCATCTTTTCTGTGTAGACTCGAGCAGTTTTGAAAGCTTTTTCTCTGCAATGACGGAGTGCAGCACTGAAGGGACGTGGGGCAATTGAGAGGTTTAGAGTTAGGTATAAAGTCAGGCGGCCTCCCTCATGCGTATGGGAGTGTTAAACTGGGAGGGCTGGGAGAAGTTTATGAGTTGAAAGAAATGAGTTTGGAGTTGTCGGTAGTTTATTGTTCACAATTACTCTTAAAGCAGAGAGGAAATTTTGGCGTGTTTTATGGTGGAGATAATTCTGCCAATTAACTTTCTGCCTTTATGGCAGCTTTTTCATGATTTTAAGACTGTCAGCCCTGTGATAATACTCTTTTCCTCCCAACAATAGTAGCATTTTAAAGAAAAATTTGAATGCAGAGGGAAGGGCTTCCTAGACTCAAGAAAGAAATCACTTGTAAGTTTAAACCATGGGGAAGACACTGCTGTCTTTAGAATGCATGGTGAAATTGCCTTCTATCATTTGAGAAGGATGTCACTCAAGAAAAAGAAATCTTGCCTTTTGTAAGACAAGCTGGGGAATGTTGATTCCCTCGGAGGTGATGTGTTACAGGTAGAAAAGTGTTTCTGTTCTTTGTAGAGAAGTGGATGCTGGAATGATCCGCATACGGGAAAAACCACGGTGTTCTGAGACTGGAGGTGGGTCGGTTTGGATGTGTCTGTGCTGGGCTGCTCCAGCCTAGCTTTCTGAGAAGCCTCAGTCACTCGGTGCTGAGCTGTGTCCCGTGCAGATCCAGCTCGGAGCTGGGGATGGGTATGGATGCCTGCACATACCGCCCAGGAGCACCTTGTCATGACAGGCCAGAGGGACGGGATGTCATCCAGAGGGACCTGGATGAGCTAGAGAGGTGGACCCGAGCAAATCTCATGAAGTTCAGCAAGGCCAAGTGCAAGGTGCTACACTTGGGTCGGGACAATCCTCGTTATCAATACAGGCTGGGGGACGAGGTGATAGAGAGCAGCCCTGCGGAAAAGGACTTGGGGTGGATGAAAAGCTGGACATGAGCGGACAATGTGCCCTTGCAGCCCAGAAGGCTAGTGGCATCCTGGGCTGCATCAGAAGCAGCGTGGCCAGCAGATCCAGAGAGGTGATTCTGCCCCTCTGCTCCGCTCTGGTGAGACCCCACCTGGAGTCCTGTGCTCCTGAGCTCTGGAGCCCTCAGCACAAGAAGGACATGGACCTGTTGGAGCAGGGCCAGAGGAGGCCACGAAGAGGATCTGAGGGCTGGAGCCCCTCTGCTGTGAGGACAGGCTGAGAGAGCTGGGGGGGTTCAGCCTGGAGAAGAGAAGGCTCCAGGGAGACATTCCAGCCCCTGCCAGTCCCTAAAGGGGCTCCAGGAAAGCTGGGGAGGGGCTGTTTGCAAGGGCATGGAGCGACAGGCCGAGGGGCAATGGTTTAAACTAGAGCAGGGCAGGGTTAGATGAGCCATTGGGAAGAAGTTCTTTCCACTGAGGGTGGTGAGACACTGGCCCAGGTTGCCCAGAGAGGGGGTGGAGGCCCCATCCCTGGGGACATTCAAGGCCAGGCTGGATGAGGCTCTGAGCGACCTGATCTAGTTACAGATGTCCCTGCTGACTGCAGGGGCTTGGACGAGGTGGCCTTTAGAGGTCCCTTCCAACCCAACACATTCTGTGAGTCTATGCAAAGGTGCCATCCCCTTCCCTGGGTCTGTGCCGCCTGGGCGCTGCCTGCCAGGGTTTTCCTGGGGCTGCCCACAGCCCTGCCAGTTCGGCTCTTCTACCTCTGTCCTTACAAAGACACCACTTCGTGGATACCTGCAGTCATCATACTGGGAATTGTGATCAGCTCAACAAATCACTAGTAATTGATAAAGTTGCTACTTGCAGCCTTGCGTTTTTAGCCATGAGGTTCTCCAGGCTGTTTAACCTGGTGGTCACTGAGTCCTCGTCCTTGGCCGAGAGCAGGTACGGCTTCTGCGTACAGAGATCTGAGCGTGAAGGCTGAGATGAAAAGCAAAAATGGTGTGGTGAACACACTTACAGTTGGTTTTGCTAATGTTTCTTGAAAGGAATATTTGTGGGTGTCCGTGGCGAACGTGTGAGACATAGTAGTGGGAATATTTGATTTCAAAGGCACTAGAATGGCTTCTATTTTCTCGTGTATGCGTATCTTTAATAAGTGTAAAAGCAGGTGCAAATATCTCCTGCAGTAAAGAAACACTCTGCGTGTTTTTATAAGTCTGGCAATGATGACACACTTGCCCTCACTGAGAACAGCGTTCAATAATGAGCCTCACCATGCGCTCAAATGAGCTGAGCCAGACTTGCAGCTCTTTAAAGCCCAGCTGCCTGCAAACTTCAAAGACTTTGCGCCTCTTCTTCTTTTGAACACCTAAGGCTTTTGCAGATCTGATGAGCAACCTCTAACTAGGAAAAAACCTCCATCTAGACTGCGCT
Organism: Sterna hirundo; assembly: GCA_009819605.1. Lineage (NCBI taxonomy): Eukaryota > Metazoa > Chordata > Aves > Charadriiformes > Laridae > Sterna > Sterna hirundo. Next base: position 6,554,598 of record CM020452.1, on the reverse strand, counting down.
TGCTTGATAATTAGAACCGAGATTAAAATAACCCAGAGAGATGCCCACGTTTTGCCCAGATAAAGGGTATTGCAGCGACTTCCCGGTAGCCTATGGGCAAACACAGACTAATTCCTTGCATAAAACGGAGCAGTTGCAACTGCTTTCCCGTTGAGTGAGGAAGCACCCGAGCAGTCGCCGTCTGATCTGCATCGACTGAATATAAACAGGTTATAGTCCACCAATCAGCTGCGTCTGCGCTGGTGAAGGTAGGCAGTACCATTGTGGGACTCATTCATTTTCTGCAGGTTTTTTTTTTTTCTTTAATTTTAGCTGCCACTGCTCATGAATTCCCAGGTCGGAAGGTAAGAAACAAGTGGTTGCTGCTCCAAGGCAAATCTGAGGAAGGCAGACAAATCACCTTCTCGGGCTGACGGGACACAGTAAATCCAGCAAGGGTGGATTTGGTGGCAGAGTTTTAGGGACATCCACAAATCTGAGTGTTTCACGCATACTGCTGAAGCGCCTGGCATTAGACAACAGGCTGCTTTAACGTCTCCCTGCTGTACACAGAGCTGGGCACGCGTGTTAATGATGCCACAAACCCCTAAATTTGGGGAAAGTACAGTGGTCGGAAACAAAATAATAAAGGAGTGTAACCGTTACGCTTTTGAAATACAAATTTAATATTTGCGATTAAAGATGAAACGGGTGTCTTGAAGCCTTGCTGCATCTCGCCAGTGGGCAGCAGTGATTGCGGGAGCAGGAGCTGATCCAGACTGGTGCGCAGCGGGTCGCTTTTGCATTGTGTAGTAGTTCATTTGAGACAAACACGTGTTGCTGTACCGAAAAAAAAAAAAAAAACAAAACCAAAAGAAAAAAGTGCTTCCTGGATTTTTCCCTTTTTGTCATACCCACGCTTACACTCAGCAGTGTCTTTTTGCATCTCCCTTTTTTCTGTCATCCCTTATATTTTGGGAATAGTTTTTAAGTCTCTTGGGGCGAATGCTTATAGTCTTTACATGTGTTACACTTGTTCTCCTTGCAGAGTCTTACTGTAAGACATAACTAACAGCAATACTAAAATGACTTGGTTAGAACTCAAATGCTAACCATCTTCCTTAAAATAGGAGCTATTTTTACTCCATGTAAGTGTGTGGTTCAAATTCTCCAGACTTGTTTATTCTGCAGTGTCAAATACGACTGGCCCTACCTTAAAAAGACTAGTGTGCCCGGAGTTACTCCTGCTGTGGGGAAGGAACCTGTGGGATAAGTGATGTATTTGAAAAGCAAAGGAAATGCTTCTACTTTTCTGCTGACCTTTCCAAAAGATATACAACAGACATATTAAAAAATGTTATTGAATTCACACACGTGTTATTTGGTGGGAGGGACTCCAGCGCAGCGTGGTCGCTGCTTCCTCAGCGTTGTCCCAGCCAGAATTACTTAAGGATATAGGCTGCAATTCTGCTGTCGCCAAATTAAGTGTGCGGTGTCCTGAGACTTGATAAAACACAATGAATCTTCAAAACTTCCGCTTTTTCTGGTGCTCTCCAAGATGATTATTTATTTTTTTTTTAAACCTCTGAAGTTGGAGGAGGAAGGGGGATGTGGAAAAGATACAGGATCTCCTTTATGGTGGTTTGCAAATGCGAAATAGGATTGAGTGGCTGGAAAAATGACATTTTAAACACTCGAGAATTGATGCTATCCAGATGGCAAAGAGGTTTGGTTTTTTTTTAATTTATTGGGGAACTAAATAATAGATACTATTGAGCTGTGAATGTCAGCTGAGATTAGAAGAGACTTGTATATCTGTACTTAAACAAGTTTCCTTCTCTTTTGGTTAGAGGTAAAGTTTTGCTCCTTCACTGTAAAATTAGGGCACATCACTAAAAGCACAAATTTCAGCAGGATCGCTGGTAGCAGAATTTGACCTCATCCAATAAGGTAAAGCAAGTCAAGACGAAATTTCAGGCCTGACTTCTAAGCTTTTTAAAAATGAATAACACAAATGCCAGAATCCCTCTGTATTTGCAAAGGATTGAAAGCAGATCACCTTGAAATAGGATTTGTGAAACCAAATGTGATGAAGCAGGTGTTTTTGGCGGCGGTTTGCTGTGTAAGGCTTGGCACGCTCCCGAAGCTCACCGGTTCCCTTCCCCTCGTAGGTCCAGCGGTTGTTCCTCACCAGTACTATGGAGTTACGCCCTGGGGAGTTTATCCTGCCAGTCTCTTCCAGCAGCAAGCCGCCGCGGCTGCCGCTGCCACGAACTCGGCAAATCAGCAGACCACCCAGCAAACCCAGCAGGGCCAGCAACAGGTAAGGGCTGGGATGCTTTCCACATCGAGTCATTTACAGGGAACACAGCAGCTTTGAAGAATCCCAATTTTTTTATTTATTTTATTTTTGTTTTTTTTCAATGACCGCTGCCAACACTCAGAGCCCTTGACCTCTCTTAAAAATAGGAGAAAAAACATCTATATGTTCTGTTATGTCATTTAAGCATCACGCACGTGGAGGATAGCGCACATGCGCTCGTGGTGGTGAATTATTGCCTGTTAATGCATTGCAAAACAAATAATCTCATCAGTTTGTGGACACCGCTGAGTGACGCCGTAGCAAACTGGCGTGCAAGTGGAAATCGTCGTCTTGCACTCTGTTCTCATGCCCATTGCTGCAGCTTGAAGGCCACGGCAACAATGAAAACCTGCGTCAAGTACTAAACGTTAATAAGCGTGTTCTTCTCTTATACTGCAGTCCAGTAGAGGATGCTTTTTTGACACAGACTAGCTTTAAAAGGGTCAAAATAACAGCAGAGTGAATTGGTTTGGAATCCGTGTGAGGACTTGAAGGCAAAAGATGAGTTGCAAAAAGAAAATGCTGAATTTGCTATATTTACAAGGCAAACTGTGCAGCTGTTTTGCTTTAGTCTGCACAAAAATTTGGAGAATTTGACACCTAAAAAGACAAAATTGATGAAGTAATGAAGGTTTTTCCATATGATCTGCTGTTACCTCTTTAAGTGTGTTAGAGATGAACATTGAGATGGGTAGCTGTCGTTTGAATGGTATTTGCTTTTTTAAAAAAAAAACAGTGAAGAGTTCACACTGGGAGCTGAAAAGGGGAACTTTTTCCTTATGTTGTAAAGGATGTGGGTCTGCACCATCCGCCTCTTCTGCCTTGATCCCCGGGCAGTGACGGCAGATTGGATTATGTAGCCTGGGCTTTTTCTTCTGTTGAAAATTGTTACGCAGCTTTGTGATGAATCACTCTGTAATTTCTTCTTGAGGTTTGTGGGGTTTTGGTTTTGTTTTTTGTTCCCCCCTATGCTTGGAATTTAACTAAAGCATTTTAAAGGTCTGGTATTTAATAGGAGTTGTACCTCTGATGCAGATGACACAAATGTGAATCAAGCAGAAGGTGGAAACTGAGAGACTGGTACGAGAATTAAGAGGGAGCGATGATTTTCTTCCTTAACTGTCACAAAAAGCCATCTTTAAACATTTTACAGACTTGTACGGGAGTGCAAATTGTTGGCCTGCTATTTAAATCAACGTTTAAAAAAAGAAAATAATCCAAACTTTCAGACTAAGCTGATGGTTGCTAAACCTGTGTAATGAAGTTAAATGCTGGGAGGATGAGCGGCGTCCCACCATCCTTGTTTTGGTTCTTGTTCCCCTTGGCCAGGCGGTTGGATATGCTCCGCTTTTCTCCTTCCCCACCCCAGCAGGGCCCGTAGGACAGGTGTCGGGAAGCGGCCTCGGGCTCCTGTGAGCTGGCCGGCTCTCCGGCACGGCCCTGGCTGGTTTGGCTGCTGCTTGGTCCTCGCCTGACCTTGGCTTTATACGGTTTTATCAGCCTCTGTCCCATGGTACTTCCTGCTTGGGAACAAAATGGGTTTGTTATCCTCCTGAAAAGTGAGGTGGCTCCTTTTTCATAGTAACACAAAACCTTCCTTTCTGGTCCTTGTGTGTTTGAGACAGCAATTAGAGTAGATAGCGATTGGCAGCTGAATTTATTAGCTTCTGCTTTAAAAACTAAAGCAAAAACCATGTTTGGTGATATTGTAAGGCCTTTTCAGGGTATAAAAGCAGTGAATTTTCACGCCAGCGATTCTGGAGCAGTGATCGGGAGGAGAGCACTTTGCTCCTGATGAAGTTAATGATCAAACCTCCACAGCTGGCGGGTCGTGGGCGGGAGGGCGTTGGGCAGAGCCTCCCGCACGGACCCCGGCACAGGTACAGCGGCATGGAGAGGGTGTAAAAGCCATTTACGCTGTGGCATTCAGACCGGGAGCCTTTCCCTGTATGGAAGGTGTGTGCTAAAAAAGCTGCTGCAAAAGCTTAGGCTATTAAAATAAAAACTACCGATCATCAGTAGCCTCTATGATATTTTTCATTACTTTTATAGCCATGAAGCAGGCGTTGAGTGGGGATTGTTGGGAATGCAAACCTGCCATCCGTAAGAGGATACAGTGTGTATTTTTTGGATGAAATTTGTCTAAGAAGTGCTGAGGCAAATGTTTTTAGAAACCCGGAGTTATGATTATGGACAGTTGATTTGTGATGCCTAAGACATCTTAATAGCGGATTTATAAAAAGCACCAAGATTTCGCTTCCTGCAGCCTGCCATCCATGGCGTGTATTCCGCGTGGTGCCCTTGCACAGCGCCTGCTTTTCCAGCAGCTGCAACTTGTGAGACTCCCGAGGCTGAAGAGTTTCATGTTCAGGCTTCCTCAGCGATGGCAAACTGGGATAAACATCGAAATCTGTTAACTCCAGTATCCTCTCCCAGTCTCTCAGTGCGCAAAGTCATTTTTTCCTTTTAATAACTTAACACTGGCTGTGTCACCCGGTAACCTGTTGCAAGCAGGCATGCTGAGTGCCAAAGGACGGCTTTTTTAATAAGCTGACCTCGCTGGTGGGTGCAGGCTCTTGCATCACCATGTTGAGTAAAAAAAGGCTTTTGCAAACAAAGCCCGTCGCAGGTAATTACAGGAAAGGTCAGTTTGCCGTCTTCCCTCTGGAGAGTAATGTGTGCTTCAACCACAAGAGCTACGTATAAAAGACGATGTGTGATCTTTGGTCATTATTTCCAATGAGTAAGTGTCATGCTGTGTCACTGGGCCGCTGTTTTCTACGGGGGCTGGAAGCTTGGAAAAACCCATGTCACCTTGTGTCATCGGCCCCCAGCCCCCAAGTCGGGCTTTTTAAGGTTTCCGCTCAAGTGGGCTTTCGGCAGTCCTGCTGCGGCAGAGACCAAATGTCATCTGGGACGGGGCAGATGGCTGCAAACGCTTCTGACAAAGGATGAGGATTGAAGGTAGATCAAGAAACGAAAGAGGTCAGATGATGAAGCGCTTCCAGATCATGCTCAGTAAGCCTGGGAGGGGACGTCTTATTTAAATTCTTTCCTGTGAGGGTGGTGAAGCACTGGAACAGGTTGCCCAGGGAAGTTATCGATGCCCCATCCCTGGAGGTGTTCAAGGCCAGGCTGGATGAGGCTTTCAGCAACCCGGTCTGGTGGGAGGTGTCCCTGCCCAGGGCAGGGGGTTGGAGCTAGATGATCTTTAAGGTCCCTTCCAACCTGAACCATTCTGTGATTCTATAAATTGGGTCTTCTGCGCTTCCCAGGTGTGAGGGCTTGTGATGGCAAAGGCAGCTCTGTCCCCAGGGAAGGGGAGGGGTTGTCCCACGCTAGTTGTGCAAGAACTCACCGCTCGATGGCTGCGGCTGCTCCTGCAAGGGTCTGGTGGTTGCATCTTACTCCTGGGTCCCAAAATAAACAGATGGCTGTTCCTCTGTCTTCTTCCAGGTTCTACGTGGAGGAGCCAGTCAGCGTCCCTTGACCCCAAACCAGAACCAGCAGGGACAGCAGACTGATCCGCTGGTGGCTGCTGCGGCCGTCAATTCCGCCCTGGCCTTTGGGCAGGGGCTGGCAGCAGGGATGCCAGGTAGGGCTCCGAGGGAGCTGCACCCTCTGCGGTGCCCCAGGAGATCAAAGAAAACTATATCTTGTGTCTCTGCACGGTGTCGCGTTTGCTTGGCATTCAGCAGTGTTTTGTGTTTGTTGTTTTTCAGTTCTAATCTGTGTGTATAGAAGGCATTTTGGAGAGGCTGTTAGACGTGAACCTCGCTACCTGTGCAGCATTTCAGCTAAATTAGAGTTTAGATCCCTGTGCCGCAGGTGAAATCAAACGTTACAGGCTGTATTGCTGTATGGGTGCGTTAGTTGCTCGTGTACTCCAAAGAATTGGTGGCTCCTCTTGGAAGTTGCTTTCAGATTTTCCCGTGGATCATGCTGCCTTACGTGGTCTTTACTTTAAAACCTCAGAGATGTCCGAGTCCCGTTCATTAGCCCTGTCTCTCCATCCCTGCCAGGTGCTTGACTTTAACGGGATACGGGATAAGGACTTTCCCTTCATAATTTCCTCCAAGCAAATACTAGCAGCTTAAAAACAATAAAAGGAAACAGAAAAAAGGAAGCAGGATTTTATTGTAATTTATAATTCTCCGAGAGAGGAGCTACTGTATGAATTTGAGCTCTGGTCTGTGAGGCTGTGTGGGACAAACGCTTTTGACACTCAGTTGTACAGAATATTATTGTAATGGCAGAGGGCAAACGGAACTATTTTTTTGAATAACGTGACCAGCAGGTATGTCCCACTGATCAAATGTGAGAGAACGGGATTATTTTGAGCTCAGGTCTCCTCGCTGGAAGTGTCATATGATGGTTACACAGGGTTTTTTTTTTTTTGTGGTTCAAGAGGAATGTTGCTGTATTAAGTTACAAAGTGAACTGTAACATGCACGTTTCCAAGCAATCTGCAGATTTCCTTAAATCTGCTTTATTGTGGGGCTTGGGGGTTATATTTGCAAAGCCAGTATTCACAGAGAACATTCTCTTTGTGACCCCACCATGGAGAATCACTTCACTTTTTTCCTGAAAGTCTTATTTAAGTGTAGAATTCCATAGAAAGGAACCTAAAGAGCTATATACTGATGACACATATGACACATCGGCTATATTTGCCGATGACACAAAGCTGGGGGGTGGTGGCTGACACACCAGAAGGCTGTGCCACCATACAGAGAGACCTGGACAGGCTGGAGATTTGGGCAGAGAGGAACCTTATGAAATTCAACAAGGGCAAGTGTAGGGTGCTGCACCTGGGGAGGAATAACCCCCCGCACCAGGACAGGTTGGGGGTGACCTGCTGGAGAGCAGCTCTGTGGAAAGAGACCTGGGAGTCCTGGTGGGCAACAGGGTGACCATGAGCCAGCGATGGGCCTTTGTGGCCAAGAAGGCCAATGGCATCCTGGGGGGCATCAAGAAGAGTGTGGCCGGCAGGTGGAGGGAGGTCATCCTCCACCTCTGCTCTGTCCTGGGGAGGCCACGCCTGGAGTGCTGGGTCCAGTTCTGGGCTCCCCGGGTCAAGGAGGACAGGGAACTGCTGGAGAGGGGACAGCAAAGGGCTACCGAGATGCTGAGGGGACTGGAACATCTCTCTGATGAAGAAAGGCTGAGGGACTTGGGTCTCTTCAGTCTGGAAAAAAGACGACTGAGGGGGGATCTCATCAACGCTTCTAAATACTGCAAGGGTGGGTGTCAGGAGGATGGGGCCAGGCTCTTCTCAGTGGTGCCCAGGGACAGGACAAGAGGTAACGGGCACAAACTTGACCATGGGAAGTTCCACCTCAACATGAGGAGGAACTTCTTTGCTGTGAGGGTGGCAGAGCCCTGGCACAGGCTGCCCAGAGAGGTGGGGGAGTCTCCGTCTCTGGAGACATTCCAAAGCCGCCTGGACGCGTTCCTGTGCCACCTGCTGTGGGTGACCCTGCTCTGGCAGGGGGTTGGACGGGATGATCTCCAGAGGGCCCTTCCAACCCTATGGTTCTACGATTCTATGAATTTACATAGAGGGCAATGCTAGTAAGGGTAGGTTTGGGGGGGAAAAAAAGCTTCTCTACCTGAAGTCTTAGCTAGTAGACTGTTAATATGGATTTTTATTTATTTATTTATTTTGCTTCAGGAGAAGCAGAGCTGCTGTTGCCTTTTCTTTTTCCATTCAGATTTTCCTTTAAAAATCTTATAAAAAAAAATCTACTTGCATGAAGACGACTGGTTTGCCACGCGTTGTGTTGCTTGTTACCTTACCTGTGCTCCTGTCATCTGCCTCTCCAGGTTACCCAGTGCTGGCTCCCGCTGCTTACTACGACCAAACCGGTGCTCTCGTGGTGAACGCTGGGGCCAGGAACGGCCTGGGGGCCCCCGTCCGCCTGGTAGCCCCCGCTCCCGTCATCATCAGCTCCTCCGCGGCGCAAGCAGGTGAGTCCTGGTCCCGTCAAGTGAAAACTCTGCTCTGTCCCCAGCGGAGGGGGGAGCTGGAATGCTCTGGGCTCTGCTGGCGATGACGACACCCTTGCCCTCACCGAGATCCCTGGCGGGGATCGGTGTTGAGAGCATCCTCTGTGCTCACTGTGGGCTGAGCCTCCAGAAACACCCTCAGAGAGGCAGCGTCGCGTAAACTGTATTATTTTGCAAAATTTCATGACAGTTATTTAAACGTGTCAGCTGGCATCTAGTTTCCCACGTGATAAAGAACTCCCAAATGATAACCTTGCGTGAAATGTTACATGCCTGGCCTTTGCTGTGAGTTTTTTGAGTTTTATTAGGGTTCTTTGGAAGTCCAAGGCTTGAAAATGATTTTTTTTTTTCTTTTTTCCAGCCAGAATCTGTGCGTGTAAGCAGTCTTTGCCAATGTTAGCAATAGATTATGAAATAGGCCTTTTAATTGTTTCCTTGTAGTTCTTGTTTATTTTGCTTTTTCTTTTACTTTGTAACTGGCTGAAAAACAAAAGTACTCGGTTTTGATGTTGTAGCACCGCAGGATTGTGTTTCGTGCGCTAAAGGACAATTTTGCTTCTTTCAAAACTTGTGTTTCTTAATTGGATGTTGCTAAGTGTGTGGCTGTATTGATTTGAATCTTAGATCTTAGGAGAAAGGGAACATTTTTGTGTGTTTGATCTATGTAGCTCTAATAACACAAGCAGCAGTGATAATAACAAGGCCTTGTTGGTATTCGGTGGCTCTGCGCAAGACTTGCAGAGCTCAGATATAAAGTAAAGAGACTTTATACCGAGTTTGATGTGAGAGGGAGTTGGGTTTTTTTTTTTTATCCTGAGAGGAAAGGAAAAAAATGTAGAGTAAATAAAAGGAACCTGCTAAGTTTTAATGTCCAAAACTGTAACGAAAATGGATTTTTTTCAGTCTATACTTCCAATTACTTTTTTCTCTTTTTTTCTCCAGCGGTTGCAGCGGCTGCAGCTTCGGCCAACGGTGCAGCGGGCGGCCTGGCAGGAACGACAAACGGACCATTTCGCCCTCTAGGAACTCAGCAGCCCCAACCCCAGCCCCAGCAGCAGCCCACCAACAACCTGGCATCCAGCTCGTTCTACGGCAACAACTCTCTCAGCAGCAATTCCCAGAGCAGCTCCCTCTTTTCTCAGGGCTCTGCCCAGCCTGCCAACACTTCCCTGGGATTCGGAAGCAGCAGCTCTCTCGGTGCCACGCTGGGCTCTGCGCTGGGAGGATTTGGGACAGCAGGTAAGAACAGCAGGCTCTTCATGGGGGAAAAGAGAGAATCATAGAATGGTTTGGGTGGGAAGGGACCTTAAAGGCCACCCAGTGCCACCCCCTGCCCTGGGCAGGGACACCTCCCACCAGCCCAGGTTGCTCCAAGCCCCGTCCAACCTGGCCTTGAACCCCTCCAGGGATGGGGCAGCCACAGCTTCTCTGGGCAGCCTGGGCCAGGGGCTCACCCCCCTCACAGCAAAGAATTTCTTCCTCAGATCTCATCTAAATCTCCCCTCTTTCAGTGTAAAACCATTCCCCCTCGTTGTATGGCTCCCCTTCCTGATCCAGAGTCCCTCCCCAGCTTTCCTGGAGCCCCTTTAGGGACTGGAAGGGGCTCTAAGGTCTCCCTGGAGCCTTCTCTTCTCCAGGCTGACCCCCCCCAGCTCTCTCAGCCTGTCCTCCCAGCAGAGGGGCTCCAGCCCTCCCAGCATCTCCGGGGCCTCCTCTGGCCCCGCTCCAACAGCTCCGTGTCCTTCTACTGTTGGTGCCTCAGAGCTGGAGGCAGCACTGCAGGGGGGGTCGGTCATAGAATCATAGAACGTGTTGGGTTGGAAGGGACCTTTAAAAGTCTAGTCCAACCCCCCAGACCTCCAACTCTGATCTTCCCTGAGCAGAGGGGCAGAATCCCCCCCTCGCCCCCCTGCCCACGCCGCTGGGGATGCAGCCCAGGCTGCGGGGAGTTTCTGGCCTGCCAGCGCACGTTGTTGGGTCGTGTTGAGCTTCTCACCCACCAACACCCCCAAGTCCTTTTCCCCAGGGCTGCTCTCCAACCATTCTCCGCCCAGCCTGGATCTGTACTTGGGATTGCCCTGACCCACCTGCAGGACCTTGCTCTGGGAGCAGATGGCTCCCAATGCAGCTCGTGGGCTTGTGAGCCGCCAGGGCTGGCACTGGGACAGGGAGCTCCAGGGGGCTCCTCTTCATCCCTCCGAGGTTCCATGGAAGTTTGCCTTTAGTGACTGCTTTGCCTTTCAAAACCTGCAGCGCTTTCTGGTGAAAATTCTCGTAGTAGATGATACATTAGAAGTAGCAAAATCATGAATTTGTGTTGTTAAATTATCAGTCGTCCCCTCGTTGCTACAGATTGTGTTTTTAAACAGCTTTGAATTTCCCTGCCTTTACCCGCATGTGCTTGGTGGAGAAACTGGACTGGCAGGGACTGGCTGCAGAGCAGTGCCCAGTGTCCTGACTCTTAACCTCAGAATAATGTCTGAGTAACTCTTCGTGATTTTAAAAAAAGCTGATCGGAGGTGATTTCCATGCTTTATTCTGGGAATTGTTTCTATCATATACCCAAAAAGTCACTTATTGTGGTTGCAAGAAATCCGACGTATATGGTTTGGTTTGTTTGTTAGGCACTTGGAGACAAAGATATTTTTTTCAGAGTAAAACCAAACCAGAAAGAGGTCTGTGGGTTTGTTTTTTTTCTCCTTAGTTTTTTTTTTTTTTTAAGTAGAACAATTGTTTTAATTACTGCTTAGTCTCAGAGGTAGTAATTACGTCCTGAGCTTTCCTGCTTTCATCAGTGTGAAGGGCAAGTTTAAACCTGCCTTTTGAACCTGCTCCATCAGAAAAAAGTCGAGGAACATACTGCTTCAAATCACAGTTGTAACTAAAAGTTTTCCTAAATATTTTTCTTAAACCCAGCCTGAGAATTTGAACCATCTTGGATTCATGTTAACACAACATTTACTTCTTTCACTTGGGTTTGTTTAACTAATCCAATTGAATTACAAGTTTGCTCGATGCCAAGATGCACAAACTTGTTTTCCCTCAATCAATGAATAAAAATGTGAGGCATTTTTGAATAGAACTTGTGTGCAGTCATGAAGAATGATTAGTTCATTACAGCTAACAATTTCACTATTTATTAAACAAGATTTTAATGCAAAATTGATTTTTTTTTTCTCCTCGAGTTGACAGTGCATTTAAAGAGTTTGTGTTTGACTGTCGAGACAGCTCTTCAAAACAATGTTGGGTTTACGTGTTCAATTGAATTCTGATTTCCATCTCAATAAAGCTTGGTGCAAACAGAAGCTGTTTTCTAATATAATGAAAGGTGAGCAGAAGGATTTCAAGTAAATGTACGCGAAGCTGTACACGCTCTTAAGTCAACATGAACAGATAAAATCTCATGTTGGATTTGTTTTAGCTCTAATGGCCAAAGAATAAATACTAGGCAATGCTTGGAGGGCGAGCTAATATCTTCTGTTGGACTGAGTGGTAGGGGAGAAGAGCTTTGAGGTGTACAAACCTTCTTCTGAAGGTTCACAAGCAAAGCGTGAAGTGGTTGTGTCCAAAAACCAATGTGTTCGCCGTCGTTCCGTTCTGTCCCTTCCTTTCGGTAGCTTTTTAGCTGCTTGATCTTTCTGCCCGTAGATTTGTGGTGTTCGATATGTTCTACCACTATAAAAACTCCAACGCTATAAATGCAAAGGCAGGATTCAGGCTAATTTTTTAAATCAAGGATTTCTGCTTAAAACACCGTGGTTTTAATTAACGCATTCTATTTGGGCACATACAACACCCTTAGGACAACAGGAGCTGGGTGAAGCCGTCCCTGCGTGCCAGTGTCCTGTCTCTCCAGCCCATTGTCTCGGGCAGTGTGATGACATCAGGTAATTTTCTCTAAATTTCCTCTTTTTCAGTTGCTAATTCCAACACGGGCAGCGGCTCCCGCCGAGACTCCCTCACAGGGAGCAGTGACCTGTACAAGAGGACATCCAGCAGTTTGACACCTATAGGACACAGTTTTTATAATGGCCTTGGGTTTTCCTCCTCTCCCGGACCTGTGGGAATGCCTCTGCCCAGCCAAGGACCTGGCCACTCTCAGACCCCACCTCCCTCCTTATCTTCACATGGATCATCTTCGAGTTTAAACCTGGGTAAGAGCCACAGCGTGGGTGTCCCCGCACTGCACCTGGCTGCTCCGCTGTCCCTTGGCACGGGGACGTGAGCACCTCGCTGCTGGGGAGGTGACGTACCTGCTGGGGAGGTGACGTACCTGCTGCCTGGTCCCTGCTCGCACTCCGGTGGCGGGGTCCCGGCTTTTGCAGAAGAAACACCGAAGCAGGAGTCATGGCGCTGATGTGATGTGTTTGTCTCACAGTAGTTCACCTGTTAACAGGAAGGTTTCTGGATTGCCTCCTTGTTTCCTCATCTCTAAATTAAGGATAACGTTTCCAAGTGCGTGAAAACTAACTGCTTTTCTCACACAGATCTCGGTAATGGCACCAATTGTTTGTTATTCTTGAACAAAACAGATATGGAGGGCTCATCCTCATTGTCAAATGTTTTTTTTTTTTTTTAAATACCCGATAAGTTTTCAATAATAAATTCCCGAGCTTAGAATACAGTTGCTTCTCGTAACCAAAATAAGCGGTGTTATCTGGAGCAGCACTGAGCTTTTAGCTGAGGAGCTGGTGAGTTTGCTTTTGAAAACTTCCCATCGGTGTGGCCTTATCAAAAGCACATTAGCGCATGGGAGAGGCCTTCTCAATTTCGGTAAGATACGTTACTTGACGCAAGCTGCATCTTCTGGAAGAGCTTCTAGTGGGTGTAGAGCTTTTGCATATGATCAAGTAAATATTTAAAATAAAGAAAGCAAATATTAAATAATAAAGCAACGCTCATCTGAACTTCCACAAGCGTTCGTTTCCAGGCCTCATAAGGAAACAAGGCCGGTTATTCATGGCATCTGCACCAGATAATTTAGTACGAGTTCAAAAAAATCACTTTGCTTTGGTTCTGTGACATTATCTGTCTGGATTTAACAGAACTTTTGGTTATCAGAACAGTTTGCCATGCATATACACGCTCATCAAATACTATATCATGTTTATTACATGCATGTGTGATAAATTTGATTCTGGCTAAAGGTTAGCATGCAATAGTAATAAATGGGATTTTTTCAAGATCAAGTTTAGATTTACCACCTTTCCTTGTTCAGAGCTTTAGTAGAATTGGAAGGGTTTTAGCTTTATTTCTGCAGCTGTACAGTCCTTAAGCTGACAGTTAAATGGCTACAATAAATTAATGCTGAAGACTAACCAGATTCCAAATCCGGCGCTAGAAAAAGTCTGTTGCCCCTGCAGGCAAACGAAAGAATCTTAAAAACTGCATCAGGGAAAGGTTAATCCGTTTGAGAACAAACTCTGGAAAGAAAGTGGAGGTACCATGGGCTGTGCCCCAGAGCGCTTAACAGGGCTCTTCCCATCCCCACAAGATATTCCTCTCCTTGTAGCCAGGCTCCTCGGTGCCTGACGTCGTGCTGGGTAATGCGGCAAGAAAAATCCCGGCTAGAATAGCTCTGCGTTTGTCCGGCTTTCACCTTGAAATCCGTAAAAAGGTCATTTTATTTTTTTCAGTTGCTCTTTCTCCTGTAAGTGTAAGACAGGGTTAAACGTAGGTGTAGTTTCCGCTGGTTTATAAAATAAGTTTTACTGCTACAAAACCAGCACAGGCCTTGTTTTTCCTCATAAGGAGATCGAGGGTGACTCCTTTTCTATTTGGGAGTGCTGTCAGGAGTAGTTTGTGATAAAGAGGGCGAGGAGTATTTCGAAATATCTAAAAATGAAAGGACAGATGGGAACACCCAAACGCGTTGTTTGCGAAAAGGGAAATTGGAGCGGTCGGGTTTGGCACCACAGCCTACCGCTGCGTTCCGTGGGGGGAGACCACCTGGGGCGGTCCCTCCGAGTAACTTTGGTTTCAGGGTTACGCCGTGACATAAGAAGTTGGCATTAAATCTGACTTGGAATCGGCAAAGCCGTGGTTAAATGCTGTGTAAGTGGTGGGTTTGACTTTGGCGCCTCTCACGGGTACGCAAGTGGCTCCTTTGTTGGGTTGGTGGCCTGCGTAGAGAACTCAGCCCCGGCTCTTCTGGCTCTCTGAAAGCTCCTAGCTGTGAAAAGTGGGCTGTGTTTATGGAGCTAGGTTTTTTTTTCTGGTGTTGTAAAGTGACCTTGTGAAATGTCTGAGCGAGCACGAGTACCTGAAGTAACCATGCGGCCACTTCTTGGGAAAAGAACTGCTGGAAGAGGAAGGCTGAGCTAAACACACGCGCTGAACTCAAAGGTGTACGCAACTCTGCAGAGCTAGGATAAAGCAGCTGTAAATAAATACGCGCTTTTGGGTGCTAAAGGCAGCAGGGGCCCTTTTCTTCCCCAGTATTGATCAAAATTATAGAATTATAACTTGCTAAATATTTTTTTTTTTTAATTATAACATTTAATTTTGGCCAGATTACACTTCACATGGGTTTGTGTAGTCCCACGAGTAGTTTTTGTCAGCCCTTGTGCGTGTAGCTCGTGCGCTCTTGTTAGAAACACTTACCACGCTGCAGCGTGGGGCTGAACGTGTCCGGCTCTGGGTTTTCCCAGTTTGGAATGGGGATCGGGATTTGCAACGGATAAGTAATGATTTTAATTTTATGATATTCTTGCCTGGGAGAGAGCTGCCCCACGCTGTAATTGAAAAGGCAGGATTGGTGCGAGGAAGCTGATAATACACATGTGGGAATTGAATTTATTAGAGATTTTTTTGGGGAAACCGGCTGGGGAGTTGCTAACCAGTTAGCTGTGACCGACTGGGAGGGCTGTGGGGCTGCGTGTCCCTGGGCGGCTGGTGGCATACCCCGGCGCTGGGCTGCAGGGGAACAGGCTGGGGCAGTGACACCGGGGGTGGCTCGGGGTCCCCGCGGCTGGGTGGGCGCTGCCTGGGCCCTCTGCCCTGAGCCCTCTGTCGGGCAGAGCAGCAGCGTCGTCTTCTCACCCTGCCATCTTCTCGTCTTCCCCATTCCCCATGGTTCTGGTAGTTCTCATACCGGGAACTCCTGCTTCCCAGAGCACTTTGAGGGCCCTATAAAAGTCCCCTGGAAGCTTGCTTAGTGCTTTGTTTCCAGCCAGCAGCCTTTGTGTTTCTTCCCCCGTGTTTTCTTTTTTGACTCATCCTTTTCATTGTCCTTTTTTCCCCCCCCTGAAATCAGTAATTCTTTCAGGTTAACTGTCTCAAGTGTCCCAGCACGCACTGAGAACATGATTTACCATTTCAAAAAAGGAAACGCAGTGTGAGTCTGAGTAACGTGTCCACCTTGGAGTCCCCAGGATGAGGAATCTGTGCACTTTCTCCTCCCCAGATACATGTTTTTCCTGACATAACCCAGACGCTTTTAAGAAAATACAGTCAGCATGTTCCGAGGCAGAACCGCACCATAGCTGTCGCTTCCGTACAACCTCCACGCACTGCATGCAGCACTGGTTCGCTGTGGTTTGTCGATGCAGAGTGCTGGGCATGGCCAGCGTGGTGTTAGCACGATAGGATGTCTCCACGCAGTTCGCAGACCCCCCTTTGAAGTTTGTTCTGAGCTGAGGACACAGGAGAAACTATCAATGCCAACATCTTGCAGGAGTCCTCTCCCTTCTTTTGGGGTTTTTGTCCTTCCTGGTGTCCCCAAGAGCTTCAGGAGCTTCCAGCCTTGTGTACTGCTCTTGAACAAGGAGCTGTTTCATTGTAGTTAGCGGTAAGATCCCATCGAAATCTGGGATCTGGCGAAGTCACTGCATTCCCAGCCACACACTGGCATAAAGGAGCTTGAGGTGCTCCAAGGTTGACAGATGGGTTTCAGAAGCGCTCGATTGTTCTGGGAAACCTGTCCCCGACATGGTCTCTTCATTCCCAGTGCGATGTTGAACATCATGGAGACACCTGCAGTCAGCTTCTCCATCAGGAGAGAGAGAGATGGGTAGAAAACTGTAGTAAGTTGTGGTTTATCTGGAATCTCCAAAAAGACCAGAAGGTTTTTCTCAGGAAACCTCTGGCAGAGAAGGCTTTTTCTGTACAAGCTGTGCTTTCCCTCTTAACTAGGAGAGAAGACATAGGTGATAATGGTGTGAGTGCTAAACCCTTTCCTCTTACCGCTCTTTGCAGATGATCAGGAACTAGTTTTCCAGGTCCGCACGTTAGTGCTATGACTCTTACTTGCTCCAGACTTTAAAAAACAAGCGGTGATTCTGAGCTCTTGCACTGATGTTTTCCATGGCATTCCACCATTGCTCAGCTTCTTGCTGTTCTCCTTTACCTCAGAGGTGATTTACCGTTCCTTTGAATATCCTGGTCCTTCCAGCAGTAAGGAATATCACTTGGTCTCTTTTCGGAGTTCTTGCTCAATTAAGAAGTTGGGTAGGTAGGGAAGATGATGGCCACACCATTGGCAGGGTGCGTAGGACAGAGAGGTGAAAAGAAGCTCCGGAGTCTCCTTCTCCTTGAGGTTTGCCACCAGCCCTGGAGAAGTCAGAACATGTTTGCCCAGCTCAGAGACAGGGGAACTTAATTAGCCCGTTATCGCAGACTCAGGTAGTGTTTTCTGCACAGGAGCTTCCTTCAGGCATTGATGGCTGAGGGGTGCAGCTCACTCAGCTCTCATTTTCTTTAATATTTTTATTCCAGCCACTGCCACGCTCACGGCTGCCAGGAGAAGGTCTGTCCTCTTTGCGGACAGCCCTACCGATGTTTACCCTGAAGATCTTCCTTCCTTTGCCAAGATTTCTTGTAGCTTTTTTGGTTTTTTTCCAGGTGCTTTGCCCTCGCTGCCCCACGTTTCAGGCGGCAGCTTCCCATGCGAGAAGAACGTTTTTCTTGGGGAGGACTTTGTCCCACCCAGGAAAAACCGTACTCGCTCGAGGCATCTTGCGGTCTTTGGCCAGCAGAGGGATCCCGAGCCCCGCGAGAAAGGGAAAGAGCCGTAGCTCTGAAGCACGTTTCGAAAAATTACAGGCAAGGAAACAGCGTGTAAAGGTTTCAGTTGGTTCCTGTCAACGCCTGCAGTTCGTTGACTGTATGATGAATCATTACTTGTTCCCCATACCTGCTACTGGGTAACTCAGCCGTTGTCTTAATGCGGGTGAAAAATCTTTAGGAAATTTGGGAAAGCACAGCATTTTTTAAAAAAATAAATATTTCTCGTTTTTATTTATTATTATTTAACTGTATTTAATAATGATTTTTTTTAACACCCAAAATTTTTATACTTGCTTCTTGCTGTCTTTTTCTTACCTAATTTTGTCTTAAGTCTGTGTCCCCACTCCCACTGCGTCTCTTTTAAATCACTCCTTCGCACGACAGCAGGATAGGTGAAAAAAAAACTAAGGATGGAGGATAAGGTAATTAGAAACAACAAGTTCGCAAGCGGTGGGATTGACAGTTTGTCTGGTTTTGGGCAGTTTTGAGACAGAGTGAGGAACAGAAGTTGTTACAGTCTGTTCTGTGCTGAAGTTTAGAGCTGTCCTTAACTTAATACCCGCTAAGGAGCGATGCTTGAACACGTCCCCACCCCAGCGATTCTGGGGGCAGTTCACTGAGCTTAGGTGAGAACGCTTCCTAGCTGAACCGTGCCAGCAACCCAGCTCGGTGGAAAAGGAGGAATTAGAAGTCAAATGGCATGCACGGGCTGTCAATTAATCCCTGGGCCCCTTAATTCATCTCGTGAAATACCCTTGTTTTTGTGACTTGCAGGAGGGCTCACGAATGGGAGTGGCCGTTACATCTCCGCTGCTCCGGGAGCCGAAGCCAAGTACCGCAGTGCGAGCAGTGCCTCCAGCCTCTTCAGCCCCAGCAGCACGCTCTTCCCTTCCTCTCGCTTGCGCTATGGCATGTCCGATGTCATGCCCTCTGGCCGAAGCAGGCTGCTGGAGGACTTTCGCAATAACCGGTACCCTAATTTACAGCTGCGGGAGATTGCCGGGCACATCATGGAGTTCTCCCAGGATCAGCATGGATCCAGGTGGGATTAAGAACCTTGCGCTATAACCTGTTTGAGTTAGCGTCCTTTGCCATTTGCATCGCATCTTGAAGCAGAGAGGCAGCACAGGGAAAAGGAAGTGTGAAAAGCCAAGTAGTGTAACACTCTCACCCTTCTCCTTAAAGATTGTTCGGGTGCAAATGCTGGTAGCGGGAGTTTCTCCTCTGAAGAGGAGCTTGTTTTACTTCCTAATTTTCTCGCTGGTCCCAGTGGCATCACTTGACTCGTTTTGAAGAGCCTCCTGGACGCAAGACCTTGCTGTGTTATTCTATTGAGATCTGCTTTGCTTGGAATGAGATTTTTAGGGTACCAACAATGGTGTGTGGCCATGGACCTCCATGGCTGCGACCACCCAAGGTTTCACATTGTTGGGTAGGGCAACTGTGTGTGAAAGATTTATGTTTTGCCAAGAGCGTAGTGTATGAGGCTTCTGAAGGGACTCGTATTAACAAACGTGTTGAGGCCGTATGTGCCAGTGGCATCACACCAACCCTGTTTTTCAGGTTTATTCAGCTGAAACTGGAGCGTGCTACCCCAGCAGAACGTCAGCTGGTGTTCAACGAGATCCTCCAGGCAGCTTATCAGTTGATGGTCGATGTATTTGGAAACTATGTCATCCAGAAGTTCTTTGAAGTAAGTCTGCATTCCCCTGCAAGTCTTACTCGGGCGCCTGCTGTCCTGAGGCATTGGAGAAGCTCTTAGAAACTCTGCTATTTGGCTAAAACGGTGGATATCTGTCAACACCGATGTCACCTGCCTGGAGAAGCTGTGGCTGCCCCATCCCTGGAGTGGTTCAAGGCCAGGTTGGACGGGGCTTGGAGTAACCTGGTCTAGTGGAAGCTGTCTGTGCCCAGGGCAGGGGGTGGCACTGGGTGATCTTTAAGGTCCCTTCCAACCCAAACCATTTTATGATCTCGTCCCCGCAAGCATTTGCATCGTTCCTGTTGGGGTGACTGAGTTGTGGGACTCGTAAAGATGCATCTGAAAAGTAACTCTTTGCGTTGAGGTGCAAAAGGTGTAGGAATGAATGGCAGCATACCTGGGAGATGTAGGTCCACCAAGACTTCTCAGGGATGCTGTGCTGAGCTGTCAGTGCTCGTGTATTGAGGAACAAAAAAAAACTTTTCCAGTGAAGGAAGTGTTGTGTTTTCATACCAGGAGGTTGGGCAGACACCCATCTCTCCTTGGAACTGGTCTCTTCCTTCTCCGCTGAGTCTTGGTGGTTCTTTTATCCCGTAATTTTACAGCAAGCTTGCCGAGGGTTAGTGAACAGCCATGTGTCACCCTGGTGGCTCCGACACCTTTGACTCTGGAGTTTTTCACACGTCTGACAGACACGGAACAGACGTCTCGCTTGTGCCTGTTCCCAGCCCTTGAGGTGTGGTTGGTGGTTCCCTTCTTTTCAGCAGGCACGGCGTTTCTGGTTTAACACTTTGGTGTGCTGGCGTGGGAGGGCTGCTGTGCTGCTCGGGTTTTTGTGCTTGTAGTGATCGGTTTTCATCTTCCCAGTTTGGCAGCCTGGAACAGAAGTTAGCCTTGGCAGAACGGATCCGTGGGCACGTTCTGTCCCTGGCTCTGCAGATGTACGGCTGCAGGGTGATCCAGAAGGCCCTGGAGTTTATTCCCCCAGACCAGCAGGTAATTGTAAGTTTCAATTTTAACTTTCTTCTTGATGTTTAACGTTCCTTGCCGTTTGGTGACCTGAACCGCGACCTTCTGTTCTTCTTGTGGCTGGTGTCCTTTTGGTTTGGTTTAAGGCATGTTTGTTATGGTTTATGCGCATGATAAGTTTGTGACACCATTCTTGAGTCTCATTGTCACCTCCTTGTTCCACTTAATTGTTAACGGTCTCGGTTCTCTGTTAATTCCCTGAAATCAGATTATGTATGTAGCGGAAACTGAGAATGATAGTGAATTAGAAGATATTTTTAAATCCCTTGAAGGAAGCAGTGCCAGGGTTTTGCCTTCAATATTCGCTGAGCTATCACTGCTTTGATATGTGGGTCAATATTGTGCTCTCCTGCAGAGGGAGATGTATGAGGAGTTCCCGGTTCCTGTTGAGCCAGGCCTGGCACTGGAGAGATGTGGATGACAGCCAGAGTCCCACTCAAAGCTCATTAATAAAGGAATTCCTCTAGGGTTTTATGAACAATGAATTAAATACTCAAGGCAAGCTAGCTAATAGAGGTGTTAGGAATCGTAATACGAGAATCTCAATGTAGGTTATATTAAATTAAAAAAAAAACGGAGACCGGCTTTAGGAATGCACGTTCCCCTTAGGTCCGTCCTGGGCTAAGCTGGCGACACACTTCTCCCCAGGGTGGTGGGAGGTAGCCCAAACTCTGGCACTTCTGGTCTGAGATTTACTAATTGTCTTCTTCCAGAAAGGTATTTTGGAGTACGCAGTACTCCCGAAATGCCTGGCTTTGTATCGGTTGCACAGCTGATCTTGTCCCGTTTTGTAGTGTCATTAAATTCCCAAAAACTGTCATTCTCTGTTCTCCGATTGTAAATCTTGTAGTCTGCATGTGTGTTACTTTAGTCATATTTAAACCTTATCTTCTTGGCTTCCTTAATTATCATACAATATTACCTTGCCTATATAAGATACTAGCAAGTTCTTAGCCCACTGCTGACCTCATTTTAGTTACATATGAAGCCGAAACACAAAAAGTTTGTGAAGTTTGGGCATTTTACGTTTCTTGCTCTTTTAGGGGAGAAGCGGAGGGAATGAGGGATGCACAGTCAAGTAGTGCATCAGTAAAATATCTTAAATTTGGGTATTTAACTTGTAAGAGGACGCTCACGTTTAATGAAACGAGTGCTTCATCTTCGATCTGTTACAGAATTCCCCTTGCTGGTTTCTGCAGCACAGCAGGCTTTGTCTCTGCACTTGGCCGCTGGAAAACTTCCAGTTTGAAATGCGTCAGTGCATCCTTCACCCCTTCCATGCTCTTTACCCCGTTTAGCAGGGAAAACTTTGCATTTATCAGCCGTGAATCCTGGTGGTGCTTTCTGTTTGTCTTTCTCTCCTCCTAATAGAATGAGATGGTACGGGAGCTGGATGGCCACGTCCTGAAGTGCGTGAAAGACCAGAACGGTAACCATGTGGTGCAGAAGTGTATCGAGTGTGTGCAGCCTCAGTCCCTGCAGTTTATCATTGATGCGTTTAAGGGACAGGTAAGTCCTTAACCAAGATGTCCTTACCCGAGACACCGACTCTCATTCTTTGTATTCTTCTACGTTGCTTTGAACAGCACGATAGTGGCCGTAACTTGTTCAAATATTGTTAATTATAAATTTTAGCAAGGGTCAAATTGAAAGGTTTCTGCAGACATGTTAGCTTCGAAACTCTTTGGCCATGTCTCTGTTACCAGTTTGTGCAGGTGTAGCACAGTAAAGCATCCTTGGGAAAATCTGTTTTCCTGGAATGTCAAGTATTTTTTGACTGCTGGAGGGGAAGCAAATCTCTCGTTAATCCACCTTCGTAGCAAAGGTGGCGAGCAGAGTTTTGTGACGGGCATAGTAAATTTTCCTTATGATCCTCTCTGTGGGGATGCCTTAGGGGACTGCTGTCTCCCAAGGGTCTCAGGCCAGGGGAAAACCATGAGTTCCATCTAGAAAAGGGCAGTTACTTGTGCTTCATTCTCCCACGTTTTTTCTTGGTATCCTCTCCTGAATTGATGTGCTGGATATTAATTGCATAGCTGCCTTTATTCTGCTTGTACTCAGCTTGTCTTCCAGTACAAAAGCGCTGGTTTGGGCGTTTCCAACTTCAGCTTAACTGGCTTTGGAGGGGAACTTTGAAGTGTTTAAGGTTTTGCCCTAGGGATTTGAGGACAGCCTGGGGTTGTTATAGCAGGAACCAGGAACTTTATTAGTTTGGCTGCTCTTGGAACCGCTGTGAAAGTGGGGACTTGCTTGGCTGTG
The DNA here is from genome assembly GCA_009819605.1 of Sterna hirundo. Classification (NCBI taxonomy): domain Eukaryota; kingdom Metazoa; phylum Chordata; class Aves; order Charadriiformes; family Laridae; genus Sterna; species Sterna hirundo. Next base: position 6,532,252 of record CM020452.1, on the reverse strand, counting down.
TCAAAACAAGCCAGATTCTAGCTGGAAACTTGCTCAGCGGATTTGCTGGTTAGAGTTTAGCTTTAGACCTTCCACTGGGGAGTTTGGCGAGGCAGAAATACCTCTGGGAACTTGGCCGAGGGCACTGACGTTTCTTTGACCAGCTGTCCTGGTTTCATCTGAACTTTCATATGAAAGATTAAACTTACCATGTCAAGATGATTTTTCTGCAGTTAATTGCACTTCAAGTCCTGTTCTCCTGCATGGTTTACTCAACCATTATTAAAAATTTGTAGACTGTCAATTTAACTTCAGTGCTTGGATTTACTACTTTCGTTCATTTGAAGCCACCAAATAGGACTTTGTGCTTTAGATGGAAAACTGTGTGGCAATAATCAAATGTGTTATGTTCTTACCGGCAGATTTGGTAATCCGTTAGAAATGAGAAAAGAAGGTTCTTTGTTGTCACTTCTAAGTGCAGTTAAGACTTTTAAACAAATGCAAATAGTTGAGGAAAATCCTTTTGCTGAGCATTTTTAACCTGGTTTGTACCATTTCTTGCATAGCTTAAAATACGTAGCTGGCAAACAGCATGCTGGATTTATTCTTCTGAAACAGTGTTTTAGCACAGCTTCTAATAGCGCTTGGCTGTCCCAGTGTTCTTTTTATTCATAAAGACCTTTACCACTTGTTTTCCCGTTTCATGCCTGGGGAAGCTGAGGCACAGGTAGGGCTGTGGTGTCCCTGCCGTCCCCCAGTTAGTCCTGTGGCAGTGGGGAACCGATGTTCCCAGTTTGAGTTGATGCTCTCTGGAGCTGCCGTGCTGCAAGCTGGCATTGACTGCCGCGCCCGGGAAAAACCACCACGTGTTCATTTAATTCCGAAAGGTTTAGATTCACAAAGACTAACAGCTGTGTCGCTGCCTGTGCTTGCCTGTCTTTGTTGACTGCAGGTTTTTGCGTTGTCTACACATCCGTATGGCTGTCGTGTCATCCAGAGGATCCTCGAGCACTGTCTTCCTGAGCAGACCCTTCCCATCTTGGAGGAACTTCACCAACACACCGAGCAGCTGGTTCAGGTCGGTGCGGGAAGGGGGAACGTGGGTGCTGTGAGATGTTTCTCGGTTGCTGCTTTGCATTAGGAGAGTTGCTGACAGCCTGTTTGAGTTTGCAGCTATAACACATCTGAACACGGGGGCTCTGGTCCTGAGGAGGAACGGGAAAGAAGAGGGCAGACAAGAAATGTACCTTCACTAATTGTTTTGGCTATGTGCAAATATCCAGCAGATATCACAGCTGTAGTTACTTTCCTTTCCTTTTTGGAAAGGATCTTGAGTGGGTGCGTGTCCTAAATGCTTCGCTCCAGGAGTTACAAGTAAGATCTTAAGGGAGTCGATGCAAAGAGCTGATTACTTCTAGGAAAAGAAAATGCTGAGTAATTGGGGTTCTCTAAAATGTGTTGGTTTTATGCACACCCCCTTCCTGGCTGCCTTTCTTCTTCCTTGCCGTCCTCCTGAGAATACGTTTTTCTGGGTTTCTGGTATTGGGGCACGATGGATGCACCAGCAAAAGAGCCCTGTCCTGTGCGCTCATGTATTTAGCGCAGGGAAAGTGGGAAGAGGTTGGGCACGGAGGTGAGGTATCGGGTCATGCCTCTGGTATTGTGAACGGGGAAAATATGTATCTCGTGATCTGAATATACCCACATTCGGAGTATGAATGTGCATAAGGACAGTCTCCCATAGCTAGAACCATGGCGCAGCCCTCCAGGACGTGTGATTTGTATGTTTGAACCTGGATAAAGCAAAGGAACTCGAAATAAGCAGAGTATTGACATTCATGTCCAAGGAAATTGCTTTGAGTTTTATAAGTGGTACAAAGATGTAGCATTTTACCTCCTGGTAAAACTCTAGAACGCACGTTTTTTGTAGAAGTAGAAAGTATTTACATGGTTTATGCAGTAGATATTTTAATTGGTGTTTAGTTGAAGTTTGTTAGTCTTAATGCACGTTGGGAACTAGTTTGATGTTAATGGTTCCTGTCCACCTTTTGTCACACGCTTCTGCTGTCTCCCAAACAGGATCAGTATGGGAACTATGTTATCCAGCACGTACTAGAACATGGTCGGCCTGAGGATAAGAGCAAGATTGTAGCAGAAATTAGAGGCAACGTGCTCGTGTTGAGTCAACATAAATTTGCTAGGTATGAATTTGTTCCTTTTCACAGAATCCCAGACTGGCAGGGGTTGGAAGGGCCCTCTGAAGATCACCCAGTCCAACCCCCTGCCAGAGCAGGGTCACCCACAGCAGGTGGCACAGGAACGTGTCCAGGTGGGTTTGGAATGTCCCCAGAGATGGAGACTCCCCCACCTCTCTGGGCAGCCTGTGCCAGGGCTCTGCCACCCTCACAGCAAAGAAGTTCCTCCTCATGTTGAGGTGGAACTTCCCATGGTCAAGTTTGTGCCCGTTACCCCTTGTCCTGTCCCTGGGCACCACTGAGAAGAGCCTGGCCCCATCCTCCTTTCCTGGTCCCTCCCCTGACACCCCCCCTTTCAGTATTTAGAGGCGTTGATAAGATCCCCCCTCAGTCGTCTTTTTTCCAGACTGAAGAGACCCAAGTCCCTCAGCCTTTCTTCACAAGAGAGATGTTCCAGTCCCCTCAGCATCTTGGTAGCCCTTTGCTGTCCCTTCTCCAGCAGTTCCCTGTTCCTTAAAGTCTCCACACCCCGTGGGAGTACGGACACGTGCAAGAGTTGCAGAAGAGTTAGGGGTGGGGTGTAGGGAGGTGAAAACATTTTTGCTGAATGACATAATGCTGTTTATAACTACGTAGAAAGTGGGGTGAGTGACCGGTGAGGTAAGTTTTACTTGTAATGAAGGAGGATGAAGGTGTGGAAGAGTAGCTCTAATGCCAGTTCCGGAACTTGGCCAAGAGTTTTTGTGTGTGTTGTGTTTTTTGTTTTGTTTTGCCGCTTTTTAAGCGGTCACTATCCCTTGGATAATAACATGCCATAAGATCATTCCACTGCCTCTGGGATGCTGTGTCAAGCCACGAGGGACTGTGGGAAATTCATTGTAGCAGCAATTCTTTTTCATCCCACTTCTCACGGAAGAACCTGTGCTTTTTATGTGCTGAGTCTTGTGGTCCTTTTTGAGACACACGCCCAGCGACACCCTCTTGGGGAAGCTGCAGCAGCGCCAGGCTCTGAGTCCAGGTGCTGCAGAGCGACACTTGGGTAGAAGCAAAATCCAGGTACCTCAGCGGGTGTCAAGACGAAGTAATACTTGCCACATTTGTACAGTCCTTTTGCCTGTGTTTCTAGCCATTTGAACATGAAGGCTGACCTCCTCAAAGGCTCAATATTTCCTCCTTTTTCCGATTAGTAAAATAGTGCTTTAATACTTCGGGACACAAGGGAAGTGTAACATTAACAAGAACTAGAAGAGCGTGGTCTTAATGTTGTTATTTCAGATTCTTTCTCCCTGACTTGCCTTGCTCTTTTTTTCTAACCTTCTTTCCAGCTGGAGTATTAATTAGTGTAGGATGTCCCCCGAGCTGAGCACGGCTTGTGGCAAACCACTCAGTGACTCTGTGATTGAGTCAGGGATGCAGAAGATAAGACTGGCAAAACTCTCCGTCCCCTTTCATAGATCCTATTTAACTTGGCTCTCTGGAGAGCAGAGGCTAGTCATCTAATATATTCTGGAATTTTGGAAGTTCTCTGCCTTTGCTAAGATCTTTTGTTGCGGAAAAAGCATTTCCCAGTTGTTCTAACCTTGGACCTCTGTTCCCATCGAGCTCCAGTACTGAGAAAGCCAAACAAAGAGCAACAACTCGTCTGCTTCTCTAACGGGCACGCTGTGAGAACAAACATCTCAAATACAGCGTCGTCGCAGAGTTGCGCAAATTTAGGTAAAATAAAACCCAAACTGGTCCTTTCCCCGAATTCCCCCTCAGATCCCCCAATCCTTGGACTGCTCTTCTCTTCCACATCGCTGAATTTCTGTGCCAGCACATACGTCGCTCCCAAAATGGTCTGCCCTTGCTAGAAGCGTGAGAGGTCTCCTTGGGGTTGAATGAAAAGCCCGGCAGAGGTGGCGTTCCTCACAGATTGTCCTTCTTTTCTTCTTACAGCAATGTGGTGGAGAAATGCGTTACTCATGCCTCCCGTACGGAGCGTGCCATGTTGATCGATGAGGTGTGCACTATGAACGACGGCCCTCACAGTGCCTTATACACCATGATGAAAGATCAGTACGCCAACTACGTGGTACAGAAGATGATCGATGTGGCAGAACCGGCTCAGCGGAAGATTGTCATGCACAAGGTAAGCAGCTGCCGTCGATTGATAAGGACGTAAGGCTTGTCGCTGCCACCCTGGTTGTGGAGAGAAGATAAGGCCGAGATGATTGCTTTTGCCATTAGAATTTCATAATGATGGAAGTATTTCAAAGCTGTGTGTTTCAGTAGTAGCTGAAATACGAAAATGCGAAATAATGAGATGCCACTTGGACTTAAAACTAGCTGGTTGCTTCCAGCAATCTCTTCTGACCTACTAACCTAGTTCTGCGCTCGTGGCGGAGCGAATGCTGATAAAAACCACCAAGATTTACTGCGGCGGTGCCGTGGGACGGTGCCTGGCGAGGCACCCTCGCACGGTCTGGCGATGACGACACACTTGCCCTCACTGAGAACAGCCTTCGCTGATGAGAGCATCTTCATGCGCTCAGTGGAGCCGAGCCAGACCGAGCGCGGACCTGCGGCTTGCGACCGCTGCCGTGTCACATTGTCCCTGCTTTACAGCCCCGATGGGGACCGCCAGGGTGGCGGGTAATGCCGCGCTAACGGGGCGCGTTGCTGCGGCCTCTGAGCCTGGAGTCATTAATCAGATTCTCTATTTCTCCATTTTCAATACGGTTTTGATGGAAGACTTCCATGGTTTAGCAGTGTTTGAATGCTTAAGTTTCGGAACTTAATATTTGTCAAAAATGAAGACGTTTTGGAATTAAATATGCATTGCTGCCAGTCCTGCTTCCCAAGGCTCTGTGCCTGCTGTCCCAAGGGCAGGAGGCTCTAAAAATCAGGTTACATCTTCATTTTCCTGCTTTTAAAGGTCACATTTTTGGGTCTTTATAGCTGTAATGAATGGAAAAAACAGGCTTTTAAATGTGCAGTGGAACTGAGATAATTTTCTTCAGTCATATGGGTTTAGGGTCTGTTACTTGGTGAAAAACACTGGCTAGAGTTACACCTCTTATTAGAAATAAAATACTGACTCTGGCTTGGAAAACCCTGTATTTATGGGTTTTTTAGGAGGAAGTGTGAGAGTGCCAGGTGTTGGAGTCCCAGTGAAATCAATTGTATTTAAGAATCCTTGAGTAAAATGGAGCAAGTGATTTTTCTTTTAAAAGGCGGGGGGTTTTATCTGTGCGAGGAACCTGATTTTTGCCTTCACGAGGCAGCTGATCCGTGGATAAACAATATACGTGCAGCTGAAATCATCTTCAGGGCGGTTAATTCTTAGCTTCAGGAATCATTCAGAAAGTCTGTGTTAGTCCGAAAGTAATTATAAAGAAAACGAAATAAAAATGCGTGGCAAGGGATATACAGAGTTCAACTGTAGCAGAATGATCTGTAGCTTTTGCTAATCTATATATAGGGATATGTATATTAAAAAAAAAAATACGAATGATCATTACTGCCATATTCTTTCTCCTGTCAAGCGAAGTCTTTTGAATAAAATGCTAATTAGGTTATCAGTGTGGTTGTCAAAAATAGAGCGGGGATGACAGCTAAATGGGACTGGAAGGTTTCAGCTGCGTTCTCAAGCTTGAATGAAAAAGCCTGGGAAAATGGAGTGTATCGACGGCTGCGTTTGGATTGTAAAAATTGCTGTTAGTACAAACAAGCCGTTTGTGTTATTGTTAACGACAGCGCTTTTATTTGGGGGGGGGGGGGAATACTGAAAGGTGATTTTAACAGTTTTGTCAGTTAAAACAAAACAAGAAGAAAGTCTTAGAAATGAAGAGGAACAAAGAGCGAACTGTTGGACCTGGGGAGCTTTCCTGCTCTTCCGCCTCAGAGCAGCACTCGGACCTTCTTGGGAACGGGGTGTGGGGAGGGCCAGGGCATCAATTTATAGTTATTCCTTGAAGTGAAATAGGAATTTAAGCGGCTAGAGGCTGAGCTGATGAAACAGGGTGTGTTTGGGATGGATGTCCCATGGGAGTTACGGTGACGGTGCTCCCGGGAGCAGGGAGTGCTGAGCATCACGTCGCGCTCTGGGCGTTTCCTCATCCTGCCCGCAGCTCCGGCTCCTCCGGGAAGCGTCCGTTGTCAGTGCGTTACGGAAAGAACGCGCTGGGGGTGTGGGCTATTTCTCATCGCAGGCTGAAAATGAATTGCTCTGATGTTTCCTTCCTCCGAAAGTGTCCAGGAGAACTTCAGCAGCACAATGGTGTTACTGCCCCGAAGCCAGCCGTCCGTGGTCGGGTGCTCTGGCAGGGCAGGTGGCTTTGCTCCGGCTGCGGTCCTTACGGTGGCATTTCAAGTGACTTAGTGAAGTCACTAAAATAGCGTGAGCGGGTGGAGTTTGCTCCCCCAGACCTCCTCTCTGCTCAAAGGGAATATTTTAATTGTGAGGCTCAGCAGCTAAACTGCTCTTCAGCCCAGGAGCGCTGTGTACCTCTCCCAGTGCCTCTTTCAAACAGGCTGCTGAAATTCATACCAGTGACTCTTCCAGGCTTGTGGCAGGTTTTTGAGGTTCAGCGGGTGGCCTGGAGGGAGGCAGAAGGTCCTGCTCGTGTTGCACATGAGCCAGCAATGTGCCCTTGCGGCCAAGGTGGCCAATGGCATCCTGGGGAGCATCAAGAAGAGTGTGGCCAGCAGGTGGAGGGAGGTCATCCTCCCCCTCTGCTCTGCCCTGGGGAGGCCGCACCTGGAGTGCTGGGTCCAGTTCTGGGCTCCCCGGGTCGAGAAGGACAGGGAACTGCTGGAGAGGGGACAGCAAAGGGCTATGGAGATGATGAAGGGCCTGAGCGTCTCTGTGCTGAGGAAAGGCTGAGAGCCCTGGGGCTGTTCAGCTGGAGAAGAGCAGGCTGAGAGGGGATCTCATCAATGCTCAGCAAGAGCTAAAGGGTGGGTGTCAGGAGGATGGGGCCAGGCTCTTCCCAGTGGTGCCCAGGGACAGGACAAGGGGCAACGGGCACAAACTTGCCCATGGGAAGTTCTAACTAAATACGAGGAGGAACTTCTTTGCTGTGAGGGTGGCAGAGCCCTGGCACAGGCTGCCCAGAGAGGTGGTGGAGTCTCCGTCTCTGGGGACATTCCAAAGCCGCCTGGACGCGTTCCTGTGCCACCTGCTGTGGGTGACCCTGCTCTGGCAGGGGGTTGGACGGGACGATCTCCAGAGGGCCCTTCCCACCCCTGCCAGTCTGGGATTCTGGAATTCAGCAAAAGTTGCTCAGCTTCACTACACCCTTCTGATGCCTTTTCTACCATAGTGTGTTTATCCCCGGGCTGGGGGCACAGTCCCAGGGCCCCCTTGGGAAGCTCCAGCACCCAGGGGTTGTGTCTTTCCAGCCCCGCCTCGGGACAAAGCCCTGTACCCATCCACACGCTCGGATCCAACTGGATTCCAGTAACATGGCTCAAGACCATAGGGCAGTGACTGTCCCCCTGTACTGGGCACTGGTGAGGCCCCACCTCGAGGGCTGTGTCCAGTTTTGGGCCCCTCACCACAAAAAAAGACACTGAGGGTCTGGAGTGTGTCCAGAGAAGGGCAACGGAGCTGGTGGGGGGTCTGGAGCACAAGTCTGGTGAGGAGCGGCTGAGGGAGCTGGGGGTGTTCAGCCTGGAGAAAAGGGGGCTGAGGGGAGACCTTCTCGCTCTCTACAGCTCCCTGAAAGGAGGGGGTAGCCGGGGGGGGTCGGGCTCTTCTCCCAAGCAACAAGCGATGGGACAAGAGGAAATGGCCTCAAGTTGTGCCAGGGGAGGTTTAGGATGGATATTAGGAAAAATTTCACGGAAAGGGTTGTCAAGCACTGGAAGAGGCTGCCCAGGGCAGTGGTGGAGTCGCCATCCCTGGAGGGATTTAGAAGCCGGGCAGACGCGGTGCTGAGGGACGTGGGGTAGTGGTGGCTTTGGCAGTGTTGGGTTGATGGTTGGACTCGATGATCTGAAAGGTCCCTTCCAACCTGGGCAATGCTGTGATTCTAAGATGACGCCAACTTCTTGACCAGAAGTTCCTCCTAAAAATGACATCAGTGGGCGATGGGACATTAACTTGATTCGCAGTAATTGGGGCGATTACAGCAAAAGGCTTTTTTGTGGTCTTCTGCTGGTGGCCGGCACCCTGCCCGCGCGGTACCCAGGGCTCGCTTGGCGTTGCCGTGGCCGTAATTGGAGTTCCTAAACTTGCCTCGCTCTTCTTCTGTCTCCTAGATCCGGCCTCACATCGCTACCCTGCGCAAAATACACCTACGGCAAACACATTTGGCCAAGCTGGAGAAGTACTACATGAAGAACGGGGTGGACCTGGGGCCCATCTGTGGGCCACCCAACGGCATCATCTGAAGCGTCCCTGGGCAGGAGCTCGCTGCCCATCGGCACCTACAACCAGCAACCGACGATATTCCAATATACAGTTAGAAAACGTTTCCTGGTTGCGAAACTGCTAAAAAAAAAAAAAAAAAAAAAGAAGAAGAAGAAGAAAAAAGCCTTTGTAAATTTCTTTAATTTTATTATGCATAACATGTACTAATTATTTTTTTTAATTAACTAATTGCCCTGCTGTTTTACTGGTGTATAGAATACTTGTACATAGGTATCAAATGTACATGGAAGGCCACATTTTTTTTGTTCACTGTTGTATCTATATTCCAAATGTGGAAACTTTCAGGGTGGTTGGTTTGAAGAAAACAAACAAACAAAAGTTTTTAATTCATCCGCCTTGCAGACGACTTTTTTGCAAATACCTGTTTTTTCTCCTTTTAGTCGAAAGTCGGCGAGAAGGTGGAATTTTAGTTCCATGGCACACACGACGCATTTAACGCTGTTTATAAATATGAAAAAAGATAAAACGATTCAAGTTGCTAAAGCTTTGGTTTAAAAAAAAAAAAAAAAGGAAAAGAATTAAGGTTTTGAAAACTTTTTAATTGCTCTTTTTTTTTCTTTTTTTTTTTTTTTCTTTTTTGGTATAACATGCTAAAGGAGGTGGCTTAGCTGGCGTTTTGGGGGAAGAAAACGTTACGCACCCAGAAAGTTTTTAAAAGGGGGTGGGGGGGGGGGGTTACTTGTCTACTGCCTACTCGGTTTGTTCTTTTAACATGGAGAGACACAATTTGATTATTTAGCATGAGAAAAAAAAACAAAAACAAAAAAAATCCAACTCGGCTTTGGTCTTGCTTCTATAAATATATAGTGTATACTTGGTGTAGACTTTACATATATAAAAATTTGTAGTATTTTCTTGTTTTGATGTCTGATCTGTATCTATAATGTACCCTAGTAGTGGAACATACTTCTGACTGTACAATTGTACATTTGTAAACCTCTGTAATGTAAATGTGGAGAAGTTTGAATCGACATTAAAAACCCGTTTTTTGGTAAGAAAAGCAAAAAAAAAAAAGAATTAGCCAAACCTGTGCATTTCAGTGTATATTCACACCTTTTATGGTCGTAGCATATAGTGTTGTATATTGTAAATTGTAATTTCAACCAGAAGTAAATTTTTTCTTTTGAAGGAAATGTTCTCTTTATACAGCCTAGTTAATGTTTAAAAAAAAAAAAAATAAATAAAAAATAAATGCTTGGTTTTATTTGTCACCTAGTTGAACGGTAGCGATCCTTTCTAAATGTTATACAGAAATGATTCAGTTCAAAATAGTGGTTTTTTTGAATCTTAAAAAGTAATGTTTTGCTTATTTGTGACAGTAAGAAACAAAAAGTGCAAAAGTACAGATCCCTAGTTTTCCTTACAATCAGAGTCCCCTTTTCACCTTGTAAAGTGTGAATCACCTCCCCCTTTTTTTGTACAGAAGATGAACTGTATTTTGCATTTTGTCTACTTGTAAGTGAATGTAACATACTGTCAATTTTCCTTGTTTGAATATAGAATTGTAACACTACACGGTGTACATTTACAGAGCCTTGTGTATATTTCCAATGAACTTTTTTGCAAGCACACTTGTAACCATATGTGTATAATTAACAAACCTGTGTATGCTTATGCCTGGGCGACTATTTTTTGTAACTCTTGTGTAGATTGTCTCTAAACAACGTGTGATCTTTATTTTGAAAAATACAGAACTTTGGAATCTGGCTTCCTTGTTTCCTTTGAACGCTTGCCAGAGGGTCCCACCCCCACAACTTCTTACCTCTTGTTTTATTTACTTTTTCCCCCCTTGGCACGTGGGAAATGAAGAGCAGAGCAGCCATGTCCGTATCTCCGCCCCCCACCCTTGTCCCCCTCCTCTTGGGGGCTCGGATTTTGGCTTTTTCCCCCCCATCTTTGAGCACATCCAACCCTCTTCAGAGGCCGGATAAACTCAAGGCACCCACAGCCTCCATCCTCTGGCGGTAAGTTGGAGGTGAACCACCACCCCGTGTCTCTTGGTCATTTGAAGCGCTGCGGCTCTTGCAGAGAGGGGAGGGAGCAGCGTCCCTGGTCCCCCTCATCTTGTCCTCGTGGTGTCCTCTGCTGCTTTCTACCTCCTGCCCTCCGTGCAGAATGGGGTTGGTGGTCCATGGGGTTGATCGTTGCATCTCTAGGTCATTTGAAGCGCTGCAGCTCTTGCAGAAAGGTGGGGGAGCAACATTCCCTGGTCCCCCTCATCATCTTCTCTTGGTGTCCTCTGCTGCTTCCCTCCTGCCCTTCTTCCAGGGCGGGGTTGGTGGTCCATGGAGTTAATGATTGTGTCTCTTGGTCATTTGAAATGCTGCAGCTCTTGCAGAAAGGTGGGGGAGCGACATTCCCTCGTCCCCCTCATCTTCTCCTCATGGTGTCCTCTGCTGCTTTCTTCCTCCCCTCCCTCCTGCCCTTCTTCCAGGGCGGGGTTGGTGGTCCATGGAGTCGATGGTTGTCTCTCTTGGTCATTTGAAACGCTGCAGCTCTTGCAGAGAGGGGAGGGAGTAACATTCCCCGGTCCCCCTCATCATCTGCTCCTGTTGTCCTCTGCTGCTTTCCACCTCCTGCCCTCCGTGCAGAATGGGGTTGGTGGTCCATGGGGTTGATGGTCGTGTCTCTTAGTCGTTTGAGGCGCTGCAGCTCTTGCAGAGCGGGGAGGGTCCCCCTCATCCTCCCCTCATGGTGTCCTCTGCTGCTTTCCTCCTCCCTCCCTCCTGCCCCCTTTGCAGGCTGGGGTTGGTGGTCCATGGTGTTGATGGTCGTGCGGAAGATCTCCTCTTGGCTTTCTGGGGTGTGGGGATGGACTGGGAGCTGCACCCGGCAGGCGAGGTGGGGTTGCACCAGTGAGTGCCGCGCTGGTTCAGCGCTGGTGGTTGGTGGTCCCAGAGAACCATCAGCTGAACTGACGGTTCTCTGGTTCGTTGAGAACTAGAAAAGCAACAGCGAACCCCGAGCTGGTGTTTCCATGGAGCCTTTCCCCAATCCCGAGCTCTCCTTCCCCAGAGGTACCGCTCGGCTCCCAGCCTGGCGCTGGGAGGGCACAGTGAGGCCTGTCCTGCTCATCCCTGTCCCACCACCACCATCTGCTGCCCAGACCATGTTCTTGTGCGACTTCCCAGCCTGCCTTTGTCCTTCATTCCCCCAATTCCCCGTCTCCGGGAAGCCCCAGCTCTGCCTTCCATGCCTGTGCCGCTGAACAGGACCCCACCGCGACTCTGGCTCGGGGGAAAGATTGGTCTCTTGCCACCAATTTGTCTTCATTTGCCAGCGTAAAGGACCTTCCCTGTCCCTGTGGCAGCTGCTGGATGTAAAGACCCTTTTCTGAAGGATATAATCAGAATAATTTGGGAAATATTGATAAGTTTGAGCACTTAGGCAAACGGGGTGAGGTGCGATAAATTGATGGAAGGGAAGAAACTACTCATTTTACAGGAAATTAGTTTTTTGGCTCGGGGCATTAAAACGGTTGATTTTGGAGTGTGTCTCAAATTACCGATCCTTCCCACGCCGCCGCTTTCTCCTCCTCACCCCTCACCAGCCCCCCGGGTCCCTGCCACCCAGGGGTGGCCTCAATCCGTTTTTCACACCCGTCGTCGTCAATTCAGCGGAGGGAGCTGACCCTGGGCTTTCCGACACCTTCTTTGCCCTGGGTTTGGAGCCAGCCTGTGCCTCTCCGCAACGAGCATCAGCCACGGCAGCGAGCCAGCAGGGCTGTCGGGGCACGTGGGTCGCACGGGGGTCGCACGTGGGTCCCCCATCCTGGACATTTTGGCTCTTATGGCTCTTAAATCTCTCTAATACTTCTTTTAACCCATGGCGTTTAAGCAGCTCAGCAGCAGCGTGGCTGCCAGTTTGGGGCAGAACATGGTGAAAAGAAGGGCTAGGTAAATATATTTATTTATTAAAGTTTAATTTAATTTAGCACTAAGTATGTATCTCAGGTGTGAGGTTGGAGGGCAGGGTGAGGGTCTGCTCGGGCTCCCTGTTTCTTCTTCTGGACCCCCATGGGTGGGGGGTTAACCCTGAGCATCCTCCCCGCCACGGCAGCGAAGGTGTTCAGGAACAATCCCATGGGTTTAGCTCTTGCCCAAACCTGCAAAGTCCCGCTCCCAGCCTGGCCCCGGGGGACAATGGCACGATGGGGGCCCAGCCTGGGCAGCCGCCCCACGGCCAGCGGTGTTGGCCCTGCTGGGGGAGGGAGGGGACACAGCAGGGGCTTGTAGGGAAGGATATGGCTGGGTCACTCCATGTGGGCCCCGCTTTACTCCTGAGCATGGCTGCTGGTCACTGCTGGAGAAGAGATGAGAAGGGACCCATCACAACACCCAGGGTCCATCACATAAGCCAGGATTCATCATACCAGCTGGGGACCACCACAACAGCTGGGGTCTATCAGGACACCCAGGATCCATCACGTCAGCTGGTGTCCATCACAGTGCCCAGGGTCCAGCGCATAAGCCAGGATCCATCATCTCAGCCAGGGCCCATCACAACAGATGGGGGCCATAAAGACATCCAGGATCCAACACATCAGCTGGGGTCCATCATAACACTCAGGGTCCATCACATCACCAGGGACCCAACACACTGTCTGGGGTCCCTGACATAAGCCAGGATCCATCACATCACCAGGGATCCAACACACCGGCTGGGGTCCACCATATAAGCCAGGATCCATCACATCACCAGGGATCCAACACACTGGCTGGAGTCCATGACATAAGCCAGGATCCATCACATCACCAGGGATCCAACACACCGGCCGGGGTCCATCACAACATCCAGGGTCCATCACATAAGCCAGGATCCACCATCTCAACCAGGGTCCATCACAACAGCTGGGGTCCACCATGTCAGCCAGGATCCATCATACTAACTGGGGTCCATCACAATGCCCAGGGTCCATCACAACACCAGGGATCCAACACATCGGCTGGGGTCCAGCATATAAACCAGGGTCCATCGTGTCACTGGGGTCCATCATGTCAGACAGGGTCCACCATGACACCCAGAGTCCATCACATCAACTGGAGACCATCCCATCAGCCGGAATCTATCACATTGGCTGTGATCCATCACATCAGCCAGGATCCATCACATCTGCTGTGGTCCGTCTTGACATCCAGGATCCATCACAGAGGCTGGGGTCCATCATGTCAGCTGGGGTCCGTCATGTCAGGCAGGATCCATCAGGACACCCAAGGCCCATCATGCCAGCTGGGATCCATCAGGACACCCAAGGTCCATCTCGTCAGCCGGGATCCATCCCAACCCAACAGAACAAGGTCTCCTACTTCCAGGGTGGCCGCAGGGGGGTGGAAAAGGACCCGGTGGCAGCCGGGCAGTGTCCACCTCCCCCGGCCCCTCCCGTGGGACCCCGACTCTCGTGTCCAGGCCCCTCTCTCCCTCCGACACGCCTCGGGGGGCCACCTCTGGGGTGACAACCCCTTGATGGGGACCCGCGGGGACCTTGTCCTGCTGCCGCGGCCCCTGCGGGGGGGTGGCGGCGGAGCTGCAGGGGTGGCGGCGGCCACGGCGGGGCGGTGCAGCCCCAACAACGCCGCTGTCCCCGCTCCCGTCCCCTCCCCGGCCCCAGGGACCCCCCCCGCAGCGCCCCCCCCCGCACACACACACCCCCCCCCGGGCCCCGACCCATCCCCGAGGGGACGCGCTGCACCACCCAAAGCCCTTCCCCCGGCTTTGCGCCCCCCCCCCCCGAATTCTCGCTGGTGATATTAATGCACTTAAAAAAAAAAAAAAAAAATATATATATAAAAAGTAGATAAATATTAAAATTAAAGCAGAGATGGGGTGTGGGGACGCCGAAGCAGAGCCCCCCCCCCCCCCCCCCCCCCGCGATCTTTCACACCCCCGAAGAGGAGGGTTGTTCTGAGGTTGCCATCGGGGGGGGTGGGAGGGGGGAGGATGCTCTGCCGTGGGTCGCGCCCCAGCTCCCCCCAGCCGGGGGCCGCACCTCAATTTTCAGCTGAATTTGGCTGATTTTCCCTCCTCACCCGGCCCTGCCGGGAGGGCAATGCCCCTTCTCCCAGGTAACCCCCCTCCTGCTCCCCCCTTGACCCCCCCTCCCGGCTTATATTTTGCATTCAGATGAGGGTTTTTTTTTTTTTTATGAGAACCTGAGTATATTTTTAGGCTTTTCACAGCAAACGTGCGAAAGCCATTAGGAGGAGTCACACGCGTGTGAGAAACAACTCATTTACAGCCCACCCCGGCTGCTCCCAGCTCACCCTCAGCTACCGCCTCCCGGGCCCATCGGGGTGACCCAGCACCCAAATTGGGAGCGAAGTCACCCCAGGGTCAGCTGGCAGCCGTGGGGAAGCCACTGTCACGGCAGGGGACTGCCCTGACCTCTGGGCCCACCGTTATCCCTGGGTTTTTTTGAAAGGGGAAAACTGAGGCAGGGGGCTGTGGGGCTGGCTGGGCTCTTGGCCCAGGGCTGGGAGCGAGTCCTGGCTCTGCCCGGAGGATTTTCCCCTCCTGGGTTGTAACCCCGGGGGTGGCCCTGGCCCCAGCACCCATCCAGGGGTGACCGAGGCAGGGAGGCCCCCGTCCACCCTGAGGTGACCCCGACTGCCCCAGGATCCCACCATCTGCCCCTGTCCCCCCCCCCCGGACTGTTGATCCCCCCCCCCCATACCCCTCTGAGTCCCCCCCCATCTACTCCTGCCCCCCCTCCCAACTGCCCTTGAGCCCCCCCATTACCTCAACGCCATCCCATCTACCCTGGCGCCCCCCATCTGCCCCAGCTCCCCCCATCTACCCCTGTATCTGCCCTTGCCCCCCCCCATCTACTCCAGGGTCCCCAAAGGTGCCCCCAGGCCCTCCCATCTCTCCCCGGATCCCTCCAGTTTGCCCCAGTTCCCTCCTTTACCTATCCCTGGTCCCCCACCCAGGTCCCCCTAATCCACCCCCCATATGTACCCCAGGGTCCCCCCCATCTGCACCAGGCTCCCCTCCATTTAACCCTGGGTCCTCCCAGTCTGTCCCAGGTGCCCCCCAGTCTGTCCCAGCCTCCTCCTTTACCTACCCCATGTCCTCCACCATCTACCCCTGGATCCCCCCAGTCTGCCCCAGGTCCCCTCCAGTTTGCTTCAGTCCCCTCCTTTACCTACCCCAGCCGCCCCCATTTACTCCAGGTCCCCCCCAGTCTACCTCAGGTTGCCCCCCCATCTCCACCAGGGTCCCTCCCATTTATCCCAGCTCCCCCCCCAGTTTGCCCCAGTTCCTTCCTTTACTTACCCCGGCTCCCCCCATCTACCCCTGGATCCCCCCAGTCTGCCCCAGGTCCCCCCCCCATTTACCCCAGGTCCCCCCAAGTCTACCCCAGGTCCCCCCCAGTCTGCACCAGGCTCCCCCTAATTCACCCCAGGTCCCCCCAGTTTGCCCCAGTTCCCTCCTTTACTTACGCCGGGTCCCCCCATCTACCCCAGGTCCCCCCCAATCTACCCCAGGTCCCCCCCCATTTACCCCAGGTCCCCCCCAGTCTACCCTAGGTCCCCTGCCATCTCCACCAGGGTCCCCTCCATTCACCCCAGGTCCCCCCAGTTTGCCCCAGTCCCCTCCTTTACCTACCCCAGGACCCCCCCATTTACCCCAGGCCCCCCCCATCCCGCTCCCCCCGGGGCGCTCCGGGCGGCGGGGCCGGGCGGGGCGGGGCGGTTTCAGGCGGGCGGGGGGTCCCGCGGCCGGGGCCGGGGGTGGGAGGGCGGGGGGTGGGGGGTGTCCGTGTGTGTGTGTGTGTAGGGGGGGGGGGTGTCCGTGCTCCGGGGGGGGCCGGCCCGGCGCTTCCTGCGGGGGGGGGCGCGGCGGGGAGGGCGGCGCGGCGGCGGCCCGCACCCACACCGCCTCCCGCGGGCGGCGGCAACAAAGGCCCTTCCCCGCCCCCGCCGCCGCCTCCCGCCGCCGCTGCAGCCGCCGCCGCCAGCCGTCCTTGCGGCAGGAAGATGCCCGGGGAGGTGCCGCCGCCGGCGCCCCGGGGGCTGCGGAGCCTCCTCCTGCTGCTGCTGCTGCTGCTGGGCGCCCCCGCCGCGCTGGTGAGTGCGGGGAGGGGTGGGGGGGACACCGGTAGCGGGGGACCGGCATCGTGCGGGGACCGGCAACGGGTGGGGGGCACCGGCGTCGTGCGCGGGCTGGCCCCGGGCAGCGCGACCGGCACCGCGGGGGGGGGCCGGGGGGAGCAGCACCGGGTTGGGGTGGGGGTGGGTGGGACAGCCATCGGTACCGTGCGTGGACCGGCACCGGGCGGGGGCGGGGGGGGGACTGGGGCCGGACCGAGGAGCTGGGGACCGGTATCGTGCGTGGATCAGCAAAGGGTGGGGGGCACCGGGGTGGGGGCGTGGGACGGGTATCGGTACCGTGCGTGGACCGGCAATGCGCGGGAGGGGGGGGGGGGCTGGGACCGGCACCGTGCGTGGATCGGCAACGGGTGGGGGGCACCGGGCTGGGGGCGTGGGACCGGCATCGGTGCCGTGCGTGTACCGGCACTGAGCGGGGGGGGACGACGACACTGGGGCCGGAACGGGGGGGCTGGGACCGGCATCGTGCGTGGATCAGCAACGGGTGGGGGGCACCGGGCTGGGGGCGTGGGACGGGCATCGGTGTCGTGCGTGTACCGGCACCGGTCGGGGGCGGGGGGGGGGGGGAGCTGGGACCGGACCGGGGGGGCTGGGACGGGCATCGTGCGTGGGTGGGGGGCACGGGCACCGGGCGGGGGGGGCGTGGGATCGGTGTCGGTATCGGCATCGGCAACGGGCGGGGGGGTGGGACCGGCATCGTGCACAGACTGACCCCGGGCGCGGGGACCGGGACCGGGACCGGGCTGGGGGGGGGGGGGGGGGCGGGACGTGGGACCAGCCCCGGGCACGGATGGGTCGCGGGCGGGGGGGCTGGGGCTGGTATCGGCATCGTGCGTGGACCGGCAGCGGGCGGGGAGGGCAGGGGGGGTGAGGGAAATCCCGGCGTGGAGCGGGGTCCCGGCACCTTGCTGGGGGGGCTCTGGGCCCCCCACCCTCCTGCCCCCCAGCACCCTGCCCCGCGCCGGCCCCTCCCTGCCTGCACACACCCCCCCCCTCCAAATCCGCAGCTCCCCAGCGGGAAACCCAGGCAGGAGCCGGTGCCCCCCCCTACACCCCCGCCACCCCGGGGGTCTCCGCTCCCCTGCGCACCCCCCGGGGCAGTGCTGGGGTGGGGGCTCCCCCCGGGAGTGCAGGCAGGGCTGGGCAAGGGCGGCAGGAGCAGGCAGGCGGGGGGGGGGGGGGAAATGGGGGGGCCCTGCCGTGTGCGTGGGGAGGGGGATGCAGGCAGATGCCATTTGAAGGTCGTAGGGAAACACGCCTTAAAAATTACCCTCGGGAGGAGGGGGGGAGAGGGAGGAAAATCCCACTCCTGCTTTCCGGTGGCAGAAGAAACTTGGGGGGCTTTGCCCCCCCCCCCCCGCCCCCTGTCTGCTCCCCCCACCCCCTGCTTGCCCCCGGGGATCTCTCTTGCCCCTCCAGCTCCTGGTGGGACGGGTGGGGGTGGATGGCCCCCCCCCCCCAACCTGCGCAGCCATCGCCCCGCTCTGCCCCGCAGCTATTCCCAGCCCCGCTCCGGGGAGAGGATTCCCGCGGGGGGAAAGGGTCGGTGGTTTCTGGTGGCACTTCCAAAGCTGCTTCTCCTCGTCTCCAGCGCGCTCCGGCTGGGAAAACCTCCACCGGAGCCACCCAGCCCTGCCTGCCCCCTGCCCGCACCCTGCCTGCCCCCTGCCCGCACCCTGCCTGCCCCCTGCTCAGCGCTGGCTCTTGCACGAGCCGCTTACGGGAGCATGTGGGGGACCCCGGGTGACTTTGGGGGGCGCCGGCCGTTGGGTGATGCCCTGTTGGAAGGATCCTCCTGCAACCAGGAGAGGTTTTTCCCATGCAACCGGTTGTGCTCCAGCGGGAGAAGCATCCGCCTCGGCAGGAATGGGAGGAAGGCTGCTGCCTCCTTCTCCTCCTCCTCTCTTTCAGAGGGGAACATCCCAGGGCCCGGCTGCTCACCAGCGCGCAACCCCAAGCTTTTCCCCCTCCTCCTGGGGTTCTGGTTTGTGGGTGCTGTGGGCTGGCACCCCTGTTTCCGCGGGGCAGTGGGTGCGTGCGGGGTGTTTGCCGGGTGTTCCCGGCACCGGCTATTCCCCCTCCCAAAGAGGCAGCTGCAACTTCGGTGTTTCCGAGGAGGGTCCTGAGCCGCTATTGAGAAGACCGTCAGGTGCGTGATTTACTCGTCCTGGCAGCGATAAATCCCGTGGCTCCCGGCGATGCCGCGCGGCTGCTTGCGCGGTGAATCAAAGGGCAGTTTATTAAGCCGAATATTGCGCTTTGCCATTGATCCGGGAAAGCCTGAGCTCCGCCGGCAGCTCCCCTCCATCGCTGGGTGCCCGCGGCGGCGAGAGGCGTGTGCGGCCGTGCCGGCGTCTCCATCACCCGCGGTGGGCGCGGGGTGGGTTGAATGGGTGCTTCTCCTTCCCCATTTGGGGAATTTCAGTTGCCGGCTGGTGGATGGCGATGCAGGCGGTTGCTGGCATTTGCTGAGAATAATTAGGCAGGAAAGGTTATGGGCTTGTTGAATTCCAGATTGGGAGGTGATGGGATGCTCCAGGGGACCACGAGGCAGGTCCGGGGCTGGGGGAGGCAGCCCAAGGGAGGCAGGAGGCTGCTTTCCCCCCATGAGGGAGGGCTTTTAAATCATTCCGTCTCATTGGACAAAGTCTCGGCTTCTCCCTGGGGTCACCAGGATGGGGAGCAGTGACTCGGAGCAGCTCGGGTGCGTCCCAGCCGGGTGCCGTGCCAATGGGATGGGGGATGGATTTGGGGACCCCGGTTTCCCCGCTGCAGTTGCGCAGGCAACTGGGTAACGCTGCAAACCCTCTGCCGGATCCTGGTCCCTTCTGCGGGGCAGCACCCGGAGAATTAATTCATTAATATTTGCACAGCAGAGAACGGACAAATAACGCCAGCTGCCATTGGCACCGAGCCCGTGAGCTCCCCGGGACGGGCCCACACGGCCCATCCCTGGCCCTGGCCCGGGGAGCGCGGAGGGACGGGGGCCGCTGGCCTCGGCACAGGGACGTGGCGTTGCTGGAGTGTTTGGGAAGTGTAAGGAGTCTCTCGGGACTCAGCGATTCCCTTTCATCTGATGGGGGCTGTGATCCCTCTTGGCCCCGGGTTTGGGGAAGCTGGGATCGGTCCCGTTAACCCTTTGTGTGCCCCCGTGGGAGCGCTGCCGGGGGGGGTGGGTGCTGCCTCTCCTGGCAAGACCCAGCTGGGCAGTGGGTTTTCCCGACAGTGTCATGGGCACACAGGTGTGGCTTTGGCCAGGATTCCCCAGGGCTGTAAAGCTCCGGAGCTCACCCTGCCCGTCCCCCTCTGGAGCCGGCTGGGGACCACTCAGAGAGAGGACGAGGTCCGGACCCGTTTGGGAGATCAGGCAGCTCGGTGGGGGGAGCCCCCCATCACCCTGCCTGGGGGGGGTGAGCTCAATCCCTTATTAGACACCCGAAAATCCAAGAGCGGGCTGTTTTCTGCATGGCTGGGAGAGCTGGTGGCTCCCCACCCCGCAGACCACACGCGGGCTGGGGTTATCGCTCCTTCCTCTTCCTCCTCCTCCTCCTCCTCTGCGCAGGACCTCACTGGGGAGCCGGGATGTGGCAGCCGAGTGGCATCAGGGAACGGTTTGGGGACAGCGCGGGCAGGGGGAGAGGGCAGCGCCCGGCAGCTTCATTAGGTGCAGGCAAACGAGCTCAATCAGCAGGGGTGGGCTGTGCGCCGGGCTGTGCCGGGATGCCGGGGGAGCGGGTGCGTGCAGCCCCCCCTGTGTGACACCCCGGCTCTGGGGACCCCGCATCCCTCTGTGTGCCGGGGAAGGATGCTTTGCCTCGGCCCCGGCTGGCTGGCCAAGCCGTGGGCTTAGGGATCAACTCGTCACCTTAATTACTGAGAGCGTCGATTAGCTGTAACCTTTCCACAGGTCCCGGCTGCTCACGTCCGTGTCCCCGCTGGAGCTTTGCCTGGGACGGCTCCGGGGCCGGCCTCGTCCTGCTCCTCGCTGTAGGGTCTCGGGGAGGTGATTGTCATTTAGTCCCGCAGCGTGTTTCCATGGAGCTCTCCTGCTGAGGAGGGACGCAGGATGACATCCCTTGCTCCTTGCAATCCCTTAAAATCCATCCTTGGCTCAGTCCGGAGGGGCGGTGGGGAGTGGGGGACCCCGAGATGCCTCACGGCCCCGCAGAGCTGCGGGATGGAGCATCCACCTCCCCCTGCAGAGGATTTGGGGGTTTTGGTGTCCCCCGCAGCTCTGGGTCCCACCGTCACCGACGCGGGGGCCGGGGGGGTTGCAGGGCTCCCTTCTCAGCACGGTGTTTGCCCGGCATCGGCAGCTCCCCGGTGGCCAGCCTGGCATCGGGGCCACGGTGGGGTCTTTCCCTTCTGAGGCTTGTGGGTGCTCTGGGGGCTGCCGTGAAATCGTGTGGCATGTAAGGAGTTTGCTAGGACTCAGCCTGGCTCCCGGGGGGTGGATTTGAGCTCCGTGGCGTGAGCTGGGGTAGCCCGGTGGCTCCATCCATCCCTGTTTGTAGGGACATCCCACCTCTCCCTGAGCCATGCTCAGCCCCCGGCTCCTTCCTCTTACGAGCAGGAGGTGCTGCAACTTCATGGCAAAACTGAGTAAAAATAATAATAATGAAGGGTCCTAAAACTCCTTGAGGGGCACAGGCTCCTCTGGCCACTGGCCCCTCCTGTCCCTGCCTGTGCGTGGTGTGGGTGAAGTGGGGGTTATGTCCCCAAGTGTCCCTAAGGCTCCCTTTCCCCTGGGACGAGCGGACGGAGACGCGCAGCAGCCCTGGGAGACGGCAGCCGGGCCCTGGGAATGCCTGTCCCCGGCACGACGTGAGCCGGGTACCAAACCCCCCGGGCCAGCTGGGGGGCCACCGAACCCTGGGTGATGGGAGCCTTTTCCTTCCTGAGCCTTTAAAGACTTTAAAATAGTTTTGAGTCGGGACGTTAATTCTTTACCCACGTCTCTTCCCACCGAGCGTTCCCCACGCCCGGAGCGGGGCAGGGAGGCCGGGTCTGATCACATCCTTGCAGCCTGCCTGGGTCTTGGGGGTGTTTTTTTTTTTTGCTTTTATTCTGCTTCTCAATGAACGAAGCCGCTGCTCGGCATCTCTGCAAACCCAGCCTCGGCGCTCCGGAGACGGGGAGCAGTTATTTGGGGAGAAACTCCCTTTGGCACGTGGCCTGGCAGCCCCTGGGAGCAGCAGGCAGGTACTTTCACTAGAGCTGTGGTCCTCAGCATCCCTCAGCATCCCTCAGCATCCCTCAGCATCCCTCAGCATCCCTCAGCATCCCCTTTCCCTGTGCATGCTCCCTACTCCGGTCCAACGCCTGCACAAGGCTCAGGACTCCGGGTAGCTGCCGGAGAAGGATTTATCCTGCAAAACGGGTGATGCCACCAAGTCTCTTCTGGGTACAAAGGGGGATGTGCCTCTGTTTTTCCCCCCGGGGGTGTCAGCCTGGCCCCAACAGAAGATGCTCGTTCCTGCCCGGCCGTGTCCCTGGAGACGGTGCCGCAACACGTGTGCGGAGGGAGGAGCGGTGGCTGCTGGAGAGGTTTTCCCAGCTTTTCCATCCTCGCTTGGTTCCCTCGATGCGGTGCATTATAGGGGAGGAAAAAAAATTCGCCGTGGGGAGTGTCCGGCGGTCCCTCGCCCCCCTCCCCCCCCCCGGGCCGTGGCTTTCACAAACCACGGGCAGTGCCCGGCTCCGGGGAGCGCGGAGGTGGGAGGAAGGGCGGCGGGGCGAAACAGAGGGCTTTTTGTGGCAATGCATACATCTTTCCCAGTTAATTAATTTGACATTTACGCCGAGCTTCTCGTGCAAAGCTCCCGAGCGTTTCGGTGACCTTCGTGAGCAGCGAGCGGGGCAAAGCCCCCCCCCCCGCCCCCCCAAACAGTGTGCCCAGCCCCGCGGGGCAGGATGAGAGCTGCTGGGAGTCAGGGCAGGGGGAAGGATGTGGCTGGGTCCAGGCAGAGGGCAGCGCCCGGGGCTGCCAAACTGAGCCTGGTCGCAGCATTCACAAACCCACCCCCCCTCCCAAAATCGTGGGGGGGAAGGAATGAGATGGAAGCCGGCGGCGTGCGGGTGGCACAGGGATGCTCCTTTTTTTTCTGTTGTGAAGGCGAAAGCGTTTTTAGAGCTGGCCCTTTCAAAGCTTTGTGTTAAAAATGACTCCAAAAGTTAATTCTGGTCCTGGTTAAACCTGTATTGAACCCAGCTGCGGTGGCGCTTGCGATGCCTTGAGCAGATGGAGGGGACGGCGTCGCTCTGGGGGTGAACGGCGATGGGTACCGCTGCGCTCCCCGCCCTGCGAGCGATTCCCCCCCCCCCGGCAAACCTTACATCCTCCTTTTTCCACCTCGGCATCCCAGAATAGGCAATTTCAGTTCTCTCCGGTCCGGATCGGGATGTTTGCTCTGCCCTGGCCGCGCGATGTGCCCCCGCCGAGACGGAGGCCGCGTGTGTTTACATCTCTGCGGCCACGATGCAAAGCATCTCCCTCCCTCGGAACGGCTTGGCCGCCGCTCAAACTATTTATTTCCAGATAAAAATAACAGCAGCAACCTCAGGGCTGCTGCTTCTTTCTCGGCCGATGGAGAAACAAGGATTATTTTAGCAAAAGTGGGGGTGGGGGGGGGAAAACTTCAATGTGGGGGGTGCCCAGGCTTGTCTCCCCACCGCTGCATCCCCAATTTGGGATCCGAATCGGGGCCCCTTGGGGCAGAGGAGGCTGGAGCTGGGGAGAAGCATCGCCTCTCAGGCAGCGCGGAGCACAACTTTGTTGGCAAAACAGTTTGTTTGCCAAAAAAATGCTGTTTTCCGGAGGAGGAGGAGGAGGAGGAGGGGAATGAAGCTATTTCACGGGCTGCGTTGGTCGGGCTGAATAATTGCGGAGACGGGCGGGCGGTCGAGTTCGGCTGGGTTTGGAAGCGACGCTCGCGTTAGCCAATGTCAAAAATACACCAGAGGGCTGTGTTTTGGGGAAAGGGGGTGGGAGTTTTTTGGTCCAAAACGGGCATTTAAAAAAAAAAAAAAGAAGTCTTATTTATTTCTTACTTTTTTTGCAAGGAAAGCTAGAACTGAAGAGAAAGCCCCTGTGTTTCTCTCCTACCCCGGAGCAGTTTGTCCTGCAGAGGCAGCGAGTGGTGCTGGCACGGAGCACACAAAGAGCTTCATTTACCCCAAACTAGGTGTCCATCCACCATTTCCACCTCATTTAAGGCAAATTTGGGTCCATAGGGCTCCTAACAACTTTTCTAGGTGCTGCCTCTCCTGGGGATGTCTGTTGTGTCCCGAGATGCTGCTGGGAAACGTCTCCATTGCACCCCAGAAAGATTAATCAGAATCAGGAATAATGCATTTTTTTCCCCCTACTATTTTGGGGGGTTTTTTTGGCAAGTAGCATCACCCAGCCTTTAATTTTCCTTCTCTCTCATGCACGGGCCACTCGTGCCTTTGCTCCGTGCGAGGGGAGGGTGTCGTGGGAATCTCCTGCCACCGAGACCCGGGTGTTTAAGAGCCGGAGCTGAGTGTCACCGGAGATGGCACTTACGGGGAGCGTGAGGAGGAGGCAGGGACCGGCCCTTAAACCGCTCCGGGGGCCCTGGCACCGGCCCAGTGGAAAAACCCGGAGCTGCCAGGTATTTGTTGATGAAACGGGATGGTTTTACGCAGCTCTGGCGATGCTTTACCCCGCGCTCGGAGGCTGCTGCCGTGCGAGGTTCCCTTTTTTGGAGGTGCCAGGAGAGGCGGCCGCCGCGGCCCCGTGATTTGGGGGGCTCTGGTCCTCGGCCAGTGTCACCCCTCCCTCTCTTCCTCCTCCTCCTCCTCCTCCAGGGACTAAATAATGCTGAATATAATAAATCAGCTTTGCAGGGTGCTCCCCTCTGCCTGAGGCCTGACCCGCTCGGTGCACGTGCTTGGCTGCCAGGGGGCTGGGACCTGGGGCACCCACTCCTCATGCTCCCATGGCACTGATGAGTGCTAATTAAGCCCTAATTAGCCACCACTGGTTGCATGCATGGCTCACGTCCCACGCGGTGATGCCGTGGTCTCTGTCAGAGGACTGCAAACCTGGGTGGGATCCTGGGGTTAATTAGCCTGGCGTTAATTAGGGAGCGTGATGACATGTAATAGCCGATGGGGAAACCGGGGTGTTAAATGGGGACCTGAGCATCAAGCGGGGGACTTGTGGCATCAAGTGCAGGGAGCTGGGATGAAGCGGGGTCCTGTGCTGGGCTCGGGGGCCGTGGGGCATCGTGGTCCCACCGGGCTCCCGGGGACCCGCGAGTGCCGGAGCCGTCGGAGCTGCAGCCGGCTGGGATGCTCGGGTGAGCGGAGCCGCCTGCGACGTGGCACCCAGCGGCACCCAGCCTCCGTCAGCAGTTGCTTTTGTTTTCTTCTGGCACGGAAAGGAGCTGTTTCTTCTCGTTTATCGGGAAATAGTTGTTTTGGGTGTGACTGGCTCGTTAGCTGCCTGGCGAGCTGCAATTAGCCTGTGGGAGGGGGATGTCAGGAGGGTGAGCGAGCTGGCCTGGCTCCTCGGGGTGTGGGGGGGTGTCCCCTGTGCCATCGGGGCGTCCCCTGCGGTGTCGGGGTGTCGGGGCTGCGGGGGCTCACATTGCTGGGCAGGACCCCCGGGTTTTTAAGGTGTTTAATTCTGAGCCGCATCCCTGGGTGCTGTAATTGGGGTGATGCAGCTCGTTCTCCCTCGTTACCCTCTGGCTTTTAATTTGGATTAATTAGTGCCTGTTCCTCTGACTCAAGGCGCCTGTCCCGCCTCCAGGCTGTGGCGTTTAAAGCCCTGCAGCGTGGGTCACGCCATCCCCAAATGTCCCTACATAAGACGTCCTTAGAGCCACGGCGGGTGATCCCCAGGGATGGATGCGGAGGTGGAGAGATGCTCTCCGTGCTGGGGGATCACTGCAGCCCTGCTCCCTCTGGGGTGCCTGGTCCTGGCTGCGGAGCATCCCGAATCCCTTTATTTTCCACGGTGAGAGCTCTTTGAACACCCCACCAAAGGCTGGAGGAGGAGGAGGGTGGGAGGGAAGGCTCTTGCTGCCATGGAGGAAGAGAGAGGGAATCCGTTGACCATGGCGCGGAGATGGGATGGGCACGGCTGGGTTTGCAGGGGTCACCTGGTACCCACGGGACGGTCGGTCCCTGGCGCATCGTCCCTCACGGGGACATACAGGGATGCGCATCCCTATGGATGTTTCTCTACCAGTGGCGTCCCGCAGCAGCACCCACCGTGTTCGGAGCAGCTGTGGCTCCTGCCTTGGGCTGAGCTCAGCTGGACCGATTCTGCTGACTTTTGAGTAAAAGCAGGGGAGCGGGGAGGATGCGCCGCGGGGCTCTGCACCCTCGGGACAAGATGTCCCCCTCTGCCGGCATGAAATCCTCCAGGTCCCCCGGACACCCCCACTACACACACGCTCACGCAGCCGGAGATGTGTGGGCAAAGGATGCCGTTTACCAAAGTTAGGGCTCGCTTTGCGGCCGGCCGACCTCTATTTGTGTCTGTAGCATCCCAAGCGAGACCCAGAAATAGTTGGCGAGGGGTATTTTCGGTTGACGTGCAGAGAAGTGGTGGTAGCCGCCGGAGGTGGGGGGGGGGGAAGCCTGGCCGGGCTCTGCGTGCAGCGATCCAGCTTCAAACGCGCCCCGGCCCCAGAGGAAATTGGAATTCCAGCGGCTGTAAAGGGATGGCAGCAGGCGGGGGGCAGCTGGGGCTGAAGGAAGCGATAGCTCTGTGTCCTGCCTCCCTCCTGCCAGAGGAGTGATTTTTTTTTTTTTTTTTTTTTTGGGGGGGGGGGTCTAAACAGTGACCTTTTGGGTCTAAACAGTGACCTTTTGGGTCTAAACGCCTGGGACTGTCTCCTTGGGATGCTTCCAGCCAGCCCTTGGGCACCCAAGTTTTGCGCTGAGTTAAAAGCAGCAGCAAAGGGACCGGGGAAGATGAACCCCATCGGCTCCTCTGTACAGACTCCAACGCAGTATTTGGTAAAAAAAGTTTATTTCTGGGTTGTTTTGTTAGGTTTTTTTGGGGTTTGTTTTGTTTTGTTTTGTTTTTTTCCAAGGAGCTTTTTGGCTGCTGCTCCCACCATCCCGGTGCGAGGCTGAGGATGTGGCTGGGGCCGTCCCGGCTGCAAAAGCACCCGGCGGTTTGGGAGAGGGTCCCGGGCACCCACACGTGGGGTTTTTTTCCTTCCGACCCAGCTCCAAACTCCCTGTTTCGCTGCAAAGGCTGGGTCTGCGGCCGGGGTAATTGCCCCAGGGCCATGCATCCCGGTGCTGTAACTCCTGGATAAAAAGCATTCCTGAATCCGTGCTGGCCAGCTTGGTGTCACTGGGGATGCCTGGGTAGGGAAGGGAGCGGTTGCTTCCCATGCAGCAGGATTGGGGTGCAAAGCCCCCACATTCCCGACCTGCCCCTCATCCCGGCAGGACTTCTGCATCCCCCGGCTGAGGAAATGGCTGCTGCCCACAGGCAGCCAGGCGTCCCCCTCCCCATCCCGCTCCCCCTTGATTTTCCTTCCTTCCAGCCGGAGCGTTTCGCCTGATGGACTGTATTAAAGTCAGGCCGTGAGCAGGACGAGCTGCCAGTAATTAGGCTGGGGGAGCCCTCCCCAAGGCGGGGGAGGGGGGGGAGAGGAGCAGGGCTGGACGCTGAGGTCTGGGGAGAAGGGACCGTTTCTTCCCTCCAGCTCCACTTGGGATGCTCGGGGAAGTGAGGAGCCACGTGGGGTGGATTCCCCATCCCCTGGGAAACGCTCTGGGTGAAATGGGTTGGGCACCCGCTTCTTTGGATAAGAGCCACAGACGGGCGGCTGGGCTGTTCCTGAGCCTCTCAGCGCTTCAGCTCACCCTCTTTGCTCCGGATTTGGCCAAAAAACTCCACATCTCTCCCCCCAAAGCCCCTGACCCCCGCAGGTGAGCACCCTGCACCTTCTCTCCCGCGGCGCTGCAGGAGATGGGATTTTGGGGGCTGCGGCTGCCAAGCGGGATGCTCACCCCAGCGCCCGCTTCCCTGCTCAGGCAGGGGCTGCATCCTGCCTCTCCCGCTGCAATTCCAGCTGCTCCCAGCCAGCGCCGTCGGAGTTTGCCTCCGGCTATAAATATCTCTCAGAGCAGCAAAGCCCCCAAAGGCTTCGGGCACTATATATAGTTTTTTCTGCAGCAGAAAGGCGTCTTGCAGGGAGGCTGGGTGGTGGGATCTCCTTCTAGGAATGGGGGGAAGGAAAGGATGCGATGGGGGGGGGGGGGTGGATGATGAGTTTTCATGTGGATACGGGGCTGGATCCTCTCCCTGTGGCCAGTGTCCTGGTCCCTTGCACCCTGGCAGCATCCAGCTGCTCCGCTCCGGGTCTCGCTTACGCCGAGCAGCAGCAAAAGTTGCTGCCTGGGCAAAGAGGAAAGGGACATAAAACATTTATAGCCCTCGAAAATCGTCAAGGAAATGTCTGTCTCGGTTAAAATAGCAAGAGCAATTAGAGGGAAAAAAAAAAAAAAAAAAACAAAACCAAAAAAACCCAACCCAGCAACATGGTTTGTGTTTTTTTTTTCCCGAGTGCTTCCCATCCTCAGGCGGGGATGCCGGCTCCCCCATCTCGGTGGCTCTGGAGGCTGGGACAAGGTCTAACCCCGCTCCCGTCACCAGCAGCACCAAACCCGGCTGGAAACCCCTGATCTTGTGGCTCTTCCCAAGCACGTTAAAAACTCAATCATGACTTAAAAGGAAAAAGGGCACCAAGAAGTTAATTGGGTTCCTTCCTCTTGGTGCCGGAGTGGGATCGGCGCCTCCCGCGTGACTCTGGACGCCGTTAATTAGGGAAGCCCCAAGCTCAAACTTCCCCAGTGCCTTCACCAGCTGCACTGGGATTTATCGGGTGCAAAACGGGTCCTTCCCCTCCCTGGGCTCTGGCGGGGGCAAGGTTGGGGCGGGAGATGAGGGAAAACAGGCGCTCCCAGAGAAACAGGCCAAATCCTGTGGATAAGGGGAATTCTGATGTTGCTTGCTTTGACCCAGTGTCTTCCAGGGAAAAAATCCCCAGTCCTCCGGCAGGCAGCAGGGCTCGAGGGTCAGGCTCGTTTGCTCAAGCCTTGCACTTCCCTCCCTAAAAATCAGTGGGTTTAGTGGGTTTTCATCATTTTTTTTCTTTCCCTCTGCAAAGGTTTTAACCTGGCTGGGGATTATGGCTGCTTCCCTGGGGGAAGGAGATGGAGGTTCAGGGTTCACCGGGGTTGTGGTCCGGGACCGGGCACAGGTTGGGGGGGGTCTCTCTGCCGCAGCACCCAGCATGGTGGCATTTGGCATTACCAAGGCGTTTGGAGAGCTCGGAGGCTTTGCGTGCCCCGGACGGGTGGCTCCGGGACCAAACCCCTGGCACGGCAGGGTTTGAATCTGGCTTGTATGAGAAAGAGGAAAGAAAATCCCAGGAGGGGAAATCCGGGGAGGAAGAGCAAGTCTGGGTGAAAGGGGCAGGAGGGCATCGGGCAGGCGCTGCCCGGGGGCGGCAGCGGGTCCTGCCCACGGCGGGGGGGGCGCCGCCTGGGAAGCCACATTTTCCTGGAGCTGGCGGTCCCGCCGAAGTGTAGCAAAGTGTTTCCTGGGGAAAAAAAAAAAATAAAGAAAAGAAAAAAGAATCTGTCATGAAGATAAGCTGGCCTGTTTTGACTTGAAAACGGGGGTCAGTTCGTGTTTCAGGCTAATAAATATCTTGACTTCTTTATGTTCACTTTCGCAATGACGTGCCTTCCCGAGGCGATCACACCAGTCGCGAAACCTGCATGAAGACCTTCCCCTTTTGCAAAATCAGAATTTTGGGTCCGTTGCCTTCACCCACTGGGCTGTGAGAGTTTCTCGGGGGTCCCGTTTTCCAGCTTTGCCCGCTGATTTAAGAGCTGGAAATACTTTTCCAAGCGCAGGGCGAATCCCTCGACTCTTCGCTGGGTAAAAAACTGGCTGGATGGCCGTGCCCAGAGAGTGGTGGTAAATGGAGTTAAATCCAGTTGGTGTCCGGTCACAAGTGGTGTCCCTCAGGGCTCGGTGCTGGGGCCGGTTCTCTTTAATATCTTTATCAATGATCTGGATGAGGGGATCGAATGCACCCTCAGTAAGTTCGCAGACGACACTAAACTAGGCGGGCGTGTTGATCTGCTCGAGGGTAGGTTGGCTCTGCAGAGGGATCTGGACAGACTGGATCGATGGGCCGAGGCCAATGGTATGAGGTTCAACAAGGCCAAGTGCCGGGTCCTGCACTTGGGTCACAACAACCCCATGCAGCGCTACAGGCTTGGGGCGGAGTGGCTCGAAAGCAGCCCGGCAGAAAAGGACCTGGGGGTGTTGGTCGACAGCTGGCTGAATATGAGCCAGCAGTGTGCCCAGGTGGCCAAGAAGGCCAACAGCATCCTGGCCTGTGTCAGGAATAGCGTGGTGAGCCGGACTAGGGAAGTGATCATCCCCCTGTACTCGGCACTGGTGAGGCCCCACCTCGAGTACTGCGTTCAGTTTTGGGCCCCTCGCTACAAGAAGGACATGGAGGTGTTGGAGCGTGTCCAGAGAAGGGCTACAAAGCTGGTGAGGGGTCTGGAGGACAAACCTTATGAAGAACGACTGAGGGAGCTGGGCATGTTTAGCCTGGAGAAGAGGAGGCTGAGGGGAGACCTTATCACCCTCTACAACTACCTGAAAGGAGGGTGTAGAGAGATGGGGGCTGACCTCTTCTCCCTGGTGACAAGTGGTAGGACGAGAGGAAACGGGTTCAAGTTATGTCAGGGGAGGTTTAGATTGGATATTAGGAAACATTTTTTCACTGAAAGGGTTATTAAACATTGGAATAGGCTGCCCAGGGAGGTGGTGGATTCACCGTCCCTGGAGGTGTTTAAAAAGAGGGTAGACGGGGCACTTAGGGACATGGTTTAGAGGTGGCTTTTGTCAGGGTAGGTTAAAGGTTGGACTTGATGACCTTAAAGGTCCCTTCCAACCTCAGCGATTCTATGATTCTATGACTCGTGGAGCTGAGGCTTTGAGGAACACGCGGTGCGTGGTGGGAGATGGTCACTGCGTGGAGAGGTTCTTCCTTGCTCTACAGAGGCCAGAAACATCTCCCCAGGGAAGCAAGATGAGAGTGGGGTGAAAAAAGCCCTGTGGCTTCTCGTGCCGGTGGCTGCCAGGGAGCTGTGGGCATCCCAGGGCCCTGGCAGCGTGCTGACCTGGGATTTCGTTCTTCCTAATTTAATTTTCCTCCTGGTCTGATGGCTTTTGGGTTGCAGGTGAGAAGAGCTGCAGGGCTCGGGACAGCGAGGCTGGGGCCTGGGTGTAGTTGGCTGGTATTTGCCCGGGGATGCTGGTGCCTGTCCCTGTGTGCGGATGTGGGTGCCCATCTCTGTGTGTGGATGAAGGTACCACCCCTGTGCAGGGATGCAGGTACCCGTCCCTGTGTGCGGATGCTGGTACCCATCCCTGTGCAGGGATGTGGGTACCCATTCCCATGTGCGGTTGCTGGTACCTGTCCCTGTGTGAGGATGCTGGTACCCGTCTCTATGTGTGGATGCGGGTACCCATCCCTGTGTGCGGATGCAGGTATCAGTCTCTATGTGTGGATGTGGGTACCCATCCCTGTGCGGGGATGCTGGTACCCATCCCCATGTTCGGATGCAGGTACCCATCTCTATGTGTGGATGCGGGTACCCATCCCTCTGTGTAGATGTGGGTACCCATCCCCATGTGCGGATGCAGGTACCCATCTCTATGTGTAGATGCGGGTACCCATCCCTCTGTGTAGATGTGGGTACCCATCCCCATGTGCGGATGCAGGTACCCATCCCTGTGCAGGGATGCTGCTACCCATCCCCGTGTGTGGATGCAGGTACACCTCTCTACGTGTGGATGCTGGTACCCATCCCCGTGTGCGGATGTGGGTACCCGTCTCCATGTGGGTATGCTGATGTGTTTGACGGTGCCCCATGCAGGGATGCCAGGATTCGTCCCTGTGCGGGGATTCCAGTACGTTTGACAGTCCCATCATGTGGATGCCGGTACCCATCCCTGTGTGGGGATGCTGCTATGTTTGAAGGTCCCCCTCCCCAGGGATGCCGGTACCCATCCCCATGCAGGGATGCCGATACATTTGGCAGTCCTGCCATGTAGATGCAGGAACCCGTCCCCCGCCCAGAGATGCTGGTACGTTTATCAGTGCGCTGACCACCCACCTTCAGAAGAAAGAGGTTTCTCTTTTTCCTTCCCCTCTCAACCCTTCCTGGCCCTGATGCCGGAGGAAAGCTGGGCAGAACATTCCTCTCTTTCCTTTTGTCTCTTCCCCGTGTGCTTTCAGCCATTGGGCACTGGGGCAAACTGCTGTGGATGGAAAAAAGAGGCCTCAGATGAGGGCTGCAGTGAAACACCCTCCTCGTGCATCGGTTGTTTGTTCCTCACCTGCTTCCAGTGGCTATATCTGAGAGCTGGCTGAGGTGGGTTTTATTTTCCCTCTACAATAATAAGTTTTTCTTCACCAGCAGGGACTGGAAGCCCTGCATAGTAGCTCTGAAGAAATAACACAAGATGTGTTAGGCCAGGGTATTGCCACAAGAAGGCTAAAGCTGCTTTGAATCTTTGCTGGTGTAGAAAGATGGAGCAGAAAGGAACCTCCTTCCTGCCTGGGTATTTGCTGGGAGCAGCTCAGGCTGAGGGAGACAACAGGGTGTGAAATAAATATCGGCATTTCTCCCCTCGGGGACTTCCCGGTGCCATCCCCAATTCAGATCCGCAGGTGAACGCTGCTGAAACGCCTGCGAGCGGGAAGATGCTCGGCAGCGGTGGATTATGGTTTTTATTTTATTTTTTTTTTCCTTAATGGAAAAAGCCGTGTTTGTACGGAAACCAATTGGTTTCTGCGGTCCTTGGGGGAAGGAGCATCCCAGAGGCACTGGTAAAAGCTTATTGCTTTATGCTCAGTGTTGCAAAAAGGCTTATAAAATTAAAAATAGCATGTAGAGGGTGTGGGGGGGTCTGTATACCATGTGCCCCACCTTGCAAGAGCCTTTTGCTGGCAGTCTCTGGAACGGCAGTGAGGACCGGGAGACGGAGATGTGCAGGAGCTGAGCCCCCACAGCTCGTGACACGTGTAGGAACCGGGTGCTGAGCTTGCTCAGAGCCCCAGAACAAGTCACAGTGAGCGTGTGATTAAACCTGACGGATGCTCTGAGCCCACCAGTCCCTTTCCGTAGGTATCGACGCCGGTGACGGAGGCGTGAGCAGCCGTCGCATCCCCCCGGGAGACGCCGTTTTGAGTGCGAAAACCCCGGGCTGCGTCAAGAGCGGGACTCCCAACCTATTTCTGCTCATCATGGGAGGAGGGTGGGCTGCTCCGGGGGGGGCCGAGCTGAGCCCGCCGCGGCCCCCGAACGCGCCCACGTCCCGTCGGGGCGGCAGGAAAGTAGGTCGTGGCCACGCTGGCATGGCGGGCTCCGTCCTACATATGTAAATCGGGTCTATTTCTGGGCACTCGCACGACTGCGGGCTCAGGCGGCTCTGAGCGATACCTCACTCTCCGTCCCCTCCGCGGGACTCTCCGTCCCCTCCGCGGGGCTCGTCCCGGCACCGCCGGGGCCCTGCGGGGGGGTGGGGGGGATGGTGGGGGGGTCCAATCCTGTTTCCACCTCTGTGAGGCACAGCGGATGCTGGTGGGCGTGCAGTTTTGGGGGTGAAGCTTTGGGATTGCCTCCCGGTCCAACCGGGCCGGGAAAGTGAGGTGAAACCTCTCCCTGCTCCTGGGATGGTGCTGAGCCCCCTCCTCCGTCCCTGCCCGCCCCGGGAGCTGCTGGCAGATCCCACCCTCGCTCCCTGCTTCCCAATGGTTTTGGGTGGGTTTTTTTTTTTTTTAATTTTTTAAGGTCAGGAAAAAAAAGCCCTTTAAAGCTGCGTTTGCAGAGCATGAAGCTTGTCTGGGGCAGACGGGGGGCATCTCATTTATTTTTCCATCCCCATCCCTGGAAAAGGGGCCGGGTCTCCCCGCAGCAATTCCCCTTTTACCCGGCGCAGTATTGACTCCGGTTGATCCCCTTCGGGCTGGAGTCCCTCTGAAAACTGCGGCACGTTTGCGTTTGGCAAGCGCAGCATCTTAATCAACATCCATTACGATTTCCATGACAACTCCGGGGAAGGTGGGCAGAAGCTCCTTCCCCTCGAATCCGCGCAAGCTTGCAAACGCCCCGTCCTACTGCTCGGGCCAGCGGTCAGCAAAGCAGCACCCTTGATGAATTATTCCTAATTAAGCGCCGTAAGGAAAAGGGCCGCCTGGGAAAAGGGCTCCTTCATTTTTTTTCACCATCGGGTTGGGGGAGCTGCCTTTGGGGAGGGGGGGGTCGGTATTAACCTGCAGCCGCATGCGAGAAGCTCTGATATA
This sequence comes from Sterna hirundo, assembly GCA_009819605.1. Classification (NCBI taxonomy): domain Eukaryota; kingdom Metazoa; phylum Chordata; class Aves; order Charadriiformes; family Laridae; genus Sterna; species Sterna hirundo. The sequence goes on along the minus strand of CM020452.1, from coordinate 6,498,153 downwards.
TTCCTGATTAATCATTATTAGGAGGTTCATTAGCTGTGGCTCAGCATGAGAACGGACTGGGAGGGGCAACAGGGCTCCGGTAACTGAACTGGAACAGTTTTAGGAGCAGATAGGTGATGGTTATCACGGCGTCAGGACAGCGATAGCTTTTCTCCATCCCACGTCACTTAAACGCGGGACGGACAAAGCGTCCCCGCGACCCCCCTGGTTTTTAATGCCTTTTGGTGCCATTTTCATAGTTGTGGTGCAGCCGGGACTTGGATGCTTCCTGCGTACCTAAAAATGCTGCTGAGAGCCCTCCCGTGGCCGGGGGCGATGCCCCTGGGGGGGGCTCCCTGCATCCGAGGAGGGGGCAGCTTGTGGGGGGAGCCGGTGGAGCGTTGCAGGCTGGAGCATTGGGAGCGGCTTCACAAAGCGGTTTCCCGTGTGGTGGGTTTTGCACAAAACACCCGAAAACCTGTTAAAACATAGGAGACCACGAGGCTGTGCGGGCTCAGCTGCCGGGGCAGGATGCGGTCCCTCCGCCCGCTCCGTGTTGCTGACCCGGCGTGCTTGGAAACCGCGGAGAAAATCCCCTTTAATGGTGACAGTTGTGTCGGTGTTTGAACTCGTGGCTGGGAAAGGGCTCGGGTCTGGCTCCTCGAGGGGGGAAAAACCCACCCAGCACCTCTGCGGTGGCAACGAGCCGGGCTGGCTGCCACCACGAGCCCTCGGTTAGGGGATGGGGAAACTGAGGCAGCGGCCGGCAGGGAGAGGAGCCGGCAGCCAAGGGGCTGGTTGGGAGAAGGAGGGTGGTTTGTAGGGCCGGAGGATCTTCCCTCTAAGAGCAACGGGGCCGAGCTCTCCCCCCATAGCCTTCCTCTCCTCCCCGCAGCCTCAGAGGCTCAGTGTTCCTCTCACCATCTTAATGACCACAATTAAGCCAGTGCCAGAAAATGAAGTGGCGTTTAAAAAACCAAAATAAAATTAAAAAAGCCCACAATTGCTTTTTGTGGTCGTTAAGAGGCTTTTTATTCCCGGTGGCTGCCTCTCCTGCGGTCGCGGCGGAGCATCCTCTGGCATGGTGACAGGGCTCCGGCTCACCGGAGCCACCCAATGCTCCTCAGGGGGCTGTTTTGGGGGGGTCCAGATTTCTCCTTAGCACCCTGGGGAGAAAAAAAAGAATTGTGGTGCATCCAACCTGTGCCGGTATGACCCACAGTGGGACAACTCGCCCCACCGAGGTGTTCCCCATGGAGGGAGGTGACACAGCGGTGGCCTTGTGCCTGTGGAAGGAGGTGACACGATGGTGACCTCGGAGCAGGGGAATTTCTGCCTCCTGAGTCACCCTGGCTGCTCCGGCTGGGAAGGGCATCACGCGCCCCGAAAGCAGAAGAGGTTTTCAGCTCAGCTTGTGATCCCCAAGCTGTGTCCCCATGTCCCCGAATAACCGTGCTGAGCTCATCCCGTCCCTGCCAGTCCAGGGCAGGGCTGAGCTCTCGCCGGTCCCCATCGGAAACCTCATGGAAAAGAGATTTGAGGTGCGGCATGGCCGGTTCCTGTGTCCCAGCTCCCTCGGCGGGTGGTTTCCCTTGGCACGCAGGTGTGTCCAGCTGAAACCTTTCCTTCCACAAACAGCCGTGAGATCATTTTCTTCTTCTCACAACACAATTGAGCATTGTCCTCCCTACTCCACTGCAAATTGCGGAAGGGATGTGAGCTCAAACACAGCCGTCGGTGGCCTGATGGCTGTTGGTTCCTCTTCCTAGCGTCGATGGAGCCGGGATGTGTCTCTCCCAGTATCCCAAAGCCTTTCCCCTGCTGCAGGGGAGGGTTTTGCCCTGGTAGAGGAGGGGACCGGCTGGGTCATGGGGGACCGAATCTACGCTGCTGGTTCCATCTCAGTGCTGGGACCGGCCCAGCCTGGTACGCGGGTGGGAGGGTTGGGGCTGCGCTTGGCTGGCTTTTAAAAAGGGGTGATTGCTCTTTTCCGTGCGTTTTCATTGTTTAGCACAGGGCTGTTATCGGAGCAGGCGGGGAACAGCAGCCTGGCAGCGCTGGCGCTTGGCTGGAGGGAGCGTTTCAACGGGCCTGACTGAACTGAGGCTTCAGGTCAGAGGTTTGGGGGACAAAAAAAATAACATCCTCCTTTTTTTTTTTTTGTGGGGCTATGGAGAGCCAGGCCAAAGAGGGATCTGGAGTTGGCTTGGGAAGAGGAGGGTGTAAAGCGGCTCCCATGAGCCTGTAAACCCAAATGCTGCTCACAGGGTGCACGCAGAGGGTCCTGGAACTGCGGTGTGAAGCCCATGGGCAGCATCTTTATGCAATGCTGGTGGGAGCAGAGACTCCTTCTGCTCCAACCGATGGGTTTCACACTTGAAAGAGGGGAGATTTAGGTGAGATCTGAGGGAGAAATTCTTGGCTGTGAGGGCGGTGAGCCCCTGGCCCAGGTTGCCCAGAGAAGCTGTGGCTGCCCCATCCCTGGAGGGGTTCAAGGCCAGGTTGGACGGGGCTTGGAGCAACGTGGTCTGGTGGGAGGTGTCCCTGCCCAGGGCAGGGGGTGGCACTGGGTGGGCTTTAAGGTCCCTTCCCACCCAAACCATTCTGTGAATCTGTGATTCTGTATGTATGTGCTGCCGGGGATTCGGCGTTAGGGAGAGTATCTCACTCTTCCCCTCGCCCACCCGCCTCCACGCAGCACCCACCGCTCAGCCCACCCATCATGTAACACCCTTCTCTTCCTCCCCGCACTACCAGCAATGGTGGGATGCACATCCCGGGACACAAAGACACCCCACAACCCCCGTTATCCCCAGTCACGAGAGCTGTGCCAGCATCACCCATGGAGCCAGCACAGATGGGGATGTGCCACCAGCCCATCTTTGGAGCCCATCTGCCCGGTGTCCCGGTGCTGGCCACACTTTGCCAAGTCCCCGTGAGTCACCCACGGCTCGTCCCTGCGCGGGGTATTTTTACATCCTTCGCTTCGGGCTCCCGCGTTGCACATCTCCCTTCACAGCTTTCCTTTTTTTCCCCCCCTTAATTAATGGAAACCATCCAGGTGTGTAATAATAGCGCCGGGTGACCTGTATTTTGCACGCTCTGCATTGTAATTAGGAGCTGGAGCACAGAGACTGTGCTTCCCGACACGGCAAACCTTTCCCGGCCGTAATTAGGGAGAGAAAACTGAGGGATTTTTTTTTTTATTTAATCCATGGTTGGAATTATGGCAGGCGGGAACCAAGCCTGGATCCGGCCCCGCTGCCTCCCACCCCTTTGCAGCAGCTCCCGTCCCCACTGTGCCATCCCAAGGCGCAGATGTAGTGGGATATATCGTGGTTGGTAGGTTTTAAGGCTGGAAAGGACCGCGCGATCTTCACGTCAGAGGGTTTTATGCAGCTCCTTCAGGGGTTGCTTTTTCTGCTTTTCCTTCAAAGGTGCGTGGCCGGAGCCTGCCGTGGCCTTGGCTCCCCGCGGATGGAGAAGGCGCCCACCAGCAATGTGCAACCAGCGCTGAAAACGTGCCTGGGGTGTTAAACCCCGTTTTGCTGGGAACCTTCCCATCATTGCACAGGGAGGGGATTAACCCCCCCGAGAGCATCGCAGAGCTGCCAGCAGCCCCCAGCCCATGGCCCGTCCCCCTCCAAAGTGCTCGGGTTTTGGTACTGTCCCTTGGTTTGGGACCTTCCCTACCTGCTGCGGCTTTTCCACTCCACTCCGTCTGCTCGCAGGTCCCAGACCCTTCCTGGCCTGCGCCGGGCAGGATTAGGCTCCCTTGAGCCACCTGGTCCCGCAGGAGCAGACCCCGGTTCAGCGCCCCGCAAGCCCCAAGCTGCCCCCCGCAGCCCCCACACTGGGGACAGCCTCCTGTGGCTCCATCCTGGGGACGCCCCAGTGAGGGGGACACCCAGGCAGGGACAATTACCCTTGGTACCTCCCTATGCCTCCCCCTGGGCTGCGGAGGGAATGGCTGTGCCTGGGTTGGGGGAAACACCTTGTTTCGAGACCGCTGGGGGTGGCAGGGGTGGATGCCACCTTCGGGGACTGAGTTTGGGGCCTGGCACGTAGATGCTTATGGAAATAGAGAGGGAAAACACCCCACGGGCATCTCCCACCTCTGTTTAGAGAAGGTTTGGACCAGACCCGCCTGCTGTACTTGGGAATAAGACGGAGAACGAGGGAACTTCTCTCCCTGCGCTCAACAGGGAGCCCCGGGGAGGATGCTCTGGGAACCGTTCTCGGGTGGCACCTTGAATCCTGCCTTGCTCCGGCTCGCTGCCACCACTGTGTTTAAGCAGTGGCTTTAATTCCCTTTAATCCCGGCAGGCAGGCTCCTGCTGCAAGCCTGGCTGCTTCACCTGGCGGCTGGCGAGCCGGCGGCACACCGGAGGGTCACCGCGGGCAGCCCCAGCGCCAGCGGCAGCACCAGCAATCGGCTTAAGGGAGATAAAGCCGCGGGGACAGGAGGGACGAAGGGAGGTGGTGGGGCTTGGTGGGGGGGGGGGAATGAGCCATCGGGGGTCTTGCAATTAGAGCTTGGGGCCTCCTGGGTGACAGTGGTGTCACCCAAGGGTGATGTGGGGTAGGTCACCCTGGGAGGGGGCTGGATGGCAGCCTTTGCCTGCTCAGGATGTGCCTGGCTTGGGGCTGGCCTGGGGTCGGGTGATGGATGCCAGCACCGAAGAGCATCTTTTTTGGGGGTGAGGGGACCAGTCCTGTACATGTACATGGGGGATGATGGCATTTTGGACCTCCGTGGGTAAAGCCTGGCCTTGAGATCCCTTCCCTCCCTCGCTCCTGGTACCCAGGGGCTTTTTCCTGGAGAGTTTTAGAGCAATTGCCCCCAGCTCATACGGACAGGGAGCATCACCCAAAATCGGGTGTGAGAGCGGTGGGGGATGCTCGCTGCCTGCTGCAGCCGAGAAATCCCCCGCCTCCCATTGCACCATCTCACACCCATGCAGTGCATCGGCCTTTTCCGGTGGGGACCCCCCAAATCGTGTGCCTGTGTGGGGGGGACGAGTGGTGCCAAGTGCCCAGCCTGAGCAGAGCTCTAGGGGGGACCCCCGGTGGCCGGGTCCCCCTGCCCAAGGCAGGCAGGGGCAGGCAGGGACTACTGTGGTCATGGGGAATGAGTGAGAGACATGTCCTACAGCTAGAAAAATTGGGGCCAGGCAATGGAAAGCCATGTTGGTCGGGATGTGGGGGGATCAAGGGGCTGCAGGGAGGCTGTGTGAACCCATTGCTGGAGATGCTAAAGGCTGGGTTAGCTCAGCGCGTGGGGAACCAGTGCCAGGGGGCTGATCCTGACCCGGGGCAGGAGAGACACAGCCTGGTTGTGGGGTCCCTCCCAGCCCTATTGCTCCGATTTAGGGCAGCCAGCGCTGATATCCAAGAAACATCCCTCAGCAGTGGGTCACCCACACTATTTCTCCTGCTCCCGTCCCCGCAGTGGCCCGGCGTCGTGCTGCTCCGCTGCCACGAGCCCCAGGGATGGTTTTGGGCAGGGAGCAGGGTTCGGTGGAGCCCGGCTGGGCAAGCACGGCCTCATCCCTTGCCAAGGGCAAAAATTAGGATTTCTATGCAGCACGTGCAGGGAGCATCTTCCGGAGCAGCATGAACCCAGGGAGGGAGCTACAAAAGGAAACCCCAGGTTAATCCTTGGTGCTCGGCCGAGCTGCACGCTCAGCCCAGTCCTGGTGGGGTTTCGGGGCCAGGGAGAGCAGAGCCGTCACCTCTTCGCCGGCATTCCCACTCCCAGATCGGGATGTGGCCACAAATCCACATTTTTAGAGCAGCCTGGAGCGTGTAAACCACTTTATTTCAGATGGTTAGGGATGAGCGTAGAGGACACCCCCTTCTCCGCTCTGGTGACATGCAAATTTATAACCTGGTTTTTATTCTGGCTGATGTGAGCGTGCCTTCCCCCTCCCTGGGCTTGACCCCCCTTCTGAAACCTTGTCCCTGGGGATGCCACGTGTAGCAGCGAGTCCCAGAGGTTAATGATACAAGATGCTAAAAATAGCACTTTTTATCTACAGACGCGTGTCCTTGTGCATTTTGGGAAGCGGGCAGGAGGAAAGGTGGAAGCGGAGCTGGGATCGGTGCGAGCTCTGGGCTGCTGGGGGCAACGTGGATGTTGGGGTGCTCTTTGGGGTGCTCAGGGGTGCTGATGCTGTAGGGAAGAGCAAGGGAGATTCCCGCTCGTCTCCGAGGTCTTTCGTGGTGAAGTCGATGGGAGAACTGACTTACGGCCATGCTGGGGATTTGCTCCGTGACTCAGTTTCCCCATGGGTGAAAAGGGGGCGGAGGTGCCTTGCTGAGCCGCTCGGAGCCTGGTTATGAATTCCTTGGGGAAAAAGTGCCCCTTTGGTCAGACGAGGATTGCTCACCCGTCGCAGTGTTGCGGTGGATGTCGCTCGCTTCTGCCACCGCGCGCGCACCTCCCTGCCCTAACAGTAGCATTTAGTTAAATCCTTCATTTTATTACATCATAAAAAAAAAAAAAAAAAAATCCATCAAAGGCCAAGGCATGAGGTTGCGTGCTGCCCTCCCCCCACGGCACAGGCAATCTGCCGGGATCTGGGCAGCCAGCGAGGGCTGCGGGTAATCCCCTCCGCTGTCGCAGCCCTAATCCTCGCCCTGGCCCTCGCTGAACTGGCCGTGGGGCAGAGGAAGCGAGCCGGGGGGCGAGCTTGGGTTTGCTTTCACGTGAGCGATCGCCAGGGTTGGGTAAGAGGGCTGCCCAGCCGGGGCCCAAATCTGCTGGTGGGGGGCAAGGAGCTGTGCAAGGCCGGCTGCTGGGGTTGGGTTGCGGTGGGGTTTCCCGCAAGGTGCATGTCCCTGCCGTCTCCAGGCACAAGGGAAGGCTGGAAGAGACACCAGCCACTGATGTCCCCAGCGGGAGGGAGATATCCTGGGTCTGGAGGATGTAGGAGCCCAATTTGCAGGAGCATCATCGTTTCAGCCTGGAGTCTGGGGACCGAGCACCCAGGGAGAGCCGGTCTGTGGGACCGCGGTCCCCTGTCCATCACCATCCCCGTGTTTCGGTCCCCCAGCCCCAGCCTGAGCATCCAAACATGCTCCCCAGCACAGACCTGCTTCCCTGGGTCTCCCGCTCTCCCCACCAGCAGAAAAATGGCCAAGGGCACCCGGACACAGGCAGGGAGCTGCCTTCACCCGGGGCTGGGCTCCAGCCGTGGTTTCCCGGCTCTCTTGTACCCAAACCTTGCTGCGCCCTTTGCATGCGAACCATCTGCCGTGGCTTTTTCCAGCATCATTTCTGGTGCTGGGTGGGCACCCAGGATTTGTGCTGAGCCCTGTGCAGGGCTGGGAACGTGGTGGGAAGATCACTTTGAGCCGTGGAAGTAAAGAGGGAGAAGGAGGCAGATTTTTGAACATAAATTCTGTTCGGTGGTAGCCGTCGGGGGTCACGCGGGGAAATCAGCGGTAGTGGTAGTTGCACGGGTGGAAGCGCGACAGTCGGAGGATGGGAGCGCGAGGAGGCTGGCAGGGAGAGGCTGAATCTTTTATTAGAGCAACTGATACGGTTGGGGGAAAAAAGGCTCCAAAGCAGATAAGCTTTTGGGCTCACAAGTCCTTATTCAGGTCCTAAATAGAAACAGCTAAGTCAGATCACTGGGTTTATTTTAATCAATTTTAGATCTGAAAAAAAGACTGGTGAGCTGAATTTTTTATTATTATTATTTTTTTTTCTGGTGGTTTCTTTTTCCCTTTTCTTTTTTTTTGTTTTCCTGGGAGCCCGTCACTGTGCAGAGCCAGAGGGTGCTGTGAGCATGTCAGGCGAGATGCTGGAGTGGGTCATGGCCCTGACACCCCCAGACACACCAGTTTTTGGCTTTCCACATCCCCCGAGGAGAAGCTGTGTGAGATGGAGACCAGGACTCCTGGGATCCTCTCCCAGGCTATTGCAGGCTTTTGGGGAGATGCTGCCCAAGTTGCTTTGTGACTCAGTTTCCCCACTCGAACAGCAGAGAGGATGCTCCCTGCGAGCCAGGCTGGCCCTACAACTTACAGCTGCCCTTCTGAGGTGCGGGGTGCTTGGGGATGTGCATGTCACACCAGGATGCTGCTGATGTCTGTGGGATGAAGCATGGACTCATCGCAGTGCTCCTTCTGCTCTGCTAATCCCCCTCAGGGGTGAAGCTGAGCCCTCCAGCCAGGCTGCAGGGTCTCTCCACGCTCCAGCACGGGCTGTTGTAAGTGCACATAATCGTGGCTGTCCCCTCGGTCATTGCAACCCCAGCCCGATCCTGCCAGCAGGATGCTTTGAGGTGCCCGGGCTGGAGATGCTCAGCTCTGCAGGTGCCTGGCTGGAGCTGGATGCAGGGCTTTGCCTTCAGCCATTCCCAGGGTTCATCCATCCATGGTGGACATCAGCACCAGTGACTGCTTCCTCCTGCTGCTGGAGATCTCCTCTCCTTGGGAAATACAACCTCTCCTCCCCCAAGGAGATCGAATTGCTGTTGGGTGTCTGTCCTTGGTGATGCACCCAGCAGGGATGGCACCCAGCACCCAGAGGGGATGGCACCCAGCGCACAACCCATCATCTCCGCTGTTGACACAGCGCTGCCCTGGGCTCTTGCAAGCATTAAAGGGGTAGAAATCCTTCTTGCTGCCAAAGCCACCCATCTTCAAACTTCACAGCACTGGAGGAAGGCAAAGGGATTTGTCCAAGGGATGAAGGAAACACGGTGGAGCAAGGACTTGGGCTTGCTTTCTACCGGTAGACCTCACACTGGGACATCTTGCTGTGTCTGATCGACCCCTGCCAGCTTGAGAAGGTGGAGGAGAGCAGACGTTGCTTTTATTTGTTAAGAAGATGCTGGACTCTGCCACTGGTGTCCATTCCCTTGCTCTGCCTCAGTTTCCATCTCCCTGGCAAGCACAGGAGGATGTTTTTCCCCTTCTATCACCACGTGCGTTGGGATGGGTGAGATGGAGGTACCGGCAAAGGCTCTACAAGGGGCATTTCCCTCCAGACAACGACAAATACTGGCTCCAACGCTGCAGCCTCCACCCCTGCACATGGTCCTGCTGCCTCACTTCAGCTGCTTATTCCCTGCCAAAATTAAATACCTGCTGTGATGATGGTGATAACGCATGCAGAGAAGAAGATGAAGAGCCATCAGGGGCTGGGACTAACCTGGCAGCTCTCCCCGGCCAGCGGCACAGAGGGACTCTCGCTCCAGGACCAGCGATGCCACCTCCAGGACCAGTGATGCCATCTCGGACCCATGAACAGCCCAGCCAGGGGGGATGGATGGTGGGGTCCCCGGCGAGGTCACACCACCAAAATGCAAACCCTCTTCCGAAAACTTTGGGGCTGACGCTGCCTGGTAGATGTTGCCTTAAGGATGCTGGTTTTTATCTCTCTGGCGGGGTTTTGAAACGCTGCCATCCCGCTTACTGTATCAGCCGTAATTATCGTCGGAAAGGCAGAATGGAAGCGGCTTGTTTAGTTACATTTCATTAAGAGGACTTCATCTGGGAGCAGGAAACGAGGAGGCTCGGGCTGTATAAATATTTGAACAACTCCTTCCAGCAACATAACCCCCTTTCACACGTACACCCATCGCACGCGGCCGGGATACCTCCAAACAAAAAGCCTTCAAATCCCCCATTCCCGGTGCGGGGGCAGCGAGAGCGTGAAGCGGTTTTGTCCACTGGCAGCAGCTTTGCTCATTTATAAAGGCTTGAAGCCTCCAGCTTTTTTATTTTCTCGGTAAGCCGAGCCCGGCGGGGCTGGCGGTGTTTCCTGGGCAAGGAGCAGTAACCAGAGATGGGGAACGCTCAGGTCAAGGCTCTGATCTTCGGCAGATTCGAGACGTTTTCTTTCATCTCGAAACCTTAGCTTTATTGGGGCAGTGCAGAGCCTAAGTGCTTCCAGACGCGGTGCGTGGGGAACCAGGTCCCGCTCTCCCAGCTGCCGTGCCCTGTCCCAGCGGTGGCCACCTTCGGGGTGACCCCATTGCCGGGGGCTGTCCCGGTGCTCCCTCCCCTGGGACTGTTTCTCCTCCCTTTGCACCAAACGGGGCGACGTCCCAAAAGGCAGAGTTTTAGCAAATGCTTGAGCTGCCCCATGCAGGGAATTTATTTTTTTTTTAATTGCATTTTTATTTTTCTTTATCCCCCATCCCGTTTGATTGCTTCACGCCTCTGGCTGCGGAGAGGGGAGGGCGGCAGTGCAGCCGCCGAGCTGAAGGGGCCGGTGCCGTCGGAAGGGAGATTGATTACATTTCCAGGCGAATAACTGCAGCAGATAAAGTTCAGGGCAGATAAATACAGGCTGAGGGCTCTTTGTGCATGGACTAGAAAGAGGAAATACCTTTTTTTTTAATTTTTTCTTTTTTTTTTTCTAAATTGAGGAGCTCCAGCTGTGATCTGCTGGGGGTGGGAAGCGCTGACCTCCTCCTGAGCGCTTTCAGAGGGAGGCTGGTTTTGCAGCCAAAAAGGTGCAGCTGAAATGAATTTCGTGGCCGGGCTGGATGCTGTCACAGAATCCCAGAATCCCAGACTGGCAGGGGTGGGAAGGGACCTCTGGAGATCATCCCGTCCAACCCCCTGCCAGAGCAGGGTCACCCACAGCAGGTGGCACAGGAACGCGTCCAGGCGGCTTTGGAAAGTCTCCAGAGACGGAGACTCCCCCACCTCTCTGGGCAGCCTGTGCCAGGGCTCTGCCACCCTCACAGCAAAGAAGTTCCTCCTCGTGTTTAGGTGGAACTTCCCATGGTCAAGTTTGTGCCCGGTACCTCTTGTCCTGTCCCTGGGCACCACTGAGAAGAGCCTGGCCCCATCCTCCTGACACCCACCCTTTCAGTATTTATAAGCGTTGATAAGATCCCCCCTCAGTCGTCTTTTTCCCAGACTGAAAAGACCCAAGTCCCTCAGCCTTTCTTCATCAGAGAGATGTTCCAGTCCCCTCAGCATCTCGGTAGCCCTTTGCTGTCCCCTCTCCAGCAGTTCCCTGTCCTTTTGGACGTGGGGAGCCCAGAACTGGACCCAGTGCTCCAGCAGTGGCCTCCCCAGGGCAGAGCAGAGGGCATCGTGCCCAGAGGAGCTGGGTAGAGCCAGAATGTGGCCCCAGGCCGGCTGCTGGCCTTCCTCTGCTTCATGGCATCACCTCCTCCCCGAGCCGGAGTCTGGTGTGAGCTCCCCACCCTGCTCTAATGCTTGTTGGGGAGCTGAGTGATGAGGCGAGACAGCAGAAATTGGGTTACGCTGGACGCTGAGAAGTGCTTCCCCCTGCGCTGGGAACCGCTCGCTGGCTGCAAGGAGCCTGAGCTGGGGTTTTCGCAACCCCCCCGCCCTTTGCAGGGCTAACACCTGCTTGCTCTGAATCTAATCACCCGTCAATCTATTTCTGAGGTGCCAAGAATTTAAGTGTCAGGCAAGAAACACTCGGCGTTCACGCGTGGTTCAAGTGCTGATTGATTAAATCTCTCGACACCCCCAAAATCAGGCACCTTTCCCCCCGTGATAGTTGAACGTCAGTCCTAGGAAATTGCTGGACCTCACTGGAAGCCTGGTGGTCCCAGCATGATCCCTGCATCCCCCTCACCCTGTGCGTGCGTTCCTCCCTGCGTTTTGCTTTGGGCTCTTGTCGTCAGGATGGTCTGGACAAGGATAAACCCCCTTGCCAGAGTCTGTCCCAGTTTAGGGGCTTGCGATAAATGGGAGCGCAGCGTGTGCGCTCCATCCCTGCCTTGCTTTTAACGCACCGGGCATTAAATCGTCGTGTCTGGAGGGCTGGCGCCACCATAATATTTAGTTAGCGCTGCTGCCTGCCTGCTCGGTGCTTTAACACAGGAGAGGGGGGAAATCCGAGCGGGGAGGGAGCGGGATTAGGTTTCCCCCGCTCCGGCTGGGCAATGTGGCCAGCGGAGAACAAGGACGGCAGTGTCCGAGGCGCCATGCATCAAACCATCCCGACACCTATTTTCTTTCCCCTCTTTTCTGTGGCTGGGGTTGTAAAGAAAAACCGAACCTGGAGAGACCCGATTGCTCCAGCGGGATCGTGGGCATCGGGTACATGAGGTGGCTTTTCTCCAGCTGCAGTGTCCGTCCTTCCCCAGGAAGTGAATGGGCTCCTGTTGGCAGCAAATAGGCTGGAAAGGGAAAAAAAATAACTCCTTCCCTATCTGGGGGCAGGAGAATAAATATTTTCTCCTCGCCCGGGAGCTGGTGGGCCTGTGGAAACGCTGGCGTTGCCCTCGGGTGACCCGGGAAGCGTGTAATCAGCCCAACCATCTGGCTGGGGAGATTTGGATGCGCGGAGGAGCTCAAGCTGTCGCCAAAAACCACCCAGCTCTCCACGGGGCTCACGCTCGGCCGCGGCCAGCGCCGCCGGTGGCTTTGCAAGGGCTGAATGAACCTCTGGTGACCAACCGAAAGGAGTCGGCCGGTCCTTGGGACTGGAGAAAACCCCTCACGAGGCCCAAATAACCGGGGAGCTACCTACTTTCACCCACCCTCGATGGGCAACAGGCGGGAGGAGGCATGAAGGTGTCACGTTAAGTGGGAATAATTAGTTCAGGTCCCCACCGAAAGCCTCTCAGGTATAATTAGGAGAGTAATTAAGAGAGAGCAGGCTGCACCCTGTTTCTTCCCCACCCATGTGCCCCCACAGCTCCTCATCATCGGGTTTATGTTTCTGTGGGACAAAGCTCTGGGTGGGTTGAGCTCCTTTAACATCTCAGGTCTGGCTTAAAAGCTCTCGAGCATTTGTTGGTTTGGGTTTGGTTTTGGTTTTTTTTTTTGCTTCTAGTTTTCAAGCACTAAGGTGCAAATTTCTGGTCATCTTTTTCCAGCAAAGGGGGCTGGAAATGAGCTTTTTCTCTCCCTTTCTTTGCTGGGGAGAGCAAAGAAGTTTATTTAATGCCCTGGGTCCTGAAGCATGGAATTGAGGGGAGAAAGGGAAAGGTGAAAAATACAGGAAAAAAAAAATAAAGGGGGGAAATAAAAAAAAAAAGAAAGGAAAAAAGAAAAGGATGAAAAAGAGCTTGGGAGGAGAAATGCCGTCAGAGCCAGCGCACATCCAGCTCACGGGAGCAGCTCTTGCCAGGTTGGAGACTTTCTTCCACCAGCCTGGCCATCCGGCTTGCTGGCCCCAATCCCAGCACCCACCGTGGCTTTGTGGGTGCTGTGCGCCCCTCAGGAGTGGAGCCCAGGGCTCTGCTCCCCGCCAGCCCCCTCCCCACCTCTTCATTCCCCTCCCAGCTTGCAAACACCAGCTCCAGCTCCACCTGTCTGACTGGATATGGTTTGGGTTTTTTCCCCCTCCATAAGGAAAAGTCCCTTCACCCTGTGCCCAGCGGCGGCCGCAGGATCCGGCCCCCGGGAACCCAGCCGGGATGCCCCCAGCAGTGCTGGCCCCTACCACATTTCCACGGCTGAAAATCCCCAACCCCCCCGTAGAAGGGTTTTTAACCTCTCTTTACCGTGACGGTGGCCCCTGGCGTCATTCAAGTCTCAATTTGACCTTTTTTTTTTTTTTGGTAACATCCGCCGTACCAGCGAGGCTGCCTCGTGCGCGGGGGCTCTGGCAAGGGAAAGCCAGAGGCAGAACAAACCAGCAAGCCCTGAGCAGACCCGTCCGTCTGTCCTCCTCCAGCTCTGCCTTCCAGCTCGTCCCTGCCGTCATCCCACATCAGCAGGTGGAGTCCTGCTTGGAGAGGACGTCGTGCCTTTCCCCCCAGTCCTCGGGGAAGGGGGAAACTGAGGCAAGGGCTGAGGATGCCCCTTCCTGCAGCGTGCTGCCCACCGGCACTCGCAGACATGATATAATCCCCGGCACAGAGGTTACTTCTCCCACTGGCCTCTCTGCCTCCCCCACGATGCTGCTCACCCTTTTGTGTGTCTGACTGGTGGGGAAACTCTGAATTTCAGCCCAGAGTCACGTCTGGGGCAGTTGGGGGAGCAGAGGGACATGAGCTGCTGGGAAAGCAGGGTGCGAGACATGGATGACCCTCCGCAGGGATGCGCCGTGGTACCCAGAACCCCAGGGATGGGAGAGGAACCTCTGCCTGTGCCCTTCTCCTGCCCTGCAGTATTTGCACCCATTTCGCAGACAGGTAAACTGAGGCATGCTATGACTTGTCCCCCATGTGAGCCACCCAGGCGTGCGGCTGTGCCTGCAGCTCCCAGCTCCTCAACAGCACCAAAAGATGCTTGTCTCGGCCAAACTCCGTCCCCATGGCCTGGATACAGAGCACGGGACTGTCCTCCCCTGGGTTGGGAGGGCGAGCGCTCCTGGGGGGCCCGTCTGTGCTGCTGGGTCTCTCTGGAGGAGCCGGGGGCAAGACAGGGAATGTGTGAATCCCAAAGTGCCAATTAGCCACGTCCTGCTGCCGGGAAGCCGCTGGGGAGGTGTTTAACAGACAGTCTCTGTGCCAAGCGCTTGAGGAAGGGCAGGAAAAAAAATATGTATGTAAAGTCCTATTTTGCAGCTCTTTGGAGAGCCGCGTCTCAGGGAGGGGAGCGAGCTCTGAAACGCGCCTTTGTGGAAGGTGGGAAAAGCTCGAGACAGTTTTGCATGTTAAGCTGCAATAGGATTATGGAGCAGAGCAAATTAAATCAATTCTGTAATGACTGGGGGGAGCTCCCGCTGACAGCGGCGGCTCCCGAGTCCCGGGAAGGAAATCGTGGATGGAGTCGGGGGGCCGAGACCCACCTTGAGCATCCGGGGATGGTGGCCTGGGCTCTGCGGGCAGCGTGCCGAGGAGGGCAGGATTTTCCCGGGGCTGCCGGCGTCGCCATGGCAATGCGTGATCCCAGGGGAATTAATGAGTCTGGAGCGCATCTCGGATCCTTCGGGGCGGAAAAGAAATTGGGCTGGGCAGGTGGAGCGGGGAGGTGGAGGAGGGCAGGCGGCGGAGCTGGGGGTGCGGGCATCCCGGCTGCCTGCCCGCCCCCGCCTGCCAGCCCCGCTGGCTTTGCTCCATCCCACGCAGGTTGTCTGCGTTGCCCTGCCATCCATCTTCTGGTAGGATGGAGGGCATCACAGGTTTGGGTTTTTTCAGCGAGCAGGTATCTCCCCACTGCTGGGTACCAAGGGGGGGTCTGTAGAGCCCAGCTCTGGCTTGGCTTTCCCCTTACACCGGCTCACCCAGGCCTGGGGGGACCTCCTGCCCCACTCCTGCATCTGCCAAGAGCATCGTTTCCAACCGCGTGCTCCATCAGCTCTGGCCAAACCCGCAGCTGTGGGGTGAAGGGCTGTGCTTTGAACCACTGCCGATGCAGCAGGAGCCAAACACAGCCATCCCTAGGGGGGACTTAGGGCTTGGGGGGGGGGATCTGCCACCCCAGGGGAGCCCCAAGAAGCCACCTCGACTGCCTGATGCAATCCCAACCCATGCGTGGCAGAGCCTCGCCGGGCTCTTTTGTGCCTCTTCGCCTGGCGCTTTGCAATGCAGCAGGAGGTGGGGACGTTTATTTGTGCGTTTGGTTTTTGTTTTTTTTTTTTTCTCCTCCATCTCCCCGGAGGTAAAAAGTGGAGCGTGCTGGGAGATGAGGTGTTAGCAACAATTTATGTTGGGAGGTTTGCTATTTTTCACGCCAGCCCTGGCTCGGGGATATTTATTGTGTAGTTGGGTAGGATCTGGCACTAACCCATTGAAGAACTGGGATAAAAAATGACGGTAGAGACAGATGATCCCAAGGAGGAGGAGGAAGAAATGCTGTTTGAAGAGCTGAGCCTGGTCCAGGCTACCTGGACCCGGTGGTTCGTTATATTTCTTGAGTGATGATTAAATACTCATGAGCGTACGTGAATGAACGCAGGTTTTGGGATGCGCCTGCATCCAGCCCGGCTTCTCGCAGCGTTGCCTGCGTTGGCAGCGGAGAATCGATACAAAGCCAGAATAATTGCCGCTCTTCGGTAAATGTTAATGATTATTTTACTTGCATAAAATAACTGGCCTATTAAATCAAAATGCACTGGGGTTTAGGCAGCTGTTATTCGGGGGCTTAATTAATCTGGGAAAGAATGAAGTTACAGAAAATAACTGGTTGCCGCTCGCCTGAGCTCGCACCACATTTTACGAGTGGGATCTCTGCCGGCCACGAGCATCAGCCCCCCAGTTTCCACCAGCATCCTGCCCCCCGCAGACTCCAGCCATGCCAGGGCACTGCCTTAGAAGAAAGCCCAGCGTCCTCGGCTTTGCCATGGGCATCTCCATCTCAAGTGGCTTTGGTGGTCTCGAGCATCAGCCCTCGGGCAAAAACTTGGCCAGGGCTCACCATGCTGGGACATCGAGGTCTTTTCCCAAAGCAGTGGGTCCCGGTGACACTGAGATGCTGTCTGGAGCAGCGTTCCAACAGGTTTATTTTTAACTCGCAGCCTTGGATGGAAGAGTGGAAATTCAGTGATTTTTTTTTTTTTTTTTTTTTTTGCAGTGGGAAAAGAATTGTGGAGTCTTTGAGGTTCAGAAACAATGTTTTCATTCCAACTTTATGTGCGAGTTAGTATTATTTCAACTGTTTGTAGTATCACTAAATCACATGTTGGGATGAGTTATTAAGGTTTTCTATATAAAATACTAGAAAAGTGCTTTCAAGGGGTGATTAATTGAAAATATCCTGTGGAAAATATCATAGAAATAATCGCCGCTTTTCCTGCGATATGTTCTCAGTTTAAATGTGTTTTCCTGGAGAAAACGGCTTTCAGGCTCTGACGAATTGCTGACCCTGGCTGCGTCCTTCCAAGCTTTCCAAGGCGGCCAGATTCAGCTTCTCCCTTGGAGGAGAGGACGCGTGCCGGGTCGCTTGCTGCTCTTGCTGCCGTCGCCACTTGCATCGCTCCATGGCAAGGGCAGTCTCCTGCCCTCCTTGTCCTCTCCCCTCGCCCTTGCAGCGCGTGGGGGTGCGGGGCTGCTGCTGGCAGCAGGGGGTTTGGGCTCCCCAAAGCTGTCCCACTGGGTTGAGGTGCAAACAGACCTTTGCGACTTCGGCTTTCTGGTTTTGCTCTTTGTTTTGCAAGCAGGATGGGCAGGGAATGGGATGCAGAGACAAGAAACACGTGCGTGGCACCAACGGGATGGGACGGGGAGCTGGTCCTCGTGCTCGCCTGAACCACCCAGTCCCGTTCTCCAGGCTGCTTTCACACTAATTCAATCTTCCTTTTCCTCTTTAACTGCCCACCCGTCGGGATGTGGAGTAGACCGGTCCCTTGTGTCCCTGCTGATGCTCTCCACATGCGTCCCTTCCCCTGCCTTGGCCCCATCTCATACCCCAGAGCTGGGCCGGAGGCTGCTGGATGGCTGTGGACATCTGTATGGCGGGATAAAATCCCCCCTGTCCCCAGCTTGCCATGCCAGGTCTCCCCGCAGCACGCGTAGTGCCGGGGGCTGCGGCCGGACCCAGTGGGAGGAGGCGCGTGGGCTCCTCGGGCTGCGATGCTTTCCTGGGGTTCGCGTCCCCTCTGGGGGGGCTCTGCTCTCCGTGTGCGCTGCCAGGGAGCCTTAGACGTATGCCAGGGAAGGATTTTACCACCGAGCTTTGTTCCCCATTACTGCATCCCGAGCTCCGGGCACGAATCATGCCTGTGTCCTGGCTGCCTTAGAAACCACCAAATTTAATCCTTTTTTATTTCCTTTCTGGTTCCTTCAGGGAAAACTCTTGATCTTCTGTCCACAGCCAGGAGGGCCAGAAACATCCACAGCCTTCAGTCACTTCCACCAGCCAGACTGGGGCAGATAATTCCCAGCCAGGGCTGCTGTGGTGGCAGGGGGATGCTCTGACCCTCTGCAAAGTCCTGCAGACAGCGGATGCTGGGACTTAAGCCAGGATTTCTCCCCTGGCCCAGATGGTTCCCCTGGGAGCCCCTCTGTGCTTTCGGAGATGGCTCTTGTCCCCTTCCCTCCCCTTAGGCCACCCCACGGCACCGCCGGGGAAGCGGACCCCAGACCCGTCTTGGGTGGATGCGCTGGAGGACACCACCCATCGCCCCGCACCAGCCATGGATGCGTCGCCATGGAGGAGGCGGTTTCTATGGCGACCGTTGCTATGCCGATGGCTACCGGAGAAGGGCCTGAGAGCATCCCAGGGAGGTTCACCAGCCTCTCCCCGTGGTTAAAGATGGATTGATTTATAAGGCTCCCTTCCTCCCGGTGTGAAAGGCAGACACTCTGCCGTGAATATCGCTTTTGCAACGGCAGCACATTTTGGGTTTAATGTTTGGGGCATGTTTGGGGAATTTGAAGAATCACTGCAAAAACCTTGCCAGGAAGGGGGAACACCCTAAAAAATGTAACACCCTTCTCCTCCCTGCCTAGGGAAGGGGGGACGTGAAAGAAAGGGTGTGCAGGGAATTTAGGAAGACCCGAACCGG
This sequence comes from Sterna hirundo, assembly GCA_009819605.1. Classification (NCBI taxonomy): domain Eukaryota; kingdom Metazoa; phylum Chordata; class Aves; order Charadriiformes; family Laridae; genus Sterna; species Sterna hirundo. The sequence goes on along the minus strand of CM020452.1, from coordinate 6,479,825 downwards.
CTGGTCCCTGTCCCCCAGGACGCATCTGAAGATGCCGAGGGGTCTGTAGGAGCATGTTTGTACCCTACACAGAGGTGACGGGCAGGTCCCCTCTGCGTCTTGGTTTCCCCCATCTTTTAAGTCCCCAAATCCTCTGGTGTATGCGGAGAGCTGCTCGTGGGGGGGGGCTGAGTGTGTCAGTGGGACCCTTTTCCCGAGCTTTACATTTTTTTCACCTGTAAAATGATGTCACCCGCCTTGATAAAGGGAGAGGAGAGGGAGGGACGGGCCATCCGCTGTGCTGGGGGGGGTTACATGCGCATAGATGATGGAGAGGGACTGAAGCCTCTCTAATCTCCCTGCTCAGCTCTGATGGTGCCGGGCCAAAGGGCCTGAGCTCTCGCTCGCTTTCCAAGGCTCTTAGCACCGGATTTGGGTGTGATTTGCGCTGCTGTGGCCCCTTGGCTGCCATTCCCGGCTGGTCCAGCCAAGCGGAGGCGTCAAAGGGGACAGCGTGTGGCCGGGTGGGTGGCATCTCCTGCCGATGTCGCTCAGTCCCGCGGCTCCTGCGGGAGCAAAAGGGTCCTTGGATCAAGTGGGGGATGTTTTCTTATCCGAGCTTGATGTAGTGACCGTGTCACCCCCAGAGCTGCCGACATCCAAATCCTTTGGGGTCTGGCGCCAATTTTGGGTCATTTTGAGCGCTGGAGGAACGTTTATTGAAATTTGCCTTTCTGGCTCTGCCCTATGGAGGCTGCTTTGCATTGGGGCTTGCTTTTATAGCAGCAGATCTGTGACCTTTTTTGGATGTCGGAGGAGTAGAAATCGGGCAGGCGATTGGGGTGTGGGTGGTGCCAGAGCTGGATCCTGGCCCAGGCTGCCCCCATGGCTGGGGTGGCAGTGACCAGCTCACGGGCTGAGCCACGGGGACGTGACACGAGCAGTTCCCTTTCTGCAGGACAGTCCTTAGCGTGGCCCAGCAGAGACCCAGCACCTTGTAGGGCATATTGAAACCTTTCCGCTCCTTTTCGCCTCCCGTGGACTTGGACATCACCAAAGGCGATGCAACCCCCCATGTCCAGCTGGCGTCTTGGGCCCCGGTGCCTCCAGCAGCTTTACCTTGACCCCTGGTTTAATTTCCCTAATGAAGCCCGGCCGGGGGGAAGCAGGGCTGAGCCGGCTAACGAAACCCCCTGCCAAGAGCCATTAGCCGGGCAGTTGTAATTGCAGGGATGGGAACTGCTGTCCCTTGGCTCGAGCTGGCTAATCGTTGGCCCTCGGCATCCCGCTGTGGACAGGGCAGGGGCTGGCGTGGGGCTGGGGGGCAGTGGGGCCAGGGCGAGCATCGCGCTGGGTTTTCCTCCCGGCCCGGAGAAACCTCTGCCCGCTGGGCCCAGCTCTGCGTGAGGCAGCCGGAGAGGGTGGCACAGAAGCCCTGGGTATCCTGCGAGTGGGTCTCCCCATCCCGACCGCGGCAGAAGATTCATGAAGGGTGAGGATGCGGCTTGTGGGACTCCCGGCCCCAGGCAGGCAGGAAATTCGTGCCGTGGAAACCCCTCTCTTGGGGTTGCCAATCCTCAGCCATTGCACAGGCTTCGCAGCCCGACACTGGGGTTCCCGCTGGGGCAGCAGCCCTGTCCCTCCTGCCATGGGGTGGGGACAGTCTATGACACCATCCCTGGGGACCAGGGGTTGCAAGGGATGGATCCAGCACACCCAGGGGATCCTGCCATGGCACAGGGAGAGTCCATGACACCATCCCTGGGGACCAGGGATTGCAAGGGATGGATCCAGCACACCCAGGGGAACGCTCCAGCGGGCTCCCTCCAACCTTGCCCTGACTGCGCGGAGCCTGCCGTGTCAAGGATAAAGTCAGGGTGAAGTTTCTCTTTTTGGGACAAATCCAGCCAGCTGCGTCTTTGCTGCGGTGCAGGCTGTGACGGATGGGGAGGCAGCCGCAGGTCGGGAGGTGGGAGCTGCCATCCGGCGTGATTTGTGATTTCCCGGGCTGGCAAAATCGCCGTTCCTTTCTGCTTCATCCCAGCTGTGCAAGGGGGAGCAGCCCCCTTGATGCTGGGGGGGGGGCTGGGAGTCGTGCACGACTGCGGGGCTTGGTGCACGTGGAGTATTAACGATCTAAGCAGCAGTAAATCCAAATAAACACCGACTGTTCCCAAGATTTATTGCATGAGCCTGACCTAATACCATCAGGGCTGCAGCTGGGGCAGCTTGGCCAGGAGGAGGTTTACGTCAGTGCCTTGGGAGTGGAGCAGCATGGGGACTTTTTTGGGAACAGCCGTGTCCCAACCCCCCCCCCCCCGGCCATCTGCACTGGGAACACCTGGAGACATTTCACAAGTCCTTATCAATAAATCTTTGTGAAGGTTGGTGGGCTGGTGCTGTGCTTGCTGCAGTCAGGGGGTCCCCCCCATGCCTGCTCCTGGCTGTGGGGTTATTTAGGGTAGATGCAATCCTAGGATGAAGGATGCTGGAGGGGAGCAAAGGGGTTGCCCAGCATCCGTTGCTGTTTGCCATGGTTTTGTGCCACCAGCTCCCCCTGCACGCAGGAGCAGCTCAGGAGCAGCCGCTGGAGACTTGCGGACAAGCAAGAGAAGGGAAACTCTCTGCCACCCCACTTGAGTCCCCGTTTCACCTCCCCTGAGCAGCGGGAACGCTGCAGCTTTGTGAACATTGCCGTGCCACAGCAGCGTGGGGCCTGGGCGTGCGGGAGCTGGTATTACATGCACTGAGCTGGCCAGGCAGCAGCTGGAGCCGGGCTGCTGGCGGGCTGCCCCGTGCCGCGGGCTGCCGGCATCCCTCTTCGGTATAAACTCCACCGATCGCCGCCGATCCTCTGGAATCCACTTAGGGCAAAACCCGGCTGAGAACATCTCTGCTCTCCTGCAGGCTGGCGCGTGAGGGGCAGGCGTGGGAGAGCCGTCTCTCACGTCGAGGGAGTTGTCTCTGGAGAGTGAGTTTTGGCCCTGCGAGGTGTTTCATTGCTGTGAAGTTATTCCTGCTGCAGTCAGCAGCTCCGGGAGGTGGATCCCCATGGGGCTGTGGCACGGATCCTGTTTCCTCAACCTGGAGGGAGCGATGGTGCCTGCACAGTGCAGGGGGGTGTGGATGTGGGGAGGAGACAGACCCACAGAAAGGCTTTCCTGCTCCAAACCTTTGCGTCTTGTCGGGGAGCCACACGCTGCAGGTTGGAGCACGGCGTGGGTCGGAGACCCTCGGAGGATGCTGGGGGTGGGCAGTGGTGCCGGGGGACTCCTCCCTGGCCACGTGCTGAGCAGGGCGTGCTGGACTCGGTGACTGACTGAGCGAAATGTGGGGGTGTTATTCTCATGGGAAGGTTTGCTTTTGGATTTGGGACCAGGCAATTCTCACCAGTGAGGTCTGGGAGCTGCCCTTACACAGTGATCTCCGTCATCTCCAGGATACTCCCAGTGACTTGATCACCTTGGGGCTGCTGGTACCAAACCCTGGCTGCAAACAGCACCCACAGCTGCCAAGGCTGCTTTAATTCAGTGTTCCCGTCCTCCTTATTCTCAGCTGACGTGGGGTCATTGCAGCCGGATGGGAGCACATTGCACGTACCCGTTTGCCCTCGCTGCATCGCTCCAGGCTCTTCTCCTGGGCAGAACAGATCCAGGACATGCACTGAGTTCTGCTGAATCTCTCCACCCCATGGGATGGATGGATGGATGGATGGATGGATGGATGGATGCATCTATGGACGGATGGATCCATGGGTGGATGAACAGGGACTGGCATGGCATGCTGGCGCCATGCACTTCCATTTTCATTTCCCCATCCAAGCATGGGGAGCCGGGGAGTCGGCGGCTGGACCTGCCTCGTCTGGTTCCAATTTGCGGGAGAAACAGGCTTAATGGAGCTGGGCCATGTGGCTCCTATTATGGCAAGGTCACGCAGAGAGAATCCAGCCTTCGGGGAGCTTGCCCAGGTTAGCTGGCAGGGGTGAGGGGTGGTCTGGGGAGCGCCTGTGCAGTGGCCTCCTTGTTTCTTGGTGAGCCTCAATATTTTTGGTGTAAAAATAATAATAATAATCAAAAGGCAAATAAAAGTAACTCCAAATGTTTATTCCTCCCATCCCTCAAACCTTGCAATTTTTCCTTGCCCTCCCATCAGTTTTGGAGGCCTGTCTCATAATTTATGGGCTCCTATGGGTGGTGCACCCCATCAGCCTTCAAAAGACACTGAACTAGCCCCTGTGTGTCCCTTGGGATCTCCTGGTCCCTGGCTTCCCTGCACAGAGAAGTCCTGGATGGACTGTTTCAGAGTGGGTGAGCTCCATAGCTTTGTCCTACCGACCCAGGAGGGACATTGGCCCAAAGGTTTTGGAGTCAGTGCTGGGGAGTCATGGAAAACTTGCGTGGTGAAACCAAAGGTGGTTCTTGGGATTTTTTACTTCTATCCACTGCCTTCCCCTTGGGCTACAGCAAATCCCACCTGGGCATCAATTCCTTATTGCATTTTATTTGTTTTGTTGTTGCACACTGGTCTATAGGTAAGACATCACTTATTTAGCAAAATCAATTGCACTGATCCTTGGTGCATCAGTATTTCCCTACTTTTTATCTTCTCCAGGAGTTGGAGCCCTCCATAGATCCTCCATAAATCAGGACAAAGGATTATTTGAAATCATTTGGCAACATCAGCCTCATCGAGCTTGTCACCCATTGGTGACACCTTGGTTTCCAAGGAGGGAAAGCAAGCTCCTGCCTTGCAGGGATGTGTCCCCCTCACTCTTGGCTCCCTCCTGCCTCTGTCACATCTCTCCTGGTCCCTCTTCTCCAGGCTGTTTCCTCAGCACCATGGCCATTGCTGGGCTTCCCAGCGCCTCTGCAGGGTTAATCAGCATTGACACCCACATTCAGAGCACGTCTCCCATCCTCAGCCTCGTGCTGCAGCGGGGTTTGGCCTCGGTGGCTCAGCAAGGGGCGGCTCAGTTCCCAGTTCCCTGTGGATTAATTCTGGTGGATAACAGACTTCTTCAGTGAGCTGCTGGTGACCGTGGATTTGAAACTCCAGGATAGGGCGTTATCTTGGGGGCAAAGGCTGAATCATCCCAGTGATTTGGAAGGTGTGTGGCACATTGGAGACTGGCGGGGTATAACCAGTGGCTGCGGTGATAGGGGAGAGCTGGAGATAAAGGCACAGATCCAGCCAGAAAAAGCTCAGCAGCGCTTTCATGAGAGACAGACACTTAAAAGCCCAACTCCCCTTGACCTTCCCGAGAGATTTATGTCCTCAGGAATGTGCTCACGCTGTCACCGTGGGTGTGTGACACAAGTGGTACATCAGTGACGATGTAGGCAGGGTTTGGGCAGGAGACATCTCCTTGGCTTGGGCACCACGGCAGCGATCACCTCGCAGCCCCTGGCAAGTGTCCTCCTGCCTTCCAGGCTGCCGGGTTGTCTCTCCCTCGCCAGCCGATGGGCTCCAGGAGAAGAGATGTGGGGACAAAATATGAGTTAAAAGTCCCCAATTTCTATGTCACGGGACCTTCTGACTTTTCAAAGCTCCTTTTTGTTCCAATCTGGAATGAAAACAAAGAAACTCGAAGTTTTGTCAAGAGGTAAAATGCCAGAATAGGTGAAGGGGACCCTTCAACCCTTTTCTTTTAAATTTAAGCACTAACCTGGCTTGTTACATCTTGAAACATCTGATGCTATCTTGCAGATCAAAGCCGCCTTGTTTGGGTTGTAATGAAGTGTCAAACTGTTTCCTTGCAACACAAACAGGAGACACTTTGATCTGCAAAACAAGATGTTTAAGAGCCCTACTAGCAAGGGCTCTTCAAGTTTTAGCAGCACTGTAAAGCGGTGGAATATTTGAAGTCTGATACTGTTTCATATTGAGACTTTCCAAGTTATGGCAGCTGATAGTGCGTGTTACTGTCACACCTGTGCCCAGAATCACATGAAAATCATCTAAACCAAAACAATAGCGAGCTGGAGAACAAAATTGATAATTTTTTTCTAACAGCATTCAAAAGCAGTTGTTGGTTTTTTTCCCCCTCTTTTCCAGAGGACTTGTTTCCATGGGAAATGTTAGCGGAGTCAATGTGAGCTCTCCACAAAATGTCAGCTTGTCTGAAAGATTTGCAGTAGCAAATTGTTTTGTGGAAGAAAAAAACCCCACGATTCTGGATGGTTGAGCTGGAAAGCGCTGCCTGCACTCCTGCTCCCTTGGTCTTGCTTTTCCCTGGCCCGTTTAACCTGTGCATCGTCCCGCAAGAGCTCTCCGGGGGTGTCTGCGCAGGCACCGGTCTTGATTTGTCAGGCTGGAGCTGCTCACGCGTCTCTCCCCACTTGGCTGCAGGCTCAGCGCTGGCGCAACGAGAACTACGAGAGGCCCGTGGACCTGGAGGGCTCCGGGGACGATGACCCCTTTGGGGATGACGAACTGGACGATGTCTACTCGGGCTCCGGCTCCGGGTGTAAGTAGCTGTGGGGTTCCCGACGGAGGGTCCCTGGGGAACCTAGCCATGGGTTTTGGTGGGACTGGAGAAGGGCTTGCCATGGGACGAGAGAGTGGGGATCCCCATTATCCATCTCCAGAGCTGCCCTCCTGCCCTCTCCTAGACAAAAGCAAAGGGAACTGTCCCAAAGACTGGGCTCAAGTGACTCCATTTCCCATTTCGGTCTCTGGTCCTACTGGGCAGGATTGGCCCTTCCCCAGCACAGTAGCACGTGCCACATTATAGAGCACGTGCCATGTTATATGTTCATTGACCCCAGGGAGGGGCTTTGGCCACCACATGGGAATTTGCAGCTGTTGGTTTCTGATGAACCTGGAACTAGTCCATGCTCATGGTTTTTTTAGGGGTGAGGCCAGGTGGGTGCCAGCCCTGGGAAGCGCTGGGCCAGCAGCAGCTTCACCCTTTGCTCTTCTCATGCTGTTTCAGATTTCGAGCAGGAGTCGGGGCTTGAGACGGCAGTGAGCCCCACCACAGACACGTCCGTCATGCTCCCCACCACGGCAGCCGTGCTGCCCATCACCTCGGTGCAGCCTGTGGCAACCCCCTTTGAACCATTCCCTGCTGAGTACACCACCCCCGAGCAGACAACCAGCGTCTTGTATATCCCCAGGATGACAGAGACACCAGTGATCCCCAGTTGGAAAGCAACCACCACCAGTACCACTGCCAGTGACTCCCCTACCACCACGACTGCCACCACAACCACCACCACAGCCACCACCACCACCACGACCACTGCGGCTACGACCACCACCAGCACCACCATGGCCACTGCCAAGCCCACCACTGTCCGAAGGTTCCTACCACCCTTTGTCACCAAGGCAGCCACCACCCGGGCCACCACCTTGGAGACACCCACCACCTCCATCCTCGAAACCAGCACACCGACAGAGGCGGTCACGTCACGGCTTGTCCCCACCAGCACGGCCAAGCCCAGGTCCCTGCCAAAACCGAGCACCTCCAGGACTGCAGACCTCACAGAAAAAAGCACTGCCTTGCCATCCAGTCCTGCCACGCTGCCGCCCACAGAAGCCCCCCAGGTAGGAGGCAGCAGCCCTTCTCACCTGCTAAAGGGCTCGTGGGCCGTGTTTGAAGCCAAGTGATGGTGATGGGAAGCCTTTGGGGTAGATACATCCTGAGCCAGTTGCTCAGAGGAAGGTCAAGCCAGGTTGGGCTCTTCCCAGCTCTACGGAGAGTGGAACATCTGGGGAGCTGGGGAGGGGAGCTTAAAGGGTGGGGGTTTAGCACGGGCAGACCATGGTGATGGGACTGTCACAAGAGTCCAGGGGTGTGCCATGTGCCCCCAGCTCTGCCTTGCCCAGCTGCTCCAGAGCAGTTTCCCTGGGCAGGAGGGAAGCAGGGCTGGGAGTACCACCGTCCCACGGGAAAAGAGCAGTTTTCCTCTGGGCTTGGTGTCTGGGCTCATCGTACCATTTCCCAATTTGCAGCCCGTCAATGGGAGGCTCAAACCTCCACAATTGCAGCTTGACGGTGCATTTCCAGCCCGTCGGGTGTCCTAAGCAGGGGATTTAATCCGCTGATCCATGTCTCATTCAGAGCCCCTCGGGGGCCCTTTGAAAACTGCTTTGACTGAAAGGTGGAGTGATTTGTCTAAACTAGTCCCTCTTTTCTGTGTACGTATATGTATGTATAGCGCTCTGGGCTCTCCCTGACCTTCAATTAATCTCTGTCACAAAAACGCGTGCTTGTGGGAAGCAGTGAGCCATGCGCTCGCGCCGGGGGCAGCGTGACATGGAGAGGGCTCCTGCTCGCCCTCCCCGGCTTCGGCCCATCGAGCTCTTTGCTCATCCCCATTTGTAACATCCGGAGGCAGCCATGGAGGGAGCTGTTTGCCCCGCGAAGGAGGGATCACGGGGAGGTTTTGCTTGGGGATGCTCAGTGTGGTCCAGCTCAGCATGTGGACTCGTAGCAGGTCAGACTGCTGGGACAAGGGGGAAGGTCAGAGGGGATTTTGGGCCCAAGGGAGATGCAGGTGTGGGGATGTGAAGGAGGCAACAAATAGGTCAGGGCTGGGCTGGAGAGGGATGGAATGGCTCATCTGCCCAGCCCATGTTTGCTATACAGGCTGGGTTCGCCTCCTTGACAAGGGGCTTGGTCAGGGACCGTGGCAGGGAGCTGGGCTGGCTCCATGTCCTGGGTGAGAAGGACCCACCTTTCTGCTCCTGCCCTGTGGTGCAGGGCTGCAACTGTAAGAGCAGGTTGAAGGGAGAAAAGGGAGAGGGAAGGGACCCCCCTGGGGCTCATCCAATGGCATCCAGTCCTTACCCTTGCTATGTTGCTGTAGCACAAACCGTTGCATCACTTCACATCTATCCAGGAGGCATCTGTGAGATGTTTCAGCCAGCCATCGGCCTACACTGGGGATAGAGAGCCCAAATGTGGGTCTGGGATGTGGGGCTCTCTTTAGGGGAAGCTACAGGGAACAGGTGAGTGTTTGTGCGTCTCAAGGGCACCTGGGATGGGGACAGGCAAGAATGGTCCAACTCAGCCACAGTGGCCTCAGCCTTTTTGTGACCATCAAGATGTGGGGTTGTGTTGCTTGCTGCAATACAACTGTCCACTTTAGTGACACAGGGAAGGGACACACTAACATTACCCCTATGTTCCCTGCTGAGAGGCCCACCCTGTCATCGCTACTGTGATGTCCTTCCTCTGGCCACATCAGAGCTGCTGGAGGTGGGAACCACCCTTTGGTCCTTGTCCCCTGCTCCATCTTGTCCTTTCTCCCAGATGGAGCCAGGGGAGGTAACGACAGTCCTCGACAACGAGCTGGAGGTCCCAGTCAGCAGCGGCCCCAGCGGGGACTTTGAGATCCGGGAGGAGGAAGAGACGACTCGTCCCGACCTCGGTAATGAGGTGATGGCCGTGGTGACACCGCCGTCGGGACCTGGGCTGGGCAAGAACGTGGAGCCGGGGCTCATCGACAACACGATAGACTCCGGCAACTCAGCCGCTCAGCTCCCCCAGAAAAACATCCTGGAGAGGAAAGAAGTGTTGATAGGTGAGACCTGAGGGCTTGTGGGGGAAGAGCTGGCACGTCTGGGGGAGGACAGACAGCTGGGCTGTCCATGCCCCAGCAGAGGAGCTGGTCTTTGGCAGGGCATTGGGATAGTGTTGAGCCTGGAATAACACACACTCACCTACCAAAATAGCTCCAGGGCCTGTGCTGGGGGGGTTTCCGGGGGTCTTCATGTTTTTGCCAGGAGAGTGAAGAGCGATGCGCATTTTGCATTTGCCAAGATGGGTTTCAAGGGAAAAAAATAGGATGCCAGTGTAAAGATGTGCTGCGGTGCTGGCTGAATAGCACCCGGCCACCTCTGACCGCAGGGGAGGAGAGAGGTGCCCTGGGAGGGCCACTTGTCCCAGCCAGAGAGACATCAGAGATGGGGCAGTGGTGTCAGTGTCCCACCACCAGCAAAAGGGAGCTGAAGGCGATGGCACAGCAAAGCAGCTATTCTTCTGGTGGTCTTTGGCTGAACATGGTGGATGCTGGCAGGCACCCAAATGAGCAGCTCCTTGGGGGGCTTTCTGCACCCTCCTTGCATGAGTTTACAGCGCACGCAGGGACCTCTGTCTGTGCCCGAGCTGCCTCGTGCCAGTCCATCGCCCATCGTGCAGCTGTAGAGTAGATGCCTTTGGGTCCTACCTGCCCTGCAGCATCTCTGCACTTGGGAGCTTGTTGAAGCTCCTCGAATCCCACGATTGCATTAGCTCCTCGCCTTCATTTTCAGTTCTCTCAACCATAGATTTCAGGAGGAAAGTTGCTCGCAAACTTGCAAAGCGCAAAACCGAGCTGGGATCCCAAATAATCCCCCCCCCCCCCAAAGTTCTTTGCGCTGAAAGCCAGGCTGGGGCTGCGGGGCGGCACTGACGGCCGTGCCACTTCTCTGTGTTGCAGCGGTGATCGTGGGCGGCGTGGTGGGAGCCCTCTTCGCTGCCTTCCTGGTCATGCTGCTCATCTACCGGATGAAGAAGAAGGACGAAGGCAGTTACACGCTGGAGGAGCCCAAACAAGCCAACGTGACGTACCAGAAGCCCGACAAGCAGGAGGAGTTTTACGCGTAGAAGGAGAGCCCGGCGTGCCTCGCACTCCCTCCCTCCCCGCTCCAAACTCTCCCTCCTCTACTTCATCCAGTCTCTCTCTTTCTCTCTCTCTCTCTCTCTCTCTCTCTTTTTTGGATCAGACTGTGAATTTAAAAAGCAAAACCCGCAACAGCTAAAGGAGAAAACACATCTTCGGCATGATGAAAAATTCAAGTGCCCAGAGCATCGCCGAGTTCGGACTGAGTACCGCTGGCCTTTCTGCAGCGGGAGGGACGGGGCAAGGAGCCAACGCCAAGGAACCCGTGCCCAGGGAGCGCCCCAGCGAGCGCGGGACAGGGCGGTCAGGCTGCCAACGGCTACAGGAGGTCACTGGGCTTTTCCCACCAACACAACAGACTCTGAGATCCGGACACCTTCTACCAGCCCTGGGGCACAGGGGGGTTGGTTTGGATTTATCTTCCTTTTTATTTTTTTCTTTTTTTCCCTTTGGAAAGGAGGGAGGTTTCTCTCCCTCTCTCTTGTTTCTTTTTTTGTTTTGTTTTGTTTTTTTTTCCAGTGGGTTTGGTTGCTTTGCAGGTTTTACCTTGCTCCCTGCTTCTGTTTGAAGAGAGGACGCGACTCTCAAATACGCTTTGAACCTTGAAAAAAAGCACAAGGGGCTGGAATACCTGATGCCCCAGGGTTTGCTCTTGGAGTGGGGAAAAATAAATACATACAAACTTGGCCAGTATGCTGGAAACGATCTCTTTAGATCACCACTTCGGAGAGCTCGCGGAGCAGCAAGAAGACACATTGGGGTATCTCGTGCTGCTCCCCTCCTGCCACCACCTCGCTTCACTGCATCGCTGTGCACAGCCAGAGACCTTAAATCGATAGAAACGGTGTGTTGCCGGCCGCTGAGGGGTTTGGTTGAGAAGGGACCTTGCTTTTGCTGGGTTTTCACTGTGACCAATAAAACTCAGCTTGCGCAGTACGACCGACAGCACTGGTTTTAAAACGGAGCGGGATGTTGCGTGGTGGGGAGTTGGTAAGGGAGAGGAGTTGGAAATGGAGAAGCTAAATCCTCTCCCCAGTTCCTCCAGCTGGGATATCATCTCACAAAGCTCCACAAGGCGTGAGACGCAGCGTAAGAAAAGAATGGCAAAGCAGAGGCAATGCCCCGTCCCCTCGGGGGTCGGGCAGGGGTCCCCGCCAGGCCACTGGCACCCAGAAGGTGAGGAAGGTGAGGCAGACCGGTGGCTTTCCACCGGCCGGCCCCAGGGCAGGTTGGCTGCTACATCTCTTTTGCAAGACCCAGGACTGATGGTTTTGTGTTTCTTTTGTTGTTGCTTAAATTCCAGTATAACCCACAGGGCACCCAGGAGCCTGAGAGCAAAAGATGCTGGAAGCCATCATCACCCAAGTGCGGTGGTTTCCCCTCTGAGGCTGCCTAAGGTTCAGAGAAGCAGGATCTGATCCAGAGCCCAGCCGTGCCTTCTAGAAAGGCTAGAATTTTTGGAGCAAGCTCTCTCCACAGAAAAGCCAATTAGATATTTCGATGAGTTGGCTTTTAATTAGCTGAAGCGCTGTTTGCGATGCAGTCAAGGAGCTTTGTTTTCATGATGGTTGCGATCTTGATGGTGTCCCATGGAGACCTTGGCTTTGCTCTTAGAGCAATTTAAACAGGAAAATGGAAAAAAAAAATCGGTTGCTTTGACTCTGTTGCATCCTGAATTAACCTGCACAGACACAGTGACACTTTGTCCCCTCAGGTTGTCAGTGGATATAGGGATTTATGACCCTGGGGGAGGCTACAAGACAGCAGCGCTTCTTTATGTTAGGAATTTGAGAGGCCAAACGCATATTTTATATATATATATATATATATATACACACACTCACATACATACACAGTTATATATATATATGAAATGAAATCCCTGTAAATTTTCATTGCACTGCATATGACGGCCGGATGGGACTTTGTGGTTGTGAAGACGTGAGGTTTGGGCTGTGCTCCCCTGGGGTGCGCAGTGCAGGGACTGCGACCCAAACCGCCCACCTGGTCTTACTTCGGGGTAGGGCGCAGAGCCCTGGCGCACAGGCCGGCTCTAAAAATCCCCATTTTAGAGATGGCAGCCTCAAAATTGTCATCGTTTTGGTTCTCGTAGTTTGGAGAAGACGGTCCTGTTGGGTGTCTTGGATGGCGATGCTGAAAGGCAGAGAGTGTAGTGTGTGTGTACCCACTGCTTGGGTCCATCCCGGCCGTGGAGGATGAGGATGAAGAAGGCTGGTGTCAACCTGGCTCCAAGGGCTGCTTTCTCCGACCTGCTCCAAAGGGAGAGTTTCAATTCATGGTTTTGATGGTTTTGGGGTTTTTTTTTGGCCCCGTTGAGACTAGGTGAAGGGCCCTAGCTGCTGGGGTGTGGCAGAAATCAAGTCTTTTCATGATTCGATGAGTTGGGCACGGCAAGTACGAAGGCCACCCAAAATCACCATCTTTTTGAAAAACGTGGACTTAATCTTTTGAGCTTGCATTAAAAAAAAACAACCTCCCAGCTTAATCTTTTAAATGCCGCTTTTCTTAGCTGCTTCCCTAATCTTCTTCATTCCATTTTTTTTCCCATTTAATAGTCTGAAGGTCTATAATACAATTTTTTTTATTCACTCAAGCTTAACCTTGGTTCACTCAGCTGGTGTTAAGTTGTAATCCTGGCACTTAAATCCGTTACAGTTTCAGAAGTGAGGAAGGCTGGAAGTGGGAGGGCGAGAGGAGGCTGGGCAGCGCTTCCTCTTGCGGTAATTAAAAGATGACCGCATGCGGAAAAAAAAAAAGGTGAAGGCAATTAAACTGGTGATCAGAATTGACCAGTCTTAATTCATTGTACGTCTGCTGCTTCCACACGTTTGCTGTATCACTCTGCACCCAGAGAGGGGACATGAGCGGGAGGAGACTGTTTTTTGGGCTTGGAGCCCAACTTTTTTTTGGTGATAAATCATGACAGAGCCTTTGCTGTCACCTCAGCTCCCCGGGACCACTGGGTTAGTTGTTGGAGTTGATGCTTGGAAGAAAAAAAAGCCTTGTCTTGCTGGAGAAGGTCTGATCTTATGCCTCCCTTGGAGGGTAAGGAGGTGGTGGGACGGAGCTGAACGTGGGCTGCGTTGTTTTTGGGAAAGCTCAGCTCCAAAAAAAAATTGCAGAAACCCTCGGCTCTCTACTACCAGAGCAATGGGGATGGGTAAAACCCCAGTGAAACCCAGATGAAATGATGCTGCCAGGGTCTGGAAGGGGGTTGTGGTGGTGGTGGGCTGCAGCGTGGCCATCCCCAAAGCTGGGCACGGTGAACGCGGCGTGTTGCGGCTCCCAGCCCCGTGCCGGGTGACGGTGCCGAGCTCGTGGTTGTGCCGAGGGTGTCTGGAGGCAGATGGTGGGCAGCGGGGCACAGCTGCTCCTGCCAGCAGGCGCTTCTGCGCGGGCACGCGTGTCTCACCACACTCCGGGGCTTTTGAGGGATTCCTGGTGTGAAGATGGATGGGGAAGAGGCAAGAAAGCACAGGGGGGGAGAAACAAAAACATCTTTTCTCAGCTGTTGATTTGGCCACAGAGCAGGTTTTTGAGGGAAATTAACTCCGATGGTAGCTTGAGCATCTCCCCCATCATCCCCTCCCAAAGCCTGCCAGATTTGGCACGTCGCGCTCTGCAAAAATTCAGCCCCTTCCCCATCCTGTGTGTATCCCTCCTAGTGACACCACCCATGAACGGCTGCAGCCTCCCAGCTGGGGCAGTGCCCAGATGTGCTCGTCCTTCCAGCTGTGCGCCCCGAGGATGTGGGTGGCCCGTGAGGCTGTGGAGGAGGGCTTTTCCACTCGCTTTTCCATTTCTTTTCTGCATGTTTGTGTGCGTGCGCGCGTGACACACTACAGGAAGACCCTTTGCAGTGCCGGTTTCGTAATTTCAGGAGAGCTGCAGTTGCCAGGCGTGAAAGCCGGCGGCGGCTCCTCTCCCAGCTGGGCCGGTTTCCACTCTCCCTCTCTGCTGGGATTTGCAGCAGCCGATGTCTCGGAGGAGAATGACAAAGGAGCTGGTGACTCCTGGGCCACATAAATAAGGAGGAGGGGGTGAAAGGGAAGGGATGATTGGAAAATACGTGAGCGCCCAAACGAGGGGTTGGAAGTGGGAGGATGGGAAGGGCAAGGGATGGAGTTGGACCAGCCTCGGACAGGTTTTGCAGGGCAGGGAGCGAGTTGCCCCTTTCCTCCAAAAACCTCTTTGATTTTGGACCTTTCCAAAATCAGCAGCGCTGGGGGGGGATCCCGCTGCAGGGAAGGCGATGGCGCTGGGCTGGGTGTGTGCCACGGCGTGCTGGTTTGCCTCCAGATTTCCCATTCCCTCCCCATTTTGCCTGGTGGGTGCTGCAGGTCCCTGTGCAGGGGCTGCTTTGCTCCACGCGAGCTTTGGCTCCTGCTCCCCAGACTCATAATTCAGAGCTATCCCACCCCTGCCACGAGTCACCAGCACGGCGGCTTTAACGGGAACAAAACCATTAGCTAAAAACAAGAATGGATTTTTTTAATTATTCCCCTCCCCCCCCCCTCTTCAATCATCCCTTTTATGATTACAAGCGTTTCTGGGCTCGGAGGTTTTCTGCGAGGCTCTGGCAGCTCCTAAAGTGACATTGAGTTTTCAACGCGGGCAGGTTTATTAGGATAACCGGCGTCTGGCTGGGCGCTTCGCCAGCGGCTCGGCCGGGCTGGAGGCTGCGGTGGGAGGGATGGGTGTGGTGTGCGTGTACCTATGTATATATATGTGTATGTAAGTAATATATATGTATATATGTATATACGCGTGTGTGCCAAGCGCGCACGCGTGCACAGGTTCAATGCAAACTCTGCACCTAAGGAGGACGAGGAGGGTTTATCAGCCGGCGGCGTGGGCTGGACGCCGCAGCCCTCGCACCCCGTCCTCGGCCGGGGGCTGCAGGATTTGGCCCCGTGCTGCCGGCTCCTTCCGTCTCTCCCGCTCTTCGCCCGATCTTAGCAAGGGCCTGATCCCGGCCGCCACAGCACCACGGGGACGGTTGGGGTAAAAGGAGCGTTTTGCCGACTGCCGCATCCCCGGCCAGAGCCAAAGCGGCTTCGTGCACGCTCTGGTTTGTCCCACGTACCTTGTGCCTGCAGCTCCGCGGACGTACCCACACCCCCTCTCTAGAGAAGTCTCAGTCTGGAGCGTACAAACTTTTCTTTTGTGTTTTGTTTTTTTTTTTTTTTTTTTTTTTTTGCTTTATTTTTACTGTTATTTTTATTTTGGGGGAAAAGTCACCCTAGGAGACGCCCGTGCGATGCCCAGGTTTATTTTTTCCCCCCACGTTCCAGACGGCTCATCCTCCGCATCTCCAAAGACCTCAAGGGCACCAGTGACTTTACGTGCATCAGCTTCCCCTCTTCTGGGTCCCCCTGGTCTAAGTCATAGAAGTACAGCTGACAATCAAACCAGACAGAACTGCTGACTTTAGAAAAATATATATCCATTGCCGTTTGATAGAACTACTTTTTAAAATCACATGCTTATCTCTCAACTAACGCTCACCACCATGTCTCCGGGATAAATCTCCACCCATTGGTTCTTCTGTAAATAAACATGAAACATTCTTGTATAAATTAAAAAAAAAAAAAAAAGAAAACAAACAAACAAACAAAAAAATCCATTGAAAAAATATCCCTTTCCAGAAGATTTAAATAATTCAAAGAAAAAGCCCAACAAGTGAGCCCCGCTTCACTTTTTCTTTGGAGCTGGTTTAAATTCCCAACAGGAGAACGAAAAATCTTTAACAATAGAAGAAACTACAAGTGTTTTACCTTTCAATGAATATGGGAGGGAAAAAATGCATGTAAATATTTTTAATAGGAAACATATCTTAAACAGAACTTCTTTTTGTATGTACATAACTCTTCTAGAGTTTAGTACTTAAATTGCTTCATAGTGTCTGTTAAAAAACAAAAATAAAATAAAATAAAATGTTTGTTAATTGTTTTTGTTCTCACTCAATGGCCAAAACTTTAAAAATAATAAAAAAGACTATAAAAATAATCTTTGCCAATGGATCTAGCACTGTAATGGTACTGTCTATTTTTTTTAATTATTTCTGTGCTGTGCCCATTTATAAAAGGAGAAAAAATAAAATAAAATAAAGTCATTTAAACATTGTCTGCCCCGGGCTTCGCCTGCTTTCTTGCTGCGGACTGTGCCTGCCCCCAGGTTTTTGTCGTGCCGGTGTGTGATGAAGGTGAAGGGAGAAGATTTTACTCGTTCTCGGGGCTCGATACCGTCAGGCGAGGGATGGTGGTTAATTAGTGGTTTCCATGGCAACTCTGCAGAGATGCTGAGGGGCCGGCGGCAGCGTGGACCACCCCAGCGCATCCCAACGGCGCCTGTGCTGGACCACGGGGGAGGTTTGGATGCGGGGGGGGTGCTGTGAGTGACATAGGTGTATTTAACGGCATGGAGATCCATGGAGCGTTTTGGCTGAGCCGCAGCATCCCCACGTCCCACCAGTGTCACCAGCAAGCTGGAGAAGACGTCCGAGCTGTAAGAGCCATCCCCTCCCAAGCAGGAGGCGGAAGCAGCCTGGGCTGTTGGCCCGGGGTCCCGCTCTCACAGCTCTCCTTTCCAGAGCGATTCCTGGAAGCGAACGTGGTGCGAGATCTGGCAGCGATGCTGCTGGCCTCCGTAAGGAGATACTTGGATGTATTCAACCGGCTCCCGTGTTGCAGAGGCCAGACCTCCGTGGATGCGCCCCGACTGGCAGCAGAAGGCATGGTTTGTATGGCCTCAGGCTGGCTTGAGAGCCAGCCAAGGGCGAATGTTGTGCCCCAGGAGGTTACCAGCACTATTTCCCCATCCCCAGGGCCTGGATCTGCTCCATGTTATGTGCCAGCAAATCTGCACCCACCCCCCGGTGATGCTGTACTGCCGGCATGAAGTTCAGGGAACATCACTTTGTTTGGGTTTGGGGGACGTTTTTTGAAGAGTTGCTGGTTGTTATGACCAGCCCGGACCCCGCTTCCCTTACAAAGCTCTGGCTGCAGGTTCTCGTCCTCCATCACTAAGTGCTTCATGTGCTAAAAATGGTTAAATTGCTGCTCAGTACAACCCAACGCTCAGCCTTTAGCAAGGGTCACAGACTGCTACGCTGGACAAACCCCGTCCTTCTTTTGAGGCCAGGCAGCTCAGAAGTACCTTGCTGGATGCTGGCAGCAGAGAAAGCCCCAAATCACCTCCTTTTTTACCCCAACCATCAGCTCTCGGAGCCGGGCAGGTCCCGCTCACCCCCAGCCCCTGCGTACCCCCAGCTCTGCTCCCCGCAGCAGCTCTCCCTGCCTACAGAAACACCTCGGATTGACCAGGGCCACCCATTCAGGTTTTCAAGCTCGTCCCCAACCCCAGCAATAATGGTTCCACTGTGCTGGTGGTCAGGCTACCCCTGCGCTTGGCAGCAGCCGCAGCCAGCTGCCGTTACGCGGGAAGTGAATAACTGCTCGCAGTGAGGTGTTGGTATTCAGGCTGAAGGCTTGAAACAGCCTCTAATTATATCCCCATCCCCATTTCTGGTATATTTTTTATCCCCCTCCAATGGCTGTTATGGGAATGTTCCCTTCACACAGCGCCTTTGCAGACCCCCAGGATTTGGTAGGATAACACAAAATGGCCCAAGTGGGGCTTTTTTTTTTTTGCAGCAAAAGGGGCTCCCTGTGACTGACTCATTATAAATCTCTGGGATGTGAGCAGAGCGTCCAAAAATAACACCATAATTGAGACTTCACCTTGCAAATTAACAGGCCAAAGCGGCACTAACCGCAGCTTGGTTCAAAGGGCTTGTAGGCAATTGCACGAGAACAGCCACAGCGAACACCTGAGCGTCCAGTGCTGACCACCTCGTGGAGACACAGCTGGGAAAGATCTTCTGATACCAACCCTGAGCTGAAAAGAGCATGGAGGGAAACAAGATTGTCACCGCTGTCCTGCCTAAACTGTCCCCAAAGAGGAGCCTCCAGCTCCCCTTCAAGAGCCAACAGTTGGAGCAACCGTTGTTCCCATGCTCTAAAAATCTGCATTGCAAAAGATGACAACTTTAGAGGTAAAACTAGGATTCCAGATTAACCTAGGCTTGAGGCGGGGAGATCCTGGTTTATACGCACCACCACTGCTTCTTGAAATGGGGATATGAAGGAGTAACCTTAAAGCAGTAACCGCCACCACCTGAGCTGAAATACAACACTTCCTTCTAGTCAGCTTGAGATTTCTAAAAAATACTGAAATTACTTGTATTAGTACTAACGGGCTTCAGATGAAGTGGGAAAATGCTCTGCTCAGCCTCCAAAGGAAAGGATTAAACAGCAGCAAGCCGAAGGGTTAACACTGAGCTTGGCTTTTTAGGCACCTTGATGGACTCTCATGGTTGGCTTGCCAATCCTGAGGAGTTGAAAGCTCAAGGCTAATTTAGCCCAGATAATTGCAATGAGTGGTTTAGAGAGGATGGAGGTGGAACAGGTCCCCAGGTCTGTCCCTGTGAGCAGAGGATGCACAGCGAAGTGGAAAGGGAGCAAGGTCAAACCTGATGCCAAGGACCGCAGGTTGCAAGGCTCAGCCCTGAGGTCTCACCAAGTCTTCACAGAGAAGCCCAGATGCAGGTGAGAAGCCAAATTTGGGAGCTAAGGGATGAACAAGCTGTTCAGAGACAGACCTTTTCAAACAACCTGGACCCAATAAACATCTTAAAAACCCAGCCGAGCCATCTGGAAGAATAAGTTCCCACCGAAGATCTGTGAAAGGACTTCCAAAAAGGTGGGAAAAGAAGAACCAGGGTGCTTTAAGCTTCCCGGTTTACTTTATAAACTTGAAAATATTGGATGAAATAGTCACACTGCTTGTAAGCACCCTGAAGATGACGAGGACTTCGATCTTGATGAACTTGTCAAGAACTGCTGCGTCAAATCAATCTAGTGTCCTTTTGTGACCAGGACCCTTGCTCTCTGCACTGACACAGACAGGTCCTTGTCTAACATGGTCAGGGCAGTGAGGTTTTGTCACCGTCTCACAGGGGAACCCTCATCTACATGCAGTTATTGTGGGATGGGTGAAAAACCTGATTGTGAGGTACCCGGGGAGCGGTTATCAGCAGTTCACTGTCAAAACGGACAGATGGATGGAGTGGGCATCCAGACAGGGTCTCTCCTGGGGGCAAGTTAATTCAATATTTTCATTAACAGTTGAATGACAGCATAACATGGATGATTATTAAATTTGCAGACAATACCTTGCTGGAAGGGACAGCAAGTACATCAGAGGACAGGGCTGGAATTCCAAGTGATCTTAATAAATTGGGAAGATCTCATAAGGAAAAAGAAAAAAAAAAAAAAATCATCTCCGTGATCAGCGGAGAGGTCAGTACCCCCAGAGGAAAATTCACCATGGTCTATCCTTGTATCCAACACAGAAACCTTGACAAGGCAATTTGTCCTGCCTGTTTCTTTGCTGAACATAGCAGGGGTCAAGAGATTTTCTTCCGAGCAATTTAATGCATTCCAGAATTTGGGAGATGACATTTATTGAGATGCAAATCAAGGTACTGTGCATCTCTGTGATGCAGAGCCAGCAAAACCACAGCAGGCACCCAGCAGCGGGTGCTCCATGTGCCACGTCCACGCCTGCTCTTCATCCCAGGCCAAGGCAGCACCTGCAGCTGAGTGCTGTCCCCTGTGAGCCACCAGCCCCGAGGTGTCCCAGCTGTCCTTGCCCAGGACGCGTCTGCTGCAAGGACGTGGCTTCTACCCAGCTCAGGGAGAGCCCTTTTGGCATCCACCACCCAAAGCCACCCCACTGGCAGCTCCTGTTTTCTGATGTGCCTCAAGCCTGGAAATAGGTTCAGGGCTCCTGAGCATCCCCCACCAGGGCACCAGGCCACCTTCCTTTCTTGCATGGATGTGGCCGAGGCAACAGTGGTACAGAGGGGGCGTTTTTTTACAGCCATGAAAGGTGGCATCAGCATATCTGAAAGGCAGCACACCGGCAGGAACTCCCTCGCTGGGTCAGCTGGATTTGGCTTTTTGTTGCCCACGCCTGCCGTGGAGATGTGCTTCTCTAAGGCAGCATTGCAAAGGCGTGATGGGGTCAGGTGCCAGGTTCCAGGGACATTGGCATGGCAGGATGCCATGTATGAATGTCCTGGCAGTCCCCAGAGCCTGGACAGGCCCCCTAGGGTGCCAAAATCCTATAGGATATTTGGGTGCAATGGAAGTGGGGCGCCAGGGGCTTGCGTGCCGGATGGGGACCTCCTACATGAGCCGTTGGGGCGTGCTGGAAGGGAAGCACGGCAGGGAGGGATATAGACCACTGCCTGGGATTTGCCAAAACCATAAATCCACCTGAACATTCAGGTTTTGAAGGTCCTTCATAGCTTCACCCCCACTCCCAGACCCCCCATCTCACCACCCCAGCACTGGCTGCGTTTTAGCAGTGAGAGGGCCACCCCCTGCTACATTCTCAGAGGGTTACAAAGCCTTGCTGAGCTTTTCTGCATACTCCAAATAAACAGCGTTTACCAACTGCTCTGACTAACGCTGCCTCGCTGCTCCCAAGGCAGCTTTGCTGAAGGCAGTGGTGTCCTGCCCCATCCCAGAGAGCAGGCACTGCTCCCACCTCCGTCCACGGACACGGTGGGTCACCTCCTGCCTCCCTTTCCTACAGCTCCCTGGCAGGCCTGATCCTGTGTCCTATTTCATTGCTGTAAATAACTAACCCCTGCATCCTCACTCCCATCTTTCCCTATTTCCTGCAAGGTCCCTCCCACCCAGCTCATCTCTGGGACTCAAATTCCTCCCCCGTCTTTCCCCCTGGCTTTTGTAGCTCCTGGACTCTTTCCCCTGCTTTCCAAGGGCAGGAAGTCCTTTAAAAAAATAATAATTAAAAAAAAATATAAAAAAATAAAATCCCAGCAGAGAATGGCCGGATAAAACTCCTTGTCCTGGTCTGCAAGACAGGGCTGGCTGATGGGAGCGATGGATATCTGGGCACGACGGACGCCAGTGGCTCCAGAATGCCGCCTCGGAGTGTTTTTGGTCTATTGTACAGGATTTGAGGCAAAGAGCAGCCTATTCCTGCTCCGCATGACAACACTTCCTGAGCATCAGCAGATATTAATAGTCAGCTAATACAGCAGTCAAACATTTCCCATTATTTACCTGCCTCAAGACAATTGGCATCTGTGCCGATAAACATACCTTTGGGATTTGCATGCGTCCCCCACCTACTCCCAGCCCCGCTCAGACGTATTTCCTCCCCTCCGCAAACCAGGCACTGTTTTTCCCAAGGCTGTATCCATCCCCGTGGTGGGTGGATGGGACAGTTCGCCCCGTGTCCCATATCTGAGAGGACAGAGAATTCCCTGGTGGGATATTTCCCCTTAGAGAAAGGTCCAGAAAAAAAAATCAGCATTTGTCCAGGACTGCTGGAGCCTGGACATTTGGTGCCTGGATTTGCATTCAATGAGAAATTCTGCTGGTTGACAATCTGTGTTCAATCTAACGAGGAACAAAGCCAATTAAAAATAATAGGGACCCTGTGCTACTGCCTGTAACAGAACAATAATAATAATAATAATAATAAAAGCTAAATCAATTTAAGTGTTCCATTTAGATAAAACCCAAACATTCCAATCTGATTCTGCCTTTCTCATTATTTTTTGTAATCCTCTCTCATCAGCACTAAGTCACTGGAAACGGAGAATTGGAGCAGCTGGTTCTGATAAAACTCAGACCAAATTTCATCCCTGTCAATGACTTCCAGAGGAAAACAGGAGCGGCCGCGCTCCTCCCAGCATGGGCGATGTTTCCTGATGCAGCCATGGGATTTCTCTCTGGACTTGGCCCCTTGAGCGGCAGGAAGCCTCTTCATCTTCCACAACTTGAATTTTTGGGGGAAGGATTGTGTCATCGTCCTCTTATGGCATAGGTTGGGGAGCTCTCCTGCAGGTCTAAGTAAACTTACCTGGCAAGAGGAACTGCCGGGCAATTCTGTTTGCATCCTACCGCAGGAATCGCCAGCACTCTGTTTAAAAAACAAAGCTGCAGAAACCTGGAAACACTTGAGAAGATGGTTACTCAGGTTCCACACCCACCACACACCATCCAGCTGGATGACATCTCCCAGCACAACATTCTTCCTTTAAATACCAGGACAGGAGCTCACTTCATGAAGGTGAGAGGTGTCTCTAGATGCAAATGATCCGTACAGCTGCAAATCACTGCATTACACAGTTTGCAGGGTATTTCCTAGATAGGGGAGGATGTTTCTTGCCAGTAGCGTCGTTGTGGCTTTTAGGAGGTGGATAAATTGGAGATCTGCTCCCTTGCCTGCAAAGCTGGGGTGGTGACGGCTGCTTGAAGACCCCCCTGGGTGGCATCCCCTGGGAACGCTCAGGGGACAGATGTGTCCCCACCATCTCACTGCCAGTGAAAGAGGCAACCTGAGGGCCAGGGGCAGCAGGAGGGGGAATTCTCCCCCACCACCTTGTCTGGAAAAGTCTGCAACAGAGGAGGGGTTACAGAGGGAGCCAGCTCTGATTTGAACTTACTGAGGTTCTGTGAAATTTGTTTTTTTTCTTTATTCCCTCACCTATTGTCTTCTGCAAGCATCTCTGGCTCTGTTGTCTATTTTTGGATGCTGGGAATTAACACCTTTATTTGCATTTTACCTTAATTTGCCCTGAGTTAAAAGTGATTTCAAGGTAATTGGATAATGACAAGGCTTTCATCAGCCGAGGCTATGGCAAGTCTCCACACCTGGGTCACAGGAGAGGCTCTAACAAGCACCCTGGCACCCAGGGGTGCTCTGCAGATCCCTGCAGGGCAGCAGTGACCCCAGCGGAGCTGCTGTGGGTGAGGGAGAGAAGGGACTGGGGGAAGAAAGGGAGTTTTCTGGCAGGATACTAAAATCCTAGTCACTGCGCTTGAACCAGGAGGGCTTCTGAGTTTTAGGCTTTTTGGCTGAACTGTTTCTTTAGCTTCCCCTTAGCCACATACCAGGGGAACTGAGACATAGGCAGTGATTTCTCTCCTACCCCTCTAGCCCAATAATATCTCTAATAGCTAAGGATGCAGCTGGGGATGGAAATGATTCCTTCTGCTGCTCACTGGAGCCAAAAGTTTCTTCCTGGCTGCAAACGCTTAGGAGTTAATTCCTGCTCAGAAACATGAGGTCTCGTGCCCAGCCTGGGGCTCAGGTTTCAGTCTGAATCCACATTATTATACCCCGGGGCATTTCCCTTTGTAATAGCCCAACACTCTTTGAATCCAAAATGACTCAAGGCAATGAGTTCAACAGCTAAAATCTGTGAAAAAGCTCTAAAAGTGGGCTGGCTTTTAGGCACTTCTTGCCCGTGTAGTTTGTACGAAGAGTGGTGCCCTGGGAAGGGACGTCTCTGAAACTTGATGTTATAAGGTCTCCATGGGTTGATGTGAGAAGCTGGAGGATGGCTGAGGTAGAGAGAGCACTGCACATCGATGTGGACATGTCCACCAAGCCCTGATCTTGTCTGGTGTGGGATAACGATGTGTACGGTGTGTGCTCTGTGTCCTTCCCCTCCACCAAGAAGATTTTGGACTACAGCCTTCCCGTCTCACCTGGCTTTCTGCATCTGCTCAGAAAAAAACACTGCTCACATCCTTGAGCTGTTCCCTGCGCTGCTGCCACCTCTCCTACCAGACAGTATAGACTGTGTATACTGAAAGGTAATACGGGTTATTTAACGCATATGGCAATTCTGGGCTGTTATTTTTTCTGGAGGTGTCTGAAGAGCCCCTCTACCCCCTCCCCAGTCCCCCGTTGGCGCTCTGCAGGGCACGGCGCGGAGCAGGGCTATAACAAGATCATCTCTCCTCACGGCAGGCTCTTGCCATCTGCAACTGCATTCCCACCAGCTGGAGCCAAGCCTGGTGCCGAGCAGAATGTCAGCAGTTAATAATTATAATAAATTAATAATAGCCTAATTAATATTTTTTCATTATTCCTGCCTCCTCAAGAGTTCCCGGAGGCACTGAAGTATCCACTGAAACGTTTTGTACTACGAGTTCAAATAAGCACAAATGTTTGGGAGGCCGAGCTGCAGCCCGGCGTGGGGACATGGGGACAACTGCCGTAGCCTGGACCCCCTTGCATCGGAGGGACTCTGCCTTGGGAAGCAAAAAACCTCGTCTCTTGCTGCAAACATCTGCACTAGTAGCCAAGGCAGCAAGCTAAAAATTACCGGTTGAATTGGTTTTGATTAGAGAAGGAGGGGAAATCTTTTCTTTCCAAGCTGTGTTTTGTGTGCCTTTATGTTTGTAACCCATGGTACAACACACCCACCCAAGGATGGGTTGGCCCTTCTAAAAGCCACCTGAGGGGCTACATCAGCCCAAGCCCCGTCTCTGCTCAGGGAAGAGCCCGGCTCCTCCAAGGCGGGGGTTCAGCCATCCTTCGGTGGGTGTTTGCGTCTCTCCCTGCCCTGGGTCTCCAGAATGGCTTGGGCCAAACACCTGGGCAGATGTAAGGGACATGATCCGAAATCTGCTCTCTGTGTGCAGTTCGCATCTCTGCAAAGGCTATATGAAACTAGAAGAGGAGCCAAGAAGTGTTCTTGGGGTGTTTTGGGAGCCTCAAGCATTTCTTTCTGAGAGACCACGAAACCCTGTGTTTAACCCCGTAAACAGAGGCTGAGCAGGAGCTTCTGTTTCTAATAACATCCAAAGGATTAGCGCTAGGGAGGGAGAAGAGCTATTTAAGCTTGAAAGCACTAATTAGGAAATAAGGGAGTATAAACTAACATAAATAAATTCAAACTAGAAATTACAAGCTTCCAAAAAATCCAAACAGTGAGGGTCTGGAGAAGCCTCTGACAGGGACCTGGGAAGCAAAAGCCAGAGCCAGGTGGAGGGGGAAGACCATGATCGCTTTGGGATGCTGCGGCCTCCACCTGCTGCAGGTGAACACTGCGGGGTGAGAAATTATAAAAGACGTGAGACGCTTTCCCTGCCCTGGAACGGGACTGAACATCTCCGTATCGGGTCTCCACGTGACTTCTGCAGAGCTGGAGAAAAAAAAAAAATTCCCACCCGTTTCAAGGGGAAGATTTTGCTTTAGTCCTTCTGAAATACCCCACATTAAAGCAACGCCTCTGAACGCAGGCCGTGTGGCGACTGGCTTGCGTTTCAAAATGGTTTGTCATTTTAACATGGGAAACCTACCTTGTGTCGCCTTCAAAAATGGCAGACTGCACCGTTTCAAATATTTTTAAGAAATTCCTCTAAAATATTCACATTAAGAAGGGTAGCGAAGTAGATTTTTTTTTTTCCCTTAAAAAGTTTTGGTTTTGTTGAATATTAGCTGTGTGATGAAAATGAAATCTAATTTTTGACGTCCGTGGTGAAGACAAGACATCGTGAGTTTAAGTTGCAGCAAGAGGGAATAATGCCCTAGGGGTGGAGACAGGGCAACAGGGGCTGGATTATCCAGGGCAGTTGCGGGATCTCCCCCATTTAGCCTTTCGAGGACTTTTAATGATTCTTTCTGGTTTGAACTTCCCTATTTCTATAGCATTTGTGTAGGAAAGCTGCTGTCACACACCTCCAACAAAGCTGTGCCCTGTCTTGAAATGAAAGAGGAAATGGACATCGCAAGCAAATATCTGCTCCCCAGCCTCCTCTGAAACACCCCAAATTTCACCTTGGTTTGCTAATTCCGGGAAAGGTGAAGGGCAGGGAGCCGAGGTGTCCGGGGGAGCCCTCGCCTTCGCAGCCAAAGGGTGTTACTCCCAATAAATCAACTCCTGCAGCAGATGGTGAGGGCAACGAATGGATGAGAAAAAGACCTTTCGATTTTTACTATTTAACACATTAAAAATAAAGCCAGAGGTTACATTTACACCGCCCTGCCCCTTTAAAAGCAGTGGACTTTTCCTTGCCTCCATCAGCTGCGAGAAGACAAAAGCAGCTGGTGCTGCAAAAAGGGAAAGGAAAGCTTTTAGCATCCTTCAGGATGTCTCACCAGGCACTCAGCAGTGACAATTATGGAGCAGGTAATGAAGACAGAACAGAAACACTGATTTGCTGCTTGTGGAGAACAAAAGAAATTGCCATCGTTTTTTTTTTTCTCTCCATAGATCAGGGCAAACAAACAGCTTCTTTAATAATGAAATCTGCCTTGACGTGCCCAAGATAGGATGTCTCCTGCTGGGACGAGCTGGTCAGCTGATAACAGGCCGTTTTTCTTTATCACTAACCCCAAACTGCAAAGATTATCTCCCATGGCAAATGTACTAGAGGCTGCCAGATGAAATACTTTACAAAGAGATTTTGGGAAGAAAGAAAAACGTTTAATGTTTCTCCTTCCTCATCACCATAGTTTGCACATCTCAGAGCTCCCTGACTGTGCTGGGACATGACTTTGTCCTTCCTTGGGGAGCTAAAGAGAGGACGGAGAAGAAATGCAACTGCAGAGGTGTCCAGGATGAGAAGATCTGAGGTTCTGCCAGGGGTTCACATTGTATTATCTGATTAATTCTTATATGCCAAAATGCAAATTATCCCACTGAGTCTTGGTAGCTAGGAAGTAACGTTGTCCCTTATTTATAGCCTGGGGTCTGGAGGTGGTGGGATCAGGACAGAGCTGGGAGTGTCACGCTGCAGGACCTGCCAGGTCTGCAAGAGCAGAGCCTGGGGTCTTTCCCCAAGCTCCCTTCCAGGCGGGTTAGGAACACGGAGAAGAGGAAAATCACAACACCAATTTTCACACTGGTTTTCAGTGAGTGGACTGAGGGATTCACCGTCAGGTGCCCACTGAGGCTTTACATCTCCTCTCCTCTGCAGCCTGTGAGAAGAGGAGGAAATAATCCCCCAAAGCTACGGTTGTTTCAAGAAAAGAGAGAAAAACCTTGACTCCCGCTGCATTTGAGGGAGCTTTTAAGGAGCAGCAAAACCAAAGCGTGGGGGCTCGTGCCTGGCCTTGGTAGGAGCCTGCTGCTCAAGGCCACTTTGGACACCTCTGCAGACTTTTTTTACCTTACTGGAGCCCTGGATCTTTCACTTGGAGAAGAACCTGGGAATGAAAATTCCTGGGAATGAATAACCTGGGAACGAAAGGATTAATAGTGGCTGGCAGAGGGGAGTGCTAGGGGAGGTGAGCTGCTGAGGTTTCAGGCTGGCCAGAGAGGAGGGTAATTTAGTGGGACGTGATGCGTATAAGTTCCTGGCTGGCAGAGAAGAGCGTAATTTAGTGGGAGTTGATCCCTTGAGGTTTTTGCTGGATAGAGAAGAGAATAATTTGCAGGATGAGACTCATGGGCGCGTTCTCTTTAGTTTCAGGCTTCATAGCAAGTTCTTTTTTTTAACTTTAGGGCCGTCTTCCCTGGGTGGCTCTTCTATTTGCTATTTCAGATGCCTGATTAAAGAGCAGCTCTTTGAGGATGCTGACTGGCGCAGGAGCATGGGAAGGGGGAACAGAGACTTTCTCCAACCCACGGTGCTGGTGACCCCTTGGGCGGTGTGTCAGAAAGAGCTGCCGACTCACAGTCCTCCGTTCTGGGGCTCCGCTGCCATTTCATAAACCCCCACTGGTGTAACTGGCCTCAGCAAAGAGGTGAGGCTGGATAATTGATCACCGTAGCCTTACCTTCTTCTTATGGAAAAGGTCATCTCTGGATACCTCTCTAGGTCTGATGCTTCATTCTGCTCCACTGGAGCGAGAATTTCAGCCTCACCAGGCAGCTCAGAGCAGTTTAGCTGTTTTTCCAACAGCAGGAGCACAGATAAAGACCTCCATTTTCCTAGAGATCTCATGGATCAATCCTCTGGTCAAACCAGAGGAAGGAAGATTTCCTTGTGGCTGGGACTTTTATAGCCTTTTCATCCTGTGTGAATAGTCATGAGTCCCATAAAGGCTAAATCTATATGGCAGCTTTTCCCCCAGAATTTTCTTATGACCTATTTCCACTTAACTGGTGGAGAAATTATTTCCCTGAGACTTCTTACCCTATCTCAAATGGCGTTGAAGTCAGCCAGCAGGTTTGCAAGTTACTCGGGAGAGACAGATGCAATAGTAGCTGCTAGTGTGACCTTGCACCCTGTTTCCAGCAGGGAGAAGATTCAGTGGGTGCTCTGGTTTCCAGCGCTCATGTCCCAGACTCAGTTCAACACATGCATGGACAATGCTCTTGGCAGTTCCAATAGCCCCAGGTGCAACGCATATTTGATTTATCTTCCTGCTTGAAAGAGACTCAAAGCAAACCTTCATTTCCCTCCTCCCAGAGGGCATGGCTGAGATGTCTCCAAACCCCCAAAACCAGCTTTGGATGGGTGAGATGTCCGGGCTGTAGGGCCTGGAGCTGGCAAAGTCAGGGCGAGGGACTCCAGGCACTCAGTTCTCATGAAACGCGTCAAGAGCACACAACCGCACAGGTTCACCAGGGCTAAGACCACCCCCGGCTTTGGCTATTTAAACGTTAGATGTCTGGTTTATGAAGTCCTCCTTGCCGAGGAGAGAGGGGCATTTCAGGAGTGTGTCTGACACAGGGGGGCTCGGGGGTCCTCCGGCACCGATCACCTCTTGGGGAAAACCCTTCCATTTTAGACAGCTACAGTTATTCATACAGTGCCTGATAGAAGGAGGCCCTAATCCCTGGAGAGGTTTCTAGATGCTCCTGTCATATGGTTAATATTTAGATTAAATCCCTCTTTTGCTAAGTAACAATATCCCTCAAACTTCATTTCAGAACACCCCATCAGAGCCTAATTTTGCAACAGTTTTTACTGCTGTAGCAGAGAGCTCCTGTCTATTTATATACATCTCCTCCACACCTAATAACCACAAGAATAACTAATAGGAAGTGCTTGAAGCATGTCTTAATTAGTCTGACATTAGCAAGCTCCAATGTCTTTAGTTAATTGATAGATTTTAGCACGATTGAATCTCAGAAATTGAGTGAGGGTTTGATCTACCTTCATTAGAGACTGAACAAACTGTGTTCATATATCTCTCGGGGCAAGGATATTTGACATAACAGCCGTTGATTGAATGGAGAGGAACCACCTCTAAGAGCATCTGAAGGAGCATCCGGAACTGCCTCCCATCTAGTCTGCGTTAGGTGTGACTAAATGCAAAAGATATTATTCACGCTTAGCTAACAGCTTAGAGGATCTCGAGAGTGGAGCCAGCCTTACAGCAGTCTCCAGAGACAAAGCACGTAACAGAGAGAGGGATGGATTCAGCAGCATCACCCAGCTCTGTGTCCTTCCCTGCACCCGGTTTTCAAGGCCACAGGCCAAGGTGGACCAGCACATCATAGAGGGAGGTCCCATGGGAACAGGGACGGCACTTGCTGGTGCCAATGGGGATGGAAAGGGAATTGTGTGTTTCTGATCAGCTTCTGTGCTGGTACCTCTCTGGGCTCCTGCTCATTGCTGTGTATCAAAATCCAGTCTGACAGCTATATGAACCCCCCCATGGGTCTTGGTTTGGATCTCCCCACTCCTATTAGTCATTTCATCTAATGGTTGGTCTTCTCTGTCTTTCTTGCTCCCTACAAGCATGGAAGAGCCCAGTGGAGATGAACTCATGGTGCTCCAAAGCTCCCAGGGCTTGACCAAGTCATTGCTGGGGGTGATGTGTGTGGTAGGAGAATGTGTTGAGTCCACCAAAGGCAGAAAGGGGGAGACCTGCTCTCACAGGCATGTCCTGGCAGAGAAACTCGTACTTAGGTCAGTCATCTGTACTACTCATACCTGCCAGGGGTGGTTTCTGTCGGCAGCTGGCACCACCAGGAATTGTGGAATTTACCTCCGTTTTCCCAAAGGCAGTAGGATGATGTAAAGTGAGCGTTGCCAAATGTCTTCCAAGAGTTGACCCTACACATATAGTGGGGATCCCAGTTCTGCAGAGGTTTTTTTTTTTAGCCTGTAAAGGGGGTTCATCCAACACTTGTGAGAAAGCATTTTCTTGGCAGGCATAACCCAGTGACCTTCCCTTCCCTCCTCCAGCTCCGAGGAGCAGGCAGCAAGGAGGCACCCCCATGATTTGAGGCAAACCTCAAAGCTTTGCAGCGTATTTGCAAAGCAACTGCTGTGCTGCCGGACTCATTTCACTGAATGAAAGGCCCACAAGGAACATCTCAGGCCTATTTGCTTTGGATTTATAATGACGTCTGAGCAAGTTAACCCAGCTTTTGAAAAAATTTCCCCTGTGCTGGAGTCTGCAGAGTAGGGGGAGACGATGAAAACACTTAAAGGAAGCCCTGCGGGGATGACTCCAGATTTAAGCCCTCATAAAATGCAACTGGTTTTCCAAAACACGCAGCGCCCGATTATTGTGACAGCAAATAGGAGGTGAGGGGGAATCGGCCAAGTGGAATTGTCTTAATGGCCACTAGAAAAGCAACTGCTGTCTAAATGTTGTAAAAAACATTAACAAGCCGGACGCTGCTGTTTTGACAAGGCGCATGTGTAAAAGTGAGAAGAAATCCTTGCAGAACCTTGTTCGCAGCATCCAGGTTCTCAGAGGGTGTTTTGTGACGTAATCCCCATCACATCGCGCTGACACTGGGATGTGCGTCTACCCCGTGTGCTGGGGGTCCCCGTTAGGGTTTCTACCACTATTCCATCAAAGCTCACTTGTGCAGTCTAACATCAAAGATACTGTTTCCATGATGTCGCAATACTTAATTGATTTAATAATGACTAGAAAACACCTTTCTTGCCCTCATTTGGGATCTCAGATTATTAGAGCAACTTCAGAGTCAAGGAGAGAAATATTTTCACTGGCTAACACAAGTTGCCCCACAAGTAGTGGGGTTGGGATACTTGATTTCCTTTTCTTTTCCCTTGCTCCTGTGCCTAGAGAAACGCAATTTCTGACCCAAACTTCTCCCGAGGTGGGGCACAGTCCTGACAGCACTTCCCAGAGCGGGCTCGCTGGTGCTTGCCACCCCAGACAAATTCATCCTGCCGCCATCCAGTGAGACATTAACAGGACCTCCTCTCCCAGCCATCTATTTTCGCACAGTTTGTAGGACTGTAACACATCAGAAACTCTTCCCACCTTATCAAATTTGCTGGAAATTAATTGTAAGGTTCAAAGGATACTGGGAGGAATGGAAAACCAAGCAGATTTTTCTAACTGAATGGGCCAAAAAATAGGAAACTCTGCTGAACCCTCCCCGTCAAGACTGAATTCTTTTCAATCAAGCCCCCCTTCAGCTGAGGGGGGATATCTAACAGAAGTGTCACTCCGGCATACATCAGGGACTGCAGCGTTTGCTCTTGCCTGGGGCAGCCAGGGAACGGAGCTAATAGAAGAAGCTGCTGGGTGGCGAGTCCTGCAGTTGGACCCCCATACGGAGTCTGTGGGGGTTTGGAAGACCTCCCTGACAGCCCTCCTGTGTGATCAGCACCCAGAGGGATTCAGAGCATTCCGTCTCCTCTCTGTTGCTACCAAACCTGGACTTTTACTAAGATTTTTCACCCACAATATCCCCTAGAACTTCAGTTTCTGCTGGTGAACATGTGGCTTGTCACAGACTTTTCTCTGGCAGAGAAACTCAAACCATGGTCACGGGCTTTCAACAGTCCAACACGTTACAAAGTGCAGGTATATCACGATGCTTCCCAGGGGCTGTGAATGAAAGCCTAAATCAGGCAAGGCAATACTGTGCACAAGCCACCTTTCACCGAGGTCCTCAGTGTGTCCCCAGCATGGCCTGGAGCTGACCTCGTGGCATGGAGTCAGACCTCCATTCCCTCCCTGCATGGGAACAGGTTTCCAGACTGTTCATGGATGTTGATCCCCCTGCTTTACCCTATATAACTGGACCTACAGCAGAAAGATGGTTGTCCTTCAGGCCTCAGGTATTCTGCGAGATCCCAGACCACAGCCTTCTCCAGATGCTGGCTGCAACTGGAGCTGGAAGTTTCCCGCTGGCTGATGGAGAAGGGCAGGCAGGGATGCACATTTAGCTCTGTGTCCCACAGCGGCTGCATCTCCTGATTGATCCTCCAGCCTTCCACTCGGTTTCACACGAATGCCATGGCTACGACAAGAAGAAAAAAATCATCTTTCTAACAGCTCTACCGGCACCCTTTGGGCTTTCACGAGCGAGGCTTTGATCGACACGGCGCACCAGCGGGCTCCGTGCCGGGCTGATGAGAACCGAGGAGATTGTAATGAGATTCCTTTTGTAATTCTTGTCAAGGCGCAAAACCAGCGAGCCTCGGTAAATCAGCGAAGCCTTTCGTGTTTCCCGTCTTGATGGAAACATCAGTAGAGAGACACTTGGTGCTAAATCGTCTGCTCGTTGGCAGGTATCCAGTCCTGAGAGCAAGGCGAGGGTAGAGGGAAATAGGGAAGGGCAGGGCACGGGATGAGACTCTCCCTCCAGCCTTGAGGGCCAAATCCAGCTGTGTGGTGGTCTAATGGGACACATCCTTGTAGAAGGAAAGTACCCTGCAGGTAAACTTATACCTGCGGGGCTCTTTGAGCTGACAGCACTGGAAAGAGAGACGCAGCAGCTGAGCCCAGGGAGGGATGCAGGGAAAGAGCAATGCTCTTTGCATCGGCGATCGCAAGGCAATTCTCCACCTGTTTTTTCTTGTCCTGGGGCATCACAGTCACAGCAAAAAGCAGAGGTATCTGATACCAGCACCATGTTTTCTTAGTGTTTAGGAATTACTATATATATAAAGAAAAGGCAGGGAAGAGAGGTGAGGACTAGGGTTTGAGGAGGAGCCAGGTCCTCAAGACCCTGAAAGTGGTTCGTGAAGTGGCTGCCTTGCCCCGAGGGCACTGCAGATCTGTATCTTCAGCCCAGCTCTGCTACTAGTCCCGTGACAGCTGGATGGGGCATCTGGCCACTGCTTGGTGAATAGCACCCGTGGGGCCCAAACCTACACGTGCCTTGGGGCTGTCATCGCAGCCAATGTGATGGCTTTCTCGGAGCTGTGAACTCAGCTCCCTTCAGTCCTCTCACCTACCCCAGTCTTGTTTGTTGAATTATTTAGGTCTCCTTGCTAAGATTTAAAACATCTCCTCGTTAGCCTGGTGAAAAATGTACCTAGTTAGTGACATCTATCCTGCCTGGATCCATTTCAGATATGTCTAGCGGTGATGGATGTGGAGACCAGGAAGGCTTTTCTCCTCCCTCTCTCCAGCCCCAGCCGTGCATATTCCCTGCTAGAGGAGGCAGTTCCAGCGACTTTGTTTATTTACTTTCAGAGGCTGCGCATCGCCTACTGAAATCCCGCCAGGTTTATGAGCCATCCAGCCCCTCTGAGCTTGGCTGCCTGGATCAGCATCCTGAGATGCTTTGGAATGGAAGGGGACGAGGTGGGTGGACATGTTGGAAGGGCAGGAGCAAAGTTCATGTTGTCTGAGCTGACACTGCTGAGCCAAGAGGATTCGATTCACCAGCCCACTTGATAGCTAAGCTCCCTCAGCACCAGTTCCTGCAATTTGTATAATCTGGGGGTAATTAGCTGTTTTTCTGTCTCATGACTGCATAGTGTCTGCTTGTGCTCGGCTCTGATCTGCTATTTGACAGTTCTCAGCTTGGTGGAAAATGTTGCAATTAAATGCTTTCAGGTCAAACTGTATTTCAGGGTGGAAAACAGTGACTAGCTCTAACTGGAGCGTTAAAAGCTGCTGGGTGGCTGTGCGTACCCTCGCAGCCCTGCGCCGGGAAGTAACGTTTGGCACTCGAGTAGCGACCAAGTCCTTCTGGCATCTCTGCAAGGCGGCAGCAAACCCCGGTTTCTGTGTTGGTTCAATCTATCAGACAGATGATGCCTTTTTGGATGTGATGACATAAATTCTGGAAGTGGAATTCAAGTAGTTCGAAAATCCACATCTTTCCAGGCTCTTACCCCTGCCGTTGCACCATGGCTGTTCCTAAACACGCTGTATTTCATCCTGATGCCTAATGGGTTTCTTGGGCTTCTTCTCCCTGTTGTCCTAAGCTTTTACCTTCTCCACTTTAACACAGAAGTTTAATTCTGTGATAAATGTTTAGAGAAGAGAGGTGACACCTGGAACAGCCACATCATGCCCTGATGGGAGACAGCAGTCTCCCACCTGGAGTACTGTCACCACCTGGAGTCCTGTGTCCAGCTCTGGAGCCCTCAGCACAAGAAGGACACGGACCTGTTGGAGTGGGGCCAGAGGAGGGCCATGAGGATGATCAAAGGGCTGGAGCCCCTCTGCTGTGAGGACAGGCTGAAAGAGCTGGGGGGGTTCAGCCTGGAGAAGAGAAGGCTCCGGGGAGACATTCCAGCCCCTGCCAGACCTCAGAGCCCCTTCCTATCCCTGAAGGGGCTCCAGGAAAGCTGGGGAGGGGCTGTTTGCAAGGGCATGGAGCGACAGGACGAGGGGCGATGGTTTAAACTAGAGCAGGGCAGGGTTAGATGAGCCATTGGGAAGAAGTTCTTTACCCTGAGGGTGGTGAGACACTGGCCCAGGTTGCCCAGAGAGGGGGTGGAGGCCCCATCCCTGGAGACATCCAAGGCCAGGCTGGATGAGGCTCTGAGCGACCTGATCTAGTTGAAGATGTCCCTGCTGACTGCAGGGGGTTGGACGAGGTGGCCTTTAGAGGTCCCTTCCGACCCAACACAGTCTGTGATTCTGTGATACTAAGAGTCAGTTAATGTTTGGGGAGGGGAACACAAGGAGAAGGTCTTCACTCTTCTATGTTGGCACATGGGCTGCCCTTTCTACCTGCACCCAGAAAGCTGTTGAAGACTTTGGGAATGTTACGCTGGAGAAGAGTGTGTCTGTGGGACTTCTTGCTTTAAAGCTCTGTTTCACTGCATTTCGTTTCCACAGACGAAGCTACTGCAGTGAATGGCCGCCCTTACAGCTCTTACCCACTGCTCCCTCCCTCCTCCCTCTCTCGCAGGAAAGCAGAGCAAAGCTTTGTATAAACTGCTGCTCTCCAGATCCCTTTGAACGTTGTCAGAGCCCCCTTGTTCTGTGTGAGCAGAGCAGGTTTCAATATACATGAGACTAACCAGGCACTAAAAAAAAAAAATAAAAATCCCAAACCACAAACATCTGGGTGAGTTATTGAAAAAAGCAGTCTCTTCCTTTAATTTATTTTTTTTTAAACAAAATTACCACCAGCAACACAACAAGAAAAGGCTTTCAAGTCTTTTTCAGACACGTGTCTGAGATTTCCGCCTTTGACAGAGGATGCTTTGCGTAGGGTGCCTTGTGTCGAATTGTGCTCATTTCAGATGTTTCCAAAACAACAGATGCTTGTAAAACAAGAGCAATAAAGCGAGCCGCCGCTGATCCTGCTTTGTCTTAAAAACTAAGTTGCAAGACGCTCCTGTCTGCTCTGCTTCTCCGGAGATGCAGTAGTAAAGACTCTGCCCACTTGGATGGCAGTGAGGGGCTTCTGGCGATGTTGGGTGAAGCCTGGATTTCACCCACAGTAACAAGTGTACTCTGGCACAATCTTGGAATAAAGATGCTCAGAATGAGATGCATCTTCTCAGACATTTGGCTTCAGGGCCTGACGCTCAGCCCTGCCACCCATGTGCAGTTCCTCTCATTGCTGGCCAGGATCCTGGAGAATAAATATCTTTGAACATCAGGCCCCTAAACTGCATTTTTGCATGTCGAGCCTTGGAAAGGGCTGAGCTTTGGAGTCTGCTCCTGTAATCCCAGCGGAGCTGTCTGCCAGCTCCTCACAGTCGCTTTGTGCTTTCATACATATTGGAGTCAGGGCGGCAGATGAACCGCAGCCCAGGTGCAACCTCCCTTCCCCAGAAACACCAGATCGATTTAACTAATGGCGTGCTCTCTGCAAGCACCCTGTGAGGGAGGATGCTGACACGGGGAGAGGACGCGCGTGACGAGGTCCTATCATGCCTTGTCTCCCTCCTAGAAATCCCTCCTCGCGCAGCCTTCTCTGGTCCACAAGAAAAAATCGCGGCATCAAAACCATCACCTAGAACAGCCTGTGTTCCTCCTCCCCCAGCGCTGTGTTCTTTCTCCAGGGAGCTAAGGAGGGCTCATTTACATCACGGGACGTTTCGCATGAAGTTGGAGAGGTCCAATGGGAGGTCCATGGCCTGTGGGATGGTAAAAAAGGGATTGGTGCTGGAGGAGCTGGGCAGAAGGCTTTGAGTAGTGGGTGGGTGAAGGGTGCAATGGTGGGAGCTCAAGAAGAGTCTGCCTCTGGGTGTTGGAATACAGATAAAAAAGAGGAGCTCAGGAAATTGAGTTTTCTCAAGTGTAACATTTGAAATGTTCAGGAGAGGGATGGGAAAGCAACAGAGAAATGCAGCAGGTTGGAAAATACCTGGTGGGGAGGATGGGTATCTCTCCCAGTCCTTGAAGGAGACCCCAAGCATCGTGACACCGGGTTCCCAGCTCTCCTAAGGATCTCCCGCCTCAGATGGGATCAATCAGTCAAAGGCCCCTTTTGCAGGGGGACCAAAGGAAGAAGCTAGCGCTGGGCTGAGCCCCAAGGGTTAACCGACCCCACAGTCAGCTCCTCTGCCGGCAGATCAAAGCAGCTGCTCTCCCCAAGCCCTCGCCTTGGCCATGTGGTCTGTGGTGACTCCATTGTATTCCCTCCACAATGAGGGCTCTGTGGCGGCCGGGAAACCCCCAGCACGTCCTCACCCAGAGACTGTCACGCTGGCGAGGGGTTTCGCCTGCATCCGGGCGCATGAAAGGGGGAGTCACGCAAGGAGATGATGTCTCCATTTGATGTCTTTGGCAGGACAAGCGCTGCTGCTGTACGGGGGCTGGGGCGTGCTTGCCGTTGGTTGGGGGGTGGATGTTTTCTCAAGGACTTTGTCTTTCAAGCGCAGCCGGGCTCTGTTCAGAGCTGCCGTCGCTGGCGTTTGATGCTGGGGCTCTCAGCAGTGTGTTGCCCAGCTGGAGCAGCCAACGGCTCAGCCCGTGAGGATGCAAAGAGGAAGGGACTTGCCCCAGCCCGGGCAGCGGGACGGTGGCAGGGACAGCGCTGAGAGCTCTGATTCCCACTCCTGGCTTTACGCTGCTGTAAAATGGTGTCTTCGCATGTGGGTGGGAGCATAAAAGAAAAGGAGCGCTGCCTGATGAGCTCGGTTTGCCAAATCTCTGCCATCCAGAGCACGGGCAGTGACACCTGATGGTTTCACCAATGCCAAGCTGATGGAGAGTGCCTGCTCTACGCGGTCCCCGTGCTCTGACTGACAGCTTTTTCGGTTATCATTGCATATGCAAATCCTTGCAATGTGATTTCCAAAAGCTCTGAGCATTTGCTAGCTCCCTTCACAGAGGGCTGTGTACTGAGTTACTGTGAATTTACACTCGTGTAATTGAGAACAGGATTTGGCTTGCTGTCAGTACATCATGGGGTTGTTAAGAATAGGATGTGGCATTCCCGTAGCCACTGCATTTGGAACAAATTGTGTTTTTAATACTAAAATGTGGTTACTTAATGCCAACAGCCAATCACAAAGAAATCTATAGAAGAAAAGATTGTATTGGGTGGGTAGTGGTAGCACCCCCTCTCTAGTAGTCCCCATAGTGAGCTTCTGATTTCAATTGTTTATCATTTGGCCAAGTGTTTCATCTGTGGATTGAAATCTCCCAGGCTCAGTTTTTATTTCAGGTTGAAATCTGGTGAAAATGTTCAGGGTAAGCAGCTCAGCTTTTTGTGGAGTAAAGCCACCGTGCGCTAACCTTCTGTTTTTCAGTTTTTAAAAACAAACATGAAGGATCCCAGCGTCTCGTGTGAAGGGAATTGGGAGGTCAGGAAGGTGCCTTTTGTTGCACCTTGGAAAAAAAACCCCAGCTGTGGCCAAAGTAGGGTCTGAGGATGCTCAGCTGCGTGTTTTGGAGGCTCTGTGTGTTCCTGCGCCGCGAACGTGTTGCTGTTCCAAGTAGCTCAAAAGATAATGCTGATCTTGGAGAATCACCGGTTTGAGATCTGGCTTCTGGATGGGACGACTCGAGGTTGGTTTTATGTGAGGCCTTGACTAAACCTGACCTTCTGTGGCTTTGGTTTCCCAGCTGCCCATATTGGTGCCAGAGCTGCCGTGTCTCCGGCTTCC
Source organism: Sterna hirundo (assembly GCA_009819605.1). Lineage (NCBI taxonomy): Eukaryota > Metazoa > Chordata > Aves > Charadriiformes > Laridae > Sterna > Sterna hirundo. The sequence goes on along the minus strand of CM020452.1, from coordinate 6,441,172 downwards.
CTCCTCAGAGAAGGGGCAGAGCTCATCCAGACACAGCTCCAAGCTCACCCAGATGCAGGTTTGGAGACTGCAGCTGGACCTGGAGCTGGAATTGCTCCTGACTGCGTGTTTTCTGTTGATTTAATCTCATTTCTAGTCGCACGGTTTTGTCATCGCCTTTGCGATCGCGTGTCCCTGTGACGAGCAGCCCACCGCAAAGCCGTTTGCTCAGCCCGTCAGCTGCCGGCTGTCAGCATGTGAAGGGGCACAAGACTCACGCTGCAGTTCGACAAAAAGCAAGGGAAAAGCCTCCAAATTTTTATTCCCAAAGAGCTGCTGTCTTCCTTTGGGGCTCATTATGCCAAGCACTGAAAGAAATAACGGGGAGAGTCCTCTCCCACTGCAATACACGTTTCTCAGGCCCTGGTTCAGCAAAGCATTTAAAAGCACGCTTAATTTCGGGCTGTGTGTGTAATCCTCTTGAAATCAATAGGAGTTACGCATTCACTTAAATGCTTCACTGAGTTGGACCCTAAACAGACAAGCCAGACAAAGAGGGGATGAAGGAGAGATTTTGATTTTCTCCCGGGAGCGGCAGCAATGAGAATCCATCTCTTCGAGTCATTCATTACCTCGCTGCCTCTGTCGTGCTAGATGGGCTCCTTCCTCTCTCATAGATGCTGCCGTCAGCCTGGGGTACCTCCTTAATCAGCCAGCTACGGCTGGGGAGGAGAAGGAAACCTTGGAGGCTCCGAGCTCTCCTAGGGTGCCCGCCGCAGCTGTAGGCATGTGCATCTCCCCACACGCCTGCAGATGTCGTTTAAAGGAAAGCAGCAAGTTACAATGATGGGAGTACAAGCAGGAAATCCTCTTCCACAGCACAAATCTGGCCTTTTTCCAGACACCGTGTCATCACTTTTCGCCTGTGTTGAAAAAACTGACCTTCTGCTGCCTTTGCTTGCAGGGAGTTTGAATTACTTAAGACTTTTTTTCCAGATGCTGTTTTCTTAAATTACTTACTGAGAAAGCCTAAGTCAATCTACATATTAAACATACCGGAGATTGGAGTCCAAGTCAATGTGGCTCACGACAGTCCTAGGAAACCCAATCTCTCTCCCTGTGAGCCTGCGCTCCCCCTTCTCTTTCCCCTTTAGCTTAAGGCGATAAAACTTTGAAGATGTAATCTAGGCATTATCTGCCTTTTTTGGATAATGTTCAACAGTAATTTTAGCATCGTCTTTATCTCCCAAATGGTTGCTTTAAATTCAGCTACTTCCTTCCCAGGGGCTGGTTTGATTTTTAGGCAGTAAAGCATCTTTCCTTGTGTATTTCCTTATGGTGGGTCAGATTTTTTTTTTGGTCCTGGTTTATTCTCCTATTCCCACCCCCCACCCCGGTCATACCTCCTCATTAGCATTGTCTGGCTTTTATTATATTGGGATTTATTCTCCCTATGAAAGAATTCATCCATACGGAAGACCTCAAAGCATATTCCAGAGGTGGGACCTGGGAGCCATTCCTGCTTCCCCACCAGCACCCTCCCAGCACGTGCTGCTGGAAAGGATCACGGCAAGAAGACACCTTCTCTCACGGATTGACCCAAATTTTCAAAACCCCCTCTCAAGACAGATACCACAGGATATTACCCCTCATCCTAGCCTGTTTCCCTCCTGTTTTAATTCATCACCATTTTGGTGTGCCTTTCAAAGCTCATATGTTAGGTCAGAAACATGGGTAACAAGGTTTACTTCTCTCTGCTTAAAAAAGGAATTTGGAAACTGGGTCAGTTCATATTTCCCCAATGTAGATAATTTTCTGTGGGGAAACTGAACTGTTCCCTCCTTCCTTTTTTTTTCTTTTTTTTTTCCTCTTGACAAATCCTTTAGCATTAGTATTCAGTCTCAAATATATATTACCTTCCTTCTCACAGAGACAGAACCTGCTTCCAATAAAACTTCCCCCGAGACACTGGATCTGGCTTTGACTTTCCTGATTAAATGGGCTATGGATTTAATTTGACAAGAGAGGGAACTGATTTAGCAGATAAAGTATCTTGTTCAAAAGGTGATGTTTCTATTGCAGCCCGATCTCTATCAGGTGTCCCCCCCCCCCGTCATGTATGGTTGGAGCCTACCATGAAACATCACCTTTTGCTAAGTTGTATTTATCGCAGTTTCTCTCTTTTCCCCATATTTTTGATTAGATCTGTCCAAAGCTGTGTGGTTTCGTAGGCAACGTGGTGTGTGTTTCTGTGGGCTGTGGACAGGCTGAAGGACCCCCCGCAAAGCAACAGGGAACCCCCACTTAGCCAAGCGTCAGAAGCTCATCCACCGGAGCTGGAGGGACGTGGATCTACCCCCCGGCTCAGCCTAGCAGAGATTTACGTGCACCTCTTGCTGTCCCGCATGGCTGTGGAGAGGACATCGTTTTTCCCCTTCTGCTGAGATCGCATCTCCATGGCTTGGGCTGGGGGGAGGGCAGGGAGGGTCCCTGCCTTACAGAGGTTGGCTGTGAAGCCCCCAGGAGAGGGATTATACTGTTAGCAGTGATTCCAAAGATCAAACACCTTCAAAAGTGAAGTCTGGGGGCCTTGTCCTTGTCAGCTGGCTGTTTCAAGAAGGATGGGTTTGGCAGAGATTGCCTGCTGAACACGTAATGCGGGGCGGCGGGAGGGGCAGGATTTGAGCACATCCCGCCCCGCTCCCTTGCCAGGACCTAAGGGAGCAGCTCAGCAGCAGTAAAGGGCAGCCATCCGTAGGGTACTAAAGGGGGGAGTGTTGACTGGGGGAGGGTTTATATGGAGTTCCCAATAAAATCCACTCATCTGCTAATGGCACCATTTGCTTAACTGTGGTGTCAGCAAGCTGTGCGTGATTGCATCCTCTTTAACGCAGGCTGTTCTCCAGCATTTGAAATACTCGCAGCCTTGGCGGTGGCAGGTGTGGGGCAGACCCCCATCCCACCCCGAGCGTCTCGCCAGATCTCTGCTTCATCGCCGGCGCCCGTCGACGCACTCCTCCGTGTCACGAAACCAAGGCATCGGCGAACTCTGCCAAAGGAGGGCTGATGACCCGGGCAGAAATCCTTCACGTGTGAGCGTCTCTACAGCCCAGCCCAGGCGCGTCTCTCCCGTTAGCTCTGGCTGGCACACACTGCTCGCAGCTCCTATGTAGGTCACCCCGTTCTGAAACAGCGTGGAAGTCGGGCACTCCTGGCCCCGGTGTCTGCCTGCCGACAGAAGGTCTGGCGAGGAATACACTGAGTGCTGACGGAAGAGCGGGTAAAACCCAAATTCATCCTGATTGCTGGTGCCCATACAAAAGAATAGATTTTTTTTGGAAATCAAGACCATTAAATGCGTGTGTGGGATCCACCACAGCTTATTACCACGTGTGTGTCTAAATTCTTCTTACAACTGCTGTTGTAGGAGCCCTAGAGAAGATGTCTTTTATGTGTTCCTGTATATGTGACATGTACGTACTGCCACTGCGTGACTCCTGCCTCATACCACTTATTACCGTGTTACCTGAGTGCTGCACAGCTCCTGCTCCAGGTGGACTTTCTGGGGAGGTGGAAGGAGAATGGGAATCTGTGGCCAGTTCATCCCACAGACAACCCACGACCACTTAAAGAGTTTCCCAGCCCTTTTCCGCATGAAATTATAATCTCAGGCTCATTGAGGTGGAAGACTCCTGTAAAGGGTCATCCCTGCTAAGAATGATCGGCCTGGGAGCTGCCTGAAAAGGAATTGCTGGAAAAGGCTCTACATGAATATCTCCTCTTCTGATCACCTTTCCTCAGGCGCTTCTCCAGGGGGAGATGTCCCCTTTTTCAGGGCTATTTTCACAGGCCTTTGATCTTTGGGTTTATAAGATTTTTTTAGCCACTCTGGTAAAGTATTTCTCCTTCCCCTGCTGATGATGAGGGAAACCATCAAATTCCTGGTCATGTCACCGGTAATAGCTACTTCTTTGATTAAGAACCACCTCAGCAAGCAGAATTTCACTGGAGGAGACATCGCTCAAGAAGATGCATTAGTACACCTGAGCAATTTTTTGCGAAGCTAGCGGAGACTCATTGCCCTTTTGTCTGGCCCACTGTAATTTAGCGGCTGGTTATACCGTACCATGTTAGAGACATAAAGTGGCAACTTTAACCCTTCATTCTTAATAGCTGCTTTAAAGGAAACATTTTGGAAAGCTGTAGTTTGTATTAGAAATGAAGAAAAAGCTATTTGCCACAGGGGAAGGCAAACTGAAGATAAACATAAATGGTTTCCTCACCACCAGCCGCACAGATAGTGGGGTGGATATAATCATTTATGTCCTCCCTGATCCTATGCTGGTTTAGTCTTGGGTCATGTGTTCAGCCATGGCCTCTTCTGATGTTAAAAGATCTAGATGTTTTTCCCAGTGTGTGTCTTTGAGATAAACCCCTGCCTCAAATGGACTGTTGCATTGCTATTAGGAAATACCTGCTCAGCTTAAGGACTCTATCTGATAAGCAAAGACACTGGAAGATGGACATAAGGCAACAGGTAGTTATTGCAGTTTAACAAATGTGTTCTTCTTACAGGAGATGCTAGTTTGCCCAGTTTGTACAGATGGCGAAATTAAGACTTTGCCCTGATGAACCAGAGATGGGATCCATCTCACCATAACTAGATGTCTCCATCTAATCCAGACCTCTAAGTGCCTTATATGGTCTGTAGAGACAAATAGTGGACTCCAGAATAGTTCATCTTAGCTTAATGGTTTCTGGAATATCACGGCTGAAGTAATCCAAGAAGTTTCCTGAGAGTATGAAGTGACCCCAAATTTATTCACTGAAGTGGATAAATGCCTTAGAAATTTGAGTCTGCTACTGGTTGTCTGTGTGGTTTTGGTTTAGTTACTCCCTCTTTATGGACTTCCTTTTCCTTTCCTACCGTCTGGTCTTGTCTCTCTAGGATGATAAGCTCTTCCCAGCAGGCACTGCCTTGAGTGAAAGCAGCCACTGGCTCAGTAGGGTCAGGATTCAGCTGGGATGAATCTAACAGCTACCTTAATAACAGCAATGTGTTACCGGAATGCTGCGAGGTGAGGAAACAGCAGCAGAACTCGTAAAAAGAGGAACAAGAACATCTCATGTCCTGAGTCAGTGGAAACAGCTAGTGTCTCTGAAAGGGCCCGTCTGACAGTCAAGGGCTCCAGTGATGGAAAAGGTGAACCTTCTGACTGCTGAAGAGAAGCCTGCATGGCGTGAGAGTTACCGTACAGAAAACACTAACGATGGCAATCATAGGAACCACAGACCAGAGAAGACCAGGGCAAGAGGTGATGCAGAAGAAGAGAACATATGGCATCCTTGCAGTTGTACCCAGGTACGTGCCTGCTTGAGCGGCTTTTTACCACCCAATAGAGAGATGATAAAATATCTCTTTAATGCCTGCTATCACCAACCTTTCTTAATTGCATCCTTCTGGGAGCATTTTGCAACGGCGTCATTAACAGTATAAGCTTCATGACTCATTAGCATTGCCGCGAAGAAGTGGTTTATATGAAGTTACTACAGCCACCTCCCTCCTGAAATAATAGCTCCAATGTGCATCAGACTTGATTGAAAAACTCCCAGCATTGCAGGGGGCTTTGTAACAGATTTGATTTATGGAGAGACGCAGGGCCTGGACTATGGCAAGTAACAGCATAAGTTTTGGAAGAAAGCGCGTGTGTACGTGGGTGCGCATTCCCACACGTGTCCGTGCAGACAGTGAGCCTGGTGCTCCTTCCTGCCCCCAACGCTCTCACTTCCACCCCATCCCACTGCAAAGTCCACCTTCAGCATGAATCGGGCTCTGCTCCCGTCTTGCTTGTCTTTGAAAGGAATAACAGGCGTTGCTGCAAAGCTTGAGTTAAGGGAAGGCAGAAGCACAGAACCCATCTGCAGCCAGGGAGTGCCCCCAGCCTGCATTAACAGCAGCCGAGCCTGGTGTGAGCAAAGCAGAGACGCCAGCATGATAGATAGGAGCAATTACCGAGGGCCTTTTCTTCTCTGTCATCTCTGACTATCTCTTTACAAATGCAGTACTTCCTATTTGTTTCAAATGCTGTCGAGGCATTGAGAATCTTCAGTAAATAATGACCAGTCCCTGTAAACAGAGGAATAAATGAGAGTCGTACCTTAGCGATGGCTCCCAGAAGGCTCCCCGTAATGGAAGGAGAGGACACGGGCCAGCCAGGCCTGCGCGGGCTGTTAGTCACGCTTCCCCAGGAACATGGCTTAGATCAAGGGAAGGTTTCCTCTGCGTTTTGTCTCTCCCTAGATTCATGACCCTCAGGCTGTTCGTCCACCTCATCTGACTTCCAGGAGACCGTAAGTCCATCTCATTTGGCTTTCCAGTGGGGTGAAATTGTTTCCCCCTCCTGTTGCTTGCACAGCAATTAGTGTTTTGGCTAAAGCATCTTTTGCCTGCTCGGTCATAGGGTCCAGCCTCCATCAGCCTCTTAGGGCTGTGCTGTTGAGTCCGGGAAAGGCAGCAGGTCGGAGCCGGACTCCTCTCTTCCTGTGCTCAGCCACCCTAGAGCTGAGCCAGCTGGGGGCCGCAGCACGGGTCCTGCTTTCTGCCCCCATCACCACCACTGCGGATGCTGCTTCCCAAGCTGCTCACTCACACTTTCAGACTGTACTGGATCTGGCTGGGATGGAATTAACTTTCAAGCTTGGTGCCCAGCTGTGCCATCAGGTGAAGGGTAAAACAGGGGCTCCTGTTTCTATTGATTGTGTCAAACCCCTCTTGCTTTATAAGGGACTCCTCTCCAGAAAAGCTCCAGCACTGCTTTCTGAGCAGATCCTCAGCGCATACAAATCAGTGAAGCATTGGTGTAAGTCAGTGATAACTTGTAAGTCATCATTAATTTATCTAACGGCGGTTCTGGCTTCATTTGCCCATAGATTCTGTGCTGCATTTTACCCAGTGGGACAGTGATGCTTGGCTCAGGAAGCAGGTGAGAAGCGTCAGGTTCGATAACACTCTGTAGGACCCCTGGCACACCGTTAAGTGACAGGGCTGGTGGGGTGGAGTCTGCTCATCTGGTCCCATCTTGCATCAAAACGCGGTGCTGGCGATGCGCCTCTGAGCACTTTGGGCAGTGATGGCTCTCGCTGCAGGAACCCAAAGCAGTTCCTGGGAGAGGACTGAAAGAGTAGAGGAGCTCTTTGATCTTCTGCAGGTTTTCGCCTCCCCTTTTTCTTCTCTTTATGTTCTGGTGTGTGTTTCTGAAAAAAAAAGATTGATCAAGACAGTTCCCAGTGTATCCACGAGTGTTCCCGCTGCAAAAGGGAAGGGCACACGTGAGAGGCACTGCTGGTCTCTCTTTCTGGGACTCTTCCTATTTATGGCTTTCACTATTTTGCTACAGGCTTATCTGTGCCCTGGGTATCAAGCTCTACAGCCTGGAGATGCTCAAAACAGATATGTTTTGAATCCTCTGGATTTACCAGCTTTTCGGTAATAACTGGTGATGGAAGGGGCTTGTAGAGTCCTTTCTCCTAGTTCTTATGTCTGGGTATTTTACTGGGTATCTGGGTGTGGGAGCTTGTATAGCCTTTATAAATTCACTGTGACCATGACTTATGCTATTGTGGGGCTTCCCATGGCAAGCCAGTCTCCCCAGTGGCTTGCAGGCTAGCTGCAGGCTGAAGGACTGGCTGTTGTGGTGGGGAACCCAAACAGAGACATACCAGCTCAAATCTGAGCTCCTCAACTAGAGGCGGGAGGGACACAACTCTCCTAAGTCCTTTGGCTCTGAAAACTTGACCTGGGCTTGAATTCACCTCCTCGAGATTGAACAAACTGAATTTGTGTGGTTTAGGCAGGGCCAGACTGTTCCAGGCATGAAGAAGACAAGCACGGTCTTCCTTCAGAGCAGCCTGCTCTAGTTCACTGGAGACCATACTACTCACGCCAGCCACCAGTCAGTTCTCTGACCCTTCATGGCCCTTTTTGATCTGAGCCTCTCTTAAAAGCATGTGGAAGGCCCTTTCAAGAGAGAAATCCTCTGGGATGCACGAAGGCAGGGCAAAGTCAGGCTGCCAGGAGTGGTTTTGTCACTCATACGAAGCACAAACACTGCATGCTGGTTTTCCATGTCGTGTTTGGTGTGAATTTACTCTGGTGGGAGATGCCAGGCTGTTAACTATGAAGATGATAGTCCTCCATTTGCCCAGAGGACAGGCACAGCACAGATGCTATCATCTTTCAGATGTACCTCTATGGGGATGGCGAGGCCGTTCATGTGCTGGAATTAGTACTTGCATATAATAGGCACTGTGCTCATTACGGTATTGTTGCCTGGGTGCCTTGCTGGCTGTCTTTTGTATTCACTGGCTGCCTTTCATCTTTTATTTAGACCATGTTGACTTGCTGTTCTATTTTTATACAGCACCTATCACTGGGGGACAGGCCAAAGTGATCCTTCAAGTTTTCCCCCAGTGAGATTCAGCCTTTTCCATCCTCACCCTGATCTTTCTGCAGCCTCCGTTCATCCCCAAGACACATACTTTTCTAGGTTTTCTCTAAACCAGGATCAGAAATGTGTTTTTAGAAGTTATCTGGTTTGCTTTAACTAACATTTTCTCCATTACTTTCAGGATGTTTCAAAGTATAATTGAGTTGTCCAGACTAAGGTTTTAGGAGCTGCCAGGTTATATCCGGGGAGATAACAGCATCTAATCCCCTTTCTTCAAAAACAAGCTCAGAGAGATCTGGCTGACTATTATGATCCAGCATCACTCCAGAAATCCCCATCTAGACTGTGGCCAGCAGAGCTCTGTCCCCACAGCAGAGTGGTCCCTCCAGGAGTGACTGATGGTGGCCATACGATGATGGCCAAGACTGCCATCTCCTCATTACCCAGCTAGAGCTGTGGGGAGCCCAAGGATGCCTGCAAAACACGCAGTTGTGAGGCCAAATGAGTGCTGAGGAGTTTTGTTTGCAACATGACCTCCCTGTAGCCCTTCCCCATGCTGTGTGCATAGTCCTGTACCCTGGAGGGGTGGGTTTATGGAGAGGACACCACTGACCGTTCCTTCTCTCTGCCTGCTCCTACCTGGTCCTGGGAGAGGAGATGTGAAGCCAGCACAGCTCTCAGGTCTGAGGGAGGAAAAGGCTGCTGGCATTTGTTTGCTAGGGAGCAGGCAGGCTGGCCTCATATTGCACCCCAAACACTTGCTATTTCCTTAGGAAAACAAAACAAAAAAAGCAGGTAGCCAGCAGCACAAGGTGCAACGGTTGTCTCTGGAGCAATGCTGGCTCTTCCCATGAGAAACGTTTACTCTGCTTGGTTTTAAGACCTCCCTTGAGGTCTGAGGATCCTGGGTCACTGCATGACTCCAGATGAGATTTTTGTCTCAGGAAGGTGAACTAAGTTTGCTGCATTTACTACAGATTCAGATTATTTTTTTTCCCTGTCCCCCTTTACCAGGTGGGAAGGGGTCTGTTCTTCACCAAATTATTTCTTGATCCCTCCTGTTCAAGAGGGGCTGCTGTGGTTGGTGAATCACTGCATGCCTTACTGACAGCCCCAAAACCTGCTGAGGGGTAGACAGGCTTCCCCCACGGAAGAATCACAATCGTTATCCAATGTCTCCAGCCGCTGAACCTTATTTCGTATTGCGTTAAGAAATGTGCTGGATACAGACCACTGAAGTGGTGGGTGCCGCTTGTTACCAGCTGATGAGACCAAACTGTTCGTCACCCACGAAGCACTGGGATGGGAATGGGCTTAGAGACTTAGAGTGACCCAGTCCCAGACTGGACCTGGAAGGAGATTGCAGGTTTTATAAGGGAAGCTGAACTCAAGCTCCGTCTCAGAAAAGCCACCTGGGAAGCCTTCCTTCTTTCCCAAGGCATGAAGACTGATGGGTTCATGCTTCCTTCACACCAGGGGGATGATTAGCAGGTTAATTATCTCAGTCATCATCTGTTTTCACACCTCTCTCTTTGCTTGCTAGTTCTCATTATTTCCCCCAGGGAAGATCGTCCTCCACAGATCTGGCTTTGAGGATTGTCCGCCTCAAACTGTGCCTGGAAGTGGGGTTAGATAGTGGCATCAGGAGGATGGGAATTCACTGCATGGTTTAATGAGCTCCTTGGGATCATTACCTGTTTTCTAAGACAGCAATTGAGCTACCTAGAAGGACAGCAGCCAAGAAAGGAACAGCTCGGTCCATCCTGCCTGCCTCATGCTGAGCCCCAGCTCCAAGTGGTGGTCTATGGGACATCGTTAGATGTGGGGATTTAGTCCCTCCCTCCCTCCCTCTTTCTTTCTTTCTTTCTTTCTTCCTTTCCCTTCCCTTTAATTCATTCATCTCTAAGCAAGCTTTCCCTGTTTACAACCTCTCGAAAACACTTACAAATGATATATCAAGAGGAATATTAATTGTGCATGCAGCTTGTTCCATTCATAATGTTCATCTCACAGCAAGCATCACCTAGAGTCCACTTATGACATATTAATAACATAGATGACAGACTTGACATTTAGAGCACTCTTTCTAAATGACTTCTCACACTCCCAACCCTACTCATACTGGTTCAGGAGAGAACACGCTGTCACATAAAGCCTTCTGATGGAGAGGGTAATACATTCAATAGATATCATAAAACTATACGGGGTATCATCATCAATCTTTGAATCTGTTGTGACTGCAAATATGTAGATGAGATGTCTATATAAAATGTTGATATATCAACACATCAGTCCTCATTTACATCTATTGCATTATTTAGGATGAAGGGGTGTTGTAAAATTATGTTGGTGATGTCTGGATTTACAGAGCAGGTGCTGGTGTGTCGAGTCTTATCTGCCTGCTGTCGACTGAATAGTCCTCACCGGCTTTGCTTTAGTCCCAGAATATATATGGGCAGAACCGGAGATTTTCCATTATCAAGTGTTCAGAAATGTCACCCAACTCAAAATCTGCTGGGGAATTTAGTTCTTTTCTTCGACAGCTGTGTTGAGCCAGGAATGGCACAGGATGTTCATTTGTGGGCATTTGGCATCACAGAGAGGTTGATGGATTGGAGCGTGTTAAGAGAAAAGCAACAGAAAAGGACATAAGAGTTGAAGAGGCTGATTTATGGGAAAAGATAAAAGGAAATCAATGCAGAGGGAGAACTCTCTCAGGCTCTGGTACTTAGACGAGCTCCAGGATTTCTCAGCTTTCACAACTGCCTGATGCCCTTCTGAGAGGGAAGCGCTTTGATCCCACTCTACCGAGGTCAGACCTGGGACAATCAGTCTATTTTCTGGAGTGACACAGAAGACCAGAAGCACTTTGGGTCTTCTCAGATCGAGCCGGCTTGCCCTGTGCTTACACCTGCCTCCACCTCTAAGTCTTTGACCACCGTAAGGAGGCCTCGCAGAGGGTCAGATGCTGCTGAGAGCAAATTCCCTCATACTGAGCATTTTGGGTGTCCCCATGAAAGCCCTGAAGGGGAAAGGGCAGGAAACAGGGACTCCCAACTGCATGTAGCCATGGGTAAACAGGGCGGAGATGATGCGGCATGGTTCCTGGCTCCAGTCTGGGCCACTATAGTGCCCAAAGCTGGAGTAACACATTGAAGGATGAGAGCCATGTCCTGGGTGGAGATGAGCCCTGAAGTTTCCTAGAGAAGGAAAAGGGTAGGGGGACATATGCAGAGGACCGGTGTCCCTGCCCCAGGAACCTTCTGCTGGAGACAAGCTCAACCCTCCAGCCCATGGCAGAGAGTGCTGCGATTGCTCGTGTGGTTATAATGGTATAATCCAGAGGTGTGAAGGGGGGTTGCAACATGTTGATGATGCCAATGCAGTTTCTGCATTCACCCAAGGCCCCAAGAGCTACAGAAGTGGTTCCTGCTGAAACATGGAGGACTATGACCTGAAGGTTGTTCATGAAGCCGTGCTGGGCAGCACGTTGTACCCTCCTGCTGCTCAGGCATGGGATGGGAGGAATCTGTGATGGTCTTCGAGAAGTTTCAGAGTAGGAAACGGGTCATTGGTCTGAAGAATTTGGGACCTGCCAGTCAAGATGTGGGAAGCGAGGGAAGAGCTACAGGTCAGAGCTGCACACATGGCCCTCACACCAGCATCCGCAGGACACTGCAGGGTTTGCTGGGAGGAGGGAGCCGGGCTCCATCCCTAATGCCGGAGCAATTCATGGTGGGGGAGGCTGGGGCTGCGTCTGCTCCTCTGACCTTGCAAGCGCTTGCTCCCGCTGCCCTGGTTTTTCTCAAAGCCCTTTGCAGAGCCAGTGCTGTATCCATGGCAATCAGGGATTTTCTACTTGTGGCTTTCTTGCATGTCATGGTCAGCGAGAACCTTCTGAAGAGGCAGGGTTTCAAGGGAAGCTTGGATTTTCCTGCCTGGAAAGCCATAAGCTCTCGACACAGGCATGCAGGAGAAAACCCCATTTTTTTACCAGCTTTTTTTGCCGTTTCTGACTGTGCCTGGGAGAGCGTTGGTCTCAGATCGACAAATAAAACAATTACAGCCGCACAAGGTGCTAAAGGATTGCCCTGCACACACAGAAGAAAACATTGTGGCACCTAAAATACTGCCTGGGAGCTGCAAAAATGGCAACAGTGATTTTCTTCAGCAGAGAGTAATGTAACCACTACCTAGTAGGCTAAATTTGTGGCCAAAAGTGACATAAATGACAATTATATTTTATAGAGTGGTTAGCAATGACCAAAGGAGAGGAATATTTGGGGCAGTTGTGGAGGTTGTTCTTTTTTTGAAGAACAGAGGTTATTAGGTGAGGAAGGTCGGGGTACAGTGCACTGGGACCTGGATAATATATTCTGTTTTTCAGCCATTCCTTGTTTTTGCTGCCATTTCCCAGCTTCCAGCCTCCGGTGAATCCAGCAGTGGGGTTTAGACGGCAGAAGCCACAGGTTCTGTTTTGCTGGGGGATGTGTGTGGTGCCTTCGGAAAACCGTTTTAGCTCCTTCACACGTGTAGTCCCTTCCTCCCTCTCCTTCTCCTCCCTCCTTTTACACCTGCCTTTGAAATGAAGATAGAAAAATAAAAAACCCCACAATTTTAATTTATTAGTGCTTGCAAAGGGCTTTGAGATCTTTAAATGGAGGTGAGAACGCGGGGCTGAATGGCAGTAGCTAGCTGTGGTGTTGCTCGGTGTTAGGCTGGAATCACCTTCCTCGGATACTGAAAATAGTTTCTGCTCTAATTAGTGTGTTAAGTACTTGTCTTCTTTTCTTGTTTGAAGTGTCAAATTTTCATTACAGAACAAACAGGCGGCTCCTCCGAAAATTTCCTCTCAATTAGTAGCAAGTAGAAAACCGGCTTCGTTGTTCAAAGAGTGGGAAATGGTCAAAATAAAAGTACAATCTGTATTGGTTCCTGCACTTCCAGTATGACACGCTCTGTCACACTGTGGCATGGCAGGAGTAGCAGCTAATGCGTCATGTTCTTTCTGTCACCACTAACGTGGAGTGGCATGTCATATTATGTGCTGTCACCGAAGTCATGTCATTAAACGCTGGAAACATAAGAAAACCCACACATAATTAAAACAGTCCTGAGGCGAAAAAATCCATTAAAAAAAAAATAATTAAATGCAATGTTTTCTTACATAAAATTAATTCAGTTTTGTTTACACAAGAATTGCCACTGAAGCTGCCAGAATCTCCTGAAGATCTTTGTTTCCACTTCAATTATTTCCTGCTCTTGGAGCCTTTGACAATGCTGTTCAGACCGTTGCAGCGGAGACATCGTAGAGCCCGTCTGCGCTGCCAGGTACCTGCCTTGATGTAAAACCCTCCGGGAGACCAGTAAAATGTAGATTTTGCTCTGATGTTGCTGGAGGAGATGAATACTGTTCTCTCCGGCTGTACACCTCCGCCTGATGTAGAACCTGGGTAGGGAGATATATCCAGGTAAATCCTACAAGGTCTTGTCTCCTCTCCCGTTCCCTGCATGACAGCTGGCTCTGTTCGTTATCTCCGGAGATCTTCTCTCCTTTGAGGGCAGGAAGACGGGTAGCATTGCAGTGCCAGTATGAAGAATGGTATAACCCGCAGCTTGCCTACCAGAGAAATTATTTCCCTTCCTCTTATCAAGGCTAATTCGTGGCTATACCTGACTGATGGAACATGTGGAGGTGGTCGCTGCCCCTTTTGGAAGTTGTCTGAACAAGAGACTCAGCCTGGATCTGGGATAAGGGTTTCTGGGATGATCAGGGAAGGGGTTACTCCAAAGCAGAGCTGGGACAGCTATTCATAAAAGGCTACTTCACCTTACGCAGCCTAGTTTCGGCATTTTGAGGCATCCCTTGAAGCGTTCAAGGCCAGGTTGGATGGGGCTTTGAGCAACCTGGTCTAGTGGGAGGTGTCCCTGCCATTGGCAGGGGTGGTTGAATCTAGACGATCTAAAGGTTTTAAATAGTCTCTTCCATCTCTAACCATTCTATGATTCTATGTTTCTGTGATTCTAATTTCTTTTAAGTCTGCCCTGTCGATGAAAAGAGAAGGAGTCCTTCAGCAGATGATTCAGAGCAAGAAGCCAAGGTATCTGCTCCAAATCCCCCTCTGGAAAATCCACATCTCGCCCCATCGGCTGCAGAGAGGCCACGGGGGGACCTTCCACCACAAGCCCTCCCCACATCCCACCCTGGTCTGCCCAGGGAAGCGCAGGAGCAGATGTGACGGCTCTCCTCGCGCAGGGCAGCACCGCGCGGGGACGTGCCGCGCAGGGGAGGAGAACCGAGGGACGAGGCTGGCCCGTGACCAAATAGTTACAAAATGGCCATCAATAAACCCAGTCCGGAAATTAGAAGGTCTTGAAGCTTGGAGGAGTGAAGTCCTGGAACAGGTTCCAGCAGGAGTGGTGGCGGCAAGAAGCCCACGTAGTTTAAAATGGAGCTTTATGAATAGGTTTTATTATGTGGCTGCCAGCAATAGCAAGGGCTGAATTGATGGCCGGGAAAGTTCCTTTTAAGGCGTTTTGGTCTGTGCTCCATGCTTTGCATTCTCCTGGGATTTTTTAAGGTGACCTTCAAAGGATGTCTTTTAGAAAGCAAATTCTGTCACGCTGTGATTCCTTTGCCATGTATAAAGAAACCCTGAAAGATTTTTCAATATTTGTGTTAGTTTATGCTTGACGGTTGCTCTCGAATGAGCAGGAAAGTTGAGTCTAGTTTTGCTGGAAGCCCTGCTGATCTTCTAACGTGTCTACTGGGAGAGGGGCTTTAATGTCTGGACTCTAGTGAGTTCACTGTTCAAAGAATTTCAGGTAGGCAGAATCTGGGAAAAGAATAAAAAATACTTCATGAAACCATCTACCCTTTTGCTTATATTATAATGACAAATATTTTTCTTCCCCCCCCTTTGTAGCTGTCTCATTTAGGTGACTCAGAAATGTCTTAATCTTTTTATTGATTTCCCTTTCATTTATCTTTATCCTCTATTTACTTTTTCAAAAGCTGAGTTCTTCCTAACCTTATCTGGTCGCCACTTCCTGAAACTTAATATCAGCGATTGACTGATTATACGGATAATAAAGAATATTGTTATTCAGGAATATGTTTATGTCAGGATGGGAATTTTGCCAGGCTCTTCAGGTTGTTCTGGGGCTGCCATACAAATATAGGAAAATGCGTGTACCCATCATGTGATTAATCATACCTATTCTTGCGTTAGAGTGGCTCGTGATATGTACTTAAAGACCTACTGCAATTCATATCTTTATAGAAAGGAAGGCCGTTTTCTGTGTTATGTCAGGCTGTGAACCGAATTCCCGTGGTGCTCCAGCCCCGATGTCAAAGCTGTGACTAAACTCTGTGTAAACTCCGCATTGTAAAGGATGCCAAGCGCAATACAGTTAGGAATTTGTAAAGGTGATTTCCCAGGCGCAGGTGATGCACGTATTCTGTGCCAGCACTAATTTGGCACCAGAACTCCAGTGCCCTTGTGGATTAAATGTAAGAGTGTATTGCAAGACAGAACAAAATGGATTATGCCATTGATTCCTAGCAAGCACGTCCCCCGTGGCGAGGCAGGTTAGAGCAAGCTGCCTTTGAGCTCTGCTCGGCCTCTCACGTTTTTTGCTGGAAATGAAATAAGAACCAAGAAGTGCTTCAGAGGCATTCAGCAAAGGTATGGTATATTCCGGCAATAATTTTGGTGGGGGCAAGGGATCCGAATTCAAGAACCTCCGAGGGTGGCTTGGCCCAGCGATGCCGCTGAGTCACAGCACACAGGGCTGGCAAGATGCACTTTATCTAAATATATGTTTGTGTTTGTATAAACAAGGCAGCGACATAGAGAGCTTTATTTACCAAAATCAATAAACTTGTTAACTTGGTCTCCTCTCTCAGAGAAGATTAGTAACTAATCCTTTCTCCTTCACCTTGGGGGCAGTCCAGGCGTATTTATTACAGAGTAGGAACCTTTCTGCGTCAGCCTGGGGGATCATCAAAACAAGCTGCCAATGCCCAGCCACCAACGTAGTTGTGCCAGTGCTGGCCCCATGGAAGGCATGGTTAGATGTGACTTCCCAAGGTAAACAAGAACCCGGGAAAATTTTTGTGGAGCTCAAGGATTCAAGGACCAGGCTCTGAAAGGAGAACCATTGCTCAGTGGCCCTTAACACGTTCTGCGTGAGCATGCATGCACTCATGGGGACGGGCATCTGCAGATGAGTTTCTGTACTGTCCAAGCCTGGATTTTGAGGATGCAACAATTAATAAGAGACTTAGGGCGCGAGGGCTCTGGACAGTAGTGGGAAAGAGAGTGCTGGGAGGGAGGGCAGTTAGTTAAGTCTAAAATGGCTTAGAGCAGGTAGAAATCTCTGCAATCCACTTGGGCTTTGTCAGGCTGAGCTTTGTCTCCAACTCAATCAACCATTAAGAGGGGGAATTTCCTTTTCTTCCTGGATTGGTCTTTGTATCTTCACGAGAGACAATAGGGAGATTATTTTTTAAATAATAATTTAAGAGCTCAATGAACAATAACTGGTGGCAAATAAAAAGGCACTTGATAAATGAGATGGATAAAGGTTGTTGGCTAGGGGAAGCTTTACATCTAGCAAAATAAGCTAGGATGATCATGTATTACCCAGCTTAAAGATCCTTGTACGTATTGTTTATTTTAGAGGGTGACTTAAGATGAAATCCTGGCTTTGCTAAAAAAAAAAAAGTGGTGGTTTAACCTTTGATTTCAATGGGGCTAGTTTCTACCTCCTGAAATTTAAATCGAAGTTTTTCCAGTTGTTGGAAATGGAGGAACAGAACAGAACTAAGAGGGAGAAGATGGGACGGAGGAGGGATGAGAGGCAAAGCTGCCTGGGGAAGAACAGAAACATCCTGGAAAAGGAGAGTCACAAGCTGAAAAAAGATTTCAGAGAAGCCTTCGGGAGGAGACTGCAGCCAGGCTGCTTTTGGCAGGGCCTGTATCTATAATTTTGAGGGAAAGCCCTGCCACGGGTTTTAAGAGGGAGCTTTTAAAAGGGGAGTTAGGCTGAGTGACACAGAGTGAAGGTCAGGGGAGACCTAACCTTCCCTGCACAAGGAGAGAGTCTGGTCCTTATTCCTCCAGGTGGCAGACAGCCACAGCCACAATCTCGCATGTTTCAGGTGAAACTGAGAAAAGTGCGTTTGAGTCTGTCTCTGCCCTGTCCCACACCACTCTTTCAAAAGCCTCAGGGAGCGAGAAAGTTGCTCGCAGCTTTTTGTTGGATAAGCGGTGTGCTTAGTTCTGGGCAGAGAACGGTTAAAGGGCAGCCTAGAAATCATCAGAAATGCATCAGAAGATTTTTTTTTTTCTTTTCCTTTCGTCAATCAAAGAATCTGGTGTAATTGGTCTTTAGTGCGATGATTTATTCACAGTGTTTTAATGTGACCTAAATCCAATCTTACTCATCATCAGCAACCATTGTTCTTGGCGCGCGTTTTAATCAGATGTCTCGCTAATCCAGACTGATTGTCTAGTGCCTTTCATACATGCCGAGACGGCGTTCTTCAGAGCGAGGAAGAAAATCCAGGAAAAGTTCTTTTCTCTGCAATCGTCTTGAGCTAGACCTTGTGTGATGTGTATTTCTTAGCTCTAGGACACTGCTGTTGGATGTTTCTAGCCCAGGCTCTCTTTTGGTTTTGTTCAACGGGTGCTTAGCTGGGATCCAGAGTCACTTTTTCTCCCCTTTTTTTTTTCTGAGTAATTTAACTACATCATGACTTACCAGCAGCACTAGGCAGGGATTCATCCCTCCTCTGCCAGCCACCAAAGTCAGGTTTCATCCCAGGTCCTCTCACTGAAGGAAGCGGCAAATCATTCTAGCTATTTCAGAGATGTGTTTTGGGATGGAGGAAGCATCTCTGAAGGGCACCGGAGCCACCTCAACCTCCCTGATACCTCAGGGGTGGTAATTTTAGGGCATCTTTCCGTTAGCGTCGCGTAATTCAAATGAGGCCAGGAAGGGGAGCAGGAGCCCTGGGCTGCTGGGACCTTGCTGGTTGTGTCATCCTGCAGCCAGCTTGAGGTGAAAAGGTGCCAAAATTTGGCACTTCCTCCTTCCTCAGTGCTCAGTTTTACAACTTTACAGGCATTCTTTTGTGGTTGCTTTTGTGACAACATGAAGGCTAATAGTTAAACAAGCTTTGATCGCAGAAGACTAAAGGGGACCTGGACTGTGGGAGATCCCACGCTGGAGAGGCAGAGAACTGGGGGAGCTTCGCTGGCCCAGTTTGCCCAGGAGAAGGGCTGCTTGGTCCTCGGTGGTGGGGTCCAAGGGCTGGGAAACCTGCTGGGGAGGAGCTGACATCCTTCACCTCCCTGCTGCAACCGGGGAGCGTGGAGAGGGGGCAGCCATAGCACTGCCGCGCTGGTGACAGTTTGGGGGAAAATAGGATGCTGATGAGGGTTTTGATTGAAAGTGACAGCAGATCCCTATCTAGGTTGGGAGGGGGGTGGGTGTTGTTTGTTTTTTATTTTTTTTGGTATTATTAATCTTTGCTCAGGAGGGTGCCGTGGTTCTGTTCTAACACGCTGCTGCTTGTGTAGGTGTGGGGAAAGGCAATGCAGACAGAATGTCTTCTTAAGAGAAGTAACGGCTGCATTTTTAATGGTTTTTCTTTACCTTTCTCTTTTTTTTTTTTTTTTGGAACCTCACCCTGCCGTAGAGCTGACCTCGCAGGCCCCATGCCAAGCCGTGACTGCACAGAGAAACCTCAGGGCTCCTGCTTCAGATCCCGGTGAACTGAATGGGATTTCTAAATAACGTCTCCAAGCACAACTGGTTTTTCTCTAATTTCGCCTTGTCCTGCATTCCTTACTCTACCTCTTATGTGGCTATTGATCAAGTGGTCATATAAGTAAGAATAGCAGTTAAGTGCTTGAAATCCTTAAGGTTTCATCCTGGTGTGCTGAGTGTCCTGTCTGGTCCACTGCAGCTTTAATTATACGAATACCCATTAGCTTTGATTAGGACCATAGTTCTGCACTGCTCTGCACCGCTCCGAGCTGACTCCCCACATTTCAAACTGTCTGGTCAAAGATACCGAGAAGTGGCACTGCCATTTCAAGTCAGGAAAACTGAGGCACGGGGAAAGAACTGGTTTTGAATGTATTAAAGTCATCCGTCATGAATTTAGCGTCAGAGATGGGGCTGAAGTTGAGACCACCCGAGTGATACGACCTCCCAGCTGTCTCAGGGGTTAGTAAAGCCCTTGTGCACAGCGAGATGAATCTTTCTGCGTCTGCAAAAGTGATTTCCATTAAGAATTGCCCTTGTGGGGTCTGCTGGAGGCATCCCATCAGACAGCGTGTACGTGCTCTCCTTGCACCCAGACCCCTTTTCTATGCTCCTGCCAGGCTTCGGGCACCTGAGGGGATGTGGGTTGCCCAAGCCAAGGTGGGATGAGGTCTTTCAAGTCTTGCAGGTGAGAGAAAGCCTCTGTCCTCCACCCACCATGCCAGCTTGGCAGATGCTCCCCATTAAAATGCGCAGAGGTAGAACGCTGATCTTGGCCTCCATTCCCGTCATGATCCGGGATCTCAGATGCTGCATTTGTTTATGCTTAAAAGCGTTACCATTCACCTTTGAAATAATCTCTCTTTCTCTTGTCCCCCGCCCCCATGGCTTGAGCAGTTAGACATGCTTTAAATTCCCTCTCCCTTCTCTCCCCCCGCCACTGCTCCGCCGCCTCTGCGATCGGGTAGCTGTGTGCATGCATTATTGGCCGTCTGATAGTCCTGCCTGATATGATAGCATTGCTAAGTACCCTCCGAATGCTTAATGCTGCAATTATTATTCTGGTGGGCATCTCCAGAAACTTCTCGCAGTTGGATGAGTCGAGCCTTTTGCCTCAGCTCCATTAACAAACATCTTCATCATCCTGAATGCTGTAATGGCCTACAGGGCACGTGCCTCCTGGAGATGCTCCATCCTCCCCCCATGGAGAGGACGGAAAGCCTCCTCTGAATACAGGGACCTCTCTTATCAGAAATAATCTGTCCAGGAGTCTCAAAATAACATTGCCATTAGCACAGCACTTCCCACCCCCTCCTTCGTGAGCTCCCCCACCCTGCTCCCAGCAGCACGTCTGTCCTGTGTGATGCATGTTACATGCAACATGCATTTATCACATAGAGGTGCTGATACGGAGCTGAATATTTCATGGCAAAACACCTCTCCCTGACCTTGAGCGCACCAAGCTATCAATCACTGCTGCACCTATTTTTATTGGATTATCGCATCTAGAATATACCAGGCATCAGGAAAGTGGGAAAAGCTTTTCAGCCCATCCTTTCCAGTCTAGCATTCTTCTGCCCGTCTCCTTACACCTCATCATGGAGAAGGCATTGCCATGGCCAAGCCAAGGTCTGCAAGGACTGTATCTCAGGCTTGGAGGCAGGTGAGGTGTTTGGATCTGCATTCAGGGTGTTTCCATGGCTGGGGATGGTCTGAGGGCTGGGTGTCTCCACCCTGGAGACCTCTGGGCTTTGCATCGACCTCAGCATCCCTGCGGGAGGTCTTAAAAATGGTCAGTACCGGTTGCTTCAGAAGGGGACGCAGGAAGAAATCACGGTTCAGCTCCTAACAGAGGAGCTTAGTTTGACAGGTTGTTTTCAGCTTGAAAGCACAGAGATAAATATCCTGCCAATGTCCATGTGAACTGCTGCCACCTGGGACACACGGGTACCCAAAGGCACCCCGTCGCTCGCAATGAGCAGACTGATTTGCTGGGTGTGCGACAGGCTTGCAGCCAAACGCCGCAGGCGTCAGCCCGAGCCAGGCTGCTCCCAAAACGCCACCCTTACTTGCCACTTCCACTCAGCCCTCCATCGCCTTAATGAATCCGTCTTCCCGGTGACAGCAGCACCTCATAACATGTCAGGCACTTTCGAGATACAGCGGAAGCCACTGCCTGCCCTGCAGGAGATACAAATAAAGTCCATCTCGCCCTGGAAATGAGACTCATGGGAGGAGGGGAAAGCACTGCTGCTTCCCATGGCTGTTGCAAGCCGGTGAGATCCATGGACCAGCGCGTTTGCGGGGCGATGCTGTGGGAAAGGCATGGGTGCTCGGAGCAGCTCGCACTCCTCATGGCCAAAACTCTTCCAAGAAGCAACAGGGACCAGGAGGCACTGGTGTGTGTTTCTCCCTCCCTGCATCTGCCTTTGGCTCTGGGTGGATTAATAGCACGGGCTGAATGTTTTCTGTTGGTTTATTCATTCCTTGGCTTGTTTTATCAATTGAGCAGCTCTTGTTACCCCAGAAGGAGCTTGGGGAATGATATATGGCCCTGACAGCAAGATTAAACATCCCATTTGCTGCACCCTGTCTCCAGAATTCAGACAGTGGAAGCATGGGGAACAGTAATAATAGTCACAACGCAAACAGAAAACAGATACTTTTCGTCTTTAGATCATTTCTTTAGGGGAAAGGGGCAGGGGAGAAAGGGAAGGAGAAAATAGAGGGCAAAGGAGAAATGGGCTGGAAAAGGGAGAAGATGGGGGAAAAATTATCAGAGGGGGAAACTGAAGAGGAGTTATTAACACATCATTTAAATGAGCTCAAAGCCAGCTCAGGGTGAGCAGTTTCTCTCTTAGAACGGTAGCAGAATAGCTGAGGACTGTGCAACTGGGAGCCTTCGCTGGTGCCTGGCCCGATCACTTGTGCTTAACTCTGCTTTAAGTGGCATCTTCTGACACAATTTTTTTTTTTTTTTTTTTCATGAATTGCAGCTGCTCTGGGCTGAGTGGGAGCTCAAGACATGTGGGACGGCTTTGAATGCAAAGTGGGCCTGGGTGGCAGATACCCAAGGCTTTGCCTTGCTGCTGCTGCTTCCGTGCCAGAGAGCAGCAGATGGGAGAAGAGCCGAGAGCAGCTTTGGAAAGGCAGAGCTGTTTCGGTCTAGCTGTGATGGGCTGAGCTGCTCTGGGCTGGGCTGGACTGGAACTGGTCCTAGGACCCCATCCTTGATGGGAACCCACAGGCTGGGGCTGAGGAGGGATGGGATGGCCCTTTGCTCTCCTGCAAGCTGGGGGAGCACAGCACCAGCTGCTTTGCTGGCAGACAGGCTCCTGTTCCTGGCTTCCAAACCTTTCTTGGTCCGGGAAGAGGATCTTTCGTCTTCGGAAGTTCCCTCAGCTGCAAAACTTAACGTGCAATCAAAACGTTCCTCAGGTCCACCCCAGGACAGCAGATATATCAGGACAGGCTCTTCTGACAGCACCTTCTGATGGCAATATGCATTGGGACACCTACAAAGAGGGGCAGAAGTGGAGATCAGAGTGTCTTCACTGTTTGGACGCTTGAAGTCTGGCCAAAAGTGAGGGATGTGACAGGTCTTTAACTACTTGCAGTAGGTTACATCACTTTTTCTCTGGGAGGAGGCCATCCCCATGAGATGGAGGAGCATCCAGGCCCCTTCTCTTCATCCCTCCTGTCTTTTCGGATGAAGGCGGCATTCCCTCCGCTGTCTGAGCCTAGGTGTTGTGATCCAGCTGATGCACAGCAGCGTATTAAACCCCTGTGTCTTTACCGGGTGTTTCAGGATGACAGTTCATAGCATTGAACTGGGACAAAGAAAACGCAGCTATTGGCCAAAGAAATGCCAACAGCTGATTTTGAGAAATTGCTATAAATACAACCATTCCTTTAAAAAAACAAGTCCCCGGACTTTACTGGCAATGCCAGCACCACTTTTGCTCTCCCTAGAACTCTTCTCAGCCCTTTTCACAAGTGATGTGGGATTCTGCTTCCCTTTTCTGGATGCGTTGTGTCTCCATGCTTCGAGATGTCCTACCTTAGCTCCTACAAGAGACTGGAATTGCTAAGATCCTTTAAATATAAAATACAAATGAAGGCCTTGGGCAGAGGGCCAGCTCCCTTCGCAGCTGGAAAACTCCTCAACTCATGGAGTGAGCTCCCACAACTTGGTTGTCTCTTGCTCACAGGGTGGTGAGGGAGATGGGGATGGGGGACACTGACATCCTGGATCTGTTCAGGGTCGTCCCTCCATTGTTTTTTAGCTGAGCATGGGAGTGGCGTCAGCGGCGTTTGTGTCTTTTTCATGCCTCAGTAAATGTCACCGTGAAATGATCACATCTAACCACGCGTGATGTATCAGCAACATAAAAAAGGTCGACTCCAACCGTAAATATTTCAAGCCTTGTAAAATATTCATGGGTAGCCATGAATACTGAAGAGGTGGGATGGGCCAGAAGTCTTCCAGCCCGCTCCTTGCCCCCACCAGCCGGGCTGCACAGCTGCTGCTGGGTCAGAGCTGTCTCGTCCTACTGCCTTTCAACACTGATTCCCAGCAGTATGTCCTCTGCTCTGCTGGATGCAGACATTTGAGGAGCGCTACAGCTTTCTCCGGATATTTTTGGCTAAGCGAAGCTGGCTTTCCCAGGGGCTCACGTGTATTCTTCCCACTCACATACCTGGTTGTCCGCTGCCAGAATTCAGGGCATCCTGAGCACACACATGCCCAAACCGACACCGTGCCTCACACGAAGAGGAGCTGGGCTCCCTGCAGGTTTGTGTTTCTCTGCACACAAGCACAACTCTCAGGCTTGAAAATCCTAGAGAAGGTTTTCAGTACAAGGGCATGATTTTCGTAAGCCAGCAGGTGTAGTGGGAAGAAGCCAGACAGTTTCTAGGGCTATTCTTCCACCTAAACCAGAAACAACAACCTCCAATGTCCAGGGCAGGTAGACACCAACAGCTCTGACTTTAGCTGGGTTATACCCAGACAATATGGGGGAAGAACAAGGAAAAGAGGAAGTGCCAGAAGGGGGAAAGGAGATGAGGACACACCGTAACCTCTCCCCACAAACGATGGTTTTAATCCTTTGACCGTATGCCTTAAGCTGCACTTCCCTTGGGAAACCCTGCGCTGAAATGGAGTCTCCGTCTCTGGAGACATCCCAAACCCGCCTGGACGCGTTCCTGTGCCACCTGCTGTGGGTGACCCTGCTCTGGCAGGGGGTTGGACTGGATGATCTCCAGAGGGCCCTTCCAACCCTATGATTCTATGATTCTATGAAATGCGTACTGCCTTGCGGAGGGGTCTCCTGCGCTCCTGGCAGCTCTTCTTCATGCTGTCACTGTCACCTCACTTAGTGTGGACTGAGTCAGACCTAAAATTACATCTGAAAAAGAGGCAAAGTCTGCGTTTTCGGTGTAATGAAAGCTGGAGCAATGAAATCCCATGGCCTTCCTGTGAAATCTGGAAGGACAGGGCTCATCCCATGTATCTCCATTCTTCTGAACTAAGGTGTGTTCTGGCCAGCAAAGTGCCCCAAGAGTCATGGAGATAAATAGGCCTCAAACAGAACGACCCATGCCATGTCAGGCTCCTCTCCACGGCTGAATTGCCATGGGATGGATAGGATTTCAGTCTCCAGGAGTGCAGGAGGATCCCACAGCCTTCAGCTGCTTCAGTTCAAAAGATGGAAGTTTCCCAAAGGTCCCATATCAGCCCTGACAGCCCTACAGGGGTGCTCGGGATGCTCTAACGCATCGACACAGATGCCTGTTTTTTTTCAGCAACCAGATCGTATCCGTAGTGTTTGCTGCATTTGATTCAGAGACCTTAAACTAGACAACGTTGGGTGGATAAAGACAAGGGAGACAGATTTCACCCCAAATAAAAGACTGTTCCCCTCCTCCCCACCTCATCTATTGAGAAGTTATGGGTAAGTTCATCCCAAGCCTCCTCCCCAGTTTCTTGCCCATTGTCCTAATTTCTTCAACTGCCTTTGTCTTTTCCATGTCCTCCCTTGGTGTTTGCAACGTGTCCTAATTCATCATAGTCACCGGTGTTTATTATTAGTAGTGTAACACTGAGACACCTCAGCCCAAGATCGGGCCCAGGTGTGCTGGGTGTTTGACATCCATGATGAAAAAGACGGTTTCTCCCCCTCAAGGAGCTGAACAGTTGAAGAGTGAGATGAGAAACCACAGATGGAGACAGACACACGGGCTAGTTGGGACAGCAGTGTAATTTTTTTTCTTTTATATAATAGGTAGTAGTTTTATTTAATAACCTGTTTCTGGCCCCTTGGCAAAATCCTAATCAAATATCAATAGATACCATCACATTTGCTGTTACTGGACCAGTGCTCCAATAAATAATCCCCGTTTTCCTAAGAGGCATTGCAAGGTCTTAGATCTCAGGCTGAGCATTTCTGACGCGATGCCTGCTTTTACTGAGGAATGAGGATGGGCTAATAATCAATAACCAATTGAACGGGAATAGTCCTTGTTTCAAAGCAAACCTCTCTCAAGTCCTTATCTACCAAGGCAATTCAGCTGGAAGGAAATAGTGGTGCCTCTTAATTATAAATGTAATAAAGACTTGTGAAAATTGCCTAATTGCCTCTTTTTCGCTCAGTGGAGTGAAACAGTCCATACAGAGTGTTTTGGGGTGAGGGGAGAGCTGGCAAAAGGCATCTTGAATCTGTAAAAGAGAAAGTAGAGCTTTTACTTTCTCCACTGGTCTCATTGGTCTTATTTTTCCCTGCCAGGGGCTTTCTGTGTGTCCTCAGGTGCTTGGTGCCACCCCTCCGCGCCACATTTTCCCCCCGAGAAGATGTAGTGACTCCAGTTTCTTGCTGTGCGGTGCTCCGAGGGTGAACACGGCGCTTTTAACAAACACCTGCCCAACAGCCCTTCCTTTTGAGAAAGGTCTGTGTAGCAAAGCGGTTTTACCAAAGACAGGCCGTGCATACAAATCGCGCTGTCTGCTGGCTGTGCACCCAGGGTATATTGTATTTCTTGGCTGGATGCTTGTCACACACAACCTGAATGGATTACTTGAGCTTTCCAAAGACTTTCTTAAGAAATTACATATTTTGTAAATACTAGCTATTAACCCAAATCCTTTTGCCCTGCTGCTTGCATCACCAGACTGGCCTTAGGAGCGTTTTGGAGAGTGAGATTGGATTCTTTGCTCTACCCAAATATCAGCTTCTCATATCAGGGCAGGTGGGAGGAGGTTCAGACCCTGTGATGGAGGAAAAATTACTTGAGAAATGCCTGAACGCTCTCTGAGAATGGAAGGTGTCAGCTGGCCAGAAGAGCTTAAAACGTGTGCCAGAAATATCAGTGGGTCGGGAAGTCTGGCAAAAAGCAGGCACGTTTCACATGGCTTCAGACCCAGCTGCATTGGCTGAGGATTTGTCTGCGGAAACATCCAAATTAGATCTTGGGGCTGTAGTGGACACTTTTGCAAAGACGAGCTGTGGAGATCGGAGCATCAGTGGAACACCCCGGGTCCTCGGAGAGCAGAGCTCTGGGGTCTTCCCAGGGAAATGTCACCACTCCGACTGGCAGACTCGGGCATCCCAGCGTCTCTGTTTGCTCTCCAAGAGCTCCAGACCAATTAGGCTCGGTTTGTAATGTTGGTTTTTCCCCGTCCCCAGCTGTCAGCATCACTGATACTCCTGACACCAGCGATCCGACAGCCGCGCTGGAAGCAGCCCTCTCCTTACATCACTGCTGGCGCTGAATCCCCCGCAGACAAACACACACCATCCCTGAGACCTCCAAAATGCCACTGCCTCCAAGAAACACGTCCAGCTGAAAGATGACGGGAAGCTAGTGCCGATCCACCACCGAGCTGGGAGCCTAATATCCAACCGCTCAGGAGGACAGGGAGGTACCTAAACCTTCCCTTCTGGACAGGACCATTAATTTTTCTGCTGACAGCATGCAGGAGGGCACGAGATCCATCCCGCCAGCTCTCTGTGCAGGCATTAAAAGCAATACAGCCTCTGTTCATGGCTAAGACGTGTCGGAGGGAATGGAGCTGTTGAGTGAGATGCTATTTTTACAGTCAATTCTCTGAGCAGTTTAATGGTCATGAGTGGTCAAGACCTCCGTTTTACTTCACCATTAAGAAGGATGCCCTGAGCGATAGGAGCTTCCCCTAATCCCACAAACTGGGGCACTGATTTCAGGTGAAGAGCACCACCTGCTGACATCCCCTCCCTGTAGCTCCCTGGATTTTCGGTGAAGGCCAAGACCTGGCCACGCACGGATTCGGATTCGGACTTGCACAATGTGGGGCTGCTCTTGCAGGCTTGAAAAGCTCCTATCCTGATGGGTGGCGTAGTTTCTTTGCTGTTTAATTGGAAATCCGTCGAGTCTGGCATCTCCAGAGGAAGACGACTGTTCCATTGTGCATGACCTGCTGGGCATGAGGTCCTCCATCACTTGCCAGCTGTCATCTCCAGAAACTCTTCTCCATGCCTGTCCGAGCAGGCTGTTGTGGTCCAAGACGCATGATAAGACCATCAACCAGTCCATCAGTGATGGTGACTTTTGTGATTAAAATGCCTGACCTTATTTCTCAGCCCTTTCATGGAAAACTGTTAAAAACACCCTAAGAAAGTGGTGATTCTTGGTTGCCATCAGCCTGGGCTGGGTATGAGTCCAGCCCTGTATCCTGCAAGTCACCATCTGACTGTCCTTTGCCATGCTTTTCAATGATGGGCTCTGTTGGTCCGAGACTTTTTCAGAAAGGACTTTCTCTCCGTGCTGCATGCCATGCTGCAAATTGAGGATTGAGGTGTTTTAAATATGTATAAGCTGATGGAAAGCAGTCATGAAAGGAAGAGCGTGGCTGATGAGTCTGTGTGAGATTTTTCTATTACTGAATTAATTGGTGTAGGAGATGAGGCAGACGCACAATGAATTGTCTGCCTTTCAGAGCACTTTAATAGAAAATACACACAGATTCACTCTTTGACGCTTCTTCCACTCCCCTGCCTGGCCTGTTCTCTACCTGTGCTGGCCCCACCTCTGCTTTTCCTCTTTCTAGCCACATGCTTTGGTATTTCTTTTGCTCTTGTTCATTCTGTATCATAAGCTTTCTTCTGTATTTTCCCTTCCATCCCTTTAATCAGCCTGAGGTCATGCCAGCAGTTCCCAGTTGCTTTGTAAAACCAGCTAAGAGTGCTTGGGGCAAGCCCTGGTGACCAGCATGCCCACAATGTCCTGCTGCTTTGGGATGAGATCCTGTAGGTTCAGGAAAACTGGTTTCTCTCCCAGAAGGAGTGATTGGATGGATCAGACCAAGGGTTCCACCATGGACAATCCACTCCTGCTCTTATCCCCAGATGAGAGATACCCTCCCCACACAAGCAGTGGTCCCAATGTGGCATCTGAGACTTACAGACACTGGGCCAGGAGCCACCACCCAGTTCAGAGCTGCCAGGAGCTGGTGACACCTGAAAGTGATGGAAAAGACTGGCTGAAGCTTGAGAAAATCATGGTTCCTGCTGGAATGGTCACGAACACCATTGCACTGGGCAGGTGAGTTGGGGATCGCCCAAGCTGGAATCAGCTCCCCACATTTTGAAAAGTTATCTGGCAAATGCAGGCAGGGGCACATGCAGAAGGGGTTGGTCTAGCTGCCACCGTGCACTGGGATGTACCGGGATGCACTGGGGTGTAGTGGGATGCAAGGCAGTGGGAAGCCTGAAGGCTGTTCTGCCGTTACTGGGGCTGGGTGCTGTGCTTCCCTCACAGCGAAAAGCACAGATTGAGACACCAAAATTCCCCCCAGCCCACCTTCCTCCTCCCCCAGCTACAATGCAGGAAAAAAGACCCTGCTATTTTCTTTTTAGATTCGGTGTGACCTTTTCAGTTAGGGCTTTTCTTCATTTCATTTTCAAGGAGTTTAAAGGAACACTTAAAATCTGAACGAAATCCATTCCTTTTTAATTTGCCTGGTGTTCTTTTTTTCTCTGATTGACCTAAATTCAGTCCCCCTCGTCACCCCTTGCCCCAGTTTTTTAGGGCCTGGCAATAAGCCAAAGAAGAAAAAAAAAAAAAAAAGGAAAGAAAAAGAAAAAAAAACCGAGGAAAGATATTCACAAAGCCCCATTTGTTACATTTTCTCCGAGTAGATTGATCCGAGCTCTCCTGCTCAGCTTTTCTTTGTGTCCAGACAATGAAGGTGCACTTTTCCCTGCTGGCGTAATTGGCTACAATTAAACTGTGGACAAGATGTTTGGTTAACGCTCCCCAGGAGACACAATTTGGGGATTAGGGGAGATATTGTTTCCCGAGTGTGGGCCATCATCCTCTTCTGGGTCTGGTTATTGAACCTCTGTGTCACCAAAGCACCGGCTCAGGCGGACTTTCTCCCGGTCTCCCCCAGCCACATTCCTTTTGCCCTTCAGCAAGAGGATCTTGCAGGGCTTTGCAGGTCATGGTTAGGTGGGGACAACCCAAAATTTTGGCCGGTTCAACAACATAACCATTAGCATCATGGATGGGAGTGTTGTAAAGGAAATTGGGCCGGGAGCGGGGGGAATGACTTAAAAGTCCAAGTGAAAATTTGCGCAGCGGTTCTCCCCAAATCAGGGGGAGTTTCCTATCTGGGTGTACATGGCTAGAGCCAGCTCTGACCCCCATTAAAGCCTCCCTGTGTGACCACACGCCTGCATTGCCCCCAGCCTGCTCCCGCATGGATAAGGCAGCAGAAATACCATTTTCTCTGCTAACCCTACGGCCCTCGCTTCCCACAGCTCCGTGTTGTGCAGAACTTGGTTATCTTGAGTTAAGCCACACAACCTCCTTTGACCACCTGCAAAAACTGAGCCGGGGGAGGTTTCCAGCCTGTGGATCCTCTGAAGCACATCAGGGAAAGATCCGCCGCCCATTGTACGTTTGCGAATTAAATCCACGCTTTGAAATTAAAGGTTTGCTCATGGCCTGGGGGGAAACAGCCCCGCTGGGATATGAGTTGTCATCCTGTGTCAAAGGGCTCAATGTTTTTCAAGGATTTGAGGGGAGAGGGATCACAACAACCAAATGGGAACCTCCTTGTTCCCCATGATGGGGGTTTAATACCTTGTTTTCCTCTTTTGTAACCTTGCTCCCCAATGGATACTCCAGAGCTCGACCTTTGGCTTGGCTGAAACCGAAATTTGCGTTGTTTTTCACCCCCAGACAGGTCTGACCTTGGCGGAGAGCTGGCGAACGCTGGCTGCTTTATGAGTCTGAATTTAGCAAACCTGAAGCAAACAGCGTGTGTGCAAGCCATGCTGAGATGGGGGGGCTGTGCCTGGGATGCCCTTAGGGACCCCAGGAGGTGGAGCAAGTCCCATCGCAGAGCCAGGTTGGAGCCCAGGGGTGCCAGACCACCTCTCCCCCTGCGAGATATGGGGCAGAGTTGCTTCAAAGCATCACAGCAAATGACGGGGACCCCTCCTTGAGCACCGTCCCTGTTCCGCCCCCCCCGCTAGATTTGCACTCACTCCATCTGGGGCAGCTCGCCCTTGGCTGGAGGCAGGATTTCCTCCTCCTGGAGCCCGGGCTGCCTGCGGGGTCTCAGATCTCTCCCTCTCCCTCTCGCCTGCCCGGCTCTTGCTGATCACAGCCAGCATCCCTCCGGCTTTGCCGTGTCTGCTGGGCAGATGCAGCCCATTACGAAAAGCAGAAAAGGGTGAGCGGGATGGTGGGGAGAGGGGAAATCAGCCAAGCCTCCCCGAGGCATTAAATCTAACAGTCAGGTAATAATCAGAAGGTCATTGCCGCCGCCTCTGCCCTGGATGGGCTTGTTTGTGAACCTCAGCAGCTTTTCCTCGCGTAAACAGCCAGAGACAAACAATCTCCGCTGCCCAGAGCCCACTCCCGGGAATTCTTCTTTTTTCGGGCATGTTTCCATTTCTATCCCTTGACCTTTCAATTGAGTGAGCTCTGGTGCTTGCAGAAGTGTTTCGACCCTGGGCAGGGCTCCCAGCACCGCTGCAGTTAAAGCACCCAGTACTGGGGGAGAAAAATCCCTCTGCAAGGGTGAGGGAGGCTGGGCTGGGAGCACGGAGCTCTCTCCCTGGCTTTGTATAAATCAGGGCTGTTTGAAAAATGTCTGACAAGACCATTCAGCAGGGGCACATCGGGTTTTGGCTAAATAAACATTTCCGTCTCTATGGAGAATGTCACACTGTGCTCATAAAATTTCTGGGTGAAGCTCTGTTTTGGTTGTAAATTTGGGGGGGAGGGGGGCATGTGCTCAACTTGCTTTCTTTATTATAACAAATCAGGGTTGTCCATTTTTTTCCCCTCTGAATTGCTGTCCAAGAAGGAAAGGCTGGAGAAGCTGTGTCTTTAACTTGCTGCACCGAGATTTGTTCTGTGCCTCGGTTTCCCCATCTGTGGTGAAGGGAGCATTACAATCCCTCCCTCCCCGATGAGGATCAGAGAGGATTCATTACCACATGGGGTCATTGCATAAAGAGAAAGATCCCTTTTCTGGTTAGTTTGACGTTGGGAATAGTTCACAGATCATCTTGGATGTTTTTTGGATTGAGCCCTTGGCCGGATCTCAGCTCTGCAAGCTCCAGGGTAGCAATTGCTGAGCATGAGCGTGCTGAGCCTGATGCCTTCACAGCGTGTGGCCTCTGCACCTCGCCAGTGAAGGAAATGCCTTGGGATGCCTGGGGTAAGGTGATGTGCGAAATAAACTCCTCCAGTCGTGTTTCGGTCAGCAATGTTGACATCCAGATCTCTGCAGAGCAAATGCAATCGAAGCAGGGGCAGCCCCTGCGGGCTGTGAACATCTGATGGCTCCATTGTCATGGGCTAAATTCATTTAATATCTGCCTTCTCCATCCTTCTTACTCCGTCATGCCTCCTTCTGCTCTCACTTGTACCCAGGCAGACCAGGACTAACTGTGGTGGGGCTGACAGGGTTGTACTGGTGGGAATATGGCGTGAGCTCTCGGATGCAGAGACACATTGTTCTGCAGCAGGGAACATCTTCCAACACTGAGATGCACAAAATGGTCCAAAGGCACATGGTTTGTCCCATCTGGGAAGAAATCGTAGCCCCATGTCTCACCTGAAAGTCCATTTTTCTATTCCTCCTTTAATCGGTATTTCCAGCCCAGATGGTTCCTGGGAACTCTGCAAGCAGATGGGCCGGTCGTGTGTTAAGATGAAGTGACAAGTTCCGAGTCGGTGATGCTGCAGTGCTCCCAGACCAGCACACGAGCTAATGCAGGAGCAGATATTTGCTCTGGGCAAATCATGTGTAGGCACATGATGATATTTTGGTTGAATTCATCAGAGTTTTTGCCATACTAGGGATTTTAATCATAGAATCTTAGAATGGTTCAGGTTGGAAGGGACCTTAAAGCCCACCCAGTGCCACCCCCTGCCCTGGGCAGGGACACCTCCCACCAGCCCAGGTCGCTCCAAGCCCCGTCCAACCTGGCCTTGAACCCCTCCAGGGATGGGGCAGCCACAGCTTCTCGGGGCAACCTGGGCCAGGGTCCAGCATCCAGCATCCGACGGTAGACCATGGCGAAGAGCTGATCTGGAATAAAGTTAGAGTTGTGTGGACATGTAATACCTGTGTGGGTAGGAAAGCTACTGGCAGAAAGTTAAAACTAATCAGTATTTCTGAACACATTTGAAACAGCCAAGTGAGTTTTATACAGTTCTTGGCATCGTGTAGTTGCAATGTTTTTGATCTGATATTAAGCGCCCCAAAGCTGCCTTTAATGAATTGGTAAACCGTGACTTGTCTTTGGTCATGTTGCTTCTAAGGCAAATTATGTGATGAGATTTTGTCTGGAAAACTGCAGAATTCAGTTCGGTGTCTTTGTTGGTACTGCAAGAGAAAGACATCTTCCCAAGGACATGGGGACTCAGAAATAGTGCTCATTTCCCGGTGCTTAAGAACAAACTTTTAGTAATTTTCTTGAAAATCCCTTGACAGTGGTAACAATGGGTGTGGTATGACACCTGCAAAGAGCAGAAGGGAAAAGGCGTCAGCAATTCTGGTCCCAAGCTTGCAGCAGAGACCTCCCTCTGTGCTGAAAATCCCATCAACGATTGACAAGCTTCTTTTGGAAGGGGGAGGCTTGTTTGTAACAAATTTCTGCTGGGAGAAGGAAAAAAAGGAACCTCGCAGCATTTTTGGCTACTTGGGCTTGAGACATGCTCGGCTGGCACTACGAGTAGCAAATAAATCACACTTACAAACCCCAGTGTCACAGCAAAGAGGGAGCTAACACAATATCGCTGCATCTGCCGGTCTGCACAAACGTCTCAGAGATTCAAAAGGAGACGAGCACATCAGGTCCAATTTGCATAACATTACAGTTTATTAAAAATACTGCTGGCCAGGATAGGTGTTCTGGATGAGATAATTGGCGTGTATTTATGATCTTCTTGAGAGAGAGCGACGGGCAGTGATGAAGTGTGGGCTTGCACGGAGAAGAGGTTTTCCTCTGAAAGTGCCTCCGGTTGCTGCGGCAGAGAGGGATCCCGGGCTGGACGCAATTTCATCCTGAATGAATGTCTAGACCAAGGCACGGAGAGGATTCATGCCCAGTTCCTGATCATGGTGAGGAGCAGAGTGCTGGACGTGGTCTTTCCCCAGGGTAGGTCGGGTTGTCGCAGGAGCCTGACCTGTGCCGGGGTGGGCGGATGGCCGTGGCACAGGCAGAGCCATAAAAATCAGCCGCACAATCTGCAAGGCGACTCGTAATGGGATGGATGGAGGTTAGCAGGGAGGTCAGTAACCGTTTACAGCCCTGTCCTTCAGCCGTGTCTTCAATATTACAGCAGCAGGGACGACTTCTGTCGTCTTCTCCCCCAGCACCTTTCTAGCTCCCAGCATCCTTGGATGAGAGGGAGGCGCTGAGGAGGCTGCTCACGCCAGTCCTGGGCTGAGGAGAGGGTAGTGTCTTCTCCGACACTGGAGCTAAGTGTCTTAGCTGTGTCTCCAGACACATAGGTAAGCCCTATGGCATCCCTGCAGCCCATGTTCTCTGTAAGGATGCTTCCTGCTGGGTAGGGGACACCACTCAAGTTCTACAGGACCAGCAGCCTTTTTGAGCAGAAATGCCTTTTCCCAGATGCTGCCTCCCAGGGACTTGCATACCTTGTTTTTTCCGTCCTGGCTGCATCCCTCATCCTGGACTGGGGGAGCCCCTTTGCCCGACAAAGGCACGTTTTGAGTCAAAGGTTGAAAAGTGAGAGGCAAAGGTGAGATCCTGCGTGGGCTGTCACCCCAGTGCGATGCACACGCTGGTGGACGGGTGGATACTACATCTGCAGTGAGCGGCAGGACAAGTTAAGAGCCAGGATCCAACTCTCACAGTCCCCGGGAGGAAGACAACATCACACTTTAGCCCAGACAATCCATCCAGAATAAATGAGTTGGTCCTTTGCCAGAACCAGTGGCTTGCTCTCAGCTTCCTAGGGGTGACACAAGGTCTAGATTGCGTCCAGATGGAAGCACTGCTAAGGCTGACAAACCATGGACATAACCCGCTTAGATAAAAACAACAGCCAATGTCACCGAAAGAGACTGCTGCAGAGCTAAGGGCTGAACCCACGCTCCCCGCTGGTCAAAAAGGGGCCATTACACCAGGCTTGGGGTGGCAAAACTGGCCACAACTTGGAGTTAATGACTCCTCTGGGGAGAGGCAAGCCGGAAACAAAAGCAGGACTTGAGCTCAAAGGCGGCTCTGTGCAAGGAGAGGGGGGAACTGAGTCTTCTGGCAAAGGACAGCACAAGGGGATGTGTGCTGAATGGAGCACGCCCCGGCATACTGATCAGAGGAGAGATTTCAAAGGTATTGTAAGAGAAAACATCTCCAAAGCTTTCACCCTCCCCTGCACAGGGGTGGGTGTCACTGCACAGCGGCTGAATGCAGATCAGGGCAGCACCGGCTGCTCTGCGCAGGGCTCCCAGCGCCTCCAATCCAGCCCAACTGGGGTGCCCATCATGCAGAGGACACCATGCAGCCTTGTACTGGGCATGGGGAGACGCCTTGGGTTTCCGGAATGGGCAATTCCCTCCGGATGAGACGGGAAACAGAGTACTGCGAGAAAGGTGTTGTGCCTGCATGCAGAGGCAAGCGAAGGTTGGGACCCAGGGACCCATGAAATAAGCCGTGTGATGGAGCTGGTCTGTGGGTGTCTAGGGCAGTCATGGGTGGGCACGGGATGGAGATAATGGGCCTTCATGGCTTGTTGTCCTGAGCTGGTGTCACTGTGCTCCTCAGAAGCTCTGCCAGGCTGCAGGCTAGGGCACAGACACCAGCACGGGCAGGGCAGATCCGAGTCCTTGCAGTGTAAAATCAATGTAAAACTGGATTTTGGACACCTGCTTGTAGCAAAGTGAGAGTCTGCATAGAGATGAATAAGTCCTCAGTGTTCAGGAGCTGCTTGCAAATTCCCCCAATCCCACCTAAAAGCCATTTCTGCACGGCTGGATGGAGCTGCGTAGCCAGACGATGGGATTCCACCGCCCCTGCAGCCCAGGCAGAGCTACTTATGCTGCAAACCCAGCTACTGAGTTCCTCATGGATGCGTTAAACTGGTGCTCCCGTGCTGCTCAGCATCAGGAGGGGTGAGAAGAGCAGAGAGGACGGCTGGAGGTGTTTCTTATTCCCAAGCACAAGCCACACCATGGTACTTCTGAGCATGTTGCACCTTTGCCCAGTGCCTCTGGCTCTGTATTTCCCTGCTCTGGTGCAAAGGCAAGGCCAGCACCCAAAGACCAGCCGGACATGACAGCGCACAGCCCAGGGCACCCTGGGGAGCCCTGCAGCTCCCAGAGGTGATCGGGGCAACAGTGAGACTGTTGTTTTAGGTGAAGGTCCTGCTATGACACAAGTGCAACCCACCAGTGTAGCCATTTCACAGAATCCCAGAATCCCAGACTGGCAGGGGTGGGAAGGGACCTCTGGAGATCACCCAGTCCAACCCCCTGCCAGAGCAGGGTCACCCACAGCAGGT
This sequence comes from Sterna hirundo, assembly GCA_009819605.1. Classification (NCBI taxonomy): domain Eukaryota; kingdom Metazoa; phylum Chordata; class Aves; order Charadriiformes; family Laridae; genus Sterna; species Sterna hirundo. Next base: position 6,404,936 of record CM020452.1, on the reverse strand, counting down.
GGCACAGGAACGCGTCCAGGCGGGGTTGGAATGTCTCCAGAGACGGAGACTCCCCCACCTCTCTGGGCAGCCTGTGCCAGGGCTCTGCCACCCTCACAGCAAAGAAGTTCCTCCTCCTGTTGAGGTGGAACTTCCCATGGGCAAGTTTGTGCCCGTTACCCCTTGTCCTGTCCCTGGGCACCACTGAGAAGAGCCTGGCCCCATCCTCCTGACACCCCCCCTTTAAGTATTTAGAAGTGTTGATAAGGTCCCCCCTCAGTCATCTTTTTTCCAGACTGAAGAGACCCAAATCCCTCAGCCTTTCTTCATCAGAGAGATGTTCCAGTCCCCTCAGCATCTTGGTAGCCCTTTGCTGTCCCCTCTCCAGCAGTTCCCTGTCCTTCTTGAACCAGGGAGCCAGCCATTTGCTGACCATGAGAGGGTTCGGGAGAGGGCAGAGACAGAGCTGGGGATCTCCCCACATTCCTGAACCAAGCAGGCACCCACAGGAAAGATACTGATGGGAGAAATGCGGCTGGATGGATAAGTCACAGGCTCCCACTTTCCCACTTTTAGTCTCTCTTCCAGCCTTCAACACACCCCAAGGTCTCTCTTCTGTGCCTCTTCCTCCTCCTTCTCCCGCACTGTGTCATCCAGTTGGTATTTCGTTTGGCCTCACGGCTGCCTGGGTCCCCTGGTGCAAGACACTGCCCGGAGGTGACAGTCCCAGCCCCAGCAGCCCGACCCCGGGGCTTCACTGCGGCGCTGCATGGGCTTCCTCTGAGGTGAGATCTCCCATCACCACTCCACGCTGAGAAACGTGTATTAAGAATAATTGCTGTTGCTGCTACAATTATAACAACAGCACCGCGTAATAAGAAATTCATGCTTTGTATCAAGTAGCTGCATAAGTCTTCATTTGCTTGCTGCGTTTTATAAAACAGAGGCATAATCTTGTATTATAATTCTTGTTTGCATCTGTACCCCAGACACTAACCTCCGCCTCAGCTGCAAAGCAGATCTGATAGGAGGAGCTGCCTGCTCCGGGATTCCTGGTGAAGCTCAGGGTTTGAAAGCAGCAGCCATGTATCTGTCGGATTGCTGACTTTTCTGTAGGTTAAATAAAGGGGGGGAGATGGGAAGGAGGAAGGGAAGAGGCTCTACTTTTAATAATGAAGCTTGTGCTTTTCAAAAATTAGCATCAGAAGGGGCAGAAAAAATAATGTTGTGTTTATAATACATTTTTACGTAGTCAACATTTCCAGACAGTGATAAATGCATTTTGCAACATGCATTCAGCTAATGACGGCAAAAGTCTTGACAGAAGTAAGTGGAAAATACCCATACTTCACTTCTTTTTTTTTTTTCTAATAAAGAAAAATGCGTGTGTTTGTGGACGTTTTATTTTGATGAAGTTGCAAGTGGTCGAGAGCTCCCAGGGCACACAGTCCCTGTGGAAGAGGGGCCGCCCCGTGCAACCTGGAGGCAGGAAGGAGGCGTGATGGATGGAAGCACATAAACGCTCCAGGGGAGAGATCCAAGGTGGGTCTCCCTGCCCGCAGGACTGTTTGCAGTGGATACAAGCCAGAGCTGACCCTGGGAGAGGACAGTGGACTCTGGTCTGCCCCATCCTCTCCTGTTGACCACCGTTAAGTCCTTTCTCATCTGCTTTCCTGCCCCAGCCACCACTTGGGAAGCCCACGATACCTGTTTTTGCAGGAAAAATGGGGCTGAGCCCTTTACTTCCCACAGTCTTGGAGCCCTCAGACAAAGGGAAAACGTGTCACCAGGCATCCCGTGACTCAAAGAGGCTCGGGAGAGATGTTGTGAAGATCTAGACCATGCACGGTGGCTGCCCTAGACGTGGAGAAAGGCAGAAGTCAAAGTGGTCCACGGGGGCATCAAACCACTCAGCCCAGGCAGAAGGGCTTGTCCTGCAACCAGTTCAGCGTCTGCGGTGCTGAGCCCGGAGATCCCGGGGACGGGGAGAGGAGCCTACACCTGGCTGGGGACCAGCACCAGCATCTCAGGCACCAAGGAGGAGCGCCGTCGCTGCCCCGAGCCGGCTCACCAGCACGCGCGTGTCCCCGCTGCTTTCCAGAACTGGCCTCCTGCTCCTGGTAATGGGGAATTAAATTCCGTCGGGTGGCTGTAGCTAATGGACTGTGTTGCCTCCCTTTAGCCTTTGGTTTTCAGATAATTAGCTGATTTTTGAATTATTTATGTTGTGAATTTTCAAATAAATAATGTAATAAATGCATCTCAATTATTTACCCTGTTACAAAGCTGACTTGATGGCCGGGCAAATATTTCCATGAATCATTGATTTTTATGGATTTTGAAATATTAAAAAAAAATAAATGATCCAGTTTCTAAGGCTCTAAATTATTCTTTCATTTCTTTAGCCTTATATTCTGTTTTTGGGAATCCTCCCTGGACTTCCGTCTTCTAAGAAATTCTGTAATGCATTTGGAAAACTGCAATTATTTTTAGCATGAAAGTCACTCTGTAGAGCCTGATACCACATTTAAGCTGAATAAATGCAAGTTCAGGTCACCAGTGTACAGAAAAATGGTTACTTTATCTCACCAGGGTACTTCAGGAGATGATATTCCTCTAGGTGGGTAACTGCAAAGCGTGAATATTGTTTGCTTAGAGCATGCCAAGTGTGTGCTTCCCCGTGCAGACTTTGGGTTGGGAATATGAGATTTAAGGTAAAATCTGAATGTGTTGCTGATAGCATTGAATTACCATGAATAAAAACGGCATAGAGAAACCTGGATATCTGAATCTGAGGTATAACAAACTGCACAAACAAGCCTCTAGCAAGAAAGGGTATTGAAACTTAAAAATATTTGTAGTCTCAGCGAGCATCGCTGCAACCACAGAGGAAAATGGAGAGGAGGAAAAAACGGTGGAGATGCTTATCCATCCCTTGCACAGCCCCAAAGCAAGGGCAGAAACACCATGAGGGAAGGAGAAAAGGTTTCCCTATAACCCTCACTGCCTTCCCCGATGAAGCAATGAACCTCCTGCCTGGAGGTGGACCTTGGTCATCCCCTGGGACCTGCCCCAGGCCACCGCCACGGCCCTCCCCGGGGAAGACAAGCCCTCTGCCAGGCAGCTGGTGGAACTGTTGTGCCCTGGAGGTGGTTTGGCCTTTGGGCTGCGTGCTTGAGAGCAGAGATGGAGCTGCTTAGGGAAAACGCTAGATTTTCTGTGCCCTTTTAGTCTGCTGGGTTCATAGAATCATAGAATCATAGAATCATAGAATCTTCATGGTTGGAAAGGACCTTTGAGATTATCGAGTCCAACCAAACAACCTACAGACTCCGCCACATCCAGACGTTTCTTAAACACCTCCAGGGATGGTGACTCAACCCCCTCCCTGGGCAGGCTGTTCCGGTGCCTGACCACTCTTCCAGTAAAGTCATTCTTCCCAATATCTAACCTAAACCTCCCCTGCCGCAGCTTCAGACCGTTTCCTCTGGTCCTGTCATTATCCACCTGGGAGAAGAGGCCAACCCCCACCTCTTTACAACATCCCTTCAGGTAGTTGTAGAGGGCAGAGAAGATGCACGTGCGAAGATGCTGGGCAGGAGAAAGGAGGTTGGACAGACATTAAATATTATAATAAATTGTAGGGAAGCTACCCAAGGATGTAAGGGGCTTGGCAATGTCTGTCTCTCTGTACGTCTGAACTGAAACAAGTCACAGGGACAAATCCTGGCTGCTGCCCTTTCCTGGCTTCCCGCTGCCCCTGGGGGCCTGGCTTTCTAAACTGGGATGCTCAGACTTACTGCTGCTGTATGTGGCATTGCTGGGCTGACTCCAGAGACAGAAATCTCCCCCGGTGGGGAAAATCTCCAGCTTTGTCCTGCTCCGGGATAGCTGGGAGATGCTCGGAGGAGGGCAGTGTGAATGGACTGAAAAACAACTGGCAGCTAAGTGATCTGGGTCCTAAAAGGAGCTTTTGATACAGCTGGTATATTCAAACCTTTCCTCCAGTGCATTGGCACAAAGGGGCTTTTCTCTGCGCTTTACTCTGCTTTTCCCTCGCTCTCCCGGGGGTATGGGACTGACTGCGTGCAGGGCTGGCCAAGGGGGACAGGCTGGGCTCTCCTGGCACAGTTCTGCAGTCCCCGACCTGCTCCTTGCACAAGCAGACCCTCATGCCCATGCCCACGAGCCCGTCGGAGGAGAGGGGCTCATGGTATGTGGGGTGAATAACAACCTGCGAGCAGTAACCCGGCTTGCAGGAGGCAGCAGGGGCGCAGCCAAGTTCTCCTGGAGCTGCTCGCACCGATGAACTGATGGAGAGTAATTACCCACGGCTGCCCACCATCCTTCCCTCCTTTCAAAATAAACATACAATTAGTGCTAGGAAGATTAGCGTAGCGATTTACACTTCAGCACTGATTTTTCTTCCCTCTTTCCTCCCCTCCAATTATGGAATTAGAGGGAGAGAAAAGCAAGGGTGGCCCTTTGGCTGATGTGTGATGATTACTGGTGGAGGTGCCTGCAGAGGGGAGGTGGGATAATTAATGCTAATAACGTGTAACAGCCTGCCTCGCTGCCTCGCATTCAGAGCACAGTTCATCTCCCAAGCGGAGTTCGTCTTCCACTTGGAGCCGGAGGTGGGGCACCGCTCTCTGGGCACCTCTGCGTTGCCCACCGCTGGGAAAATTCACTTGTTTTGAGAAGATTTCCTTATATCTGGTATGGAGACACGGTGTCACCACAAAATCAGACCTGAGCAAGGACTAGAGCATGAGATGGGCCAGAGCTGTTGGAATTTCAGCATCTCTGATGACTCAGTCGCTCACTGAAGTGCTTCAGGCTGCCTAAAAATGATGAATCACTTTGAATCCCTTCTACTGGCTGAATCTCCTCTTTGGACGTCTGTTCTTAGGAGCTGCATCCCTGCTCTTCACCCTCCCCTTCTGCAGATCCGGCTTCTTGGCGTTGGTTCAAGTTACCTCTTAAGGTGAAGGTGTTCAAGTCATTCTCCTTTAAATCCTATTTTATGAAGATTTAAGATCTTCCTTTTAGTCCTCCCCTGAATACCTGAGCCCTGTAAGAGGAACGGATTATTTTAAACTGCTCGGGTGAGGAAAAGCTCTCCGGAGAGGAGAGGAACAGGAATAAGAGGTGTCATCCCTCCTGTCAGCTGTGTTGAGGCTGGTCAGAGGTGACCCACTGGCAGTGCCTTGACTTTCCTGAGGCCCCTCTGATGCCTCCAAGGCTCCTCCCAACTGCAGCCCTGTCCATGGGATGTTGCTATGCATATTCCGCAGCTTCTGCGTCCCATCTGAGAAATCCCCCTTTTTCTGTGTCCTCTGGGACAGTGCACAAGACCAGACAGGAGCTGGTGTCATTAAGGTTTCCAGCTGGATGCTCTTTTTAATGCCCTCTGCCGATCAATGACCCGCAGGCTGCTTTCCTTTCCCAAGGACACCCCTTGCAGTCAGCTCCACGTTGGTTTTATTAGTCAGCAACAGCAGCAGCAGGTATTACAATTAGCAGCCCTAAACAAGAGCTATGTGCCACTTTGCAGGGCAGGAAGGATCAGCAGACCCACAGACGAAGGTCCTTCATCAGGCTACTCAATCCCCTGGACAAGATGCAGATTTTGCAGCAGAGAGGAGGTTTCTCACGCAGGGATTTCCATTCGTGTGCTGCACGGACAGAAAATGCCTGATTATTTCAGCCGAGCCTTCTCCTCCCTGAGCACAGCGTGGGGAACGCGGGAATGCGTCTTCGGGGGGTGAGCAGCTTTTGCACCGGCATCTCCCACCTTGGGAAAGTAAAACCTGCGTCGCATTATCCCGCACTGTGTATTCGTGCGAATGGGATGTGAGGTCTTAGGAGAGGAGAACAGGCCTTCATGCTCCCCACGACAGACAATGACAGCAGAGGGCAATGGGTGCCTCAGGTTGTGAATTGTGCGTGAGCAGAAAGTGGTTGAAGAGTGCTGGCTTCTAGGGGGAGAAAACCCAGCCCCCAGGGATTTTGAGGAACTGCCCCACCATATGGAATGAATTCAATGGCTTGCTGCAGTACAACATATTGGAAAGGAGAACCCAGACCTCTTGCTCATGTGTTGGCAAAGCAGATGATTGCTTTTTAAAAGCTTTGTTAGCAGCAAGAATCCTTTGCTCTCTTGCTGGATGGTAAAAGCCCATTTCTGCCATTAGGCAGATAAAACCCCTTTTCTGGATACTCCAGTTCATTCCCTTCCTCAAACTTGTTCCTTTACAGCAGTTGTCTTCACTTAAGAGACGTCCAAGGGCTTGTTGTGACCATTTTACGCGACCAAGAGCCGCAGAGCAAGGAGACAGGAGTCAGAATGAGATGGGTGGAGGCGGCACTGAGCTGCTCAAGTTAATCCCGTTAAGGAGACAGTTTGGGAACTGTAGTGGCTTTGAGCTTAATGCTGGGCTGTACAGGTGTGTTTGGGGATGGCGAATGGATCAGATGTCCTATAGGCTATGGAGGTACCTAAAACATGAGTGTGATGGTCTAAGGTGTCCCCATGCACTCAGTCTTGCTGATGGGGCTGAGGATGATGGGGAGGAAGGGATGTGCTGCAGGGGAAGGTTTGGGCTGGGAGCTTCTACGGCAGCGTGTTGGAGCAGAAACTGAGATATTCTGTTAGCACACGGGTCCAGCTTTGCTCTGAAACCAGGTGGGAGACTCACATTCATGGGGCATCTGAGCACACACCAACACAGGCTGCTGCAGAGCCAGACAAAGGGGAAGCCACAGCCCTAAGCAAGAGTGATTTGTCTCCCCCATTTAATTCCGCACCCAGATGGAGTTTTGGGGGTGTAGCTCTGGTTCCACCCCCTTCATCCTCCCTGTCTGAGGCCCCACATTGCTCGGCCAGGCTGAGGGACGCAGGTCTGAACTCACAGCCAATGCACAGGGTGGGGTCCTGGTGCAGACTTGGGATGAAGTCCTCCCACAGCCTTGCTGCGCTAATTTTAGTTACTGGTCAATTTGGAAACGAAAAAAAAAACAAAACTGGGGGAAAAGCATGATCTCCACTGCTTTGTGGATACTGCATGCCAAGAATTTGGATTTGTTAAATGTATTAATTCCCAATGGATAATTCAAAGGCGGTTGGGGAGGGGCCATGTACCTCCCAAGAGGAGCTCTGCTTCCTTCCCTGCTGTGATCCTGCTGGGAAGAGGTACCCGGACACCAAACACCCTCCAAGACTGGGCATTGCAGGAGACACCAACCCTCCTGGCCAGGCAGGGCGCAGAGCAGTTAATCCCTATGGTACAAAAAGTACCAAGGCCTCCTTGGTCTCATCACTGCATTTTTGTAATTTAGCAGGTAACAAAATAAAAGGAGCAACGCATACAAACAAAATCAAAGGCACCACAGAGCAGAGTCTACTCTGCTCATTTATTTTGACAAGTCTAGTTGAAGTTTAATTATTCATAGTACCTCACAGAGTACCACGAGATGATCTGTCATGCGTTTTGTAGAAGTAATGGAGCCTTAATAACAGCACTCGGATGTTAAATTCACAGAGAAGTGGGGGGAGGAGGGAAGGTTGTTTTTTTTGTGTGTCGGTAACAAGGTGAGATTTAGGAAAATATTGTGTATCCAAATAGAACTGAAAGCGCAGAGAGAAGAGCTTCCCCTAACGTGGACGTGCGGCTGGCTCTGGGGTGGGGTGGGGGGGTCGATAAATCTCCGCCTGACCATGTCTGCTGGCGACAGGGGCTCATGGGTGAGTGAGACGATGGGATGAGCAACAGCCCCCTGGTGCGGATGGGGGCGTTGATCCTGCCTGTGAGCAACCCAGCGTCTTTAGGACTTGGTTTAGGAAACGCACAGGTCTTCCCCCTCGTGCTCCTGCTGCCCCAGCCATGCTGGCAGCCACCCCATCACCCCGCAGACCACGACGGGAGGCCCCAGCAGCCATCCCACCCCCGAGAGGTCTGCTTCATTTTCAGAAGCCTGGTCTGTTCCCCGAGGGAAGGGAGGATCGGCTCCTCCTTTGATTTGTTGTCTGACTTAATTGGAGTTAATTTGTCACTCTGCATGGCTGTTCAGCATCCGTGCAGAGCTGCTGCTTTGACATCTATCACCTCGATGGGCACGAAGGATGCAAGAGCTAAAGTAGAGCAGCCCTCCGTCTCTCTCCAGGCTTGTCCTGTGCCAGCGGGGCGTTGGTGATGGTTTAGGGTGATGTCCTCCTTAGACACCACCTCCTTACTGCTGGAAACGGTGCTGGCCTGGGAGGACCACTGCTCTGATCCAGTAGACTGTATACTCTATATATGATTTTATTGCATGGGGAGGCTTCCTTTCTTCAGTATTTTCAGCCAAAAAGGGTGACGAAGGACAGGAAGGAGCCAACTTGCCGCAGCTCCTCTGCTCGGCGTGTGATTTACAGGGTCATGGGGGGCTCCAGCGGGAGCCAGGGGGTCAGAAAGGCCCTAGGCTTTAAGATGGCAACAGCTCCCTCCTCTAATTTAATTGTAATCCCCTGGGCCTCTGACAAGATCTCGCTCTGTTGGCAGCTCAACAAATGGTTTATGAAAGCAGAGGCGATCAAAAGCATCTAATCTATAAAGACAAGGACATGACAATCTTTGACACTTTCTCAGCCAAAACAAGTCCAGGCGCAAAGCTGCAAGGAAATTCCCCGGATATTTCAAGACATCAGTTCAGTCTTCAAGGGAGTATATTGAGCTGCTTCCCAGGGTGCTAAGGCACGTTAATGTTATGTGTGCACACTTTAAAAGTTTCACAGTCTTTTAAGCGGATTTGGGGCATAGCGTGTCATACAACAGCCTTTAAATACTGGGCAAGCAGGCCTGGTTCGCAATGCATTTGGCAAGAAAATTTATAGCTGTATGAGGTATGTTAGTGGATCTATGCAACGTATTATGCTGTATGAAACAAATCTATGGACCAAGATGACTTTTCCGTATGGAAAGAATTGTAAATGTCTAGATTTTTAGGGCGGTAAAATTGAATCTGTTATTTTAGTGCCCAGATCTTTCCTTTCCTGAAGCAAGCTGTAAGATGTTAATAGTTTGCAGACCTTTACCCCTTTGTCAAATATGGCTGAAATTACCCAGTGACATCAAAGATTAAAGGACACGGGCTGTGACAGCACACGCCTTGGCTTTTTTAATGCTGAACGTGTAGTGCTCTGGGTCCTCTGGAAAATGCTGGTCGTCTCTTCAATATGTAGACGAATTAACAGTAATATACCTTTGACCTCGTAATGCTTCACTAAAATTAATCCAGTTCGTCCCCTTCCTCTGAGGGGATGGGTGTGTACCTTTCTGCTCTGTTTTATTAAAAAAAACCCGCAAGGCTCAGGCCAGCAATCATCACCCAGCAGAGCAGAAGAGCTCAGGATAGGAGTAAAGAAGGTTCAGAGCTGAGCTTCAGCCTGTGATAAATGTGGGTATTTTTGCTTTACACATTAAAAGTTTTTTTAAAATAGAGGACCCCCATGTGATCAGGATCATAACAAGATTTCTGCCACCCTAAACGAGGTCAGATAAACCTCAGTGACTCCGAACACCCCCGGAGTCCGCCCTTTTGCAACCCAGGCACATGATAACAGCTAAGAGCAGGCAGGAGATGAAGGGGAGGGTTTCAAGCAGCCAGCAATATTAACAAACAGGAAATGAGAGTTTGCAATGAGACTTAGAAAAAAAATTTAAAAATCCGAAGAACAAGTGTGTTTGGATAATTAGTGACAGTAAGAGTTGTCACACACTTCACACACTTCACCAACGTTAAATTCAAGATGGTGAAGTTTAAATTGAAGCTATTTGGAAGCTGCCCATTCAGTTTGGGTGGGACTTTCACGGCATTGAAATTTGCTGTTCTGCACTGATGTAGGCGAGAGTTCAAAGTAGAATCATGGAAACACAGAATGGTTCGGGTTGGAAGGGACCTTAAAGCCCACCCAGTGCCACCCCCTGCCCTGGGCAGGGACACCTCCCACCAGACCAGATCGCTCCAAGCCCCATCCAACCTGGCCTTGAACCCTTCCAGGGATGGGGCAGCCACAGCTTCTCTGGGCAACCTGGGCCAGGGGCTCACTGCCCTCACAGCAAAGAATTTCTTCCTAATATCTCATCTAAATCTCCCCTCTTTCAGTTTAAAACCATTCCCCCTCGTCCCATGGCTCCCCTCCCTGATCCAGAGTCCCTCCCCAGCTTTCCTGGAGCCCCTTTAGGGACTGGAAGGGGCTCTAAGGTCTCCCTGGAGCCTTCTCTTCTCCAGGCTGAACCCCCCCAGCTCTCTCAGCCTGTCCTCACAGCAGAGGGGCTCCAGCCCTCCCAGCATCAAGTACAAATGCTGTCTCTGGAACTGGACTAGTGGTGCAGCATCTCTACGCCTTTTCGCGTGCAATAACTGTAGTAGGCTCTCTCCAAGGGTGACACAGGTATAAAGAGGGCTGTTCCCAGTAGGTCAATCCATAGGCAGGTCTCTTGGCACTAATTCCCATTGGTGAGAAGACCCTGGAGTAAAGCAATCCTTCTTGTAATAAAAACAATGGCAATTTTCATCTCTTCCTCCACCTGGGAACAAGGTAATAACAAGTCTTATTATGAGTTTGTTTGGATACGGTGTGATTTTATTTAAATTTCATACCTAAATAACTAATTAAACACCGGCTTGGCACTGCTGCGTTGGCAGCGGTGGGTTTTCTCCAGACTGAACCATTTTACATAATAAAACCATTAGGAAGAGACTGGGTGATGGAAGCCGTTTGATAGTATGTTTGTACTTATGAAGCTGTCTGCTTTGGTTTATCCCTGCATTTCATGCAACATTAGCTTTAAAGAGCCTGCGTAGACTTGTTAAATTTCCTAAGAGTGAATAACAAGCAGAAAATCCCCTGATTCAAAGGCACGTGAGATGATAAAAGGTACGGGTCCCGGTCACTGCCGAACATGGAAAGGATGCAAGTCTGGGCCTCTTCAGCACAAACAATTGCAGTAAATCACTGGGATGGAAAAGCGTTATTGGGTTTCAATTAATGACTTTGCTATTAGAATTTCATTAATGACTAAACAGTGTTTCCACTTTTGACACTGTTATTAGGTTAAGCTTCATTTCAGAGGCAATAACCCAATGCATACGGCTAGCACTATATACTGTTATTAAGGAGGGGGAGTAACGTGGGGAACCAAAACCATCACAGAACCTGGATTTATACTCAGAAATGATTAGTTAGCCTTGACGTGGCATTTTCTTTCCGCAAAAATAGTCTTGTTTTCTTCCCCTGGTGCAGTTCGGCATTGCTGATGGTGCCCAGGTGCCCCTTTGGTGGGACCTGACCCTCCTGCTGTGCCCCATCCCTCCGTCTCCATCGCATCCCCAGCGTGGGCAGCTTCTGGTCACCACCCAGAGACTGCAGGATCTGAGCTCTCCGTGTGGCAGGTCACCTCTCGGCCATGTTCGATCCAGTTATAAACCTTGTCAGCCGGCCTGTTTAATTATTACATGACTCGGAGCTCCATTTCTCTGTGGCCCTTAGAGCGCTTTTGCAGCCGTCAGTTAATTTTACCTCTTGGTGCATAAGGAGAAAGAAAATTACACCGCTTTAAACTAAAGCAGAGAGAAGATGCCTGGTTTATAGGTCTCCTACAACTAAGTGTAGTGGATGGAGGTGATGAAAGGACCCGGATCCCTCAGTCTAACCACGAGACAATATTCCCTGCCAGGCTTATACAGCCCCAAACCAGCGCACGCGGTTGAGCGTAACCCGCTTCTGCTGCGTGGCTGGATTTGTACGGAAGAATTTAACCCTCCTTGCAAGAACAGCTCTGCCTTTCATCCCGCAAGCTAATAAACAAATAAACCTCATTGCAACCCTGCCCAAAGGCAAATTCCCACTGCTGACAGCCCCTCATTTTTTCTCCCTTTGGCTTAAGCAGGCTGAGCCGTAGCCAGCAAGAAAAACCAGGACACTGGGAAGTTCAGTTCTATTTAATGGGCCCTTATTGGGGTCTCTGGGATCGGCAAGTGTTTCTCCAGTCCAAAAAACACTGGCAGAGCCACAGGTCACCCTAAGAGCAGCCTCATGGTGCTCGGTTCTGGGGGTGCTCAGGGAGCTGCACTGAGCTGCGCTGCACCGTCTGGGGGCAGAGGGGAATAGGGGGAGCTCTGTGCTGGTTGCAAGAAGAGAGAGCAAAATTAAACATTCTTTATCTGGAGACAGCTTCGGAACAAAATAAATGCAGCAGCCCTCCTGCCAGACAAAATACTCTTCCAGGTGCCGGTTGCGCTGATGGCATTTAGTGGCTGCTTTGATTCATCGGCTGGCTCCTGCCCAGAAAAGCCCATCGGTGTCTCACAGGGCTGTTTCTGCAGTGAGAGCGGCACACGCAGGTATTGCTACGTGGGAAGGGGATGTGTGCTTTGCGAAAGGTTAACGGGAAAAATAAATATTTTGTAATTTAAAAAAAAAAAAAAAATAATGCTGCAATAGCAGCGGAGGCTGGAGTGTTGTAAGGAGGTGATTAATGCTGGGAGTTGATGTGTGCTCACCAGGGGCCTAATTAGGGAGGTAAAGGCAGCCTTAATTTCTGGTGTTTCCAAACTTTTGCATATTTGGCTCTGCGTTTCTGATAATGATCGCTTAATATGAGTTACTGCATGTGTGCAATAGCTCATGCCCCGGTAGCGCTCAGCGACGCACTCTGTGCTGTCCAAAGAGAGAATGAGGCATGAAATGGAGCTGAAGCCGGTGCCAAGTGTCACACCAGCGAACTCCATTTTAATGTTCTTTCCCTTTGGGATGTGGCGGGTTTTGTCTGCGCAGGCTGTAGGCTTTCGGCACCGAGCGCCGGCCCTTGAGAGCGAGGAGGCCTGGGTATTAAAAAGGAAGTCTCAAGTGCTTTTGGGTGGGTTTTGTTGGGTTTTTGTAAGTGTCTTTAGAAGTCTGGTTTTGTGGTTACTTGCATATATGTGCATTTTGGATCTTTACGATTTCCTTTAGAGGCAAGGTGAAAAGAGGTGAAGCAGTGAGCTCACGGCAAAACAGTAAAGAGAAGGCAGGAAAAGGCTGGCGTTCACTTCAGCATCGTTACCTGAGAGGGGTGAGCCATCATCAAAAGGCAGTTATCCATCCCTCGGCTACACTCATGGCAAATGTGAAGTTGCTTTTGGATTAAAAACCAAACGGTGGGAGCCGCATCCCAACCTGGCCTTTGCCAAGGCTTTCAGGGGGGCGGTTGGTGGGAGCGAAGGGCTGCGAGGTGCCGTGTGTGGGCAGGACCTTCCGTTCGAACGCCTTCGCCGGCTGCGGGGTGGGATGGCAGCAAAATCGGCTGGCAGAGAAACTCCTCCAGCAGAGCACAGGCAAAGCCCAGGATGCTTCTTGAGAACAACAACAACAACAAAAAGTAATCCAACAAAAAAAAAAAATCCAACAGAAAAAAAAAAAGCCCAAAGGCTTGGGCTTTTGAACCAGGAAACTGTCCTGACTTTTAATCCTTGCGTGCTCAGCAGGCAAACGGGAGCTACATGTTTCTCCTCTTACAAATGTTGCCGCTGTTTTCCATTGATTTCCCCCCGCCCCCGTCTCCCAGGTCTTAACATCGTCAGAAAATTCAAGAAAAATGCCCCAAAGTTGCCCTGAAGTAAACATTTAAATTAAAAAAAAAAAAAAAAAATCAGAATTCCCAGCCCATAGCCCCTAAATCTCATTAAGAAATCCTCAAAATATTAAAGATCACATACCTGCATTTCCCTAAAGCGAAATGTCAAATATCAGAGAGGCTGTTAATGAATTGGCAAATATAACCCAGTGAACTGCACCGAAATATATTAGAGGAGAAAGCAGGAAGATTAAATTGCAATTAAATGACTTCCGAACATCCAGCCCCGATGAGAAAATGAAGCTGACTGTTAAGAGGAAGCAACTTTAACAAAACTGCTGCCTAGATCTTCACATTTAAGCTGCTTCAAAGCCTTTTCTCATCTCAGACCAGCTCCAAAAGAACAGACAAACGATTGAAGCCCATAAAGCAAAACAATAAGAGCGCCGATAATTAATCTTGATGTGATTAAGAAGTTGGAGGAGATGGGAAATCTAATTGTGCGACAATTACTTTTATTTATCAGTTTTATAATGAAGTGCCGAGGAAGAAGTTTCTCTGGAGATCCATCCAGCCGTGGGTTATTTTTCCAAACCTCATCCACGCGGCGCAGCCATCTGCTGTGCGGAAAAACCACCAGCCCGGCAAGCCCGGCACCTCCTGCCGCCGAGAGCCGCCGCCTCGGCTCATGGAAAGCCGGCGCTGGGTCTCAGGGACCCGCGGGAGCTGCGGCCAAGGGGTGCGGGATGGGACCCGTCAAACCGATTTAGGGGGTGGCACGTGGCAGAAGCAGCGTCCCCTGTGCCCCAAACCTGTCCGGGCACTGATGAGATTTTCCCCCTCAAGTCTAAGGACTTGCCCTCGCAAGGTGTCAAATGAGCTGGGCAAAAACAAGCTTAGGAGCTTTTCAGGTTTGATCTGAGGATTTTAGAGGAAACACAACGTTCCCGAAAACTTTGAGAGGAAAAGATCAGGCTTGCTCAGGACATTTCCTTTCGATAACATGGTAATGTTTGTTTCAACCATCAATCACATTGTCTCGATTCTTTTAAAATCCCTTTTATTATGGACATATGCAAATACATGCATGACTCGCAAAACTTCCATGGAGTGTCTGTTGTGAAGCTTCAATAAATCACTCCAAAGTTGCTGAATGACCTGGAATTATCTGCCTATGAAAAGTTAAAAAACATTGTGGTTTTTTTTTTTTTTTACTCCCCAAAGAGCTCAAGGTCGAGAAACGTGGTGTCCCAAGGGACAGAAGTTTCCTTTGGCCTGTGGACACAGCGGAGATGCAAGTCATGCCGTGAGCCTTGGGTGCGCGGCAGGCATCCCTCCGCTCCTGTCCCCAGGGTCAGAGACAAAACTGGGAAGGAAGCGAGGCCGTTTGGGGACCGCAGGTGGCTGGAGGAAGGGTCAGCAAGCTCCGGCTCCTGAACGCCACACCATCACCGTAGCGCCTCCTTTGACATGCTCCGAATAGCCCGAAGTGACCCTGGATGCGCTGCTGGGCTGCCGTCTCCTGCAAGCTGGACTTACAGCAGAAGAATAAGCGTGGAAACAATTTTGCCTTTGCGTCCACAGCCGCAGTTTGTGCGTGCTGGGCCAGAGCACAAAACCCCGGTGGTTTTGCAGAGCCTTGTTCATCCCTGTGGCGAGAGGCACTCGGTGCAGCGATCCCCCGAGCCCTCCAGTTCTCTGCTCATTGGAAACATTTTCTGGCAGGACAAAAGAGAGATTTTTTTTTTTTTTTTTCTGAGTAACTGGTGCGGATCCATGTTTAGAAAAATCCTGCTTAGAAAAATCCTGTTGCCCTATCGAGCTCTACAGCCACCATGTGTCTGTTTACTCACAGCCACCAACGCTTAATTAACCCTTTTATACTGCTGTATGTGGACCTTTTGGATGAAGAGCTTGGCAGATTCATTTCTGGGCTTTGCTAAAGCTTTAATAACATTTCAGCTGGCTGAACGGACAACTTGGAGCTGGAGCCGGCAGCCCTGCCGCTGGGGATGGGCGCTGCCAGCCGGGCTTGTGCAGCACAGCCCAGCACTTGACCTTCTGCTGCTTTTCCATCCCGCAGCCTCGACCGCTCTACCCGCTGCTGGGGAAGCAACCAGCCGGAGACGGAGCACGTACCTCGGGCAAAATGGAAACCTCAGCAGCTGCAGGTGGTTTTGTAAGGGCTGCAGGGCCATGCAGTTTGAATACCACCTCCTCGCCCCTTTCCTACTCAATAACGCATTGTCCTGGATGGGGTTTTTCTCTGAGAAGGGGGATGTTGGCACGGGATTTCGTGACCCTCTTTTCTGGCATTGCCATGCAAAGTGTGCATTGAAAAGGAGCTGGGGCAGGGGATGGAGTATGGGGGAAGCTGAACAAGGGACTGTTGTTCATGGTCCATTCCAGTACAAGAAGTAAGTTCAGGCGAACAATAGGAGGCTGTTCCTTGTGCGAGAAGCACTTATCCGGTGGAACTCCTCGCCGCAGGATGTTACAAAGGCAGAAAGTTTCCAGTCACGTCACCACTGAATCCACTGAAGGGCTCAAACACAGAAACACCACTACCATCTTAAAAAGGCTTGTGCTGGGGGTTAAAATTGTTCACTGCATAAGTGCCCTGTTTATACACCACTGGGTGACTCTGAGAGCCAGGATCAGGCCAGATGGATCACGGATCCGACCCAATGCCCTGGTACTGGCATCTAGAGCCGGCTGGGTTGCTCCCATCAGCAGCTCTCTCCCTCTGCCAGCTGTTTCTAGATGCTGCGTTGAGTCCCTGTCTCCCATCAGTGATTCCCTCATGCCCGTCTCCTTGCCTGGGTATTTGCATTTCCACAGAGCTACCTTGACCAGGTTGTTGGGTCTCCTTCATGCGCAAGATGTATGTCTATGCAAAGAGTCCTGGCTGCTTTTCGTCAGGGTGGAGGGAGGCTGGGCAGGAATACCAGGTGTAAGCGGAAGGCTGGGGGCTCCTGTATCTCATCAACCTTGGATGGGTATCATGGGGAAGAAGATAAAAGGAGATTCTTATTCTTTAGGCCAAGAGCATGCAAGTCAAACAAAGACAAAGCTGTGATGTGCCCAAGGGCAGCTTCCCAGTGGAATATGGGAATAGGGACCTGTAAATAAAGGTTTTCTTGGCAGCCGGTATGAACAAGGGCAGGTGTTTGAAGTATTTCCTGGATGCCCTGAGGCAGTGATTATCGTGGAGGGACAGCTTTCTGCTGGTGCCTCTTAAACAGGGGCACAGCATGGGGTTAAAAAACCCTGGGCACCGATGCCCAGGGGGTCCCGCTGGGGACCTGCTCCGGGAAGGCTGAGGGTGTCGCACCCACCCCATGGTTGTCATTACCAACAGGGATCCTCAGCCTCTGGGCAGCTCTTATTAATGGCGAAGCCTGGCACGCCGGCATTTCCTGTTAGCGGTTAGATCTGCATTTAATTACTGTGCTGAGAGGCTCTTTTAAACAGGCAACGAGGTCTCTTTCCTCATGCAGTAAAGATGCTTTCTGAGGGCTTTATCTCCATGGGCGAGCCACCCCTTGAGGATGCGCTGGTGGGGCATCCAAAATGTGTCCGCTGGGGTTTGTCCTGGTGTCCTCACGCTGGCTTTGGCAGCAGCGATCTCCACGCCGAGAGCCACGGAGCTCTCGTGGGGTGCGGGGGCTGAGCGTGGGTCCTGAGAGGTGCTGGAAGCCCAGCTGCGGGCAGACCCGGGGGGCGATGCTCCGTGGGTGTGTGGGTCCTGCATCTCTTGCCCCAGGGAGTCTAGCCATGGGCGGTTTCTTACTGCTAGTGGAGAGAAAAAGGAAAACGTAGCTTTAGAGGAGCATTTCTAGCTAGCAATTCCTCATGGATGAGAGAAGCTCCTATATCAGCAGCGGGCAGAGAGCAGACTTGCTTTTGAGGACAAGCCTTGCAAGCCTGACAGCACAGGGGACCTGTGTTATTCAGCCTTTGAGGAGTTATGACCATGGGAATAGGGAGAAATTTTTACCAAGCATCTATTAAATTCATATAAAAGATTTTTTTTTTCCCTGTTTTCATGAAGATTCAGAATGGCTGAAGAAGACGGAAGTGTTTTTGTCAGGCAGAGTAGGCAGCATGTAGCTCTCAAGAGGACCAGTTTTTTAAACTGAGGACATTTTATTTTTCCCCGTTCTAAACCTTATTTTTACAAGTCATCCAGGAAAATTGCAGGGTTTGTTCTTTCCTCAATATCCAGGAACGGACTAGCTTGTAGGCGACTTTGTGGTACTGAGAAGCATTTTTCCCAGACTAGAGGGTAGGGATAAGCAGCCCACTCAGAACATTATGCCGAACATTTTCTTCCTTCCCAAAAGAGAGGTTAAATACACAGCGAGAGACGGCAGCTCCCACTGAGATCAGCAGGAGTCTGGCTATCACGTGCCCTTCCAAATCTGCCCAGCGGTCATATCTACCAGTTATACTTTAATTTAATGTGCTACTGTCCTGGGTCTATTCTTCCTCTGGATGAACCCAAAACCCTTTTGAAGTGTTTTGTTCATGATGGACTTGATATTCAAAATCGATAGTTTGCTCAGCAGGGCATGAAAACGCCCATTTGAATCCCTGCTGCAGCTCGAGCGGGGATGAACCGGGCTCTCTGGCAGCTGGAGGAACCGTCCTGGTTTACCGGCTTATTGGCTGTCGGAGAGGATGCTGCCTAGGCTGCTGTGCTCCCATGGAAAGTTTTAGCATCAGTAAGTCCATGTTCCCAAATGGAAAACCCAAGTACACAAAACCCCCTTAATAGGAACGTCTGCAGATATCGCTGTATTGTGGTGTGGAGCACATCTTTCTCCGCCTCATGCTCTTCCCCTCTTTCTTCCCCTTCCTGACCACTCCACTGGTCCCTACCACAATAAATTGATGGGGTTTTGGCTCGCTGTATTCCCTGGGGGATACCCTAGTCCTTTGCTGGGACCTGGTTGTGAACAGGGTCAGAAAGCCTGTTTTTTTGGGGTCTGGGATGCACCTGCAAAGATGGATTTGAATATACACATTGTGGGGAGGAATTATTTTGGCTGTTGTAATGAGGTAATCTCAAAGATAGATTGAGTTTCTCGAAGTAGGAGGAACCCGTAGGACCTGAGGAACTTGCCGTGTATCAACAGCCTGCAGACATGATAAACAAGTTGACGTTGGAGGAATCAATTCATTTTAATTTGGGACGAAGAGCGGGGAAATGACTGAATTATCTCCTCTCGCAGGGATGGTCCCAGCAGCACCACAGAATTGGATTTGCGGTTAACTTTTACAGCTATTGTTTTATTGTCTGTATTTCGGGAAAATATATCGAGGACTCCAATGGCTGCACCTCACAAGGGAAGCATATGGGAATAATAAAAATAATAGCTCTTTCCAACTATAGATATCAAAGTATTTCATGAGGTTGGCTTTCCTTGCCTTACAGAGAAGCTACTTGCCAATGTTACATCAAATTTGGTGGCATAGAGCCACGGAGGTGCTGCCTCAGTTTCCCTCCCGCTGTTGGAGGCAGCAGCAGAGGAGGATGAAGGACTCATCCCTCAGTCCTGTCCTGCACTCTGTCCATGGATGCTCTTCCTCACCTGGAATAGCTCTGTGGCCTTTTTGGTCTATTATTGACCCTTATCAAAGCATGCAGCATTAATACCGTAGGCAGGGTGGGAGTACCTGTCTCACAGTAATTGGAGCCCCTTTCAGCTTTGTTTGCTATCGTCTGCCTCCCCATGCAGAGGATGGGGAGGGGGTGCAGGCGAGCAGTGCCGTGGCATAGTTGCCTCGGGACCCGAGAAAAGGATGAGGCAGTCAAAATCGGATGAAATCCCACCCCGTCTGTGAGGAGCAAATCCAAACATCTGCTCCTTCCGCTCTTTTTCTGTCCCCTCCAGGCAAATTATAGAAACCTTTGCCACAGCAAAAGGCTTTTAATCAAAGCTAATTACTCACTTCAAATGTTTTTTCCGGGGTCTCAGGGTCAGTCCTGTTGATGGTGTCCCCACGATGGTGCACATCCTTGCCTGTGCTTCCTCTGAGCTCAGGAGGAAAATGGGACGTGGGCTTTGGTGGCAGCCCTGTCCTACCCCACGGAGCAGGTCTCCATGGAGAACCCGCGGGAGAGAGCTGATGGGTTGCTCAGTGAGACGGTGACATCCATTAGTTCGGCTTGGAGGGTTTAGCGATGCTGGCTGACTTAATTGGATTTCGGTGTGACACAAATCTGTCCAGTCTGGAGCAGGGGAGAAAATTAAAGAAACTCAGGGGCTTTCTGCCTTATGTTTCCTTGAGAGCACTTGGCAGGGCACAACTCCCGCCGTGGGTGTGACGCGGAGGGGATTTTGTCTTGCTGGTGATGATGATCAAGCCAGGGCCAAGTGGGACAGATGAAGCATCCCACAGTAATGTTTCTGGCTTGTAAAATGAACCAGTGGCTCCCGGGGCTTGTCAGGAATATACTCAATATAAGGCTGGTTGAGGTTACCAGTCCCCTGCATGGGGGTCAGTAAGGGTCTGATTGGTTGAACTTCTCAGGGAAAGGCAGGTGGACATCAGGCCCAGATTCTGCTGCCCCTTGAGTGTATTTTGACCTCTGGGTCCCTCTTCTTGAAGTGCACAAGATATACTATTAAAGCAACCACGTTGGATCAGAAGCCCATCCAAGCTGTGTCTCCAGCAAAGGTCACAAGCAGATGCCAAGGGAAGGGCAAGCCCATCCATGCAGAGCTGCCCGGCTCCATTCCTGGAGCAGATGTGCAACCCAGGCAGGTTTCCGCACCACACTCTTCCTCTCCCACTCCCACCTCCCTTACGTGACACAGGGATTCTTGACTTAACCGGAAAATGTCTCATGTGCTACAGATCCCAGGTCCAGTCCCAGCTCTGTGGGATTTCAGTGTGGAAAGCAGTGGGAGCCGATGGGATTCCTCAATCTGAGGTGTGCTGGAGAAAGCGCCCACAGATGTCACTGGATTTAGAACATGCCCTTGATTTTGCAGATCCTGGAGGCACCAAACGTGCTCTAGAAGTGGAGGAGAGCTGCTTGAGCCAGGGCTGACTGTTAGTGGCCTTTCAGCTCCCTCTGCAGATATAATTAAAGCAATGTTTCCATGCCCAGATTAATTCACTGTGTCTCGGACCTCCTTTCCTCCCCAGTAAAGACAAATTAAGGTTGTAACTGCCTCTGACAAGTCAGCTCAGTGGAGGCTGAGGGATGGGAGGCTCCTCTGCCCTCCATGCTCCCGGCTGGACCAGAAGCACAGGCTGTTGCCAGCTCTGCTCGGTGCATGGTTGCCTCTTGCCATGCTTTTGGCACCCTAAAGTGCCAGTCGGCAGAAGGTGGGTTGTTTCTCCTGCCTATGTTGCCGGGCCCGGGGAGGCAGGGAGCAGGCAGATGGTGCGGGCAGGGTTTGCTGTCTGCCTGATGCCTTGCGTCAGCTGTGCTTTTGGAAGCCTTCTGCAGCCCTGCCCTTGACGCGCGGCTCGGATGCTCGTGCTGAGATCTGTTCTCTGCCGCTAGGGCCAGAATTCAGCAGCAGCCCCCAAATCCCCGTTCCCTGCCTGATCTGCAGCAGTGCCTTCCCTGGGACATGTCCTAGGATGGGAATCCTGCCCTCACTCAAGCAAGCAGTAGCAGAAGCTGCAACAATTGCCTTCAGCAACGGGGTCTTCTCCTCCGCTCTAGACAGGGATAGCTGTTCTCGACTGGGATTAGTGTGCCACGACACTTTGGGTCAGGGCTGGGGCTCTTTGCCAGGAGGCCAAGTCATGATGGTAGGTGTTCACAGTGGTTTGGAGGTGTGCCTATCCTGCAGACAACCGGGCAGAGAACCCCACAGTTCATTACATGGGGAAGCCTGAGCCTCCTTCAAGCCTGATACTGCTTCAACTCCTTGTGCAATGGCAGCGCTTTGCATTTTCTTTCCAAGGAGAGCAAATGGCTATACAAGGTATGAAGCAGTGGGATATAGAGCCCTTTGCCTTCCACAGGAGACATCCTACTTGTCAATGGCCTTCCCCTTCTGCCTCATGGTCTTCTTGACATAACCTAAGGTTGTATTTACTAAGTCAGACAAATGCACATATCCTGCAGTGCATCACAGAATCACAGAATGGATCGGGTTGGAAGGGACCTTAAAGCCCACCCAGTGCCACCCCCTGCCCTGGGCAGGGACACCTCCCACCAGACCACGTTGCTCCAAGCCCCGTCCAACCTGGCCTTGAACCCCTCCAGGGACGGGGCAGCCACAGCTTCTCTGGGCAGCCTGGGCCAGGGGCTCACCACCCTCAGAGTGAAAAATTTCTTCCTGATCTCTAATCTAAATCAGCCCTTTTCTGGTTTGAAGCCATTGCCCCTCGTCCTATCACTACGTGCCCTTGCAAACAGCCCCTCTCCAGCTTCCTTGTAGGCCCCCTTTAGGGACTGGAAGGCCGCTATAAGGTCTCCCCGGAGCCTTCTGTTCTCCAGGCTGAACCCCCCCAGCTCTCTCAGCCTGTCCTCACAGTGGAGGTGGTCCAGCCCTCCCAGCATCTCCGCGGCCTTCTCTGGCCCCGCTCCAACAGGTCCATGCAGGACAGAGGTATTCAGGGACCTCTCTCTCAGCAATGCCCCGTAGCATGTTCTGCTTTGAGAAGGAGGGAGGGAAACACTGGAAATACATGGCAGTGAGTGAAATCAGCTGCTCCAAATGCTGTCCAGCTCTGGCCAACGCGTCCAAGAAAATTCAAACAAAGACTGAGCATCTGGAGAGAGGAGACGAGTGATTCAGATTAAGCAACTGAAAGAACAAATGGTGAAAGCGTACAAAAAAGATGACTTATCCAAAGATAGGGAAGTTCTGTTCCTCTGACTGTGGGTACATGGGCAAGTATCTTTAGCCGTGAAGTTATCAAGCAGTGATTTCAGAGCTCCTCTGAGGCACTATCTACCCCATGGCAAGGACTCAGGCCATGGAACTCATCAGCAGCTGATGTAACACAGGGAGAGGGAGTTCAGCTTGATAAAACTAATTGCATAGTCCAGGTTCACTTCAGGAGCAAACCCAGACTTTCTAAGAAGCTGTTTTGTGCTTTATAATGAAATTTTTTATGTCCATTTGGCTGTCTAGGTGGTTGTGACCTTGTGGGATTTGAGAGGTGTTGAAGACGTGGGCTCATCGCAATTTGCTTTGATGCATCTCTTACAGCAAATTCAGCAGAAATACTTCCAGATTTTCTCCCTTTTAATCTCCTTCTCCTCTCTCCCTGTCTCAACTTTCTGTCCAGAGTTGTCGTGTTGATTTTGATAATATGATCTCTACTGTTTCAATAATGCAGAAATGGGGGGGGAAGTGCTTTTATTAATATTATTTCTTATGTGTCCTGCACTGAGATTAAGCTTTGGCTGGAAAACCCTGTCCTTCAGCCTAAATGTACTGCTCGTACCTTCTCTGGGATTCACAGGGAGAAGAGGGAGAAGCAGGAGAGGAAAATTACACAGTAATACTGAGGCTGTTATGAGTTTGATGACCCTGTGCTGATATATGACATCAAGTACGAGTTATATGTGTGAGACTGATATAAAGTCAAATACAGAGAACCAAATTTTTCAGTTTCCAACCCAAAACCTTTAGCTCATGATGGGCTGGAGAGATGATCTTTAAAACACTCCTATTTCTCCCGTTAAGGTGGAGACGCTCCTCTGATTGCATGATGTGACACAGAGCTGCTTGGAAAACTGGAGTAAGTTTTGACTTAAGCTTAACATGCTTTTAATGATGATCCAGACCAAGACCTGTGGGCACCTCACTGGATGGGGTCCTTTACACCTGGGTCTGGGCTGTCACAAGTGCAATATTCCAGCAGTCAGATGAGGCAAAGCTTGGGAAGAAAAGACAAGGAGAGGAAAGCCCTGAGCTTTTGTAACCTCTTGTTGGATCCTCCATCCTGAGCAGGTCCTGCTTTGAGGATTATTGGTCCTTTTGGGTGCTCAGACCTGCTTTGTTTCAGCACAGAGGCATCCTTGCTCTTCTTTTCTGGTTTGTTTTGTTTGTTGGTTTTTTTTTCCCATAACTTGCATCAGAGCAAAGGCACTCTTAAAGCACAGTGATGCTCCTCTAGGAACAGCTCTCCCGACTCTCATCTTGTATTTCGCTACACAGGTGTTGTATGCAGGCTTTGGCGGGTGGCGGGAGGTGTGCCACTGCCACTGCCACCGGCTTTCCTTTGGGCGAGTTGTTCTCTGGGGACAGACTGAATGTCTCTTCTGAACGCGACAAGAGCCTGAGAAAGGGAGGAAGCAACCAGAGCTTGCTCAGATCTGACTGCAGCATTAGCCGGCAGAGATAAAGGGTCGAGAAAGAGAGAAAGGAGGAGTCTGTTCTGCCTGAGATGTTGCTCCAAATGTGCCGGGTTTCACAGATAAATCTATTTTAAAATGTTGTCAAGCATCATTTGGGGTAGGGTGAAAGGTTGCAGGTTTGCACCAGAAGGGTTTTTCTCCTCTCAGTCCTCTGCTAGGTACCGAATCCTCCCTGAGGACTAAGTACAGGAGCGTGCTCAGGGCACAGATTTAGCTGCAGTCTAGCAGATGGCACGGAGACGGCCTTTGCTGAAATGGTTGGATGCGACAGCTTAGCTGGAGGATTACGGGGAGGGTTTCCTTCCCCCCTTTTGAAAGCTGTCACTGTTTCAGCTGCTTTATGGCTCCTTTGGTCATGAAGGTGCACTGCGGGAAGGGTGGCCTGTCCTTGGTGATGGAGGACAAGATCCATTGCAGCCCTATGCCCCAACTGCGTGGCTCTTCCTGCCCTCCCGGGACACGGCTCCGGCTTCACGAATTTTTGCTCTGCTTCTCCGTTTACAGCTTTCAGTTTTGGAAATAACACAGTCGTTCAGTGAACAACTCCAAACTTGAGGGAAACCGCGCCTCTCCCAAATTCATTCCTTTGCAGGATTTGTTATTTGTGAGAAGCAAAAAAAAGAGACAACTTCAGTGCCGTAAGAATTTTCCTCATCTTTTCCCTGGTGAGGAGCATGTGCAGTCTCTCCAGAGGTGTTCTGCAGGAATATTTAAGTTTTATTTAATTTTTTATGAGTTGTTTTTCATGCTGCTTATTTGAGCCGTAGTGGTTACACTACCTTTGGGGTATAGAAGGTGTGTTGGGTAAATGTCTCTTGCCCTTGGACTGGGGTTGAGGGCAGTCTGCATTGGTCCCATGTTGACAGAGAGCTTATTTTTCAGCCTGTCTTCCCCTGAGAAAGCTTGTTTCGCTCCCAGATAATCTCTGCCTTTACTGGCGGTGCCAAGGAGTTCATCAGTCAGCTGCATTCATCACCCCAGATGTCAGCTTGTCTTTCAGGCGTTTGGAACTTGGATTGCCTGGGAGGTAAGGACAGGGACCTTGAGCCTGTTTTGATGTGCTGCAAGGAGTGCGAAGGTTGGCTTTGCCATCTCTCGGCATCTCAGCAGCGTGCCGAGGACTTTTCTTTTCTGTTACCATGAGTTATCGCTATTCCACGGTTTGCTAACCCTAATACAACCCAGCGCAGGTTGGTAGCACAGGTCCAGCTTTCCTCCTTGCTGCCGTCATCCCTGCCAGAGGAATACTAAGGTTCTGTATAAAATTAATTTCTATCAATGTGATGATGCCACCGGTTTGTCTGGCTTCAGCACAACAGTCTGAAGAAACCGTGCGTGCACTGAAACCCATCGCTCTGCCGTGGCCTCCAGTTTATCACTGCAGAGAGTTTTTCTTGTTGACGGGGTGCTTTGGAAGGGACCAGCCTGTCTGTCAGCAAAGGCTCTGCCAGATGGGCGAATTAGCTGTTGTCTTACCTGGAAGGCTTGCACAGGAGGCAGAAATGTTTCATTTCAGGTACTTTCTCCTGATTCTCAGCCAGCTGAAATACAACTACGGCTGTTTTATTATTGTCACCTACAAGTGTGATCATAACAGCAAGGAAAATACATCTGTCTGTTGTTCACTGGGTAAATTACGGCTCCTAAATGAGCTATCAGCAAAGGCTGCAGCTGTGCTCAGAGACAGGCTGGTTGCATGAAAGCACAAACCTTCGTGGCTGGTTAACACGGTCAAAAGCTCGTGCTCTGCCCCGGAGTCTCCTGATGACCTCAGAGAAGTCCTTTGGCCACTGACCGATCCAGCTCTTGGTCGGCACCTGAGGGTGAGAGCACAGCTCTGGGCACAGGGCTTGTGAATCACCGAAACAGCTCCGACTCCCAGCTCCCTTCAGCCAGGTACCAGACACCTAATTACATCCATAAATTTGAGCTGGAAATTCCTGGAGGACTTCTCTAAATAGTTTACATTTCTGATGAGTGTTTCAAGTGTATGGACCTTGTTTTGATCAGGATGGGCTTGGTGGCCAATTTATCATCCCATGGATGTAATGCCCTGTGCCCAGCTAAGTGCTTTCCCTAATGCTGGTGAATTTCTATGAATTGGTTCTCTATTGAATTGAGTTACTTTATTAAGGTGAAAAATTCATAGAAAAAAAAGGGTCTTTGCTGCAGAAGAGCCAGTCTGCTGAGCCCAGCGCTACCCTTGCCCTCTGCAGTGCCGCCATCCCTCTGGGATGAGGGAGGAGGGATGTCAAAGTGGTGGCAGTGCTGCTGCTCTCACCTTTGGCAGCATTTGAAAGCATGTGGGAACACCTCCCGAGATTGCAATTCCCTTACCTTTGTCATTCAGCTGTAAGTGCTCTGCAGGCAGCGCTGTGGAGTTCGAAGGCACCCCTTGCTGTTGCAGGCAGGATCTCAGCAGTCCCCTCAAGGCCGTTTCACCAGCAGCTCCTGTACGAAACAGGCAAGGGCAGCCCAAGAGCACGCGGGTGGCTTTTCTCCAGGAGACCCCTAGAACATGAGGTTGAAACTGAAATATCACACGATTTCCCACGCGAGCATCACGTTTTGCCTTCCTGCCTGAGGCGAGCCAGGCCTCTTCCTGCAGAGACAAGGGACAGATGCTCATGAATATAACTGGACACAAGGAAGACGATAGCAGTGACTGCACTATTCCCTCCCACCAAGAAACAGTTGGTTTAAGAGATGCGTCTGGCAGCTGGATGTATTGCAGCTTCGGAGGCTCTGCTACAGAAACCTCTGCTTTGTATCTCAATAAAGGATCTCTCTGCCTCTTCTCCCTCCATAAAGCACAACCTATATTTAGAGTGTTTAGAGTTGCATATTTAAGCAGCGGGCTTAATTAAATTCTCCTGGTGAAGGAATCAGCCCCTATTGCCTCTTCATGATCCTAAGCATGGACTGCTCTGCTGTAAAGAGAGCCTGCCCAGAGCTGGTGGGGGACCAAATTCGAACGGGGACCTTCTACTCTGTCCTTGGAGCAAAGGCATTTGGACCCAAAAGGAGGATCCCAGATCAGTGGTAGTGCTGGGCTTAACCCAGAGCTGCTCTTCAGGATAAAACTCTCTTCTTGAAGCCAGGAGGAAAAAAACCCAACTTTTTCTGGGTGTCTTTTACCAGCATTGGAGTTTAGGAGCAGGGAGGCAAATCTCTGCTCGTTTCTGCAGGATTGTTCCCAGAAGATATCATTATACATTTGTTTATTGAATTAAAAAAGAATGTAATCCTCTCCTAGGCCTTCTGCCATTTCTGTATGAGGGCATGCACAAATAATGGAAACACATCTTCTTCGGTTATTTGTCTGAAGATAAATGCTTAATGCGTTACGATATATTCCACTTGAACTGGAGTCCAGCATCCTGCATTCAGTACATTAAGCTGTAACTCAATTACAGCAGAAGCTGGAGCCCTAATGAAGATGAGGGCCTGCTGGGGCTGCAGGGATCAGCAGGAGAAAATGCTCTTTGTTCCCAAGATTTCGGTTTCAGCAGGACTCTGTCCCTTTTTTTCTGGACGCAAATAGGGCTTGTAGTGATAGGACAAAGGGTAATGGTTTTAAATGAAAAGAGGGTAGATTTGGACTGAATATCAGGAAGAGATTTTTTACGCTGAGGGTGGTGAGACCCTGGCCCAGGTTGCCCAGAGAGGTGGGAGATGCCCCATCCCTGGAGACATTCAAGGCCAGGCTGGATGAGGCTCTGAGCGACCTGATCTAGTTACAGATGTCCCTGCTGACTGCAGGGGGTTGGACTAGATGGTCTTTAAAGGTCCCTTCCAAGCCCAACCATGCTATTCTATGATTCTGTGTAGCAGAAAGGGCCTTTCTTTGCCATGCAACATCACATAAAATCTAGTAATTCATGGGAGGGAAAAGTGAGGGAAGAGCTGTAGCATCGCCCTCGTGCAGATGGGGCAACGAGGCATCCAAAACGCTTCCCAGTGACCAAAATTAGCCTGGACAAAGGAGCCCAGGTCCACCTGTACATGTCCAAAGGTGACTTACCCTGGGTGATGAAGGAGATCTGCAGGAACATGAGGGGCTTGGGGTCTCAAGAGCCCTTAACACACAAATCTTCTTTCTCAGTGGTGCTGGAGAGTGGTCTTCAGACCTACCTTAAGGGTAAGGTGCCCATCTGTTTCCCAGCTCTGTATGCCAACACTGGCCAATATAATGTAGGGAAATATTTAATGTATAGAGGAGGAGGAGACCAGAGAAGATCCCGATAGATGTAAAAGCTGATCTTTGCTCTGACAGCATGACCCAGCCTGTTCCTCTCCTCCCTGGAAATTTGGATTTGAATGCACAGAAAGCATGTGCGCATCAGCTATTTTTGGAGCAGAAAGCCAGCAGCCAGTGCTCTTTGCCACCTGCCAGAGATCAGACCCGAGAGCAAGTGTTGCACCACGTCAATGTCGAAAGGACCTCGGTGCCCCTTTCTGGATAGGAAACAGCCTGAGCGTCAGCTGCGTGGGTACTTGCAGTTCTCCACCGACCGAAGCGGGAGGGGGAGCTTGTTAATCCTCTGCTGTTGAAATGCTGTCGTACAGCTCAGCTGGAGAGAGCAGGGGTTATCCTCTCCCGTGCTGTTTGTTCTCCTCCAACAGCTCCCCAGGCAGGACTTGCCAGGCTGATTGAAACACACAGCTCAGACCTAGGGACTGGCCGAAACATCCATGTCATGCTCCATCCCGGGCACTTCGTGAAAACGCTGGCACAAGGATGCCATCATTTACAAGGATGCTACAGTTCCTCTTCTTCAGGCCAGTATTTCAGGCAGGATGCTCTGTCTCCCAGATTTAATATCACGCAGGGTTAAAAGCTGTACCCGCGCTCTGCCAAACCCCCAGAGAGATGGTCTTTTTTGGTGCCTGCTGTTGCTCCTTGTGTTATTGCTGTAGGTATAGAGATAATACGCTTTATTGATGATTTTTTATTTCCTGTTGGAACGGCAGAAATATGTGTATGCATATTGTGAGTGTATTTATACAAGTGAAAATTATTGCTAAGCCCCAGCTCAAGGAGGATATTGAAATGAAGCTGGATTTGATTTTAAATAAAGACATAGAGGGATGACATTCAGCTTCTCTAGGATCTGCCTCTATTTGCATTTTTAATGTGTTTCTAACATCCAAATGCATCAGCATGGGACAAACACAGGGACCAAATTGAAACTCTTGAGGGGTGACAAACTGCTGTGCTCTCTCTCCGGGAAACTGTCCCCTAAACGTGGTGCAAAAGGCTCTTGTTTGGCCCCTGTAAGCACTGGGGGGACACTGGGCTGTCCTTCGAGCAGGTCATGTCCCTCCTCTTTGGCTGTCAGGCTATCCACCCAGGTTGCCTCTTTTCTGGCCAGCGGGGTGGCTATACTGGATGCTGGAGCTGTAGGAGTGGGTGTTCCTGGTATTTACGAGGATGCTCCCCAAGGAGCCGGTCGCTGGACCCTCCCCGCCTGCCCCCTACACGTGCCCCTGTGCTGCGTTTTGATGACAACGTGGTTTGACTGGCAAAATGACCCCTCTTGTTCTGCAGGGAGGAGGCCACTGTGCCTTGACAGTGTAATCATGTAAGCCTGTCTGCTTACAGCAAAGAGGGCAGCAAGGATCATCTTGAAAAACTACCCACTGTCTTCTGAGGCAGCTCGAGTCATATCCTCCCTTAATGCATCAATGCAACGCATTTACACAGCATGACTGAAGCGTGAGCATGGCTAAAATACTAGCTAGTAGGGGAAGGCAGGGTATGCTGGGGTGGGCCTTGTAGTTTTGCAAGGCACTTGGTCTGGAAGATGAGATGGAAACAGAAACGAACGGCTGGAAGTGTCTTCAGGGTATCATGGAGACCAGCCCGCTCTGCTGTCCTGTGGGAGGACGTCAGTCTGGCTGTCCCTGGTCTCTGCAAACTTCCTTGTCTCCTCCGTTAGCCTCATGCAGGGCTAGCGATCCTTATTTTAGAAGCATCCCCTAATGCTCGCCCTACCTGGTCATTGTTGGGGATGTTCCAGTTGCGTCTTCCCCCACTCCCATGGGCCATGGGACAGCTGGAGTAAACTGATCACCCGCTCTTTTGCTAAGGCTGGCAAGAGGGACCCCAATGCAGGCTATAGCCGTGTTCCGGATAATAAACATTTAGAGAAAAGAGAGACAGAGCCCACATGTGTCCCTTCTCTGTTATGCTGCTGCCTGGTGTTTACCCCGACTTGCCTCTGTGTGCTTAGTTTCTTTCTTCTTAATGAAGTCCTCTTTTTTATTTTTTTTGATTTCACCTTTACTTATTTCAGACTATTTTGCTAGCGTCTTTTTCATCCTAAATTCTAGCCCTGTACTTCCCAAGCTTAGGTCTCCTCTTTGGATCACACACAATAATTTTAAAGCGTATTATCTTTGTTATCGTTGTGGTTTTCAAGAGAAGTGTTTGGACTTGGACCAGCTTCCTACAGGACCCCAGACAAGAAATCCTCCCTATTTTGACAATGAAATGTGAATAAATACTCTTTGAGTATGATTTTCCCACCAATTTTGCATCTGCATCACGGGGGTTTCCCCTAATCTGTATTTAGTTAGGATGTCATGTGAGACCATGTCAAAAGCTTTGCTAAAGTCAAGATATATCACATCTGAAGCTCCCTCCCCGCCTCCCATTCACAAGGCCAGTTACTCTGTCAGAGAAAGAAATTAGACTGGTTTGACAAGACTTGTTTTTAACAAATTGGTTGGTTTTTATCACTTTATTATTCTCCAGATGCTTAGAAACTGCTTAATGATTTGTTTGAGGGTCTTTCGGGATATGGAAATCAGTCTGTCTCTGCTTCTAGGCTCCGGGTCTGTCAAACACAGACATTATATTTGCCTTCTCCAGTCCTCCAACACATCCCTGCTGGCCCGGCCACTGCGAGTCCCCGCGGTGGCAAGGCTGAGTTTCAGCAGACACTGCTAACTCAAACACACACAACTCATCGGAGCAGCGTAACCCTTCTCCTCTCCTTATGGCCTCTGCTTCTCTCCCTTGTTTTTATTAGTTATGAAAATTAGAAATGAAAGGAAAAAAATATGTTTCAGCCTCCTCTCTCTCCTTTTTTAGCAATAAACCTTTGTTTTCGTCTGTATTCTCATCCTTTTAAGAGGGCCTGAACTTCAGCCATAACTTAACCTTTGCTCATTGCCCTGGCTTATGAGTGGGGGGGGGAAAAAATAAGGCCATTCCTGTGTTGAAGGATTTGTCTGGTAGGTGGAGACGCCAGCTGGTTGTGTGGCAGGAGGGACAGCAGCAACACAACGTTAAGGATTTGCTCCAGCAGGTTCCTCCACCTCCTCCTTTTCAGTAGCAACAATGACGATGTTACTCGGTCCCTTAAGAGCTTATGGGGAATTTCAGGTCCTACATCGTCAAGGCATCTCTCAAGACTGAAATCCGAGTTCAAACTTGTAGCTGCGGAATAAACCCCAGGGCGCATTCGCTCTCGGCAGGGCAGCGGGATGTGCCAAGCCCCGACAGCCCAGCCTGATGCAGCCGTGGGCACAGCACAGCCCGGGGCCAGTTTGAGAGCAGCACCCCTGGTCCTTGCAGCGCTGAGGCCAAGGTGACACCCCTCGGAGGGGTTAACGAGCTAATGCTTCGTACCCCTGCTGCTGCTGCATCTCCTGATCTGGGCTGCATCCCTCTAGCTCCTCAGTGCGTCAGTCGTGTGTGTGTGAATTATGCTGTCTGCTTCACAGGGGCCTTGAGGAGCGTGGGTGCATCGGGATCCCTGGATGAAAGAGGCCTTAGAAATGCAAAGGAGGAATATTCCCCATTAGCAAGTGTAGAGTGGAAAAGACGACGCAGCAGGAAAAGGCTGGAGTGAAAAAGACAGCACGGATGAGAGCGGTAGTAGAAACACCCATCACGGAGCAGATAATGCAGGTGGATAAGCGAGGATAAAGCCGCCTGTTACAATTCATTAATGCAGCAAAGCCATAACACATCAGCTCTGTACCAGAAAGAAAATAATGAACACATTTCATACAAACAAAATGAAAAGTGTCTGGGAGAGCTCATCCGCTCATCCCACCCTGAGCTCCCGCTGCCTCTGCCCAGGTGCCTGCGGTTTTCCCGGCGCGGTGACGGGTGACACGTCTTCTTTGCTTCTTGATGGCCCCAGGGTTTGCAGCAGTTGCTGACTCCTACACCGGGTGGTGATGGAGTTTGGATTCTAACCTGCAAGTATTGTGTGACAGTCTGGTGTTTGGGGTGACGGGATGCAAAACTGGGGGATGGAGATGAGTTCACAGCTAAATCAGCCACTTTCTTGGCTCTGGGTAAGTCTGTCCTGTCCCTTGGTTTCTCTTTTCAGTGGTGCCCAATGTTGCCCCAGGACAAGGGGCAACAGGCACTCATCTCAACATGAGGAGGAACTTCTTTGCTGTGAGGGTGGCAGAGCCCTGGCACAGGCTGCCCAGAGAGGTGGGGGAGTCTCCGTCTCTGGAGACATTCCAAACCCGCCTGGACGCGTTCCTGTGCCACCTGCTGTGGGTGACCCTGCTCTGGCAGGGGGTTGGACTGGGTGATCTCCAGAGGTCCCTTCCCACCCCTGCCAGTCTGTGATGCTGCGATTCTCCAGACAAGATATCTCGTAATGTTCACCAGCTCACAAGGACATCAGGAGTGACTCCAGCCGTGGCTGTGAGGTGGTCTGATATCCACAGGCAGAGCATTGTGGTTCCTCTCCCGCAGATGTGCGATGGAGACACAAAAGGGCTGAATCCTTCAAGGCAGTCAGGACTCTCATCTCTGTTCAGTAAATCCCCTTGGCATGCTCTGGGTGTCAGGTGCTGCTGAATTTTGCTGGATCAATAGAAAAGGGTCCAGCACTTCGCAGGATTAGACCCGTTGCATGCTCAGCAAAGTCATACAGGTTATCCATGGCAAAGCAAGGACATGAGTCTCAATCTGACAAGGCCCATTTCTGAGCCTGAAGATGCTCTTTGCTGCTACGTAAAGATTTCTTATAATCTGTAGCTAAGCATCTCTTTGATGACAGCATTCGATTCTGCTTTTCTTTGCAACTCATCCAACACTGTGAAATGGCCTTTATCACACTTGGCTATCTCCTGTTAATAAAGCGCCAGGAATTCATTAAGCACAAGGACTGCGTGGGGTCAGGATGACAAGGAGAAACTCCACCACAAGAGGAAGTCAAGAGGCTGAAGCTTGGCAGCGCCGCTCGCAGCAGCAGCGGGGAGCATCGACCATCGCCTGCGGCGAGACCCGGCGTCGCTCGGGGCCACTGGGAAGGATGCGGGATCCTTCAGAGCCTTCAGGAGCATTCGCTGTTGCAAGCAAGCCGAGGGCTGGGTTTCAGTGCTCCGCAGGCTGGGGATTTGCCGGGAAGTGCTCGCGCAGCTTTGGCCTTCTGTAAAGGTTTTCGTGGTTTGATCGCGTAGGCTGGGCAGCGAGCGGCGGGGCCGGCGTCGCGCTGCACGTCCGCAGGGGGTGTTTGCATTCCCAGGAGCGGAGAGTAAAACCTCTCCCTGTAAAATTAAAGCATGTCTTTTAAAGAGCAAAGCTAAAAATGGCTAATCCTGCCGCAGCAGTGGTGACGGACGCTTTCCAGCTCCATGAAAAGACTGTCTTGCCGGAGCCGTTTCCAATTACATCCCCCTCCATGTCCCCCTAGCCCAGGCTTTCCCCTGCGGAGCAGCCGTGGCTCCCCAGACCCCGCTTACCTCAGTCCCCCCACTTCATAAAGCATCTGCCAGCTCATGTGTACCACCCCCCAGAGCAAAACGAGGGAATTTAGGCCAAGACACCTATTCTCACCACCGTTTTCAGGCTTTTGGCAGCAGCACGATGCTTCTGTTGTCCAGTTGTCCAAAAGACCTTCACAATAAATATCATAGAAGCCATTTGAGCTACAGGCATCATTAAGAAGTTCATTGCTTGCACACAATGACTGCTGTCTGATTTCACAGTTACCGCAGTGTTTTATTAAGTTTGAAACAGAGAACAATTTGGCGGTAATTTGTGATTTCGAAAAGGAATAGTTTTTGCTTTAAAGGATGAGACTCAAGCTGCTCGAGAGCAGTTAAGGAACTGCCAGCTCTGGAAGTTTTTACGAACTGGTTAAGCAGCCCCTCAGATCTGTGATTTATACCTTGTTTGAGCTGCTCTTTCAAGAATATGAACAAAAAGTCTAAAGCACGTTTGGTAATTAAATTTCTCAGACTAGAAACCCCCAGAGAGTCTTATAAAAATGGACAATTTCACGATAGAACTAGCTGGCCACAAGCAGCACCATTCTGAACATTAAAATTTTCAAAAGCAATGAAAAACTCTCGGTATCTCAGGTTTGGGGGATTCAGCATTTTCTAAGAATTTAAGACCTTTCAGGTTGGGCTGCAATAATCTGAATTTTCCAACCCACTTGGGAGACTCCTGGCATTTATCCCATCCCATCCATGCTGTTCCTGGCTTTATGGCATCGTGCCAAGGCAGAAGATAAACCAAGTCAACGGATCTGAGTTAACAAATTAACACGGATTTGTCGAAAGAGTTTGAAAGAGAAATCAGAAAAGGCTGGGAGGAATAAAAGAGAAAAACCTCCAAAACAAATCAACAGCCTCAAAGCTAACTCATTTCTCTTACCACGTGACCAAATTATCTCCTAATAACTCCACAAACCTTAGGAATGGAGTGAAATCACAGCCAAGCACTCGGGCGCGGGAGCACGCTGTGCTGCTTAATGAATTCCTATTGTTCTTTACCTGCTTTGTTCCTGGGCCACTGTGCTGGCATGTTCCTGGTGGTTGAAGACAGGCCACTGTATTAAACTTACTGGAAGGTGTGGAGGCACCCACAGTGGCTGCAAATAGTTTGTAAATCACCCCAGAGAGGGGCAGTGGCAGGGGCCAGTTCTCTTTCTTCCATCTGCCTTTCCGAGCTTCATCTACGCTGGTAAACGGGACAGGGACAAGGAGAGGGAAACGGCATTTCTTGAGTGTGATCTGTCAACGAGTAGACTTTACAATCGTCAACGTGCTTCCGGGCATGGTACTGGCCTGTACCAACAAGTCCCAGGTGATGCCTGGGCACAGCTTGAGGCAAGGGGCCTCAAACAAGGGGCCTCAAGAATCTTTTCTGCCATCTATTTGCTGGCAACCCAAATGTTTGCTGGGAACGATATTGGGGCCATTTTAGCAGTTTAGCAGCATAGACAGCCCTATGCAAGGGCACAGGCCCATGCTTGAGAATTGCCAAGTGGCTAGTGTAAATGTACTCATAGGCTATTTACGATTGCCGACTCTACAAACGTTGTAAAGGAGACTCCATCTCTGTCACCGCCTCTGCAAAGAGCCCTTTGATGGTGCTATGTGTCCAGCACAGCTCCGGTGAAATTTACTTCTAGGGTCCAAAGCCAAGGTTAGCAGAACTAATGGAAGCCTGTCACTAGACTATAGTAGCCTTTACATCAGGCAGTTGGCCCCGTATGAACGGGAGAGGTTTTCTCTGGTTGCCTAATGCAGAGCGGTGGCAGTTGTAGCAGTGCTGAGTGCTGTAGTACCATGAGATCCTGGCTGGTTTGAAGCCCCTGGTGGCCTTGATGTAGTGGGAACGTCTTGCTCAGCCTTCATCCACGATCTCTGCTCTCCCCACGGGGCTGGCTTTCATGATGTGATTGCTGCCCGTGGGATGCTAAGCTAGAAAGTCCTTCAGATCTGTCTCCTGCCGATCACTTGGCAGCAAACGGACAGTAGCTTCTGCTCACTCTGAAGGTGGATCTGAGCTCCTGCCTGAAGTAGGACTTGTATATTCTGTGTTTATTCCATGCCCGGCACCTGAAAGCCGTCGGCATCCCTGCGAGCCTTACCTGGCCCACACACTGCCAGCACCGCTTCCAAGCGCCACAAGGGCAGTGCAGGTGTAAGGACCACCCCTGGAGGATACTGGTTCTTCCTTCTCTGCTCAGTGAAGGTAAAATGCAACCTCTGTCGCTGTGTTGCGAGGAGCGTAGGAAGGATTCTGCCTGTCTGGATGCTCTAGTTAATCAGATTTTGTTCAGTTCCCTCATCTTGGCTTTGAGCTGTGCATTAGTTCACGATCAAGAGCTGCACCAGAGAAGGCTGATGTTTTCCCTTCCCTCCTGCCAGGCGGGGAAAGCAATGCAAGAGGGTTTGGAAAGCCACTGCTGAGTGATCTTGTTCTTAATTGCGCTCCGCGGGCTGGATTCGTAAAAGCAGGCTGACACATCGGGTTGTTCCTGCTTGTTTTTCTGCTGAGTTCATTTAGAAGCAGGGGCTCCCATCTTTGTACTGAAGAAACATCATTTG
Organism: Sterna hirundo; assembly: GCA_009819605.1. Taxonomy (NCBI): domain Eukaryota; kingdom Metazoa; phylum Chordata; class Aves; order Charadriiformes; family Laridae; genus Sterna; species Sterna hirundo. Next base: position 6,368,690 of record CM020452.1, on the reverse strand, counting down.
TTGGCCTTGCTGCTGCCACTAGTGATTGCTTCAGGCACAGGGGAGGGAGGGAACGCCAGAAAACCAAACCCAGACACAGGGTGGCTTTTATTCACACAGAGAATAAATAGCAGAGGCAGGAACCAGGACCCATACACACATGCGTGTGTGTGTGTAAGACCCACAGCTGCAGAGATCACAGTGGCTGGTGTCACTGCAAAGCTCAGCCTCTGGGTATCGTGAACCCCAAGAGGGACGAAGGGCTTTTGCTTCCCAGAGGTTCAACAGCAGCGAGGAAAAATGCGCCGGCCTAAATGCGCTCAAGCAAAAGGATGTCCCTGGGCATGGACATCCAGCTCTTGTTTGTCCTTGTGAATGAATCTGCTGCTACGACCTTCCGACCAACATGTGTTTCTCGCCAGCACAACCAGGGCAGGAAATCTCAGGGTATATCCAGTTTTATCACTGTGGGGGTTGTTTATTTCTAGCCTTTTTACACCTACTATTAAAAATGCATCTACAGTTGTTGTCTTGTTCAACATTGGCATTAATGCTGGTTTGCCTGGAGCTTCTTTGTGCTTTAGGTCCATCCATACCACAGTTTGATGTTTGTTCCCCCAAAACCCAGTGGCCCCCCACTGGCAGTCAACTTGCGCGCAATCTGCAACACTGCTGAAAGAAAGGAGCGAAATCAGAATCCAAAACTAAAATGCATTTATCGCCATGAGGACGCTGGGTCTCATTTCCCCCATCCTGCAAGTCTCTAGCCTAAACTTTCACCCCAGGCCTGCATCAAAGAGCATCTCTGTCCTGACAAGGGTCTCATACCTTGGAGCAGGGATGGATGGGTGATGGCTAGCACTTTGGGATTATGGCTAGCTGTTGACTCTGACACTTTCTCAGCCATTCATCGCGGAATATGTTGTGTCAGCCAGCTGCTCTCCACACTATGAAAATGTATATTATTCCTACAAATTGCTTTCCCAGGAGGCTTCATATGAATATGCATTTTCCCTGCTCTCCCTTACTTAAATCGAGGATATCTCTATCCATCCCTTCCCAGACCTCTTGTTAATGCTTCTTTCGATAACTCCACTGCTAATATGCATTTATGTTCGCAGCAATGCAGGGCAACATGTACGCAGGAGTTAGGGGCAATTTGCATCCTGCCTAATTATCCCTGCACTGCTGGAGAAGCCTGATTCTGCGCTCCTGATTCTGACGAGTGGGATGGGGGACAACTGGTACGTGCCAAATGCAGTCTTAAATATTCTCCTGGGGAACAGACTGCTTCATGCTAAGTGAAAAATTCAGAAGAAACAATAAAAATACTTGACAGTATTAAGGAAACCTGAAACCCAGCTCGGGCCTTTGGGTTTAACCCTGTCTTTGCTGCATATGGTTTTGGAACCGTGGGCAAATGATGTGGTGTCTCTGCCCCCTTCCTCCTACCCTACCGCTGCCCGATGGAAGTACGTCTGCTGCTGCAGGAGAAGGTGCACAGGCACTGCAGTCACCTGAGAGCTGACCGGGACATCAGGATTTCCATCTATTAACATAAACAAATATTCAGGACTGTGTGACGTCTAGGTGAAAATAGGTGTGTTGTCATAAGAAGGGAAAACTTGAAAATTTTTGCATGTTGTGTTTTAATTTAGGCACCTTGAGAGCTCCTGGTGAGGCTGAACACCGAAAAAGGAGTCAGAGCTCCCACATGTTACTCCGGGCTTTTAACATAGAATCACAGAATGGTTTGGGTTGGAAAAGACCTTAAAGATCACCTAGTTCCAGCCCCCCTGCCCTGGGCAGGGACACCTCCCACCAGCCCAGGTTGCTCCAAGCCCCGTCCAACCTGGCCTTGAACCCCTCCAGGGATGGGGCAGCCACAGCTTCTCTGGGCAACCTGGGCCAGGGGCTCACCACCCTCACAGGAAAGAATTTCTTCCTGATATCCAATCTAAATCTCCCCTCCTTCAGTTTGAAACCATTACCCCTTGTCCTATCATTACACTCTCTGATCAAGAGTCCTTCCCCATCCTTCCTGTAGGACCCTTCAGGTACTGGAAGGGGCTGTGAGGTCTCCTCAGAGCCTTCTCCCCTCCAATGCCATCCACCTTTCTTGGGAGTGGGGATTTTGCTAGCTGGGTGAAATGCAAGTGAATGCAAGTGTTGGTAATTCTCCTTCTCTACCCTTTGCTTGCTGGACCGCATTCCCACCATGAAAAGCGAGTGAGCAATCCTGCCCGGTGCTGAGCTGCAAATGGTGGTGCGAGGCAGAGGATGGATGGGTGCCTGCTTGGTCCAAAGGGGCCTGGAATTGTTTGGCACCTCTGGAGAGTCAGGTGGTGATCTGTAGTGGGAGATAAAGAGAAATGAATAAGATCCATTTGTGTTTCGGGGGGACCATTGCCTCCCGAGAGGCTGAGCCAGGGCAGGAATACAAATGTCTCCTCTCTGTTGGCAAAAGGTTTTTGGATTATAAAGAAGCGGCACCATGTGCCTGTCCATGGAGGTGGAACATCTGCACAGCCTGACGCAACTCCCCGTGCTGCCAAAGACCTAGTTATAAAGCATGTTTCTAGCCGCATTATCATTATTTATACATTTGCTGAAGAAACAGAGATGATCTCGCTTGCAAATGGCTTAAAGAATGTGTTTTATTTTAGAGGAGGCAGGGACATAAATAGCCCCCATTATGTTGAGATGCTGTAAGTAGGACTGAGATAAGGCTCGCATGGAGCTGATTTTTCTGGAGAGTTTGTGCAGAGATCAATTATGCTCCCGCTTTCTTAAAAAAACACAATAAATTGTGGCCTGGGGTGTGATTTGGCTCTGTTCCTAAGACTGTTTATATCCAAGGACACAAGAGGCTCCTGAGTATGTAACAGCTTGAAATCTAAGTATGCAGGTCTGCTCTCGCTAGCTGAGGAGGGCTACGTCTAGGAGTGTGTTCAAAGACAAGGAGAAAACGTGGGTTTCAGGGGACTGTGACAATTCGCAGTGTGGCGGTCACAGAGGGGACTTACTGCTGCTCGGTGCTGTACAAACACAGAACAAAATCAGCATCTCTGCCTCAAGGTTTGCCGTATCCTGCTCAATGCAGTGCACTGATGGTACCGATGTCTTTTCCTCTGCCTTTGCTGGTTGGTGTCTTCTGAAAAGTGCAAAATGCTTCGAAATTTGATGGTACGAGCTGTACTCCTGGGTCACCCACTGCCTGTACCCTTCCGTGCTGGGGTTTCTGTCTGTGTGGGATATCTCTCTGCCTCTCAGTCAGCTGAGAGAAGTCAGAGAACTCAAATGGGTAAAGACCATTCGGGGTGAAAATTTTGGGGTGAAGAAATTTGGGGTGAAAGTTTGTAAGAAGACGAGAGGCTTTGCTGAGATGCGTCCAAAATGTACCTACTCCAGTACCGAGTCCAGCATGGCCACAGGAGAGGGGTAGGGAACAAGCTGGGAATGCGACAAGTTTAGCCAGGAACCACCAAGAAAAAGCATGAATTGAGTGTAACTTCCAGGTGCTGCAGGATTAATGAGTTTTATCTGTTCTCAGCCCTCAACTGTGATGGCTGAAGGGTGTCGTCATTACATGGGAGCAGACAGGAATTTCTTCTTGGGTCGGACAGGACTACCCAGTCACCAAATCCATCCCTGCTCTCAACCAAAGTATCCAGATATGAATGCCACCCATCCCAGATAACCTCTCCCCACTCTCCACCCATGCGCTTAGAGAAACTTAAGATATAGCACTGATTTTTCCAACTAAATCTCTTTTCTAAGAGTTTTCACAATCCCAGGATCATTGTGATCTTGATTCTATAGTTTCTATAGACTCTGTGATTCTATGATTGTGATGTTTAGCGCTGGGCTGAGATGCTACAGAGCGCAGTGCCCGATACAGTGTGTAAATACAAACGAATACATTGAAAAGGCAGAGCTTAGGGAAAGTTAACGATTTCATTAAATTACCTTTAAAAGCTATGCTATTTGTCAGGTGTCAGGAGCACGCTAATATTAGTGGTGACGTGAACGGTAATGATGGCCTGATCCTGTGGTGGGAGCAGCGTTATTTTTAGCCTGATTAGTCCTACTTTAGATTTTAACCTAGTTACCAGATGTAGATAAAAACAAAATGAACACGATCTGGTCCCTGCAGCGCGATGTCCTCGGGCTCAGGCGCAGGCTGCTTTCAAGAGCAAATGAAATGTGATGAACAGTGTACAAGAGAGGACGTAAGAAGATTGGATTTGTTTTAATGGTTTTCTATAAATACCCTCTCTGGTTGCTAAATGCAAGCTATTATTCTTGTGCTGGCCCCCAAAAGCCTCAGATGGCCCCTTCTACCCACGGCGACGGGGTACCCAGGGATCAGGCAGTGCTCCCACGTGCCATGGGACCATCAGCATGGGTTTCTGCGTGGTTTGGGGCTGCTCCTGCTGGGCTTTGGGTTCGAGTGACTAATTGCGTGATGACAATTTGGAGCATGCATGACTTCAGGGACGTGGGTTCTTCCCCAATGATTTCTGGGCTTTTTCATTTAGTTTCATACTTGTATCTCTTGACTGCAGGTTGAGTTGGTGCCTCTCGCTAGAGCAGTTCAGAGGATGCCCAGCACCGTGATCGCACCCTGGCAGCTTCCCGAAACATCATGTGGGAGTACTTCCCTTGCTCATCCCGAGGGGATCACTGCTGGCCGCCGTAACAGGGTCTAAAGACTGTAGCAGATGCGATCTGGCTGCCCTAACGCCGAGTAAAAAGCAAAATGCTCCTTGGAGCTAGAGAAAGAAAAGGCTGTTTCCATCACCCTGCCACTCCTTATGCTATCAGACAGAGGCTGTCACGGCCGATAAACATTTCCTCCCAGCACAGGGCCCTGACGGGACTGTTGAGTGATTTTTGCTGCATCCATTGAAAAGGGCTGTGCCGAGCAATGCCCGCCTCACGCCTGCGTTCGAGACCCCTGTCCGGCCACGCAGCCAAAGGGCGATGGAAACAATTCGTGTGAAAAGACAGAGCAGGGACATGTCCCCATGTCCTCATATCCCCATCCCTCTGGAGGGGTGGCTGGAAGGAGCACAGTGGAGGGAAGAAGAAGAACCTACCCATTAGACTTGATTAAAAACAACAGCTGAATAACAACATTTACCTGTCTGTAGAGCAGGTGAAGCTCTGCTTGGCTCTGTTCCTGCCCAAGATTTACCTTGTGACCTTCTATCATTCCTTGCCGCTCTCTGCCTCAGTTTCCTTAACTGTTAGAGTTATTTAACAGCGCTTACGGGAACACAGAATGAGAAAAAAAATAACTTAATATCCTATAGTAGGAGCTGGCCAACATGTACAAGCTGACTTTTACAGGAGGGTCTCCAATAACCCTTTTCCACGAAAATTACAAATTGTTTTCACTTTTCTCATGGAAGAATAAAATTGGCCACAAAAAGACCATCAGCTGCTGAAAAGTGACGATGTTTCCTTCAGGTTTTGGTCCCTTCCCTCCGCCCTGTTGCCCTTTCCATTGGCAGACAGAAGGGAGGTCGGAGAAGAGTGAGCACGGGGATGCGCGGGTCGGGATGTTTTGTTTTATTTCACACACGCTCTTAGATGTGGCAATCAAAAGAACATGCATTCCCAAAGCTTTTCTTTGGAAAAAAAAATAGTTGTTTTTCATTAAAAAACCCAGCTTTGATTGAAAACTTCCCTCTAGTTCACATCATCGCTCCTGCCCATCCGTTGTGTTTGCATTCGGGTAACAGCATCGTTTCTGCTTCCTTTTTGACGTAACCGCTTCTTTCCCCTTAGAAACGACCAGATGGCATCAAAGCCCCCACCCCCGCTGGCCGGCGGCTGGGCTGTGACGGGGCTGGCACCAACTGCTTCCGAAAGGGACGTAGAACGCAGCGCTGCATCCGTTACGCCGGGCAGATGGGGAACGTTGTCCCCCGTCCTCCTCATTAAGCTTCATCCCCGTTGCTACGGGCTTCTTCTCCCAGGAGGGAGATGGTGACGTGACTTGAATCCGCTATTGCGCCATGGGATAAGCTCCTAATGAAGGGAGCAGATAGTTTTCACGTGACGATGCGGGCCAGGAAAACCCTACCTTGACCCCGTGACTCGCATGCAAAGCCACTTGTTGCACTGTACTCGTTAGGAGTTAATTAGCTCTGATGAGGAAAACACCTTTGTTTCTTGTCAGTGAAGAAAAAGCCTAGGAGCTGGGCTGCAGAAAGCCCTGAAGCACAAGGTTCAATATCCATAACGTTGCTTCTGGACTGTGTTTTTCTTCTTCTTGACATTTTTCTTCTTACTCATTGAGTATTAAGTGACCTATTAAATTCACTTTGAAATTAATAATAAGATCACGACTCTAATGCGATCTGCCTCACCAGCGTCAGGCTTGGCACTGATGGGATCTGTGCTGATGTTTCCCCTTCTTTCTTCCTTTCTTCTTATTAACTGCAAGTGGCCAAAAAAAAAAAAAAGCAAGACAAAAAAAAAAAAAAAGCAAAGCAAGATACTTTTGAATTTAAACTCCATGAAGGTAGTTGTGTTCAGGACTAAAATCTCCCTGCATCCTGTCGGCCACCGTGGAAATGCTCCTGACATCCAAACTCCAGCAGCAGTGGAAACATTCACTGCAGATTTAGGCTGCGATTTTTCACTCCCCTTGAATGTTAATGGCTCCTGGACACGTCATTCTTTTGGGACCTTTTCATACCGGCCTGAATTAGGGTGTGCTGGGCTTTGGTTGGCTGGGTGTCAGAGTTTCCTCGCAGTGGCTCTGTGCCCCGGGTGGAGCAGCACAGCAGGGCTGGGTGATGGGGTATAAACGTCCAGAGCTGATGGGGGACCTTCATAGAACCATAGAATCGTTTAGGTTGAGAGAGACCTTTAAGATTATCACGTTAATGCAGCACTGCCAAGTTACCACTAAACCATGTCCCTCAGCACCATGTCTACACGTCTTTTACATACGTTCAGGGGTGGTGACTCCATCACTGCCCTGGGCAGCCGGTTCCAAGAAGAAATTTCTCCTAATACCCATCCTAAACCTTCCCTGGTGTAACTTGAGGCCGTTTCCTCTTGTCCTATTGCCTGTTCCTTGGGAGAAGAGACCAACCCCCCCTGGCTACCCCCTCCTTTCACGGAGTTGTAGAGAACAATCAGGGCATCACCCTGCCCGGCGTGCCCAAGGGAGCGCATCATCTCCCTGCTCTCTCCACAGACTGGGTCTCAGAATCTCCTGCAAAGAGAAAACACTGGACAAGGCTGCTAAGAAACAAGAGGTGGTTTATATTTTTTTAATGTTTTTTTGTTTTCAGAGGATCTGGGTACCGACAGATACTGTGGCTGTGCTTCCCCAGCCTGACTGATCCAATCCGTGGCGCCTGGGAGATCTCACAAGGACACACAAACATGCTTGCATTATGGTTACATAAATTTTCCTGAATTATTTAACGACCGAGGACCGCAGCCCTTCCTGGTGCGGAGAGCACAGCCCTCCCGGTGCACGAGCAGGGGCTTCCCACTGAGCCTGTGCCTGCCTCACCTTGGGGTGTAAATGCTCCGTGGTGCACATACAGCCCTCCCTTTTGGGAGGAAAGTCCAGAGAGACAGAGAAGTGGGCATCCCTCAAAGGCATTGCGCATCCCCACGGCTTCCTGAGTGCTGGCTCCAGGGGTTTATGCTGCACTAGGCAGGGAGAAGCTGTGCCTCCCTTCACTCCTGATGGTTCTGGCAGAAATTCAGGAGCAGCTTTGGAGCCGGTGGTGCTCTGGTTGCAGGATTTAAGCCAGGGGTTAAGGTGCAGAAAACACCAAGTTCCCTCACCCTGATCATCCCTGCAGGGCTCAGAGAGGAGCCCTGATTTTAGTCGTAGGCGATGGTGAGCAAAGGGAGATGCAGCACCTCTGAGAGCAGAAGCCATCTACCCCAGCTTCCCTTGCCTTCCCCTTGGACCAGCCTGTCTCCCTTCTCCTACCCTCAACTACCTTCAACCATTCCTGTTCAAGAGCTTCTACGGGTGGGAGATTTCCAGCAGCAGGACCTTCCCCTGGGGCTCCACTGGTTACAGGTAGAGCAGACGTTCACTGAATTCTCAGAAACGGGCTATTCCACCCCTTCTTTTTTTTTTTTTTAATTTCCTCTTATTTACTAGAGACTTTAAGGGCCACTGGTTAAGTTATCTGGGGAAAGGGGAAGAAAAAAAACTGGTTTAGAAGGAGAAACCCTGCAGATTCACCCCTTTCATCATTTTCTCCGAGACTGACAGGTAATTTATGTCCAGGCAGAGTGTTGAGATGTTGCCAGGGCAACTCACCTTTCTCACAAAGGCTGCCACCTTAGAAATGGAGCTGACAAAAAGGAAGGCAGGGAAGGATTCTGCAAAGTTTTGGAGCAGTTGAGCAGCGTTGTCTGTGTCCTTTCGTTGCTGGAACAATCAGGGGCTGATCTTTGGATTATTTGTCAAAGCCACAGGAAGCAGAGAGGAAAGATCCTTATCTGGGCTGAGATACAGCAGACATCAGTAGGTCCAGACATCGAGTGCTGCAGTCGGCCTGGATTCCTATGAATGAGGGTGCAAGCGGCGGATCGCAGGTTTCTGTTCCTCTGCATCTTATCTGGGCTGCTGCGTGCAGGACCCCTCAGAAATCCATGTTCCAGCTTTCCTCGCAAGGAAACCCCAGTGTAAGAGATGAGGTGCTTTAAGTGAGTAAAACACTTCTGGGAAGTGATGATAGTAATCTTGGTAAAAGCCATATTAATTAGCGCGGAGGAATTCCCCCGGGGCTGCACAAACCCAGAATAACTAAAGAGCTTAACGCATTTGTGCGGGGCAACAGGTGGATTTAGGGGCAGAGGCGATGAGGTGGTGCTGGCCAGCTCTGCGGTTACCCTGCTGCTCTCAAGTCTTCAGTGAGCTTTTTATCACAAGAACATTGGAAAATGGGTTGGGAAGACCCACATAGGTAGGACTCTGAAGCAGCTGCCTGTGGAAGGAAGAAGACGATCACAACTTCCATTTCTGTAACTCTCCACCGCTTTTTCCTTCCTCCAGCTTGTAAGGACTTTGAAAGACAGTGATTTCCTGCATAGTTAGGAATCACTGTCTGGACACTTCGGATTTAATATGTGTCGTGGTTTTGGCCGGATTGGCCAAGCAGAAGGACAGATGGCCCTGCCCCCCACCCCGCTCCTCAGAGAGGAGAGGAAGAGATAAGGAGATTTGCGAGTTTAGATAAAGAACTAAACTACTTTAATGAAAATAATAATAAATAAGAAAACAGCAAATAATAATAGAATTATAAAAATTTTTTTAAAAAGTATATCATATATACAAAACCATATCCAGCTCCCAGGATGACGATCGCATCACCAGCAGACACAGGGAAAGCCCCAGACTGGAGTCAGCGACAGGACAGGAGCTGAATTCTGAAACTAGAGTCAGGAATGCTTGGATCGGGATCAAAGGCAGACGAACAGACAGGGTCCTCCTCAGACATTGGCCATTGAAGGAAAAGCGAGCCAGAGCCCCCTTTGCCCCTTTGATCCCTCAGCTTTTACACTGAGCGGGATGCAGATGGGATGGAACATCCTGTTGGTCAGTTTGGGGTCACCTGTCCCGTCCGCTCCTCCCTGCAGGTGGGACCCCTCTGCACTTCTCCGCTTCCCACCCTCCAACGGGGCAAACAGCGAAGTGAGCCGCCCTTGGTGGTTATGGCAATAAGTCTGAGCAAGAGCCTCTGTGCGCACCGTTCCTTGGTGTAATCAGGTCTTATCACTCTGAGAGTGAACAGTTTCTGAACAATATGCTGTTAATTTCAGCCTTTAGTCAGTTAGAAGAGGCCCAGCTAAAAAGTAAAATTACGAATCAGAAAACTGGTTCTGTTTTACCTCAAACCAGGACACTACGTGTCAGGGATTTCTCTCTGTGGGTCAGCTTTGCAATCTGTATCTACTGATATCTGGCCAGTGCCGAGCGAGTCATGGAGGAGAAACGTCCCATTCCCCAGCAGTGACCAGATGTGCGGGGGAGCCTCGTGCAGGCGTGGAGCTAAACCCAGGCTCCTGCTGCCGCAAGAGGAAGGGCAAGTTCCACCGACCTGACACCTCCCTGCAGCCTGAACACATCCTTTCTAAAAGAGAGCCTGCTGATTGCTTTTCTCCCCATCCACGCTTATAACACTAAGGTGCCCAGCGCAAGGTGTGAAAATAACCCCAGCAAAAATTTCCCAAAGCTTTCTTAAAATAATTTTGCTCGTGCGTGTGTGGGAATTCCGATGTGGGAATAAACATGTTGTTGGCATTTGTTGGGCCGCATCCCCACGGTCGTTTAGTAGCGATCTCCCTAACGCAGGGTGGACTCGATGATCTTAAAGGTCGTTTCCAACCATGAAGATTCTGTGATTTTGTGATTCTGTGTACGAGCAGCGCCAGCCCCTACACACACTCGGCCCCAGTGCAGCGCGGCGAGACCAAAGCCCTCGTTTTCTCCTTCTGTGTTATCCGCCCCCTCAATCCACCTCCCGCCTCCGCGGGGAACCCGCAGCTATTTCCGTGAGTCCCTGGAAAGATTAAACCGGTGAGCGCGTACGTCGGCAGAGGCAGTCGCAACCAAGCCGAGCACTTGTTGCTGCCTTCGTGAGTGCAGGAGAAAAGACAAGAAAGGAAATCGGGGCGGCAGAGGCAGGATGGGATGAAAACACATGGAAAAGGTTACTGAAGAAGGGACCCTTGGGCTCTGTATCCCTGTTTTTTTGTTTCAGGGCTGGGAGATCGCCGCTGTCTGCGTTGCTTCTGTTGCTGATGTGGCTGCGGGTCGCTGTTGAGATTAAAATGTTGGGCACATCCTTGAAGGACAGAGGAGCCATTTCTACCTCTCAGCTGGAGGAAAGGAGGAGGACAAAAAACAGCCCAGGAGTTGGAAAATCTGCTGGTAAATACTAATTGTTCCTCCTCCTTTTACTTCTCTGCTTTCGAACTTCACTCTAGGTCTTTTGTTAATAAACCATGCGAGTACCAGCCCAGAGCAGCAACGTGAGCGGTACAACAGGCGCGGGGGCCTTGTGAGCTCCATCCCTGTGTTTGACATTAACTCACCCCGTGACCTCTGCTGAGACATTTCACCTCTCTGCCCTCCAGGCTTGCCGAGCCCGGTGATGGATTTCAGCTGCAGGGATGAAATGATGTTTGCAAGGAGTCTCTAGTATGCAAAAACAAGTTGTTTCGTTGCTGGAGTGGGGGGAAAAAAATCATAACCCTGATCTGACCTTCTTTCTATCCCTTCTTCGGAGTCATCTTGGAGTTCATGCCCCTGTGCAGCCTCCCACATCCTCTGTTGTTTAGAAGGAGCATTTTGAGTTCCCACTTGCCCTGGGTGCTGAGCTGCTTTTCACCCTGTAACCTTTAAGCGAGGTTCTGCCCTTCCACAGGATTCAGTTTCTTTGCTTGTAAAACCGGGGGCAAAGATTTGTGAAGGTGGGGATGGATTTCCAGCCCCTCCGGTGATGTGAGGGAGCTTCCCCCTATGGAGCTAGCACTTCCCTGTTTCATCAATATCTTTGCAAAGATAAGGATCTATTAATGACAGTAATAAGTCACATATAAAGACTCAGAGAGAGTAGTGAGTTAATATTTTAACTCTCTTCTTTACAGCAGAAAACTCTCTGGAGGCCATTCAGTGTTAATTGCTGGGGATTAGGGTGACTGCACTTCAGAGAGATCCATCTTCTATTGGAAAATGCAGGGTTGCTTGTATTTTTTTTTTTTTTTTAAATAAAATCTTTCATCACTTATTTCAGTGATATTTTCTGGAGAAATTGAAAACTGATGTTCTCATTTCAAATAAATTACATCTTTTTTTTTATTTTAAAGTCATTAACTATGGGCTTCTATATGATTGTGGAATATGAAGGTTAATATTCAGGTGTATATTTGCAAATCTGAATATATAAATATATAACACCATCCATCTTACATGGATTTTTAATATTAGGAATGACATTTTATATACAAGCACAGCCTTGCAGTGACACAACTGAAGACATTTATCTAGTCACAGCTACAACATTGGATCTGCTCTACAGAAACCCTTCTGAGCAGATATTTGTATAACCTGTTCCTGAAAACCTCTAGGAACTGAGATTTTGCAATCAATCAGCTGCACAACCTATGTCAGTGCTGTGCCATTATTACTATTAGAAAGGCTTTCGTAATGCCTATATAAATATTCCTTGATGGAGGTGAACCCATTATTCTCGTCCTGTCTCCAAAGGTGATGGGCAATGGCACACTCCTTTCCTTTCATTGTTTTCGTATTTGCAGATGATTATTTTGGTGTTCTTGGTCAATTTTCCCTAGATTAGACAGCCCCAGCTCATCCAGTTCTTCCCTAAATTGGGTTTTCTTGCTGCTGTCCTCAGGTTGGCTACATCCTCTCTGGGTCCATCCATGAACTCTCATCTTCAGCTGACACCTTTCCCGGCTGAACAAATCAAGAAGGTTCCTCCCATACCTTCCTACAACTCTCCCTGTATACACCAGGAGATCTTCTTCTGCTGATGCTGACTCTGTGCAATCCACCGTCACTCCCTGGTTCTCTTCCGCAGAGCAGAAACTAGCCATTTCCTTCCTGAGATAGTATTTCAATTATTATAGTATCTAAGTATTACAGTATTTCAATTATTAATGCTGTCTTTAGCTAATTGTGTACACCCGCATTTGTAGCTTCCTCCACTCCTAAGCTAAATACTCTCCAGTTCATAATCAGAGTCAGCAACGAACACCTCAAATAGCACCAGGTCCAAGGTGGGTCCCTGCTCCACCTCAGACAGCACAAAGAATTGTTGGCTACTCTGAACAGTCTTTTTTAAGTGTTTTGGGCTCATTAAGTAGCCCGTCGTGTCTCTCCACCTTGCCTCTGAGCGTAGAATGTGGGACAACATCCAAAGCATCACAAAAGCCCATCCTTCTCCCTTATACACAAAGCCTGTGACCCTCTCATGAGAGGAGATTGGATTGTTCTTGACAAATCTCTTCTGGCTGTGATTCATCTCCTTGTTATCCTCTAGAGGTTTACAAAGGACCGGTTTGATTGTCTGTGTGTATTGGGTCTGAACCAGGTAACTGATATATGGTCGTGGGGTCTCCCTTTCCCCACATGCAGGCGCAAGGCTTGTCCTTTTCCAGCCTGCTGGGACGTCACCCCCTGTCCATGCGTCCTTGACAAGAGTCACACCAGCTATGACCCTGCATCGTTTCTGCCAGCAAGTGCTCCAGACGTTACCAAGCGAGGTCCACCTGAAAGTACGCATTGAAATATTCCCCAGCTCACTCACTTTTTCCCCTTGCTGTGGCACAAGCACATTCTCTGCCGTTACCAACACTCACGTGCAGCCCAGCCAAACACTGCTTGCCTGTGTCGGACTCTGCAAACATGGCACTGTGCACGTTACCCGCCCTGCCTGTCCCCATCTGTGCCTCTCCATTGAAGAGTGCACCAGCCGCTTATTTCATCTCCCCCTTATCAATTAACGTACTTACAGACTCATTTCTTGTTCCTCTTTTATGTTCCTTACAGCCAGTCTATCATTTCATGCCTTGATCGTCCTGTTGTGAATGTCGCATCGTTCGGGCGGGGAGTGTTTTCTCTTCCCCTGATGCTCGCCCCTCACTCGCTGCCAGGGAGCTGCCCGGCATCCCTGCCGCCGATGTTCTGCCTCGTGGGGGGAAAGCGGGGTGTGCGTCCCTTTGTGTGCAATGTCTCATAAATTTCCTTCTGATCTGGATTGAAGAAAAGTTCCCCAAAAATGGGATTTCTCATAGGATGGAAATCACAGAATCACAGAATGGTTTGGGTTGGAAGGGAACTTAAAGCCCACCCAGTGCCACCCCCTGCCCTGGGCAGGGACACCTCCCACCAGCCCAGGTTGCTCCAAGCCCCGTCCAACCTGGCCTTGAACCCCTCCAGGGATGGGGCAGCCACTGCTTCTCTGGGCAACCTGGGCTGGTGTCTCATCACCTTCAGAGTGAAAAATTTCTTCCTTCCCATTGCTAAACGCTGCCTTTTGTTAGTATCAATGATGGGGAGTCAAGAAAGAGAAAAATACAGCCCTTCTGCTCCCATTTCCAGAGATCTTCTGGGTCCCCCTCAAGTGGCATTTGTGCCTTATTTTAATGGGCCCATGTTCCACCAAAGTCAAATGAGTTCTTGAACCATTGACCTTAATGGGATTTTGTGTTGTCAGAATAATAGGCAAAGATTATTGCTTATATTATATTGTGCACATGGATAATGTGAATAAAATGACTGCTGATCCAACTTGCAGGATTACAGCATTGTTCTGCAAGAGCTCCGGGTAACCAAAGTGTGGAACAATCTTGCCATAAAAAGAAATACAGTGGTTACATATGAAACAGCAATAGGTAATTTTATGACCATTAATAACCTTTGATGCTGTGCAAACTAAGACTATGATAAGGGTAATGAAACCTCATGCTTCAGGACATAAGAACACTTGCAAGGGAGGAGGAACGAATTTGCTTTTGCCCGTTGAACAACTGGCTAAGCACATTACGAGTGCTTTTGCCCTTTCTCTGAAGCTTCAGGCCTTATCTGCACTTTGGGATGGAGGATGCTGGAACCCAACGGAAAATGTTTGGGTCAGATGTGGAATTTTACTACCTGAAACAGTGCTTATCACTGTGTTAAATCCCATAAAAATAAATGGGATGTCTGCTCCATTAAGCTTATTGATTCTTTGGCCCCAAAGAGTAATGGAGTTGGTGTGCGATCTGAAGAGAAAAGGGCAAAGTTCTCTGTCTAGGACCAGGCCATAAAAATCATATGAACGTGAACCAGATTAGGACTGGCTGCCTTTGTTTCTGATACAGCACTATCAGCTACGAATTTACCCACCAAAACTTACGAGGAAAATTAAGGTCCTGAAGGACTGATTAAGTTTCATGAAGTATTTTATTTGCTAAAGATACACGCGGAATGACAGAATGAGCCCTAAATACCACCCAAAAGAAGCTGTGCAAACAGGATACCATATGTTATTAATTCCCGGTGGGTACAGCCTGGTTCTGGAATAAGAACATCCAAATTCCCCACAGGAAATTTAAGTGGATTACGCTAGTTCAGGATAGGGATTTTAATTTCAAATGTGTTTTGCTGTAAAATTCACTCCCATCTTAATCCAGTTTAACCACAGCACTAAATGTGAAATGCAGACTTTATGCTGGCAGTTCACTCACCCTGAAACTTGAAGGTACATGAAATGAGTTCTGCAGTAGAGAAAACAACCTGATGTCCCCCAAAATAAGTGCCCGTTCCAGCATCTTAAGAGCGAGATGTTGGAGATTAAATTTGTAATGTCCCATGTAATTTCTGATGTGTGAAACACGGGGTTCAGATGCTGCACCTGTGTCATGATGGTCAATGGAGGTAGATAAAGTTGAGATTAGACAAAACCTTGAGAGCAGTAATAAAACAGCTCCACATCTGCCCCAGAAGAACAGCCAGCCAGAATATTTTGACCCAATTCCTTTTTCCTTGAAACAAAATGCTTTGTTCCAGCTGAAACGTATGATGAGAACATTTTCTTATCATGTTTCTAAGGGGAAGGTTTCTGAAGTCCAGGGCGAATTTTTCTGCCCTCTCCAGAGAAGCATGGGGCTCTGAATTGAAATCTTGGCCTTTTGGATTCCAAGACAGAAGCTCTGACACCATTACTTTTACCGAAAAAGGCTTCCTTTCATTCCAGTGCAGAATTAAATGAGGTTCATAAACTGTAGTAGTCCCAAAACTTTGTTTTCAGTGAACTCTAACTGGGAAATGAATTCAGTGGTTCATGGATGATCTAACCAACTTGCTAGGACATTTAGACGAGCCAGCCCAGGTCCTCTTACAGTGCCTGGAGCACTGTAGGAGCTGCTAAATGTCCTTCTTTGAAAGGCAGAGGATCAGGAGAGAAAGTAAAAGATAGTTTGCTGAAAATCTCTTCCCATCTGGAGAGCCCCTATGTATGGATGGTCCTTGGTTGAAATACCTTTGAGCAGAAGGAGGTCTTGTGCGGGGCCTTTGCTATACGGAGGGTAACGCAGCAGCACAAGGCCCTTATTGAGGTACTGCTCGGATTGAAGGAGCTGGGACTGTTCAGTTTGAGGAAGAGGAGGCTGAGGGGAGACCTCATCAGTCTCTACAACTACTTGAAAGGACGTTGTAGAGAGGTTGGTGCTGGTCTCTTCTCACAGGTAATTAGCGATAGAACAAGAGGCAATGGGTTCAAGCTGCAGCAGGGGAGGTTTAGGCTGGACATTAGGAAACAAATCTTCACAGAAAGAGCGGTCAGACACTGGAATAGGCTGCCCAGGGAGGTGGTGGAGTCACCGTCCCTGAATGTGTTTAGGAGTTGCTTAGGTGTGGTGCTAGGGAATATGGTGTAGGGGAGAACTTTGTAGAGTGGGGTTGGTGGTTGGACCTGATGATCCCAAGGGTCTTTTCCAGCCTGAATGATTCTGTGATTCTGTGATTCTATGATTCTAAAGGCAGAAGAAAGTCCACACTGAAAGTAAGATGGCTTTATGTATGCTTTAGGTCAGAGTCTTCAGGGCATTTTCATATTGTCCTTGTACAAGATAACTCACTGCAGTAAATGAAGTCTAATGACTTTTCTAGGAGAACAATAGTTTTAATGAAGCAGCTTTGCCTTTGTTTCATAAGCAGTGTAATTCTAAGAAGGCATTGAGCTAAACGTTTTTGGGCATTGGAATATTTAATTTATGAGTGTAATGTAGGACATGCCACTGAAATGATTTCTAATTAGGATGAAGTGTAAGAAGTAAATCTGATTAGAATTAAGACCTCCAGCAGTTTGGGTGTTTGCCTTTGGCTTGGTGCAGAGCCGCTCTGCTGAGTTCCTGCAGGGCTCCCAGACAACGTGGCTGATATCAAACCCTTCCCTTTCTGAACCCGATGGGTGGCCAGCCTGGCAGGGCAAATGTGCCCTTTATAAGAATTGAAGCAGATATCTCTAGAATAACAATGGGCTATGCAAAAAAAAATAAAAATAAAAATAAGATCTCTGGGAGAAGGGAGTCAGTTGAACTGAATAGATGGTAGCGTAATTAAAGGTAGCTCCCGAGGGCCCCGACTCCAGGCAAGTATGGGATGAGCAGTCGGTGGGGTTGGCTATGCTACCGTGGAAGATAGAATCATGGAATCATAGAATCATAGAATGGTGTAGGTTGGAAGGGATCTTCAAGATCATCGACTCCAACCATTAACCTGACATTGTCAAAACCACCACTAAACCATAGGACCATAGAAGGTGATTGAGAGATGGAGCAGTGCAGGCACCATACTGCCTCATGAACTGTTATTCCCCAGCTGTTTCTGCAGCAGTGCAAGATCCAAATGAGAGTCACCGATCAGGACTGTAGGATTGCTCAGTGACCTCAGGACACTGCTCCAGGGATTGGTGAGAGACCCCATGGAGAGCAGGAGACCATGAGAATGTTCCATCACATGAATGCTACGTCCAGAAAAGAGCAGATGGAGGAGGTCCATTGAAAGGATTTGGATGTTCTTTGGTGCTTAAATACCTCAGCCCTGGCATTTCAGCCTTTTTAGGTGCAGAATGCATCTGACTGACAGTAAAAGGAGTGGAGAACAGCGTAAAAACATGGGGAGAGATCTTAAAAATGCAGAAAGAAGTTAGCTGCTCGTTCCCTGCTACAAGTATAAAGATACTAACCCTGCTGTGAGCATCTCTGTAAATCCACCTGCAGAAACCAGAGGGAAGGGAAAGTGCCGACGGTTGACCATAGAGGCTGAGATCCTCGTCTCCATACACCTCTCCATAGAGCTGCATCTTTACAGTCCTGCAGACCTCGGGCAGAAGCTTTGTACAAGGGGGTAGGAGTCAAGTCAACATCACAGGCAGCCCTGATTCCTCTGCTGGAAGAAATGTCTTGCTCAGCGGTTTGGCTCACGGGCTAACCAAAACCCAATAGCCCTGAGGATGGGCATACTTTGGAGTAATTAGTGGAAACCAGGAGCCAGCACCTTGCCGGACATGTAGGGGTGGGCCCTTGAGAATATGATGCTCCAGTTTTTAGGGGACACATTGTCACTCTTGACTTTTAGGGAGCCTTAGCCTGTTTCCCAAGAGGACTTGCATTCGTCAGCCAAATTTACATGGCTAAAATCACCTTCCCTTGAACTGAAGGCAAGAGGCTGTTTTGTGCTCCCTAGACACACATGCGACCCCGCTCCTTTCCTCCCCCACTCTTTGCCTGCTTTCCAAGTAAACTGCCTTTATAGCAAGATTCATCCTGTTTAAATATTAAATAGCAAAGCCATATAAATTAATGGTGCTGTTTTAATACCCTCCGTTAAAGCCAGGCCTATCAGCAATGACAAATTGTCTCATTATGGGACATTAATTTCTTGTAATTTATTTTAGTGAGTGAAGGTAAATTTATGGTTCCCTTTTCCCTGGGGCATGTAGAGACCCAGCTACCAGGTCAGAGAGAGGTCACTAAGCCCCAGAAGAACTGAGCTAAATGTTTTGCGAGGCAGGGAAGGAAGGGAGGAGGAAATTAATTTGTGCAACCAAGAGTCAGTGCAAGACCAGCAATGGCGAGACCAGCAACGAGCCCTCCAGTCCCCAGCTCTCTCCCATGGTGGTTTCCATCTCCATCTGCCAGGTGAAAGTCTCCGCAACCACTGCATCTCCCCAAGCGTTAAACTGCCACGGACATCTCTGTGCAATGCAATTGGAAAACCTCAGCCCTGGTGGAGGCACACTCTTGGGGCACCCGTCTGCAGCATCATCCTAAACTCTCTGGATGTGAAAACTAGGGGTTTGGTGTCTTTCTCAGCCCAACTTGCTCGAACACATACAGTGACATGGTGGAAGACAGAAGGGATCTGGGTTACCTGCCTTCCTGGATGTTGTTTGCCATTCCGCTGGCTGGGGGCTGCCGTGCCACCGAGGGTTTCAGCGTGACACGTGGTACAAGGAGCGCCAGCCCTGGAAATCAGAGCCAGGATCTGTGTCTGAGCAAGAGCTCAAACTGAAATGACTGAAATTTTCAACAGGGCCAGTAGCATCTGACAACTGGAAATGTCTCTTTGACCCGTCAGATGAAGGGGATGTGTGGGGACTTTTCTCTCCCTTTGCTGGCCGTGCAGTTTTCACAGCTAACACAGCACATTTTCAACTATATCTATATATATATGTGGAGTAAATAAATTATGCATGACGGGAATATATTTTTTTTTCCTTAAATCCATTATAAATGCCGTTATTACATTTGAATCCTTGATGAGCTGTGCACTGCACAAAACTCATTTAGTGGCTCCTTGATTCCCAAATCAGCGTGCAGAGGCTGCTCAGACCCAGGCTGGACTTGACCCACTGAGAAAGTAATAGAATCGCAGCTAACGTTTCTGGGGCATCTCCTGTCTCACAGGGCTGACAGAGTGGTTTATAACCCAGCGCTGATATTTTCACACCTGGATGCATAGATCCAGCCCTAGAGATCCCAAATGAGTGTGGTTAGTCATGAGCTGCTCAGAAAACGACTTTTTTTTTTGTGGCTGGGGAACAGAAGTTTTATTTACAGTTTGGAAATCAAGTTGCAGCAGCCCCAGTGAGGGCTGTAAGTGGGTTACTGTGATTGCAGGTCGGTCTGGCCCTTCCTTCTCCCCACATCGGAAAGTGGGTCTTCCCATCCCAAAAGAGATCTAAAGAAACCGAGGAAGAGAGTTCGGCATTTGGCAGGGGAGATGCATTAGTCATGCTACATGTTTGCAGAAGGAGAAATTGGATGTTGCATTGGGGAAAAAATCTTGGTGAAATTCTGCATGGGGCAGGGAGGCCCCTGAGCACGAGTGCAAGCAGGATTTCTGCTTTTAAACAGACTTGTGGATGGCAAGTGGATACCCCCACACACCCCTCATCGTCTGCAGAGACTTTCCGCTCCTCGAATACCGTTTTCCCGGCCTGAAGAATGAGAGATATTTTCAGCACTGCCCTGATATTTGCACCACTGACCTCCACCATTCACCCCGCTCCAAGTAAGGATGTTCCTGCTATGGAGGGGAATGTGTGAGGGGCTGGAAGGAGGTGTACCATCCCCGAGCAGCTGTGCCTGGAAGTGGCTGCAAGGCGTGCAGATCCGTGAAATCATTTCCCTTGCAGTAAACTGTGAGCATTGAGTCCTGATCTGCCTTTTTTAAAAAAATAAAGAAAACCAAAACGCCAGCAGCATGCACACGCTCACTGGAGGGAAAACACTTTTCACATCATTGCACGGCTACCTGCTTCCACAAGATGTAATTTCCCTTGCAATTGCCTTCTGCTACATTAGACTTCGCTGAAGACACGGCCCGCTGCTATTCTTCAAAGCACAGCTTGGGTTTCCTAGTCAAATAGCCAGCTGCCCTAGCGAAAGGAAAAGCTTCGCCGCAGGGTAATGACCAGGCTTGGGCATTTCCCTGCAACACGGAGGCGGCTGGGAACAGGGCAGGTCCGTTCGGCCGTGCCAGGGATAGGCTGTTGTGCCATGGGCCCCCGGGTACAGGGATGCTCCCATAGCAAAGGCAGATGGCATCTTTCTGCCACTAATCATTCTGGGACAGAGGAGAGGAGCTGTTTTCTGCCACAGGGCACAGAGGAAAAGCGTGGCGGCGGGCGGGGGCGGGCTGGTGGAGCCCTCGCGACAAGGATAGCACTGAACTGGAGCTGCTGAGATGAGGGATGGGGTCTCGTTTCTGCTTTAGCACAACCCAGCAAGTCACCGGGGGTTTGGTAAGGGATTGTACCTTGCCAGTTGCCTCCTGGATGTAGGACGTCTATCTTTGGTTTATCCTTCTTTGGTGAAGTGAAAAGTAAGATAAGTTACCTTGCACTTGCATGTGCACCGTATCTCCATACCTCAGCCAGGCTGGGGTAAATTCTTCAAACTTGAGAGCTCAAAGGAAACCCCAGATACAACTCCGCAGTAGCTTTTTGCTATATATCTTGTTCCAAAATGCAAGCAAGTAAATGAATGTCAACACATGGCTGTTGTCTGAGGCTCAGAGGATGGTGTAAGGGTCATGCAAGGCTACTGGCCCCTCCTTGGTCCCTCAGCAACCGTCTGTTTACCAGTGTCAGGAGGTGGCAGCTGCTCTCCCTGCAGTGCTGCCGGCTTCACACCCCTCCCCGTCGCTGCTGCACTCTGGCGAGAGTCCTGCCCTGGAGATACGGGGTGGCAGGGGTTTGCTCCATCACGCTGGAGCGATCCAAGTCTACCACACCCCTGAGTAACACCTTGGACTTTCTGACTCCTGGCTATGTCAGCATCGGCAAGCGGAAAAGCAGGGACAAGGAGAGTTAAAAATCCATGTACGGCACCCGGCACAAGGACGTCATGCCCTTTTGGGGGTGCAGTAACACAGGGGACTGGACCCCAGGCTTCCCAACCTCCTACCTCCTGCCCTTTCCACTCAGCCATAGCACCTGCCTACCGCTGTGCTGTGGGATGCTGCGCAGCAGCACTGCAGGACGATTAGGACGGGAAGGACAGTAATGGCGTATCCGGATGAAATGACAAAAGCTATTTAAGATGCCAGGTTTCCAGGTGAGGAGAGGAACCGCAGCTCTCTGGGCTTCCCCCGGAGTGATCGGCACTTCTGACACAGGGTTGCAAGAAGGGTGGGGAAAATTTACCAACGTCATGGCTTGAACAGGACAGCAGGGAGCCTGGTCCTGCTTTCACGTGAACGGCCTCTCTAACCATCAGCTTTGGGTCCAGCCATCGGGAAGACAGCAGCCTTCCCGAGTGGGACGCGGAATATCCTCCATCTCCTCCTCTGCAGAAGGGCAGTGTGGCACCTTCCCCCTTTCTAAAGTGTCCTGAGACAGACAGAGGTTCAGCCATATATAAGAGCTCATTGCTGTCCTTGGCTCCAGGTTGTTCTAGGAAGTGGGCCAGCACATGGAGAAGTCAGCAGAAAGGCTCCTGGCAGCTTCAGCAGAGCGGTGATGTTCTGGGAGATGTGCTCCCCATGGGAAATGCACCGTGCTGGGCCTAGGGCTGACTTACGTCCGATAACCCCCGCTGACTCCCGCAGAGCTCTGCCAGCCTGCTCTACCTGAGGATGTCACCCAGAAGCCAAGAGACCTCAGGAATGTGGTTTCCTTTGAAAAGCAGAGCCAGTCCTTCAAGTAGCGCATGCCTCAGCACAAAAACTGGGTGCCCAGTGCAAGGAATTAAAATAACCCCGGTAAAAATTGTTGCTTGGTTTAATTGCCGAGCCCCCCTCCGAAAGGTCCTTTCCCTGCGACTGCTGGAAGGAGAGAAGCTCATCTGTGTAGCTGGCAGAACATAATCTCAATAACGCCGCTAACGTGCTGTGTAATCGCAGGCAGCCGTGCAGGTAGCTGTGGCCAGGAGGAACGCTTGTCCCTGAAGGGTCAGGGATTTAGAAATCTCTCTCTCTCAATATAAAGCTGGAAAAAGAGCGCGGAGCACAAGTGTCCTGATTTACACGCAGAGCGATGTATGAATAGCAGTGTTGGATTGGCTTCAGGGGTCTCACTGAAGGTTTTCAAGCTTTCCTTTGTTCCCAGGAGCACTCTCTGTCTTGAAATCTGTCTCCCTTTCCCTGTGACACAGAGGGGTGAGGTTTGCTGTTGCTCTGACGTCTCCCAGCTGCTCTGCGCTGCCTCCGAGCTGGGAGCAGAGATCTGTGCCCATGCTCAGAGCGGGTGTTCTATGGGTTTTGTTGCAGACCGCAACCAATTCCAGGCACCGCTTTTCCACCAAAAACCTCTCTGTTGCAATGCTGATCTTTTTTTTTTATCTTTTTTTTTTTTTTTCTTTTTAAATATGCGTCAGCTGCTTTTTACAGAGGAGAAAAGAAAACAATGGCTCTCTGCTGGTGACAGGGGACACCTGGAGAAAGTGCTGGCTTTGACTTTTTGGCATCTCTAGGCTGGACTTCTGCATAGAGATCCCAGATTAGGTGTCCTTAGAGCCACAGCAGCTGAAACAGGCAACCTGCTCTAGAGACTTTATTTTGATTTTTCAAAGCCTTTCTTTTAACCCTTAAATCGTCACCTTGGACTGCAATTGTCTCCTTTCCATGTGGGAAAGAAACGGATTAGAACATCATGGCAAGATAAATGAAGAATAAATTAAAATTTGGTTGTAAGCAACATGAAAAGTAAGTTGTTTGGGTTTAGGCTGCTTGTAGCTCTTTTCATAATTAAAAATAAATCATTTATAGGGTATGTAACAAAGCTGGAGGCCCAAGAAGTATTATTTCCTCCTTACTCACTCTGTACTTGTGGAGGTCCTCCAACTTTTAGATAACTCACGTTTGATTCTCCTTGGGGAGAGAGTCTGTGATCTGAATGCATTTGTCCTTCTCCAGGGAAGAAGCCAGTTGTGGACTGGGATGCTCTTAGACATGACTTACACGCTGGGATGTTTAATGACAAAGGGATTGACTTCGGCCTGGTGCTGGGTGGCCCCAGGGGAATGGAGCCAAACAGCCTGAAATGACACTACGATGTGGTGAAAAATGCTACTCTTGCCTCAATTATCCCTTTGGTGCCCTTGCAATATCGCTAAAAGTCACCAGAAGGAGCAGAGGCCAGGCTTCCTGCGTCAGCACCCTGATTGCAGAGCTCTGATTTTCACTCCAAGTACATCTTTCATTCATAACCCAACTACATGCCCCCACAGAACTAGAGATTTGATGAGTTTGTGTCCTCTGATTGCAAGAACCGAGACCAGGGGGGAAAAAAAAACAGCCCACCACCCCCTCCAAAAAAAACACCCTAATGACAAACCAAAAGAAAAAAAAAACCTCAAAGAAAAAACCAAAAACTCAAAGATGCAGAGAATCTTTCCTCCCCCCAGCCCTGAAGTCACTGATGCTCAGTACGTTACCCTGGGAGGTCTGTGAGTGTGATATCGAGCTACGAATTCACATCCAGGATGGTCATGCTGTTGCCCTTTTGTGCTGTCAGAGCCGGGGATGAGTTTGGGAGGTCTCTGCTTGCCTCGAGACAGCGATGGGCGTCTCCAAGAGAACCTGGTCCTGTCTGTGCCCTTGCCGGGAGCAGAGCCGGTGAGGACTGATTAAGCTGGGAACACAGAGGTCTGCGTATGCAACAGGACTTTCCCCCTCCAGCAGCCAAGAATGAAAAATGAATGTGTTTGCTAGCTGTGTTGCCCTGGGCAATTGATATTTCAGTCTCCGAGGCTCTTGGGCACGTGCAATTTTCACAGTCAGTTAAAAATAAAAACCGGTTCATCGCAGCGACTTTCCACGAGGGCCGTAACAGTGGGGCTTGTTCTGCCTCTGCACTACCCTGCTCCTGGCAAGGGAAAGGGTTAAAAGCCGGCACCACCACAGCCCACAGCCCATCAATGGCAGTTTTAAAGTCATTGCTCTCAGTGACGTTGAGTCCCGGTTTATGAGGTGGGGAATGCAGCCAAACAGCCTGAAATGCCATTAGGATGGGGGGCGAGAGCAGAGAGGAGGGGGGACAGGGGACTCAAAAGCAAACAAATACTGTTGCGTTGATTTAATTTCTCCTGGACTTCCAAAGGTCTTGCCATTATTCACTGTCATGCTTCACCTCCTGTCAGTTAGCCCCAGATGAGAGCCTGGGAGCTCGAACAATTAATCACAGCGGTATGTCAAGGTGCTGACGGCCCGTGGCAGGGCCAGCCGGCAGAGGGAGGGATGCTCTGGAGCAGGGAGCGAAGGTCTGGTTCAAGGCTTGCCCTCTTGAGGAGCTTTTATGCTGTGCAAACGTGGTGCTGCTTTTAAACAAATAACCTTCCCGGAGCAGATAAAAGCTCGTCACGCCTCAGCCACTGCAGAGCTGTCCCTCTGCAGGGGATGTTTATTCCCCCCTGTGGTGGTTTAACCTCAGCCAGCAACCAGGACCACGCAGGACCCAGGAGCGCTCAGCCGCTTGCTCACTTCCCAGTTGTGGTGGGGGAGACAATCACAGAATCGCCTAGGTTGGAAGGGACCTTTCAGATCCTCTAGTCCAACCACCAACCAGAAGAGTAAAAGGGAAGAAAAAATTGTGGGTTGAGATATAGATAGTTTAGTAGGTAGAGCAAAAGACGCACACACAAGCAAAGCAAAATACGGAATTCATTCACTGCTTCCCATCAGCAGGCGAGTATTCAGCCGTCTCCAAGAAAGCAGGGTTCTATCACGCATAACGGTTACTTGGGAAGACAAACACCATCACTCCGAACATCCGCCACTTCCTTCTTCTTCCCCCAACTTTACATACACAGCATGACATCCCACGGGTCAGTTGGGGTCAGCTGTCCAGGCTGTGTCCCCTCCCAGCTTCTTGTGCCCCCCAGCCTACTCTCCAGCAGGGTGGTGTGAGGAGCAGAAAAGAGCCTTGACAGCTCGGCAGCAACCGAAACCACCAGTGCTCTATCAGGCTATTCCCATCCCAAATCCAAAACACAGCACTACACCAGCTGCTGGTAAAAAAGTTAACTCTGTCCCAACTGAAACCGTGACAACCTCCAGCGCCTTTGCAGTGCTGCAGACGGGACTAGGCTGCAGGTTGTTGCCCTCTCCAAAGCGTTCCAGACAGACCTAAAGCTGACAGGTTGCCCTGCGCCCAGGGTCTGGTGCGGGGCTTTGGAACATTGCCAGGTAAGGAAGTACCTTGATTTCCAAAACTTGAAGTTGAGGGAAGTAGGCAGCAGCGCTCGGCAGGGCATGGGAGCCCTCTATGTTAGTTAAAATCTATGATGGCACCATCTGTGACGCATGCTTTGTGGCCCAGAAATGGCAAGGGCAGCCTCAGGCTGCTGCATTTCGATCCCCCCTCTGCTACTTGCCAGTTGGGTGTTATTTAGCAAGTTGCAGTGTTCTCGTGCCTCAGTTTCCCCAGCACAATAGGGATAGTGACTTACCTTGGCCCCTGCTCCCAGAGTTAGGCATGGAAAAGGCAATTTAAGAACTCTTTGCTTGCTGGCTCCAACATCCACCTTTCCAGGACGCTCCACAGCCAGACAGCAAAATGTTGCTCACTGTTTCACCCACCGTGCTGGGCTGTGGAAATCACAGAATGGCCTTTTTGCCTTCCTTCCAACCCCAAATGGCAAAGAGGGGATGGATAAACAAAAATGCCCTTTCATCGAACTTCTCCCTCAAGCCAGATGACTGTGTCTGTAAGCACATAGCCCCCACATCAACATACCTTAGGTTGAGTTCCCGTTCCCTAATCGCTGACAAATGCTGTACAAAGCACTGGAGAATCGATAGGTCCTGACCCAGGGACGTTATATCCTCAGGGGTCAACCCGTCTGTGACAGGTCTGAGACCCTGAGAGCGTGGAAACCCCGAGATGTGCCAGATGTTACAGGCACTTGGGGTATTCCAAGACCTTGTATAAATTTAACCCATGTCATATGTATCCGCGCAGGGCTCAGGGGAAAACCCAAGGCTAAAACTGCTGACGGGGATAATTAGTGTTAATCCCAGTTAAGTTGGCACGTCTGGAGACGACTCAGTGACCAGCTGGGACCAATATCGGTGTGCTTTCATCTGAACTGGAGGGACAAGGCTGAGCGAGGGGGAACCATCAAGGGACCTGCAGCTCTCAGGAATTTTATACACATTAAGATTTTGTTGCAGCACTTGGGAATATTTTGAAGACAGTAACTTGATTTCTCAAACTAGAAATTAAGTTGGTATCACAGCCAGCTTATCATGTCTGGGAAACTGCAGGGAGAACATAGACATGGCACGCACCGTCCTTCTGGCTCTCATCTCCTCCCATGGGAAATCGTGCGATCTGGGAGGGCTGGAAAGTTCCCCAAATGGAAAGCTTAGTGCACTGAGGCGATGGAGAGCTTCGGAGAGAAACACGCAGAGTTTCAGGGCTGGTTGGGAATTTAGGCTGAGGATTTTGCAGATGATCGGGAGGGTGGTTCAGAGGCGCAGGCTCAGGTCTCCAGAGCCTCTTCTGGTGCCCTTGGAAATCTCAGCTTTGCTCTGGAAATCTGGATCACGCGATGCATTTTTCACAAGATTAATTGCTCCCCTCAGAAATATCAGAGCTGTTTCTCCTGTGATATTTTGCCTCTTTGCTTCTTAATTTTTCAGAAAGCGGTTTCCAGATTCTCGCCACGAAGCAGCTGCCCTCCGTGGTTGAGTTTTGAAGACAAGGTCTCAACTTGGTGCGCTTTGTCCATCTGCCTCACTTGTGACTATCTCAGTTCCTTCTCCTTAGCAGGGGGAACGTCAGATGTGATATATGCCGAGCGCAGCTGTATGTATTTCATCTCGGGTTAGTCCTAAGGCCAGCTCGGATCTCTCGCTTTCTGCGAGACGGTTTGCCTGTGCAGGGCTGCTGCAGTTTGCCGAAGGGCCGTGCAACACCTCTCCAATTGCCATAGCAACACGGAGCAAAACAGGTGGCAGGTTGGTCCGGGTCTGCAGGAACGGGGACAAAAAATATAGAAATGAAGGTGAAAGCAATTCTGCCTGAGCAACGCCCTTGCAGCAAGAAGAACAAGAGCCTCTTCCATCCACTCAGCTGGAGCAGACTGTTTTTCCTCGCCTCTTGTTCAAAGAAAATGAAAAAGCAGTGCAAATCTGGTGGATGCTCCGCCTGAGCGTCACTGCTGGCTCTGACCTCCTCCTTGACCTTGACTCAGCCAAGTGGCGTCTTGGTGTCTTGTCCCATTGCATCAAGTCCCATTTCCCTTCTTTCCTTTTCTACCTCAGATATTATGGGCCCTAAACACCTCCCCCTGCCATGCAGGTATTTAAGGTTAGATCTTCAGCTAAGGGAAATCAAACAGTCCACAAATTCCCTGACAACAATTCAGCTTTTACCCCCATGCCTACTTTTAAGTCAGCTGCTTCTGCTGAAGTTTCCTGACTTTTGGGGGTAATTTCTGTGTGAACCAAATCCCTCCATGCTCCAGTTCAGGTTTAATTTCAGCCTTACCCTTCCATGGAGTTACCATTTGCTGTGTAGCAACCTTCAAAAAACCTGACAGCTGAATTTAGCTGGAAACAGGTGGGATTTGGAGGTGGAATTCATGCCTTTTGCATAAACTGTACACTTCTGCGATCTTCTTCGAAAATAAGTTGGTATTTCCAATTTATAAACCTCTGCCTGGAATCTCCAATTTGGCAGGTGTCAGCTCCTCTTCTGCAGAATTCAAAAAAGACTTGTTGATTCAAAGGGACGCTGTGCCATCATTGATCCAGTTTTATCGATGGGACAGCAAAATTGCAACAAGGTAGAAAAACACCCAAAAAAACCCAACCGAGGGAGTGCTGCAGTGCCTGGGCAGAAATTCCATGGGCACAACAGATCACATCATGGAGTGGCGGAAAAAGTAGCACTAAATGACAAAAAGACTCCCTCAGCTAGGGAGAAAACATCACATTTTTCACAGAAATTGTTTGAATGTCTTAAAAGTGAAGTAAAAAATAAAATGAAGTCAAGCATCACTCCTACTTAAAGGAAGTCCCTTTATTAAGGGGAATATAAAGCATTTTGGGACGACATAAAAATTATTCATTTCCGATTGTTCTAGTTGCTTACCAAAGTAAGAGTTCTTTGTTTGGTGACTGTTATTTGTGCTGTTCATGCTCTTCTGTACAAGCTGGGTGCCATGTGTTTACTTGGTATTAATTTGTGCAGAAAGTATTTTAACTAGAAAGTTCTTCTTTGCGAGCTGAAGAATTTTTTTCCATACTGAAGGGGAAAAAAGGACCCCGAATTCTGTTGACAGATGTAATAGAGGCAAAGGAATGTCAAACACAGAGCTGAATAATCCTCAGTCCATCTCTAGAAATTTAAGGGAATTTAACTAGTATATTGGCATTATGGGCTTTGTGAAATTCACAGCCAGAAAAGGAAGTTTAATTTGTCGGCTATGAAAAAGTTCAGAACTATTTCCAATTAAATTCTCTGCTATTTCTGCCAAAATGCTTCGCTCCAGGAGTGTGATGGATTTATAGACACTCTTTTAGAAAGACTCTTCAAAAAAAAACCCCCAAAAAACAGCCTTCCAAAAAAAATCCAAAACCCTGAACAGAGAGCCCGGCTCTCCAGCCTCCTCCTGCGCTCACCTTGGGAAACAAACACGTTGCTCGCACTGCTTTGAGTCTCCCAGCAGCACAGAAAGCAGCCTGAGATCATCCTGCATAAACACAGACCACAACATCTCATCTCCTGATGGGCGTCCAGCCCGTAATTACAGGTTGAGCTACAACATAGCTTTGCAAAAGCTGCCCTGTCTGGATTTAAGGATTTCAAGGGATGCAGATACCACCGTATCTCCCGGTAATCGCTTCTGATGCTTAATTACCTTCCCCGTTGAGACCTTGCTCTGCTGGCATGATTTGTCTGGAGATGCAGTTTGCCGTGCTGTTAAGGATGGGGATCAGCTCCATGTTCAGGTACCCACATTTGGGTGTCTGGACGTGGGCAGCTTCGATATCTTTATGTGTCCAGCTCCCGGTGTGGTCAGTGCAGACTTCTCCGTATAGCCCTTGGACTCTGTTTTCCCTCTCTTTAGCTAATTGCTTTTTGGCAAGACCGCGGCATGTACGTTTTTGGCTTTTTAAAATAACATTTTGCAGTCACGTCACCTTCTCCTGCCTTATGAACACTCTGTAGTTCACAGGCCACGGGTTGAATAAACCACCCCAGGAGGGCTTAGGCATCATTCCCATGTTAAACCTTTTATTTTAGTAGACCCCGGCAAATGCTTCTCGTACAGAAGATGAGAGACCAGTAAATATACAATCAAAATCTTGGCTATGCTTATGATAGCCTTTGCTTTGAAGGTCCCTTAAAAGAGTTTCTGTGATCTAACCGCCCCTTACCTTCCCCGGTGTATGACCATGAAATTTCAGCCAAATTACAGTGCGATCCTTTGTCTTGGTTTCAATTCCTATAATGATTAGCCATGCGTGATATCTTTTTCTTTTTTTTTTTTTTTCAGGCTGTAATGTATTATTATCAGATTAGTATGCTAATTTATACTACAAAGAAATTAAAGCATTTGCAGTGGCGTTAAGTTATTGCTTTAGATATAAATCCCTTGTGGCAACATATAGTAACTCTCCATTTTAATGCCAGGCTCAGAGATGTGTAAGTGACAAATGATCTCCTCAGCATAGAGGTTTTAGGGACAAATTTACTCAATTTTCATGGTGTCTGGATGATGCTTTTAATCAATGTGGCAAACAGCAGGATGCATCTTTTTTAATTGTTTCCAGTCATATGGGTTTAGTGGCATCCATTTGGGCAACAGATATGAACCCAGCCAAGCAAAGAGACCCATTAAGCGTGGGCAGCAGGACGAGGGGGGGATTCTGCCGCTCTGCTCCACTCTGGGGAACCCCCCCCTGCAGTGCTGCCTCCAGCTCTGGGGCACCAACAGCAGAAGGACATGGAGCTGTTGGAGCGGGGCCAGAGGAGGCCATGGAGATGCTGGGAGGGCTGGAGCCCCTCTGCTGTGAGGACAGGCTGAGAGAGCTGGGGGGGGTCAGCCTGGAGAAGATAAGGCTCCAGGGAGACTCTCAAGTCCCTTCCAACCCAAACCATTCTGTGATTAGACATAGAGTCTGGGCAAGCTGGTCCTGTTGAGCTGAGTTCTATGGAGAAGGAAGGGTGACCATGGGGTAGGTCAGGCACTTGGATGAGAAAGGTGAAAGGATGAGACCCTGCTAAGCAGGGAGGCTGAGGGGACGACGTCTGCTCCATCCCTAGAGCAGCCAAGGAGCTTCCTTGCCCCTGGCATATCTGCTCTGTGGGGCAGTTAGGAACCACCCTCATTGCTGAGCTCCACGGGGCTCCAAAAGCTCTTTCAACTACTCTTTACTAAAGAGAACAATCAGTCTTAATCACTCTCATAAAGTATCAAGCTAGGAAGCCGTCTTCAGGAGCGATATGCATATGTTGGGTGAGTGCAAATACCAAGAAAAGCCTGGTGGGAAAAGCCCTCACTTGGTGTGGGGACGGGGCCGGGGGGTGCTCTGATGAGAGAGAGAGATAAGGCACAGGGTGGGTGCCCCGCAGGAGAGGCGGCCAAGCCATTTTCAGCAGAGGTGTTTCCTATTGGAAAGATGTGGCACTGTCATCATTCGAAAATCTCAAAGAAAAGTACGGATTGCAAAGACATTTTCACCCAGGAAAGCACAAAAATGAATAGGCTCAACTTTTTCATTTCCCTCCCATAACATATAGACATTTTTTTAACATTACTCAAACGTTTGCTCTCCTGAGCTAAAGCCCATGCTTATTAAAAACTGAGACTTCAGATTTTAGGCTGGATCCTGGGATAGACCTGGCCAGGTACAAGATAATATTTCCACGATGTGACAGCAACATTTTTAGAACCTTCTCTGCCTCGGGGAGTTTTTAAACCTGGGCTGTTGGATTTTGGATTTGGACTGAAAAAGGAGCTCAAAATGTCAGACTTTCCAACGGAAGGGAAAGTTTGGTTTTCAGCCAGTGCCAATAAACGGGCCAGTTCAGATCTCAGCTTCGAACAGCCTGATGTTGCCATCTGCTTTTGTGAAGATCTAAGCCCAGAGCGGTCCCAGGGCTGGAGCAGTGCATGATGGACAAAAACACAGCTCCCCTCCTTCTCTCATCACGATCCCCTGTACAATTTTAGCTTTCTGAGCTTTTAAAATAGGGAACCAGAGGGGTTTTTAGGTCACATACACAAATCACCCCGTAGCCCGACCAATGCCTTTGTGTTATGTATTGAACAAAACAACCGCAGTGCGAGTTTGTGCATGAGCACGGTGTTGGTAGGATGGAAAGGGCCGCCCAGGTTGGGATGTCAGCCCCTGGTGCTGCAGTCACAGTCGTAAACATCCTCATTTCACCCAAAGATCTCAAAGTGCTTTATAAACACCAGTGGCTCAATTATCCCTTCAGCTACCACCGGCTTTAATGTGAGGTGCAAGTACACAAATGACATGTCCTGCTTAATTACACTTCTCGCTGTCCTTGTGAAGGAGGCAAGAGATAATTGCTACTCTCGACTGAAGGAGGGTTTTGAGCAAGGGGAGGAGGACAACATGTGGAAACCTGATGTTGAATGTTCTGCATTTAAATTCCTAATTCTACATCATTAAAGGTGGAGAGGAGAATAAATCTTTTCCGACTCCTCTGTCCCAGTGGGAGATCTTTGTGCCTTGCTTCCCACAGAGCTCAGGCTCAAATACTTCACAATATGCAGTTACGTCCTCACAAAGTTGAACCCTTAGCTTGGAAACCTCGGATTTTCACAAGCAGGTAAATAGCAGGGAAACATCAGAGAGAAGATGGACTGAATGGTGACCCCTTGGGTCACCAGGTTCCCCACTCCCGGGTTGGCAGGCAGCCATGGGGCAGGGACTTTGTCCAAAATAGCTCACGGGAACCTTGTTTTCCAGCCACCCCCACTTTGGAGCTGAGCACCAGGCAGTACAGAACGTGGGAGACGAGCACGTGTGCCAACACTCTCCGAGGGAGGACAGGATTAGCCAGTTCCCCAGAGCTTCAGTAATCCCTGAGCTGTCAGAGATGCTGAGGTCTTCACCCAGGAAAGTGTCTTTCAATTAGCGTCTTGCAGAACTTAAAACAGCAGCCCTGAAAGGCTGCTGCGTTCCGCCAGCATTCAGATGCAGAACAACACTCCCATTATTTCCATCCGCAGCACCAGGCTGTCACCCCTGTCTTTAATTGCTAATTATGTTTTCATTATATTTACAGCATTAAATTTTTTTAGTGATTATTGGCCAGAGTTGATTTGCATAGGCATTTGGATGAATTATTTTATCAGAAATCAACATGCACTGCCAGAGAGTTTGCTCATGCCTGTATTTTCCTCAAAGAAAGGAACAGAAGCGACTAATTGTTTTCAATCCATCAGCCTTGGAAACTGTTGCTTCGTGCAGGCAATGACAGCAGCACTTGGCCAACAGACTTGTAACGAGCTCGTCTGGCTGTGGTTTGCTGTAGTGTTTAAAGAAGCACAGGAGCAGGCCTGGGGGACTGATTTTCATAGAATCATAGAATGCTTTGGGTTGGAAGGGACCTTAAAGCCCACCCAGTGCCACCCCCTGCCCTGGGCAGGGACACCTCCCACCAGACCACGTTGCTCCAAGCCCCGTCCAACCTGGCCTTGAACCCCTCCAGGGATGGGGCAGCCACAGCTTCTCTGGGCAACCTGGGCCAGGGGCTCACCGCCCTCACGGCAAAGAATTTCTTCTTAATATCCAATCTAAATCTCCCCTCTTTCAGTTTGAAACCGTTACCGCTTGTCCTATCATTACACTCCCTGATCCCGAGTCCCTCCCCATCCTTCCTGTAGGCCCCCGTTAGGGACTGGAAGGGGCTCGAAGGTCTCCCCGGAGCCTTTTCTTCCCCAGGCTGAACAACCCGAACTCTCTCAGCCTGTCCTCACAGCAGAGGGGCTCCAGCCCTCCCGGCATCTTCATGGGCTCCGCTGGACCCATTCCAAGAGGTCCATGTGCTTTCTGTTCTGAGGGCTCCAGAGCTGGACGCAGGACTCCAGGTGGGGTCTCCCCAGAGCGGAGCAGAGGGGCAGAATCCCCCCCCTCGCCCCCCTGCCCACGCTTCTTTTGATGCAGCCCAGAATGCGGTTGGCTTTCTGGGCTGCAAGTGGACGTTGCCGGTTCATGTTGAGCTTCTCGTCCACCGGCACCCCCAAGTCCTTCTCCTCAGGGCTGCTCTCAAGCCATTCTCCGCCCAACCTGCATTCGTGCCTCAGTTTGGTAAGGTTAGGGCAATTCTTTATTGACTTCATTCTCTGTTTTTCAAGTTTTTAGGAGGGATTTAAGGAGATTGTTGTGTCAGGAATGTTTCAAAAACACAGAAGTACATGAGATACTTTGCAATTTTATCTTGCTAGGACACCTTGGTCCTCATCTCTCCCAGCCCAGCCTCATCCTTGGCTGCAGTGCCAACAGCCTCGAAAGGTCTGTCTGTAGCACCCTGCTCTGTCTGGAAAGCTGCCTCTGGTGGGTGCCATTCACACAGGAGACTGGAATCCTTCGATAGTGCTTCTGGTGTCATTTACTCACAAGAAGCAAAGGGAAACTACTGTTTTTTGAAATAATTTTAATTTTTTCAGTGCTCTCTCCTATCACCTTTTTAATACCGGAGGAAAAGCGTGTTTCCGTCAGGACTAAAAAGGGGAAGATTTCCAGAGAAGCGCAGCAGTTATAGCTTGTCTTGTCTATCTTCATGTGTTTTATCATCTGCTGCTACCCTGCTGCTACACAGCGGGGGAGATAACATGATTTCCCCCAGGGATTTTCATTATTTGTGCAAATACAAGTGTATAAGCAGCTACATCAGAGGTGGTGGAGTGGGGACAGAGAGGAGTTTCACTGACAGTAATTTCGCCTTTTGTTTCACATTCAGCCTTCGAAACTGTCACACTGGGAGAAGAAAAGCAGATCGCTGTGAGCCAGGAGTGGGCTGTGAACACGCCGGGAGCCGGGGCGTTGCGCCGGTGGCAAAGCATGTGGCTGAGAGACAGAGCTGGGCTCTCGGTGACGGGGGACGGGCTGCCTCCCATCTCTCCAGGCTTGGGAATACCTTCCTGCCGAAGGCGCGTTCAGGCGTGCAGTTATAAAAGAGCTAAATGCTAGTTTTATCACTATCTTTACTAGATCTTTACTTATCTACCCACCGAGCAGCTGTGCAGCGCTACCTGCTTTCCAAGTCTGGGGAAGCCCAATGCGTTCGTGACGTTAAAAGTCCCTTTATGTGCCTGTGCCGTGCTCATTTTGGGACAGAGCAGCAAGTGCCTGCAAAGGGAACACATGCAGTGGCCTGCCTGCCATTGATGGAGTTGGGTAAGCATAAAATCCATGCCTATAAAAGACAAATCAAGCCCAAGGTCTTAACAAGGGACTTCCAAGATGCAGAAGATCCCTTGGGGATCAGGTTAATGGGAAATGGAGGGCATAGCTCTTATCATTCTCTCTGCTGCCAGCTCCTGTAATGCTGCATTGGGGCTGAATTAACGTCACAGCCCGCAGGGTCCTGAGTGTGGTGGATTTGTGGCCCCCTTTTGCCAGGCTGTGCCCCGGCTGGCTTATAGTCTGTAATGCTGGTCCCAGGCCACGTTATTATTGGGAGCATCAGGCGGCGGCACGGAGAGCGCACACAGTGCAACTTGTTGCAGCTTCTGACGTTTTTTTTTAAATTTATGCTGAGGCTACAGGAGGCAAGATGGGTGGACGCCAAGGCAAACGCCTGCACCTCCACGCCTGCTGGCTGGGGGCTGGCCGTTCTCCCCAGCACAGCTGAAATCCTCTTTCGGCAAGTCCGTGGATGTCCTGCTTGTGAAGCCGTGTTTGAAAGCCCAGCTGGGGCGGCGGGTGATGGCAGCCAGGCGGAGCTGGGAGCGGGATGGTGATTGCCAACGGCGCGGGAGGGAGGGCTTGTCCCACGCATGGCAACACCCTTCTCACGGGGAAAGGAAAAGTTGCAACTCCAGACAAAGATCCCAACGGAGGTGTTTCCCAGGTGCATGCCCAAGGGTGAATGAACCTCTTAAACTTCCTCAGCTGCAGTCAGGGGAGAGAAATGCAAGAGCCAATCTGCCCTCCTGCCACTGGCTGCTCCTTCCCACACCCTCCCCTTGCACGAGCAACCAGGTGCAACCTCCTGGTGAACCAGGGAGCTGGTCCGCGTTAAACCCACAACCCACAGAAAGCAACTGGTTCCGTCTCAGCAAAAGGTTTTCCCTGGTGTAATTCGTTGCACAGCTTGAGTTAAATGGGGGTAGGCATAGCAATCTGGGCAACGCTGGACCAGTTTATGAGTTTGAGGTGTTTGTGACCCTACAGCAGGAGACATTGTCCACCCTGTGGGGCTGGAGCTCTCCCCAACGGCCCCTTCTCAGGTACAACCTGCAATCGGCTGGCCTGAAACCGGTGGGGTTGCAGGCACACGGAGACCAGCACAAGGTGGAAAGAGATGCAAAGGTGTGCACAGGACAAAAGGGTTAAAAAGTAGGAATGCAATATTTCATTTTTTTTTTAAAGCTTTTCAACAGTCAAAGAAAGAAGCCATAAAGTCGATGCTGGGAGCCCCTTCCTGTCCCATGCCAAGGTTTTTTTCTGCTCCCTTCCTGCAAAACCCTCCCGTTGAGGAGAGGGAGTGCCTGGCTCTGCTGGTGGGATCGCAGCCTTTGTGCGGATCCCTTCTTGCGGGGCCGGAGCTGCAGGGCTGAAAGCGGGAGCGCTGCCCATCCAGGCAGCATTCCCTGCCGGCTTCGGGAAACAGCAGCTCCGCTCTCGGGGAGGAGGCAGGGCATGCTGTGCGTTGTCTGCCCGCGTCTCCTGGCAAGCGTTACTCCTTCAGATGCTCAGAGGAGCTGGGAGGATTTGCAAAGCCCCCGGTTCCCAGTAAACATTCTCTCCAAGCCCCACCGTGATGCCGTGGGAATGCGATGCGGCAGCTTGGGAGAGCAACGATGCGTCTTAGAGTCCCTTGACAAAGCTGCTGGACAAGTCAATTAGGTTTTATTCTCCTAATTTGGCTCCAACACTGTGTTCGCCAGCTGATTAGTGTCACTTTCTCTCACTGCCTGGCAGCTCCAGGGTGCTCCAAGTGAGACACCTCCTAACTGGAAATGCACTCTCCGGTGTTGGATCAGGCTTTTGCAGTATGAGATGTTCATTCACGAAGACACTGGTTGACCTATAATACACGATAATGCAACGACTCCTCCGTGGGAGGATGCTTCACTGGCAGGGAGTCAGTTCCAGCCTGGAATAAAGTTTCCCATTAGAAATGGGATTAGTTGTAGGAAAAAATACTCCCCTTCTCTCTCCTGGTCATGTTCTCTGTTCTGTTCTTGCACTGTCTGTGCACTTGGACATGAGCAAATACATCTCCTGACAGAGGAATTTTCTTTTTGGTGTTTATTTACACAACAAATTGGACCTGCTGTAATGCTAAACACAGCACAGGCCTCTCTGCCCCATCCCTTAGGCAGCTGTTGTAACTCTGGTAGTAAAAACTGATCTGGATGTTGGGGCAGTGAGCCCAAAGCAGTTGCTCTCCTTGCCAGGCAGCAGCTCCCCGTCTCTCTCCCTATCACCCTCGCAGCCAGCAGGGCGAGGGGGGGGATTCTCCCCCTCTGCTCCGCTCTGGGGAGACCCCACCTGGAGTAATGCGTCCAGCTCTGGAGTCCTCAGCACAAGAAGGACACGGAGCTGTTGGAGCGGGGCCAGAGGAGGCCACAAAGATGCTGGGAGGGCTGGAGCCCCTCTGCTGTGAGGACAGGCTGAGAGAGCTGGGGGGGTTCAGCCTGGAGAAAAGGCTCTAGGGAGACCTTAGAGCCCCTTCCAGTATCTGAAGGGGGCCTACAGAAAAGCTGGAGAGGGGCTTTTTACAAGAGCATGTAGTGATAGGGCAAGGGGTAATGGCTTCAAACTGAAAGAGGGGAGATTTAGGTTAGGCATCAGGAAGAAATTTTTCACTATGAGGGTGGTGAGACCCATCAACCTGGTCTAGTGGGAGGAGTCCCTGCCGAGGGCAGGGAGGTCGAACTAGATGATCTTCCAACCCAAACCATTCTATGACTCTTCTATGATTCTATGATTTGGGCAGCTGGAGGTCTGCCCCATGGCCTGCCAAAGTCACCTGTCTGCTAATGAGCCGGGCTGTCTGCTGGATGCACACACAGCCTTGCTCCTGGCCGGGGACCGGAGCTGAGAGGGGACCTCAGCTCACCCCAATTTGGATTTGCAGACTGGGTCCCCGAGCAGGGCAGACCGTGGTCCTGAGCCCCGGGCAGTGGGCAGACAAACCCTTCTCCCTTCTGCCCCGGGGGCTCTGCCAGCTACGAGGTCCCCTCCTTCCCATTAGTGAGAGAATTACCCTGCCAGAGAGTCAGCTTGTTATTTTCTTTGGCGTTGCTTTTTGGCTTCCTGGATTGGACTATAGATTTTCTTTGTTGTTGTGTTGTTTTTTTCACCTTCCACCTTCTTGGATAGCTAAAAATAACACATTTCCTTCTCGTTAGCAGCCAGCAGCTCGGCCTTCATTGTTCTTCGAGGTCTGCCTGCATATCTCTGCTGGTTTCATAAACTTCTGTGTCGGAGTTGAGCACTGGTTGTTCTCTCCCTAATTGTAAGGCAACAAGAAGCCACAGCTCTGCCAAAAGGTTTTATTAAAGAATAAAAACAGCCAGCAAGCAATCTACACGAGCCAATAAAATAGCACCCCATGTCCCCAAGCTACCAAGCACATGGTGTTACTCTTAAACTGGTATTTTATTTGGAAAAGAAATCAACCTTGACCCACAGCAGTCCATAAAATTAATCAGGCACGATATGCCCCATGCAGATTTGCAGTCCCTACAACGCAGAAGCCGAAGGAAAGTCATCACAGTAGGCACTTAAACCCCCCATAAGACATCAGCGTGACACATCCCACGACACGTCACAACCCACAAAACAGCGAAGGCATTAGCGACAGACTACTCATTAACGTCACCGTGTGTGGCATGGCCGGGGGGGTACTCAGCGTCTTTAATTTTCTTTGTGTCCCATGGGTTGGCGCTACCCAGGGACACTGCAAGCAGAGAAGGGTTTGAGCCCGGGTGGCTCCTTCTGCGCTGCTGAAGTACGAGGATGAAGTTTGCGGGGCCGTGTGTGGTGGACAACAAGCAGGTTAGGACCTTCCTTTGTCTTCTCATGCCCAGGCAAAACCCAGCTCAGCTTCCAGGGCTTTGGAGCCAGCCCTGCCTTGCCGTCTACGTGCCACGCAGCACTAAGCAGGGATAGGCAGCTAACCCCAATGTGGGCAGCGCATCCGCTCTGCCTGCGATCCTCTTGAAACAGCTGAGCAGCAGTCGTTAGGGAGCTTGTTAATTATCGTCGGTCTTAGATATTTGCATCCTACAGTTCAATTTTGCTAACTTCAGCCTCCAGCCATTGGATTCATCAGGCTTTTTTCTGCTGGATGAAAGCATCTCCCAGTATCAGCTATCCTGCCTCCGTTGGTAATTACAGACCACAACAAACCGCTGTTGAACCTTGCCTTCAACAAACCACAGACTCTTTCAGTTGTCTATTCTTCCCAGGGCTGTTTTCTTTTTCCCTGCTCCCAGCCTCTCCTGGCAGCTCATCTCCGACTTGGTGAGCAGCCTTTGCCGCGGGTCTCTCCAGCACTGAGTCCTGCAACAGTGGGACAGTGGCTTCGGTGCTGGGCTGGGTCTGCTGGGGACACCAAGCAGGGGGTTCCTGGGCTGCCAATCTTGGCAGCCACCAATGGACACGGGAGGGATGTGCCGCAGCTCTGGCTGGTCGTTTTTCTTCCGTGCATCCCTTTTCTGTGCCCCAGCCATCACTTTGCTGAACCGGAGCAAGGAACAGAGCCAGCTAGAGAAAACAGCCATCCAAATTTTAAAGGTTTGGCCGGTTTCTCGCTCCATTGTACTACACGGCTTCACCTGTACAAATAAAATAGAGATAAAACAAAATCAGCGTGGGATGGGGAAGAGCCACTTGCAGCAGCCCCCGCTCAGCCAGGCTTCTCAGCGATGCTCTAGAGCATCACCTCACCCCTACGAGGGAAGACAGGTGGAAATGGGGATTTGCCGCATGTGATCTCTTCCAGGGCGAGATTTAGGGGACATGAATGATGTTAGCAGGAGGCGGGTTCAAAGCAGACCAAAGGAGCCAGCGCTTCTTTCACCGCAGAGTTGGGCTGTAGGACGCCTTTCTGCTTGAGTCTGCTGTCTACAATGGCAAAGTGGGCAAGTGCATGGGAGGAAACCCACTGAGGGGCAATAACTACATAGAAGCCACTTCTGAGCTCGAAACGCTCAAAGGCTGAGGTGGTACTGAAGGATGGGAGCGTGATATATATTTGCTCCGTTATACCCTTGTCCTGACATTCACTTTTGTCCTGTCTGGGAGCAGAGACAGGGCTAGAGGGATGTGCAGGCTGACCTTGTGCAGCTGCTCTTGACTTCTTGTAGTGCCGGAGAAGCCACTCGACCCTTTCCTTTTACACATTTCCTTTCCAGCCTGGATTTAGCTCGTTTCCTAATTTCCCTGGGGCAGGTCTCAACGTGTGCCAGGCAGCATCCAGGCTGCAGGCACCCAGCAGCATGGGTGGGTATCTCCGGTATGCAGATCAGACTAAACGGCCCTTGGAGACGTGTCACGATGAGCTGTGATTTTTCGGATATATTCCTTGGCAATATTTCCGCTGTCTTGAAGTGCAGCGACCTCTCATTTAAATATTTTCACCAAACTGGCTGGCAAATCTGATTCTTCTCCCTGATGGATTACAGAGCACATGCAGACACCGTTCGCATCTCTAAGTGCTGCCATTAATGACGGTGCCAGTATTTGTGTAAATGCTGCACACATAATTTAATTGTTTTAATACAGGCAGTTTATAGGGCTTGCTTGAGTGGAAAGAGATGAAAGTTGCCAACGTGAGGAATGACTTGGGATATCAGTCCAGGCATATCTGTGGACAAAAACACGGGATGGCAACAACTGTCAGCGTTAAATCATTTGGCTGTTTCCCTGGCTGTCGCAAAATGACTCTTCACAATACATTTCCTAACACGCTGCCAAATCTTGTTTTAACATTAACACCCCCCCAGGCTTTCATTTCTTGTTTCCCATGAATGGATTTCCAAGTTCTTCATCAGCCTTATTATATTGCAGATGGGGAAACTGAGGCGTGGGGACACGACCTAATTCAATCCAAATCATGCAGTGACAAAGAGGGGAGCAGATCCCCCTCCCACACTTGAGACCTGCCATGTGTCCTGCCTGCTGGGCTACTTGTCGTGGTCCTCAGCAGAACCTGTGTCCCCAGACATGGGTCGCTGCCCCCAGACAGCGGCACCAGTGAGGACGAGAAGGGCTGAGCAGCCTCGTGGGGCAGGACTGCCGTGGGAGGGCTGTGGGAAGGGGGGCATCAGGGCTGGGACGTGTCCTTTCCTCTCCCTGGAAAAGGAGGGACAGCAATGAAAATAATTGAGCAGGAAGTTTAAGCTAATGAGCAGTTAATTCCTTCAGCATAATTAACATCTTTATAACCTCATTTGCATTATTTTGCATACCTGCAGTTAACAATCTGACATCGGGGAAAGGGAAGGCATGGCAGGGCTGCGGGGACTGTTTGCTTGAGAGTGGACAGTCCCATGGGACGTTTTGGGAGAGCCGCAGGGAACGTGCCCTTTCCCTCTCCCCCAGGCGCTGTGTCCCTGCGCACGGCTGCTCCCTGCCCATCTGCCCGCGCTCGCTCCGGCCCTCCTGCCACTGCCTTTCAATTAGGAAACTCTCCTGAATCCCGGTGGTTTGATTTAGGCTGTTGGCTTGCCCTCTCCTGCTAATTAGGAGATGGGCTGCATGTCGGGGATCACGTGCCGGGCACTCAAGCCGTGCACGGGTCTAAGCATCAGACACACACTGCAAACCTCTGCAGGAAGCTTTTCTGCATGGAGGTTAGGTTTCATACCCAAAACCATGACCTCTCCCCCCGCTGCGGACACTATTTGTTGATCACAGTCTGATCTGTGACTCATCTCAAATATGGGGTGACAGAGCAGGTGAGACGCTGCTCTGCTGCCTTGGGTCTCATTTCTTTAGAGCTTTGCGCAGAAAGGAGCTCTGGAGTTGACCCTCTCACTGGCTGTGTGTCCCAGACACCACATCCCCATCTGAAAGCGCGACAGGCCTTCTTCACGCTCTCCCATGCATCGGTGTGTCACACTGGGTCTCCTGCAGAAGGCTGGAATCTAATCCCTGCTGTGATCATGCTCTTGTGTAAGATCCCAGCCAGTCTGGCTCTCTGGCCTGTGATGAGCTCCAGGAGAGGGATGGTGAAATTGGAAAAACTCACCGTGCAAATAAGGCATTCACAGGGAGTATTAAAGCACTGACAAAACTCATGGAGGTGTTCAGCTTGTTCATCTTGTCCTGAAGTTTCAGTGTTGTGGAGGATGTCTCTCTTGGAGACCTGCTCTAGC
The DNA here is from genome assembly GCA_009819605.1 of Sterna hirundo. NCBI lineage: Eukaryota > Metazoa > Chordata > Aves > Charadriiformes > Laridae > Sterna > Sterna hirundo. The sequence goes on along the minus strand of CM020452.1, from coordinate 6,326,648 downwards.
TCAGCAGCTCCTGAACCTCACGCTCCAGCCAAGCTCTGCCAGCCCCAGTGGTTCCTGAAGACCTCCGGGTGCCCTCATCCAACTGTCGGCTGAAACAGCACAAAGCTGACACGGCTCCATGGCCCAATGTGACCACTAGTTTCTGCTTACAGCGTGGTCAAACCAGAGCTTTCCTTTCCCTGGCGTGCTGGGAAGTCTGGTGAACAGAGAGATTCCTTATGATCTTAAAACCGATGTATCTGCCCCTGCATCGCCTTGTGCTCAATCTTAGCACAGGGCTGGGTTACCAGCCTGCATTGCAACCTTGATGGGACCTTCTTTGCCATTCCCAGCCCATCATCTGCCTTGTTTACGCAGACTGTAGGTTTTTGGAGGCAGGGACCATTACTTACGTGCGTACTATACTTAGCGCGAGGGGTTTCAGGCTTGGCTGGGTTCTCTAATAGCAATGAATATTCCATTAAAAAAAAGAACAAACTACTTGATTAAAAGAAAGCTATTTAGACTACAAAGTCAAAGTACTGCCAGCTTTAATGGTTATCCCCCCAACCTTCGATCTGCCTCTAAAACTTTTCCAAATGAATAAAATTAAAAGCTGTACCATGCTTTCACCTCCACTAACTCCTACTGCAAGTTGAAAAGATACGGGAGTGTGTGCCTCTCGAGGCAGGAGGTCGTCTGCTGTGCTTTAAAGCATCCCGGAAGGATGGAGAGGTTACGGTTTCTCCCAAGGCTGCAGGAAACATTTATAATAGTGAGTGTCAGGCAGACCAATGCAAAGGCTCCTCACAGGTTTCCTTCTAACAAATAAAATGCTTATTTCTCATCTCTGCAGGAATGAGTAAAATTTGGAGACGTTTCTGGTATTTCCAGCCCTTACTGATGAGGTTAAAGAGGTTTTGGAATCTCCGTGAATCTCCTGCACCTTCCCCAGGAATCAGTGGTGGGGAGGGCTGGGGTGTGTTGCTATTACAGCCGCCTCCACAGCCATTTTTATTTGACCTTTTCTTTCTTGCCTTTTATGCTTCTTTTATCAGACATCTGCAGCGAGATTGCTCTTTTCCTGGATTTAGCGGCACTCCAGGCCTCCCACTCCTGGTTTTATGGAGTGTTCAGTGATCAGTAGGGCAGTTTTTGTATAACTTTGCAAACAACACAGAGTAAAAGCAAACCCAGCACTGATGTTTCTTATTTAGTCACACTGCTAAACCATCCCCATCCACCCCAGCTTCTTGAGTGTGACAGTGTTTTAGAGGGGCTTACTCACTGCTTGTTGCTTATATGGAGCTGATTTAAACTCTCTGCTGATAGCAGAGGCTCTGTGTGCAGTTCTGAGCCTGGCTCAGGATGTGATGAGGCTGGAGAGGGCACAGATCTAGTTTTTGTAAAAAAAAACCCACAAAACCCACCCTCTCATACCTGTAGATTCCTTTGAAATTCTTGATCCAACTCAGATCCCAGCCCACAAAACAGTTCAAGACTGGATGTTTTGCTGGTGTAAATCAGCTGAGCTCTGTCAAAGCGGAGCAGCGACACTTTTCACACCACCAGTTGTGATCCTGGTCTATTCCTCCTTCCCATGAGACCTCATGCACCTCAACGTGCTCATCTTCACCGTACCCAGGCGCTGCTCTCCCTGGTAGAGGTGGTGTTACAGCGCAGGGGGGTTAACTGGTAACCTCACAAAGTTGCTGTATATTTGCCGCAGCAGGTAAACAACAAGGATTTACTCAAGGGCCTGAGTCCTACCACGGGTCTATGGGTCCACCACTGGGGACCTTGAGAAATGACCGGAGCCTTCCATACGTTGCCAAGTGCTTTCTTGAATCCTCTGAGCTGCTGTTAAAAGGGCAACACCCATGACTGACTTTCACCGCACAATCGTAGCCCCCATCCCAACTGTAGGCACATCTGAAGCGTGTGCAGCCCTATGGCTTCTTTGCCATCATGGCTGTGTCCTGGGGGGTAGGACGGATGCATGTCTGAGGAGGGCTGTGGTGTCCCTCTGAGGTGGGACTCCCAGGGGAGCTTGCTCTCCAAGGAGTCTCACTGCAAGCTCATGCATCACTGCCTGCCCATGGCTTCTTCTGCCTCGGGAGCCACCATGAGTCAGCCCCTCCTGAACGGCAACGCAGAGCACAGCAGAACAGAGAGATGTTTGTCTGGGCCCAGGAGCCATGTTCAAGGGCACTGGAGAGGTGCAGATCAGAGTTGGAGCCCAAAGTCCCACATCGTAAGTTTTTACACCAGCCCATGGACTCTTCTGGAGTTCCTGGAGGGCCTGAACACAGATCCCAGCCCTCTCACATACGTGTGGAAAACCTCTGTCCCTGAAGTTCCTAGGAACTTATTTTCTCTCTAAGCCCATATTTACTTTTCAATATGGAACCCAGAGGATTAAATGAATTTTATAGAGTGTCCTGATAGCAAAACAGATTGGTATCTCCCTTTTTTTGACTCAACATATCCCGTCTTTAGTCATTAAACACAACCAACAGCATGAACATTTCATGAGCAGATAGTTAAATTTTAATTTCCCCATTGAATTCATTAAGGTGTGATCATGCATCTGAATTGAATTTAGCAACCTGGCAAGGAACCAAATTAAACATGACATAGTGACGAGGTTTCCTTTTTCATTGTACTTGATCACCCTCCCCCATCCTTGCCCTATTAAAATAACCGTTGTTTCTTTCCCCCTTAAACATTTCTTAATCAAAGTTTTTGCTAAAATGAAGGAAGAGCGTCCTGCCTTAAGCACCAGTCAGAGACATATACAATGCACTAAAAAGAGGTCTGACAGACTTTATTGTTTACGTTGGCAGATGGAGTAATTGCAACAGAGGCAAAAAAATCCAGGTGTTTTGCAGAGAATGATGGTGGTCTCCGTTATAAATGCTTAATTTATTATATCAAATAAATTGCACGCAGGCAGAGCTCACAGCAAATGTGTTTTCTGCACTTCAAACCTCCCTCCCTTCCTTCCATCTCCCCATTCGTGATTCCTGGCAGGAGAGAAATGATCTTCTGAGTGCGGGAGGCTGCTGGTGCAGAAGAGGAGAAATCCGAGGTGGATTCTCTCCCTGGGATGCTGCATTGGGAGCTGCCCTCCACCACGATCTCCACAAGTTATTTCAGCCACTAACTTGCACTTCCTCCGGCACCCCAAATCTTTGTCTTCTTTCCTGTGTGCTTTCACTCTTTGAGAACAAGAGTGGGCAAAAATAACTAACTCTGGGCAGGGGGACACACATGACATTACTCAGAAGAAGCACTAATAAGACACAGATCAAGGGGGAACCAGGAAAACCTGTATGCAGTTCCCTCAACAACGTCATCCCGGGCCTCTTCTCCTCTCTCACCTCTTTCTTGGAGAGCTTGTCCCTTTCCTAATAACTTGCAGGATTGGGAGGAGTTAAGATCTGCCCCACTTCTCCCACGTCCCTCAGTCCCAGGTCCTCAAGTCCTTCTTGCTCTCTGGGCAAGGGGTCCCAGTGCTCGGCAGTGTGGCAGGAGGAGAAGGAATTCATCCCTTCCCCTCAAATCTGGGAGATTCTCAGTACCCTGCAGGTGCCTGCAAAGAGGCCGCTCGTTCAGAGGGAGATGGATGAGCCTGGTGTCCTCCGTGGGAGGACCTGGCAGGATGTTCCAGACGAGACTTTCATTCTGTGCCTGGATGCCGTGTTTTCTTTGTATTCCTAACGCGGGCAAGAGTTGGGGAAACCACTTGTTACTATGCTGCCATCTGCATTTCTGAGCGTGGTGTGTGGTCTATGCAAGAAGCTGGTAATGAGCCAAAATGTGCTTTTGAGACGTCTGTGTACCTGATGTCTCATATAATATTTAGTGTGAGCAACCGAGCAACCCATGATAAAACAACCATCCAGCTGGGTGGGTGGCAGTCGCACCAGCAAGCCAGCTAGAAACAAAGTGGGAATTGCTTTTAAAACAGTCGCTGCTCAGTCCAAGAAGAGTCATCACAAGCATTCAAGTTGCTGATGAGATGGGGTTTGAGTACGGGTATCCTTTAAAAACCCGGGAGACCTGGCTCCACATAGGGCAAACAAGGACTACTGCATTCACATACAAAACGAACCTCCAAGGAACTGTAGCTGGGGCTTGGTGGAGGAGGGAAGTGTTTGGAGATGAGGATAACACCTGGAAGATGGATTGTGGCTGTAAGCGCTTATCGCCAGCTCTGAGATCGGAGTCATGTCAGGGGAGGTATATGCTTGTTAAACCTCAGCTCGGTTTGTGTTTTGTATTTGTTTTACTTCTCACCTTTTGCTTCCAATCTTGTACCTACAAATCTGACCTTAAATCTTAGAAGGCTGCTCTCTCCTCGGTGTTACTGTGAAACGTGGCTGGTATTTAGGGCACAGTGAAATACGGTGAAAGGGATGAACTGAGAATGCCCCGTCTGCCTGGGAAAGGCAGATCTGGGCAGCCTGGGCTCAGGGGAGCCCTGTTATCCTGCCAAATGCGCCGTGGGGGATTTTATTGCCACACATCAGCTTTTGGGCAGGAATTCCCACGAATCCCCACTTACAGCCCCCCTCCAGCAAAGAGAATGGCAGGATGCTTCACAGCCCTGGGCGAAGCCCTTCGTCTCACGGTCTGCTGGAAAATGGACAAACTCATTTCCAGGGGCTAAAGCAATGGGGAATGATATTTCACAAAACCAGTAGGTGCTCTGAATGCTGACACAATGTTCTCCGAAAATGACCACAATTTGTCTCGGTGGCTAATCAGCCCCGCTGTTACAAAAGTGTGCCGCCTCTCTCATTTACATGTGTCTGGCTCTAACTTTCAGCTATTAGGTCTTCGTTCTGTCGTTCCCTGCAAGATTAAAGAGCCCTTTAGTACTCGATATTTTTTTCCTGCGATGGTTCTTATGCAGCATAATCGAGTTACCTCTTGATCTTCCTCGGATGAGTTGAAGGGACTGAGCGCGCTCTCTCTGGGAGACAGTTCTGCCATTTCTGACATTATTTGGAAGGATTTCCACTAACTGTGCCCCCACCCCCACCCCCCCACCCCCCTCTAATTTTTAATAACCTTTTTGAAATGTCAGCACCAAAATTGAGGACTTTCTTCCAGCCATGAACGCAGGGAAAGTCAGTTCCCAACTCCAACTCATTGATTCCCCTTTTAACATTTCCCAGCATCTCACATAAGCCCTTTTTTCAATGCCGCCACCACGGGGGCTCCTGCCCAGCTGCCCATCAGAGAAACTCCCTCCCACACCCCTGTTGGAAGCTTTGCTTCCACAAATAGTTTCTGTTTTGGAGGCCTGGCCTTCGTCTGGTCTTTCTTCAATAAGTGACCTCGGATTTGTTGTTATTCAAATTATACATTGTTTGAAGGGATCCGATTTATTAAGGAAATCGGGTTACTCTGACTGCACTATCTTCACTGTTGTTAATTGCTCTGCCAATCTTTGTGACATCTGTAATTATCAGCAGTGATTTTCTTCCAGATCATTGCTAAAAATATTGAATAACTTGGCCTGGAAGTGGTCTTGGCAGAATCCACAAGTAACATCCCCATTCAGCGATGCCTCCCCGCTGCTAACCGCTTTTCGAGAGCCGTCAGCTAACCCAACCTCAGTCCATTTAACAGGCACTCTGCTAATTTGGCACAGAGTTCATTATAAATACACCAGAATGTTGTGCAACAGAATACCCAAAGCTTAGCAGAAATCAATTCTTCCTTTTATGAGACCTGTTTCTGGGCAAAACAAAGGAAAAGAAGAAAACAGCAAAGCTTATTGACTGGTCTTAATCACATCCTCATCGTTTGTTCCCCGTTGAGTCCTTGACCGGTCTCTCATTTGGTTTGCAGGGAGTAGCATAAAGTTAACCAAGCAGTAAACATCCGAGTTATATATATTCTTTTTGAACGCGAACACACCATTGGCATTCTTTCAATTTCCTGCAGATCTCCCGGTAATCCAAGATTATGAAAAATTAGCACAACCGGGCCAGAGCTTGCCTTAGCCAATTGTTTTAGGACTCCCAGGTGAAAATTATCATGGTCTGCTGCTTTAAAACTTTCCGCCCTCAAAATAGTTACTGCAAGTAGCTGGAAGTTACTGAAATTACTAAATACTGAAAAAAAAAAAAAAAAGAAAGTAAAACTTGAAATGGTTACTAGTGGTCTGGAAAGTTGTGCTGCAGCCCCATATGACAGAGAGAGAACAAAGAGCTCTTTCAGCCAATTTGCAGAGTTGGTCTCTTTGTTTCGCTGCAGCGGAGAGGCTGGAGAAGATTTACAGCAGGATACTCTGGAGATTAAAGGCAAGGATGCCCACCCTGGGAGGCAGGAGACGTGATGCAATTGTCCTAAAAGGAAGAGTTGTGGTCACAGTAAAACAAAAGATGACTGAATATGGCCCGCAAAAATGCCGAAAACCTTTTATGAGGCATGACTTGCAAAATATCATGTCAGTTTATAGCTCAAAGCAGATTGCATTCCTGAGAGAAAAAGTGAACATGGGTAGAGAAAACACCGCTCAGAGGATCATCCCTCTGAAAGGTGGTGTGAGATGAGTAGACAGATGCTTTTCTGCCAGAAACAGTTCCTAAATCCAGCAGTAGGAGGTACACTTTGCTCCCCAAAGACAGGGTATGACAAGATCATGCTCCCGTGAATGTTTAATCATGGATCCAAAGTGAAAATCAGCAAAAGAGACTGTGAGTGTTCACTTTGTCAGGTGGCTGTGACTGTCTCCTGGGGCGGGGGTGGTGGGCTCCCAGTGTTGGGCTCTTCTACCCCCCGGCATCTCTACTCCAGAACCTGGGCAAGGAAGTACAAGGAGGACTCCGGACCCACCAGTTCTTCAACACCTCCTTCACCTTCCCACCCTCATTTCCCATTTCCTGGATTCATTTCAAGTCGTCATGAATTTCAGAACAAAAGAAATGAAGTTTTTCTGCAAATCAAGAGTGTACTTAAAAATCACCTTGTGCCAAGAGCAGTCTCTGTTGGAACTGCAGCCTTTTGCATAGTTTGAGGTTCCTTTATCCCACCAACGTTGCTCCACTGAGGGCAATGGAGACACCCGAGGTTGTGCCTGTCAAGGAGCTGCCCCTCGCTGAGGCTGCGTGCAGTCTCGGAGCTCGCACCAGTGAGGATGGATGTGTTATTCCCTATTAATTGACAGCAATTTGGGCTCAGGGTGAGCAACCCCCCGTCTGACACCACACCAGCTTCCACGAGTGCCGAGCCCAGACCTTTGGGAGCTGTGGCCATCACACACTTTAATAGGTGACCAAAATCACAACAAGCTGCTGCGAACGAGAGGGTGTTTGCACAAAAGCTGACATTAACAACAGCAGAAGAAAAGGCTTGAATCATTCTCCTGTGAAATGTTAAGCTTAAGTGCTGTTCCCCTGCCACTGGCTTCTCATTCTCCCGATTTTTACCACGTCCTTTTTCATTTCCCTGCACTTTATTTTTCCCCGATCCTCTGGATGGCCTGGTCTGCTTGCTTGCGATAGATTTATGACTGTTTGTATTTTGTGTGATTAATAAATTCTGCTGTGATTTATGTTTCGGGAAGCTTTCGTGATTCTACTTCATTTTCCGTTGCACGGTCTCTCCCTGGGATCGGCATTTTTGCACTATTGGAAGTGATTAGATGTCTAACTGTCACTCTGTGAGAGTTCATCAGCCTTAATTCTTCACTTAGGCATATTTTGCTTTTGCATGATTTATGACTTAACAAAACCGAACCGATGTCAGCGATGCGGTTTGCGTGTGCTTGTGCATGAAGGTGGCTTTCTGCAGAGTTCGTTTGAGTTTATGGAGGACCAAGAACCGCATTTCCTACCCGGGGCCTGATCCTCAGCACCGTGTGATGCTCGGTGAGGGCTGGGGTGTGTTGGCAGCCAGCGAGGTCCCTCCTGCCTCCGCCTGTGCCACGTGCGGGCAGGCGTAAGGGCTCTCCAAGGTGACCGGAGATGGTGTGCAGCCATGCTGCAGCCCAGCCTGGATCTGGCAGGATTTTCGAGAACAACTTGCACCGAAAAGGTCTGATTTCTCCTTTGTCCGACACTTTATGTGCCGGTGTAAAGAGGCAGTGATGCATCCCAGCAAATCCGACTGGTGACGTTTTCTCATCCACTTCGCTCTGATAGAAATGATGGCACAAAGGTCCAGACAGTGTCAATTCAGGCACAGTTGAATTGCATGCGTATTTTAATATTTTCTTAATTTTTGCTTGGCGAGTCAGACCTGACAGGAGATCTCTGTAGCTTTGTGGGTCTCACGTGCAGCCGTTAATCAACAAGCCCCTCGTTTGCCACAGAGAGTCGTGTTTCAAAGTCCTCCAAATTGCTTATGAACATACATTAGAAAAGCATCTCCCCTCGCTTCCCCCCTGCCTGCGACAACCCACATAGCTTTGATTAAAAAGCAAACAGAAAGCAGGATGAAAACCCACTTCCTGGGTTGCCTAATTAATGCCAACAGCAGTACCATTACCGTGTCAGCTTTTCTGTCTCCATACGGCGGGGAAACACCCCTCTCTTCCCGGAGACCAGCCAGGAAACCGACTTTTTCATTCATCTTCAGCATTTCAGTGGAAAAAAACCTATATCATGTTGTTGGATCTCAGATTTTCCCCAGAACAACCTTTAGAATTGTCTCTGTATCTCAGGATATAGTGCACTTTCTCTCAGTCCCGAGTGACGACTACCTCAATTTTAGCTCAACAGCTACTGCTGACAAAGAGAAAACAAACCAACAAAAAAGCACAACCCCCCTCAAAACAGTGGTACAAATCCAGGGTTCCCAGTCTGCTCAAAACACCTACTCTTAGTTTGGTAGGGAGCTGAAAAATCCAATGCTGTTCTTGGATAATAAGCGCTGACAACAAATAAAGATCCGGGAGGCCAGCGACCCGTATGAACATCAGATCTGACTCCCTGCAAAAAAAGTCAAAGAAGCTCAACAAACCCACGTATTTTTAAGACTATAAATGACAGGTGCACATTCTCTGCTGTTGCAAGCATCGATCTTCCCGAAGGATTCCCTTTCCTCCTCTCAGGGGACCAGATACACTATTGATCATCCCTGTGCTGCAATTCGTGGGACCTTCTGGAAGATGCTGCACCCATTGGGGCAGCTGAAAATGGACAAGAAAGAACAAACTGGCGGGAAGGAAAGGAAAGGAAAGGAAAGGAAAGGAAAGGAAAGGAAAGGAAAGGAAAGGAAAGGAAAGGAAAGGAAAGGAAAGGAAAGGAAAGGAAAGGAAAGGAAAGGAAAGGAAAGGAAAGGAAAGGAAAGGAAAGGAAAGGAAAGGAAAGGAAAGGAAAGGAAAGGAAAGGAAAGGAAAGGAAAGGAAAGGAAAGGAAAGGAAAGGAAAGGAAAGGAAAAAGGAATTGTATTCTTAATGGGGCTGATGTGGATTTACACCATGTAACAGCTCTTTGCAGGTAATGCTGCCTCAGGAAATTCCCTTAATACATTAAAGAAAGATTGAAAGTTAGCAATTTGCAGAACATAAAGTTTTAGACCAAAGTACATTTTTTGTCATTTATAAAGTGATTTAAGCCCTGGAAGCGATGGTGCACTATCAGCGGGAATGGACCCTCTGCGTGCCGATCTGCAGCCTTCGGCTTACCTCGCAATGATTTCCCACCTGTGTGAAACAAACCTGCTAAACACACTGCGCTTTGTTATTTCCTTTATTTCGGTGTAAATTCCATCCCCTTGAGAGCAGTGCGCTCCAGTTATTGTTTTTCACAGCTCACCAGCGTTATTCAACCTTGATTTCTTCCCTGAAAACAAAGCTCAATTCAGATGAGCACGCGGATCTGGTAGGGATATTTGATTTCCCTGAGCTGTAAGGATGCTTTGAGCAGCCTCAGCTGAGACCCAGGACTAGACTGTACAAGGCTTGGCATTAAACCTGTAAGAGGAGACTGGAGATCGTTATTCCTGCTTCTAGCTTGTTTTTCACTCAAAAGCAGAGGCACAGATAGCGTTAGTGGGTGTGAGACTCTTTCATCATTATGACCCTCCCCAAAAAGACTTGGCATAATTTAGGAAGCAGCAAGGACCAGGGTCTGCTCTGGGTAGGTGGGACGGAGGAGGGTTTTACCTGCACATTTCAGTTAGAGAGATCAACACAAGTGAGGTTGGAGAGGTTAGATGCCTGCTGCCCAGACATCTTCTGGAAGAACTGACCTCTGCCCCATGAATAGGGAATTCCGGGAGCTGAGGATGAGCAGCAGCAGCATCCCCGCAAGGCAGATACTGAAGTTTTTTGTTCCCTGATGGATGCAGCTTCTGACATTGAGCTGCTGAAGCTGGTGGGTACCTGGCACCCAGCCTGGGTAGCGAAGACATGCCAGGCTACACTTTAACCACTTCTCTAAAGCTCTGTAAATGCTCCGTTTCAGCTCAAATGTCTGAAGGCTGGTAAAGTTATGAGCGATTGAAACCAACAGGTAGTAATACAGAGGAGGGGTGTGCCACAGCTGAGGCTGTCACCAGTAGTTTTATGACATTTTTATGCCTTCCAAGTTTTCCCTCAGTAAAGATGTATAAAAATGTTGATACTTACCCCGCGGACAATCTTTTTCCCATTCAGAGCTGTGGGCATGGCAGCGAGGAAGGGCTGTGATTGAGCTGGGCAGGAGAATCGCAGCTAATCTGAGGGAGTGTTTCCACCACAGCAGGAATTTGTAAGTTCTGTAAATCATGCAAATGTCATCCCCCTGCTTAGCAATCATCTCTGTAACGTGGCCAAGCAAGAGAGCGTAGCAGTCTCCATTACTCGGCTCCGAGAGCCTAGGGTTATGTGATATTCATGGGAAAACCTGCTTAAAACACTAACAAGTCAGTTAGTTATCTGCCACAGCGTTAGATGCAAGGAAAGCGGGGGGAAGTGTGGTGAGGGCTCAGCAGGGGAGGTATGAAGTCTTGATTTTTCTTCTTTTTTTTTTTTTCTTTTTTTTTTTTTTTCTTTTTAAATAAGGCTTTTGCCTTTGGAGCATGTGTAACAAACACTCTGGGTCCCTTCCAGAAATATTTGGTTTGTGGGGTTGAAGTTTGCCCAAAGCAGGGAGGGCAACAGATAGGCTTTCCCCTATGGCAGATGCAGTCCGTACTGGGCACGAGCACCTTCAAAAGAATTCGGAGAGCTGGTTTGGGACATAAAAAATCTGGGGTGAACTCCTCGTCCTGCCACAGTTGCTTGCTCACCTGTGTGGGGAAGTGGCTGTGGCTCTGCACAGCAACCTGGCTCGGTAGGACCCGGATTTTGGCTGTGACCCGCAGACTCTGCTGTGGTGGAAATAATAATCACATCATTACAGCCTGAAAACGCAGGAGTGCTTGGAAGACGGAGGGCTTCAGGCAGCTCCTGCTGTGTGCGTTTGCCCTCAAAGGCAGGGCAAAGTTAACAAGGGTTAAAAAAAAAAAAAAACCAGGGCTGTGACTAATCCGGTTATTTGCACACACACAAAATAGCAATTCATTTGCTTCATGGGTTGATGAGCCCTCGGGGCTTGACGAAGCAAAGGGTAGACACCTGTATCACAGGGGCTTTATGGCTAAGTGAGGGGTCTGTGAAGCCCCTCTCTTGTCAGTCAAATCTTTTAGTTTATATAATTTCCAGGCATCACCTTGGGGCAGTGTCAAGTGCAGTGTAATTACTGCTGTGATTGGCGTTGCTGATTTTGGTTGTTAAATGTTAATGCAACGTATTAAGATATGTTTGCCTACAGGCAAAGTCCTGCTTACCTGCTGTCTCCTTGACTTTGCTCTCTGGGATCATTTTTAAAGACTATTTAGTGACTTGGAGCTCTGGAAGATGGTAGCAGATGTGCTGGGGAACCGCAACTAAATGGCTGGAGACTAGGATCAGGGTGGTGACGGCTCTCACCTCCTCCCAAATCCCAGCCAAAGAAGCATGGATGCTCTGCAGGAGGGTGAATCCAGGGAAAGGGATAGGCACAGGGACTGGACACTTCTGCAGGGGTTGGGCACTCTTTCGGCATCTCTTGTTTCACTGAATTCCTGCTGCAATGCCCTCTGGGATGAAAGAAAATGCTCCTTTTAATTAACTTCCCTGCTCCTTTCTTTAGAATTCATAACCCTTTTTGTACAGCAGGTTGAGAACCAGTCAAGAGCCATTTAATTCCTCCAGTTTGTGTTCAAGTGGGTAAAACACCAGCCGGAGAGGCCAGGAGATGGAGAGACTATTGCATGAGCACACTGTGTCTCTACCCGCTCGTATTGCCAGCCTGCAAACCTCCAGGGGACGAGTTCGTGCCTACGCCGTAGCACATAGAGATGCTCAGATCTCACAGAGAAGCTCTGAGCGCAATTATAACAGTTCAGAAATTCGGGTTTTCCACCTGAAATGAGATTTTTCAGAGCTACTGAGAGCACGGTGCCCTCACAACCACTGCCCAGAGCTGTCTCAACGGGCTCAGCCGGGCGCCTGGTCCAGCACCCCCAGCCCCTCCTGGTTTTCCAGGGCTGCTCAGGTCCCTGCTGTGATCTGTGAGCAAAGGGATGTCCTGAGCAACCCCCAATGGAAATATGCTCAAAAGCCTGGCCGGGGTGATGTTGGCCATGGCAGCGTGGCCAAGGGCCATCAGCAGGCTGTCATTTCCAGAAGACGGCGGGTTCTACTTTTCTTGTTTTGCAGGCGAATGCATAGCGGCGTGCCCCGCGTTTTTCCTGGCACTACATTTGTTTAATTTTTAACCTTTTCTGAATGTGTATTGCAAGCTTGGAGCTGAGAAAGCTTTCTTGTTGGAGGAATCTGGTGCTTGACTGTGCAACAGCAAACGCCACGGGAGCAATTTTCCCTTCTAGTTTCTGAATATATTGAAAGCAGAAAGGCAAAGGGTGTGAATTTAAATGAAGAGAAGGAGAATTAACCCACCAGTCACTACAGAATCTGCCTGCATCTCAGTTTCTCATCCATCCTGAGCTGTCTGACCAACAGGTGCCCAATTTTCAAAATTGCCTAGTCTTTCTCCAGCAGACACAACACAGCTAAGTAAATACAGCGGGGGGATGACGATAGCTCTTCTGCAGCTTAGCAGTGCTCTACTGCAATTTTAGAGCCTGGCATGTGAGGCTTGAACAGAGTTTTGATGGGAGGAGGAAAAATCCATTATACAGTGCCTTGTATATATTCCTCAGACTGGAAAGACCTTGATTGCATAGATTGCAAGGCTCTGCTCCTACAGAGAGAATGACATGCAGGAAAATTTGCGCCTTCATTGGCAGCCGTGAATGTTATCTGTACGGGTCGGATGATCTATCTAGATAAACTATCAATTTTCTTCTATAGCTTCAGCATTGTAGCATATGAACATCCGTTAACAATGACAATAATAATTTAATTTCAAATTCCAACAGGCCTACAGTTATGTCAGAGATTGGTGTTTCCAGCACTATACAAGGAGGCCTAGATAGGCAGATAGGTTGATGGATATTCAATTATGACCAAATAAAGCTGACATGTAATATTTATTTCTCACAGAGGATTTCTATAAAAAGTTGATTGAAAAAGGAGGGAGAGTTTTGCCACATAGGAAACCCATCCCCTTTCCTTGAAATGCAGAAATCGCTTATCTTTCTCCCTCCTAAACAAACCCCCAAGTCTTATGGCTTTTGAAAGGTTAGTGCACCTAGGTTTGAAAGTTGCTCTGAATCTTTAGGGAAATACTCTATTATCTGACGACAGGAATCTTCCACTTCAGCCATGTAAAAATTAAATGTCTAATCCAAGCTGGGGGTTGCTACAGAAGGAAAAAACACATCCAAAGGACAGATGTGCTCCATACCCCACCAACGCTCCACGTCCTTCCCATCCTCAGGACGGACCGAACCTCCTTCTGCAGATGCCGGTCTCTCCATGGGTTGGAAGAGAAGCCAGGGAGCCAGTTTGGATAGATCTTTTGAAAACTTCATTAATGTAAAAGCCCATTTAAAATCTGACTGTTAGAAAAGCTCTGAGCTCTGTGCGATGGATCTCAGGCGTGGGTTTCTCCCACCTGTAACAACCTCAGCCTCTGCAGTGCAGGGAGGTTGGCAGAGGGGCTCCGGGGCTGTGCCCCCGTGGTCCCACGCTGTCCTGCACAGGGTTCATAGCCCCGTGAGAGCTGCATCCCCCTCTCCATCCAGGACACCTCGTCCTCTGATCCACCTCCTTTCACCGCCTCCAGGGCACCAGGGAAGCTCTGCCGAAGTTGCAGAGACCTGTTTTTGGGCGAGGTTAGGAGGACTCCTCTGCTTTTTCACCATGACATTTAGGATCTCTCCTTTAGGTGACTCCTTCCCTTTTCTCTGCTGCTCCTTCCCCCTCTGCTGGTGACTGGGCTGTGGACAAAAACTCACCATACAGGCAGGAACATTTTCCCTGAAAAGGTGGAAAAGTGAGTCTAGATGAGACTAAACTTTTAGGGGAGGGACCCTGCCCAGATGAAACCCTCTCTGGAAATCACAGTCCTCAGGGGAGCACATTTGATCAAAATCAAAGCAAGCACAGTGAAAAAACATGGTGCCATGCAGCAAATAAAAACTGAGGAAACTAGTATTTTAAGGACACGGTTAGTAATTTCATCAGTTAATTAACCATTGCCTTTAATAGGCTTGTTGTGTCACCACTTGACTTACATGAATAGTTTCATTGACATTACCAGGACTGGCTACAGAGTGTACTGCTCCTTGCGCAGATTTGGCCTTATCAAATGTGGCTCCAGGCTGTAATTCTTCTTCTTCCTTACAAATACAGGTCCCTGCAGTATTGCCAAGGCTCATTAGGGCATGTGGATAATGGGATATTTTTATCCACGATAATTAAGTAATTATTACGTGTAATATAGAGAGGGGTCACTTGTACCCAGCCTGCTTCCATTTGCATTGTAGTGAGGAAAATGAAATACTTCTGTTTATTTCCTTTTCTTTTCTGAGAGTCAGGTCCATTTAAACCTCATTTATTATTTACTGGCTTCTTTGTTGCTTTGGTGCAAAATTAACTTCATTGACACCAAGGTCTCAGAAAAAAAGGAGAAGAAAAAAAAAAAATCTTAAGTGTAATTTTATTCACGGGTTGAGATAAACGCTATTCTGTCATCAGGAGGGGAGAATCCATCTTCAACCCCCATCCGAGCCTACAAGCGATTCCTGCCGCTCCCACGTTCGCTGGGACAGGGATGGTGCCCGGGGCTGGGGTGCTGCAGGGTGACGGAGGGCGGCTTCAGCCGGGGGGTCCCCACTCCCACCCGGACCTCGGGAGCCTCCGGGGTGCTTTCGGTGGCTTCGATCTCCCTCTTGTGGCTGAACATCGTGGCCATGGGGTGCACGGTCCGGACCTCAAAGGCTTCAGGGCGCACGGGCTGGGAGCTGGATGGATTCTCCCTACACACACCCTAAGCCCCTGGAGAAAGAGGGGTTTAAGCTTAATTATTTATTTTTCCTAATGAAATGAGGCTTATACAAACCCTTTCTCTCTCTGTCATCTTCGCATGGTCAATTCCGAACCCAGTAACCACTTGCCACTGTATATGACAGCTAGAGGCAAGCCTCTGATGTTTTCATGTACTTCGCGGATTTTTGGAAATTTCTGCCTGGGAAGGGCCAGATGGGTCCCGGCTGGGCTGAGCCAGGGTTGTTCTGCACCCGCAGCTTGGTGCTGCACACACTGGGTGCCGCATACCCTCATCCTGGTGCTTAAGAGACCCAGAGGGGATGGGGATGCTCGGAGGAGTGAGGAGCTGGTGGGAGCCTGAGAGGGCTGGAGCTGTGCGAGACAGAAGGGGAAGGAAAGTCCTTCTGGCACTAGTTTGCAAAACCCCCTGCATTTCCCTAGTTTCACCGCTCATGTAGTAAGTGAGCGTGTCACCGCTGCGTGATCAGACTGACCCCAGTTTGGGATCAGCAAATGTGATTAGAGGTGGAGGATCAGCACTGGCAAAGGGTGCTGGGCGCGAGGGAAAGGTGGCTTCATTGCTTGACGAAGTAGCATGCGCTTTTCTAGGTATTAGCATGACCCCTGAGATGCAGAGGGTCTGTGAGCAAGCTCGGGGTTGAGTCTCCAAAGGGTCACTGTGCTTCCCCAGATAACCTTGCAGCATGGGTGCCTGCACCAGGAGGACACCTGGACATGTTCAGTAAGTCAGACACATCATTATACAGCATCTACACACACCTTTTCTGTCTAAAAATCTCCCGACTCCAGGCCCCTGACTTCTAGTATGGGGGTTGTGTCACACAATTGTTGGGAAAAGGGGCTTTCTGTAGGCTCCAACTCATGGAGAGGTCTCAGGTGGGAGTCTCAACAGAGCCCCTTGTCGTGACACCTCTCCTCGGCAGGTCCTGCTGCCTTGCATTGAACAGGATGAAATTTAGGGATGGAGATTTCAGGGATTCCTAAAAGTTCAGTGCTGCAAAGCGCAAATGCTTTAGGACAGACGTCTTTCCCTCCTTGCTCCCCAGCAGCCATCCTTGTGATGTTTTTTTTGGGTGGGCTGCTCTCCAGTGGCTCTCGGGAAGGTTTTTGTCCCGCTGGGTACAGCACCTCGCACAAAGCCTCCAGAGTCCCAGCTGGGGCCTTTTTTGCATGGCTGTGATACAAATGGCCATTTAGCACTCCATTTCTAGAGTGGTTCTCTGCAGAATAAAGGTCTGTTGGGGACCATCAAACAGCAGAGCTGTGAGGGAACGTTTTCACCGAATAGAAATCAAGGATATAGCCAAGAGAAGAAGAAAAAAAAAGGCAATGAACAACAAATGGAAAAGAGCTATTAAGTTTGAGGTATTAAAACATCAATCCATTTCCATGAAGAGGGATTGGATAAATGCCTGAAGAGATCTGAAGCAGCCCCATTACACATACCGCTTTTGAAATCTTTTTCCAAAGAATATGTTTTTTACAAGGAAGTGGCCTATGTGGATTTTGTTTGTAGAGAAGATATAGAGTGAGTGGAATATAACTGAAGTTTTCCAGGAAAATCTTTATGTATCTAGGTATTTATGTAAGTGTGTGAGTGTCTGTATCTGTACCTCAGTCGGCTTTTGCTTTGGCTAATGGAAAAAAAAATGTTGAAACTGTAAATTGAATGTAAGAGCAGTGACAAATCTTCCTCCCTTCCTTGAATTCTGTCACTCATTCAATTATTTATGGTTGTGCCTTGTCTTTTCACACCACTCGGGGTGACCTGCCCAGCTTGTTTCGTAAAGCACACGGCACTTTGATTAAATGGCATTTCTGGGAAGGGAAAGTGTATTTCTTTAGCTCATCTATATGAGTCAGACTAAATCTCTAATAGTCTTCAGTAACAAGGTAAGAATACATAACTTATAAATTCCTTCACCCCGCGGAGAACTTGTGGAAAAGTATTTCACTGGGATTTGTGAATTTGAAGCCCCGCTCCATTGCAGGCTGGTTATATTTGTGCATGAAAGGTTTCAGACGTGCTACAAGAAGTAAATAACTTCTCTGGCATTATGCTCTTTTCCATAGACACAAAGAGAAAAATATGTGTTTGCAAAACATCTATTTTCAGCCTAGGAGACCTTTTATTTCAGTTTCAGGAAACACACACAAATGAAATCTCGGCGGAGAGAGGGAGAGCAAGTCCGTACGCCCGTGAACCTGAGAGAGGACGTGCACGGCGGGGACTTGGGGTATAACATACCCACTCAAAGGGTAAGATTTTAAATGCCGAATTTAGGAAAGAGAAATTTCAGTATCTAAATCATCTGAGCTGGTCTCCCTCAGCTCCTTGAATAGTGAGCGGAGAGAAACAGGCAGCTCTAGAGAGTGATTCATCACATCCCGAGACAGGTGTCAAAAATAGGGTAGATGAATCGTGCTCTCGCAGCCGTTTTCTCTTGCTTATTGACGACAAGACAACCCAGGGAGCCATGTAAAATGCCCAGATTAGGGTGGATGAATCCTATGGGTAGCAAAAGCAGAGGCTTTTAGTGCAAATAAAACAGCCACCAGGCACGTTCGGGGATGCAGGGTGCAGAAATGAGGGTGGCAACCTCTTGTTTCCATTCAGCGCATTCACTGCTCTTACGTTTGCTGAATATTAAGTGACTGGGATAGTTCTTCCTTTTTGCTTTTTCCAACAGTTGCAGACTCCAGCACTTTGTCCAGCAGAATAGGGGTCTGTTATGATGAACTTACGCCTCCGGCTAATAGGCTTTTTATCTGCTCGTTGCAGAGCACTCGGTCATTTTTAATGGTAGAGCTAAGTGCCAAACCCACCACTGAGCACAAGAAAATATGCAGGCTCCGGTGCAATTCTTTCCCCACAAATGAAGCAAAGAGATTGCAAACAGGCACTAGCCCTAGCGAGTGAGTTATTTCCACGCTCCACATTATTTGGATCCTCATGACTACGGGGAAGCCACAGGTTAAAGCACGAAGGGTTTGCCGTGGATGCCTGCACGGTCGTGTAGGAGCTGGTTTGTCTTTCCGCTGCAAAGATACCTCCTCAGCTCAGCCAGGTTGTTCCTGTCTCAAGGGGTGTTTGGAAGCTCTGTTCTGCTAGGTTCTCTGCAAATATTCAGACAAGCTCTTGCCCCAAAGAGCTTAAACTTGACATGGAAACCGGGAGACGAAGCATTTTTCTTGAGCTCTCAGGATGGGCTTATACCAGGGTGAGCGCTGCCTGGATCACCCCACATTTCTGTCTTTCCATCTGGCACAGGAATCAACTCCTGCCATGGGCATCCCACAGCACATATCCCCGCAAAGCCCACGGCATCCTGGAGAAGCCCTTCGGCCCCTTCCCTGGCAGGGCTGAGAGTCTCCCCCGATCCCCCCATCCGCGGGGCTGCTTTCCACCTCTCTCCGTTGGGATGCAGAGCCTGCTGCTTGGCGATACCCTGCGGGTCATCACAGCACCTGACTTCTTCTTGGCGTGCTCTGAGAAGCTGGACCTGCCCTGCAATTAGTTAATACTCTCTGTCTTACAGTGAATGTGTCCCCTTCCGATAATGCCCAGCTGCCAGCAGTGCTGGCTCCAGGGGCATCCACGGTAGCAAAATATCCTCAGTTGGGGCTCTTGAAGTTCTCCCCAAGCACAGACTGAACTTCACAATTCCCAGGAGAAATTAAACACGTGCTAAACTATAAAAGCAAGTGCTCGGTGTCTAAGATATGGAGAAACTGAGTTCCTGAGACTGACTGTAGCTGGCTTGGAAGCGTATCGGACGCCCAGGAAGAGCCAAGGATTCTGGCTGTAATCCCTCCTGTGGGGTGCAGGTTCGCCGGCTTACCTGCCACAGGGCAGGAGGACAAGACAGGGGGACAGTGGGGGTGTAAAGGTCTCACTGGGTCAACGCGGGGAGCTGTGCCTGCCTCCGCGAGAGCTGAATTTGTCCCAGGGGCAGCAATTTCCTGCAATGAGCAAGTTTCAGTGTTTTCATTTCCTCGGTGCCCCTGCTGACCTCTCTCTCTCTCTCCAGGATTTCATTCTGCAGAGACACAGGTATAATCATAATTCTGTCATCTCTCTCAATAATAGCCTTGAACGGGTCTAGTGCTGGTTCATCTCTGCCTGGCTGGTGACATTTCCATGAGTCTTGAGTGTATCGGAGCTGTAAATACAACCTCCCTCGCGCACGTTCATAAGCTCTTGATGAGTTTTGCCAGCTAGCTATGCTGCACGTACCTGAAATGATCCAATCCATTATAAAATCTTTAAAATGTTATAACGGAGATACAGCAGTCAAAAGATCGCGCTGTGTTCCTGGAGCGCGTGCATAGGCTTATTACGAGCCACTCCTTGCTCTGAGCATCGGGCTAAACAAAGAGGACAGAGACTAGGAGAGTAAACGAAAAGGCAGAGGGATGAATCACCTCATGAGGAGAGCACGGTGTCTACCCATCACCTCTCCCTCCTCCACAGCCGATGAGAGGGCTGGAGGCCTCCAGAGGGCAATTCCTCATCTAAGCAAAGTTTGGTCCCACGAATCCTAATGCAGGAGGCACTGGAGGGGGGGGTGGGAAGTGGTTTGTCTTGGGAGAAGAGATTTCGGAGGAAAGGCGGGAGGACAGTCCCGCACAGGCAGGTAGGACGAGTGACTTGTGGCTTCTTTCTCAACTGTGTGGAGCTCAGAGTGATGGAAGAGCCCCATAGGGCTCAAGGGCTGTGCCTTGCCCCTGAGGCCATGCTGCCACACAGGTGGGGGCTGTGGTACATCATAGAATTAAAGAAAAGTATTACTCTTCTCTCTTTTTCCAGTTTACTTGAATCCCTAAGCTGGGGGAGGTGGGGGGGAGAGAGAGAGACAGGTCAGAAAAAGACAAACTCTTCAAGGTGACCTCTCATGAGTAAACTTCAGCAGATGAAGAGGGATAAAGCTAATTGAGTGACTGTTTAAGAAGCTTCTGTTGCCCCTCACGCTTGTAAAGACATTGAATTAAATTGTTAAAGCATCTTTGCCACACAAGATGCTGTTAAGATGCATTTTGCTCTGCTACCTAATCTGCCGCAGAGGCACGTGAATGACAATGGGCCCCGCAGCCGCGGTCTCAGGGGATACAAAGGTGCCAGTGTCAAAGTCCTACCGAGGCTTCGTGGGGAGGGCTCAGAAACGAATCCCACGTGGCATCCAAATGCTCTGTCTGCGTGTGATGCTGTCAGGGCTTGCACTTGCCCCCCTGCACAACGGCAGGCGTGTGCCAAACTGACTCTTATTCCTCTGGGTCCTGTGCAGCACTGATCCTGGGTTTCTTCTTTTTAAATTATTATTTTAAGCATCATGACCCTATGGGCTCAAAGCTACATATTCCCTTGTACGGGATGCACAATTCTGATAGACACATGGTACCCAGGCAGTCTTCACTCAAGTAATTGGTCTCTTTTGACGGGCTCAATCAGAAATACCGCCTCCTGATTAATGATGGAAGTCTCATCAGCTAGCTCAGATGAAGACGGTGGGCTGCGGACCCCCCTGCTTGGCAGGATGATGCCCAGCTTGCCATCTCTTGGCTCAGGCTCTGTACGTACTCTCTGACAGCAGTGGGTCTTTGCTGCGTCCGAGCTACAAGAAATATCTCCAGATTTCTCCCTTTCTGATTTCCAGGCGGGGACATGCGCTAGTTCATTTTAATGTCTACATTTAATTTGCACCTCAAGGGTTTCCACCATAGCTGTTTCCAGACAATGTCGTTATTATTTCAGTCACGTGCAAGTTATTAGTTTTGAATAGGTCAGAAATACGACAGAAATGAAAATGCCTTTATTTGTGAGCATGGTACACGCTCTATGACACAAACCCTTCCTTTGATTACTTTTCCATAGCTGTCGTGGGGCTGCTCGGGAGCTGGGAGGATTAGAAGATGGCATCAGAACTCATTCAGATATAAATGACTTTAATATGCTTTGACACGCACCTCGGTAAATAAGCCTGGTGTGTTGCCAAGGTGATGCTCCTTTGTTGCTATGACTATATCAAATAGCCATGGTTACTTCTTACCGGTTCCACTTGGAGAGGCCTATTTTTGAAATGTCCTTTTAATAACTTGTGACACTAATAGAGTGACAGGAATTCTGGACATGAATAGGATTTGCGTGATACACACTGTGAGCTGTCGCCATTAACATATGCTGAAGGCTTTTCTGTAGGAGAAACTACTCCGGACCCAGCATTGCTCTGTTTATTACCTCTGCCGACTGCTCTCGAGTCCCACCAGTGATGGATTTGGCCCTCATCACCCACTGCTTCCTTCCAACCATACCCACACTGGATATGCCTCGGCTATTCTTTTACCTAATTATAAATCCAGTCGTGCAATGAGAGGGGTGTTGGTTTTTCAGTTCCAAGAGTTGTAGGCATTCAGAGAAATAAGTCAGAGCTATTATTTTGCATTTAAAGACACTTCTTTTCTTACATTAGCAGATCAAGGTAGTAATTAGTATAATATCCCCAGGAGCTGGAAGCTGATAAAGCCTCGTTGACTTCAAAATGTGGTTTTATCTCTGTTTTGCCTGAACTTCACAATTCTGGTAAAATTGTGGTCAGAATGCTGCTGACATGATTTGTTTCTCTGCAGTTGCGTCGAGCACATCATAGCAACTTCATTATCTTGTTCAATTTAGCCCTGACTTTTATAATCTAATACTGATGGAGTATTTATATGGTACACCAAAATGTATAACTTGGACATCACAATGAGAAGCTGTTCCATGTGACGGCAACAAGCTGGCATTTCTGAGCTGAAATTCTTGGGAATGACAATTTCCAGGAGTTCTTAATGATTCATCTCTGGACTGCACTCAGTGTGGGAGTTAGTTTAGAAATGTTGGAATTCCCTGGAAAAAAAAAAAATCCTCTTTTTTTATAACTAGCTTCTCTAATCAGTGAAAAAAAATCAGAGATCAGGACTTCTGTTCCCAACACTGCTGTCGATTTGCTTTGTGAAGACCAGTTTATCATCTGGGCACATTACTTTCCCATCTGTGAAACAGGTAACAGGTTGATGCCACCCAATAACGTCCCCAGACATAGTTAACTGACAATAATAAAGCTATTTGTGAACTGTGGATGCAAAATGATGAATAAAAGACAGTTGTTTTTCCTGACTGGGTTGGGCCCACAAGAAGAGTTTCCTCCTCAAGACAAGATCTCACCAGGCTGTAGGGGGGGTGTTCTTATCTGACTCTGGTTTCGGTGGAAAATACTCCCCTTTTTTTTTTTGTTAATAATGAAGATTGTAGGAGTTCACAGTCAGTTTTCTGCGATGAAATGAATGCCTGTCTTCTCTAGAAATGAATGGCTTTATTGCTTGGTGAAATGTTTTCACAGGGGTGTGTGACCATATGAATAACGTGTGTATGTGTGCAAGGTCCTTAGAGAATAAGGTCTTCTGGTCAGTCTAACAGTCCTGCACATCCACTCACCACTCCTGAATCAGGGAAACCCCCCACCCCGCTGAAATGCATTGTTTTCCTGAGGAACTTTGGCCATGGCCTTGCATCTATCCTTTTTTTACTCTCATGCGGTCTATTACGTTGCCCAGAGAGGGGGTGGAGGCCCCATCCCTGGAGACATCCAAGGCCAGGCTGGATGAGGCTCTGAGTGACCTGATCTAGTTACAGATGTCCCTGCTGACTGCAGGGGGTTGGACGAGGTGGCCTTTAGAGGTCCCTTCCGACCCAACACAGCCTATGATTCTGTGATTCTACGATTCCCTTATCCATCGTAGGATCACACCTGCATTCCTCATGGCCATTTCCAAAACAGTGTATCAGAGCTGCGTTGGGATTGCTGAGCACACCCTGGGATTTTCCTCCTTGCTCAGCTCTAGCTTAGGGTAAATTCCAGTTCTCGGCCTCCTGAATGCATGGACTTTGTGCTATTAAATTTCATCCCATTCCTATTACTGCATTTTTCAAAGCCGTTCAATGTATTTCTAATTCCAAGAAGCGTCAGTGGGGCTCGTTTTCTTGCTGTCCGTGGATCTGAATTAGACTTATTGAGGGAAGCAGTTCTGAAACACAGCTGGATAAGATCAGTTGGGTTTGGTACTGTCACCGTGATCTCCTTACAGCATAAATGATGACACATGCATGTTGGAGTCAGGGCATGTGAATTTGTCTGTGCTCCACAAAGTTACGGTATATGGCTAGAGTGAAATAAGCCAGTTTATGTCTGTAAAAGATTGATTTTAAATTGATTCACTGCTATCACAATACTTTTTTCTTTTTCAAATGTGGAAGAGCCTTTGTGTGTCTAACTGTCCCTGAACACAAATGGCTAGAGGGATTGTGTTCAAATCATCCATTAAAAACAATCTCCTGGCAGAGACCAAGCATGAAAAATTCAGTCCAAAAGATGAAAGGTTCAGAAAATGTTAGGAGTTCATGGAAAGAGGGGATTTATAAGGGTTTGCAACCAATACTAGAGTTGCCATAAGCAATATGCACCCTAACCTATATAGGGCCAAAGCTCCCATCAGCTTTAAAGGAAACTGGATTAAAGCTTTAAGCCTAAAGCCTCATGACTAATCATCCGTGCAAGTAACCCAAACTGCCACAGGATCCTTCAAGTGGCTGTTTTACTTCAGAGATAGCTGCTGCTGAAAACTCACTGTGCTAATTCCTTAGCTTGGGTGGCAGAAACGGGAGTCCTGAATGGGAAAGATCTGATATTCCATCCCCTCGGAAAACCCAGATGGAGGAGCGATGCCTTTCCCCCTTCATGGGAACAAGCAGACTGGGGAAGATGCTGTACACGATCCTAAGCTGCATCCTTACCAGAGGCCTTTCTGGACGGCATGAACAGGGGTGGAGAGCTGCTTTCAGAACGCCCTGCCATCGTGAAAGAGAAAGAGGTTAAAACAATTAATAAATGTTATTTATAAAGCACTTCCCGCACCAAGAGACTTTTGGGAGCAGCATGAACCATTAAAATAAAATCCAATTATAAAAACCAATCACAATTAAATTGTTCGTGTCCCTCCACGGGAGCCCTGTCTCAATCAGTCACTCCGTGTCTCTCCTATGGCCACGCTGCAGAGGAGGTTCAACTCATTTGTTTGTGGCACCAACAAGAGAACCCTCATTATCTGCATATTATAAAGCTGTACGGGCTAAAGTATTGAGATTAATACGAAATAATTAGCACTGATGAAAGTTATACCTCACTCAGAACAGCTGGGACTTGAATAGGACGCAACTGAGACTTGATTACTGTGTCATTACAGTATTAGTGCTGTGTACAGTCATTGTCATACAACTGCAAAATGCCTTTGATATGATTACATTTTAATTGAATACTAACCATGCTAGGGTTTGATGGCACTGCAGCACTGGGGGTGGTAACTTTATTGTGTAATGACTTTTGTTTTGGTTGTATGAGCAGAGCAAACTCCTTAGCATTTGAAAACAAATCCTCAAAGAGGCATTTTCCTCCTGAGAAAGCTCTAAAACGCGTTTCGGTGTTGTCTCTGCTCAAGTTTACGCCAGAAAATGGCAAAATCAGGTTTGTGATAAATTCATACCCCGTGAGGGTGTCACGCCTGTCACTCGGCTGTATGCTGTCACGTGGAAAGTCACAGTGCCAGGTAGGACGGAGAGAAGGTCCTGCGGTGGCCACGCCAGTACCTCGAAGGCTTTTCCCGAAGGAGATGCTCCCCCAAGGCACCGCTGGGCAGCGCGTGGTTCTCCCCCTCGCCCACCGCAGAGGTGTACGTACCCCAACTCCTTCTCTGCAACGGGCAGGGGATGCTCTGCTCTTCCACCCACAGGTCAAAATACCTTCAGAGTTACTAATAGAAAAGGAGCGCTTAAAGTCATTAAAATCAGATTTCCATTTTATGACAATTAATGTCAGATGGTTTAAAAAATACCTTAATTAGGAATTACCCTCCTTAACGTCTCACTGACCGAGGCCTGAAGGTTTAAGGTTAACTCTGAGTCACACATATTTCATCCCCCAGTGCTGTTTGGAGGACAATGGTTAAGGTTATGTTCGCACTGATGTATGCGGACGTGGTGTGATTTGCATACAGAAGTCAAATTTAATTTCACTTTTTTTTTTGGTAGCATTTTCTAGCAGCATGGAATTATACACGCAGCGTTTAAGGACTTGGGGAGTCGGAGAAAAAAAAAAAAAGACATTGTACCTAATTTAAAACAGAAATAAGAGGGATGGACCTGCTTCAGCATGTCCTGGCATTGCAGAATTAACTCTCCAATGCGCACACATCCAGAGTATGTGCGTGTGTGGATGTACAAGGGTGTGCTAAGAAGTGATAAGCTGCCTTAAGAAATTAAGACCAAATTCGCAGTACCTGCCTTGTTGTTGGCCAGAAGCTGGACTGTGCCCACAGCTCTGGAGCCAAACCCCCCTGGAGCTCGGGGCGCTCGATTCTGGATCTGAATTTGATCTGAGTGTAATAACTCAGCCTGAACTCCTGCTCCAGACACCCCATAAAAAAGGTGGGGGTGTTCAACACAGTGCTGCAAAGATTTATCCCAACTTGTTCTCTCGATATGAGTCATCAAACAGCATAACTGCCATGCAAAATTACATTGTTTTGTTCCTGGTGGAGCCGGGAGTAGAGCTGTTCCTGTAAGAATGGTTGATCTTTTCCACAGAGGGAACAAAACATGACATTATCAACCCAATTTTATTGATCAAATAATTTGATTTGAGTTCAAATTAACCTTAAAAAGGCATAGCTGCTTCTGCCAGCGAGCTGAATAATATAACCCAGCCACAGTGCTGCTTTCCTGCCTCTTGCTCGCCCAGCATGTGAGACCGTGAGTCCGTTTTACGTGGCCCATGCCCCGTCCCACAAGAAAGGCGCATACATGCATGTGTGCCCCATGACGTACATGTGATGGGAAGACACACCATGTGGCTCTGCTATTAGATTATCTCATTCCCTCAGCTCCAGAAAAGCTGCTCATAAACCTCATTGCTTTGAGGGCTTTTTTGCTTTCCCCTCTGAATTGTTTTGTGGCTGCTTCATCCTCACTTCTTCTTGTGCCAGTGCCGTCCTGTCATTTGAGCAGCTCTTCTCCCTCCCTGGAGTCCAGCCTCCATCAACCTTCATTTTGCCCAGCCAAACAAAGCCCATGCTCCTCCACCGCGAGGAGCTCTCTGTCCCCGTCACCGCGTCTCCCTGTCCCAGGGTGAGCGGGACTGCACGCTCTGCCCAGAGGTTTAGGGTTTTCTGAGTTTTGTTTTGCTGCCAGATACTCATGTGAATGAAGTAACAACGGTATAGCCAGGGCATGATGAATTTTAAACACCGCTGCTTGAGTCCTTATCACCCATGCAAACAGGTCCCCACCCGCTCTCTTGCAGTTATGGACACACGGGGGCAGGCATTGCTTTTCTCCTTAACGTTTAAGTGATGGACAAGTAAACCTTG
This sequence comes from Sterna hirundo, assembly GCA_009819605.1. NCBI lineage: Eukaryota > Metazoa > Chordata > Aves > Charadriiformes > Laridae > Sterna > Sterna hirundo. Next base: position 6,299,770 of record CM020452.1, on the reverse strand, counting down.
CAAATCGTACCAAAAACAACAACGAAGACTATTCTCCTCCTTCAAAAATCCAGAGCAGCAATTTGCAGAGGGTGCCTTATGCCGGCATTCTGTTGGTTTATAACGTCCCATTACTATTTTTGAAATTTGGTCAAAATAAATATATAGAGATAACAACTCGAGAATGAACAATTGGGTCTTCTAGAGGCAAACGCGAGTTATGAGTAAAATTTACTGCTTGGCTGGATCACTTCTGAATGCTAACGGTGCTACATAGCCAGCGAAGGCAGACCACGTGTGCCGTTTATTAGCTTAAAAATGAATATGTAGGCTTTCTGTACTCATCAAACATAGCCCAGAGGAAGATCAAGCTCTTAAGCTTTCTAAACATAACTCGATTGATAGCTGGGTGCAAACCCATAGGACCTTTCCGTGCAGAAAAACTTGCCCAAAACTTTATTTAGCTCACTCATCCCTAGATATATTGGCTTCGGTGATTTTACTGCAGACTTAGCAAATGATTCTTTATTGTACAAGAAAAAAAAATAATTTATTCTCTGGCGCATCAATAAAGAGTTACTTGATACAGTCAGCAGAGGGAATACTTTACTCAGCAGTAATAAAGCAGAGGGGCCAGTAGGAGAGGGGGCTGATGGGCTGATGGCAAGGGAGGGAGAGCAGCGGTGGCCCTGAGTTATCTCAGCTCTTGCAGCTCTGGAGCTTTCCCCTTCCCTCCCCTGCTGCACCCTGGACCATGTGGTTGGGTGCGTTGGAGACCACCAGGCCCGGAGGAGGCAGGTTCAAAGGCTGTGAACAATGCTGGCGTGGCATTCAATAGATTTCCGGCTCGTCAATGGGGCTAGAAATCATCCACGGAGATTTCTCCTCCCTCCTGCATGCGCAGAGCAGAGCGAAGGATGCTCACCCCTGTGGCCAGGCCCGTCTGGCGGAGCTGGGCTGTGGTCTTAAGGAGGCAGACTCAAAGATTTGGGGGTTTTTATTTAATTTTTTTTCTATTTCTCTTGGCTTTTCCAAAGTCAGTCCCATTTAATGAACGCAGGTTTTGCGAGATCCAGCTTCAAAGGCAGGCCACTGGCAAGGGAAGGGGAAAGGAATTGACTAAAGTAAAAAATTGCAGACTCTGAGGTTTTTGCATTGATTGAAAGGTGTTAACCATTGCCTGACCAGCAGCAGTCTTTGCAAGGGTGCAAAAGAGTCTGGAATAACAGGGCAAGGACTGGGTGCATGAAAACTGTTTTCCTGCAGAAAACAGGGATTTTGAAACTTTGGTTCCGTAGTCACGTTTTATGGGTTGTTTCCATTTTTGCCAACAAAGGCAAACAACAGAATGAGGAAAACATTTTTAACTGTTCAGCTTCACGTTGAATATTTGACAACAAAATTAGAAACCTGGAGTTGTAGCCCTGGAACTGTCTTTTACATGAGACTTTGGCTCATTTTATTTGGAGTCTGAAAGAGATTATGCAACAAAAATCATCATTTCCTCCACAAGTAGAAAAGACACTCATTCTCTGTACAGTTAACACACTTACTTATTAATCATTTTTGCCATAGCTTTTTAGGGAAACATATGCACTACTTCTCTTAGGATACATGTGCAGCCATGAGCTATTTAGCCTTGATCTAACTCAACAGATGCAGCCCCATGCTCTTCTCGCTGTGCAAATTACACCTCAAGAAACGTTTTCAAGGTTTCTGTATCTTCAGCTCTGAGATTTCAGCGTGATGCTCATGGAGTGAATTCTCATGAGACCAGATGCTGCAAAATTTATAATTGGAAATGCAGAGAGCCGTCATGGCCCTCGTGTTGCGGGGGGAGGGGAGCTTAGCCCACAAAAAAGCTGCAAGCCTGTAGAAAGGACTGCAGAGTGGTGCCTGGAGGCACTCCCTTCCCAAAGGTTTTAGGAAGGCGGAGGCTGGAAACCAGCTCCTCGGCTACAAAGCTGTCACCATGGGGTCAGAGATTTGAAGGGGACAAAAAATGCCCATCTACACAGAGAGATGAAGAGAATCAGCTTAAGCACATGGGACTCCTTTGCTTGGATAAGATTCATCTGCAGATTAAGGTGATTTAATGTACATGGCTCCATATGTGCTGAGTGCCTATCCTCCCATCAGAGTCAATAGAGATCTTGGGCACAATTCAGTTACTTAAGCATTTGTTTCCTTTGGAACACCCTGCGGGCACTCGAGACATGTACAGTGGCCTGGAAAATGTGACACAGGATCTCAGGAGAACAGTTCTCTTCTGGAGGGACATTAGGAGGCCATGCGAGATACCTTAGGGCAATTAAGTTGCACCAGATGTCTGTACTTGAGCAACAACGTTGAGATTCTCACCAGTGGCCAGTTAAGATATGGAGACCTTTCTGCTCACCAAAGTGGACCCTGAAACTTTGCTTTGCCTGTGTCCTGGACGTGTCCTTGTGAGCAGGACACTGGGGCTGAGGATGGAGATGAGCTTGGAGGTGGACTTGGAGGCAGGCTGGATCAACCATACCTCCCAGGGGTGCCCTGCAGGGCAGCGGCAGCAGCAGAAGAGTTTGTGGATTTGCCACCACCACAGCCCAGTCCTAATGACTGAGTGTCACTGGGTGGCCCCTGGTCTTTGCATGGAGACACACAACCCCGTTGCCGCATCTCATGGGGCTTGCTTGGTTGGATCACCTGCAGCATGCAGCGTCCTGGTGAATGTGCCAGTGCAATTTCTAGTGTAACTTCTTATGAGTTATGCTCTCTTTCCCCTGCCTCGTATTTTCCACAAAAGGAAACTATGATTACAGCACAAATCCTGAGACCATAGGCTATTTAAGGGTATTTAAGACCATCTCTCCCTCTCTGCCACCAGACGTGTCCCCTTAGGGGAATCCCTCCTTTTCCTTGCCTTCCCCATGCTGCTGCCTGCCTTCTGGTTCTCACCATTCAGAGCAAAACCCTTCTAATGCAGAGCCCCTGGGAATTCACCCAGACCACTGACTCGTCAGCCCACCTCTGGAGTCACACCCGCTGGGCTGAGCCAGTTTAATGATCCAAACATAGAATCATAGAATGGTTCGGGTTGGAAGGGACCTTAAAGATCATCTAGTTCCAACCTCCCTGCCCTGGGCAGGGACACCTCCCACCAGCCCAGGTTGCTCCAAGCCTCATCCAACCTGCCCTTGAACCCCTCCAGGGATGGGGCAGCCACAGCTTCTCTGGGCAACCTGGGCCAGGGGCTCACCGCCCTCACGGCAAAGAATTTCTTCCTAATATCCAATCTAAATCTACCCTTTTTCAGTTTGAAGCTGTTCCCCCTCGTCCCATGGCTCCCATCCCTGATCCAGAGTCCCTCCCCAGCTTTCCTGGAGCCCCTTTAGGGACTGGAAGGGGCTCTGAGGTCTCCCCGGAGCCTTCTCTTCTCCAGGCTGAACCCCCCCAGCTCTCTCAGCCTGTCCTCACAGCAGAGGGGCTCCAGCCCTCCCAGCATCACAGGCAGCAAAATGATTTGCAGCATCCCGGAGCAGCATCGCTTGCGACATGCTGCTCTGCCTGTAGATGTTGCTGTGGGCTGCAGCTTGCTCCAGCCCAGGGCCAGTTCCTGGTTTATAAGGTGTACAAAGCTGGAGCTTGAACGCTGTGGAAAACAAACTGTGTCTTTACAGAGGATGCAGCTGTTTTAAACCATTGCTTGCATTTTAGGGCTCTTTCTGATTTTAAGCAGCATAACAGACGTCCTTCTAACATTTCTGGAAAGTCTTAGGAGCATCTACAGTTATTGGTTATAATGGGAAGTTGTTTTTAACAATTTTGCTCACCTTTATCTGAGGGTCTCTGTGTAGGATCCTAAATACCCTCCATGGGAAAAAATTAATGTATATTCAGAAGGACATGGACCTGTTGGAGCGGGTCCAGAGGAGGCCACGAAGATGATCTGAGGGCTGGAGCCCCTCTGCTGTGAGGAAAGACTGAGAGAGCTGGGGGGGTTCAGCCTGGAGAAGAGAAGGCTCCGGGGAGACCTTCCAGCCCCTTCCAGTCCCTAAAGGGGCTCCAGGAAAGCTGGGGAGGGGCTGTTTGCAAGGGCATGGAGCGACAGGCCGAGGGGCAATGGTTTAAACTAGAGCAGGGCAGGGTTAGATCAGCCATTGGGAAGAAGTTCTTGACACTGAGGGTGGTGAGACACTGGCCCAGGTTGCCCAGAGAGGGGGTGGAGGCCCCATCCCTGGAGACATCCAAGGCCAGGCTGGATGAGGCTCTGAGCGACCTGATCTAGTTACAGATGTCCCTGCTGACTGCAGGGGGTTGGACGAGGTGGCCTTTAGAGGTCCCTTCCGACCCAACACAGTCTGTGATTCTGTGATATCAGCCTCAGTGTCAGGACACTGCTTGGGTTTTATAAAGATTTTAAGCTCTTCTCAGTGCAAAAAAACATGGCAGGATGAACGCCTTAACCAGACGGGAAGCTCGACGGACACTTTGGACTAGCTGGGGAGGGGAAGGAGTCATTTATCGAGGGTCAGATAAGGAACCTTTCCCCAGAAGCACGTGGGGACTGAATTCAGACACAAGTCCCTCTGAAGTGACAAACCCAAACCCTGCATCTTCTCAGACCATTGCACTGTGCCATGGCTGCAAACCCGAGAGGACTTTGGCTCTTGAGAGACATCATCCAGATGCAGCTGGAGCCAAAAATCCCCCAGTTTGGGTGCAGTACACACTGAACAAGAGATGCTTTCTTTCAAGCCAAATGGCTGGATGATCTTTGCATTCATTACCTCGGAGGGATGGTTCATTTGGGACTTTTTTCCATATGATGGAAAGACAAGACCTGTCCCATATCTGTCATACAGCTTCACATTTTCCTCCCATGCTTAATGAAGAGACATTATGAAAGCACACGCTTGGGGAAGGAGATGGGTGCCCGCCAGTACTCTTCCTCCTGAAGATTTTGCTTCAGTCATGAAAAAACATCCCAGAGACAGTTTGTTCTCCTGATCAGAATCCAGGTGCCATATTTACATTTTGTCTGAAATTAATTCAGTCAAATCTTTCAAATGCAAATAGCCGGGAAAGAAATAGCCCTGGATCATTGGGGAAAGTACATATATATTTTTTTTCCCTTAATGAAATAGTGCAGGTAATTGCTTGTGTTAGAGAGCAGCTGTTTGCAAACAATCAAAAAGCATTACATTGGTAGGTTTGTGAGAGGTAGAAATGTTCTTTCTTCTCATCTTTAATAAATATTGAAAACTGACATTGACCAAAGCTACTCATTCTGCTATTGAAAGCAGGTGCTTGCTCTCGTTTCTATTTATCCTGGTTAGCTTCTCATAAGAAGATATGCTTAAATTAATCAAGTATCAGCAGTGTGTTTGCAAAACATGCCAGAAATAGGGCAGAATCTGCTTATCAGTGCTTTATGCTGAGCCCTGATGCAGCGTCATCAGCTGTGTGCACTTGGCTCTTTCCACCAAAGCGCACCTGGGACACTTGGAGCCACAACGAAGCGCGTGCTTTCTTTCCACTTGGACGCGGTGTTTTGTGATATTCAGGTATACGTTCAGCAGCAGCTCGGGGCACTTTGGAAAGGAAATCATCGGCCCTTTTCCCCTTTTGTGGAAACTGGAGCGTAGGGAAGGGAAACAACCTGCTCCCAGCCATCAGGCGAGGCAGCCTCACCGCTGGTGGCTCTCCTGCCCTCTGCCTCCTGCTGCCTCTTCAAAGAAGGATCTTTTGAGTTTTTTTGCCTTCGTTCACCTAAAACATCTAGAAGCACAGCAGGTTGTTTCTGTCTGGATGTGCTTGGCTAAGCAGATGCCTTTTAACCCCACGCACCTGTGATCTTTGGCAGCCAAACAAGTCCCACGTTCCTCAGTGTAACCGGATCATTAGTGGGAACAGGTGCCTTGTAACTGGTTGCTTTGGGGACATTTCAGGGCGCACAAAGTTCCTTGTACTGGGGAATACCTGGCGCATTTGGCAGAGAAACAAACATGTCCTACCTTGCAGTGACAGGGAAATATGGCAGAAAGTAATGTTCTGCTGACTGGAGATGGTATCAGAGGAAAAAGTGGTAAAAATATGGTGGCTTTGGCTCCTGAATTCCCTAAGGCATTCACAGGGCCGCAAAGCAGGATTCAACAGTCTTGGCGTGGTGGCATCGGTGCTTCGCTTTGGTCAGCCTGGGTGGAGAGGGGCTCTCTGGAGGTGTGCTCCTGCCTGCCCATGCCTCTGGCTGACCAGCAGCTGTACGGAGCTGGAGAACCTCGTGCTTCTGTGGGTGCCCGTGAGGAGCATCTGCTCGAAGTGCAGCTGATCGCCTCACACACGTGAGTGTCCTCCTCACGGAAATCCGGGTGCCTGGCGGAGGAGGGATGTCCCTGGGCTACGTCCTGGAGGAGTCAGGATGTGATGGGAGAAGTGACAAAGCCATGCGGGCAGTCGTGTCTCACCATGCGTGGTCCAAAAAAGCCACTAAAAGGGTCAAAGACGATGAGCAGCCTTTGCTGTGACTCACCTCAGCCATGCAGACCGCCAGAGCCTGGTCGATGTCAAAATGCCGACGCGTTTAGGTGGAGAAATGTGTGTGAGGGCTCTGCTTGTCCCTGGCTGTGGCATTTGAATGTCAGGGCATAGGTACCCTGGGAAGGTCCAGGATTTTACTTATCCAAGTTTGCAAATGCTAGTCCAAATGTTTTCATGGCAAAAACAGAGTCTTGGGATCCCCAGAGCCGGGCTGTCCAAATTGCAGCTCAGAAAATTTAAAAAAAGAGCATGTTCTGTTTGTTAAAAATTAAAACATTTCCATTTTCTCACCCAGCCTCAACTCACCTAAAGTTCTGCTTTGGTCTGACACAAGCCTCTGTTTCTTTGCTTTTCCTTTTGAACAAAATGTTTTGCCATCTTTGGTGTCTAAGAATTGAAAAGGAAAATCCATTTATTTCACTTTGGAGAGAGCAGGAAAAGATGTTTCATCACATCTGAGTTCTTCTCCCATTTATTTTTCTGAACTGATCTATTTGATGAATACAGCTCAAACTGGCAAATATTTTCCGTCAGCTACTGGTTACTTTTATCGTCAAACAAATTCATCGTGTGAGCTAATTTGCCAAGTCTGTCTGAGAATCCTGACTTGCCTGTTGCTTCTGCCCTGCCAGTTAATAGCAGCCATGTGAATGTGCCCTGACTTTCAGTGAAAAGGTAATAGGTTTTTAATATCACCACAACTTAAGGTGAAACCAATGCATTTAATTTTTCTTGGAACAGGGTTAGAAAGGAAAAGGAAAATATGAATCCCGCCAGGGACTTCAAGATTTCACTCTGTGCCAGCAAGGACCTGAATTCCTCAGAGGGTCACTCACCAGGCAACCCTCATCGTTAATACCCAGTGGCAAATGGGAAGTCTCAGGAGTGTAGGATTATTCTTATAAATTAAGTCGCTTGCGGAAGAGGTTGGCAAACCCAAAGCACTGGCTCGCTCAGTCTTGCAGGTTCACCAAGGTGCTGGGGGAGTGAGGGAGTGGGGCTGGACAAACGGATGAACCTTTAAAGAAGTCACTAAAAAGCAAAAGGAAAAAAAAAGAAAGTAAGAAAAAGAAAAAAACAGAACCCACCCCCCCAAAAAAAAACCCAAACCCAAATGAATTTAGTTGGTAGGCAAGAAATAAACATTTTGGTGTGGCCAGAGGCTCAGTGATGTCCCTATCAGATCTACCCTAGATGGGAAATATGTGATGGGGACGTAGTCTTCCTTCTTATTTAAATTGGTAGCAATTTCATGCTTGGTTTTATCTTTAGATGATAAACGTGATCCTGCTTGCATTCCTCTAAGTAAAGGCTTATCTCCCATTCTCACCCAGGAAATCCTCATGATGTCAGTGATTTTCTCTGGATTAGCAGAGAGAAGAAATTATCCCAAAGCCATTTCCCACATTTTGGAAGGTGGTGGGAGACACGCTACAAAAACCAGCCTGATATAAACCAATGGATTTTGGATAACTTCTAAGACAATAAGAAATGCCTTACAGGGCTGTCTCTGATGGTGGTGGCAGGACATCCCATCCAGGGACAGCAGGAGAACCTGGCTCCTCTCAGAGGACCATTCCCTTGTACCCTCCCTTCATATCCACACCTTCGTTCATGGAAGGTGTCCTTCGTATCTGACAACTCCGCTCAGATACCTCAGCTGTCCCAGGTACTTAGTGCCTCTCCAGAGATAATTCAGCTGAGCACTCACAGACATCGCTGGGGTTGTGGATGCTGGGGACAGTTCAGTAGCCCTCACGGTGTCTACTGCCATTAGGGGTAGCTTAGGGCCATCCTGCCTCTACGACACATAAGTGCTGTGTCACATTTGCCATCACCAGGCAGGTATCTGAGCATCTGAAATGTCCCAGGACACCTCTGGTTAAGCAGAGGTGTTGATCTTCAATGGGAATTCAGACACCGACCTGTGGACACATACATTTGTGATCCTTTGGAGACAAATTCTACCCACTCAAAGGCATGCAAAAGGATGCTGTGAGATCCGAGATTTGGGGATGTCACGGTATTTGCCTGACACCCAGCCAGGCTAATCCCAAGACTGGATGCCACCCTCCGTACTCCCAGCCTGCCTGAGCCATGTGGTCTGCCACTGACTTCCATGACTGATGTCAGAGATCTCCAGTAACTGGACCTGGGCTTTAGATCTTTCCCTTTTCCTTCATCACCTCCCTTATTTATGCTTACAGCCCACGCACACAGAAAGAAGACATTCAGCTCAACCGTGGGGCTGGATCACAGGCTGTTGCAGTTCAGGTTGCTAAGACACCACCTCAGAAAATACGCAGGAAGAAACCAGAGTGCGATCTGTTGATCTGTCTCTACCAGGACCTTTTCCATAGATAGATGAACAGGAAACCATATGGTCACAAGACAGTTGCGTGCTTTCTGCAAGCACGGGGCAACTTTCTCTACTGAACATCGCCTTGCTTTGCAACTCCTCCAAAATACTTTGTGCCCCGGGAGCAGTTCTTACCCCTCCACTCCAAGGACGCAGGTTGCCAAACGCTTCAGCTGCTCGCAGGGTGAGCTGAGGTGAAGAACGCTTGATACGACCTGGCCCTGGCGGGAGTGATCTGACCGACCCAAAGAAATATAACTCAATCCAGCGGTGGGACGAAAAAAGTGCTGGGAGAGGAGCCAGGAGCTTTGCAACAGGCTCACCATACAGGCTTCACTGAACACGGGTTTTCTTCTTGTGCTGTTGTGTGTAACGCCTGCCCTTGGAACCTGAAAACCAGAATGTTTAATAATATTATTTTTTCGGCTGCAAGGAGGACAGGCAGTGCCGTTTCTTTTCCAGGTCTTTTTGCTGGACTTAGATACATGCCGAAAAGCTGCGAAGTAGCTGGTAAAATTCACAGGCTGTGTCCTCCTTTGTGGTCTCCAAGTCTGAAATCAGTGCGTTAACACTGGGCTTATAGCGATGTTAACGGAAACAGTAGTTTTTAGTGAGTTAGGCCAAAATCTTGTGTTTTGCATGTCCAGGATGTGATATCTGCCTTAGAGCAAGCACCAAACTTTTAGACAGGTTAAATAAGGTGAGATGAGTCTTATAACTAATATTTCTTAATGAGATCCTTCGGGATCAAGATATGAGTCTTTATGATCTCATTGTGACTGTTGCTCCCTTCCAGTACCCTTTCGGTATCTTTGACTTCTGCCAACATTTTGTGCGTATGAAAATCTTTTCATTATGGGATCATTTTACAGATATTAAGAGTATGTGGCCTCACGCCATGTCTCAACCTTTACATCAGATATACTTCACTGACTTCAAAGCAAAATCAGGCACCCTGCTAATTTCGTAATGACTCTGAGATAGCTGAATGCTGTAGGGCCCTTTCTGCTGTCAGGGCTAATTAGGAAGGGACTGCACTACGTCAGGTCTGAAACTGCAGTGAAAAGCCTGAGGTTTCCAAACCTGAGCTATGTTGCAATATTCAGCGTAATCATCTAAAATTGACTGCTGCTGAGACTGTCGCATAGACAGAAGAGGCATCTTGAAACCTAAAAATGCTAAAATCCAGGAATGTCAAGTAAATCTGATATGGTGCTGATGTAAGTCTGGTTCTTTAAAAAAAAAAAAAAAAAGAAAAAAAAGGAAAACCCCACACTGCTTCCAATATTGCTTGATGTGTTCAAAATGGACCTTCAGCCGCCTTCCCACGTTTGGGTGTGGATATGACCTTCAAAGGTCTAGTTGAAGATGATCTAGTTACAGATGTCCCTGCTGACTGCAAGGGGCTTGGACTAGATGACCTTTAGAGGTCCCTTCCGACCCAACACATTCTGTGATTCTGTGATTCAAAGCTTCTCTCCCACCAGAGTAGCTGTCTGCACTCTTCAACGTGGAGGAAATTTCTGTCTAGATCTGAACTTCACGTCTTCGCCCTGGTAGTCAGCTGTACATAAGGTGCCTGTTTTTTTCCAGCATTCAGTTCGAAACTGCATGGTGTGAGGAGCAGGGCTGGAGCTGAAGCAAATCAAAACAGGTACCAAAATATTCATTTAAGCTCATGGGAAAAGGAACCATCAAGTTACTTATGCTCTTGATTATTACTGCTTCTGAGGACAGAACTAAAACGCAGCAGTGTTTAAAATATCTTGCCTGTTCTATGTCGTGTTCCTTCTTTCCAGTCAAGTGCATTAAAGGGAAGTGTGGCCAAAAAAAAGCCTCCGTCTGAGAATAGTTTGAGGGAAGGGCTTCACCTGTGCATTGAAATTCTCTCTTCTATGATAATCAAGACAAATTTCATGTAGGTTGAAGGCCTTGTGCATAGTCACAAGTTCAACATAGGAATTTCAAACCCCTTCTTGGGTCCAGTCTTTGCACTACAGGATGTCATCCTTACAGTTGCATTAAGTTTCTGAGGACATTTTAACTGGGGAAGGACTTCATCTGGCCAAGAAACGGGCAACTCCATGGCGCTTAGTAGCTCCACATGAGAAAGAGTGAAGTGTACGACCTCCCTAGACCTTAGGATATATTGTCATGCAGTTGAGTTATTGCTCATTATGTCATGCCGGTTACCTGCAGGGTTCTTCCACAGTGTTTCTGCCCACCACTGTCTGACCCCTTTAGTAGCCATCCAGTGGATGGAGGGCGGGGGGAAACAGAGAATCAGCTGTAGGGGAGCAGGTACTGGCTTCTTAGCCCTGGGAGCCCAGCAGGTCTTGTGTGGCAGTCCTTTTTCTGCTAAAGAAAACACTGAAAAACCTCTCAATTGGCCCCAGATATAAGACTTTATGTTGTTTGGTTCAGCGAGCCACTGTTTTGGTAGCATGACCTTTGCTGTAGGAAAGCTGTGTGGGAGGTGTTATGCCATGGTCTGCTGGGTGTGAAAGGATCCGTCCTCACACGCACGTCTGTGGGTGAGAGCGCACGGTGCCACCGTGTTTGGGCTGACACACAGCTCTGTGCTCATGTGCCCATAAGGAGTTTGTCTCCTTTGCTGCAGCCACACGTCAGCCCACCGGATTGTGAGAACAAGTGTGTCTGTCCAGCCATGCCTCTGAGAGGGGCCAAAACTAGCTTCCTAGCACAGAGCACAAGAACAGAACATGGCATTTCCCAGTTCCAGTCATTTTCAGCTGAGGCACTTTGTTCCCCTCCTGTAGTTTTTTATGTGTTTAATAACCCTCTGTTGATTTATCTTCTCTGAACTTGCCCATCCTTCCCCCACAGACTCATGGTGTCATATGGCAGGAGTTTCACAGCCTAATTCTGGGTAAGGATGTTCGTCTCTTTGAAGAAACATCTCTTGCTTTGCTTTGCTTTGACTCTGCCTTCTGCTATGCCTTGATTTGATGACCTCTGGCTCTCATTTTGGATGAGGCACTGAATGATCAATTCTTGTACACCTTCTCTGTGCATCTTAGAAATCCTTCCTGAGCAGCACGACAGTTGTGCCTGAGCTGCCCCTGATGTAAAGGGGGTTCTGATGTGTGCCAACAACGTGACCATGCCTCTCCCTGGGCAACGCTAGACAATTCTATGAGGGTTTAGGGATCACCTAAATTCAGAGAGAATCAGGGTTCTCAGACACTATATAAAGCAGGCAGTTGTGGACAGACTAGCAAGAATGCGTTCCTCTCGCACGCAGGCAGGTGTGAGAAGGTGTTAATTCTTTCTGTAAACACGTTTATTATGATAACAAGATGTCCAAAAGCCCCTTCCCAGCATACGCGGTGACGGATACAAATTCCCCTTTGTGTGACTGCGGGTTGGTTTTCAAAAACATCTTCTTCATGCACGTAAGGCGACCATATCCCCAGGAGATGTGTATTCTTGGACCAGTGTTTGCGTTTCTAGGACGTTTTTCTATTCCCACAAATCCCTCAGGGAGCACAGATGTGATCTGTTGGGATACGCACAGCCTAGAGTGTTAGAGGCACCAGTCCTATGAAGAAAAAAACAAATGGCCCCTCTCTGAGGTTTCATTCATCCTGCTCCAAACGCCTGTGAATGTGCAAGCAGATTTGAGGGAAGGGCTGTTGTTTTCCTTCGAGTGTGCCCAGAGAGGCTGTTGATAAACATTGGCAGCTGCTCCCCGGGTCTGAGCCAGCAAACAGTCTGTACCTATGGTCATGATGCATCAAACCTCTGGGACTTGAAGGTAAAGGCTTACAGGAAAGCACAGCACCATTTCTCCGGTGCTTGGAAAGGCAGAGTGACATCCAAACTGCGCTCCCTCTGATGAAAAAGGGCAGGAATCACAGGTCAATGCAACACTTAAATGCCTGGGAGATTTTGGGGTTCAGTTTCTTGTTTCTTTGGGTTTGCATCACATAATGAATGTATTTTAATGCAATGAGTAGACAGGTACATGACATGCTTAATCACCTCGTAGGAGTGCAGAGTTGCTTAACCCTGGAAGACTACATGTATGGTCACACAAAATCTATAGAGACGCTGGAGCAGTTTAAGATGCTCCTACCCTGATAGGTATCGGTGACACCTGCTCTCCTGGAGGTCACCGTTTCCACCGATGAACTGGTAGAAGTGGCTGTGTCATTGCTCCTCAACCATTTTGATGCAAAGTCATCTCTGCTGGCTTTTGAAGAAACTTTATGTCACGTGGGCAGACTTTGCCTTGAGGCAGTTAATGAGCCTCCACAAGAGCCTTCCAGTGATGGGTTTGGTTCAATGGGTTTGATTTCATTTTGATCTCAAAAGCCTCCAGTGCCCAGGACAGCACAGTGTGGGGTCAGGCACACGGAGCCTCTTTCACCGGGGCTGGTCAAATCATCTCCATGTCAGTGAGAAAAAGGCCCTATAAGACAAGAGGAAGCACGTCCCAGAGCAAAGGAGTAGAAACCTTCTACCCTGGTTTGGATATCCTGGGTAGAAAATTATTTCCCCTAACGTTAGATTTTTTACTTTGGGCTTCTAATCTCAGGCAGACATTTGTTGTCAGTGGAGATGCTTCTGGAGGCAGATACATCTCAATATTTATTCAAATCTACCAAACCTATATTCAGGACACCTAATTTGAGTTACTTTCAGTGCATAACCCAGAAAGTCCCTGAAGAATGAATGATTGTGGGAACTTTGTCTCACACTGTTCTCATCTATGACATTTTCTTGATTGTAGGTGATGTGCAACTGCCGTCACCCCCATGTATTTGCATTTTATGCAGAATCTTCCTCCTTAATGAAAGGAGGATAGACATAAGTCTTCATATCTATTGTATGTTAAAGACTTCATATCTATATCTTCTATGTCACTTCATATCTATTGTATGTTAAAATACAGGTATTTCTAAGCCATAAGGTTAATTACTACGTTGATCTAGGTGTTGCTTTTAGGACAACTATCTCATAATCTTGAGAATAATTCATATAATTTTGGTTGCAATCTTTGATTTCTTATTTTGTCATACTGAATGACCAGACACTTTAAAAGGAAGAGAAAAATGCAATTACTAGTGCTCCATAATAACACCTCTAAATTCAGTGTAAAGCAGGAGGACAACATTTATTTGCTCACTGGTGTATATATAGTGTGGAAGAAACATTCTAAACCTGGAAACCTAGATTCTAAAACTAACAAAAATAATGATTCTAAACCTAAAAGCATACTCAGAAAAATATTAGAGAAAAAAAACCCCTAACCTTATTACTGGGGCAAAAGACTTTATTAGCAATATCCAGGATATGTAAAATAATTGAGAGCCATGTCTTACCTTACAGGGACATGACATAGCAAAGGGAGGAAGAAGTCTCTAAGGTGTTTCTGGTTGCAAAGCAGGTTAAACAGCACTTGAAAAACTGTGTATCACTTCTAGTGTCTTCCACAGAGAACACAGCTATGTAGTTTTGCCAGGTCAAATCTGCAATCCAGCAAACTTTTCTCTCTGCAACTCACGTAGCAGAGCTCAGACCGTGCCACGTACCTTATCTCTCACGCAGGTATTGAATGATCTTCAGAAACGTGACGCCCACGGACCTAGCAGACCAAGCTTTGTGCTCTGAGTTCAAGCCTTTAGTCTCTTTGGGGATTCACTGAAATGCACGAACATGCCTCCGTCTCTTTGAACTGGCACTAAATAAATAAATAATTAAAATGCTGGCAGCAAGGCACAGCCTGCAGGGAAACAAAAATGGGCAACGGCACTTCTTAAGAGTCACGGTGGTGGAAAACAGATTCAAGTCCCTTTTGCTTTACAGGAGCTAATCCATGCTAATTTATTTTAAGGAAGTTTAAACTATTGAGCTAACGTCTCACTGATAAACACGTTTGCTGACTAAGGTGTTTGGTGAAGTGCCCTGGTGCAGCTCTTGCTGTGCTGTGCCCACAGTACCCGTGGGAAGCGGTCGGTTCAGCCTGGCAGAGAGCTGTATTTGCCAGCCTTTAGGTTGAAACCAGATGCTGAGTTATTTCATGGAGGGGTATTTGGGGTGACATAGGAGCATGCTCCTAAGTGCACCCTCAGCGAGTTTGACAACACCACCAAGCTGTGTGGTGAGGTTGACACGGCTGAGGGATGGGATGCCATCCAGAGGGACCTGGACAAGCTCAAGAAGTGGACCCGTGTGAACCTCATGAGGTTCAACAAGGCCAAGTGCAAGGTCCTGCACCTGGGTCAGGAGAACCCCTGGTATCAATACAGGCTGGGGGATTAAGGGATTGAGAGCAGCCCCGCCAAGAAGGACTTGGGGGTACTGGTGGATGAGAAGCTGGACATAAGATGGCAATGTACGCTCAGAAAGTCCAGAAAGTCAGACAAATCCCGGGCTGCATCAAAAGCAGCATGGCCAGTAGGTCAAGGGAGGGGATTCTGCCCCTCTGCTCCGCTCTGGGGAACCCCCCCCTGCAGTGCTGCCTCCAGCGCTGGGGCACCAACAGCAGAAGGACACGGAGCTGTTGGAGCGGGGCCAGAGGAGGCCCCGGAGATGCTGGGAGGGCTGGAGCCCCTCTGCTGTGAGGACGGGCTGAGAGAGCTGGGGGGGTTCAGCCCAGACAAGAGAAGGCTCCGGGGGGACCTTATAGTGGGCTTTCAGTACTTAAAGGGGGCTTATAAGAAAGATGGGAACAAATATTTTAGCAGAGCCTGTTGCAATAGGACAAGGGGTAATGGCTTCAAACTGAAAGAGGGTAGATTTAGGCTAGATCTAAGGAAGAAATGGTTTACAGTGAGGGTGGTGAAACACTGGAACAGGTTGTTCAGAGAGGTGGGAGATGCCCCATCCCTGGAAGCATTCAAAGTCAGGTTGGTCAGGGCTATGAGCAACCTGGTCTAGCTGATGTCCCTGCTCATTGCATGGGGGTTGGATTAGATGATCTTCAAAGGTCACTTCCAACCCAAACTATTCTATGATTCTATGCTGATTACAAGGAGCCATGCGTTTATAGGTGGTGTGGGTGCCATCCATTGCATGTGCCCAGGGAGACACATCAGGAGCCCACCTTAAGGACCTTAAGTTTTGAGATGGCACAGATAGAGACCTAAGAACTCTTCCTGTCCTGTTCCTGTTCAGATGACAGCCAGCTCTAGTCCATGCTTGATCTCCCTTCTGAAAGCGGGGAATAACAGCATTCAAAGTGGGGAGTGGTGGGCTGAAGACCACAGACTGGAACACCGGACCTGGACTTCCCACTCAGGACACACACCAGCTTGGAGCCAGTAAAGATGGTAAGATTGCTTTATCTGCATCGTTATAGTCTCCACTCCAGTAATAGGATGTCATTCCGTCTGGCACCAAAATCAATCAGGCTGGCATGCCTAATCAAAAAGCTGATATGTTAAAGCTATATCTAATTTACAGCTTGAGCACATCTTTCATTTGAGGATGATGCCTGAGTCCTTGCCTAATACTTAAATCTTTTTCTCTAGCAACTGTGTACATTTTTGTCTCTGTCTCTGCTTGTTTACCTTACTATCTAGTATGTCTATATATTATGCTTTTCCGGCTTTAATGCTCAGGAGAGAAAAGAATAAAAGAAGATAATTCAAAATGGACAGATTTTTTTTACGCTATTTCCATCCCTATTATACAATAAGACTATATCCTGTGAGAGAACACAATTCACAGATTATTTTTTTTAATCATAGTGGTTTTGAAAACAAAATTATGAGGTGTTACAAGCCAATTCTAGTTTGTTCCAAAGGACCAAACAAACCCTTTCTGAAGTAGAGAGAGATCCCTTTGTGGCCATAGTTCTTTGTGGGCTCATGAAAAGCATAGAAGAAACACTGACTCAAAATACATCTGGAATACATCATATTTAAAACATACCTGAGTCCCCTGCGTGTGAATTACTGAATTCAGAAAATCTCTGCTTTGCATCATAGGAGGTGGTAGAGCGTGTAATAATAACAGACCGTTGCTTGCCAGAAAGCAAAGGTTCTTTACAGGAACCTCCTGGAAGGACTGGTGTAAATTTGGCTGCTAAGGTCAGCGGGGCAGCTCCAGCACAAATAAAATCTGAATATTGCTGCGTCAGCCTAAACTTTTTGTTTGCGCAGAGTCCTGTTTTGATCAGTGGTGTGGAGGTCAGGGGAATGAACCATGATACAAGCCAAAGCGTGTGAGGTCAGAAGTAAAAAGCAAGGCAAAAACAAACACTTGAGTCAGTTCAGGACAATCTGCCTCATTTCTGGTAGGGTTTAGCCCACAAACACACTGCTGGAAAACTGTTGTTCTGTTGGCGGTATATCTATGCACACAGAGTTAACTCTCATATTTTCGTATCTTCGCTGCAGTCTGGGAATGCAACATGATGAATTTTCAGCTAGAGAGGCAGAAGTAATAGCAGCTGTGAGAATTCATGGAAAGGCCAAGAGTCGATTTCAAAACCTCATTACTTCAACTCCTGTCAGTCGTTCAGGAGAGTCTGCAGCCAGGGTTCTCACCTCACCTACTCGCAAAACATAATTTAAGCATGAAAATTAGATGGTTTTGGTGAAATGTCTAAGTGTGTCTGTACTGTAAATTAAGTGCTTTGCTGCTCTCTCTCTAGTGCATTTATGATAAGTTTTTCCCAGCATGGGAGTGTTGCATGCCCAGGGGACACCAAGTCACATCAGCATGGGGAGGAGGGGGGGGGCAGAAGGAGACCCCCAGCAATGGAGAGGTTTCCTGGGCAGGTTGCTCCGAACGTGCCCACAGCTTCTCTCCCACCCTGGGACCTCACACGTCAAACGCAGCTGGTTGGTAACCCAAAAAATTGTGCCTGGGATGTCTGGATATGGAACTGGAGCTGCGTTTGGAAATGGGCCATGGAAAGAGGGGACAAAAAGTTTCCTTTGCTGGAGCACTCCTGTTTTGGGAGCCAGCATCGGAATTGCTGTAACTCAGTTTCAGTTGAAGCAAACAAGGGCTGTGAAGAACAAGGAGGAGATAAACTTAGCAGCCCTCCAAAAGACAGTATCTAAATTTAAGATTCCTGCAAATGGAAGGAGACAGCAGCCTGGAAATGGATGAGGAAGGAGCCCTTGGGAGCAATGTCTCTAGATCTTTAATCTCTGCATTAGTAAATGAGAAATGCTTTTAGCTAGCATCAGAGAGTGCAACAGAGGAGAAAAGCTGGCCATAGTTGTTGACAGCAGTACCAAAGGTGCTGGGGAGAGGAGTGGAGACGACACAGATGCTGGGATCCTTGATGAATGTCACAGGTGACAGGGAAAACTGGACACCTTACCAAAACTGCCTCCTCCATAACATCTTTGCTTCAGTCCACAGGTGGAACAACACTGCAAACATACACCTACCTTTGCTGTATTATTTCCAAGACTTGAGAACCTGAGGAAGCCCAGGCAATGCCACCTAGACTGGGGCTAGACTGTTTTATAAGTAGCTTCAAGAAGTATTACAAACCCATGAAGAAGATGAATCCAAATACGGGGTGCCTAAATGTTTCCTTCAGGTTCCCAGCTGCCTCCAAATCATCGTCATACCAGGCAACTGCTCTTCATCAGTCCCGTTTCTCATGCCTAGCTCCAGTAACGTGGTGACCTTGGAAGTTTGCTTTCACTGCATCGCACTCCTAAAATTTCATTAAACTATCTCCATGTCTTCCTCTGCCAAAAATGCTTCACCTGGCTTGCTATACATGATCTCCCATTTGTGAATCCAGGCCTGTTCTCTTTAATTAAATCAAAACTTACCTTTTTTTTTGCCCCTCATCTGTCCCTCATCCTTGTTCCCTAGAATCTTCCCCTTTGGCAATGTCAGTCTTTACAGGCCTGTAGTTTTGCTCTGCTGCTCCCTACAGCATTTTCCTTTGGCAGGTGTTGCGTACACATCACTTCTGTCCACTGTTAATTTCCCATTTTCCAAGGAAGCATCTGATGAACCGTCTTTGTAGTTCTAGCAGCTCCCTTAACTCCTTTGACACTATGCTTGGACTTTGGAGATTTGACCATCTGGTCTTTTTTAATCCTAAATTCTGAACAGTTGCCTCTCTTGACCGGCAATTTGGCAAGATCTCTTTCACAGGTTTTTGCCTTTAGAAAATTGTCGGTTTTCCTTTTTCAGGTCCCTTCTTTTCTGTTCATGGGAAATTTATGTCACTTCAGACCTGCAATACCATGGTGTAGGAGCTTTGACAACGTATAGCACTGTGGATCAGGCATAGTCCAAATTTCTCTTGACCCGTTAGACCCAACCAGTCCTGAGCTAAGTTGTCCCTAAGCATCAAATGATCATAAGTATATTCACGGACTTGAAAAAAATCTTCGACGTTTATACTGACCTTGATATCAGCCTAATATAAGGTTTGAATGGAATACAATTATCACATGAAAAGGGGAAAATTGCTAGAGAGATGGATAGAAGCTGCCCCCCCCTCCTTAGTACCCAGAGGTATTAGTGGGAGAGGGTGAAAAATACCCTTTTTTTTTTTTTTATCTAAAGATTAGATGTCTAAGTCTGTCTATAATCAATACTTAGACATCTACGCCGCTACAGCCTGTTTCCTCGTAGCCTGAAACAGGCACTTAGGACATGCTGGATGAACTGGTCCCTAAAGGTTCCTGCTTATTTCTGTTTCCAGAAGGAGCCTTTAGTGATGAGCTTAGGCTTAAAGGACGAAAGGTTGGGTGTCCAGTGTTTTGCAAGACGACTCTCAGCCCACAACTCCTCCCTCTGACACTGCAGATCAGAAGTAACTCGGGTTCCCTGAGTTTACATGGGTGTAAGAGGAATCTGAGATTCCATCAGAGATCTCTCAAGAAGAGAGATGTCAGTGGCTTGTGAGTGAACTTTCAGTTTCTTCTTATTTTTCACATGACCTTCTTTAGGACATCCCACCAAATTTTGCTGTGGGCATGGATTTCAGACACGTCTGGAAAGTAAACCAAACTTAAGCCAAGACCATAATTTCTTGTCAAAGCCCACCTCCCTCTTATTCCAAAGCCCACCTCCCTCTTATTCCAAATGTGGCGCCGTGCTGAGCAAAGGGCTCATGAGGCTCAGAGACGTTTCTAAGTGCTCTAATCTCAGCTTTTGTTTTGTAGAGAAACCATTAATTTCTCCAGAAAAGCTTTCATGAATTTGCATGTGAGCAATTTCTTGGCACCTCTGAGGCAATCTCCTTGTCATGCACTGTCTCTACTCTCTACATTCACTTGCTTTTAATATATTAATTCCATTCTGGGCCCTTTCTAACAATAGCATCTCACAAAATATTTGGTATCCTGTCTTCAGAGAGTTAATCTCTCCATCTTCTTATTCTTTCATAGCATTACTTATTCTTCTATTTCCCAGTCTTCTCAAGAGTACTATCATTGACTGTGCCACATTTTGTCCAACATTCTCATATCTTACACAAAGAAATGAAAATTCTCAGGTCCAGCCTGGTTAGAGTTACACATCTAAACATGTCCCGTGTGCATGTTGTAACGGGTTTGTTCTTGACTCTCAGAATACATTTAACCTTGTACAGTTTGCAAGCTTTGCAGAACAACTCTTTGATGAAGTAAAGCAGCAGAACACAACTTAACCAAAGTTACAAAAGTAGACAATCCGCCTTTATAGTTTTGGGGTTTGTTTTTCTTCTATGAAACATTTACCAGAGTCATCATAGGTGGCTTTCTTAGACGAGAGAGCTGGGCGGTGTTAAGCATCTGTTTTTTGTCCTCATCTCAACTGGTTGAGCTTCTGAACTCATAAATATGTAAATGAATCCCAAGCCTGTATCATACAGCTCAGATCTGGCTAGCTCTATGCTAGCTCAAACATTATTTGTTGGGTTTGATGCATTTCTACTCTCTACCCTCCACCCTCCTCAACCACAGAAAAACATTGCTAAATAAATATTGACACATTCAGGAAGATGTTTAGAGAATATAGAACTGGGACACATCATGAGGGAGATGTTTTCTGATTCTGAAACGTTATTCTTACCAGGCCAAAACTTCGGTGACCTTGAGGTACAGATCTGAATCCTACTCCTTCAACACAGCTGCTGACAAAGGAGCTTTGAAGGCACAGCTCAGGCACAGAAAGCCTTCACATGCAGCTGATGGCCACGCTGGCGTTATCAGAGCATCCACCTGTTTCATATTTTAATGGTCTCTACTTCATTTAATAATCTGTACTCCAGAAGGCATGTACCATTAAAAAGCATTTCTCTGGAGAAAAGCCTTGTTTCCAAGCACTATGTTCTGCAGTTTGTGACTTGGTATTCAAAGAGAGGACATTTTGCTAGGTGTTTTGCAGATGTAGCATGAGAGAGAGCTCTAATCTCCAGGCATGTCTGGTTCAGAGGTAGGGAATGATTAGCAGTCACTGAAGGACATGGGGAGAGAATCCATCCTCTCAGTGCTGAGACACAGACAGACAGTCCTTGAAACTCAACTCATCTCTTCCTAAATCAGACATTGTCATGGGTAGGATTTCCAGGAGGTATCTGTTCCTCTCCATTGATGATGGAGAGACAACAAAGATCAGCTCAGACTTTTATATTTAACTCACAACCATCTCAAGATCCAACTCCAGATGAAGACACCTAAATATAGGTGTCTGCACATAACCTAGGAATCTAAGGTCTTTTTATAGATGGTGAAGATCCAAGACTTCATTCAGCAGCTAACAAATAGCTATTTACTACAAGTTCAGATGCCCTAGATCATCCAAGGCATCTACGTGGGACTGACGGATGTGATTCAGGTCCTATGGGAGACACCGTCTTTCTGGAGAAGCAGTTGGAAAACAAATGTGATTTCCTCAGGAAGGACATGGAGGCTATGCGTGAGCGACTCCATCAGCCCCAGCAGAGATACAGCCCTTGGAGCCTGGGGGACCAAATGTGGGTGGTTTAATTCATGAGTCCGAATGTGTTCACGGCTGTCTCCAAGGATCTCAAATTGGCACTGTTACCATTGGGACCACTGGCACCATCAAGGGATGTGCCTATGCTGCTTCTGGAGGGTGGGTTTCCACATGGCCAGCTGGCCTTCACATCGCTGGGGTGTCCTCTCTCATGAGCTCCGGATCCTGTGCCGAAGCGTGCCTGGCACAGCTGTGTGTCCGGGGCAGAGCCGCAGAGGGATCTGTGGCCAGCAATGTGAGACACATGGATACGACACAGAGAAGACGGAGCACACACTCTGCTTCCAACTGCTTTCAGTGTGGAATAGCGTGGGCTGCCCGAAATACACTCACTTCAGCTACCTGAAAATCAAGATCTTGGGCTTTCAGCTCTTTGGGATCCATTTCACAGCTTACACGGACGTTTAGCCTTGTTTTCCTTCTGGCAATGGGCAGGTTTGGGAGCGTGGGATTTGTAGGTGAGGATATTTTTGAATGCAACCCACAAAGCCTTTGTTCAAGAGCAGGTTTTTTGCGCTCTCCACTCAGTCACTGTGGCAATAAGCACAGCACGAAGGCCTGGACACAGGCAGCATTATGGAGTTGCTATTTACGGAGCTGATGCAGTTTGGGTTTCTGAGCAGACGAAAGCCTTTATGTGCCTGGCAATGCCCCCGTTGGTGGTAGAGAGTCCCTAATCCGGAGAGTGATAGCTTCCTTGGGTATTTTTAATACTGGTTCATTTAAACAAACACATATCCACATGGAGGGATGTGAAGGTTTAAGTGATTAGAATCTACTGAATAGTCATGAAAGCTATATCCAGACACAGCAGCTCCTCAGAGTGCAAATTGCATGAATATATATGAAGCGACTTACTTAAAAACAGTAGCCTTTAATGCTGCTTTCAGTTTCCTTCAGTTCATTTCACGCAGAAACGGAAGTGGAGTTTTAAGGTGAAAATCTATTCTCTTTTATGCTGCCATAAATCAAGATAGTTAATTCAAAAAAATGTCAAAGTCCGACCCCCGGCTTCTGACTCACCTGGATTCTGCTGGAAAGTGTAAAAGGAAGCGTGAGAATAAGAGGGTTTCTTTTGTGAAAAAAAAAAAAAAAAAGAGTCAGGACCCTAGAATTTAAGAACCAGATTGTTAGAACTGCTCAACGCTCACAGTTCACAATGAAAACAGTGCGCTCCGTTTCTAAGAGGAGTTGGGCAACATCTTTTAAGGAAAACTTGTTTGTGTCCCTTAAAAAATTCTGTACCAATTTCCAAGCAAAAGGAAAACATAAAATAGCAGGAAACTGGTGTAAAACCTTTTGTTTCAAGATGAATAGTATGCTTCATTCTGATAAAACCTGAGTGAGATGAGTCATTTTTGATGTGTTCATAACCTGTAATGCATGTTTTTTTCAAAATCTCTTGTCATCTAACTTGAGGAGAAAATGATGTCTTCGATTGTTTCATAAATGAGCGCTCTAGATCCATGGTTCTTTGGGAATTAGCTTACTGGCTCTGATGGTGCAAGTGATGATTTCTTGCAGAAAAGCCCCATTTTGTTGCAGTCTCTGGGTGGAAGTGGCACCAAAGCCGCATTTTCCTGCAAGGGGGTGATTCACAGGCAGGGTCAGGGTGGACCCATGTGGCAAATCTCCTTCCTGACCTGCCGTCACCCTGTGCATAGACGACTCTGTGTGATGGGATGCGCAAACATCTGCCTGGGATCCTGCCGAAACCACCAAACACATTTTCTAGCAGGAGCTTCAGCAGGGTATGAAATCTGGTCCCTGAGGAGGGAAATGAGAGCACGGACCGATCCTCCTTGCCACAGTTATTCGGAAAATGTTTAAAGCATATTAATTTTTCCAGTAGGGAAATTGCCGTGGTTGCTGTGGGCTGTGGTGGGAATATATATACATATACACACACACAAACACACACATATGTATTTATATATCTATAGGTATTTATTTAACATCTTTAAAGAATACCTTGAATAGGAGTATAATAGGGGCTTGAGAAAAAGCAAAGGGAAGAAACACACATGAATTCTCTAGCCTATGGACATATATCCCAGGATATGTGGGGGCCTGGTGCAAATGTGTAGAAATTACCTGTAGAGATGGGAAAACGAGGGTGGATGGAAAGCAGATCTGGGATTTCCCAGGGAAGGATTCCTTAGGAAAATGCCTGTTAGGTGTGATTCAAGGTTTTTTGGCAGAATAGGTCTGTTTTAGTCAGTGTTTTCGCCTTTATTTCAGGTACAAAAGTAAACAAAATCCTCCTTAACCAGCTAGCTCGGACATTTTAAAATAATAAAGATGTCCAGCTTCATTTTGTGTTTGGAAGATGTTTCTGAAAATGAAAATTAGTTAAATGGAGTATTCTGAATCACAGGTTTGTTTGTGTGTATGTTTATACATAAAACTTTGGCTGATTTCTTCCGCATGTTTCTTAAAAGTCTGGTTTAGACAAGTTGTTTTTCTTAATTTCTGTCCTGGTTCAGGATTAGAAATACTCCAATGCCTTGATATTTTTCCAACACAAAGAAAAAAAGAAGAAAAAATGCTTCTTGCCTAATTCTAGTGATGGACTTCCCCTCTCTTTTAGTAGAAATGGAGCAGGACTAACATATGAGTGTTCTGGGATCCCCTTGACCCAGGCAGCATCCCTCTGCATCCTGACCAGGAACGGCGAGGGCTGCTGGGGAACGGGCACCTCCCAGGAAAAAGAGGTCACAGGGACGGATTTACTGGGGTGTTCCCTTTGGCAGCTCTTTCTGGCCTTGATGTGGTGTGGAAGGCAGATAATTTTTTCCACAGTTTGACCTCTCAAGTCCCATCCGTTCCCCCTCATAGCTTTCACTGCCCACATCAAGTGGGGCATGGCTGGGGTTGTCTTCTCAGACAGACACCCATAGAAAAGGGCTCTTTCCCTGACCATTGGCCTTAGCAGTAATAGTGTCCAGGATGTTCTTGCACAAAAATTTGGATTGTAATTAAGAAAAGGAAAAAGAAAAAGAAAAAGAAAAAGAAAAAGAAAAAGAAAAAGAAAAAGAAAAAGAAAAAGAAAAAGAAAAAGAAAAAGAAAAAGAAAAAGAAAAAGAAAAGACGAAAAAGAAGACAAAAAAGAAGAGGAAAAAGAAGAGGAAAAAGAAGAAGAAAAAGAAGAAGAAGAAGAAGAAGAAGAAAATGAAGAAAAAGAAAAAGAAAAAGAAAAAGAAAAAGAAAAAGAAAAAGAAAAAGAAAAAGAAAAAGAAAAAGAAAAAGAAAAAGAAAAAGAAAAAGAAAAAGAAAAAGAAAAAGAAAAAGAAAAAGAAAAAGAAAAAGAAAAAGAAAAAGAAAAAGAAAGAAAAAGAAAAAGAAAAAGAAGAAAAAAAAAAAAAAAGAAAAAGAAAAAGAGGAACCAAAAAGTCTCCTTAGCACCTGTTGCCAGACCCTTTCATCACCTCATGGAAGTCCCATGCCTGGCAAAGACCTCTGCAAAAAGGCCTGAAATTGGGAAAGAGAGGTGTAGAGGGAGCTAGACACTCCTCACCCATTCAGATACCTGAGAAATCAAACAGGTTTTGAGGAAGATGATCACAGCTCGGCCCAGGCAAAAGTCCCCATTGTGCTTCCGGGTAAGTGCGATCTCTGCTACAGGGGCAGAATCAGAGTAAATCATAATCAGGAAGATTTTCTGAATTGCTCCCATCCTCAAAATATTTTCCTCCCCTTACACTGCTAGAGAAGAAACATCCAGTCATTGCTCTAGCAGGGAAGAAAAAAAAAAAGAAAGAAAAAAATGAATGAAAAGCCTTGAAAGCCAGCACACAAACATGCCTTATAAGGGTGTCTTTATTTAAGCGGATGGGGTGCAGGAGTTGGAATCACTTTTTGAGGATGAAGAATTCACCAGGGAGGCTGCCATGAAGTCTCACAACGGTCCCCAGCACAACGCCGGGGTCTATGTTACCCAACCCGCCGAAGCACCTCAGAAAAAAAATAGCCTTTTTTAAAAAGGCGTGCGGTGGGATTTATGGCATTCCAGCATTTAGTCTGGTATGAAACAGGTCTTGTTTTTTTACAGTCCAAGAGGAGGGCTGTAGGCTGAGAGTGACAGATGCACTGTGTTCATGAAGACTGTTGCAAAATACTTTCATTTCTAGAAAAAAAACCCAAACCACAAACCAAGTGCTGAACTTAACAATTCAGTACCGAAAGCTGGTTTGTCGTTACAAGGATGCAGAAGTGCAGGCAGCATTCCCAAGGGCTCTGCTTCAATCTGTTGGCTGTGCATTCAGGTGCTGCCATGCCATTTAACAGGCAGCCAGTCGTGCCACACTAAATGTCCACATTGAACAGGATTAAAAGCAACAGGTGGAATTATTCTATTGAAGAGTAGGAAGAGGAGGAGGAGGAGTATTCTGGGAGAAAAAGGATGTAAAATGCCCCAAAAAAACCCTAGAGAAACATTACCCTTTGCATTACCCTGGGTCTTGGCTACAACTTGTTGCAAATGCTCCATCAAAACTGTTTTTGAAAGGAAAGTAGGTTTTCAATTAAATACACACATTTTTTCCTAGAGATACTCTGCTTTCCTGGGAGAGGCATGATTTTTTTTTCATCCAAAGAAAAAGTACTTGAATTCTGCAACTGAATTTATATGTTCCTTGAATCACCTACCTGCAAATCCCAAGATGTATGGCCTCCTGTCTTTTAGGAAAATAATAGTGAGGCATTGCAGGAATTTTAGTCCAAGAAGATGCCCAGTAAAGAGAATGAAAGTATGAGGTATGCAACAGAGTTGTGCTGGCATTTTCAAAACCCAATATTTAGATCTTTCGATGACCCCCCTTGCCCCTTGCAAAAAAAATAATTAGGGCATATTATATATGTTGGTGGATTTTCCCCTATTTTCTTCTAAGTATTCGTTAGGGACAAATAAATAAATAAAATGTGATCAGTTGTCTAGGGACATCCAGGTCAAGCTTCCAACACGTTTGTACTACAGCTGATAAAGTTCTTGCTTATATATTTTTAATTTTGGCTTAGACAGAAATGTGCACACCCCTTCAATGCCCCTCTTCATTTACATACAAAACCCCACTATTTAGTTATCCCTGAGACACTTAGATGAATTCCTTCTGCTTTCATCTTGGTTTTTAATTCTCAGTGGCACCCTGTGTTGGGAGCAGACCGACTCTGAGCCGTTCTCTGCTTTCCTCCGCCGTGACTTCTGGAGATCTTGTCCATCCTTTCCCAAAGACACGTGGGGTGGAGGGAGGCTCTGCAGCCCTGTCTGGAGGGTTGCCGCAACAAAGCCTGGGAGGACAGCTGAAAGCCTTCATGAACTAAACTGATTTTTGAGCATGGTTAGAGACAAAAGTAGAGAAAATAAGAAAGCAAGGCCATGAGCTGATTTTTTTTCAGTTAAATGTTTGATTTCCTTGATCTCAGAAGAAGAGCATCTCTTCTCACTCACACATGGCAGCTTGCTCACCCACATAACGTCTGGTCTCCGGGGTCTTGACTGAGGCACGTATAACACGGACAGCATCTTGGCATCGCCTCTGGGCAGAAGGTGAGGTACAAGAGGTAACGGGCACAAACTTGACCATGGGAAGTTCCATCCCAACATGAGGAGGAACTTCTTTGCTGTGAGGGTGGCAGAGCCCTGGCACAGGCTGCCCAGAGAGGTGGGGGAGTCTCCGTCTCTGGGGACATTCCAAACCCGCCTGGACGCGTTCCTGTGCCACCTGCTGTGGGTGACCCTGCTCTGGCAGGGGGTTGGACCAGATGATCTAGAGAAGGCCCTTCCCACCCCTGCCAGTCTGGGATTCTGTGATTCTGTGTGTTTAGAGTTAATGGAAATCGGCACCCCAAACACTCTGATTTTCATTTACACAGCAAAGCTTGTTCACATCACCTTACAAACCCCCAGAGACCCTCCACGGGAATAAATATTCAAAGTCAGAAACAACACCTACTGCTCAGTGCCTCTCCTTCCTCAGTCGATGGATGTTTTGAATATTCACCGAAAGGGCTCTCAAGCATTGGAACTGGCCGCCCAGGGAAGTGGTGGAGTCACCACCCTTGGAAGTATTCAAAAGACGTGTAGATGTGGTGCTGAGGGTCATAGTTTGATGGTAACTTGGCAGTACTGGGTTAATGGTTGGACTCAATGATCTGGAAGGTCTCTTTCAACCATAGCGATTCTATGATTCTACAGTAAGTAGCTTGGTGCAGGGAGTTTCTTTGCAGCACATACCACTGCACGCTGCTGGCCCATGACTGGGTGCACCATTCCTGCTGCTGCAGCTCCTAATTCCTAAATCCCCCTGTGCAGTTTCAGGCAAGTGCAATTAGCTTGGAAATATTTCCTAAATGAGACAATGCACAGATCAGAGGAGGGTTTGGTTTTGCTCATGCTCCCAGGTTCACAGTGTCCAGCGCATTTATCATGAGCGGCACCGAGACCTCTTGTGCTGCAGACCCAAGTTCTGAGCTGAAAATTGGCACCAGCACACAGGAGCGACAGCGATTCTTGCTGGTTGCTTCTTGGAGATGCAAAAATGAGTAAAAGAGCAGGAGAGATGAAGACAGATTGAGAGATGACGGGGAGCAGAAGGTGCGGAAGGAGCCGCCGTGCCGCTGGCTGGCTCGTTACCTTCGCAGCTAAAGAAACTTTTGAGTCGAAGCTCTGCGCCTCTCCTCCGTGGCCTGGATTTTGGGAGGCAGACTCTGCAGCGGTGCAAGTGGGATGTAACTCCATCAAAAACAGCAGGATGGCCTCCTAAGTGCAGCAGTGTAAGGCTGGGCTGAATCTATATCGTTATAATGTAAACACAACCACAGTTTGGCCCCAGACGCTTTCTACCAGAGACATATCAACTCTGTATTCAGCCTTTCTAAACTTCCCGGTGCCCTGATGTAACTGGTTAGGAAAATGAAGTGTGCCTGGCACAGCTGGAGTTGGAGAGCTAAATTATCATCTGGCGCCTCGCAGCAAAAATCCGGTGCTTTGAAAGCAGCCAGGCTTCTGCTCCGCTGTAAAACACAGAAAAGAGCTTGTGCTTCGCCTGCCTTCGGCTGCCTCCCCAGTCTCCCGCCGCTCGCCCTCACTATAAAGAAACTCGCTAAATCCCAGTGTAGATCATGCAATCACAGCATTGTCTGTAGAAAGGTGTTTGTTCAGATTAAATCTTCTAAAAATAATGGTGGCGAAGGCATACGCATTGAACAAGGAAAATCTTAATTGACCCAACCAAACCATTTGCTAAATTCCTTAGCAGACGTAGCTCTGTATGTATAATAGAAATAAGTATATAATATTTGCTGCAGCGTAAAAAAATGAATATAAGGGAGTAATGAAAGCAATTAATCTTGTATTATACTAACTAGTAAATTTAGAGCGTGCGGAGAGGAGATAATATGCTATTCTAACATCATGTGTCCTTATGAGATATTACTGAAGTGAAGCTGCGATGAACGAAGCATTTTTTTCACATATTTGTGAATTCTGAAAGTGATGCATTAGGTGGTCTTAATGTTGCTGTCAAGGTCGAAGCGATATGAATGTAATCTTAACCAGTAGAATGAGGTCTCGCTAAGTGTATCATATGGGATGCAAGACTGCATAGGTAATAAATTAGTATGTAAATCAGGGTAGTTTTAGGAGATAAAAGGGCATACGCAAGGGGTGTACTTCAGGAGCTGTTCTCCCAAGATAAGGTCACCGAGAACCGCCATGGTCCTCTTCCTGTCAAATCAGCGCGTAACAGAAGTTACCAAAGATTTTGCTCTGTTGGAATACTTATGTGCTCCAGAGTACAGCAGGTACTGAACTTGTGTCCTGCCTGCCCTTTCCTTATTGCTTTTTTTCCAACAGATCTAATAATTTTCATGTGACTATTGAGAAAAAGTGGTATTTACCCGGCCTGTATTTAACCAGACAGCAGTGGAACCGGTTATACTCCAGAACTGGACCACGCATTCGTATTTAGGGATTTTCATGAAGTCCCATTTCTTCAGTCAAAAAAAAATTGCTATAAGAATAAAAATAAAAACCCCCACCCCTCTTCCTAAACAAAGGACCTGGCTCATTGCGTCGCCTTTGTTCGGCTCTCCTGCACAATGTGTTGTCTGCAAGTGGAAGTCCAAACGAGCCGCAGTGATGAGATTTCCAGCTTTGCGCAATCAAAAGGCCCGAATCCCATTTGCAGGCTGTCAGTTACAAAGCCCAAATCTTTTCAAGGCCACACAACAGTGCTAACAACTGGAGGTGGGTAAACTAGAAAAGGCAGTTTTTTCTTGTGGAAAAAGAATCCCAAACAACTGCCTATATAGAGCGACTTAAGCGAATGCTCCCAGGGTAATGAACCTATTTAGGACCACTCCCTAAAGCTTTTAGTATTGCCTTTGATCATTGCTGTGTCTAGCTAGTTAGAACATATTAAAAAAAAAAAAAAAAAACCAAAAAAACCAAGATGAAGTTGAAAACGAATGACCAAAGAAATTAATGAAAGTTGAGGGGTTTTAGTAAGAATTGGACCTTTTTCATCTGACTTGAGGTCTAACCTATAGCACTTGCCCCGTCACTGTTAAAACACGAGCTCTATACCGCTGGGACACATTGCCTCCTGGAAACATTTCCATCACTTCTGCACCTTTCCTCAGAGCTTATGTGACTGCCAGGACTATCTGCATGATCTTTTTAAGAGCTAGTTAGGACAGGTGAATCCCATTCTCTGCAAGTATAATTAATTCCACCTCTAATGAAGCTGTCACTGGTCTTCTAGAAAACCAGAACTTCTCTTTTACACTTTAAATTTTGTTTTTCCCCAGGACATCTACCAAGTGAAGAAAGGGAACAGCAGCAATTCTGTAAAATATCAAGGATTTGATATGGTAAAATTGATCTTTCCTGCTTTATTGAGGGACTTCCTTTTTTGAATTCTACCTGTAACCAGGAAGCCTGACTGGAAACAAATCCTGTTTCTTTTTTCTTTATATGGGAAAACGAGCTGTATTTATCTCCCAACTTTTTAACAGGCTAATTCAGTTTTGGAGAAAGTTCAGATTTTTTTCTTTCTAGCATTCTAAAAAAGAGTGCCAGTCTTTAATTTTTTCATTTTAAAATCTAACACTGTGTAGCCAATATCATTGTTTTCTTGGAGTAGGTTTCTCTGTTATTCCCCACACCTGCAAAAGAACATTATAGATATGAAATTGTTCTGGGTAGGAGCTGGGAAAGAAAAGCTG
The DNA here is from genome assembly GCA_009819605.1 of Sterna hirundo. NCBI lineage: Eukaryota > Metazoa > Chordata > Aves > Charadriiformes > Laridae > Sterna > Sterna hirundo. The sequence continues at coordinate 6,268,746 of CM020452.1, read as the reverse complement.
GCCAGGAATATAAATTACTTTTTCCTTTCATTCATAGTGAGTTTGCAGTTATTCTGGCATAAAACTAGAGTAAAACCACTCTTAGTAGAGGATTTACACCATTGACTTAAGTGAGATCGCTTTGTGTTCACAATCCTGGATCCAATGGAGATAGAGTAACACCAATAAAAGCACCATAAGGACACCAATAAAACACAAGCAGAAGCTGCCCCCTCAGAAGCACCTCTTAGACAAGTTGGAGCCCTAAGTCATGGCAACGTGCCGCGAGCAAGGTAAACCTGAGGCCAGCAAGGAGAGCAAAAGCAGTAGTGTCTTCCTTGTTAGGAGCTGGTGCTCATGAGCCTGTGACGGTGGGAAACCGCTGCCTTGGGTGAGGCCAAGGCTCCTCTCTGAATACATGTAACGTGGTTTTCTAATCCTTGCTCTGAGGTGTCAGTGGGACTCTCCAGGAGTGTCCTCTTCTTGGGTTTCGGAGAGCAGCTTCTAGATGGGTGGCCCTTGAGTGCGAAGAGGTCAAGGATTCCGCGTGCTCACACACCGACTCTTTCACTTGGCAGACGTGGAGCTCACAGAGCAGATGCTCCTCTGACTCATACAGGTGTAAATAAGGATTTCCTCCAAGGAAAGCTGGCCGTTACACCTAACCGCTTCGCCGGAGCTGGTAGAGTCGCTGCTGATTCAGGCTGGGAAAACTTGGCTCCATGACCCCAACCACTGGACCACACAGTCCATTCCCTTCCCCTCTCCATAATTCATACACAGTAACGCACTTGTAAGGATGATATATGCTTTCAGCAGATGTTCCCCATGCTGGTATGATGACTACGCATCCAGGGTATTGCACTACGTCACCAGTGCCAGCAGAGAAATGGTCTGGTGGGCTCAGATCTTAAAGGGTTGATCCATGCAGACAAGAAAAGCCCTTGCCCGGGATCCTGAGGCACTATCCCAAAATAGAGGCAGTCAGACGTATCGATGGCAGCAGGAGTTTCAGGGAGTTTTCTCTGATCTGAAGTCTGATAGTCCAAACCATTAAAAAAAAATAAATAAAAAAAAAATAATCCCATTTAGACATGACACAGCTGCTTTAGAGGAAAAAAGCTTTTTCCCCAAAATAATTTTTATCCAAAATTTAAAGAGAAGTTTGCCAAACTTTTCTTTTCACATCACTCAGTGTATCCAGCAGGGAAGGGAACAGACATAAAGGCTGGATTGTGATGCCAAGTGTTGGTTAAATCCAGACCCCTCCTCAGGTCCAAAGGGGACGTGTTGCCAGAACGCAGTTCTTCTGAGACTCCTGGGCTGAATTTCAAAGACATAAAATAAAACTTGGAAATAAATGTAGCATTTTGGATAGCTACCAGGATCAAAAGAAATCCCAGCTGATAGGGTTCCTCTACAGCTACTATCAAACACACATAGCTGCTACCCACACGGTACTTTTAAAATCTGTGGGAACAGCAAATGAATATGTAAAAAAACATATCTTTTTGTGTGACATAGAAATTTCCCATTGAGACCTATCACTAGGCCATCCAAACTGTATCCATATAAAATAGATGAAGTTGTCAGTGAATTTAATGGAATCTCAGCTCTTTTCTCCTACTGGGCTATATAAAACTCTGCTTAGATCATTTTTCTTGGAGTGTGGAAAGGAGAGGAAGTGGTTGCTTTGTATTTTGTTCCGTTCTTAGTCTGCGTTGCTTGAGAAGAATGGCTCAGTAATTGCTAAATGTTTTCAGCTATTTTTCTCCTCTTCCTTCGCTGAGATCTTAAAAAATATCCAATCAACTCTATAGTTCAACAACTACATTGAGAAGCTACCGCAGAAATTTCTGCCATACGTTTTAAAGAACTTTTGATCAAAAATTTAAAATTATTATACATTCCACTTATGGTGATGCAACTCCCGGTGATAATTGTGGGTGGGGTTTTTAACCCAAGGTTTATTTCAGTGAAATATTGCTTATTTTTCTGCTTCTGCATCTTTTGTCTAGCTGAGATGTGAATCTAAGCTGACATGCCCACTTTGCCTGGCTCCAGCTGGAGTTTGTCTGAACAGGATCAGTCCCAAAATTCACCACCAAATTATTTTTTCTTCCATATACACATTTGTACTTTAGATGAACACACTAAAACATCATGGATAAAGCAGCAATGTGGTGACTAATGCTCAAGAGAAGTCCCACAGAATTATTGACTCTGCTGAAAAACTTCCTATTGGAGTAAAATTGCTCAACTGCTGAGTCAGATAATTTCACCCAAATTAGTTCTGCGTGTAGCAAAACATCTTGCCTCTTGAAATGAGTTCCAGGATGGCCTTTATCTTTCTAATTGATGCAGAACCCAGTCGGCAGAGTCGGCAGTCTCCAGTCCAGGGAGAGTGGCACTTTCAGCCGTTTCACTAAAATTGAGGTTCCGTGCAGGATGTTGCAGTGGGAGGTTGATGTCAGAGCTACAGGATGACAGATGGGTGCAATGCAAGGTGAGGGTCTTCTGCAAGGAGAACAAAGAAGGGCTCTTTGTGCAAACCACAGAGCTCCAACCACTCTATTCAAAAGCAATTCAAAATCCCATTCAAAGCCCTCATTAACTCAGTGGGAGCCTGGTCTGACCAAGAATTTTAAGCTTAGACCCTTAATAAGAACAGTCACAAGGGGACAGAGACAGCAGGATATATTCCATTTTTTCCTAACCAGGATGAAATTAATCTCTATGCAGAAAATCAGCTTAAGGACTCTACCCTACTTTAATTCCTGCAAGGCCTCTGTAGTTCACTTGAGTAATCATTGATTGGATTCTTAAGAGATACAGAGAAGCTCTAGCTAATTACAGTACATCTGTGAATAACTGCGTTTTTGGTCCTTAGGCAGTTCTGAAATTTAGAAGAAAAAAAAAAAAAAGAAAAAAACAACCTGAAAGGAAAGTATTCAAAAATGTGGTGTCTTGCAAAATAGGACTGTCAAAATCTGGTCAAGTGAAACATTTTGATTTGATTGCTACGCTTTTTTTTTTTCTTTTTACCATATATAACACTGAAACATATTTTGAGGTCAAATGTTTTTCAACCTAAGAAGGTGAAACATTTCATTTTGAAAACGGCAAAACAAAATGTTCCCGGTTTTATGTTATAATTTGTGGGTGGAGGATTTTTTTTTAAAAAAAACTCTGCAAAGTTTTAATACGTTTATGTAGGTTTCCAGCTGATCCTCAGCTGAGTTTTGGGGCTCAAAAGTTTGGCTCAGATTTCAACTTTCTGCTGCCGTGACACAGAGTCCTTTTCCTGGGCGGAAGCACCTGCACAAGAGGGTCTGTCTCCATAGATGGTTACAGTGGACATATGTGCGGAAAATGGATTGTTCTCATTTCGGTAGAAAAGATGAATGTTTGTGTGATCTATGCACACAAACTGCAGCAATGTTTTAAGATCAACGGTACTGGGGACGGTCACAAGAAAAGACCATTTGCAACCCTGTAAGATTGATGCTCCTTGTTCAGGAATGGGTGAAAAACACTGGAAAGATTTCTCTCTGCTGTCTTAAAAATGCTCCAAGCCTGATCCAAAGCCATCTGAGCCAACAAACCGATCAGTTGTATTACGGTGACATCAAGAGGCCACTGCCGTGCTGGAGACACAGCCGCTCTGTAAAGCTTGTTGTCTCCCGGGAGCGAGCAGGAGATTGAGGGGAGCAGTAACTTGCTCAAGGACATCTCTGTGGTCAGGGCACAGCTGAGATATGACCAAGACATGCCAGGTCACAACCCTGCACTTCCCAGCACACGCTGCTTTGCCTGCGTCTGAGGCAGACTTTTGAGGCTGTAGAACAAGCTGCGGAGCTGAGATGGGTTTTTGCTGAAAAAATCACCCAGAAGCTGCAGTTTCCTGGGTACCCCAGAGGGTGGTTCATGACCCGCTGTGGGAGATCCATCCCAGAGCAGCCTGCAAGGCTGGGATTAGGAGGACGGATCTGGAGTCAGGCATGCCCACACCAGTCGAGGCAGAGCAGGGGTCTTGCACCCTCAGAAAAACGCCTTCACACGGGGCTTTCTGAGGAAAACCAGGAGGGGGTTGCTTCTGCGAACTGCACAATAGCCACCAAATTGTGGTGGTGATAGTGCAAGGACCAATTGGCAAAGTCCGTTCCTTCTCTACCTGCTCCCTGTGTAACAAAATCCCCCCACCCCACTGTCCTTCTCTGCCATCTCTCCATCTCCAGAAGCTCCTTGCACAGGGACACTAGTTGCATCATGCAAACATGCCCTTTAGGTGTGGTATTGCTAAATCTCTCGTGTGGCTTCTGCCCTGCTGCGTGCCCTGGGATGCAGGAGAGGATCTGGCTGTCGGTCCTGCTGATCCCAGCCTGGCACCAGCCAAGATCCTCCTCTGCCATGGGCCATCTGAGCTTTTTGACAGGACAAGTTCCTCACGCTCGGAGGAACGTGCTCCAGGAGGTCCAGCTTGGTTTGAATGCTCAGTGCGTAGGGTTGAGAGAGAGCCTGGTGCCTCTCACTTCCATGTGCGCTTGTGGGGAAGGAATGTCGCAGAATCACAGGATGATAGGGGTTGGAAGGGACCTCTGGAGATCATCTAGTCCAACCCCCTGCCAGAGTAGATTCACCTAGAGCAGGTGGCACAGGAACACACTCTAGGTGAACCTGCTCTGGCAGGGGAAGGTCTTGTATCACTTTCTTGCCAAGCAAAGGTTTTATCTTATGGCTAAATAGTAGAAGCAATACCAAAGGCCAAAAATACCACTGTTGTTTACTGTGAGGTTGCTCACTTGAGAGGTAATTTCATTTTAATCATAGTGTTTATCCAAGAAAATCGTCTGAGGAGTCAAAATTGGGAAATCCCTTGAAGTGGTGGCGTTCCCAAACAGAGCTGTGATTTGCAGTGCACCAGCAATGGCTGTGTGCTCCTCCCCCCCACCCTGCTTTCTGCAAAGCAGTTTTGGGAACAGGCCACCTGTCCCAAGGACAGCACTAGTACGGCATCCGAGTCCCAGCAACACGCTGCTTCTGAGCGAGGTTCGTCCCTTCTCTCATGCTGTCTCAAGAGTTTCCCTTGACAGCCTTTCTGTTGACTTTCAAAGGTGCATATTTTCTGCTGTAGGCAACAGTCCCTCAGACAGGAATTATTTTACTACGATGCTTGTGTTTGACACAGCAAATGCTTCTTTCAAACCAAACCAACAGGAGCCCTGTGGTCCAAATTTGCCCTTGGTCCCTACAACTCCTCTGTCACCGTGGCTGACTCCTCCTAGAAGCTCTCTGCTTTCCTGAGCTCAGTTTAGATTTCAATTGACTTTCACGGCGCCAAAGAGGCTTCACTCTGCTGTGCAAATCACCCACGTTTTCCTACACTTCTTGGCTATTGTTGTTGGCCATGACTGGTTTTGTTAAAAAAAAACATAGTCAGCATTTCTCTACCAGCTGCAAGTGAATTTGGGTGGAAAGCTTGAGAGTGGGTGAAGGAGCAGAAGCAGCCTCCACACCGGCTCCTACGCGCGTGTAAATATTCGAAAGGTCGTTCAGTTATTCATACAGCATGTTCTGCCAAGCTTTGTGCAGAAAACACTCACCTTTTTTTGGTGTCTCCTCATAAATCTTTTGGGGTTTGCAAATGTAGCAGCGGGCAATCTTGTTCCCTTTTGCAGCTAAATAGTCTATTGTTTCCTTGTTTGTTTGTTTGCTTCCTGAGCAAATGGGCCCTAGGAACAAAAATATCATTAATGGGAGGTAATTGCCGATGCCTATAGTAAGCAACAAGGGCAGGTTATGAACAAGCCTGGGGATGGGAAATGCAAAAGGGATAAGATTTTTATATGGTGATGAAGTTCCAGAAATATGTTGTTTTCCTGTCGTGGCAAGCAGCAACCCCCTCATCGGGCAAATCTCCCGCGGTTTGCAATGGGCAAGGTCCCGGTCTGAACTGCGGAACAGGACTTTCCTTTGCCCTCAAATAAGGTGAATTTGGCTCTGGATGTGAACTTCTCTTGTGGAGTGTGCCCCTCTCTCCTGGCCTGACCTGATCCCAGGTTGGCCTCTGTGCTGGAAGAAGACCAGCACTTACCAGCACCCTCAGTCCTTTGGAGTCCAATGGATGTTCACAAATACGTGTGCCGATGCTGCAGGAGACATGCTGTTCCAGCGGCGCCTGTGCCCGCACGGAGGTGGATCCCCCGTGTCTCAGCCACCTCTCAAGCAGAGCCTCCCAAAGCCGCAGGAGCTCTGAGGCAGAGGCCTTGTAGGACACACCTCAAAGTCCATGTGTACCCCAATTGTCCTCCCCATTTTGGAGGTGATCTGGGTCATGCTTTCCTCAATGATGTGGAGGCAGCTCTAGCTGCCTTTGCAAAAGGGATCTCTCTCTGCTATTATGCTATTTATGAGCAAAGTACCCAGTCCAAGTTGCTCATCCAGGCTCCTACATTCAGGAGAGGGAATCATCCCACGTATCTCAGACTGGACACCCAGGCTGGGATTTAGCTCCAGGTTAAGGAGCAGCACTTTAGTGTTAGATGGGGATATCTCTGTGTGCTGATGGTGGAAGCTGTTAGGAGAGCCAATGGAGATGTGACCCTCGGAGCCAGGAGGGGGATGGAGCTGGTCCCTTATGAATGTCTGCTTTTAGATGACCTAAACAGCTTCCAGCTTCCACCATTGGGCCAGATCTTCATGAAATGTGTTGGCAATTTAGATACCTGGCAGAAAGCAGACGCCTAAATTTAAGTGTCCTAATAGGGAGCTGAATCCCATGTTTAATTTTATAAGGCTAGGTCAAAGTGGGAGGGATCTCTCCATTAATCCTTCGTATGAAAAGCAATTAAACAGAAGAAGTGGTTTATTAATTTATCATGGTTGGATTACTGTTTGGATGAAAATGCCGCCTTATTTAAAACCAAAGGATGATCTTGTTCTTGCATAGTTTTGTGAGTAAAAGCTAACACAGCAGGTTCCTCTATCCAGCTGAATGAAAACAATAGCCCTTTACCTCTGTGAGCACTTAAATATACTCAAGATTATTATTTTTTATGTCTGAGTAAAGCAGGAGGCATATAAAGTAATGTATAAAATATAGGAAGGCATATCTAGAAGGAGGCTGTATGGACATCAAGTATAGCAAACCTGATATAAAATATAATGAAAGAATAAAACAGGTAACAGGGCAGATATAAATCCTGGTGCAATGAATAAAGCATGTCACATAATGGCGATAAAAAAAGCAGCAAATGGCAAAACACACATCAGCATAGACATAAAGCATAATGAACTGATGGATGAAAGTCACATTAATGAATAGATTGCTCTTGTCACTCAGAATAAGCAAAATGATCATTTTGTCTTCTGAGCCCCTAGAGAACTTCTGGCTACACTATGGGAACTATGGGAAGGGTTTTCTAGTTTTCTTACTCAGAAACTAATAATATCTGGCACTTGCAAATACCTTTCGCTGAATATTATCATCAGGTCTAAAACCCTGCCAGGTTGAAAACCTTTATTGCTGGGCTTAGCGGGGGTTTGCACGAGGCAGGCATGGGCTGGAGACCTGGGAGAATGACGGGCCAGCACGGCTCGCAGACCTCGGGGGGGGAGACTGGGAGGATTACAGAACCCAGCCGTGCTGCTACTGCAATAACCCCATCCACGGCCGCGTCTCTGTGGTACCCACTTGCACAAATACTTGTTCCCCAAATACCCCTGGTGAAAGGTGGTCTGCTCAATAAGAGGTAGGTAGAAGAGTATGGATGGGCTAACTTTCTCTGGGGTTTTCTTTTCCATCTTTGTTAAAAACAAAGTATATTTGAAAGTATATTTTTAAATCATGGTGATGTAATTCACTCGTTATACAGTGACTGTTATCAAATGCAAGGTTTCGCATTCTCAACACTGTTTGGAGACAAGAGGCTTTACGGAGGGAACAGAGGAACCCAAGTAATTATAGAATCATAGAATTGTCTGGTTTGGAAGGGACTTTTCAGCCCATCGAGTCCAACCATCAACCCAACACTGCCAAAGCCACCACTACCCCATGTCCCTCAGCACCGCGTCTGCCCGGCTTTTAAATACCCCCAGGGATGGCGACTCCACCACTGCCCTGGGCAGCCTCTTCCAATGCCTGACAATGCTTCACCAATTTCTTTTGGTGAAGAAATTTTTTATAATATCCATCCTAAACCTCCCCTGGTGCAACTTGCCCCTGGAGAGCAGGAAACACCCTCCTGCAAGACCAGAGCTGCTGTGTGGTTCAGCTGAACGGACCAGGGCAGAGATGTTAATAAAGCACTGGCTTTATGAAACTCACTGATTGCGGAGTATTTCTGCCTATGAGCACCCTTCATCTCAACGCACGGCGGGAGCCCAGGACACAGAGCTCTGGTCCCAGCTCACGAGCAGGTGTAAGTCTTCATGGTCCTCTGACTTCTGGAGAAAGCCCCTAAGTGCTCCCCTGGCCCCCCAACGCTTTCATCTGTGGTCTGGCAAGAGGCAGCGACGATTCAGTGACCGCACATGTCGTCGCTCCTGTTGCATCCTTTGCTAGCTGCATTTTTACAAACCTCCTTTTGTAAATAGATTTGAAAGGAAAGTGCATTTAGTTTAATTAGGAGATTCTACCAGCAGAAGCCGTTTGTCAGCCACTTAACCAAACTCTCCCTTTTCCCTGGCAGCAGCAGATGCCTGAGCCCGACTGGTTTGCAGCAGGAATTTGCGGTAGCAGACCCAATGCCAGCCTCTGCCGGAGATTTATTGCTCTGCTGGCATGCAGCATTTCTCTCATTAAGGCTCTCACATTGTTGTTTGGCTTCTAAAGTGCAAATACATGAAGCAAGGCTTCGGAGGAAGCCAATTAGGAAGGACAGAAGAAACACTTCCCACCGGCTGGGGCCAGGCCCGGGACTAAGCAGGATCAGGGCTGCGTGGAAATTGGGAGCCTGTTACAAGAAGGGTGTTAGAGGTTTGTGCGCAGGAAGCTTAAGGACAAGTCAGCTCTGTTGTAGGCTGGTTGTTTCTCTGGGAGAAGCTTCTTAATTTCTTTGTACTTTGTTTCCTCATCTGTGAAGTCAGCACCGGCTTTTTAGACTAAAAGCTTTGTCTTTCTAACCCGACCTCTTGCTTTCGGGATTCTCACTTCTTCCATAATTGTCCTTATACAGAACAATGCATGCCTGAAACAATGTCTGAATTAGGCTTAAAGATTTAGACAGGGAACGTACGGCTGTGTTAATACCCTTCTGAGCAATGCAGGCGAGTTGGCAGTTCTGATTTATTCGCAGTGGCTGCCCCCACACCCTGCTTCGGTTCTGCTCCCTTCCAGCAGCAGCACACCCAGGCCTGGGAAGCTCTGCGGCACGTGGCTTGTCCCAGCCTCTCCTCATGCTCTCTCTGAAGGAGGTGTCTTGATGGGAGATGCTTTCCGACAGCAGCAGGTTGTGAATCCAGCCCGAGGATGGAGACCCCTCAAACGAGAGGTCCCACCTGGGATTGCTTCCAGGAAGGAGTCAGGGGCAAGGCTCTGCAAAGCATATAAAATATGTGTCCATAACGCCGCGAAAAAAAAAAAAAAAACCAAGGCTGTGTTCCTTAGAGCAGACTGGCTTCCTACAACGCTGAGCTTTCAGCAATGGTCTGGGTGTCTGAAGAGGCTGGTATGCAGCCCGCTGAAAGGGGCCACTCAGGATGATGCTGTATGCCAAATATGCAGTGGCATTCAGGACTATTTGAAGCCAATAGCCCAGCCTGGGCCACACTTTCTATTTGTTTTTACACGCTGTGAGCTAAGTTTGGGTATGGTGTGCTCAAACACACAAGCAAGCCTCTGTCTGCCTCTAAAAGGACAGGGGGGATTGCAAAGGGAAAGTACACTTTTCAAGCAAAGTCAGGTTCAAATTATGAACCAGCTTTTCATATTAGCAGGAAATACTTGATCCTCCTGCACCTTCGTTCGGCTGGGCCCACAACATGGCTTTGAGGGGAGGCAACCCACAAAGAAAATACATTTCATGTGGAGAAGGTGAAGCAAAGCCGGTATTTGCAACTGATTTGTAAATGAAAGATGCTTAAACAGATCAATTTTTAAAACCAAATATTATCTTTAACCCTATTTCCCCAAAGATGCTGCCGACATTATTGTGGTTTGCTGCCCCAGGGGTGCTGCCTTGATAGATGCAAGGCTTGATGCCTGTGCTGCCGTCAGTCCTTGTCTGTGGCTTTGTGCTTTCCCTGCGTGTGAAGAGATTTCAATTTCATCTTGTACTATGGATCTACGTTTTTCGACACTAGTTAGGATCATAGAATGGTTTGGATTGGAAGGGACCTTAAAGATCGTCTTGTTCTAGCGTCACAGTCAGGGACGCTGTGGGAGGCTATGCTGAAAAAATGTACTAAACCAACCTCATTTTTAGTCTGAAAAGCATATGCCATAACAGTGACAGCCAACAGTGATGTCAGAATTTTACCAGTTACTAGTCAGAAGTGATTTCGTTCAAAAATGAGCTGATTTGATTCAAAAGTGCCCCCAAAGTGGTAGGATTTAGTCTAAACCCAGTCTGAGGTCCATTAAAACTAGCAACTATTCATCATTTATCTCCCACTCCCTCTCTCCGCCTGATGGTTTCATGGAGAATAGGAAGCAGGAGTTCTGAAGCACTGGAGTAAAGTCTAGATTCATAATGCTGCTTGCAGTAAAATAAAATAAAATAAAATAAATAAAACAAAATAAAGTAAAAACCCTGCCTGTAAGTGTGTATGCATAATATTGCTGCACTGTGTCTGGAGGGGGAAAAAAATAATCACTCCTGTCAGAGACAATATTCAAGCAAACCTGCCTCTCCCCATCGCCCGAGCTGCAGTTTCTGCCCCGCAAGAGTTGCTTTGCGCTTCCAGGTGATGTTGGGTGGGAAACCAGAAATCATGTTGTCTAAAAAGCTCATTTTCCCCGTATAAACTGCATTTCTAGTAGGGGGGATTTCTTGCTGTATCCTCATGGACCATACTTAAATTAATGGTACTGTAGGTGTCTGCTGCCTCAGCGTTGAACATCTCTGGAGCCCCGGAGGGACGGTGGCCATCTGGTGCTGTGCCCAGTGCAGGCTGTCACCGTGCAGCCACACGTGGGACAGAGCTGTCTCTCTTGGGGGAAGACAATTTTTAGACTCGGGGACTAATATTAGGCATTTGCGCTCATTTACCTGGAGTCGTGACCGCAGGAAGGCAAAGTTTTCACAGAGCTATGAATAGCGCAGAGACTGTGGTCAGGGCGAGGGCTCCGAGGCAGAAGCAGATGGCAGGGCACCATCCTGCTCTGCTCTGCTCATAACCCCCGACAGGTCAGGGGGAAAGTGGCAGAAATGTCTCCTGTCCTACATAATGGGGGGGTCAGTGCACAGTTCAGACAAGACAGCGAGGTCTTCACCCCTGGACAAGCCCTAATCTCACCAAAAATTGGAGAAATAGAAGAGACCTTATATAAGAGACCTTAGAGCCCCTTCCAGTCCCTAAAGGGGGCCTACAGAAAAGCTGGGGAGGCACTCTTTAACAGGGAGTGTAATGACAGGACATGGGATAATGGTTTCAAACTAAAAGAGGGGAGATTTAGATTAGATATTAGGAAGAAATTCTTGGCTGTGAGGGCGGTGAGCCCCTGGCCCAGGTTGCCCAGAGAAGCTGTGGCTGCCCCATCCCTGGAGGGGTTCAAGGCCAGGTTGGACGGGGCTTGGAGCAACCTGGGCTGGTGGGAGGTGTCCCTGCCCAGGGCAGGGGGTGGCACTGGGTGGGCTTTAAGGTCCCTTCCAACCCAAACCATTCCATGATTCTATGAAATTAAAACAATAAGCAAGACCAATGGAGCACTGAGTTTCTCAAATTTAATACAGACCCATTCACAGTGCTGAGATCACAAAGCGTTTCCAGGAGATGTAGCTATTCTTCTGTTTTGTTTAAAAAAAAACAACACAAAAACCCAAACCCAAAAACACAACCTGACAGCAATGACACCTGAAGCAAAGAAAGATGAACGCCCTCAGTGGTTAAAGAGCTTTGAAAATATTTCCCGTCATACTTAAAGAAAGATTGGCAGAACTAAAAGGTTTTAAAACAAATAGGAGACCACCTTTTGGAGGCTTCAGCCCAAACCCCTCAGTACTGTGATAATGCGTAACAAAATCTTTACCTCTGTAAATAAACAAAAACTATTTGGAAGGAGCATTTCCCAGCTGCTGCCATGGATTTGCCTTTGCGTGTGAAGGCAGGAAACTGCAGGATGTCTCCTGTAACAGGAGACCCATAACTATACTCTGCAGAAGGTACTTTATTTCCCATCCTAAAAAGAGGCGGAATCTGTAAAAACTCATACCGGGGAGGAGTGAGACCAAACATACTTCAAATTTACTCTGCATAAAAAAATGTATCTCTGAAATCTGGAGCTGTTCAGAAGCCAGGCGGATTTTGAGTGGATTGCAGAAATATAACTTACAGTGATGCCATCTTTTGCCAAAGCTATAATTTCAGCGTCTATAAATTTCATGTTTTCCTTGCAATGAAGTCTCTCCTCGTAAACTGAGCAGCCTGTGAATCCACAGGCAGTGGTTGCCATCCCAGCTCTCTTCTGGCCAGCGGTATGGCCGAGAACCGGGGCACTTCTGCACACATTTCTCAGTTTCCCATCTGTAGAAAAAGGATGATGGTGCCTCCCCACCTCCGCGGAGCCCACTAAGGCCCCTGGATGGAAAACCGTGTAGAAGGAAACCAGATCTCTCTGCTCTTGATGAGCGTGAATTACTACGGGCTCAGCAGTGTGGGCTCAGCTGGGTTCGCAAGGAAATTTTCAGCTGGAGTTGAAGCCATGGACTTGGACTGAAATAAAACTCACCAAACTGACCAGGGGCTGAATCACCGAGAGCTGTCTTAAAATCGACTCAAATTCCACTCCCTCCCAGGATGCTCAGCCTTCTAGTGGCTTTTTTTTTTTTTTTTTTGCATTTGAGCATTTCTCTCAAAGCGGTGGGTGGTGGAGAGCACAAGATATCCATGGCGGTGTCAGCTCTGAGTCAGAACGGGTCCCCAGGGGTACCCCAAAGCCACTTTCAGCCTCCTGCCAACCACAGGGCAGGTGCTGTACTGCTGTCATCAGGTTTTTGAAGAATATAAGTCCATCTTCTTCCCTGGCTTGTTATGAGATGGGCTGAAATGCAGTGTAATCACCACACACTGCAAAAAAAAAAAAAGAAAAAAAAGAAAAAAGAATCCTTTCCCTTTTCTTCTTCTGTTCATCTGCATTTAGCTCTTATTTGCGAACAGTTTCCCACAATGGAAGACTGAAAAACACAGAGGCATCCTTAGTGGGGCCGGGAGGGCGGGGTGGACTTCAAAACCTGGGACTTAAATAATGAACTGTCAGATTTGGTAAGATTCCAAAGAAAACCATGGGAATATGCAATGGGACCCAACCGCACTGACCCTGCCCTGCCCTGACATGTCTTTATCCCTGTCTCTGGAGGGGGACCCTGCACATAAAGGCATGGCCAATCTCTTATGGACCATCTGACTTAAGTTATAAGTTGACCCTGTCTCAGATGCAGTGTCTCCAGGGGCATTCAGCTACTTGTATTTCATACCACCGCTACCGAAAACGCCTGACTTGTTCTAAAAACCCATCACTGTGGAACTTCAATGGCATTCGGGAACATCCTCTCAGCCAGGCTGAAGCTTTCCAGCACACGTCCCGTAGCATTGCTGGGCAGGTACTACTCGGTACAGATTTGGAGGGTTACAGAACAGCTGTTTCCTGGCATTGAGGTGAAATTTGTGCATTTAGTTTCACAAGAACAATCAAGAAAACCCTGTGCCTAAGCACTGTAGGGCCCTGATGCCATGCTGGCTAGGAATGCTCTTGGAAGTTTGAAATAATAAACTCAGTGAGTACATTTGGGATGCTGAAACCAGGCATGCTGGCACACCAGTCCCCTGAGAGCTCGTTTGAGTGTGCCCAACTCTCTCGTTACATTCACCTGCGTGTACCTGCTGTGGCAGACCAGACTTTTACCACAAAGGCAGAAACTCAGGTCAATCTGCTCCACAGAAGGTCTAAAGGATGACTTTTCTGTCCCACAGAGTGGGGAAAAGAGAAGGAAAAAAAAAACCAGTTTTGATGAGAACGGTAGTAAATATATAGCAAAATGCACATTTTCATAAGTTCAAGCAGGGGTAGACAGTCTGACGTCCTGCACAGTGGCTAAGTCACCAGGCTCAGATCTCTCTATTGCTTTTCTTTTCCGGGAGCTGACTGACATAAATCACACCAGCTTTCCATGGAACCGGGAGCAAATCTGCCGATCTCAGCCAACAACCCTGACCCTTGGAGTCCCACCGCCCTCCTGGTCCCAGAGGCCAGGGCTGCTCGAGCATCGGCTCCCAGGAGTGCTTCCAAGGAATGGTGACTTTGCTGGCAAGGAACGAGCCACTTCAAACGGAGGAATTTGGATGCCTCACTGCAAAAACAGTGGGTCAAGTTTAAGGTGAAATTCTTGCTTTTGTTTCTGATGATTTTTGTAGGACAAAGCTGCACCCTGCTTGGGAGCCCTCCTCTCCCCGGACACCTCACCCACTGGACACCACCTGCCCGAAGCAGCATTTGTGCTTACATTCGCCATCTGGGATGTGCAAGCAGTTAAAGATCTGTTAGAAAAGCAACACAATTTTGCTTTCTTTATTATTGAGAAATCAAAGACCTCATGTGACTTTGTAGATGACTTAACACATTTATAGACCAGGAAGGAAGTTGAGCTGCGCTGCTCGCTTCGCTTTCCAGTGGGGCGGTTGCTGCAAATTCAACCTCCTTAACTCAAAGCTGTGCAGAGGGGTCGCAAAATGACTGCCCAAAGCACCACCGAGCCCCCCAAATGTTGCTTGTTCAACATCAAGACAGCAACAGTCGCTCTAGGGATCTTCCACATGGTAAGTTACAGGACTGAAAGGGGGGGACAGGGAGAGGGAGGCAAGAAAAGAGAGGCGGAGGTGTAATCTTTGCAGAAGGTGTAATCATTGCAGATCACAAGGTTTCCTGACTGTTGACTTCTCTGTGTTCCCAAAAGGAAAAAAACCAATGATTTAAGAGGCATGGACAAAAGAGGAGAAGGTGGTGGGGCAAGGGGGAGGGGGGGCAGGAAGAGATTTATTGCACTGGGAGTTCTTTTTAACTATTTTTTCCCTGGCTTTACCAATTGGAGCTCATGGAAACTCTCTCTGCTTCCTGGTTTTCCCTTGCAGCTTACTGCGGGAGCTCTTACCCGTGCAGGGGTGTGTAGTTGGGCCAGGGCTGGACCTGTCGGTTAGAAACTGGGCAGCAGAGTGGAAATGCAAACGGTGGGAGTGATGGAATGATGGGTCACTGGAGGGAGGAAGGATTTGGGTCCCAGGCAAGCAAAGGGCGAGCGGGCAAAGCTGCCTCATTGCTCTGTCTATGGCCAGCTGGACACTCTATGGTGTCCACCTGGATGTGTGGCGGTGCTCAGCTGCTGGCGTAACTGCTCGGGGGTGGCTGCGGATGGCAGCGAGCAGAGGCCGCAGAGCCTGGAGGGACGTCGCTTCCCCGCCACCTGGTTGCACAGAGGTGCTTTCAGGTGGCTTTAAGTCACACTGAGGATGTGGTTTCTCGCACGGCAGAGGCACTTAAAATAATCCCATCTGTGGCAGTTGGTGTGCACAGAAATGGGTTGGGAGGCGGCAGGGTGATAACGGTTAGCGGGGGCTTTTAACCACCTCCTTGCACCGGAGAAGTGGAGGGAGGGGAGCTGTAGCCTGCAAATATGTGCCGGGGGTGGCAGCTGTGGCAGCTGTGCCAGGCACGGGAAGGACGTGCTGTGGTCCCCCTGCAGCACCAGTCTGCTTGCCCGGGGCAGGAGGAGCAACCCAAGCTGGCCGAGCAAATCCTCCCTGCACCGCAGCCCCCTCCTCACCCACACAAAGCCCAGGCAGCGGGCCGACGCGCTGGTTTAATGGGTTTGACCTCCACGATGCCATTCCTGCTGTACTCCTCTGTGGAGCATTCACACGGTCGTGTGCAGAGACACTAAACGGCAAATAGTCTTTCAGATGAGCTTCATTTTTGAAATGGTTGGGAAAAAAACCCACTTATTTCTCTTCGGAATACTTAATTTCTTAGGTTAGTCCTTATTGGCGGTTCAGTTTGGTCAAATGAACTGAAACACATTTACTTAAAATCTGCCAGCGGGGTAAATAAGGAAGGAGGTTCCTTCTTTAGTCTTTTTCCTCTTCCTTAAAAACTAACAATCCAAAATTTAGTACCTGTGAAAAAGGGGACGATATATATTATAAGTAGCACGTACTGTCTGATACTGCATAGCAGCCCACATCATTTTATAAGGTGATCTGACTAAAACTATAATAGTGAAAGGGGATT
Organism: Sterna hirundo; assembly: GCA_009819605.1. Classification (NCBI taxonomy): domain Eukaryota; kingdom Metazoa; phylum Chordata; class Aves; order Charadriiformes; family Laridae; genus Sterna; species Sterna hirundo. Next base: position 6,252,329 of record CM020452.1, on the reverse strand, counting down.
TTTCTGCTCTTAACTGTTGTGTAAAACCCTCTGAAGAATTTCAGCAGAGAGATATAGGACTTAAGAGTGTTTAAATACGATCTTCTTGGCCTATTTTAGCACCTCATCCCTTCTGAAGGCATTCTTCAGGATTCGGCTCATGAAATGAAAGGCAAAAAAATCCGGAGACCGGTTTATTGCTTTTTTGGATCGTAAGATAACTGGAAAGCATTCAGTGAATGGTAGGATCGTATAAACCCGCCAGGAGCAGAGCACTGGGGGCTGCTGGAGGCAGTGATGGCGGGGGGGGTTGGTACTTGGGTGTAAACCTCCCTGGTTTGGGGCAGGAGGTGGCCCCAGCCCAGCCCAGGGCAGGAGAGCAGAGAAATTCGGGTCTCTGCTGCATCATCATGGTAACTGCCAACACCTTTCCCCTGGCATTACTCAAGAGTCAGGCACTGTAGTGGCATTTCCATGCCATGCCTTAATCTTCTGGGGACATCAAAAACATTATGAGATGAGTTAAAAGAATCATGCAATTTTATATCCTCTTTTGCCTTCTGCTTTTTGAGCGTCTAGATTACACCCTGGTCAGGCTGCTTGTCTTTGAGCCACAAGCTTAAAGCTTATAACCTCACTGCTTTACAAAGAAAGAAATTGCTGCATTTCTTGTGCATTCTCATGACCCCAAGACATAAAAATTGAAACATATGAAAGCTGAGAGTCTGCGGCAGAGCACAAGCAATTTCTGACAATCAATTAAATATACAGCCATCACAGAGGGATGGTCATGAACTGTTTAGAAATGGGACCCTCATAGGAAGTATGGCCAAGATCTGATGAGGACCTGGCAAAATTTAAGGTCTGCACAAAGGTGGGAAACACAAGACAGGCAACTACAACACATTTTCTCCAGAGGGCTACAAGCAGGCTGCGTGACATGAGCTATCTGTTATCAGTGGTGAAACAGAGGTACAGAAAATGAATTCTTTTTTCTTAGCTGGGAGGGTGAATCATAAAAGAACCTCCTTTGTCTTTCTCAGAAGTCAGCAAATGCTTTGAACTGAGGCACATTTTTCTCGTAAGTGTTTCACTATGATGCCACTAACAACAACAGAGAGGCCTGATTTGCACCAGAGCGTGACGGAAGATAATGAAACATCACTCTTGATGCTGGTGGCTAACAGGCAAAATTTAACTACCAGTGACACAGAATCACAGAATGGTTAGAGTTGGAAGGGAACTTAAAGCCCACCCAGTGCCACCCCCTGCCCTGGGCAGGGACACCTCCCACCAGACCAGGTTGCTCCAAGCCCCGTCCAACCTGGCCTTGAACCCCTCCAGGATTGGGGCAGCCACAGCTTCTCTGGGCAACCTGGGCCAGGGGCTCACCACCCTCACAGCCAAGAATTTCTTCCTAATATCCAATCTAAATCTCCCCTCTTTTAGTTTGAAACCATTATCGCTCATCCTATTGCTCCACTCCCTCATAAAGGGTCCTTCCTCATCCCTCCTATATGCCCCCTTTAAGTACTTGAAGGTCACTATAAGGCTTCTCTTCTCCAGGCTGAACCCCCCCAGCTCTCTCAGCCTGTCCTCACAGCAGAGGGGCTCCAGCCCTCCAGGATCATCTTCGTGGTCTCCTCTGGCCCCGCTCCAACAGGTCCGTGTCCTTCTTGTACTGAGGGCTCCAGAGCTGGACACGGTACTCCAGGTGGGGTCTCATGAGAGCAGACACCATATGAAAGATGTGTTCTTTCAAAAAAGTTTTGTGGGTCTGTTAAAGACACCAGGTGAGAACCGGGAAAGGCAGAGCGCCTTGGAGTGAGCCTTCACAGTGCTCATGGGAAAGAGTTTGCAGAAGAGGTGCAAAGATCCAGTCAGGGCAGGGAAGAAAACCTGCTTTTCTTTGCAAAATGGCAAAGGCAGAAGTCAAAAGGCACGTGTCCTGAGTCAGCCCCACAGTCCAGCAGCCTCCCAGCCTGCTTCCAACCGCAGCCAGCAGCAGCTGCTTAGATAAGAAGGTATTGGAAGCAGGACAGGTACCAAGTGATCCTCTGCAGTTAGTACGTCAGAGCTTCTTGACTTTGAGGTTACATGAAAACTATCACGTTTACTAACAGTTGTGTTTAATAGTCTCCAGCTCTGTTCTGTTCATATCTCCTTTTCAACCATTTTTCTTCCCAAGTTTGACAAATCCTAGTGTCACAGGACTCTCTATGAGCAGAGGCTGTTTCATGCAAGGTCTTTTTTATTGCTGTGAATGTTATCCCTCTCCTGACTGTTAGCGATGGTGACATGCCTCAAGCCAGAAATTATGGTATAGTTGTGGTGTTGCAGTTTATACCTTATCCTGTATAAAAAAAAAGGATAGGTAATGGCTTCAAACTGGAAGAGGGTAGGTTTAGTTTAGATATCAGGAAGAAATTTTTCACTATGAGGGTGGTGAGCCCCTGGCCCAGGTTGCCCAGAGAAGCTGTGGCTGCCCCATCCCTGGAGGGGTTCAAGGCCAGGTTGGACGGGGCTTGGAGCAACCTGGTCTGGTGGGAGGTGTCCCTGCCCATGGCAGGGAGTTGGAACTAGGTGATCTTTAAGGTCCCTTCCAACCCAAACCATTCTGTGATTCTATAAGCATGATGTACAAAGTCAGTGCAGGGCACGTGGTGCCAGGGAGCATTAGCAACTTACATGCAACTTGGGTTGCGACTAAGGAGCCAGAGATGCTCTTGAAGACTGGGGCTGAACCACTAAAGGATATGGGGAATGGGCAAGGGTGGCCTGAGCCCTCAGCTCTTCAACCCTGCTGCTGCTGGCTCCTGACAGAACGACCACCATTGCAATAGCAGACCCTGTAACTCCCCAGCTCCCTGCGGGTCCCAGTGCGTCTGTACCTACTGTATCAGCTCAGTGGGTGTCTTTTACACAGAACCCCTTGGGAAACAGTTTGATTTTTGGAGAAGGTTGTCTTATCTTACTGCTTTAAGATATAACACAGAATAGCAAATATTTTTTCCCTACCTCTTCTCCACCTTTTTGATCGTGTAGCTGCAGCTGGGCAGAGGGAGGGAAAAAGAAAAAGGGATTTATAACTCAGCAGTGACTTGGATGATTTGCTACATCAATACTGTTGGTTTGTATCAGTATAAATTACTGCTGTGGGTCCTAGTGATGAATCATAGTGATGCTGGGTGATAGTAATGCCCTCAAACACAAGCTCTCAGGCTTTGTGGCAACATCTTGTCCCCCTGTAAATCAGATTTGTCTCACTGCTGATCTCTCCATAGACAGTTGAAATAAATCGTGGGCATTCTCAAACAAACAGGGAAGGAGAAGGAGGGGAATGAGGAGGGGACAGAGTTGTGTGACCAGCAAAGCTTCTCTGGGTGTTGTGAGGTGACTTGCGGGTGACTTTCAAAGAACGCATGGAGGAATTTGTCCTTCTGCTCAGGGACTCCTCCCAGGCATGAAGAGACCTCAAGTTATTTGACATTAGCTTCAAGAACAAGGCTGGGCAGTTGCTTCTGTGCACACAGCATGGGCAGAAAACCTGCAATTCGTTTGCTACTAGTCCTTGATTAGAGCCAAAGGAGGTCTTAGAAAGCAGCGTGTCTGCAGCTTGGTCTGGCCCCCGTTGCAGCCGAGCTCTTCTCTTTGGCAGCTCTTTAGCTCAGGGAGCAGAGTCTCATCTCTGGGACCTTCCCCAGCTCCTGGTCCTCACCTGTGGATGTGACTCCTGTTGGCACAGAGCTGTGATTCACTGGGCCTTCAGCAGGCTGTGGCTGACCCAAGATGTTCATCAGACCCTGTGCTGCTCCCTCGTCCCTGCACAAACAAGAGGGGCAGAAGGAGGCAGCAGGAAGGAAAAAGATGAAATGTTTTGAACAGAAACCAACTGGGAGCTAAGAAAACACTCCTCACTTCATCCTGCCTTGCCACAACAACCACTTTTAAAATAAAGTAAAAACAAGGCAAAGCACTGAAAGTACAGCATTTATATATGGTACTATTTGCCTTCAAAGCGCTGGGTGTCACCTGCTTGTGTGCACCGCTGGCGGAGCAGATGTCACTGTCCCCATTGATCCCTGTTCATTACGGCTTCGGGCTCTTCTTGTGTGAATAAAAAAGGAGCAGCCGTCACACCAAGACCACGTGCATAAAGATAGATTATTTGGAGATTAGTGAAGCTGCACATATGTCAGAAAAAAAAAGCCCCACAACACAACCTCTAAGATCAGTTTAACCCTACTGCAGCTGCAGCAAAATTATTCACTAGGGAATAGGGGCTGCCTGCGTCATGCTGTTAAGAATCTGCCTTGCAAGACACCCCCAGTTTCGCTGCCTTGGTTTAACGACTGGCTCTACCACAGTCTTGCTCTGTGTGGCTTAGGCACTTCATTTCCCAGTGTTAACAAATCTTTTATCGAGAAACTTGAAGCACTCCTTTTAAATGGAGGCAGCGATAAGATGAGAGGTGTCCTCCAAAAGCTGCAGCCATAGGAGATAAAATAAGAAGGGCTGGCTGGCGGCGGGACTGGGAGACGGCAGCACACCACGCGAGCTGCGAGCTGAGTGCCGGGAGGCGAAACTTCCTATTTTAAGCCTGCCTCTCTCCTCGCCTCTCATGACACAGCAATGAGAAAGGGAACTGGGTGCTTGTCTGAGCAGCCCTGTCTGTCTGAAATGGGAACCTTTGGGTTTCTTCTGGAGCTGAAAGGTGACTCTCGAGTGAGAATACGTACAGCCTTGCAGAGCAAGGAGTGCTGGGCAGACACTACATCGGTCTCTCTCCACCTTCTCAGCTCGATGCCAGCAGCCCACTGTGGGGGTTTCATCACCTTGGATGTATATTCTCTACAGGAATAAATGAGATTGTCGCATGCCAGGCAGCAGTGTGCCAAACCCAAAGTCAGGTGATGGAGAGGTGTCCTGGTCCTCACACAGTACTTGTGATGGAGAGACGAGGGAAAGGCTCAGGGATTGTAATGATAAAACACAGGGTAATGGCTTCAAACTGAAAGAGGGGAGATTTAGGTTGGATCTCAGGAAGACATTCTTTGCTGTGAGGGCGGTGAGCCCCTGGCCCAGGTTGCCCAGAGAAGCTGTGGCTGCCCCATCCCTGGAGGGGTTCAAGGCCAGGTTGGACGGGGCTTGGAGCAACCTGGGCTGGTGGGAGGTGTCCCTGCCCAGGGCAGGGGGTGGCACTGGGTGGGCTTTAAGGTCCCTTCCAACTCTAACTATTCTAAGATTCTGTGATTTTGTGATTCTGTGAAAGGCACACAGATCCTTGTCTGTTTTATCTCGTTGCAGTTCAGTGGCTCATTATTTCTATGCAAAAGCCCTTTTACATGGGAAGTTTAAACCAGCTTTCATTTTAAAAGTCTTCTTAATCTTTCAGCTTGGCCTTGGGTTTTTCTCTCTGATGTGTATTTATTTTATGGGGCTGCTGTTGGTCTGGTTGCGTGGCTCATTTCAACACTTTCAAGGTAACCAGGAACTCTTTTGCTCTGCTGTTCCCCTCTGATAGACATCAGAGATGGTTCTTCATATTGAACTTTAGGCTCTGGCTTTTCTATGTCTATAAATCCATCTGGGATGGGAGCATTTGGGATCTGATGTCCTCCTTTCATTCACTCAGCTTTCAGAAATGAAACACGTTTAAGGCTCAGGTCATCCATTTTGTTCAGGCCTCCATTTAACAGAAACCTGAAAAAGCAATTTCTTTCCATATTTCCCATGTTGACATTTGAGGGGTTTGACCAGAAGTAGCAATAAGGGAAGTGAAATCTCTTCGGGAGTGTGTACATGAAAACTCTCGGACAAGTTAGGGCACTTGAAGTCAGCATGTGATCTCCATGCGTAGTTAGTTAAGAAATCCTTTACATCCCAGGGGAGACCATCAAGTGTAAAGAAACTTCAGATCCATGCAATTTCATCCTTGATGAGGTTCAGCACTTCCACGGGGCTTCAAACACTGTTACATTGAGATGAATTCATGTTAACTTTCTTGTGTCCCCATGTAATGAGATCTAGATATTTCTTCTTTTCCTATGAGCCTCAAATTGCAAAGTTCATTTACTGCATGGAAAAAATATAATAAATAAAAGCAGCGTGTCTCATGTGGCTCCTGAACAACCTGATATAAGACAGGCCAGGAGATGACACATTCTTTCTTCCAGCTCAGACTCTGGGCACATTTTAAACACAAAGGGAAGGCTTGTGGTGGGACACAGGGTCCCAGTCCCCACTGCAGAGAGTGTGGCTTGGAGGACGCTCACTCTAGAAGCAAAGGGCACTGGGGCATGTGCTACAGCTCTTCTGGAAACTGACCTTGCAGTTTGTGGCGCAGAAAGTTGACGAATTTGGTTTTGAAGATAGTTTCTAGGTTTCCTCCAGCTAACGCAGAGACAGTGGGAGGGTCTGCATTCAGTTCCTGTCTCTGCTGCAGGCCATCCCTCCCCGCCTCGCTTCCCCGTTTCTGGGGCAATGAGAAACCTTTCTTTCCATGCCTCTCGGTTTTGTTTGCCTGCAGTGTCAGCCCTGGCACGTCTGACTACACATTCCTCCAGCCTGAACTCTGTCTGGGTCTTGTATGGCACCTCCAGCCACCGCTCTGCAAAAGACAAAAAATCATTAGTCCTTCTGCTCACTCAACAGTTGGGTTTGCCTCGTCTCCCTGCAGTTGCTGGGTTTGTGCTCCTTCCCACACATAAAGTTTGCAAACACGAGCGCAGACCACAGCAGTTCCGGTTCCTCCTTGCCTGCATCATTTCTTTAACCGGTTGCTGAAACAAGAAGCTGCTGTAGCTATTCTGGAGAAGTTATTTCAGCTCTACGGTGCCTGAGTTTGAGTTGATCTTGGTGGCAGATACCAACTTGCTTCCTGTGTGAGATGACGCACAGGCAGGGGTTGTGCAGTCCGGATGAAATGGCTTCTCTCATTTACCTCTTCACAACCACCTCTTTTTTTGTTCATGGGACTTTTGTTGACGGTTCTGTCCCTGGAGAATAGTCTGCAGAGTGGGCGCTGCCAATGCCGGACCCGGTGTTGGTGGGGTGAAGATGGAGGGTCATGTTGGCACAGGTTTCTCCATTTTTTGCGCACCTGGGGATTTCCTCTCCTGCAGATGCAGTTCCCACGTCTATGAGGAAAAAGTGCACAGGGCACGATGGTCCCTGCACTCCTCCTGGTCTGACTGCTGCTCTCTGCTCTCAGGCTGTGCCCTGGTGTTGTGGCAAGAGGTCCTCCTGGAGAGGGAACTCAGGCGGAGAAGTGGTGGCAGCTCTTACGCACAGCAGCAGGGAGGTCAGAGAGCTTGTCCGGCCAGCGGGACGCAGCTGTGGGGTGACAAGCATGTTTCCTACGTCCTCGGGGAAACGTAGCAGCAGGCTTCCTCCCCAGCCACCCACACCGTTAAGGCAATTTTAAAATAACGCAGCACACACTATGTTGCTTTTGGAAAGCGCAGCTGTAGGTATAGCACTGGCAGACCATGCTGTGCTCCAGCTTCCTACAGCCTAAAAATGCAGAAGAAACGAAAGACATACCAAGCATGAGAGAGGACAGCAGAGATCGGAGAAGGAGGAAGAAAATGATGAACAAGATGGGCTGCATGATGGAGTGAGAAATGTGCCGTCTCAATATACAGTGCTGAAACTCAGTAAAGTGATGAAGGAGCAATAAATGGCATCAGGGTAATCTTTTACCCCAAGAGGTGTTATCTGCTCTGACAACACTGTGGGCAGTGACTGATGCTCCATTGTGGCCGTGGACTTCTTGTTCTCGGATCCGCAACAAGTTTGGTCCCCTTGGCACGTGCTCTCTGTACATACTGGCAAGGTGTATTGACCCCAGGAGGGATGTGGTGGGGTGTCTGGCCTTGTGGCTACTCCTCTCCTGGTTTTACTTGCACGGAAATGCCCTGGAGCTGCTGTCTGAGGTGCTCCACGGTGAGGTCTCCAGCCTTACGGAGGTCTTCTGCAGCCCCTGACTGCCCAGTGCCCCCCATGCAACAGGAGCTCTCCCTAACCTGGGGGTTAGAAATTGTTTTTTCTGCTGCAGTACATCACTGTTTGAATATAGAAGTACAGTGCTAGGACTGAGACCACGGCTCTAGACCTCACTCCATCTCACCGCTTCCTAAACTCAGAATGGGATCAACCATGGAGTCTAGGGTTTGGTAGTCCAACTTGGAAACTTGGTGGGGAAGGGAGAGAAAATTGTTTTGGTTCAATGTGAAAAAAGCACATTTGGAAATCTTTCTCAAATCAGTAAAAGAAGGAAAACTATACTTTTGTCAAGGAAGTGGTATAGGTAGACTTACAGATAGTTGTTTGTTCTTTTAGCATTTCTTTTTACACTTTATACTGTTACCTGTAGTTCAAGTCTGAAGCAAAATGGTATTTCAAAATGTAAAGCCAGAGCTTTCTGGATAAAAGACATTGAAACAAAGCTCATTAACTTTGTAATTCCTCCGTCCTCCTTCAGAAGCTGGCAGAAAAAAGAGAGTTAAACCCAAACCATTTATAAACAGATAAGTTTTGTCTCAGTGTTTCCTTGTTAAGGATTTTAAAGCTTTCACGACTGTCTTGCTTGGAGACCCATCCTGCCTTTAGGACTGTGGCCATTGCATGCTCCCTGGAAAGAAATTTGTTTATAGCAAGTTGGCCCAAGGCCCACTGAATTGTGTCTTTTGCTTTTGTTCTCCTAGGTCATGAGCGTTTTGCTGCTGATTGAGTACTCCCTGGAGGTGGCGAGCGGGAAAGGCTTTTGCAAAGACCTGGACAAGGATTACTACAAAATTGGTATGCAGAATTCAGGAGGCTGGAAAGCAGCAAGGGTCTGTGGGGTTGAGAGGGAGCCCAAGGTCCTGCATTGGTCCCTCTTTCTTTTTCATCAAAGAACATTGGAAACTGGCATTCAGAGCAGATGGGCCAAAAGCTCAGACCCAGAAACTAGGTTTAGCCTCTAAAGATGTGGATTTTGGTTTAGGCCACGGCTGTATTGGCTTTTGGGAGACCAGTGAGGAGCCCAGAGAATTTGTCTTTATTTCAGTGGACCAGGCCCTCAGCCCAAACTCTCCAGTACCCTCATACTCCTCCAACCTTCCCACTGCAATACACTTGGCATTAATCTGACAATCCTTTTTCCCCCTTCTTTTTCTTTTCTTTTCTTTTCCACCAACTGTGGATCATTTGAGCCTTACACATACCGTTGACTCCCTTCATATGTTGGACATTTTTCAGCAAAACACTGAAGTATCTGACCAGCTACTCAATGGACCTAGACTGGCCAGTGACCTTGGGGTCCCGGAGTGGGGAGAAATCACATCCCATTGATAGGTGGCCTACCTGATGTTGCCACTAATACCCTGCCCTTTGTGCCATGGATCCATCCTCTTCTCATCATCCATCTTGCCACACAGGAGTCTCCTACTTGACAGCTGAAGGCACTTCAGAGTGCCACACCACGTCCTTTCCCCCCTGTCCCTTTGGCCCCCACCTCCTAGATTTTCCCAACTTCTGGTGGTTTTTGCAGAACATTGGCTGTCTGGAAGAAGCAGCCAGGCTGTTTCATATCCCACAAATCATCACAAGCATCACATTCATCACAGTTGATTGAATTCTTATGGCTTGAGCTTGGAAGGATCTAGCTTGGCTTTCAGAAACCTGGCAGATATCTCATGTCGAGTGCCATTTAAAAGAAAACAACTCCCCAAACCTCAAATATTACTTGACCAGGCTAATTCTGCATAAAGCTGTTTGGAAGCAACATGCACAGGGTGCTTTTTCCTTTTCTTAGTCACTTTTCGGTGTAAAACCACAAGCTGAGATAACCCTTATCTGCTGTGTGCAGAAAGGCGGAAAGCAGGCCCCCACACCCTGTATTGTCTCTCCCTACGGAGAAGGCTCACAGTCAGAGAAAAATGCAACCCACAGCAGCAAGAACTTGCCTGTTCCCTGTTTTTCCAGTATGTCCCTCCCCAGGCTGCAAGCATGCACAGACAGGCTCCCTGTAAGTGGAGGAAAGGGAAACCAAGTACAGCAGACTCCTGCAGATCCCAAAGTCACTTGTCCCCGGGGTAGGAGTCAGACATAGCGGAAAGCACCAAAACAGGCACAGTCACTGTCTGGGTGAAGCTATTGCTAACAGATGGGTTCACATTTTTCAAAAGACCCCAGCTGGGTTTTGGGAGGCACCACTGTAATCCCCCGAGGCTGTTCTGAAAGGCATCAACAGTGAGCAGAGAATGGAAATTTGGGTGAGTCCTGCTAAGAGGACCCCGAGCAAGGGTCTGCTGTCAAGGTTCACAGCTTTCGCACGGGGCATTATGTCCAAAGTACTCCAGTCCGGGTGGGTTGGAGGCTACTTTGCTTAGCTGTGATCCACAGAGGTCCCTCTGCAGCTGTGGCTCAACTCAACACCCCAAGTAGACTTGCACGATTACTGCTTTGGAAAATGCTTTCTGCAGAGCTTTCCCATTAGGGCAACACGCAATACACTGAACAGGGGTGGGGTTTTTTGTTTTGTTTTGGTCTTTTTTATGTACCTGGCTTGGACATGGCCACAGTTGGAAATATTTGTTCCTCATGGTGGAGTATGCACATGCATTCTGACTAACACAGTGGTCTGAAGTGATGAAAACTGAACACGATGTTTGCAGATCAGAATGCTTTCCCACAGATACAGTTAAGTAAAAATGGCACTTGTTTTTCATTATTTTTTGCAGAAAAATCATCCAAGGCCAATGATTTTTACTTTTCTTCAAGTATCTAAGTAAAATATTCTTTAAAGTAAAAGAAACAAACCATCGAGACAGATTTTTTCAGATGATTTCCATACGAAACCATTATATGCTTTCTAAGCAAGACATGCGTTTCTGCAAGTATCGAGGTTTTTCTTTAAGAATAGAACCGCTCTGAGTAAAATTGGCCCTGTTTTTAACAACCCAACCTCTTCCCACACAATCAAAATGACAGGTCTTCCCCCTCCCCCCTCTTCCACTGCCTCCTACACAAAAAGGAACATTTCATAATGAAATCCCCAGCACTTCCACTTGGCTTCTCTTCCCAAGCATTTCAAAGGGCTCTGCTTGGGAGACTGTGAGTGTTTTCAGATTGCAATTGGAATAAACACAGTGCAGCCCTTCTATTTCCAGAAACTAGCGGGGAAGCAATATAGCAAAGCAGTACAAAAAGTTCAATTTGACTTCAAAACCCAGATGGAAAGAGTTGGAGAACAATTTGGGGAGAGGTTCTGTCGATGCCCTCAGCATCTGCTGCTCTATTTGTAGATACTGCCAGATTAAAGCACTTCGCAGAATATATAATGCTAACGCTGTAGTCATGGCCCAAGAATACAAACAAGGCAAGGTTTATGGGAAAATGCTTTTCACAAGATAAAGTAGGAAAAAATACATATAGTTCTTTATAAGGAATCAGAGCTCCCGCAAGATTTCTCAGCGGTGTGTTTTGCTGCCTTAAAAAGAGGGTATGGGGTGGGCCTTGGCTTCCGCAGCTATGGGAGGTCAGGTGGGAGGAAAACTGGGATTGTTGTAGGTTTTTGAGATTCCCAGGGCAATGGGAAGGGTGACCGGGTCAGCTGCCCTTAGAAGAGGGGTGCCCTTGCTGTCTTGGCTTACAAGATGCCGCAGGCAGCACAGGACTGAGCGCGCTCCTCTGAAATTTCCCTTTCAATGAAAGTTGCCCAAGAAATTAATATAAGACCTAGTGAAAATGACGGATTAAAATGGGAAGATGACACAGGTTCTTCTTTGCCTTTGGGAGCCTTGAAAATCATTTTCCCACCCCTAGTGGGGTCAATGCCAGGTCAATGTTAATCTAAAGTGGATCTAAATTTACTACTAATATTTAAGAAATAACACCAAGATTAATCTGGCCGGGAAGAGGAGAAAAACTTTGCTGTGTGGTGATTTGGGGCACTCAGTTGCAGTTTGGAAGAATTAGGTTCACATCTCTCTGCTCTGTCTCGTACACAGCAGAAATTTGGATGTGCGTTTCCCATGCAGCCTCCCCCATTTCCAGTCTATTAGAAATCTCATCCTGGAGCTGAGAAGCCTTCCTAGCAAAAGCCTTCTTGGCAGCGCTTCGTTCCTGAAAGCATATGAGCTTTGGCAGACTAGCTTTTCCTGCTGGAAAAAAATAAAACCCAAAAGCAACCCCTCCCCAAAAAAACATTTCAATTAAAAACTCCTTACCAGTTTTAAGCTGCTAAAATGAATGGGGTTTTGCCTTGAAAACGTTACACCCCACTGCTCGCCATAGGTCAGATCTTTAGGATGTCTTCAATTCATGCCTGTGTACAGCCTGAGCATTAATCACTTTTATTTTTCATTAATGACTGTATAAATTGCCACTGTGGACAAAGTACAACTGGAAAAGTTGTTTCAATTTCTGTCCAGCCAGCCAAGGAAAACACCTCAGTTATGCCTGAAGACCTTGTGCACAGCCTATGCCATATGCCGTGCATACCATATGCTACGAAGAAAATAATCCCTCCTTCTCTAACGAAAAGCGAGTCAGGCTAAAGGGACTGGGCGGCTTCTTTCCCTGATGGACCTGCCCGTCCTTTGAACGTGGCTGTCCAGAAACAACTCCCCGCAGCTTATCAGCAACACCGAATCAGACACTGCTGGCCTTGACAATCTGTGAACGCAACTGTTAGACCACAGCTTTACGAGCCCTGTTTGTATTTCCCATGCCAGTTTATTGGGCCATAAAACAGAAAGGGGTTTCTCTGCATTCATGGGGAATATTAGGAGTCATTCAGTGTCCCTCCTGACTACATCCAGGGCCCAAACCCTGATGTGAAGTTAATAAAAAATAGATATTTGGCAAATAAATGCTCTCTTTCCCTGTTGGATGGGTGGATTTTTTTGGTACCGCTTGCTAGCATTGCAAATGTCTAGTGCAGCTCTGCGGAGGCTCTGTCGTATGCCCCCGTTCTCGTTACACCCCCAGGAAAAATGGCATTTATTTCACAGCACATACATATTCCTGCCCATTAAATTCCCTAGGATCTCTGGGAGACTCAGGTAATCTCAGAGAATCTGAGTAAGAAAAAGCACGAGAAAGAGCATGTTTGTCTCTTTGTTGCTGCTGTCTATTGCTGTGTCCTTTTGCAAAAAGGTCCTCCTCGAAGGGGGCAAGGTCTCGCCACGCTCTCTGCCAGCAATGAAGTACCACCGCCAGCACGGAGGTGGTGGTGGAACTGAAATACTCCTGTAGGTAGGATGTTGTAGGGCTACAGGAGTGAAGCAGCCTTTGAGACGAGTGACATTTCTTCCCTGTCTGGTTTTGTAATCACGGAATCAGAGCAAAAGTAAAAGGTGGATCCCTGGAGGTCTCCAGTCCAACCTCCCGCTTGAAACAGGCCTGACTCCAAAGCTGGGGCAGCTTGCCCAGGGCTTTGTCCACGTGAGGTCTGCAGATTCCCCCAGATGAGAATTCCATAACCTCTCTGCATCCCTGTTCAAGACTGCATTACTTACTGTAAGATTTTTTTTTTCTCCTTTTATCTGGAATGTCCTTTATTTTAAAAGTTGCCCCTTATCTTTCAATAAAAGCCAGTGCACCTTCTGCAGGGACAAACCCCGTTATTCTCGGAATACTCTGGTACTTTTTAAAGTGCTATAGAGAAAAACAGGCTATCCTGAGATAGGAACCCAGATGAACACGCAGGAGGAACAGAAGGGAAAACCATGGAATGATGCCCCTGTGTTTGAGATAATACATGTGCTCAAGCTTGGTTCAAGATTCCTAATTTTCCCCCTTTTCTGAGGGTTTGTAAGTGCAAAAGAGACAACCATTCATCCTACAACGGCGAAGTAAGCACGAAGGGAAATACTGAAGAGACTTAAAAGTTACTATCTTATATTTTTAAGCACGTAAAGAGCCTTTTAGTCACAGTAATCTGGTCTCTAGGGTCTGCAGGGGCTGCAAGTACCTCAAACCCCAGAGATCCCCAGGGATCTACTGCTGGTCTTGGAAGGTAACGTACTGCTCAGCCAGCCCTTGCAAAGTATTTGAGGCGGCATTTGGCCTCTCTGGAAGAGGTACTGCATCCCCATCTCATGGAGGGCTTGCAGAGACAGGGCTGAGAGCCAACAGCTACCACTACCTAAGGGAGGAACTCCTTTAGCCCATCTGCTAAATGTGGTTCCATGAAGAAACAAGTCATTTTGTTTAAGAAAAATCTTTGATTACTGAGATCAAATCCGTTGGTACTAAAACATCCCTGGAATGGAGAGATCTGCTGCCAGCAGAAAGGATGACTGCGAACAAACAGGAGGCAGACAGTGCGTGGAAAGCTCTTTTCTCTTGGTTTTCCTTTTCTTTCCATCCCTTTGTGTCCGTAGGGTTGCGTGCTTTTTGTTTCTGTGTTATTTTGTTTAGGGGTTTTTTGATCGAGGTTCTGCTTGGGAAATTCAGCTGGGTTCTGCTGGCAATTAGCCTGCAGAAGCAGCGGCCAGTTGCCCAATTAATTAGCAAGCCTGCCGAGAGAGCTGGAGCATGAGACCATGTAGAAAGAGGCAGAAAAACACAACTGTCTCGAATCCGAGGAAACATCGTGCTAAAGAGAGAAATCCTCTCTGGGGTAAACTTCTGATGGTTGGTTTTGGGAGGAAAACCAGTGAAAATGGCTTCAGGCAGACCGGGACTGTCTCCTTTTACGGCTCTTCCGACAAAGGCTGAGCCTGTCATCTTTGTTAAGCTCTTTTTTTGTTTTGAGTTTATGCTGTCCTCGTGTTAAACTTTGGTTAATCACCACATCACAGCCTTGTCTCTGCTCTCCTGCTTCCGAGAGGAGTGGGTGGTTCCTGCTTGAAGCTCGGGCTCTTCCCATGCTCAGAGGAGCATCTTCTGCAGCAAAGCCCTTTCTCCGTTGCACTCTCAGTTCTCATTTGGGATTTGCTGGACTGGGGTTTTCTTTCTTTTCTCTTTCCTAAGACTTCTTCCTCTCCTGTGTTTCAATTCTCATTGCTTTGTGGTAAACAGATCCTGCATTTGTTTTTTTTATTGGGTTATAAGTAATAGATATTTTCTTGTTTTGTGCAATCAAAACTCCTTTTTTCCTGATGAGGTTAAGTGGTTGTTGGATATTTTTGGTCACTCCCGTAAGTCTTGCATTTCTGACTCCTACGCGTGCAGCAGCTCACATAGTGCTGCTCCCTCTCTTGAGATAAGCTATTTTTGATTCTTTGAGGGATGCAGCCTCCTCAAAGGGTTTTTCCCTTTGAGCCCCATAAAGGAAGCGGCTTCTCGTGCTCAGGGAAGGCAGTGCTGCTCAGGGCTTCTTTTCAGACTAAAGGTTGCTCACTGCAGATCTCATTTTTAGAGGAGGCTTGAGTGTGTTGCTAATTCTTGAGAAGATCGTAAGGGAAGTTAAAATATCTTTTGTATAAATGCATTTAAAATGAAATAAAGTGCACTCCCTCCTAGCAGAGGATGGGAGGAGTGCTGCTGGTGGTGCCACCTGCCCTGCCCTGCTGCCCTCGCTGCCAGATGTGGCTCAGCCCAGCTGTCAGGCAGGTCCTCTACAGCCCTGGAAAGGCTCCAGAGCTCCTCAGTATCGTCTTTGGTCCTTCCTTCAACTGGCACTCGTCCGTGCCCGCATTGCTTGTCCGAGCCTGGACGCAGTCCTTGACAGTTTGCGTATGTTGCAGCGGCCACGTCTAACGGGCGCCCACCCCCTGCCAGATGCCGTGGGCGGTGCTGGGTGGTAGGTCTGCCCTGCTCCAGCACGGCTCTCCCTCCGACTTGGGATGACTGTTGGCATTTGCTCCCTCAAACAGCCTAACTGGCCAAATTACGGTATAGCCGTGACTGCTCTGATGCAAATGTTTTGTTGCTGTAAACAGCAGCATTGGTGTTATCTGCCTGGAAGGGGGATGAGTTTCTCTGCCTCAACATCTCTGCAAATTATTTTATTCTATTGTCAGTAAAGCTAGGAAGTGAGCTAAGGACACTTTAGTGCATGCCCAAGCACTAAAATACTCCCCGCACACTAAAAACATAATCTGGTACCAAAGCTATAGGTAAAGACTCAAAGCTGGGGGAGATGGAGAGGCATTTTAATGGGGGCGGGGGGGAAACTGGGGTAATATGGAGAGCGAAGGATTTCAGGGCAGCTGGAATATATCAGAGATCCAACAGGCTAAAGGACAATTTCTAGATTTCTTTAGGAAGGCAAGTGAAAGGGATAATGGAAAAAATAGAGTTAGGCACTATATTTAGTAGCCATGGAATGAACTGGGCTGTTGGCAGGGGGTAAGTGAACCAGTAATCTGAGCTTTCTGATGCTCGAGAAGCGTACCTATGGAAAGGATCATTTGCTTTTAAAAAAAAAGTCAGAAAAGTTAAGAGTTTGGGTCTTTTCTAATATAGTTAGACCTTTTATTCGAGCACTTGGGAGTTGGAGACCCAAACAGACTGCTGCTATTTTAAACTCAGGCAAAGCAATAAGAAAGAAATTGGAGAGTGAGTTGTAGGCGGCACCGTGAAAGGCTGTACGTTATGCAGAGGTGGATAAAGAAAGTAGCCCTGTTTTGCCTTTGGAGTGAGCTGCCTTATTTTTTATTTTTTTTTAACAAGCAAATCAACTTTACAAAAAACCTCACACTGTCTAGGCTGCTAGAAAAGACAAAATGCGTATTACTGTACAATGCACGCACGGCTGTGGTAGTCATCATCGGGGCAGGCTGCAATACCAAGAGGGGAAATTGCTACCTGGGAACTGTTCAGTAGGAAGCTTTGTGTAGGTAAGAGATCATCTTCCTACACCCAAAGCAGCCGATGAAGATTATTTTCATGCCTGTAGGTAGAACTGCCTCACATTGTTCTCCTCACACATTTATTTTTAACGCGTATGTTGCGTCCTGCAGCTACAGAGAGTGGAGGTGAGATATTTCACCCTGAGAGTCTGTGGTCCGTGCTAGCAGTGGGTGGTTAAAACTTCTGCTTCTTGTCTGCTTGACAATCTTGCAGATCTTTCACCAAATTTTGCTGTTAGTTACTTATTCTGCCTTTGAGTCTCAAAATAATTTCCAAATCAGACTTACTAATCATTAGCTAAAAGCACTCTCCCGTTTTTTTCTACTTCATTTTACACTACATTGTAGCCTAGGATATTTAAAATTTCAGTCCAGGCAATAAAGGCTTTTGGCTCCCATGCGCCCGAGCCGACAGCCTGCTCAACCCAGTGGCTAAAGAAACAGAAGCTTCAAAGACAGATGAAAAAGTGGGGGTAGAAAGGGAAAAAACGGTTACCTTCCAGCTGCATGGCACTCATTCCCCCACATAGACAGACCGGTCTGACTATTCCTTAGAAATATGATTGAATTGGGACATTGTGCTCTGGCTTTTAGTAATGTGGTAATTACTTTTATTGCTTTTAGCTGATGTCATCACCAGTTTCCTGTTGATCGTCATGCTGTTTGTCATCAGCTTCAACCTCCTCCTCGGTGTGGTGAAGGTATGTTCTCCACAAATGACGCTTATCTGCTGGCTGAAGCCCTCTCTGACTTAAAGGAGGGGACTAGAGAACGCTCACTGAAAATGCTGAAGTACGACCAAAAAAGCAGATAAATATCTCTGCTTTCTTACAGAGGGGGAAGTTGTCTGGTTTGCAGGTTCAGCCTCACCTGCAAGGCTGCTAACTGCCAGATTTACCGAATCTGGGTGACATTTCTATCAAGACTATTTTTGGTGTCAAGGAATGGAAATGTTTTGATTTGGAAATTCTGGTTTTTTGCATCTTTTCCTTGCTCTTTTCCAAGTCAGATCCTGGAGGGGAGCTGTAACTCCCTTATTACACTGGTGATTCCTTTCCCGTTTCAGGAGAAGAAATGACCATGCATTGCTGTGGGAAAGTAGTGGTTTGCCACTACTTTCTCTGTAGTGGCAAAATTTGGGGACAGCTAAGTGACAGCTCTGATGGGATCAAGAGCCAATGTCACATAGGGACAATTCACAGAAACTTTACAAGGGGGTGAAAAAAATCAGTATCGCTGCCCTTCAATTTTCCTGAATCAATTATCACCACAGTATGTGGAATTAGATGCAGAAATTCCAGGAAAGTATTTATTCTTGGAGTACCTAAATATATATCCTCACGTCCTTAGGGTACATAAATATACGTCCTTATGTCCTTGGGGTATACAAGTAAATGTCCAATAGGTATTGATAGGTGGTTTCCTTCTTCTATTCAGAATAGAAATAACTGGCATTGCTTTACTTTCTCAGAAGAGGGAACGTCTCCTGATCCCATTCCTTGCTCTCCAAGTCATGGACTTTCTCCTCAGCCTCCTAACAATGTTCAGTTCCTACATACAAGTTCCAGGGATCGTTTCTGTGTCCTCCCTTAGCCACAAGGTAGGTGACAGCTCACAGATCTTCTCTATTCTCTGTGCGATGCAGACATATACATAATGTAATACGGATTTCACATCCACGTAAAGGATCGTGATCTTGGGCCAGGGTTCTTCATGGCACGGCTGGAGACGTGATGCAATCCTTGGGAACTGGAGGGTGTGCAAGGAAAGCTAGTGACAGCTGGGATGTTGTTTAATTTCCCATGTCTGGGAATCTTCCTGTTGATTTTATTTTCTGTCTCAGGGCTTTGGGGAGGTTGTTCTGGGTGTGCCCATGCTAGGAAGGGTTTGCTGGAGATAAGCTAGGAATATCACTGCTCCAGCTAGAGGCTTCTTCTGAGGAGCTTGTATGAATTAGTCCAACAAGATGGTTTTCTCATCGTTTTGGCCAGTATAAATGAATTAAATAGCTTAGGATATTGTAAATGATAGTAAATAAGAAGATACCACAGGCCCTGTGTAAAATGGGGGAAATCTACACAAGTGACACAATCTTGTAATCCTAACGAATTCCCATCCCCTGCCCTTCTTGCAGCAGGGACACTCGAAGATCCCTTTCCTGGCTCTGCAGCTGCTGGACTTCTGCCTGAGTATCCTCACCCTCTGCAGCTCTTACATGGAGGTCCCCACCTATCTCAGCCTCAAGTCTTCAGACAATGGGGTAGGTTATGGGCGAGCTCAGCTGATTTTTCATGCTGGGAACCCCTATGAAGTTTCCTTCGGTGGCTGTTAAGACAGAGTAAACTTTCTCTGATCTCTACGGTATACCCAGAACTGCTCTGTTTGATGACAAAAGAGGATTTTCCATATGTTCCCACCAACACGATGCTCTTGACTGACAGCTTGCTTAGGCCTGTGCTTCTTGAAAGTACACCTTGTTTTTCTTGTAAGGATCTTATGGATGCAAATTGCAGAGCAAAATGATTTGGATAGAGCCTGCCTGCATGCATTGAAAATGCATCGACTTTTCATCTTTATTAAACAGTCATACTTTTAGTTCTCATTTAAATAGTCTTCTGAAAATCTTTGCCAAAGGAGTGTAAACAGCAGGAGCTGAAAATATCCCTGTACTCTTTCCAATGAGGCAAGGAAGGTGGCCTGTCCCACCTTTCTGAGAGACGGGCTGAGGAACTTGCTGAGATCTCCACCGCTTTGTCTGACCCCGGTGGAGGGAGCCCAGCGTGTATGACTGAGACCTTCTCCCTCTTTTCACAGGGCTTCTTGCCAACCCTGGAGAAGTTATCAACGGAGGAGTATGCCAAAGTGATGGTCACCTTCACCATTGCGTTCATCGCTGTCCTCTTCCTGAAGGTAAATGGCTGCAGGGTCTGGCGAGGCTGAAATGGAACTCTGTCGCCTGGGGGATAGGAGGAATTCGGTTTACTTCTCTCTCAAATCTGCCAGGGCTTTGGAAAGCCTTGTTGTCTCTCCTTGGGCATAATAGGAGCTATGCCCCAGTGTAGAGTCTGAGGCAGGTCTAACACTCAAATCACTGGTTTTGTGCTTGCGCAGATGTGAGCTATAAAGCAAAATCTCTCCAGAAACTATTACTGCCCATTCATCTCCAGAAGGATAAGATGTTTGAAAACAAATATAGGAAACTCTTCTGCTATTGTGTGCCAAAATAAATTCGATCATTAAGCAGCAGGTTAGATCTTCCACTTGGGTGAGTCGCTGTATCCACACCGATGTAAGTGGAGTTATGCACACTGATACCCTGAAATTTAATTAAAACCTGTGATCTGCTAAATCCTGCTTACCTCTCAGAAAACTCCACTGTGAGATGGTTTCTATTCTTCTTGCTTCAATGGATCAGAGAACAGGTTTTTCACTGGGGGGTTTCAGACCAGATAAGAAAACCAGATATTTCCAGGTGCTTGAGCAGATTCTGTCACAGTGAAAAATGTTAGTTGGAACATTTTTTTATTCAGACTCTTCCCATGTGGCCAGACAAGCCACTGTGGAGTGGAGTGTCTTGTATGATTGCACTGCAGACATGACTTTAGCATACCTTTTAATATTTGCATAAACTGCGCAATAGGAGTGGAGATAACCCTGAAACCCAGCTGGCAGTGCAGGTCTTCAGCAGAAATCTCACTGACCTGGCAAATCGGTTGATTTGAATTTTCCACAGCGTTAGCTACAAGACTGCTTAACTTGCAATGACTTCTTGCGCTGGAGTTTGTAGGAGGAGGGATGGGGGAGTATAATTAAAAAATATGGACAGGCACAAGTACTCCTTGGTCTCCTAAACTCCCCAAAACAAGTCATTAGGAACCCCATCCTTTAAACTTAGTGACAATCCCTCCCCTCTTCCCTGTGTAGCAAAAACATTTTCATGATAGAGTTCCTTCCAAGTCATAAAGATCTGATGAGAAACGTGGCAACAACACGGAACATTTTAGACCTAAAGAGGCCATTTGGCCAATTTAGGGTCCATCGGTTTCAATTGACTGAATGCCCACACCAAGGCAGCGTGTAAATATGTTGGACTAGCCCAGGATCTTTTTGCATAAATTGATTTGCTTAATGACCCATCACAGGCATTTATTGCTCTTATGCTAAAATGTTCTTTCTGTGTTATCCGGTGTTGTTTGCTTGCCAACTTGCAATTACTGTCCCCAAATAATTATCTGCATCCCACACCATAGCATAACTCAGCTAAAAGATGGTCTGTCAGATGAAGAAGAGATGGGGCACCTGCCCCATCACATGCCTCTGCCAGTGACCTCATATGAGACCTGCAGGACTTTCCTCACCCTTTTAGCATGAAAGATTTCTCTGACAATGCTAGGGGGATGGTAACGCTCCTCTCCCTCCTTTCTCTAACACCACGCTTTGCAGGGACCATCTCTTGTTGTAACGTGGAAGTCTCTCCGTGCAGCTTCACAGCTTCTTACCAGTGTGGTGGCTGGTTTTATGCTTACTGGTAGAGCCCCAGTGGTGATATCATCGGTTGTTCAAGTCTAAGTTCCTTGGAGATGCAAAGCATTCAAAGGGCAGAGGGAGCGAAGGGGTGATTCTCACGTAGCACCGTTAGGTCTGTCTCCCTTGCTGGTCTGTGTCTCCACAAGTAATCTTTATCTCACCTCAGTATCATAAAATCATCCCCCTCCACCACCACAGTGATAAGAATGCAGAAACCAGGGGGAATAAAACATTTCTGATGGGAAATGAAAGCAAGGGTCTAACATAATTACTTCTGGAGTAGCTCGCTTCCTGACCTCTAGGACAAGCTTCCCGTCCACTTATAATGTCAACAGCTGCCAGAGAAGTTTTCCCTCTTCAATTCAGTGTGGAGAAGGGTATCCTACAGTGACTCGTGAGTGTTTGGAGTTAGCCAGTAATGGGATGATCCCAAGGTCACTGGCTGCCTTTACATAAGCTGTGTGTACTAATGTATTCTGCTCAAACCTGCTATTGCTTGCAGCAGTCTTAACCGAAGTCAACTCCATTGAATATGGTGCAGATACTGGTTGGCACTGCAGCAAACATGTCCAGAATCAAAATCAAAGGATTTTTTTGTTGTATGATATTATTTTAAAAAAAAATATTATTGGTGTTTCTTTCGTGGACGACGTGGGGGCTTTGTACCATTTATACGATGGCTTCAGTGTCTTGCATGTTTGCTCTCTGTATGAAGAGGCTTTTGGAAGGGGGAAGGATTTTGCGATATTCCCTAAAGGTGGTCAAAGTTTGGATTTACCTCCTCATCTCTGGAAGTTGGTTTGGGAGATGGATTCCTTCAAGTCAGATACTTCATTTTTTGTTCTCGTGCTTTGTCTTGGCTTTGTGTCAAAAAAAACACTCCTCATTGTTCTAGGAAACCCTAAGCTACACAGCTTGTTCACGAGGCATATAACTCCCTATGTTCCTTTGAAAATGCCAACTGTTTTTAAAGTAGAGTCTTACGCCAATAAAAATAAGAGGCACACGACTTCGCCTCACTGCACAGACTAGGGAAAATATTTATTTAATATGGTATGTTTCACAGACCTTGCTTATTTTCTCGTGCCACAATCCGTCAATCGATCCATTTTTCTCAGAAAAGCTCTCTATTTATTGCATCTTGTAACTCTATGAGGTGCAAGGCGGTCTCGTCAGAAAAGTGTAACTATTGAAAGTGTAGGATTTTGTTGAATGAGCTGACCTTTCAGGTCAGTCCTAGTTGACCAGGGAGCCTTGGATCTCTGGGAGGTGGATGTTGTGCCCAGGGTGCTTTCCTGAGACATGCAAACTTTGTAGCCTGCTCAGAAAAATAACACGAAGGACATGCTTTCCTTTCCTACCCGATGACATTGCACTCTCAGAGGTCTTAAGCATGTGCTTTATATTTAATGGTGCTACCAGCCCTATTGACTTCCCACATTAGTGTACTGTTCCGAATAGATGGAGTTGTCAGCTTTCCAGTGAAGGATCAAGAGAGACTGATTTAAGGCCCTGGGACACACGGTCACAGGCTTCTACCTCCAGAGAAGACAGGAGGGCAATGGCAGGCTCATGGCAAAAGTGGAAACGTTCTTGTTCACTTGCAATGCAATGGCAGACTTCCCTTTCCCTTTCTTTTTCAGGCCTATATGTTCAAATGTGTCCTGAGCTGCTTTAAGTATATTAAAGCCAGCAAGAGAAAGGAGGTGAAAGTCGACCCACAAGCAGTTGAAAAGGTAAGTAAAGACTGCTTCAGATTTACACCGTGAAAAGGCATGGTTTAGACTGATGAGGTGCATGATGATCCTTCCTTTTGCTTTTTTGGTGGTCTGAGAGATAGTTCAACCCTTCAAACCTGCATTCACAGATAGTAATAATCAGTTTCCAATTATATCATATTTCTCTAACTTTACTTTTCTATAAAACCTTTCAAAGTCAATGGTATCTGTAAGCAACTCGAAACGCAGGCTTCAGGCAAAGCAGATAAATGGGAATATAACATTTATTCTCTGATCCAGATATGTGTTTTTAATTTCAGTTGAACTTTGGTTTCTGTGCCTAATAGTGCTACCCATGTTTAAAATTAAGTTTGTCTTCACCTCTCACTGGATCACCATCTGAGAGATTTGGTGCGTTGCCCTTCATCTTAAGAGTCTGCTAAATAATGAATATCAATGTCCTTAGATTACTGATGATCTCTTTAATAGTAGCATCCAGCTGCTCTGACACAATGGAAAGATATTGAAGAGCTTCCAAAAATAATAGATGCTGTAAAGATGGATGAGAAGTAAAGAGGAAGAATATGGAAAGCTAAGTGCAGGCGTTTGTCTTGTTGAAACTTGGCAGATATGATAAGCCTTGTCTTGCCAGCAGTGTGTGCCCCTGCTGCGCATGCATCATGGCCCTCTGCAATGAGCCGAGCTTAGCTTTTCTCTTAGGCAACGAGGCTCAGATTCTGGACATTGAAGAGCCTTGGTCCATTTGTTGCAGACATGCTTTGGGAGAAGGAGGTAGGACTGGCATCAAAGTGGTGATAAATTGCTGCTGACCTCTGACTCTTATGGATTTCTGCCCGTTATCTCTTGCAGCCCATGTGGTTCTTTCAGCCTGTTTTGAACTATGCAGAGAAACACATCTAAGGCCAAATCCACTTTAAACCCTTCACATGATCCCCAGAGCATAACTAATGGTCTTCTCTTTCAGGCCGTGCTGCCATCGTATGAGGAAGCCTTAGAGTTGCCTTCCAAGGAATCCCCACCGCCCTACGTAACAATCTAAGCTCCACTCATGGAGAGGAGACCTCTGTATTGCTGTTGGTGACTCTTGCCTCTTCTGTCAGATAGTCAGCTTCATTGAGAAGGTCCTTATTTTATAGCAGTATCGTGCTTATTACAATCCACCTCACTTTAGGAGCCTACGAAGAGTGACGGTGAACCACTGGAGTTGCTGCCTTGCTCTACTCTGGCAGTTTTGAGCTGGTACTACCAAGCGGCAGTGCTAATTTTAATAAACTTGGCACCAGGCACCACAGTGGTTCCCGTCACTGGCCTCTGACATCTGGCTAATGTGAATTGTAGGCACTGGCCTGAATCTCTTGTCAGGCTTGCTTTACGCCAGCAAGATGCTGTTTCTCGTCTGTCTCACACATCTAACGCAGCAGCTGAGACATTTAGGAAGTGGAATAGGGGGAAAACAGGCAACAACCTTTTCGCTGAGATAGTCCAACCCTGAAGCTATGCTAACCAGCATCTTTTGATGAGGACCTTATGGGAAAGGGATCAGAAAAAGAATAAAGATCTCAAATGAACGATGATGTAGCTCTCATCCTGTCTGCTTGTGACAATGACTAATAGTGTTTACTCCAGAGTATACAACATGCTGGAATTGTCACAGCATTGCTCTGCCATTTTATACCTGAGTGTTTGCATTTTTTTTTTTGCTTTTAGTGTGACTTGAAAGATGAGTTTCAATAAAAAAAAAAAAGGTTAACAGCTTCAATACTTTGCTGTCTGATTTCTGAACAGTGCCGTCTTTGCTGCCTGAAGTATGTCATAAAGAAGTAATAGTTTCCTTTCTAAAAAAAAAATTAGTTAGCAAAAATGGTGCTTTGGGCTTAGGCCAACGTTATCTCCGTGTGTGCTGTCTGCAAAGGAAAAGATGGTATTTCTAACAGCCAACTTGACAATTTCATCTAAAAATCGAGCTTGTTCCTTCCTCTTGTGCATTGTCACCAGTGATAAAGATCCTGCCCCAAGCATGCTTCGTGTGGCACGTTCAAGACTGACTCTCATTGCACAGGTCACTCTCTGTAGATGTTCGTGAATAGCACTGGTGATGACAGATGAGAGGTAGCTGGAATTTAGCATCTGCTCGCCTTTTTGGATCGTTGCCTGCTTTTTAAAACAACTCAGTATGAAAGTGTAATTTGCTCAGTAACAACTATTCCAGCATAGTCCATGATGTGAAGCACAGCCTCGGGTCTTTGTTCTTCTCTGGAACAACAAAAAAAGCCACCCAAGATGCTTCAGTGGAAGATTTGCCAAAGTATAAATAAGAAATGTCAGTGCTGCCCCATGCACTTTTCATTAGATGTGTATTTATGTATATGGTGATGAAGATAATGATGTTGGTCATATACCGTTGAGCTGGTTTTTCATCGCTGAAGAGGGATGATGATCCCCTTTCTCTGTGCTGTCCCTTGTTCTGGGGCCCAGGATACTCAACAACAGACGTGAAGTCTGGAAGGGTGTACCAGAATGAAATCTTAACCTCCCCAGTGCTTTTAAACATGCTTAAAATCACTCACAGAAATATAAACCCCTCAAAATATTCAAGCAGAAAATAACTCATTTCTGATCCTAAATCTGTCAACTGTTTAACTGTGATCAGAGAGCAAGAGAACAATCCAAAATTCAACCAGAAAACCTTGCAGGAGCATGTGAGAGCGCAGCTTCTTGCATCAAGGTCTAGCCCAGTCTCTTGCTTAATTAGGTGGAGAGATAAAACATGATATCCGAAAATATGAATAATCCATAGGCTGCAGTACCTCCCAGACATCGCGTGTCAGCCCTCTTGGTCATAGTCCTGAAGACCAGGCTGGATGCTGAAACTGGCTGCTTCCCGTGTCTCCCCAGCTACCTGCCCACCTTGGTTGCGGTGCTCAAAGCCACGTCTGGAGAAGGCCACGGGGAGAGTTACCTGCATGGATCTTCTCTCCTTTTTAGTTTAGGGAGGTATTTGAAAGCACAATCCTTCCCTTAAGACTCCTCATCAGAGTCTGTAGGCGCCGAGATGGTGCGTGACAACCACCATAGCGCTGGGCCACCCTCACCAAGCTGCCTTCACTGGCCAGGATTGACAAAAAGCATATTAACCGGGCCTGTCCAAAATATTGTTAGGAGAAATGCTGGCAATTCATTCACTTGGCTTCTAAACCAGAAGAGGGTTCCTCAATGGGATCTGGCTAATTTGTTTTTAAAATACTTTTCCATCTCTTTAAATGGTTCAAATTCTGCCTCTAATTAAATTCCCATTAATAATGCTCTTGGCTATTTAGTTACTGCAGCAGGGTTAAACATTCCCTAAGCCTCTCGGTTTAATTGACTTTGGTAATACAGATAAATTACATTCAACACATCTCTTGCAGAGACGGGGTTTGTTTCGAATGTGTATGAGGAGTCGAGCCTTCAGGAACACACCTGATCTTCTAAATGAACCTGGTGATTCAGGGCTCTCAGTGAGCCAGACGATCCTTTGCTTCACGCAGTATTTTCTCTCCAGGGCTCAGAATAGTTCCCCGTGAAAGCCTGGCTCAAAACTCCCTGAAATCTGATAAAATGTATAGATTTATTGTGAGTTTCCAGCCAGGTCAGGGGCTGAGTTCTAGACGGGAAGTGGTTTTGGTTTTCTGAAATGTTAGATGATTTGGCCAACACAAACTGAACACAACCTGTCCCAAGCCTGTTTGTAAGTCAGACGATGGTGCTATCAATGCTGGTTTTGAGACTGATAAAAGACTCTTTTTAATATGCTACTGTTATGCTGTTTTTTCTTCTCTAAACCCATTTGCAGATGTGAGTTTCTCCAATACAGGCTGAGAACCAATTCACAAATATGCGCTTAATGCTGCGCCACACATTGCTCTTTTTTCCCAATGCAGAGGAGAAGGAGAAATGGGCAGCAATTCTTTGACATAAAGAATAGATTGAGCTGATGATCTCAGGACTGGCAGGACAGACACGTAAGAGGAACTTGGGCACCTTTAGAAGTAGCAGCATCTCATGGAGGCGAAGATGCCCCAGGACTCCAGAGATGGCCGTTAGATTACCTGACTGTGTTTTTTCCCCCGATCTGACCCAGAGCAAAAGATCCAGTGGAAAAAAGGCTTTTTGCTTCGAGTGCCTGTGTGTTGCTTGGAGTGCTTCTGCTGTGTTTAATTTCTTGTTCTTCTCTGGGCATTCTTGTGCCATTGCCTTCAGTTGGAGGAGACATGCTTCTCCCTCTGCTCTGAAAAAAAGAAACAAAACCAAACACACTTCACTGGTCTCCCTATTCGACAGAAAGGGAAACTGAGGCATGAAGGAAAAGGAAATGACTCCTGCAATAGCACAGACTCATTCTGAAAAGGGAGGGAACGTGCAGAATGGGTGGGAGTGATCCTGGTCTGCTGACAAAAGCAGGCACGGTACCTGAGAGCGCGAGAAAAGCCTCTTAAGGTCCAAGCAAATCCCTAGACGCTGCCTGCAGGTAGTCCGTGTGGCTGGGCGAGATGGATGCTCTATGCCATTGCAGAAGTTGGGTTTTTTATTGACACAGGATAGCCCTCCTTGAGGCTCCTTCCCACAGCTGGTCCCAACGAGACAATGCTGCAAACCCCAGTTACGTGCTGGAAGTGCTCCCACGCACCATTCACAGCCTTTTAGTCAGCTGTTTGATAAACCTGTCCACTGATGGGAAATGTTTTCTGGTGAAGGTAACCGGTACGGGTTCCTCCAGCAATCTGGGCTGCACCTTTCTGTAAGAGTCTCTTTGACATGGAAATTCAGTAAAACTTCCGATTCCACAAATCCTCCTGGAGGTTAAACAGCACCAAACCTGGCAGAAAATACGGTGTCAGTAAAGCCTGGGGAAGGTCGGAAGCATTTTTCTGGTGCTGGCTTCTATTAGACTTTGAAATGGCATCTGGAAACATGATGGAGCTAGCTGCTAGCAACTTGGCAAAAATAATGCATAATGCAATAGGAAGAACAGTGCTCGAAAGCAGGCAGATCGAGTCATAGGGTCCACTGTGATGGAAAGGTCTCTCCTACCCCCAGGGTATTCTGATGTCCATGACTGGGTATAAATAGACCTTGAAGAGGGCAAAGACAGCAACTTGGCAGCATTCCCTGGCATCTCCTCGAGCTGATGTAAGCCAATGTGCTGACTGGCCCTGGAGCGGCGGAGGGAATCCCGGGTGATGGATGTGTGGCGTTTCTCCAGGAGCCTGTCACTGCAGACCATCCCGCACCACCGGGACCGTGCTGCTCTTCTTAGTTTTCTTGCTGCCTTGGTTCCTACTGGTTGGAATGACACCTAGAAACCTTCCAGGATTCAGACCCTAGAGCCTGGGACAGGCGCCATTATAATTGCATAAATCAAACATCATAAAAAAAGACAGGCTTTACTTTAGCTTTCCTGCAGACAGTTCATTAAGATAATTACTCACTTGTATCAGTCAAACGAAGTCGCTGCAAATGCTGTCCCTGGTGGTAGGCCCAGAATGACAGAAATTGGCAGTGTGGTCATGCGTCAGCCCAAATCCTTTTGCTGCCGCTCGCCGTCCGTCTGCGCGCTCATCCCTCGGGCCAGACGCCCCCACGGACTCCGGCTGAGGATCTCTCTCATCCTTGTGTCTGCCCACAGGATTTTTGTAACATTTCTGCTCGTGAAAGTTATTTTACAAAGCTGTCCCTCTTCTTGGGTGATCGCAGAGTCTTTATTACTACTTTTTCCTGCCCCGGCCCTTTTTCATTGTTTGCCTTGATGCAGCCGGTGTGTTGGCTCATTCACCTTAGAGGAAAAGAGCTGCCCTCACCGCGACCTTCATCTTTATAGATGATAAGTCTTGTATTGCCGTTTCGTTCAAGCAATTTGGTAGGACAGATATAACATATAACCTTAGGGACTTCTGGGCCAGGCCACCGTTGTTGGTGGCACTACGAAGGTGGAGAAGTCAAAGCACGGAGGGCGAACACAAGCCGCCCAAGGTTTGCAGGTGGTCAGCGGGAGAGCCAGGAATAGCGCCCAGGAGGCAACACCGTCCCAGGGCAGGGATGTGGGCAACGCTAACACGGCAAATAAAAAACGATCCCTCTGAAATAAATGTGACCCATAAAATACATAAACATTGCCCAGCCATAAACAGCATTTACTATTTACAGCATCAGAGCACAAGGATATTTGCCAGCCATTTGCAGCTTAAAGGATAAACAGCGGTTCTTTTGATCCTGAGCTGTCGAAAGGGTTGCATTTAAAGCCGTTCATTTCTCCCCAGTCTTTCACCCTTTACATCATTTGTTTTATGCTTTGCACGGGTCCCACTGCTGCAAATGTCACTTTTTCGACACAGTGGTGGCGCAGTAAATATCCTTTCTGGTAATGAAGCAGGCTGGACTCCTCCGCTCCCTGTAACACACTGAAATAGGAACACCGTGGGGATAAAATACAAGAATTGGAGCTTTGACTAAATGGCAGCTTTTGTCACCATCTCTCCGAGTATTTGAAAAATGGAGGCCGTGAATCCAGCTCGGAAACGCTCATGTGGGAACATGGAAGGAAGGCTGAAAAAGGCAAAAAAAAAAATTACTGAGCGTTTTGCTAAACCTTGGAGTTTTCTAGTGGCTGGAGGGCAAGAAAGCTGTGTTTACTACAACTAACAGGCTTGTTTAGAAGGAAATAAAAAATCAACAGTAAACTACTCAGGATTTGGCTGCTTGTCCCTTCCCAAACCTCTTTTCGCTCTGCTGCCTCAACTAGTGTGACTTAGCCACATCTCCAGATCCCTTCTAAGAACCATTTATGATTCAGGGCTACAAACACGATGGGTTGTTTTTTTTAAAGAAAAATCCAATATTTTAAACAACTTTTGCTTGAACTCTATTGGAAGTTTGGAAATGTATCAAGATCCATGAAATCTGATTTCCTTTTTTCCCACAGAAAACCTTCACATTGTTCTGGGTCATTTACACGGAAGCGCCTTAGGGACCGACTCGTTTTGATTTTATCTGTCATTTTGGTTTGTTGCAGTGTGAAATTTATAGTAAGATATTAAATGTAATAATGGTATGTTTATTGGAAATATGTACATATAAAACTAAAATGCTGTTCTAAAATAAGACTTGGGCAAAACAAATTGGAAAAGTAAAATGTTAAATCAAAACAAAGCATGTCTGCACTATCGAAACCAAAATGTCATTTTTCTTGGCTTTTCCCGCCTGATCTAAATTCCTGTGAAATCTTATGCATACAGTGATAGAGAAAGAATCTGCATTTATATAGTTTATGCCATCAGACTTGCTTGTCTTATGACAAATGAGACGTTACCACCTCTTAGCTGTCATACTGCCCGTATGAGTAGGTGCTTGCTTTTCGGTACTTTTAGTACTTATTCTTAAACTGGGCTTTCCTCTTTCCCGGCCCATCCCAAGGTTGGCAGATTTAACAACCCAAAGAATGAAGGCATCCAGCAGAGTGGTATTTTAGCATCAGGATTTTACGAACAAGGAAAAGGTTGTTAGAAAAACAAGGGAGGATCCAAAGGAGAACGCAGCACAGCAAGCAAACCATGACTAAGTCCGGGGCATTGCGCAGAGCTTCGAGGCACCAGCCACCAAAGGAAAACCTCTCTCTTCACCCTCTGTCATCAGAGGCTGATGCTTCCCCAGCTGGCCACGTCGGGGAGGATGAGCTGCATCTCCTGACTTCACGCTGGAGTCTCCGGCAGAACCTGACTGCCTTTGGAAAGCTGTTTATTTTAATTCAGTCTCATTCACCTGCAGGCAGGAGCCTTGGCTGTAGTTAGGCTGCGTTAGGGCAGTGCAAAGGCTCTCCGGCCCTGCTAAGCACTTACAATATTATTATTTTCCAGCCGAAGTCTCCCAGCAGTTTAAGCACTCTGACAGTGAGCTTCATGCTGCCATGTCGTTAAACATGTCTCATCCGTGCTGTGACATCCAGACGCTGCAGACAGGCTTAGAGCAGCCAAGCTCATCCATCTGAGCTGGCCAACAACGGACATCAGCAGTCATGGGCTCACACCAGTAACGACAAGGTGGCCCCAGCTCTCCAGCCCCTCTTGCTTGCCCACTGCTGGGAGCAGGGAGGCTGCAGCCGTCGGCGAAATGCTTTTACCCATAGTGGTGGTGGAGCAGAGCAGATCATCTCATCATGTACTGGAGATTTCTCCAAAAAATTGTGTCACCTCCATGCTGAGAATAGTCCTGATGGTCATAATCTAAACAGAGATGTGGAGAACAACAGACTGGGCTGCAAACCCAGGTCAGAAAACTCATGTGGGTGCAGGTGCTCTCCTTCACTATCACTTTCATCTCCATGCCTTTTCTCCTCTATTTGCATTCAGATAATAACACAATGGGACCATTGTTTGGGGAAAAAACCTCCCTGGATGGAGGTCTGGAGCATCTCTGCTGTGAGGACAGGCTGAGAGAGTTGGGGGGGTTCAGCCTGGAGAAGAGAAGGCTCCGGGGAGACCTTGGAGCCCCTTCCAGTCCCTGAAGGAGATACAGGAAAGCTGGGGAGGGGCTGTTTGCAAGGGCATGGAGCGACAGGACGAGGGGCAATGGTTTAAACTAGAGCAGGGCAGGTTTAGATGAGCCATTGGGAAGAAGTTCTTGACACTGAGGGTGGTGAGACACTGGCCCAGGTTGCCCAGAGAGGGGGTGGAGGCCCCATCCCTGGAGACATCCAAGGCCAGGCTGGATGAGGCTCTGAGCGACCTGATCTAGTTACAGATGTCCCTGCTGACTGCAGGGGGTTGGACTGGATGGCCTTTAGAGGTCCCTTCCAACCTAAATTCTATGATTCTGTGGTTCTATGGCTATACACAACAATTTTCCATCAGGCTGAAGCATTTGATTTCAGCAGGAGCAAGGTAGGAACAGGATCCTCTGCTGACCATCCAGCAGTGGAAGGAAAGAGGGGGTCTAGTATTTAAAACAAGCACTTTTTTAGTAAGGGGACACGGACATGAATGTGTCGGAGGGA
Source organism: Sterna hirundo (assembly GCA_009819605.1). Lineage (NCBI taxonomy): Eukaryota > Metazoa > Chordata > Aves > Charadriiformes > Laridae > Sterna > Sterna hirundo. The sequence continues at coordinate 6,220,269 of CM020452.1, read as the reverse complement.
GCAGCAGACCTTCCTTGCGCCAGGACACGTGAAGCCTACAATAGCGGCTCTGCAGAATGGCAGGGCCGCTCTGGGGCCAGCACGAGCCGTTAATGGCTTGTCTGTTTATGTTGCAAGCAGGCTCGGGAAGAGCTTTAAATGCATATTTTCCTCTCGAAATATTGAATCCAGTGTTTTCATTTTCGGAGGCCTGGGGAGAAATTATGTTTCATATTTTAAAAATAAACACTGCTTTTACGGAGGTATAAATGCAGACCTATAGTATCCAGCACACCTTTGCCTCTCGCCTTATTTTGAAAGCTTTAATGTTGCTTGTGTGCCACAACCTCTACTAGTGAAAATATTCACCTGAAATGTATTTATCTTTCTTTGCTAATTAACAGCAAAATGACACAGAGAAACTTTATATTTTCCTCAGCAAGAACAGCCATAGAGGCTTCATTTACGGAGGGCTCTGAATGATCCCTATTCATGGCAAGCAAGTACTGTCTGCACCAATAGATCCTTGTACGCATGGCAGAGTGACAGGAGAAACTCCATCGTAGACAGGGATGGAGGTAAAATCTCCTGGATTTTATGCTTTTATTTCACTTTGTTCCCTAATAGTCATAAAAGTATGGGTGTATCTGTTCTACATATTTGGGAAGGAAACGTACCTGTGTGCACATAAGCACAGAAGGATATCGGTGAAGAGTGTTTGTACATAATAACACTCACCTAAATCATACAATCATAGTATGGATCATACCATCATAGTATGGTTTGGGTTGGAAGGGACCTTAAAGCCCACCCAGTGCCACCCCCTGCCCTGGGCAGGGACACCTCCCACCAGACCAGGTTGCTCCAAGCCCCGTCCAACCTGGCCTTGAACCCCTCCAGGGATGGGGCAGCCACAGCTTCTCTGGGCAACCTGGGCCAGGGGCTCACCACCCTCACGGCAAAGAATGTCTTCCTGAGATCCAGTCTAAATCTCCTCTCTTCCAGTTTAAAACCATCTCCCTTTGTCCTGTGGCTCCCCTCCCTGATCCAGAGTCTCTCCCCAGCTTTCCTGGAGCCCCTTTAGGGACTGGAAGGGGCTCCAAGGTCTCCCCGGAGCCTTCTCTTCTCCAGGCTGAACCCCCCCAGCTCTCTCAGCCTGTCCTCACAGCAGAGGGGCTCCAGCCCTCGGATCATCTTCGTGGCCCCCTGCTCCAACAGGTCCATGTCCTTCCTGTTCTGAGGGCTCCAGAGCTGGACACAGGACTCCAGGTGGGGTCTCACGAGACCGGAGTAGAGGGGTTGAACATAACCCCTCATAAACACATACATGCAATCATTTTTATAGGCGGGTATGGTCACATACATATATATTTATGTATGCGTTCACAGGCATAAGCATTTATACATGAAGTTTTTATACTGGGTTCTTTGTGCACGCACATGTATAAATGAAGGTCTGCATGTGTTTTCTACGCTACTCAATGACGATAATCTGCAATTTTCACATCCTGCATGGTAGCCCTTTTAATCCCAGGGGCTCTGAAATCAAAGGAAATAAAATAAGATTCCACCAAGCTTGGAAAAGGGCCTCAATGACAGAAAGAGGTAAAATGGGAACAAACAAAAAAAAAAAGCTCATCTGGAGCATTTGCTCCTTCTGGATAAAAATTTCCAGCCTGCTCCAGAGATGGAGGAAAGCCTGTGACTGATGGTGTGTACTGGGAAGATAGCAGTGGGACAAATCCATGCTGATTTTGCATGGGAACGTAGCCATCTTTTACTATTGTAATTAACACTTTTAATGTTGAAAGAGCGAAGAATAGCCTGGCAACTTCACTAAGGACGGGTCCTTTTTTTCCCTAATGAAAGAGCCTTTCTCCACAGGAGCTCTCGGTCTCTGTGGAAGCACTTTTGGAGTAAAGAGCGACTCTGGATAAGGGAAGAGAAACTGGGCTTTGAATTAAAGGTAGTTTGCCACAGCACTGCACTAACACAATGCAGATTAAATGGATGAGTGCTCCAAGGGTGTGCAGCTGGAAAGGTGAGCAAAGACTTATCCATCAGAGGAGAACGGCTTTAATCAACTGACAATAGTGTAATACAGTAGTTAAAAAAAGAAAACAGATGCACTGCTTTGTGACGAACCCATCATTAAATTCATTTTACTCTAGTACCAAATCTCCCCACTGCTCTTCCATAAAGAAAACATTGGATTTCTGCTCACTTGCAGCATCATCAGTCTTGTTTGTTGATTTAGATTATTGGCTTTTAGTGGCAGGAGCTGTATCTCCCTCGTGTGTACAGACCTGAACGCTACGCTGTAAAAAATAAATCAAACTTCTAATCCGTCTGTCTATCCTGAGTTTCTTGTCTATTTATCTGGTTTAGGCTACTGAGTTCTTCCCTCCCCTCCTTGCTCTCCTGCACAGGGGGCACAGCCCCACAGAGAAGTAACTGTTTCCCCCAGGAAGAAATTTGTTCTGCATCCCAGGCTTTCGCCCGTGCCTCCCCAAGCCTTGCTCTCCTCTTCCTCTCCCCTCCTCCGGCGGCCGAGCGTTCGCCCGCAAACCAAGCCAAGGGAGCGAAGCCCCCCGATCCCACAGGCTGGTTTCCAGCCCTGCGCTTGGCAAACGTGGGGACTGAGAGATGATTTGTGTGACCCTGTTCCCGTCTCCCCCCTCCCACCACCGCCCCCTCCCTGGGCTCTGCCAGAGGAAGGACACAAGCCTGACACACCGCAGAGCCTTTGCTTACTGTGGCAAAGCCCGGGATTTGCAGATGGGAGCTGGTGATTGACAGGCTAACCCCAGTTCCCCAGGGCTGGTTTCACTGGTCCCACTGTTACGGTCCCAGATTCCCAACATACCATGCCGTTGCGGGTCTCTTTATAGCTTCCCATCCCCTTCGCCGAGCAATGAAGCCATTGTGGAGGGGCCGGGGGCCGGCAGGGCTGGACATCCTCCCCCTCCCCACCTTCGTGCAATATTTTCTCCTAGTCCTTCTTGCTTGTCCCTCTCCCCTCGGTGCCCCCCCTCCCCTCCCCAGCACCTCACACGTGTCAGGGGCTGGCCCCATGCCTCCCCGAGGAAGGGCATGTTAATACCTCTGGGCCAAGGCTCTTGCTTGCCACTCTGCATCCAGCCTCCGGCTCCTCCGCAGCCATGGACAGGATTGTCTCTGCCTTGCTGCTCTCTTTGCTGCTTCTCCTCCAGAGCTATGGAGTTTGCGGGGCCCCTCCGCAGCCGAGAGGTAAGTGGGGAGCTCAGCGGTGGGACGCAGGGTCTCGGTCCTCTACCTCCTTGCCACCAGCCTGCTTCGGGACTGGGAAGGAGGTGAAGGAAGAAGAAATACCCAACATCAGTCAGGGAAGCAAAGGAGCTTTCTCAAATATTTTCCCCAAGGCAGCAAAACCTGGAGATGCGTTTGCTTCTGCCTGCTACACCGCTTTAGAGAAATAGTGGGAGGTCTGTACAGAGGCACAGCAAAGGTGGCATCAGGTCAGCCCTAGCTCCCGGCGCAGCAGCAGCCTCGGGGCTCGCTGCTTTGGCTGGAGGAGGCCCAGGCAGGAGGAGGGCTCTCCTCTGCCTTCCAGAACTGCTTCTCCTCCCCACAGCTCTGCAGAGGGCTGGTTTTGCCAAGCATTCGAGGAGGAGTTGGCCGGACACCCCAAGCTCTGGTTAACCTCACCAAGCAGGAAGGTCTGGGTCAGGTTGCTGAGGATGGGACTTTCCTAGGTTTTACTTCATCCGTTCTTGATCAAAATCCTGCTCTGTTTGTTTTTCTAAGCGGGGTGTAGTGCAGCCAGATGGGAGACGAGCTGCCTGCTCTTTAGGTTGGATGGTCCCTAACTCCTGGTCTGCAATTAGTGTCAGTAGCGAACACAAAGGGAAGGGCTGGAGGGTCTGGTAGCGAGGAAGCATCTCCCCTCTGCCAGGGGCAGGATGCTGCCGGGGGCTCCAGCCAAGCCGGGGAACTCACTGGAGGAGAGGTGGCCAAGGCAAAAATTACTGCTGGGTTTTAAAAATGCTTGAATGATCTTATGATGCCGCATAATGCATATACCTGGGCAGATTGACAGCTGCAAAACAGGCGTGACAGTGACTGCAGCGTTAGCTGTTGGTCATGAAGGGGGGGTTTCTGACACACCGGCCGGTTTCTCCTTAGCAATTTGGAAAGTGGGGGTTACCTTCGCTGCAGAACCGCTAAGCGTTACCAAAGTCAGGAAACTAAACAGACCAGTCATGCAACTCAGCCCTACTGTGAGCAATCACTATTTCTAAAATAAACACCTTTTAACTCTGCATTAGTAGGCAGGTTTCCGGTTCTTTTCATGCATATGGCAAAGATGCCTTAAGAGATCTTTTCTGCTAAATCAGTGCATGAAGTTCAGTTATTCCTGAATAACTTCAAGTGTGGATATTTTTAAAAATAGAGGAGGATTTTATTTCTGGCTTAATTCAATTTTAAAATAAACTACGCTGAACCAAGATGACACTCAGAGCAAGGGTCACCTCCTGGAGGTAACTAAGGCCTGTCCTGCAGACCCTGATGTATGCACAGTGGCTGTGACCAGACAGGCTGAAATCCCAAAGGTCCCATCTGATATCTATTTTTTTCTCTTAATTTCTCTGAAATATACTTCGCTTTCATAAAAAAGAGGTTAAAAATGTTATTCAGGGCAAAATCACAGAGCTTCCATGCAAAAACCAAAACCTTCAAAACTTCCATTGGATCCAACTGGTCCTAGGCAAAAAAAAATAACTTTTCTTCCTTGATTTGTCACTAAAACCAGACATGATTTAGTAGCTATAGTCACAGAGGGAAATCTCCGCTTTATTTCTGGAGGAAACGACTGCAGTAATTTGAACCTTTCTCTGTACCTTCATTTCTCACCTGTAAAATGGGCATAACGAAGCCCTGGTAAAGGGATTTGCAATACTGTAGAAGGACTGCCAACTGAGTTTTTCCCTCCTCTGCAATAAATTATGGCGGCGAAGCAAAAGTCACCCACATGGGAAAAGGTTGTATTATTGCATTTTAGTGGAAACTAGAGCATCTGACAAAGTAACCGCTGCCTGCTTCCCTTCTACACACAGCATCTTTTAGAGAGACCTTTCTGGGAGCCAGAAGCAGATTCAGCATTAGTGCCTCTCAGGAAACTAACCTGATTATATTCTTTATAGATATATCACAGGGTATTTATTTTCATCTGTCTGAAAGACTGAAAGCTCCATTAGATTTCACACTGAGGACTGGCTATAATATTTATGTCATAATTTGGAACAGATTTGTTGGCCCAAAAGCTCACATTTAAAAATCTGTCCACAGAAATCTCCTTTACGATCTAACCTATATCGTCCCTCTCTGTAGAAATCAAATATTAACAGAGCACTTGATACCCCTACAGAGACAGGCTAAATGATGGAGAAAAATTTAAAAGAACAGAATGCTATAGATCTGGGGGGTAACACGGGACAATTCATTCAGAAAATCATAAAAAATATCAGTCCTTTTTATGTTTTGCCACAGCTGAAAATTGGGATGGAAAACAGCGTGAAAATGAGATGTTTTTTTAAAAAAAGTCACTCAGCTCTCTGCATTGCTAATGCTTCCTGTTTATATCATTTACTTTTTGCAGTGGATATTCATGTCTTACTATGGGGTTGTAGAGATTAACTATCAATTACGTGGTTCTACATCTCTCTGTTGTACTCTCCCTCACCAGCTCACAGAAATAAAACAGCGCTGGTCTTTGCCGTGTTACAGTATTTCATTATTAGTGCCACCAGCTGAAAAACACGAGACTGGTTCGTGTTACGTTGGTTACTTAATCCGAGTATCTCGATTCATGACTGAATCTGAACTGCTGCTGGTCATGCATGACAAAGATACGACCTTGTTAATTAATGTCCATGTGGATTGCTTATCCATGTCCGAAACACAGTAACTCCTTTTGAGACATTCTTTGATGCATGCACAGGCGTCACTTCACAGCTTTATTCCTCCCCCAGTGCTGCCATACGTGAATTAAGTTTCATGTAGACATTAGCAATAGCCTGGGGTGACAAGTGGGCAACTTACTCCCACAAACGCAGCGCTGGTATCTTGTCAGCTCGCCCCTTCAGAAGAATGTGTTGTCAACCAGTAATTGTGCTTTTCTTACAGACACTTCCCTACGAAAGGAAAAAGAACATTTAGAAGTATCAGGTTAAAGTGGTCTCACTGGGCCCCTCTGAGGCAGGCAGAGAAAGGATTGCAGCTCGCAGGGCCTCTAGCCTCAGCTGCTATTGTAAGAAGGCCACCCTCTCCCTCCTAGTATACTTTTCTCTCCTTTTTTTTTATTTTTCTCCTCCCTCCTTATCCTTTTCAGGCACCCTGTGCAGAACCAAACCCACCGACTTGGTGTTCATCATCGACAGCTCTCGAAGCGTGCGCCCACATGAGTTTGAGAAAATCAAGGTCTTCGTGTCCCAGGTGATCGAGGGGCTGGACGTGGGCCCCAACTCCACCCGGGTGGGTGTCATCAATTATGCCAGTGCCGTCAAGAACGAATTCTCCCTCAAGACCTACCAAACCAAAGCTGGGCTCCTGCAAGCGGTCCGGAGGATAGAGCCGCTCTCCACTGGGACTATGACTGGTCTGGCTATCCAGTTTGCCATTAGCCGCGCTTTTAGTGACTCAGAAGGGGCCAGGGTGAGGTCTCCTAATTTTAATAAGGTAAGCAAATTATCCATTTCTTTGATGCTCCTTCTTTCCTGTGGTTCATCATGGAGTGGTTGGAAAAATCAGAAAAGGAGGAAAGGTGATTTTCCTCTGTGCTCTGAGCGTGTGGCGACAAGTGGGGGTTAATTGTCAGAGGTGGCGCATCTTTGGGAGGTGGAAACCTCCCAACTCTTCTTGAAAGCAAAGCTCAACTTCCTTTTGGGCAGAGCCGGCCAGAAGTCGTCGAGGTAAATTTAATCCAGCTTCACCAGCTCTGCCTGGAGTGTCTGTCCTTTGGGACATGGATCCCTGCTTCCAGCGTGCCTGCAACAGCATCCCACCATGAGATGATGATCTCAGCCAGGTTTGCTAGGCGTGAACATACGAGGATTAACAATGTTCATCTTCCCCAAAATATTCTAATTAAGGTGCTTCAGAATCCACCATAGTAAAAAGCGAGGCAATCTTCTGAAAGTTTCCTTTGAAATGGCCCCTTTCATCCGCAGATACAAAGCAAAGTACTGCTTCAGTGTCCTCCACTGCTCTTCCACTTTTTCAGAGGCTGGCTGATGGCTGTTTTCCATTCTGGGTATTCTCTTCAGGTGCACAGACTTTACTGACCCTTTAGCATTTAAGGCTGTGGTATAAGGCCAGCTTAATCCTACACGTGGTTGCAACGGGCATCGCGTCTCCTGGCCCACATTCCCTGTCCAGGAAGCTCAGTCTTAAAACAATTATTCCCTCATTCATTCTCTCTGGATTTGACCATGAATGAAACCTCACCCAAGGTCAGTGAGCGTGACCAGGGAAACTCTCTTCTGAGCATGTGGAGAATGTATATTCTTGATAATATGTGTTTTAGCTAAACATTGTGAACACACTTCCTAGGCCCCTGTGTCCTGTGCCAGCTCCACTGGCTCTCTGCTATGAGACCGAACCAAAAAAATAAGCAAAGGTGTTAGCAAGCAGCCAGAACTTTCACCAGCTGGACAAAAGCCCAGCTGTTGAAGCGAAGAAGCCTGGGATTTTTTTTCCCAATTACAACATTTTTGGAACATCAGTCACTTTCCATTTCTCTCAGTGCTAATAATGCTCTAGGGAAGGCAGAGCAGAACACGGAAAAGATGCCCAGGGATGGCAAGTCAAAAATAACACTGAAAAGTGCAAAATAGGCAGTGGTGAAGACCTGCCAACTCCAAAAATCAGCAACCTGAATGCTCTGCTGATCTGGAATTCACAAGCAAGCCCTAAAAATGAGGCTGTCCCCTACAAGGATGATCTGAGGGGATTTTATGTGCCCCCTCACATGTTGAACTATAAGAAATTTGCAAATGCGAATGAATTTACCCTCATGTGGTCTTTTATTTTGTGGTCTTTTGAGGGGAACTCCAAGACCTAATTGTAATGGTTTTTATTCGGAAGGAGTAACATTGGTTTTGTTTGTTTCTTTGAGGTTCACTGAAAGAAATCATTGCAAAATTGCAAGGCATTATTAATATATTGTTATTATAATTATTTTTTAATAAAGAGCTTTAAAATCCTTTAGGGCAAGACTAATAGTTCTCATGAACATGACTGAACTACTACAAAGAGAATAAGTGTGGATTCAGCCTTTAGCTCAAACCTGCTACTTGCTGGTGGTTCAAGCAACTGCCTGTTGCTGCCAAGCCATGTTTTGCTTTTCCTCGCTTTCCCATGCTGCCTGCTCCCACCGCTCTCAAAAGACTTTGGAAAAGATTCTTTTCTCAGAGGGCTCAAGGCTGCCCAGTTTCTCCACAGATGACTTCACTGAAGAGCTGTTTCGGATGGGAAAGAGATGTTTCCCACAGCAAAACCACTCCAGGGGGGCTACTGGGAAGGTGACAGGTCTTCAGCAGAGCCCTTCTGCCATCTCAGCCTGGGCAGAGCCAGGCCATCCTATGATGGAGAAACGTGAGAAGAGTGGGAGCTGCAGGTCCCCTCTAAGCAGGCTCATCCATAGCCGTACACAAACAGTGCTTTTCTGTCCAGAAGAAAAAAAGCAATGGGAAACGTTTGTTTTGGTTGGGTATTGTTTAGCACAAAACCAGACAGCTGAACTGAAACAAAACAAAACATAAATTATCTGGATGATAATATCTATTTCTGCTTTTCAGAAATTTTTACTCTAGTTGAAGTGCAAAAAATGCTTTAAACAAAAGAAAACACAAAAATAATCCCAACAGTTTGGATGCCAGACTACAGGAACGTTTGAGCTCTTGAGTATCGATAGGCAGAAGACATTTACTTCTCACCGCTTCCAATGCTCCCTTGCAAAAAGCTTATTTCTCATCTCACTCCATTAATTGTTGTTCCAATGTCCAGAAGTGCCAGAAGCTCCAAGCAGGAGAGAGGCTCAGATGTACATGTCCGGCCTCCTACAGCATCTTCAGCAGCCACCCAGTGTGTAACAGGGAATGTAGTAGCAATCAAGAAAGGGGGTAGATGCTGCTCCTTTCCTTGGAGATGATCCACTCTCACTAGGGGAATGACTATGGCGTTCATTTCCATGTCTCAGGTCATCAGACTTCCATTCAAAGCTGTTGAGCACCTTTACAGACGGATAAGGGTGCATGAAGGGTGCCAGTCAGTGCCCAAGGTTTTCTTTCCAAAAGCCGGGCGTTGTTGCGTAGCTGCACATCAGCAGAAATCTCAGGCAGTTGCTAGTTTGCCACTATATGCGACCTGACAACTCAAGGTAGCTCTTCCCCAGACTCCATCTCTTCTACCCTCATCCGTCCAGAAGATTTACTTGTAGGGAAAAACAGGGGCACCAAGGTGACTGAAGCTGTTCTCTTTTCAACATTTGACCTGTGAGCAAAGGAGGGTGGCGGAGGAACAGCAAAGACAGTCAAGAGGGTTCTATGTATCTGCCATCTTCCACATGAGGAGCTCACTGCTGTAAGAGTAATTCCAGTGCTCTCCATGGCACCAGTGACCCCACACTGACCACAAGCCTGACACAGCTCCAGCATCACCCCCAGAGTCCTCAAGGCTCTGAGTTGGGCAGACGTCCTCCCCAACGGATGGGGAAATCAAGAAACAGTAAAGCTATGGCCAGTCATTGCACCCAGAATGGCACCTGGGTTACGAATGAAGGATCCTAAAGGAGGGGTCTGACTTCGAGTCTTGTCGCATGAAGGCAGCTCCCATTGACTTCACTGGTTTTCTTATTGTTTGCCTTTCAAATGGAATGAATAATGGGATCTTTTCAGACCCACTTTCCTCTAGGACCACTACGCACTCCATTCATGCCACTCAGAAATCCCACCATATTTCTACGTCTTCTCTGGTCTTTACCTAATTCCTCAATGTCTATTTTAAGACAAGGTGACCATGCTTCGGTCAGGACTGGGACACAGTCCTGATTTATACAATACTATCATAATACTTTCAGTATTACTCTCTTTTTGATTTGTTTTTTTCGTTAATACAGCCTGACATCTACTCTGCAGCTGGGCTGACAGACAACTCTCTCAACATGCTTTTGCAGTCCTTGTGGTTTCCTGTCACCTCAATAGGCACAAGAGCTGCTGTGCCCTGCTAATACTCCAAACAAGCCTTTAGTTTAAATATCTGAACACTTCAAAAGAAAATTAAATTTATTTAGCGACTTACTGCCGCAGCATGGCTAAAGCGTCATTTTTTATGTGGACAGTGGTATAAAGAACTCTGAAGTTGCTTTGTCTCCCTGAAACCTTATTTCCTGGACATCTGAAAAAGCAGAATAATAGTAGTGGTCTTTTTAATGTTTTATCTTACGCATTAAAAAAGAAGAAAAAAAAATCACTACAGGCTTTTCCCTCTGCCCTTGCACTTTGGATCTGGTTGAAGAGACAGAGTCACAGAAAGGCTGAGGTTGGAAGGAACCTCTGGAGGTCACATTGACCAACGGCCCCTGCTCAAACAGGGACAACTAGAGCTGGTTGCCCAGGACCGTGTCCAGACGGCTTTAGAATACCTCCAAGGTGGGAGATTCCACAACCATTTGCATTCCTTGGTTCCCTGGGTATTTTTTTGCTTTTTTCCACGATGCCTTGAAGTCCAGCAAACTTTTCCCTTCTGTGACACTCATGCTGCTCAGGGTGGCCCTGTCATCTGCCTGAGAGGATGAGTAGGTCACGCAGTAATATAGGGAGGTAAAGCTTTCAGAAACATTGGACACGGTCCTTGCTCCTTCACACAGCAGAAATCCAGCAAGACCTTGAGAAAATCTGTGCTGTGATTGCCAGCTATGCGGGACACTGGTCAAAGCATCACAAGATCGTTTGGTCTTGCTGTGCTCCGTGCGGCAAACATCGCCCCAGGACAGGGAAAAGCCCGATTTGTTTCTGTAGGAGCTCAGCGTAAAGTCTGTTTATACCTTTATCAAAAACTCCGGGGGTGCCCAATTACTTTTATCTTTCTTTAGGAGGAACAACAAATAGATTGTCAAATTGCTGGGAAAATTAAGGGCTTATTCAACTTTCTGCCCAATTCCCCTCCCAGTGCTGTTACAACATTCATGTTATACACTGCATAATGAGACATAGCTACCTCATTAGCTGCTGGATTGCCTACACATGGCAACCCTGAAACAAAAATACCTAGGGATGCCCGTGAATACTCTGGTGTCTTAGTTAACCAAGCATAAATTGTGTCATGAGAACACGGGGGATTTCTATATGACAGAAGTAACACAAGAACGATCCAGAAAGTGAGGAATTTGCAGGAAAATGAGAGGTGGCAGTTAAAATGAGTAAAAGTTTTGACCTTGAAAAGCAAAAAGTTTAAGGGTTTCCTTCGGGCAAAGCTGGAGATCCTGTTCAGCTATCTGAGACAGCAGAAGCGTTCACCCTCTCTTAATTCTCCTCACATGGCTACCTGCTAAGTCCGGCACAAGCCCTTGGCTGCAGCGCGGTGTCAGCCTCTCCCGCTGCACTTGCTCCTTTCCTCCAAACTATCTCTTGCTCTTTACCGAACAAGGCACATACCAGGACCCTCAGCTTTTTAATTGAGACAAGGTCATAACACAGAGAATTACAGAGGTCGCCTGTCTGCAAATGATTTGGAGCTCGATCTAAAACAAAAGGATGTTGTTTTCTTCACTGCCTCAGGCTGGCAGGGAGGGCAAATGTCTACGAGGAGGAATACGAGGAAAAAAAAAAAGATTTCCTGATTATCGGGATAACTGCATATGATACCGAGATCACTTTATACTTGTTCTTTTTCTTACGCTCTTTCTGGTCCTGGCCACAGTCACAGGCAGGTTCCCTGACCGGTCTGACACAGTTACATTTATTTTAGCCACAGGTTCACTGATTAATTCCTGATGCCTGCTCCAGATTCTTTGTACCCAGAAGCTTAGTTTTCTCCAACAGCAGGTCAGAAAGTTACATGAATTTTGAGTGCTCTGTTGTAGATTTTCACACAGATCCATTACAAAGATCTTTCTCATCAGATCCAGATGTGGATGCTGCTACCAGACACCTCCTGGGTTGCATCCGGGGCGCAGGCCTATGTGAAGATGCCACCCTGATATGAAGAACCAAAGAAACTGATTAAACTCAGAGAATCGCTTTATTTAGACAGAGAATGCCAGGAGGACGCGCAACACCTCTGTCTTGTGACAAACAGCGAGGGAAAGATCTGCAGCTCCTGACAGAAACCTGCTCATGGGGTGGTGTTGCTCACAGAACCTACTCGATAATACGTCTTGTTTCCTGACAGGTTGGCTTTTGATAAGCTCTAATTGGCAGCCCCCAGCTCTGGGCTGCTGTGTGTGTGACGGGAGCCGAGCTGCCGAGCGGCTGAGTCGAGGGCTCTCTCTCCTGGCAGAAAGCACGACTGCACGGCTGGCTCTGCTCCTTGGCTCGGCCGCTGCTCCAGAACCCACCCGAGTGCTCCTCTTGGTCAATCTTTGCTTGTCCCGTTCATTCTCCTTTACAACACACACTAACGTCTGCCACAGGCGACACTTTTCCTTATTCCGGCCATGAGCAGAAGATAAACACTTACATTTATTATTTTTTTCCCCCCCTTGGAAGGAGCAAGTTACAGAATTCTGATGTCACCTGGAATTTTTGATTTTGTAGCCCTTAGGAAGTGTAGATAAACCTACAGGCCTTCACCAGGTTGAAAAGCTCTGTATTTTTCCAGGTTCACCCAGCTTTTGTACAGAGGGAAAGCTCTGAGCCTAGTGTTGCAGTATGACCCTGGGGCAGATGACTGCAGCGTCTAGGTGGAGGGGAAAGAGTAATTTCATCTGCATGGCCAGGCCCCCCTGGGCACGCGGGGCAGGAAAATTCACTCCTGACCTTACCGGAGATGATTTTTCCCACCCGAGGATGTAAACCAGCCATCACACTGTCCTAACGGAGCAGCTGGTGGGTCTGATTTTATCTTCAGAAAGATGGAGAGCTTATATGGCATAGAGGAAAATAGCAAATACTGCCTTAATGGCCAGATGATAGCTCATTCAAAGTCACTGTCGCTGCCAGATAGATTTTGTCCTGCCTTTTTCATTTGATGTTTCTTTACTTTCCATACTGCTGAGGGTATTTGCCTGCAGCTCACCTGCTCCTGCTGATTATATTTCTCCATACTGCATTACATCCCAATCAGTCGCTTTGGAGTTGACAGTGGTGTCACAATAAAACAGATGTAAGGAAAAGTGGCAGGAGCAGATGAATTGGCAAAGAACAAAAATGAAGGTTTTGTGACAATGTCACTTATCAGAAGAAAAATAGAGAGGAAAATGGACCATCTCGCACCAGGAGCAGAGCTCTTAGAGCCTTTCTGCTGGTTCAGAGCTCCATCTAATCCAGGGTGAAATCCAGTTCCACTTATACCAGCTGTCACTTTAATGCTGATGCTGGTAGGGGTAGGATTTCACCTCTGCTATTTATTGTGGAACAGGGAATCAGAAAGCGTGGCAGGCACTGACACAGACCGTGACCTTAGGCAGATCTCTTCCCCTCTCTCTGATACAGCTTCTCCATCTATAAAATGGGGGAAAGTCTTCGTCTCATGATGTTTCCATGACATTCCCTGAGACTCTTTGAAGTCCCATACTGAGTCAGAGATGTCCTTAGCGTCAGCTGGGGGTTCATGAAGATAGTTTGCCTTGAGCATTAGTTTGCGTATGAAGAACACAACCTTTACTTTGGTTTCCTTAGGGGCGAGATGCACCAGTTGTCCCATAATTAAATCAGTCAGGTCCCTGGCAGTTTAACCTTTCCAGCTCAGAAAGAAACAAACCCCACATAAAAGAATGTCTTGTGTGATCTCAGGAAGAATGGGAAGAGGGGGAGGAAGGGGAGGGCATTTTCTTTTCCTTTAATTTTAGAAAATATGAAATCTTCTTTTCTAACCCAGGCTGTTCCACGAGCAGTAGTGGTATTAAGCAAGCATACACCTTGTCTCTGCCCTCCTCTGCGTAGGTGGCGATCGTTGTGACCGATGGACGTCCCCAGGATGGAGTGCAGGACGTGTCAGCAAGGGCCAGAGCAGCTGGCATCGAGATCTTTGCCATCGGGGTTGGCCGGGTGGACATGCACACACTGCGGCAAATTGCTAGCCAGCCCCTGGATGACCACGTGGACTATGTGGAGAGCTACAGTGTTATAGAGAAGCTGACCCACAAGTTCCAAGAAGCTTTCTGTGGTAAGTCCTCGCCACAACCCCTGGGTTCCTAGCCAAGAGCTGCAAGTGGCTGCCAGCAAGCTTTTCACGTGGAAGCTGTATGTGCATGATTGTCCTTCATCCATCTGCTTCCTTGTCCCAAGGACTTGGGTCCGCAGGAGCACGAAGCAGTGTGGAAGACAGATGCTCTTTGAAGTTGCCTTTCAAGAACTTCAGGTTTTGTTTAGGGAATTTCAGGGTTTAGTTAAAGAAACCGCCAGACTTCATTGGCACAGACGAGTTTGTAAACATGACCCACGTACTCCTTTGAGGCATTGAAAAAGAACCTGGAAAACTTGATCTTTACATAGCTAAAATCTTTGTCCTTAATGTTTAAGCCTATCTGGGCAGTTCTGAGAATCTGGCTTGTAATTCCCCCACCAGTACTGTCTTCTGAATTCCCAGTTAAGTAAGGGATGGTTTCACTTCCCTGCCAGAGGCTGAACCGCCTTCACCTGACTACGCTGTTGTTTTCTCAAGCCTTGTGAGGCAGGAAACTCTCCCGGCTGGTGCGGTATGCAATGCCTTTCTGCACAGTATACAAAAAGAGCCTGACGCTCCTACAAACGCGTATTCATTCCTACACGAAGCGGTGAATGCAGCGAGAAAGCTTCATTACTTTCAAACGTACCCACAAGACTGTAAGAGATGGTCTGTAAGTGCCCATTTTATGTGTCAGCAAGAGAGGCCTGGGGGTTTCGCACGCCCATCCCGTGGAAGCACAGACGCGCGGCCACACTTTTTAAAAGGTGCGATGCACCGCGGTGCCTGTGGCAAGGCATTGCAAACACATATGCGCAGATGGACCTGTAAAAGTCTCCCAGACCAATTTCTTCAAGAGGTGTAAAATTTCATGATTCAACTTTCAGGCTGAAAATGATGGGGGCGAGCAGCTTTTTGTCAAGGAAAATTTCCTCCTCTGTAGGAAGGAGGAAAATTTTGAATATAAAGTGAGTCATGTATTATCATCAGGTGTCACCGCACCAGAAGCTCACAAAAGAAGGGAACAAATACTTCATACTGAATGGGGTTAGAGACAAAATTTGAGAAGGTGGAATGCAGGCCATGAATATTTGTGGGAGTTTGTGTTGGCTGCCCTGGAGTCAGGAGTCAGCCAGAGACGGGAGAGGCCTGACAATGTGTTTTGGAGTTCTGGCATTGGTGTCATTCCAAAAGATAAAGAGGAAAAAAAAAAAAAAATCCTTTCTGTGCCTTGCTTTTCAAATTTGTAACATGCAGATGACAAGGCTCTCCCCCTGGTAAAAACCCTCAGAGATGCATCCAAGGGAAGCGCTGCGCTAAGGACTGTTATAGCTAACAGAGAATAGCACCGTATTAACTGCCAAGTGGGCTGTTATCATGCCATGCAAGCAGCTGCACATAACCATCCTTGGAGATGTACCCAGCCACCACCTGCTATCGCGAAGCTCGGTTTGTGGGTACTGACGGCAGGAAGAACTCTGCAGCACTGTCCAAGCTGTTCCCCATAACGCTCAACAAACGCATGGGAAAAAGGGAGACCCTTGGCAACCCAGCCACTAGTTAGACTAATAACATCTCTGTAGGCTTCAGACAACCCAACCTGAGAGCCCGGTGTTACAGCCATCCACATCGTTAGCAATATTCCTAATTATATGAGCTACGTATCTGCTGGAAAGGTCTACCAGTGCTGGCACAGTATGCACACATGTGAATTGGGAAGGCCAGAAGTACAAAACACACGCAGAGCAGAACACAAGTAACTTGAAATAATGAATAGAAGCCCCTTATCTTTGAAAGACTTTGCGCCGCATCCCATCATTGTGATAGAACCAGAACCGCTCAGTTTTCTGCACAGATTTCTCTGGTATTTGTAAACGAATTGCTTCAGCCAGATCTGTTTACTTTTGAGTTTGTTTTCCATCATCGTTGCTGTAGCTGTGACAGTGTTGTCAGTCACCAAACGCTGCTGGCTCAGACTGCTGCAATTCAGCTCCTGTTTGCTCAGCATCTCAGGAGTCAGATCCAGGTTAAGATCAGCAGGCAGAAGTGTTTGTAGAGAGCGAATCTGAAAGCTGCACGTGCAAGGGTAGCTCTGAAGTGAATTCCAAGTATGATTGTACATGAATCCCATCCAGAAAAGACAACTGTACATGGGGCTGAACTCACTAATCATAATTGTACATAGCCGGAAAAAATGGGCATCGGCCAGCCCAGATGGTAGGTTGGAAACCAAATCTCATCCAGTAGCTTTGGAGAGTGAAGTATATTGTGATACGCTCAACCGACAGATGGTTTTTGCCCTTCATATGGAGACTGTTTCTAGTCCTGGCTGTGCCTTGGAGTCAAGAGACCTGTGAAAATTTCTCCTTGCCTCTTCTATCTCAGTCACTATCCAAGAGCGATGACCTCTGCAGCTTTGTCTTGCTGCAGAGCAGATTTAGTTGTCACTGAGCTTATGGAACAAATATCACGCTTTGTGGACGGGCCAAGTAGGTTCTGGGTTGAGAAGCCTTGGCATGGTCTCTGATTTTATTCTGCATTTTTGCTTACAGTGGTGTCAGACCTGTGTGCCACTGGAGACCACGACTGTGAGCACATCTGTATCAGCATCCCAGGAGCGTACAAGTGTGCTTGTAAAGAGGGTTTCACGCTGAACAGCGATGGGAAGACCTGCAGCGGTATGTAATGATTTTCATTTGCACCGCGCCGAGCTGTGATCTGCAGCGGTATGGTGGGGACAGGACTGAGACTTGTTCTGTTCAGAAAAGGAAACCATACATTTATAACCAGGAATTATTTTGAAAACATCAATGTGAAGTATTGTTGAGTATCGATCAATTAAACCTATTTCATTCAAGATAAAATGAAAGTAGTGTTATATTTTCCTACTTAATTAATTGAGGTCTTAGTTGCTGTCTTCTTTTGTCCTCTTCTCGTATTTTTCTTCAGCTTGCAGTGGTGGGTCAGGATCTGCCCTGGATCTTGTTTTCCTGATCGATGGCTCCAAGAGCGTGCGCCCTGAGAACTTTGAGCTGGTGAAGAAATTCATTAACCAAATTGTGGACTCACTGGAGGTGTCAGAGAAACAGGCCCAGGTTGGCCTCGTTCAGTACTCCAGTTCTGTCAGACAGGAGTTTCCACTGGGGCAGTTCAAGAACAAGAAGGACATCAAAGCAGCAGTCAAGAAAATGGCCTACATGGAGAAAGGAACAATGACAGGCCAGGCTCTGAAGTACCTCATTGACAGTTCTTTTTCCGTCATCAATGGAGCTAGGCCTGGGGTCCCCAAGGTGGGCATTGTCTTCACTGATGGACGGTCACAAGATTACATCACTGATGCTGCTAAGAAAGCCAAAGACTTAGGTAGGTGTCCTGAATTCTCAGTGGCTTGTTTCTCTTGTTTCTCCTTTGACCAGGTACTGCATCTAGTATCAACCTAGGTATGACTCTTCCTGGAGATGTCTCTTACCTAGGATAGAAACAGGTTACTATATCGAGACGTTGCCTGACTATCCCCGCATGCTCACAAAGAACTTGGAGCAACTCTCTCTGGGGTTCCGATGGATTTTGGATTACCAGCAGCTGGTTTTTGCTCCCACAGCCCCTCTGCAGTTTTGATCTAAGTCTGCTGGAGGTCTCTCTGCTAGGCAGGATGGAGTTTCATGTGGTATGGGATTCACACTGGTCTAGCATGCTTCACAAACATGAATGAAACTGCAGGGAGAAGCAGAGGATTTGTCTGATGTTGGTAATGGAAGTCAGGCCGGCATCAGTGGCACTCAACGGTGAGGCAAAGACGACCACCAGAGACCCCCCTGGAGAATAATGGGAGTTGTAGGGCTAAGTGTGGCTTGGCTGTATCAGCCTTAAGGCCTGGGAAGGAAAAAGAAGAAATAAAGCAATAAACAAAGCAGAAACACAGATTAAGGGAGTTACTGCGGGCTCCCTGGCCAAAACCCAGACACACTAATGAGAAACTTTCTTCAGCTTCTACCGGAATATTCAAAGCACACAGTGGCTACATGTTGATAAATTTCTATGTCTAAACATCGTGAAGTGTAAGTATCTTGAGATCTGCCCCTTTGCTGACCTGCTGAACAAGTTCCCAGTCTCCTGACATGTCTGTGTTAAATGGATGCAGCCCGTGTGAATACACTTATGAATTGCTGAATTCCTTCCTTCCTTTTAACTTCCACCTCGACCACTAGATGGGACTAGGGGCTAGCACATAATAATAAAGGTCAGGTACAAGCTCCTGAAAAGATGATGTTTACAAAGCAAATTGACACGCTAGGCAGATGTTCAGCTCTTCGAAAACAAAAAGTCCTTACAAACTGTATCTGTAGAATTTATTTCTCTGTGATGATAAAACTTTAGGCCTTGTTCTTACACAGAAATTTCCAACATCTGCTCATAAGTGATTTCAGTGGGATAAATAATACGATGCTTGTAACTAGACTCCACACTTGTTCCTTGAGTTGAACGTTGATAAAAAACAAATATGGGACACATCCAGAGGCAGAAAGACAAGGCAAAAAGTGGAGGAGAGGAAAGCATTACCAGTGTCTAGACGTGGACAAGCAGAAACAAATATTTCGAAACAGGGGTTAACTGGCAACACCACTCAAGTTCAATGGGAGAACTGCAGTTCAGTTCAACAGAAACAGGTTTAAGCCAGAGGTGGCCAATCAGTCTCCTGGCAGTGAAGTATAGTACCTGCAAATGTTCTTAACTCACAGTATGGGTTGCTCTTGACAGGCCATATGAGTTGCAATTTTAGAAAGAGATTCAGCCACAGTTTTGCTGAACCACAGGTCCCCATTGCACAGGGGACTTTGCCACTACACAGGCTGATTAATAGTGGCTGCAGGCTATTTTGAAAACTTCCACTGTTTCCTTTTTCTGTGTTATCGCTTCCCTATTATCTGGATGCACGATCCCGTCGGGGTGTTACGATTATCTGTCCTTTCTTGTATCTCCAAAACACTGTCCTTGTGGTGGTAGTGGTTATTGTCTAGATAATTCTAGCAAGACTTTGCCTGCAAAAACATTTTGAAACCCATTTGACCTGGTTGAAATGAGTCTGTAATAGTAGAGGGGTAAGGGGGTTCATTTCCCTGTTAACATCTGCAGACGTGGGTAGAGGCTGGGGATGCAGAAAGTCAGCAAGGATGTACAAACTGATGGGGGGGTGGTACCACAGCAGCAAGATGCTCCGTGACTGTCCCACTGACAGGCTCCCATTGCTCGCAGGGTTTAGGATGTTTGCCGTGGGAGTTGGCAACGCAGTTGAGGATGAGCTGAGGGAAATTGCTTCAGAACCAGTAGCCGAGCACTACTTCTACACGGCTGACTTCAGAACCATCAGCAAGATCGGGAAGAAGCTGCAAATGAAAATCTGCATTGGTAAGAGTGGGGGACGGGGGGGGGGATTTAATCACCGAATTTGAAGGCTGGAAGTAGAAGGACAAAAACGCCCCTTCAGATGGATGTTACGAAGAACTCTCTGTTCTCAGAGTGTAGAGTACTTGGAAGGATCATGAGACATCAACGTGTTGGGTGGTTACCTGAACCACAGCCACCTCTACACTTCAGCCATCTCCTCCTCTCACAAACTGCATTCTCCTTCCCTTTTCATGCACCCTCCTCCCCTTCTATCTTCCTTTTCAGTAATGATGAATTCATGGCTGTACCAGCTCCTGAGAATAGCCAAAAGCGACATTAAGAAAGAAGAGCTGCTCTTAAAAGAGAAGTTAAGGGTTGATTTATTTGGCATAATTTGAAGATCATCACAAAATTGGACATCTGAACTGCAGCTCACTAACCGCTGGTGCTTCTACAGTCAAACAGGCAGCACAGGGGTGATGCATGTCACATTAAAATAAGCATCTAGTATCTTCCACATGACTTGTGGGTGTCTAAATTTGGGCAACATGTATGCTAAATTGCTCACGTTCAGGTAGCCTAGTGAAGCAAAGGCTGAGTGGGAACCGAATGGGACACAGGCATGACAAGAGGAGGTAAAGAACAATTGAAAATTTAAAGAAAGTTGACCTGTAAATAAGCTGAGTCTAAAAGTTATTTTAAAAGAACTACCACAGCTATTTTAGATTTTTGTTTTAAGGAATCATATGCCTCCTATGAAATATTGGCCCTTTGCAATGCATCTGCTTGATCGGCGGATCATAGCGAATCCCAAACACTCAGACTTCATTTAAGACATTGAACACCTCGCAGCCCTTCCGAGAGCTACGCTGCCAGGCTCATCAGGAACCTGGCACTCTCTTGTCGAGTCCAGCTGCTCTGGCTCCTTTGCTCTGGGCAAATGTTTCCTTCCACTTCCCAGCACGATACATTGCACGCAGCTCTGGTGAAGCTCATTTAGTTCCCAACAGAGCTCGGCCGAGCTCAACTTTACTTCCCATGAGCGTGTAGACCTGCTCTTGAGTGTCCCATGGCCCCATGCGATGCAGAGACCTCCACTGCTCTCATGGCAGGCAGAGATGCTCCACAGCATCAAATGGGTGAAATGATACACATTGCCAAATGTTAACCTCTTTTTTCCCTTTTTTTTTTTTCTGCAATTTCTGTCATTGTTATTTGTGCCAAAATCAAGAGATATCCATGAAAATATTAGTGGGCTAGCAGTAGGTGACTCATCTGTTTTTCTCCCTGATTTTACATTAGAGTGAAAGAGTACTCGGGAAGTTCGGGGCCTTGCCTCAGGAAAATCAGATTCGGTTCCTTGCACCCTTACAGATGTCCTGGGTCATGCTGGGCAAGTGCCCTGTTCTCCAGATTCCTAAAGATGGGACCTTGCTTTCCTCCTGGGGGAAGGCTGAGAGTGACAACATCCTCCAGGGTCCTGCGTGTGCAGAGCCTGGCAGCCAGGCTTGCAAGGTACTCGCTTTGCCACGGAACTTTAAAAAGCAGGGGTCGATCCAAGAACAAGGTGATAGGAGCTGTATGAAAAACCCCAACATATTGTTTTTAAATAGCTTTCAAGAAAGCAAATCCATTCAGACTTCAGCCTTCAAAAAAAGCAAAAATAATTTTTGGAAAATTACTTGTTTGCAAAATAATCAGTTTTGGTAAATATCTTAACATTTCAGTTTTTTTTAAAAAAGGAAGGAATATTTTTGTTTGATTTAGAGTGCCGGCTTGTATTTATCAACAGATGGCTAGAAATCTTTTCTTCATATCCAGCTTTAGTTTACTCATGACTGGTTTAATCCTGTTGTGATTTTGTGCAAGTGTTTTCCTTTCCCTTTAAAAGTCCTTCTCCTTTTTACTCCTTCCATTTTTTAGGCGGTTGAGCTGACTCAGTGTGGTCATGTAAACATCTCTCTCCTTTCCCCAGTCATCTCAGTACCCTTTTTTGATCCTATTCCAGTTAGTTAGTTTTTCTTGAAGAACATATGCAAGTTATTGACATAGATTAGCAAACTGATTAACGCATATTCCTTTGCCAGCTCAAGAAATGGAGCACTGAAGCAAAGCTCAAACAAGTCTTGACTCTCAGGTGGAAAACGGTGCCTCCAATTTTGATTTCACAAAATAAGAATATGGCCCACCACGGCGATGTTATTGGGAAGAAAACTGGCAAACAGATATTGTTTTGAGCACTGTATTTGGTTGTATTCAAATTTATGGGGCAAACTTTAAGCATCAGCAGCAGAGCTCAGTGGGCTTTCAGGAAACTTGTAAATCCAGGAAAGATTATTTTTTTTTTTTGCACAGAGCCTGGCCTATAAAAAAGGAAAATGTGACATTCTCTAGTCATCTGAGGTCAAAACCAGAAGTATCACTCAGACAAGTAGGAGGAATGATATTTTGATTTCCATCATATTTGTAATGAAGAAAATAAGAATTGCTTTGTTTCACTTAATCATTTTAAGGTTTTTTTGTGCCGCTTAACTCATTTTCTTGATATTCTGATCCACAGAGGAAGACCCATGTGAATGTAAATCTATTGTGAAGTTCCAGACAAAAGTAGAAGACCTCATAAATTCATTGCAGCGGAAATATATCCTTCAGAAGCTGTCTTTGTTCAGAAGTCAGTGGGTTGGACTGTGCTTCCTGGAGGGGCTAGTGGGAAAAGTCTACTTGTGGGGGAAGGAGGTTGGGTAGGTGTTCAGGAAGGTGGGAAACAAGACGCTTGGGTTATGAATGCGTGTAACAAGAAGATCCCCTGCACCAGAGTGCATACCTGCTGCTCTGACACAGAATAAGCAGATCAAAAACAAAGCCAAAGTAGAGTATGTCAAAGCATTGCAATGCAGCAACAAGCTGTAGGCATCAAGACCTAGGTCAGTTTTTAGGAAGAAGCTTAAATGAGCCAATGCGACAAGCGTGGAAGCGTAGCTCACGCATGGGATGATGCCGCTACCTCTGCAAGTCGCAGGTGCTGTGAAGCAGGCCAGAGCATGAGGGCTGAGAGCAGCTGGACTGTGAGCAGTCAAAACCCTTGGTGCACACATGCAGCTGATTCACTCAGTCATTAAAGCTCCATGGATGGGATCCTTTTTAACTGACAGTAAACGTCTACAATGCAAGCATCTGAGTTGGCTGCCTAAATTTGTCCATAGCACTGGAGGGAAAGAGGGTAGTCTACCGCAAACCACCTCTGACTGTATAGTTGGTGATCTGGATAAAGTCAGGTGGATAGAACAGGTCCAACAGTCAGATGGATAGGTCCGACAGTCAGATGGATAGGTCCAACAGTCAGATGGATAGGTCCAACAGTCAGATGGATAGGTCCAACAGTCAGAGGGTGTTATGGTTTTGGCCAAATTGGCCAAAGGCCGGTGACAGATGCTCCCCTCCAGCCTCTCGTGCACAGAGAGGAGGAGGAGAGATAAAGAGATCTACGAGTTTAGAAGAAACTAAACTAATGAAATATTAATAATAGAATAAAGAGGAAAATAATGAAATAGATACAATACATACAAAACCGTATCAAGCTCCCAGGATAACATCACCGGCAGGCACTGGGGAAGTCCCAGCCTGGACTCAGCGACGGGTGGGAACTGGATTCCAGAGCTGGAGTCAGGAATGCTCGTATCGGGATCCAAGGCAGATGAACAGACAGGGTCTGCCTCGGACATCGGCCATTGAAGAAAGAGACTGACCCTTTGATCCCTCAGCTTTTATACTGAGCATGGGGCAGATGGGATGGAAAACCCTGGTGGTCAGTTTGGGGTCCCCTGTCCTGTCCCCTCCTCCCCGCAGGTGGGATCCCTCTACGCTTTTCTGCTTCTGACCCTCCAACGGGGCAAATAAAGTGAGCTGCCCTGGGTTGTTATAGCAGGAGGTATCAGCAAGAGCCTCTCTGCGTACCATCCCTTGGCACTAACTGTCTTATCGCTCCAAACGAACCGTTTTCGGCACAACATGCCGTTAATTTCAGAGAGTTAGAAGAGGCCTAGCTAAGAAGGAAAATTACTGAACAGAAATTTGGTTCTGTTTTACCTCAAATCAGGACAGAGGGATAGGCCCAATCCTCCCAGTTGTCTAAACCTCAGTTGTGAGAGTCTAAATTTTATGTAACTGCTCACTGCAAACCTCTCCAGTGCGGGGAGCTGGATCGCACCTGAACTGGGTTTGTGGGGTCACTGCCATGCTGGTCCTGTCATATTGCACAAAGACCCTAAATAAGTGGTTGAAAGAGAAACAAGAAAAACAAAAAAAAAAAAAAGGTGTGAATAAGATTGAAACTTCGCATGGGGAGAGAAATTAGTGAAACCTCGGGGTGGCTCACAAAGGGCTAGGGAGATTTTTCATTACTGAGAAAAAGGAGAGAATATAATTTTAAAAGCAATTTATTCACCCATTTCTACGTCAGTTGCACAGTATATTTTCTACTCTTTAACTCAATTTGAGTGAAATCCATGATTTACATTATGCAAAAGGTCAGAGTAAATCAGTAGTTCTCACCCAGTGGGTTGCTGCTCCCAGGCACATCGTGAAAAGCAATTAGCAAAAAGAGCAGAGAATTGCAACACGCTATATAACTCTAAGAAAAGCGCTCTGCTCCCCTCGTCACACAACCCATCCTGCTCGAGGTCAGGAATTCTCTGTCAACCACTGAAAACACACTCCAACCGTTCTCACATTTTTTACTCTTCCTTTCATAGTAACTTTATAGGTGCGTGGGAGTGCGGGTGTATGCATGAATGTTTTCTACCTTCAATAACAGTTCACCAACCCGAACAGTTCTGGCAACGCCAGAGTAGATGACGACAGCATTCCTCTGCTACCTGCTCCCAGCAAGGTAGCTCCATTCCTTAGCTGTTCTGCAAGCCCGGGGAGGACTTGAGCGTCCTCTCTAACATGAAACACTAACGCGCACTGTCATTTTTTCCCCTTAACTCTTGCTCACTGGAAGCCGTGGCAAAAAGGATCGAAGCCCTGGAGAACAAGATCATCTAAATCCCGAAACAATATTCTTCCCCTCCTTCCTCACGTAACAAAACTAGAACTCCTTCACTTGTAGCGGAGGGCAGCTCAGCCACAGTACTATGGCCAGCTTGTATTTTTTTTTTTTTAAAAAGTCTAGTCTACCTGCATTTGTATAAAAGGGAAGAAGTATAACAGTAGAGCAGACATTGTATAACGGGCAGAGCACTGTGTGTGACTGAGACAGACCGTGCTGATGTTTGTTGCATCGTATAGAGTGCATATATTAAAAAACTGGAAAGGGTTGGTTTTGATTTAAAGCTTAATATATATATGTGTGTGTTAATAAGTACTTGATTATGAGTTCTGTGAATCCTCACTGTGTTCTTCTGCATCTTTTGTTTCTATGCATGAGATAATTTAATTTAAAAGTCAAAGTGACTTAAAATCAACTCAGATGCTGAGTGTAAAACGTCAAAGCCGCTGATCAGCTTATTACTGTAAGCATGACACATCTGTCAGTAAGTAGGCGAAATATATTAGTGATGTCCGAGTGTGTGCTGCAGACATGATAGAATAGGATGCTGCTGGTAGCTGGTTTATCTATAGCTGTTGTACAATATAAAAAGAAGAAAAGCCCAGCTTTCCTAGCCAGTGAATGCTCTCATGATGTCTCAGCAAACTAGCGCCGGAGCTAGACCTGTTCTGGGTAAGTCCTGGTAACGTGCAATGAGCCAGCAGCCGAGGCTCTGTACAAGGCAAGGCAGTAGCGTCAGCACCAGCCCCAGGAGACGTGCCCCTGCTCCTCAGCCCTCTGGTCTCCGCATCCTCAACTGAAGCTACAAGACATCACTAGCACCTAAAACACAGGGAACTGCTGCCGATGGAAGCGGTGCCTTCACCACTGCAGTGACCAGAGGCTCACGAGCTCCTTCCTTAGCCCACACCTCTAAGCACCTTCAAAGCCAGTAAGTTCATCTCAACACCTTCCAGACTCTTCTGTTCCTGGATTTCCATCACCAGCAAGACTAAAAAGCAATATGGGCTGGAAGGATCTAACGCTGCCTGTCTCCTACAGCTGTAGTCTGGCTAGGCATGGAGTGAAGAGGTCACGTTAATCCCTGGCACGATGGCACACCATTGAATGTGAGCACAAGGGGTTGGGTTTGGAGGGGTTTTTATTTTTATTTTTTGTATCAAAATATTTATACTTGAGACTAATGTGAAACGCTTTTCAGAATAACTTGGCCTGTTCAGAAGTGTCACCATAGCAGAGATGTTTTGGGTGAACATTAAAAGTTTGCTGAAAATTTTTAAAGCGAATTTGGCTTGTTTCTTTGCACAAGGTTTGATGTAGTTGCCTGACAATGCCACCCCTCTACAGTCTTGGTAGTGGTAGGAAAGCCTCCATCTCTTGTCACAACCTTTTATTTCAATCCAAGTGGAGAAACAGGTCCACAGAGAAACTGAGACCTTTCTCTCAAAACAAAAAGCTTTTCTTACAACAAAAATCTTTTGTTATACTCTTGGACTTGCAGGAATGAGTCAACACGTTTCCAAGCATTAGCTCAAGGACTACAGTCAGTTCTTGATAGCAAAACCCCATCCTCTCAGTCAAATCTGGTATACCCAGACTCCAGAGTAACCCCTACCAACTCCTGAGCTTCTAGGGATAAGATTTCTGTCATCCAACTTTACAGATGTAAAATCTAGACATCTAAGAATGAGCTTCCCATATTACATTTGTCTCTCAAAAGAAACAGATACCACAGGGCGTGCTTGTCAGGATTATCTAATGTGCACATTTTAGCGCAACGAAGCAGTACAGAGCCCGTTTCTCCTCTTAGAGAAATATATGTTTTATATATATAAAATTCATTCAGAATTATACAACTTTTAAACACCTCACCCAGGGCAATCCAGTCACCTCTACTGCCATCCAAGGAATATTTTTCCTGGTTATGTGGAATCACTTTCCATCTTAAAGATAATATATTTATAAGGGGGGAAGAAAAAACTCCTTAGTAAGCAGAAGAAAAGAAGCTTCTAGGGTAATGGCTTTAAACTAAAGAAAGAGTAGATTCAGCTGAGATATAAGGAAGAGATTTCTTATGATGAGGGTGGTGAGACACTGGCCCAGGTTACCCAAATGTTCAGGGATTGCTCCCACGGCAAAGGTGCCAGGAGGGAAAAACATGTCTTGTTCTCATGCTCTCTGGGAACCACTTTCATTGCCCCACAAGCCATGGGGCACCGGGCTTTCCTAACCACGTCAGCCTCAAACCCACCTCTTTTGATCGCCTCAGAGCCAGGTGCAAAAGCCGCAAACATCCGGGGATTGCTACCACAGCAAAGGTGCCAGGAGGGAAATCCATGGCTTGTTCTCATGTTCTCTGGGAACCGCTTTCATCGCCCCACAAGCCTTGGGGTGCCAGGCCTTCCTAGCCACCATCAGCCTCAAGCCCACCTCCTTCACTCATCGCAGCACCAGGCACAAAAACCACAAATGTCCAGGTGAGGTGGGGATGAAACCATGGGTGCAGCTGGGAGCCTCACTTCTTACTGTCAGAAATGAGATGAGACTCTTGCTATGTTGAAATTGCTGTCTTGTGACACAGAGTTTTAAAGAAAAGAGAACTTCTTTGCCGGTGAAGTTGCTTTTTTTGCTGTGTTCATACAGCCTAGCATTCATCTGGTCCTCATCAAATACATGGTTTAATGTAACGTCCAGGTTCCTTGACTTATTTCTTGACTTCTTATTCTTTACTCTGTTTTTATCCTTTTCCATTTTTTTTCTATATCTCTTCAATCTAACAGCTGATCGGAGGCAATTCACTTCCATCTGATACCATGATGACAGCATTATTTTTCTCTTTTTTTTCTAGCTATAATCAGTTTGCCAATCATGGAAATGAGCTCCTGTAGTTAATTTTCTTATATGCCTATTTATTCTTTAAACGACTTGAAAGTAAAATTTAATAGTCTCAAACTAAAAGACGGATTTGATTTTAATTCCTGTCATGGCACCCATGGAAATATCTACACAAAAAGATATTACTGTTATCATTCTGCAGTTTAAGCCTTTTGCCTGACTTTTTCTCTGTCATTGTTTGGGCTGGGTTGGCCAACAACAAGATAACCAATGCTCTCCCCCACCCCTCGCTCAAAGGAGAGGAAGAAGAGAGATAAAGAGATTTATGAGTCTAGAAAAAACTACACTACTTCAATGAAATATTAATAATAAAATAAAAATTAAAAAGCAATATAATGAAATAGACACAATGTAAATAAATATATACAAAACCAGATCAAGTTCATAGGAAGATGTCACTGTCAGGCACTGGGAAAGTTCCAGACCAGACTCAGTGAAAAAATGGGAACTGGAACACACTGACCAGGATCAAAAGGCAGATGAGGTGATGGGGTCCTCCTCAGATGTCAGTCATTGAAGAAAGTGAACCACCAAAGAAGCACGCCATTGACACAGAGCCAACTGGAGACAAGCCCAAGAGCCAACCTAACCCCTTTGCTCCCTCACCTTTTATACTGAGTTTGGCAGATGGGGATGGAACACCCCATTGGTCAGTTTGGGTTACCTGACCTGTCCACTCCTCCCCACAGGTGCAATCCCTCCATGGGGTAAACAACCAAGCCAGCTGACCCTGGTTGCCACGGCAATGAGTAAGAGGAAGAGCCTCTCTCGCTGAACAGAATGTTGTCTCTGCTTTACCCCAAACCAGGGCATTCTCGTAATGGGATAAATCCATGTAAAATGAGGGCTGGATCTTCACTTCCACAGAAAACTCCCTTGCCAGTTTAATCCAAAAACCTCCATAAAACTCAATGCTGTTCATGCCTTTGGGGAGCAAAACAATACCCAGTCCTTTCCAGGGAGAACGATCCAGGTAGGACTATGCCTAGGGGCTAGTGACTCAAGCTGGGTTGTGAAGGGCTGCTATCCCAAGCATTGCTCTTTCAAACCGCAGCTAGTCACCTTGAGGAAGGACCTAGAAGACAGTGTCTTCCTAAATCACCAAGTTCCTTGTTTCAGAGCAATAGTCCTGGATGCTGCAAAGAAATGCCCCTACATGCACACATAGCAGCTCTTATTTTCAGTTTTTATGGAGAGTATACAGTTATATCTGTCTTTCCCTAGCTATCTTTCCTAGAATTTATCTGTCTATCCATCCGTCCATCGATCCCATCCAATCAGTCAAGTAACAATCTTCATATTTCTCTATACTCTGGTCCTTACTCACTGGAAACCCCAATCCAAGCCAAACTTTTGGCATCACTAGGCCGACTTCACAGTAAAATCCTCCTCAAGGAACACAACAGAGGAGTGGGCCATAAATAATTTGCTGGTGTAAACAGAAAAGAATGCTTTTCCAGTGCTCTGCAATGGCAGGAGGGCCAAGATATATTATCAAGCATAGAATTGCTTCTGTAACTAATATTTTGTTTTGTGTTACACATAAAGCAGAACTAAACTAATTAACAATTATTTTTCCTCCCTTCTCGCTTCCCCTGGCTTAAAACAACAAAAGAGCTCTTGCATCTCCAAAGTCAATTAGTTACTGGGCTAGAACATAGGCTTTTGACATTGTAATTAGACTTCATTAATGGATCGCCAACGGCAGCAAGATGGAAACCTACTAGATGAGCCTCCCTTTGCATTTTCTTTCAGCTAATTACATGCTTATCTTGGAAACAAAAGATGTTGCACACAATGAAAAAACACACTTATATGTCCCAAATTGTGGAGTGATGGGTTTATAGTGAAAGCCGCCTTGCTGGAGGTTGTAAAATGATCCTTCTGCAGACACAGAACTTCTTTTCCCTCTCTTTGCTGCCGCTGCGTCCTGCATATGACCCGTCCACATCACGTTGCCACCGAGTCCCAAGTTCCTTTAGATCTTTTGGCAAAACAATTTGTGAAATGCTGTCCTTTGGGTAGGGAAAAATTCTTGAGCGGTTTTTCCTCACCTCCCCGCGGGCGCTGAGCGTGCCCTCAAAAGGCTGAAGCCTCCGCTGCTCCCAAAGGCGGGAGGAAAGCCCCGACTTCCAGCAGAGCTCTTTTGCCAACAAGATCCCCCTGGGGAAGCAATTTTCTCACGCAGGTCATTGATATTATAACACAGGGCCATTAGTAATCAAATAAAAAAGTGCTTTCAATTAAGCTGAGGGCTTCTAGCTTGGTAACATCTTTCAATAGCAATTTGTAACACTAATACAGTGTAATTGCTGCTAATGAATGAGTAGGTAGCAGACCAGTTATTATTATGATTTTTCTCCAAGCAACATCAGGCAGTGAAACCTGTCTCAGGCTGTATGAATTTACTGTTCTTATGAAAAGCAGCGAGCTTCCTCTCTCTTAGTCCTCTGAGGTAATTCAATGAAGAGACAGTTTAAGGTGCCAGTAAATTTTTGTTGTGCAGATTATTATTTGTCATTTTATGTTCACCTTGGGAAGAGGCTTCAACACTCCAGCATACGCTACCCTGTGTAATTCCTTTAATGATGAACTTGCTTAGGATCAGGGCTCTGGCAATAAATTGTAAGTGGCTTCATACTTCTGATAGTCATTTGGATTTATTTCTTTTTTAATCACGAATCACAGCAGGAACTGTTTCGCGAGTTTTACAATTGTTGTGGCTTTTTATTGTTCCGTGGCCTATTCTCACTATTGCGTACTGTGTAGATTAGACTAGTGATAACAACAAATACTGAACGGCTACCTCTCCTCAGGTAGTGCTGTGTTCTTTGATGGACGTCAAATTGTTATCCCTCTCCCCTGGCTGGAGAAAGTGAACCCTAACGACGCAGAGCAGGCGGCATCGTAAAGTGCTGGAGGCATGGCACGAGGCGCTGGAGGGATGGGTAGGGAGGGAGAGTCCTTGCTCTGCAGGGCTACCCTAAGGCAGATGAAGGCACGTAGGCAAATCCACAGCCGAGCAGTGAGGTGCGGTGCTTCCTACACCACTGAGCACACTCACACACCTCCGGTTCTCCATCCTGGATGACGGAGACCTGTCCACGATCAGCAGACGGCAGCTCTTGGAGCAGCCTGCGATGGAAGTCGCGTCTCTGGGGCCGTTACAGACGCCTGCTCCCTGCTCCCACACTGCACAGCTCCGGCACAAACTGGGGCGACCTCCTCCTAATGGAAAAGCCCGAGTTGCAGAAACAGAGAGAGGTAAAAAGCCTGTTCCTCCAGGTTGGAGCTGAACTTTGCAGCACAGACCGCGACAGCCACCTCTTGCTGCCTCAGAAGGTGGCACAACAAGGGCAGAAGCCAAAAATACGGTGGGTGCAGGTGTTAGAAAGGGGCAGTTTCCCCACAGCCATCAGTCAGCTGGAAACAGGGACTTTGGCACCACAGCACAAGCTGGCACGGGTTGGGTTGGTGACAGGGAGCTGGTTGGTGGCATGGTGTGGCCATGCCCTGTCCCGGAGCTCCTGGTGAATTAACGCGTCCAGGCACCTCTGCAGACAGCGAGGAACGGGCATGGCATTGCAGTGGTGGCACTCGGGTCGTGTGCCGGGGCCCTCCGGAGTCTCAGGGACTCTGTTTCTAGACCTTTCATAAAGGCATAAAATTAATAAACCACCTGCATGGGGGAAACCGCTTTCTGACCTTTCGTGCAGTCAAAATTCATTGTAATCACCTGACACTTCTGGTTTTATCAGTGTATCCACAAATTAGCCACGGTGTCTCACCAACTAATAGGAAGAAAGTAATTACTGGCGCTACCGCTAGAGCTGATAGCAAGGGCTACTTTGGGAAATAAAGGATTAATTTCAAATATATACGTAGGAGATCTTGATAGCAGCAGGTGCAAGGGGAAAAAGAAAATTTAAGGTAGACGTAAATGTGGGAAGAGGGATACAACGGTAGAAATGGAAGTATATTTGGAACTGAAGTGCAATCTCTTTAGCATGTAGGACAGCGATGGAAACTTCTCAAACCCAGAGGTCGTTTTCTTTTAGTAATAACTGAACAAAGTGAGAAAACTCGCAGAGAGAAGGTAGTGACAGAAAGATGGAGGTTTTTTCCATGTCTCAGGGGCCTGTTCCCAAAGTTAGAACTAGTGGGGGGGGAGGGTGAGATGAGACCGGCATTAAACCAACAAAACTCTGACTGCTTAAAATGGACCATCTGAGACCACTTGCTGCAGACCCCAAGCGCTGCGCAGGGATGGGGTGCCAGGGCCGGCAGGAATTTGGTGGAAACAGGATCCAGCCTGTGTGTTCCTGGTCACCAGGGTGTAGCAAGGGGCCTGGGATGCTTCTCCTCTCACCACACCGGCCACTCCAAGCGACGAGGCTCAGAGAGCCGGGGGCTTTTGCAGATGGGCAGCGGGGGCTCTGAGGGCAGCTCTGGGTTACACCCTCACACTCTGTAGCATCACACCGGGCCACATTTTTTAGCAAAAACTTCAGTTTCTCCATATCCCCAGCCTGTGCTGGAAATCCTCAGGACACTGGATGCTCAGAAAATCGGGAGATAGCTGGCTGGGTGTGTAAGAGGGAGTGAGAGAGATGTGAGAGACAAAGGATCATTGCTTTAAAATGCATACAGCTTCCTGGCCCGGGTGATGCTGTCTGCCTTAGGGCATGAATAAAAGACAAAAAGCCGCGCTTGTTCTTTCTGTGCGAGTTTTCCTGAGCAGAGGACATTTGGGACAACAGCTACAGGCGAGAGGGGCTGGGGATGTCCCCTTAGCAGAGCAGCTGGTGGGATCAAAGGGCCCCACGCTGCGTGCATGTGGACAGGCGGTCAGATACAGACCTGCCCTGCAGGAAACCTGGCTGCCGGTGACCACCCACAGCCTCGGCCACCCACGGAATGAAGAAACAGCTCTGGGTGAGAGAGACGCAGAGCAGGAGCCAGGTTGGTTTCCTGACAGTGTTGGACCAGGAGACGGATCTAGAGGCGTGGAGTGACCTTGAGCAGCCATTGCCCAGTCCCTTGTGAATCGAACTGGCAGCGTGAGGACCTGCTCCCCTCTCCGTGCCCATGTTACACCTTGGCATGTTCAGCGCAGGCTCAAATAACACAGAGCCCTGGCACATGGGGGCATCCCTTGTCACCATGTGCGCGTCCAGAGGAGCCCAACGCTTGTGTCAGGCTCTGCTCATAGGGCATGTCCCTGTCCCACCCTCCTGGATGTAGGGAACCCGTGGTGGTGGTTTGGTTTGGGGGGAGCCCTACAGCATGGCAGGGTACACGGGACCCTGAGGCAAAACCCCACAGTCCTTTTAGGAGCAGCAGAGTTGGGCCTAAAGACCTTGCTGCCCTGGGAGCATCCTCCGAAGGGCGCCCCATGGGAGCAGCAGGGCAAGGTGAGGTGGGGGGAGGCGGGGGGGGCGGCAGTATCAGCAATGCAAAAGCTGCTTTCCAAGAGGGCGAGGGGGCTGCAAGCCAGGCAGGCATTCCACCTCCGTCACACGGCGCCGGGATGCTCAATCCTTGCAGTATGTCACCGTGGTCACTAGATGTCCCCGTCCGAATACAAAATACAACCCGCCGAACGCACTCATCCCCCCCCCCCCGCACACCGCCCCCGACCAGTCCTACCCCCCCCACCACCACTACCCGGTTGTTCTCCGTGACACTGACAGTAATTAAAGATAACACCACTTAGCCTTCTGTCATTTGCACTGAATCGGTAACGTTTGATCGGCTTAACCTTTGCGTCAAAAAAATAAATAAAAAAAAAAAAGTGAAATAAATAAATAAGCACCTTTGCAGGGCGGGCAGCAACAAACGCGGGATCAGCGGCGGCCGCGGGCGATGCGGGGCTGCAGGAAGGTCGCCCCGAGGCTGTGGCAACTCCTTGGCCCCGGTGAGACGCACCCTGTTTGCCTCCTGCACCCTCTGCGCGCCACCGGCACGGTGGGACCCTTCCCCGCTGCTGGCTTCGCATCCCTGTTACCGGAGGAAACAGGAAGGAAAAGGTGCCGGTTCCTTCCTCAAAGGGCGCCGCACTGAGCCAAAACCGGCCATAGCTGCTGCTCCCATCTCACTTTTCACGCCGGGAGAATTAATTAACCCCGGGGCTGATCAGCGTTGACTGATTACCTGCCAGGTAGCTCCAGGGTGAGGGGAAGGAAGGCACCGAGGTGACGTGAATTCCCCAAGTCCGGGGAGTTACGTTGGAGGTAGGAAACAAGGACGGCCAAACCAAGCAGCATGAACTGGCCGCAGGTAAAGGACGTGAAATTTGTCATCCTCGGGGCTCAGCAGCGGGGGTCAGGGTAGGGGCACTTCAAGTATTCAGACCTCAACTGGACACAGCCTTCAGCAACCTGCTCTGTGTTGGCCTTGCTCTGAGCAAAGCGCAGAACTGGAGACCTCCAGAGGTCCCCTTCCACCCCCACAAATGTGTCCTAACGCCCCCAGACCCCTTCCTGGCCTCTGTCCGTAGGAGCCTGCAGCCTGGGCGCCACTGTCTGCATCCTGATGTTTCCCAGCTGGCTGTCGTCACCCTGCAACGCTGCACACAAGTCTTTGCAAGATTGATGGCGTGACAGCACCCTCTGCAACTGTCGCGTGCTGACTTAAAGCCTGGGTCATCAACAAGGAATGGCCAGCAGACTTTTGGTCCCAAACCAGATTTTCTCCTCTCAGGCTTCAGGGGGGCACAGATCTCCCCTCAACTCCCTGTCAGCATCCCTTCGTGCAGCCCACGAGCAAGACCTCCTGAGAAGCAGTTGGGTGCCTGGCTGGACAGACCCTTTTCCCCACAGGGGCCACCTCCATCCTTGATCTCACGCTCTGGAGACAGACAGAACATTGCTCCCTGTGGTGGGCTCGTTCCCGGACAGAGATGGGATGGTAACGCCAGCCAGGCTGTTCCTGCGGCAGAAGCCGGCTGTGGACAGTCCCTGGGGCAGCTCTAAGCCATCCCCTGCTGTCCACGCTCCTCTTTCCAGCTCCTCTGTCTTGTTTTACCTGGCTGCTTATCTCAGACTTAATATTTCCAGGTCACTTAAGCTGCTTTATTTCCTTAAGGAGAGGCAAGTGGAGACTGTAGCCAGAGTTGATAAATCCTTACACTTTGACCTCAACATTTATCTGCTTAGGCTGATGCTCTCCGTTTCTCCCGGCTGTGCCGAGGAGCACGAGCAGCTCCCTTTCCCTCGAAGACAGGCTCTCATTTAAAGGCAGAGGGTGACTCCATGGCAGACCTCCCCACCTGCTCCTGCAGGGTGCCCTACTCGAGGATGTGGATCTTCAGGCTCAGGGTTTATTCAGCCTGGGATCAGCTGTTCCCTCTCCAGTGGGCTGATTTTGTCACGCTAGCACACCACATCCCAGGGGGACGCTTCTCTTCCTTCTCTCTCAAAAGAGAGATCACAGAACCGATTGGGCTGTGTGACAAGGCTGATCCCATAATATGTCCAGGAACTGCAAGACATCATTTCTCACATCACAGGAAAATGCCCACAGCCATCAGAAGGGGGGGAAAAAAAAAAAAAAAAGAAAGAAAGAAAGAAAAAAGAGATGCTCTAATAGCAGGCCATTATCTCATGACAATGGCTCTGTTAACACATGCTAACCCTTCCGATGTGCTTAGAAATCTGAGAAAGGAAATGAAAGGTGCTGTCGCTAAGGAGAGCTTGTATTTAGTGTTGCTGTCCAAGTGGAGAAATGAGAAGTGGAATCTGAGACAGTGGTCCTGCAGGCTTAAGGAAATAGATTGAAAAATGCATTTGCAGCGTGGAAACAGCATAAAACATGTTGCAGTTTGGCTCATTTGGGATTCCAGTCATACGGGCAGCGACACTGTGGAGGATTTAGCTTGCCAATCAACATCTTATTTATTTCCTCTGAACAGGATATCTTTATTCTGTGGCCGTCTCTCCCCCCAACATCTATGGAGATGGCAAAATCAAGCCACTTGGCTCATTTTTTTGTTGTTGTTTCGTCCAGAGCAGTATGAGAAATAGGAAAATATCGATACTAAGGAGAGAACTCCTTGGCACGGTGGGATGGATGCAGACTCATTCACCTCCAGGTCACTTGGCTGCGTATCCCTCAGATACAGGGATTACGTGGCGGTAAGGCTGGAGCTCAGCTTGCCAGGGATCAGCAGCTTGGTCTTGGGTGGGAATATCCACCTAACGGCCTGAGGCTGGCGTGGCTGAGGAGCGGAGCGAAGCGATTTGAGAGGAGGACAAAGGCAGACGGGAAAAGAAAAGCCAGCTTTCTGGTCTTGCATACTGTCGCCTCTTGGAGCATGATCCCAGAGGAGCAAGCTTCACGTCTGGTGGCCTGGGTGAAATGAGTTAATGGCTCAGAGCTCGAAGGGAGAGCAGCTCTCAGCTGACAGCACCGCAGGCAAAATCCTTGGCAGATGTTGTGGGCTATGGCCCCAGATCCTGTTTAAAGTCCAACCTCTCCCCAGCAAGGAGCGTGGTACCCATGGGGCCAGCACCCCCAGGGTTTCCAGTCTCTCTGAGCTGGAGCAAGACTGTCCCTTCACTCCCCTCCAGGACCTCTCAGACAGTTCCAGCTTTATGGGGCATCCCCATGGACTTCCCAGATTCCTGGAGCTCCCAAAAGTCAGAGACAGTTCTCATATTTCGTAAGCCGGACATGAGCTGGCAATGCTCATTCAAAACCCAGAAATGCCCCCCGCAGCCTGGGCTGCATCCCCAGCGGCGTGGGCAGGGGGGCGAGGGGGGGATTCTGCCCCTCTGCTCCGCTCTGTGAGACCCCCCTGCAGTGCTGCCTCCAGCGCTGGGGCACCAACAGCAGGAGGAGACGGAGCTGTTGGAGCGGGGCCAGAGGAGGCCACAAAGATGATCCGAGGGCTGGAGCCCCTCTGCTGTGAGGACAGGCTGAGAGAGCCGGGGGGGTTCAGCCGGGAGAAGAGAAGGCGCCGGGGAGACCTTAGAGCCCCTTCCAGTCCCTAAAGGGGCTCCAGGAAAGCTGGGGAGGGACTCTGGAGCAGGGAGGGGAGCCATGGGACGAGGGGGAATTGTTTTAAACTAAAAAAAAGGAAGATTCAGCCTAGATAGAAGGAAGAGATTTTTTTTTTAAGCTGAGCGTGGTGAAACCCTGGCCCAGGTTGCCCAGAGAGGTGGGAGATGCCCCATCCCTGGAAACATTCCAGGCCAGGTTGGACGGGGCTCTGAGCAACCTGGTCTAGGTGAAGATGTCCCTGCTCATGGCAGGGGGTTGGACTAGGTGGCCTTTAGAAGTCCCCTCAACCCAAACCCTTCTGAGATTGTAAGCGTGAGGACTGCCCCAGAAGTGTGGGCAAACAGAGGCTGGGTGTTGTTTCAGAGGGAAAGCAAACAAAACAAAGTATTCCAAACAGAAACAGCTCTCTGAGGTTAGTTCTTTCGTGTGGTTTTTTTTTTTTAAATCTTTTCCAGAACTCCCATAGTGGGTGAAGCCATTCAAATTCTCATTTTCATTCTGCCCAAGAAAGAAACCTTTTCCTGCAGTTGTTGCCTCAAAAAAGAATCTGATTTTTCCACTAACCTTCCCTGACTGAAATAAAGAAAGAGGGTCATTTAAATGAAAGCCAGAGCTCAGAAGGTTTAATACATTAAATTAGATGCAGTGAAATAAAAACACACTGGCCCTATTTCTTCAATGAAGTATTTAGATAAAAGATCTCCCTATTAAAAATGATTTTTTTACCATTGTTTTTCCCCAGAAAATATTTGAACTCTACAAAAAAAGAAAAAAGTTTTCCAAAATGGACCATCAGAAAATAACTCTGGATTCAAATTAATGTAACAGTATGTTTTGTTTGGGGTTTTAGAATGGGAAAAATAAATGTTTTTACAGACAGAAATACAGTAAATGCAAGACTGTGGGGAGGAAGACCACATACTGAAACATTAGCACAGAAAAAAGCTTTTTTGCTTAAAAAGCCCAACAAAAAAAAATCCAAACAAAAAAATACCAAACAACAAGATTCATAGATTAGGTAGAAAGCAAAGAAACAGTATAATTTCAATGTGTTGAAACAAAGCCAACTGTTTCCATTTTGGTTCCCAGCCCCACCGCCCCGTTCTCCCACTTAAAAAAAAATTAAATACGGTTTGAAAAAGTTCAAACCAGAAGTTTTTCCACCTCCTTTTCTGTGGGAAAGGTGGTGGTTTCCCGGGGAGCTCTGTGCCGGCCCAAGCACCCCGGCGGCCAGCGGTGCTCCGCCTGTCACACCTCCCAGCAATCAGCCGGCTCAGGACTTGGCTGGGGTGAATGTTTCCTACAGGCTCTGCAGAACAGCTGTTTACAAAGATTAACACCACGAACCTCTACTAAATTAAGGCCTCATGCTGCAGGACCTCTGAAACGATGATTATCTTCCATTCTCCACGTTCCTTCACAGTTTCAGTCCACCACACCGCGGCTTCAGACAGCACCATCTCCACTGGCACCAGCTCTCCTTTTGCACCGCTCTGCAGTTGATCCCAAAATATTTCACATGCCGCGCAGTTGCGGCTTCCCTTTCTCACATGTCCTGGTTTGAGGTAAAACAGAACCAATTTTCTGATTTGTAATTTTAC
Source organism: Sterna hirundo (assembly GCA_009819605.1). Taxonomy (NCBI): domain Eukaryota; kingdom Metazoa; phylum Chordata; class Aves; order Charadriiformes; family Laridae; genus Sterna; species Sterna hirundo. The sequence goes on along the minus strand of CM020452.1, from coordinate 6,181,992 downwards.
TTTCTAGCTGGGCCTCTTCTAACTGACTAAATTCCAAAATTAACAGCATATTTTTCCAGACACTGTTCACTCTCCGAGTGATAAGACCTGATTACACCAAGGAACGGTGCGCACAGAGGCTCTTGCTCAGACTTATTGCCATAATCACCAAGGTCGGCTCACTTCGCTGTTTGCCCCGTTGGAGGGTGGGAAGCGGAGAAGCACAGAGGGGTCCCACCCGTACGGAGGAGCAGACGGGACAGGGGACCCCAAACTGACCAACAGGATGTTCCATCCCATCTGCATCCATCCCGCTCAGTGTAAAAGCTGAGGGATAAAAGGGGCAAAGGGGGCTCTGGCTCGTTTTTATTCAATGGACAATGTCTGAGGAGGACCCTGTCCGTTCGTCTGCCTTTGATCCCAATCCGAGCATTCCTGACTCTAGTTCCGGAATTCAGCTCCTGTCCTGTCGCTGACTCCAGTCTGGGACTTTCCCTGTGTCTGCTGGTGACGCAATCGTCATCCTGGGAGCTGGATACGGTTTTGTATATATTGTATACTTTTTTTTTCTTTAATTTTTATTATTCAATTATTATTTACTGTTTTCTTATTTATTATTATTTTCATTAAAGTAGTTTAGTTCTTTTTCTAAACTCGTAAATCTCCTTATCTCTTCCTCTCCTCTCTGAGGAGCAGGGGGGAGGGCCATCTGTCCTTCTGCTTGGCCAATCCGGCCAAACCCACGGCACACATCTGGAAGGCGGAGGGGCACAAACGGTCCCAAGGCTCAGCAGCGCCACTGCTGGGTAGAGCCGACAGTAGAACCCCAGGTCCCAGCCGCGAGTACAAGGTCGTCTCTACCAGGCTGAGCACCAAACCGGTGGGTCAGCCGCTCAGGACCCAACCGGGTTCGGGTGCTGATGGACTGGGTGCTGCTCTCTGGGAGGACAGAGAGAGACGCTGTGTCCAAGGAACCGACAGCCCGACTGATAGAACACACCCGAGGTAAAAGGGCCACGCAGCAGGAAGATGACAGACCTGCCATCGACTTGGCCTTGCTAAAAAGGAATGGTTCACAAGGCTACCGAAACCTTCAGGAGAGCACTGAAGCCTACCCAGGAGAAGTTTCTGAAGGAAAAAACCAATTCTCTACACTTCTGTTAAGATAGTTAAAGCCAGCACAGGCCATGTCACAGTTAAAACCTAAGGACCTCATTGATCTACAGGTGTTGCCTAGCAAAGCCAGTGTCTAGGCTTCCTTGGAACCAGTGTCACCCAGAAGCCTCATTCATCTTCTCTGCGCGGGAGTTGGTCCCACCCAGAACGGATACTTTTTCTTTCTTTTATTTCACTCATTTGTTTCATACTTCTGGAAAAAAAAAAAAAAAAAAAACGCAAAAAAAAAAAACCAAAAAACCAAGATAAAATATCAGTCCCGTTTTAGCGTGGGGCAGAAAGGAAGGAATCTTATTGATAATAAGTGCTGATGAAGAGGAAGCACATCTGCAGAGGATACTTTCCAATAGATTATTGTCTGCTGGGTGTCGCCAGCCCATTTCCTCCCATCTGAATTCTGCTGGTGGAAGCACTCCCGAGAGACACAGCTTCACATCTGTACGCAACACCAGAGCTCGGAAGAAATGTGAATCCTGGCTTTCAAATGCCAGTAATGAGAGGAGAGCGGGGGAGTAAGAATTGCTTCTTTTATTAATCAAATTCCCCCCTCCCATCTGCACCTCCTGCCACCATCCATTCCGGAGAGCGTCGCCTGAGCGCCCGGCCGTGCCTGCCTGGCTGCTTGTGAAGTCTATTGGCAGAGTAGCCGCGGGTACCACGTACTCAATTTGACAGCGCTACCACTGCCAGGGCTCCGGCAGCTAATGGAGGACTTTGTTTAGCTGCCTGGAGGGGTGATCCATCACGCGGAGTTCAGGCCTGACTGCCAATGGAGGATGTTTGGCTCGTGAGAGTGATAGCGATCAGGGTATCTAGGGTAAGGAGAAGGAACGAACGAGAAGCGTTCACACTCGTCTGGTTAATCGGCAGCGATTCCTAACCCAGCACCTCTGGGCACCAAAGTGCTGGGGAGCCCCAGGGGAGGACGCAGCCAAGCGCGGGAGCAGACTGGCAAAGAGGAAGCTGTCAGGAAATACAAGGGAAGAGCAAATCATCCAGGCATGGGCAAGGTCAGAAACCAAAGATCTCCTAATGTTCCCTGGCAGAGGAGGAAAACCAGCTTCAGTTTACTGCAAGTGAAATGGATAAAATGAGGCTGTCTTTGCAGGGGAAAATTCTAGGAGCTGGGTCTCAGCTGGGTTTCCAGAGATGCTCCTCTTGGTGACTGGTAGCTGATATCAGGGATCAGTCATTCCCAGGAATTCGAACAACCAACGCAGCCAACTACACCTCATGGGGTATAGTTACCCAGCTGTGACCAGAAAGAACCAGTTTCAAATTTTCAAATTCTTGTCATAGCCAATGTAACTGGGAGGGTACCGGGCTGGGAGTCCAGCATCAGCAGCCTTGGCCCAGGCTTTCACGCCCTGCTGGCCCAGAGAGCCCGGGGCACAAGCCAAGGGCGGGAGAAGGTGTCCAGGCTCCTGGGCTGTTTTAGCACGGTGCCTCTGCTGACAAGCACAACCCAAAATCTTGTCAGTGCCGAAGTGCAGGTGAGTTGGCTTCGGTTTGCAGCTCAGGCTCTCAGCACAGCCGTTTCGCTGCCATGGGCCGCTCTTACAGTAATCACCGAGTCTGCTGACGGTGCTGGCTCCCCAGGGACTGGGATAAGTGACGTCTGGGACACGGGGCAGTGTCCATCTGTAACACCCCAGGTGACCTCAGACCGTCAGCTCATTTCACTGGTGTCAGTGCCGGCCAGCACCAGCTGCTGCTTGCTCCCAGCCTGGCATGCCTCACGTTTCCTACCCTTTTTTATTTTTTTTTTCTCCTTTTTTATCTTTCTGAGATTTCTTTGACGAGCCAGTGGGCTCAGCTGCAAAGCATCAGTTTCTCCCTGGCCTACCAGGGATATAATTTATACCCTCAGAAACGAAGCAGCTGTGAGGTGATCCGAGTATCTGAATGGGAATAGCTCCACTGCAGAGCGGCAGCAGAATACCCATGGCTGACAGCAGGAGCATCCATATTCCAGGGGTGGGAGAACCAGCAACAGCACGCCGCTCTGTTTGCTCTCCCTCCAGTGGTCCTCCCTGGGGGCCCAACAACTCCTGGGAAGTGAGTTTAGAATCATAGAATCGTTAGGGTTGGAAGGGACCTTAAAGATCATCTAGTTCCAACCCCCCTGCCCTGGGCAGGGACACCTCCCACTAGATCAGGTTGCTCAGAGCCTCATCCAGCCTGGCCTTAAAAACTTCCAGGAATGGGGCTTCCACCACCTCTCTGGGCAACCTGTGCCAGTGTCTCACCACCCTCATGGTGAAGAACTTCTTCCTAACGTCCAGTCTGAATCGACCCATCTCTAGTTTTAATCCATTCCCTCTAGTCCTGCCATTACCCGACATCCTAAAAAGTCCCTCCCCAGCTTTCCTGTAGGCCCCCGTAAGATACTGGTAGGCCACTGTGAGGTCTCCTCGGAGCCTTCTTTTCTCCAGACTGAACAACCCCAACTCTGTCTGTCCTCATAGGAGAGGTGCTCCAGCCCTCGGATCACCCTCATGGCCCTTCTCTGGACACGTTCCAGCATGTCCATATCTCTCTTGTAGCAGGGGCTCCAGAACTGGATGCAGGACTCCAGGTGGGGTCTCAGGAGAGTGGAGTAGAGGGGGAGAATCACCTCCCTCGCCCTGCTGGCCACGCTTCTCCTGATGCAGCCCAGGATACGGTTGGCTTTCTGGGCTGCAAGTGCGCACTGATGGCTCATGTGGGGCCTCTCGTCCACCAGCACCCCCAAGTCCTTTTCTTCAGGGCTGCTCTCAAGCCAGTCACTGCCCAGCCTGTATCGGTGCTTGGGATTGCCCGGTCCCAGATGGAGGACCTTGCACTTGGTCTTGTTGAAGTTCATGAAGTTGGCATGGGCCCACCTCTCCAGCCTGTCAAGGTCTAGGGTTCATCTACATCATGGCATTTTGCAGCCACTTGGTAGAGGCCTATGGAAACCCCTGTTGCTGGCTAGGTGTGCCGGAAAATTAATCTGGGCGTGACTGACTGAGCTTCTCTTTGGGGCACTGTGTCAGGCCTGAGAAGTTGTACCTGAGCACTGGTCCGTGCTGAAAAACTCCCAAGAGTGCAGGTTCTGCTTGCCCTGGGAGGGTGGAGACGCTGGGAAGACCCGGATCTGCTTTAGGTACGACTCAAATTGCTGGCAAGAGGTGACCCCTGTTGTGAAGAGTTCAAATGGCTAAGAGGAAAACAAAGTCAAGAAAAAGGGGGTTTAACCTTCTTCACTGGTGAAAAAACAGGTAAAGGGTAAATGACTCACCCTAAATCACCACGGGCCTCTTCAGCACAGGATTCTCTCCAACGTACCGCAAGACCCCCTTCAGACTGAGGCACTTTCCGATACACACGCTCTATTATTCTGGACAAAGCCGTTTCCAGCTTGACTTGAGGGTAAAAGGATTTGTGTAACTTCCTGTGGCCCTGTTGCCAGCACGAACGTGTGATTGCCATTAGCATCAGCAGAAGTGATGAACCTGCACCTGTGAGGAGAACAAAAAAATAAAAATGCCTACCCCAAGATCAAAGTGACCTCATGTAAAGGGTAATACATTTGAAGCTTTTAATCAATCCCATTAAGGAGAAGTGGTATCTACACTCCCGTAATCAAACGCTTACCTGCAAGACTGCCAGGCTGGCTTAGACGAGCTTGTTCCTCCTCGCAGCCTTTTTCAGATATAGAGATTGCCTTGTGCCGAGGTGATATTGAATTGATTCAAAATGAATTTTAGGATGTTTCAGGCATTAAAGTTCTTCGGGAAGGTCACTGGTTATATGGTACAAGCGGCTCCTTTTCAATCTACCCTTTAGTTTCAATTTACAGTTCTGCAGGGAAACAGAGAGCTCTGATTCCCGGTTCTAGAAGAAAATAAAACAAACTCATGTGGTGAGCGTGGGCAGAAGCCTTTGAATTTGACTGTAGCAACTCCTCTGTTTGTGTCCATAGTTGGACCTTGGATCTCGTGTCTAAAAGCACATTCTTTGCTGGTATGAGATTAAAGAACAGGGTGAATCCAAAGAAATGTTGCCACACCTGGGTCTCCTTGGCGCAGAGCCTGCAGCCTGCTCACTTCCCGAACGTGACAGGCCACCAAGGGACCTTGTGCGGTCCAGGGGGGAAGGCGGGGGGTGGGTATCGAGGGAAAGTTAGAGGCTGCAGGTACGGGAGCGGACTCTTGCACGCAGCGTTGTGAAAAAGGTCGTACATCTGACTCTTTTCACGGGCTATTGAGGAGAGAAATGTGACAGGGAATGACACACGGTGCGAGCTGGCAGAAAGCGGGGGCAGAAAGGTCTGCAGACAAGGGCTGTTGGAAGTCTCCTGGAGGACAATGTGGTCGGGCACCTGAATGATGGAAGAGCGTTAATGAGATGGATGTGCAAGAGGGGAAAATGGTAGCGGTGCTTTGACCATGATGGTCTAAGGATTCCAGGAAGAGAAGGTTTGCAAGGAAAGGTAATAGCTTCTATTAGAACAATTGGTGTCACTGAGGGGAAAAAATGACTAGCTTTTGAGCACCCAGCCATTGCAGAGCTATGAAAAGGAAATTGGGATGAAGTATTACGAAAAGTACATGGGGAGAGAACCTGACACATGCATTCGTAGAGCTGGTGGGCTGGTTGGTAGGTCTTCTGTTCTCTGCTGCTCTTTTGGGGCATTTCCATTCATGCAGGCAGGGTGTAAAGCGCTTCTGAATCAGAGTGGAATGACTCACATTTTGCTTGTTCTCATATTTACAAATGATAACAGTAAGCTCAGGACAAATCAGCTGGATCCTCACACAATGTACGTTTTTCCTTCAGTGGCCAGGACTACGGCAACGCGTTGTTATGCGCTGCAGTGAGAGGTACAGCGGTGCAGTGAGCCATCCAGGAGATGTACAGCCAGCATGAATCAAACCAAATATCCTCAGGGTGAAAGCCCGTGTTCTCTATCTGTGGGGAAATAGAAAATTCACTTATTCAAAAACAGCAAGTTGGAGGCAATTTTCATTGCCGAGGCAGCTACTAGAGGGAGATATTGCCACGCTCTCCAAAAAAGCCACCTAATTCGTAGCAATATGTCCACAAAAATCTCTCAAATAATGGCCAACACAAATGCATTAGTATCAACCCCAGGTGAAAAGGGCCATTGGCCTGGCTGAATCACCAGCAGACCCTGATATCCTCACATCTGCCTCCATCTGCAGGTGGTCCCCCACTGCCTCCACTGCTCTGGAAGCCACGGATTATCCTGGGAAGCCTGAATAGCTTGTCATTTTTCCAACACTGAAAACCCAGCCTTTCTCTTCTGCTGCGTCTTTGCCCCGTTTGGAGGAAGGTCCCTTCCCATATGATGCATTCCTTTCAGCAGAGGGGACTCTGCAGTTGTTTGTTGGTTTCCTCTGGGATCTCCTTGGTCTTCTGCTTTCCAACTTTTCCAGCTTGTTTGCAAACTGAATTGCTCCTTTTATTTCTGAAAAGGGCTAATGACCTCCCTTAGCAGGGCGTCTTGGAAGTGTCACTTGTCTGCAGGTTATCTGGCATTTCAATGCCAGACACAGCGTAAAACAGCACCAGTACTCTCTTATTCACTAGCAGTCAAGTCAGCCTGATTTGTTTCGAGGGCTTTTTTCCCTTTTTTTTTTCCCCCTTTTCATTTAAATTATATGAAAAGCTAACACGAGAAATTTTAACTAATTTATCCTTTGATGAAAAACACATCAGCTGAGAGAAAATGTTACAGTGAGTTTTCATAAAACAAGGCCACAGCTGAGTGGATTTCCTTCTTTCTGACCACCTATGGCTGGGTTTAGGTGGCAGCAGGATCTGTTTGTCCCCTCTTCATTAGGACAGAAAGCAGGTGCAAATTTGATGGAAATACTTGAGACTTGAAAGCCGAAACAGACAATTCTGTCCACTTCACTTGTCTTTAGAGAAAGCAGGAGCCATGAATCAGAGGGAAATTGCTTTAATCTCGCTCTGTATTAATAATACTCAATTTCATTTATTGTGAGCGGGAGGAATACAGACCTCCCCTGCCTCCTGCTATGTTCATAATTTATCCCCAGCCAATTAACTTCTGCTGCTGCAGAATTAATAAACTATTATATTACTGATGCCAAAAAGTGGGCATGGCATTCTCTGTCTTTCTGACAGTGTTGTGAAGAGTTACGTCCATCACTGCGATGGCAATGAGAGTTTTTCTGAATTTCCTTTTGTACCACGCTGTGGGAGGTGATACCCCGTGGGAATCAGTTCTTGGTTCTTAGCCCATCACTAGCTCCGTGGCCACCCTCATCCGGCTTTTCTCAAAATGCTGAAACCTACGTCCCTCAAATGTAAACTATCTATGTCCCTCAAAGCTTACAGAGTCAGCGGTATTGCTGAGGTCAATTATGAGGTCAAATGGTGGATTTTCCATGTTTCCATCAGTGTTAAGTGTTCCATCCCTAAGATGCACAGTCACTTTAAATATTAAAAAAAATTGAAGGTAGCACTTCGGTCCAGGACAGGATTCATCTCACTCAGAAGTCAGGGAAGTGTGCTGCTACAGCTGCAGCAGAGCCTACAGGCGCCTTTCAAAGTCACTGAAGAGAGCCAGGCACCGTGAGGAGCAATCCTTCGAACCGGCGCAGACATCTATTGCAAGACGAGATAAAACGCACCCCAGGCAGCACTGACTCTACCAGACAGATCTGCATCGGAGAGGCCTGCACTGCCAATACCCACTTGTAACTGGAGAAAGCCCCCTTGCTGTGCAATCTAAATACTTCCAGAAGGTCACCCACGCCACCTTCTCTTGAGTTGGGTGAGGTGTGGAAGGGGAGATTGCGTGACTAGCTTATCCTGCTGCCAACCTTTTAGACAGCCAGGATTTGGGAAGGTGAGTGTCAGGACCTAGGTTTGTCAAGCTGTGGAAGGGTACAGTGACGTGGGGAGGCAGCCTCTGACGGAGGCGATGAGGTGCTCGCTGATCCTGAGATACCTTTTGTAAAAGACCATGGCCATCTGGTCCCAAGTGGCATCTTCAGTTCCCTTCCTACCCGATGACCTGCAGAATGAACGCACCCATTACCAAGGGACTACTGATGAGACCTGGCTCTCTCTTCTAAGTACTGCAACTGTTTATGCCCCTTGTGCAACACAAAAGGATTTTTAGTGCAGTAAATGTAAGTTATTTCCGCCAAAAAAAGCACCACTCCGCAGTGTCATGACTACAAGCAGCTTTTATATTGCCTCAGATCGTACGTCCCCTGCCCTCACAAGAAGCTCTAAAGCAGTGGATAGTGTTGGACAAAGCCATGGTTCTGCCAAGCAGGTTCTTGTTTGGAAATGCGGGTTTGTTCAAACCTAAGCTATTTGAGGGAATGCATCCTTTCTGTAACCAGAAATGTCTTAGACCTACAATACCTCTTTCATTTTGGCAAGAGATAGTAACCAGGGCCTGACTGCCCCATAATCAAAGACCAGGCTGTTTTCTTTTTGGCTAATTATGACGGAAGTCAACAGTCCAAGGGGTCCCTAGGACCTCTTCAATGTCTGCACTGGAACCTGCGTCTTCTGTGGTCCAGGCAAATGCACTTGCTGCCAGGCTGTCACCTGCTCTGGATGTGTGACCGTGCTGATGCATTTCTGTTGGGGCTTTTCCATGGCTATAACGGAGCCTTGCAGCAGCGGCTGCCTCCGCTGAACACCCAAACGGTTCCTGTCTCTTCCCAGACACAACTCTCAACTTTTCTGTTCTCTCAATGGGGAAAAAATAAAACCCATAAACCAAATAACTCACTAGCTAGCCAACCAAGCACCACACCCCGCCTCCCAAAATATTGTTGTTCCAGTGCACTGCGAAATAGAGAAACAAACGTTGAGATATTTGTTTAGTTTCTGCAGCGATAAAATCCTCCCCGCTCTGCAGTGGGCTGAAGGCTCAATTTCTGGCTCATGTAAAGTTTTATTTAAAAACTGAAAAGTCCGTGTAAACAAAGTTGAAGTGCTATTGTTTCTAAAGACAGCTCTGGGCTTTTCTCTATGGTAACCTCGCAGAAGGTAATTAGGGAGCCATAGCAACAGCTACACCTCCCAGCGCACTGTCTGCTCGCTCTCAAGTACTGTGCAAGCTCCAAAACATACAGGCAAGCAGCCTGGGGATGCCGGGCTGGTTTACGTTATGTAAAAGGCAATTGATGTTTCCCAACATCACCTGGGGCTTCGTTTTTGACAAATTTCTGTTCATTTCTACTCTAGTGTGTGAACAGGAGACATTGGCCAAAAGCTGTGATCGTGTATCCTTGCCCTTTGTGGGAAGCCAGGCGGGCAGCGTGTCTGTCCGGATCGGGAAGCCTCGTTAATTGTGAATTATCACGTGCCATGCTTGGATCCATGTCCTACAGCCACCTCTGCAGTAGGGGTGATGTCCTACAGCTGAGGAGAAATCATGGCCTCAGTGTTCAGCCCTCCCCAGATTTGAGCTGTGTACTTTGGAGCTCTCGGGATTTTGCTCCATGGCTGATCTAGGTTATACGAACTTTGGAGTTATCTAATTTGGACTCTATGTCCTGTTCCCTGGTGAGTATCTGCAGCACTGGGACCCACGCCTCCCCGCTGGGTCCCCTCACATATCTTCTATAAAACAGGCACTCTGAGAAGCTCAAAAATGCAGTTTGGCAAAAATCCTCCAGCGGGGGTGGAAAAGCAGTGAGGCTTTGTGCTAGATGTGACATCCGAGCACCCAAAACAGTGATTTTCCCCAGCTCTCCTCATTGAGTGTCTTCCTCTTTGTAAAACAGGCCAACAATATGAGTTTGCTCATGACATTCTTACAAGAGACATTCAAAAACTCTGACATTCAAAAGCTCTTTTGTTACAAGAGGGCAAAAGCCTGCCCTGACAAGGTGGCGGTTTCCACCCCCCTTAGAGAGCATCTCGATGTAAACTGCGACAGAGGGTGGAACAGTGCGAGGAAGGCGAGTTTGACCATATAAATCAGACGCTGCCCTCCTCTCAGAGGCAATGGCACAGGACACAAGGCACAGGTGCCCTAAATAAACCTTGGACCTCGAGTACTCCTGGGGCACGCGCCCGTGCCAGCACTCCTGCCTTCTTTGCTTTGAACAGGTCTGTGGAAAGCATCGTCTTGGCCTGCCGGAGTATAACTTGTGAATTAGGACAGACTGCGGGCCCGGGATGCCCCAGAAGAAGTGATGGTCTTTGGATGGACGATTCTTCTGAAACAGGACTCTCTTGCAGGAACGCAATATGCCGGTAACAAATGAAAGAGGCAGGGATGGCAAAGTCCGTTTAGTACTTGGATATAGAGAGCTCTGGGACCTGGCTTTCATCCCTTATTTTTCCCTAATCTACTGTTCCCAGGTTGGTTCGTGTGCTTCCTACCTCCGTTTCCCCAGCCTGTACACGGGGACGTCCTCTGTAACGCAAACCAAAGCCAGTGACAGGGATGCCTCTGCCAGAGCTCTCACCAGCAGCACACACACTCGGCCTTAGAAAGGCAGTGCATCCTCCAGCAGCGGCCCCTGTCTTTAATCCAGTGGCCACCTTCCATCTCTGCAATGAAAATTTTGCTCAGCGGGGTGAGGACGGACCCGCAGGTGTTTGCTGTTCACTGGTGAATACGCTGCGGTGGTTTAGAGAAAATCACTCCTTGGTGCTGCCACGCGAGGTTCAATGACCAGGCGCAGCGGGACGCAGGGGAAGCAACCCGAGCGGGGCGAGCGTGTCCTGCCCACCTTCCACCTTCCGCTTGTGCCCATCCCCGCACACCGCGGACAGCCGCAGCAGCAGCAATTTCTGCTAAAAAGAGGAACGATTTGGAGCGCGTTTAAGCCTATCCACCCACTTAAGCAAGGTATTTCGACGCAACGGGTCTCTGGTTTGGAGCTGACAGGCGTTTACGCTATGAAGACGTGAAAGCTGTAATTTCCCATAATGAATAGCAACTGCTTATTAACTGATCGCTCCTTCCCTAATTTTGTTTCATGTGCGATCTTGGCAGAAGTGCAGCCGCTCCGCTGCAGGTGGGAGATAGGAAGCAAACTTAAATATGCGGGAACAAAGAAAGAGTACATCAGAAAAATGCGGTAAGTTAAATTAAAAAAATTTTGCAGTAAGGGGTCAGGGAAGGTGGGTTCAGGAAACATTTTCCTCTCTGGACCAGCATTTTGATCTGACTCACCTGCGGCTGGGAGCACAGTGGGTTTTGGTCTCCTCCCCACAGCAGCTTGTACCTGATATTGCTGAATACGGCTGTTCAAGACCACGACTGGATGCACTGGTTTAATTTCTCCTCCTCAGGCTGTGGCTGTTAAAAAGATACGGAGTTGATTCAATTCAAGGACCTAAGTGGCACCCAGTGCATCTCTCCGCGTTTCTTCCAAGAAGAAGGCATTGCAAAGGCTTCTCCGGCTGCCTGCTTTTGCTGACTGATTCCTATTTGTGATACCTCTGAGCCTCACCTGCAGCTCTGTTTCCCTGAATGATCCCACAAACGAACAAGATTTGAGTGTTTTGTCACCTCTGTCTTGTTGGAGGGAATGGGCCTTTTTATCTCCCGAGAGCCTAACAGGTCACGGGACTGAAATTACCCCAGAATGACAGGTGGGAGTGAGACAGGTGGGTCTGAAGATAAAGGACAAGCGGCCACACCATAGTCATCACAACCACGAGTGCCTAACTAGGGCTCCGGGGCCGTCTCTGCGGGAAGGCTGGCTCTGAATGGACTGCGGAGAGAAAATAACACTCTCATGCCCTCTTGGCAGTCCCGTTAGCGTTGTCAAGAGACCGGCAGAGCAAGGCAAGGGTTTGAACTGTCATTGTCTACCTTGCAGTCATTCTGCAAGGGGAGGATCATCATCTTCCAGGCTGTCCGTCAGGGAATAAAATTCCCCCTCCAAGAAAAGAAGAGGGGAGAAATGTCTTGATGAGAATGGTTAACATATAAATGCAGTCACTCTGAGTTTTTATTTTGCTGTTTTCCCCTCCGAAGAAAGTTCAGTTTATTTTAAACTCTTGGAATGATCTAAGGCAGACTTGGTCCCTGCTGTGGTCTTTGGATGGGGTTACTGAAGGAGATGGAGGGGGGGGCTGGAGTTGGACCCAATCCTTTTTACTACCAACAGCACGTTACAGACCAATGGTTACACCAAGGAGTTAAACGCAAACAGGAGCCATCAGCTTTAGGAGGTGTGATTACGCACAGAAACTGCTGTCAGACATTACGACCTCAATTGTTACCTTCTAGAACGTTCCCAACACGTGAACCAAAGGAGCAAAGAGGTTAATAGAGCAATAACAACCCGCTCCCAGCCCCGTAACTGGGCTGACAGCCTGGGGAAGACTAAGGACTGTGCGGGGTGGAGGAGGGAGCAACAGCCCAGCACATGCTCCGTGGCAGCGCGCTGCAGGCAAAACAGTCTCAACTTGGGGAATTTTTGCTTAATTTAATTTCTTACCAATTAACACCAACTTCAAACGCCTGATTTGGGTATTGAGAGGAAAAAAAAAAAAAAAAAGAGAAGACAATTAAAAACCACTTAAGAAAACACATTACCTCCCACTCCCTGGGGCTCAGCTAAAGCCAAACACTTCCCCCCTCTCCCCCCCCACCCCATCTAAGTCTGTAGGCAGTGAGGGTTGATGCTGCTCTTTGCGTGTTTTCCTCCACTCAAATGTTGGTCAGCCACGGCCACAGTCCCTCAGGCATGTCCCTCTCCCAGCATGGGTCACCCATGGCCGCAGCCCCTCCTGGGTGTCCCTGCCCTGGTGTGGGTCACCCACGGGCTGCAGGCCTGGCATGACCCAAACCCTGTGGTTTTCACCTGGCCCAGAGCAGAGAGCGGTGACCGAGCCCCGCAAAACCTTGACGGGAGGTTTCAGCATCCCCCGGCGGATCTCTGAAACGGAGGTTACGACATTAATCCACATCCCGCTGTCACTTCATTGAAACAACGATGGACTGATGGCATTAAGCGCCCTGTCAGCTATTCGTTAAATGCCTGATTGAAGACTGTCACCGTTACCTCTTCTCGTTTAATTAAGACGGGCGCTTTTGAAGGCAGGCTGGAAGGCAGCCTGCGGGACCGGGCGGCCCGCACGGCTCTGGGCTCCTGCCGCCGGTGCTGGGCTGGGGGAACCCTTCCCCCCGCTCCCCCCGCTCCCCTCTGATTCTGACTTTGGAGACAGTGTTAATTAAAAACTGTTTCACGGATTCATCTGCTGAGGCTCCTTTCTTAATTAGCACACCCTATTAGCAGTAAAACTGTGTAACACAAACAAGGTTTTACACATCTTCCCATTTTCTTCTCTTGCATCTGCTGGAGCGATAACGGAAGATGGATGATCCGTGGGTGTCTCAGATGATTAGGAGCCAAGTTTTTGTTTTCTCTGTCCCTTTCTGCTCTGAGTGTTACAAATGTCCGGATGCAGGAGATTTCATCTGTGTGAACGACCCTGGAAAGTAAAGCATGTGCGTGCGGAGGGCTCACTGATGAAGCGGTTTGGCTGGCAGTTAGCACACACCGGCTGTGTTAGCGTGGTGCAGTCCAGCTCCCAGAGGTGCCTCAAAAGACCAAAACAGCAAGAGCAAAAAATAAATACCCTCTGTCAGAAAAATGGTTTTCTCGGTGCTGAAACACACAATCTCCAGCCATTCTGCTCGCTTCGTTTACAGGGGACAGCATTAACCCTTCTGGGAATCCAGGCACCTCATTCAGGTGTTTCCAGAGGGCCTGGAGGGACAAGCACTGGGTTATGCCGCGCGTTGCAAGGCCGTGGCTGGGGAGGGAGCAGTGGGAGATGCAGCCCAGCATCCTTCTCATCTCACTGAGTCCTGCAAGGAACCGCACAGCCCAAACCACCCGTCGCTTTGGAAACCTTCAGCCTGGCCGCGGCTCTGGTTCGTACCAGTGATATTACACCACTGAGTTACGTGCCTGTGGCTTGAAACGATGGAGGGTGGTAATTTCTGAATCCTTCAGAGGAATACAAAGCCCAAATATTATATTCAAGTACAGAATCTCCAAAAACCCTATTAACAGGCTTCTCTTCATTATTCCTTTGATTTGCATAGTGCTGTCTTAATGCAGACTAAATGTAATTATTTCTCATTGCTGTTTTGCCTGTATTAGTAAAAGCTAATGCCACAGGGCCTTGTTCAAAAACTGCCTGTATAAATATTGTTAAAAATAAATGCATAACATTAGTTCTCCATCGTTCATGTCACTGTTTATTTAATGCTCTAAAAAGCTAATTACCACTAATTTTATTCTACATCTTCTTCAGGTCTTACAGTCTCGGCACTATAAGATAAAAGAATTAATTGTTAATTAGCATACCTTTTTTGGAGAACACTTTTTTTCTTTATCAAACATTACAAGAGGAGGGAGAGAGGGGGGAGGGGAAGAAATGAAGCTTTCAATATTTCTGCCAGCTATGGTGCCAAAATGGGCTTTTTCTTAAACAACAACACAAAACTTCCATGTGGCCCTGGGGAAGAGAAGTACAAGCTATGGTGTGTGAAGCCAATAAAAAGCACCAGTATTATTATTAGTTTTCCTTGCACTGGATGTCTGAACATATTGTACCCAACTGTGTCTGCAGCCTGATGGATTTGTAAAATGGGAAATGATGTCGTTGGAATTTTAGACATCCACCGCCAAAAGCCTGGATGCCCTTCACCGTGAAACGACCTGGAGGCAGCGTGAACATTAACTCTGACCATTAGCATGGCGGTACTGCGTATGGAGGAGCGTTGGTGGGGGATGCCAAGCATTGCAATGCCCATTCCCTAATGCCCAGGGGAAGCCAGGGAGACCTCCAAGCCAATCAACCATAGAATCATAGAGTCATAGCATCACAGACTGTGTTGGGTCGGAAGGGACCTCTAAAGGCCACCTCCTCCCACCCCCTGCAGTCAGCAGGGACATCTGTAACTAGATCAGGTCGCTCAGAGCCTCATCCAGCCTGGCCTTGGATGTCTCCAGGGATGGGGCCTCCACCCCCTCTCTGGGCAACCTGGGCCAGTGTCTCACCACCCTCAGTGTCACGAACTTCTTCCCAATGGCTCATCTAAACCTGCCCTGCTCTAGTTTAAACCATTGCCCCTCGTCCTGTCGCTCCATGCCCTTGCAAACAGCCCCTCCCCAGCTTTCCTGGAGCCCCTTCAGGGACTGGAAGGGGCTGGAATGTCTCCCTGGAGCCTTCTCTTCTCCAGGCTGAGCCCCCCCAGCTCTCTCAGCCTGTCCTCACAGCAGAGGGGCTCCAGCCCTCCCAACCCAACACATTCTGTGATTCATTTCAGGATATCGCCCACCGGCCTCCATTCCTTCACTTCAGCGCAGTGGCCCATCTCACTCACTTTCGGGCAGAGATGTTTACACTGAGCTTGACCCCGACAGCAGCAGCTTTGCAGGTCACAGAAAAGCGCATTTCATCAACTTTGTGTTGCAGAAGCCAGGACCCTGTCGAACATCACCGTGCCGATAAGCTAAACATACTCCTCTCCCCAGCTTAAGCCTCGGATCAGCCAAGAGAGGCAACACTGAGCTGGGTTTAGCCCTAAGGGTGGTTTCCTTGCCCTCGTGCTCAAATTTTCGGCCATCCCCTGCCACGAATTCTCTGTTACCTTCCCAGGGCAAGGGGCCACCATGTCATTAATCTCCACTGCAACAAGCACGCCTCGGCGCCTCACAGTTTGGTGTCGCGGTGGGAGCGTGCTGTTTATGCCAGAGCAGACTGGCTGGCTTTGTGATGTATTTATAGTCGCGGTGCTTTTCTCTCCAGCTAATTGGAAATGTCAGGGAACTTTTAATTTGTAACAATGAAGTGAAACTCTTCCGCCTCCGTATTTACATAAATTAGGGGGAGTTTGCACACATACATTTCCTGGAAGAAAAGACAAAAAAGAAACAAATTCAGGATGAGTTTCCTACTTGAAATATTCATGAAGCCAAGCATAAAAATATAGTAACTGACTAGCCAGACTTGTCAAAAAAGAAAATTAAGGACAGAGCCATGGGGACAGTTCAAAAGCACGTCACATTAGGCTTCTTGCCCTTCTCACTCATTTGGTGGTGGACTCTGCCTGCCCTCTCGTGTTGTCACAGGCAGAAGGGGACAGTCCCTTGCACCGCGTTCGATGCTGCCCAGTTAGTGAACCAGCACATCAGAGCTGGGCTATGTCCGTCCAGTCGCTCAGCCCCAGAAAGCGGGTAGGCTGGGGAGGTTTGGCTTGTCGGAGCAGGGAATTAAATCCCTCCGGCATGTCAGTCATGCTCAGAGCCGGCAGAGCATCCCCTGCTCCAGCCCTCCTTCGCGCAGGTCGGGACCTGCTGCAGAGCAGTCATAGAATCATAGAATCATAGAATTGTTAGGGTTGGAAGGGACCTTAAAGATCATCTAGTTCCAACCCCCCTGCCATGGGCAGGGACACCTCCCACTAGATGAGGTTGCTCAGAGCCCCATCCAGCCTGGCCTTAAAAACTTCCAGGGATGGGGCTTCCACCCCCTCTCTGGGCAACCTGTGCCAGTGTCTCACCACCCTCATGGTGAAGAACTTCTTCCTAACGTCCAGTCTGAATCGACCCATCTCTAGTTTTAATCCATTCCCTCTAGTCCTGCCATTACCCGACATCCTAAAAAGTCCCTCCCCAGCTTTCCTCTAGGCCCCCTTAAGATACTGGTAGGCCACTGTGAGGTCTCCTCGGAGCCTTCTTTTCTCCAGACTGAACAACCCCGACTCTCTCAGTCTGTCCTCATAGGAGAGGTGCTCCAGCCCTCGGATCATCCTCGTGGCCCTTCTCTGGACAGTCAGTGGGAGCTCTGCTCCAGCCGGCAACCACCGGGATGTGCCAGGCTTTAGCAGCTCTCTGCTTCAGGCCATTGCTAAAAGGGATTTGTGGGTTGTTATTTTTTTGCTAAAAACAACGAGTTTTTTGATCAGGCGCTGCTTTGCAGAGGATCGTGCAGCCTTAACAAGATGCTTTTGTGAGGAACTACAAACCGAGAGCCCCGGCCCTGGGCAGGGCTGAAGGAGACACAGGATTCTGGGGTGGAAAACGAGCATTTATTCAGCAGCAGCAACCAGTGGATTCTGTTACTTCTCAGCAGGAAGGGACAGCCTGAAAAATTCAGTGCTTGTGGCTTGTCCTAGCTTCATCTAAGCATCTGTCCACATCCATGACCTATTACCTGCTCCCAGTAAATATTTAAATCACGGATAGCTTAGCATTTTTTGGCTATTTTTATTGTACCTGCAGTCAGAGCGCAGCAAGGGTCAGTGATTCAGCCGCTAGAATAATTTATACACAGTATTCTCCAGCATTATCCTATGAATCTACTATTAACCAGCATTATTCCATTAATTCAATATTTATCTCTGGTGCTGTTAATGGAGTATTTGATTTAACAGTACATGAATATCGCATCCTGCAGCACTAAGAAAAAAGGTGAAATTAGAATTTAAAACCAGAACAGGATAATTGCTAATCTAATACACTTGCGAAATTGTTAAACACAAATTCTGCTAGGCTTACCCCAACCGTGGGGCTGACATTTCAATCCAGTTAGCACAGATGGAGCATTTTGTAATTTGTTCAAGGGGACATATTCCATGAAGGATGCTGGAACCCTCATAAGTTCACATCTGTTAAGACGTTGCATATGGTTTGCTGCGGCTACACAAAAATTCAAATCCAAGGGTAAAAATATGTCTTGGAGGAGCAATAACAGCTTGATTTAGTCTCCACACTTTGTCATTTTCAGTTGTGACGGCACTAGGACGCAGCCTGTAGAAAAGGTCTGGGCCCCACATGAACAACCAAATGGAGGAACTGGGCCTGGAGAACTGTGGGCTGATTCCCTACTCGTATGTTCTCGTGTCTTCAAAATCGCTCAGAAATTCTTGCTTGCAGACCTTGTAAGTTCCCAGACAGACTGAAATCAAGCAGTGATGGTAACATAGGCTTTGAGATAAGTCTGATCTCTTGTATAGCTCTATTTTGGGCCAAACCATGGACACCTGACAGATGCCTGACTAGCATCTTCCAGATAATTGCCACATTTTCATTTGAAACTGCCAAAGATGGAGAATCTTCCACTGTTTGTTTTAGCGGCTCGTCATTCACCCTGCTAATGCGTTATGGCTTCTTTCTCATCTCTCTTGCTGTAGCTTCCAAGTTGTTCTTTCCTACAGACCACTTTGAAAGAGTCGAAGATCAGCTCACCTCTAGGTTTCTGCACTTCAAAATCTGTTTAGATCTCACCATTTGTCTGAAATGTTTGCAGAAAAAGGAAAAAAAAAAAAAAAGGTGGGAAAAAATGGAAAGTGAAAGCTGGCCAAAGTTGCCTGCCCGTGCTGCCACCCTGAAGTTCCATGGCTTGGATCCAAAACCCGCACGGCAGCTCTGTGCTGCCATCTGGGCCACTGCGCGCTGGCTGAGCCTATTCCACCTGGTAAACCCTCTTCTTCCTGCAATTTCCCCTCCTGCACTAAAGACAAGGACTTTGCACAAAAGTTGACAGCCTGTCCCACACCTCTTACTCCATTGCTAATGCACGGGAGGGTGTGAACATCTCTGTTTCCTCTCATTTGAAATACTCTTGCAGATTCCTGATCAGGGCTTTAAACAAAGAAAGAAGGTGCTGTCTGCAGACAATCCCTTTTGAGCTTTATCTTGATCCTACTGCATGCTGGGAGAGGGGATTTGAAGCTTTTACCAGGGCTTTGTGGTTACCCAGGCAGTACGGATCGATAAAGCTTGTTGATACATACCTCATTATCCTGCCTCTGACTCAAGAAGTTCCTATTTACCCAGGTCATCAGAGAATACCTTTAAGTAGGTCAATTTGGGGGAGGAGAGGACACCTACCCACCCTCCCTGTTTAGTATTCAAAATTTGCACTGAATTCCCCATCTATCATGGGGTGGTGAGTGTTAATTACACGGGTGATGAGAAGCCAGGGAGTGTGAAGGCAGCATCAATCTTGCCCTTCTGGTACTTGCCAGAATATTCATGCAGGGTTTTTTCTTGTTCCTGGATCTGCTCAAGCGTGTAATGATGAGAGTTTTTCTTTTTTTTTTTTTTTTTTTTTTTGTGGAAGTTCAGACTTCTCATACCATGAGAACCTCCTCCTCCGCCACGACGTTTCCAGAACTGCACTCCTGCAGCCTGGGGAAAGAGGAGGACTGTCTTGCTCTTGCAGAATACAGAGAGCATTTGCAAGTTGTCGGTGTTTCTCCCGGTCTCCTTTCAGCATTTGAAGATGTTAGCAAGCAAAGCTTGTATGGGGAGTGTAACACACCAACGTTGAAAAGAGATAGCTGCTATCTTGTAAGCGCAGGCAGTGATGAAAGGAAACCAGGGTCAAGGATCAGAGACTCTGTATAGGGCGGATGGATCAGACATGCAGTGTATCAAATTGATGAGATAGCTCTCACCCAGGTATTTACAATATCAAGGGCCTTGCTGGAAGAGCAGCACAAAGGGAGATTTTTACAGATTCACTTGCTGCAGTGCGGTCAGCGTGTCAATACACCACAATTACGACCACGCGTAGAGGACCACACTCCTCCTCGCCTTCACCGCAAAGCCTGATCCAGGGAGAGATTTGGACGAAGTGCTGAACAATAGCTTTCCTACTGATGCTGCATGATTAAAACTGAGTCTGGGCTTCGGTACTGGACCTAGTCCAAAATAACGCCTTAGTAAATCCCCGCGAGCGCCTGCCAATTTGTTGCAACATAAAAGTGCTTCTCCGCTGGTCCAGTGCCTTCCACGACCATCTCACAGCTCCCCAGCTGCGAGCTGCTTGGACCTTCCGGAGCTCGGACCTCGCTGCCTGTGAGCAGTCCATCTGCTGCCTTCAGTGACGCCTGGGCCCTTCAGCTGAGGTCTCCTACCTAGGTCAGGGCCGATTTTACTCATACAGGGACCATTAAGCCCTCATCCTTTCATCCTTACACATTGGAGTTTTTCAAATACCAAAAGTTCCCCACAAAGACACATAATGTTTCTCTGTGCAGTTCTAATAAATGTTAAATCCAAGAACTGCTGAATGAGGTTCTAGCTTGTCTCAGACTCAGGTAGGCCTCATACCGCCGTTTTTTGTCTCAACAGCTTCCTGATGAAACACATCTCCAGTCCATGATCCGCCCACAGGCCGGCCTGGGCCTGTAAGCAGTGGAAATACTGTAGCTCTGCGAAGCTGGGAGTTTCTCACTCCCCTTTCATCAAACTTAAGCATCAGAGCGAGAAGGTCTCCCCTCAGACCCCTTTTCTCCAGGCTGAACACCCCCAGCTCCCTCAGCCGCTCCTCACAGGACTTGTGCTCCAGACCCCCCACCAGCTCCGGTGCCCTTCTCTGGACACGCTCCAGCCCCTCCGTGTCTTTTTTTGTGGTGAGGGGCCCGAAACTGGACACAGCCCTTGAGGTGGGGCCTCACAAGTGCCCAGTACAGGGGGACGGTCACTGCCCCAGCCCCGCTGGCCGCACTGTTCCTGACACAGGCCAGGATGCTGGTGGCCGCCTTGGCCACCTGGGCACACCGCTGGCTCGTGTTCAGCCGTCTGTCGACCAACACCCCCAGGTCCTTTTCCACGGGGCAGCTCTCCAGCCGCTCTGCCCCGGTCTGTAGCGTTCACAGGGTTGTCTTTGCTGGGAATCAGGCAGGTTTTCCAAAACTGTTAGTCAGATACCACTGTCGTTCAAAATGAAACCTCTTTTTATTCCTTTTTGGTCTGCTTGGAGATCTGCAGTTGTGCTGACGCCGCAAACTCTCATCAAAACTAAGTCTTTCTTTTTGCAAACAAAACACAGAGTAGGAACCTTGACTTTTAGTCAGAATGCTCCTTCAAGTAAACGTTTCCAGCTGGCTCCAGTAATTACCTTTAAGGGGGCTGGCTGTTTGATTACCGGTAGCTAAAGGGAAACCTGCGCCAGTTCACGTTGACCCTTTCTCTCTCTCTTCGTTTCTCTTTTATCACTCACTAGAAAATCACTAACGATGTCAAATTCAGGGTTAAGAGGATTTTTTATGACTTTTATTATTGTATCATTCCTCTGATTCAGGAGATTGAGTTAACTGGGACCTGCACTCAGCCCTTTACCCCTTAGTGCACACAAGCTTGTTAATTCCATGCAGGCACGTTCCCATGGAAAACAAATCCTGGCCTTTAGCCCTCTCCTGTTCCTGTCCTAAGAACAAACCTCTGAAAGTAATTAATGATTAAATTGTTACTTAAGGTGTCAGCCAGGAAAAGAGGCAGAACCTGTAAGTTGCTCACTCCATGGTTAGCTAAGAGCTTGGCCGGTCATCGCAACCTTCCTGGTAGTCCATGGGGAGAAATGAGAACTTACATGGGCGATTCCTCCTTCCACATGGTCTGAAGATGGTTCAGTCCTTCTCTGGAAATGCCGCCTTCTTTCTGTTCACTATTGGAATAGCTTAAGTAATTTAAACAAGGTGCCTGACTTTTAAAAGGCTACAGTTAAGTGCAATGAATTTAAGTGCAACTTCTTTGCTGTGAGGGTGGCAGAGCCCTGGCACAGGCTGCCCAGAGAGGTGGGGGAGTCTCTGTCTCTGGAGACATTCCAAAGCCGCCTGGACGCGTTCCTGTGCCACCTGCTGTGGGTGACCCTGCTCTGGCAGGGGGTTGGACTGGGTGATCTCCAGAGGTCCCTTCCCACCCCTGCCAGTCTGGGATTCTGCGATTCTGTGAATCCCAGCCTCAGCTAGCAGAATGGTGAGAATAACTGAGCTTTTGGCTCTTTGGTCAGCCCCGAGGAAGCCCTCACTCATCTTAAGCACATCCAAAATTTCAGTTTTGCTGCTTCCCTTCTGGATGGAATGAGAAAAGCATCAAGAACAATCTGGTAGATGAGAGAGTGCGTTGGGTTTAAACTGAAATGAATCAGTTCAGGTTGGAGGTTTCTGTATCCCTTTAAATCTTTTGAAAAGTTAAATTTAGGTCAATATCAAAGTAAAACATCATTTCAGCATGCCAAGGCAAAGTATTCATTTTGCCAGTGCAGAAACCGACTTTTTAAATTTTTATGTATTATTTTCTTTTTTTCTCTCTTTCTCTGCATTTTGCTTGAAAACATTTGTCAAAAGTTGGTTCAGATTCATAAATAATTATTTTTAACCTGGCCAGAAAATGGAAAGAGCAGAGCTGAAACTCACACTCATCTCCCCACCTACAGTCTGCCAACCTCTTCAGAGTAAGGATTTTCAGATGCACAGACTTCAGTGCTTCAAAACAAAAGTAGTATAGATAAAAGATGACTTAAAATAGGTTTTTTGCCCAGTTTCCCCTCTGCAGGGGTTTCTAGCTCCAGCCGCAGCCCGAAGTGAAAAGTGATGACTGCATCATGACAGGCAATTCCTACTTACCTGCTTATTTACTCACCTTTAAAAAAGCAGTAGGTGATGATTTCCCCACTTGCACATCCCTCACCGCAGTAATAAATGCAACAGAGCATTGCCTATTTTCTATTAGAAATTAATTCTGATGTATGAATGTGCCAATGTTTATAATTAGCACAGTAATGTATAGGCCCTGCTCTTCATGGCTAATTTTTCATCTCTATTATTATTCACTTGTTGGTGACAGTGACTGTTTTCCACCTCATAAAGTGACAAGGCTCGCATGTCAACACTGTTTAATGCATTAAAGGTGTTTCACATTAAAAGGAACCACAAAACCCAGACGTAAACAAGGTAAAAGAGAGCAGGGTTTGAGGGGGGCAATCATGTACAAAGAAGTCTTTCCCCTATCAGGTTTTCTGTCAGTATGGCCCCCGAACAAACGCAGCGGAGCCCATGAAGACATGATAAATACACCTGTCAGGCCCAGGTACCAGGAACATCCTTCTCCTTTAAGCATCTGCATTTCGGAACAGCACCGTTGTCATTTTTGAGTCAAAACGAATGGCTGGATTTTCAGGGGGCTCAATGAAGAGCTGTACAGAGACAGCAGACAAAACTACACCCAGGCAAACTCCGTCCAGATATGCAGTCCCGTCAGGATGGAAGATTATTCAGAATTGTGTTGATATCATCAGTATTTTATCTTACAAGAAAATTCCGAAAATATTGACATATCCCTTTTACGGCTGCTTTTATTTTAATTGAACAATTTCATTCTGCAGTTGGAAATTACATTTCACTTTGTGGTTATATTTTTAATCTCAAAATTGACCTAAAAATTAAGTACATTTACTGACAAATCTTTGTTTTCAGGATCAAAAGTCCTGACTCAGATAGAACTTCATTAGGAAACAAGTTCTTTCATTCAGAACAGGGTAAAGTTTTAACTTAGATTTGCCACCATGAACAGAGAATTAGGCTTTGAGAGAAAAGACCTGTTAGTATCACAGTTTTGGTCCTATATCCATCCCTCTTTCCCTAGAGAGAAAGCAAATTGCTAGCGGTCGCCATAATTAGAGACTTGAAAAGTAACCTTCAGATCCTTTCCAGAACGCAGATTTCAGCTTTTTCATCACCCTGCTTCCCACAGAATATTGCACCCACGTACCATCCATCGTAGTCCCCACTTCATTCCCAATTGCAAGCCGATCCCAGGGGCATCCTGCATGACAGAGCATCCCTGAGCATTCCACTTTGCACATGGAGCGGATTAGGAGCCACCAGTGCAAATGTTGCTTAATCTCCCCAAATCTGCTGTCACTGCAGCTCTATTACCCGCAGAGGAATCGAATTTACTGCACACAGCAGTGTCCCTTTTCTAGCATGGGGACAGGCACCTTCAGTGCTCTCCTTTGCAGTGCCAAACAGCTGCAACACCATGAATCCCTCTTAACTTAATGCTTTCCCAGGGCTGAATTCAAAATTCCCATGTCTTATTAAAAGACGAGTTTTAAAGAGTAGTCCTCTCCCAGCCATCATCCCATCGTCTGGGATTTACCCTCCAGGCTATGCAGTGAGGTAGGTTGTGCCATACTGTGGTAAATGCATTCTACATGACATGGGCAATATTACCAAGCACAGAAATATTTCATTCAATCAGACACGGGCACAAGAGAGGCCCGTGTATTAAAAGGAAGGGAAAAAAATCTATTAGTAAGAAATTGGTTTGAAAAACAGAGCCCCCACTCAATTGCATTTCTTTCTCTGTTGGCCAAACTCTAAAATGCTGAGTGTCAACCCCTTGACTAGTGTAAATTGTGAGAGTTAATGTGGCCATGATGCTTTATGATTAAGTTCTGGCTTGTATTAGCCGTACACCAGTGTAAGCCCTTTTGAGTGCCAGGAAATTATTCCAGCCTATAATTGAGATTTGTATCTGGCCCCCAAAGAGTAACTGTAGTCTATAGCATACAGCTAATGGTTTTATTAAGAACTTTTCAGTTCTCCAGCTACTTTACGGGAACAGTTTTGCAATAGATTGGTAAGTATTTTATCACTAGGAGCAGAAAAGAAAAATATCCCCTAAACTTCTGTGGATGTTAGAATATCTTACTGTAAGGATACCTATTTGTAAGCAAGGCATTGTCTCAGTGCTGAGGAGCAGCAGCAGGAGGTGACGGGGTATTTAAATTTGGATCCCTGGGGGAATTGCTGTTGCATGAAGATCTAGGGTTGACCTGCATGTCTGCCCAAAGTACTGTCTCTCTTTTCACAAAAATGACACATTTTCTCCTTAGTCACAAGTATTTTTATGAACTATTTGGAAATCCTGCATGGATCTTAGGGAAATTTTTGGGGTCCACTTCTTTATTTAAAATTCTGTCTTCTTTTACTATCTGAATTTATATGGGGTTCTGACTAAATGTAAAGGTTCTTCCTCCAAGCTTGGGGTTTCATTTGCAGCACAGCAAACTGGCCCCATTCATGAATAGAATAGAATAGAATAGAATAGAATAGAATAGAACAGAACAGAACAGAACAGAACAGAACAGAATAGAATATGAGCTGGAAGGGACCTACAATGATCATCTAGTCCAACCGCCTGACCATTTCAGGGCTGACTAAGTTAAAGCATGTTATTAAGGACACTGCCTAAATGTCTCTGTAAACACTGACAAGCATAGGGCATTGGCCACCTCTCTGGGAAGCCTGTTCCAGGGTCTGACCACCCTCTCAGTAAAGAAATGTTTCCTACTGTCCAGTCTGAACATCCCCTGGCACAGCTTTGAACCATTCCAATGCAGTCGTGCTCCTCCGACTCAGAGGACCAGCATGATGGCTTGACAAAAGGTTGAAAGAACATCACAGAGTTTCCTGGTTTGGGTTCTAAAGGTTCTAGAGCAAAGAAAAGCAGACGAACCCAACCCATGAAAGGGGCAGGGGTGCAGAGCACCAGTTTATTCCGATTGCAAGATGTATTTAGGTGCCAGCGCGTTCTTTCACTTCTAAAGCCATCCTACAGAGCAGCACACAGAGCCTGCTGAAAACTCAGAGCATCACCTGAGTACACAGACAGCCACAACAGAAGCAGCGCTGCTGAAATCACACAGTGGGGCTCATTCCATACAAGAGGGAATGGGCATTTCTGCACCGGGGGAAAGGGCCCAGGGAAAAAACTTCAGGTCTGGGCCACTCTGATGCCCAACGCTGCAGCCTTCCCCATCCCTCCCTGGGCAAAAAATTCCAGGGCAACGGGACACAGCCCTGCCCTCGGAGGACACACCAAATGCAAATACACTTGGAGTCACACACAGCTGTCATGGTGACACTGGAGAACTCCCCAGGCAGCTGGCGCCACAGCCCTTCATGCTATTGACCTGCATCATCAAGCCTGGCTGGTCGGGGAAAGAGCCACAGCTGCGAGCTGCAGCCAAGCCATGAACAGACAAACTAAAATGGAGCCGCTCTCACCAGAGGCATCCTGGGCTTCCAACCCAGAGCAGCTAGATTCCTGGGTGGTTTCAACCCAGGAGGTGATACCAGAGCAGCTTGGGATGCTGCCACCGGACCTCTCGATGAGGAAAACACCCTTCAAGGTGTGCCTGAGGAATCCTGGGGCCCCATCATGCAATTTTGTTTTACAGAGAGAGGCTGTCATTTCAAATAGAGCACAACACAAGAGTTCCACTGGAGGGGTCCTACAACCTTCATCTGCCCCAACTGCCTGAACACTTCAGGACTGACCAAGAGTGACATCCTAGGAAGGGCATGATCCAAACGCCTCTTCAACACTGACAGGCATGGGGTATCCACCACTCTTCTGGGAAGCCTCTTCCGGGGTCTGACCACCCTCTTGGTAAAGAAATGCTTCCTCATGTCCAGTCTGAACCTCCCCTGGTGCTGTAGAGAGCAATGAGGTCACCCCTCAGCCTCCTTTTTACGAAACTAGACAAACCCAGGGTCCTCAGCCACCCCTCAGAGGACATGGCTCCCAGCCCTCTCACCAGCTCTCTTGCCCTTCTCTGGACGCATTCAAGGATCTTCACATCCTTTTTAAATTGTGCGGCCAAGCACTGCATACAGGTGAGGCCACACCAACACTGAATATCGCAGCATTATCACCTCTTTTGACCGGCTGGCAAGATTTTCCTTACAAAATTACTGAAGACGTGCAAGAGGAGGCAGCAGTTCCTTATTTGGGACTGACAAGGTGATACTGAGCCCCAGCTTGTGTTCAGGAATGGCTGTGTGGCAAAGGCAGTGACCTGGAGAGTTTGATCTCGGAGATTATGCTGGTGCTGCTCTGCAAGGCAGGGGAGCACAGGAGCCACTGTAAGCCTGACTGCTTGGCTTCTTCTCTTCACTGCTGCCACCCCTCCAGCCCGCTCAGCCTGTGTGCCTTGCCAACACAGCAGGTTTGCATAAGCAAATGTGCTCAGACAAACTTTTTTGTGTGTCATCAGATGCAACCACCAACTGATTCAGGAGCAGATGATCCCTAAAGCAGATTTATCCATGCAGCCAGCAATCTTCGAACACCCTGAGAATAGATGAGAAGAAATCAAATGTAATCATCTGTATTATCTCTGGTTCTATGTTGCCCTGTACGACATGCAAGCTATAATATACCATGGAATAGGCTACAGAATGCAGCATGCCCACAGTCAGAAGATGAGAAGACCATTTCCCCTATCGTCCCTGTTCATTGTAGGGGGTTTGGACTGGATGATCTTCAAAGGTCCCTTCCAACCCAAGCTATGTTATGATTGTACGATTCTAACAGAGCTGTCACTGATGGAGAAAGTTGCTTTACTTCCCCAAAACAGCAATGCGCAGCACCTGCAGATCTGCCTGGCCCTTGTCTTCTGCAGACATCCAGAGAAAACGCTGTGATCTCCCTTTCTGCTACTGCTGCTGGAATCAGGAAGGGACTTTTGATTATGTCCTAGCAGTGGGCCACACTGTGATAATTGCACCAGTGTGAATCTGGAGTCCCTCCATCAGTAGCTGTGGAATGACCTGAGGATTGTGCTGCCCTGTGTTGCTAGATTGCAAGTGGAGTAATTGGGACTGTCTGAGTTGACAAAGACTTGGAACAAGGCCACCGTTAATGTTCATTAGTAGATTTTTTTAAAAAAAATCTACCTCAAAAGTAAACAGCAGTTCCCCAAGACCAATTTAAAATCTATTTTTACCTCCATCTCTGCCAGTCTGGAAAGGGGTTTTGAAGAAAGCTTCTTTCAAAATCTCTGTTGACTCAACTAACTAAATCAGGGGCCTCACGTGGAAAAAAAATACAGAGAGACAGATACACTTCTGTAGCCTCATTTTTTTCATTCTGCAATGAAAAAAAATAATTTTAGAGCTTTTTTTTTTGTGCTCTACAAATTCATGAGATTCTAGGAAAGCTGCTAAAGCAAACTATTATCAAGAATAGCTACCTCCTTTATGAAAAGGTACTCACTATCCCTGAAACACCACATAATTTAGGGATGCATAACATGAAACTGTGATGACTTTTGTCATCCATGTACTCAACCTTTGTGTTTCCAGGCATTTAGCAGCCAGCTCAATCCCACTGTTCTGCAACTTTTTACAAAGGACTGGCCAGTATGGTGCTCTCTCTTGGATACTTTCCTTTCATTATTTATATCTTTTGTCTAAAATATATGCAATTTTAGACTGCAAGTGCATTTGGTTTTCCTCTTTTAAAATGTAAGTGGGTATTTAGTAATAGCACTTCACAGTTTTCTAATGGCTCCTCTCAGAGCGATTTGCAGACACTAATGGCTGTGCTCTAACAAGACTCCTGAGAGCAAGCCCTGTCATAATACTGTCCTCAGCTTTAACAGATTGCAAGTCTGAAGCACCACTGTGGTGTCTGTGGTGGTGGGGAATCCACATCACCTAACCAGCCCCCATCATCTGAGTCAGGAGCTCAGTGGTTGTCATTCCCCATAGAGTCCATCAGTGGAGAATAACAGACCCTGTTTGAAGCTCTGAATGACTTTCTGAAATCTCTCTTTCCACTGACTGTAAACAGAGCAAAAGTCAACGAGGACTGTAACTTAGACATCTGGTTTATAGTGACCATTCCTAGCTCTTCCGCTCTGCACCTTTGGAAAGATGTTTGCATGAGGGACACTCAGGAAAGCGAAGGCAATTTAATGAAGAGCATGAACGCAGTGCAGAGCTCCTTCCCATCATGCTTTGACATGTTCAGGTCTGTGCTGGCAGGTCTTTTCCAGCAGTGCTTTCCATATTCACCCACAGACATTTGAGCAAGGCTCTCTGTATTTCAGACATTTTTCCCTGGGAAGTTGAAAATGGGCATGAAAAATTGGATCTTCTCTCCCCATATTTGACCCCATTTCCCAATCCAAATCCAGACTACTGGAGGTATGGAGAGCCTCAGAACTCAGTGCTGGCACTCACTGATGGGCCCCTCGGCCTTCTGGTGACATTTGCCATGTAAGCAAGAAGAACAGCATCCCAACAGGGCCTTGGGTGACTTATACTTGAGCTACTGCTTAAACTCATTCGTGTCTGTTGAAGATCAGCCCATGGCAGAAGCCTCAGATGAAGCTTTCTGTGAGGAACAAGATACCTTCATTTGGAAAGGGAGGATATCAGCATCCTGTCCCGAATTATAACCATTTCTGTAGTAATATAAGTTGTTGTTCCTGCAAATGGTAAAATTGCAACCCCTTCAGAAAATTCCTACTGAAAGGGGTATCAATGTATGAATAACAAAGAGAGAAAGTGACTTGCTGAACTTGTCAATTTGATTCACTATTTGCAAAGTTGACAGAAAAAAATTCTGTCTGCACACAGCTTTTATTCTCCCAGCATGCAAAGCATTAGATATAACTAAATCCAAATACCTGAGCAGGCCTGGCTGAGTTGCACCTGAAGCATATTCAGTCCTGTTCCAGTCTTGACTGGTATTTTGTCTGTCGGTTTGCTTCATGGAGAGCAAATATCAAAGAAGTATCTGAAATACAATACCCATGAAAAATAAAATAAATTACAAGTGTTTTGTAGGTTTTTACATCCAAATCCTGTATTTCATTGAGTAAATAGACTTTTTAAAGTTCCTTTATCTTTTCTGGTTACAAATGATATTAAAGGTAAACAGAATTTGATTGTGGATTTTAAGTCCTCCAAAACACAGAAGACCTTCGAGACCTAGACAGCGAATTGGCCCAAAAGAAACCTGGATGCCATTTCCCAAGCACACCTCTAAATTTTGAGCCCATTCCAAAACCATGCAACTTATCCACTGAAGAGGTTCCATGGACAGAAAGGCTAGGCCTTTTGGACAGGACATTTTTGTACAAGGGCCTTAGTGCAGGAGTTCCTAAACAGTCATACATGAACTGCTCATGATACAGAAGCCACTACAAAGTGGTGCAGGCATTAGCACGGCACAGGGAGCTCCTAGGCTGGCTAGTCACAAAAAGAGTCAGTCTAGCAGATGGAGGTATGATAGATCAAATGACGTTAGAAATAGTCTGGACCATTTCAGCAGTGATACTAATTAACCACTGGAGCAACTTGTACAGTTTGATGGGAGATTCTCCGTCACTGAAAAATTTTTATATGAACAATGAATGTTCGTTCAGGGAATTTCTCTGATTATCTTGTCCAGAAGGTTAGATTGGCTTACCATTGTCACTGTTCTGGACTTACTGTCTTTAAGTCTTTATAACATACATCTAGCATGTTTATCTTGGTCTCTATTCAGTCTTACTATAAAACTGACTCTGTCTTCATCGCCATTCTCATTACAAAATTGAATTCCAAAATGGAAACTATCAAAACACTTTGCTAAATAATTCCCAGGTATTGATTATGCAGTGATATGATCTGTAAGGATGTGTAATGTATATACACTCAAACAGACCTACTGTCAACTACATACTGGTCATCACAGGAAAAAATATGGAAACAATATTTCCCTCTCTTATGAATCACACCTGAATTCCCTCTCACTCCCCTTTTACAAAATTACCATATATATACATGGCCATTTCGGTTTATCATGTGCTCATTTACATGAGCATGTGTACATGTTTAGCCTGTATAAACCCTGAATTGGTAATTAATGCCTGTCTGATTACTTGGGGAGACACACTGGGAAGGTTGTTACTTAGAACAGGTCTGCACGTGGAGCATCGTCCCTTCCCGCTGTCCTGTCTCTCCCCTTCCTTGGCTCTGCTCAAGCCTGCTCTGTGAACTTTCTTTAGCAGTCACCTTGTAAAATTACACAAACAAACACGAGGAGGAGGGAAAATAAATAAGAAATAATTTCAGGTCTTAATATAACCTGCTTCTTCAGTGCTTCAGATCAGAAGTAAGCCTAGTTCATCTAGTCACTGTATTAACAGCATTACCTGGGGAAGATCAAAATCTCTTTTACATTAGCCGTGGAAAAAATTGACAAAATATTCCCTTGTTCATGTGTTTCTTCAGTTATTTGGAGAGATTCAAGGGAATCACAAAAAGTACATGCTTGCTTTTTATCTCTCTCCCTTTTCCAAGCCTCCACCTTGATTCATCTTGTTATAAACTTTAGCGATTTAACACAGCGTGTTGTCTCCTGCTGAGCAAACGGAAAAGTGACAAGAGACAAGGTCGAGCTGCCCTTTGCTCCTCCTGATACACAAGCTATTTCATGTGTCTAAAGCTCTGGCTATAACAGGACTGGAAAAATATCAAAAGATATTAAAGTTAAGAAAACAAGTCACCAGGAGACTGTAACCTTCATCAAGCAGGAAAGCAAAAAGATTCTTATTCTCGGCTTTCCTGGTTGCTGTGCACTTGTCTGAACCCACAACGCTGTTTTAATGTTCTATTTTATTTCACCCACTCTTGTTTGAAATGTTATAGTTTCAGAATTGAAAGCAATTTTTGTGAATTGATAGTTGAAAGATGCTGGAAGGTATGTGTGTGTACATGCGCGCACCAGCCGAGAAAACCCTTAGCTGTCCCAGCAGAGGGACAATAAATATGACCATAAATGCCAATAAAATCAAAATGCTGAGTTTTTTCTGAAGACTGATTACAGAGAAGACCTCTGTGAAGATCGTGATTATTGGTCCCTCTTGGATATTTTAGGCAATTGTACAAGCACATCAGGGCAATGCTTTGATTTTTACTTTTGGTGCATTCAAAAGATAGCAGCAATACGTACATAAATAAATGCATTTTCATAGTCTTTGTTTTGTCCACAGTAAATGCAGACCTGGAAGGAAAACCCATAGTTTTTTCTTTTATTGCTGCCATTTCAAATATCTAGTAGATTTGAATGTGGAAATATATCTAGAGAGTGATATGCTTTACTCTGTCAAAGGTTTCAAAGGTAAATAAACAAGTTTTATTGGTTGCTCTTACATCTAGATGTAGTATTTAATAGATATATTAAACAGTGATACAGCTGCCAGATATTCCAAAGAAATATTGTGCATATCACAGCTAAGACTTACAATGTCATAACAAATCTATATTTTACTAATGGAAACAAGGTTTTCTCACATAAACTGCTCAGAGCTTTTGAAACTCATTTTCTACCACTGTCATTTCTCCCCTACTCTCCCAGATGTTTTGCAATTATACCCAACTGCTGTTGCAAAGACAACTGTGCTATACAAATGACCTTCACTTCTGAATGGTTTTGTTGATATGTCAAAGCAGGAAATGAGATGTAAACTTGGGGTGGAGTAAGGCCTTGGCTGAAAAGATACAAATGGAAGGACTCTTCAATGGACCATGGTAGCTCTGCAAGTGAAAAGGATGCAGGACAAGTACCATATCAAAACCAAGACTTAAGCAACTAAAGTAGGAGCCACGTAGGTGAAGTGTCGATGCCTAAATACAGAATTAAAAAGGGAAAGAGTCCTTCCATATTCACCACATCTCTATGGTGGCGAGGCTGTTTTCTTAAGAAAAAGTGACAGTGAGTTTCAATCTTTTCAGGAAGCAGAGAGACTCAGACTTGGGTCTCCTACATCTTTGGGCTATTATTGCTATTTATAGCCTACAGTATAAAAGGCTCTCTGCATTGGAAGTGGATTTCACATAATCTCTTTCAAGAGAAGAATAAATCTCAGCTTTTTTCTTTCTTCCTCTCTGCAGGAAACAGCAGGGGCATCTGCCCTGTGGGGAAAGTTTCAGGTCATGAGTCCTGAGTGCTTCAAGTTTTGGAGCTGGCCTTGTTGCACCTACCTAAATTAATCCCAGAGGATGTACCTACAGCAATGATCTGACCTCTATTGCTGCAGCTCAGTGCCGAACCTCTTTTCCTTCTCCCCACCCAGCTGCACTGACTGCTGTAACCTGATCATGCTGATGGAGTAGGAAAGGTCATCAGGCCCTGTGCACCTCCTGCCCCAGTGCCTCCATGGTGCCCCTGCACGGAAACCAGCCATGTGTGTGAGGGTGCCTGCTCTTGCAGCCATTTCCTGCAGAGAAAAGCCTGTGGGGCTGGATGAAGGTCATCAGATGATTAGACTCATTAACAATGTTATTTGAGTATAAGTCCAACCCACTTAAAACCAAATTAATTCACCCATTGCTCACGTTTACAGGTCCACAAGCCTGCTTTGAGAGATTGTCTCAGCCCGAGTTTTGGGAAAATGTGCAGGGAAGGAGCTTGGGCAAGGTCAAGGCAAGTGAAAGGTGTTGTTTGTTTAGCCAGCTTGTACAGGACTCAGCACAAGTAGTGCAGCTGCACAGTCCGTCAACAGATGCTCCAAGTTTGACTCTTCCAAACCTCCATGTGAATTTTGTCCAAAATACAGTCATACTAGCTACTAGCAACAGGGACAGAAACCGTAATGCTCGTGTAGCTAGACAAAATTAAATCTGGATTCAAGCCCACTCTTAATCTTATAGAAGACTCATATCATGCCAGCTTTCCTTCTGTATTGCAAAAAGCACATTTTCATGCAGCTGTTGTCTTCTGCCTCTTTCTTGTTGATGCCAAGAGGTAATAGCAGGGCTATATCGCTGGCCCCTGGAACAAAACAGTTATAGTCAGAGTACTGAAAGTACTAAAAGATATTAGAGGCCAGAGAATGTAATAAAAGAATGATCATAGTCAGCTTTAACTCTCTATGTATTAATGGGCCAAATGTCACTTCAAGTTGCAATTTAGAGAAGTGATTTCTTGACATGAACACTAGTTTCTAGGAAGAGTAGCTCTTTGGTACATAAGTAGAGGGGTTCGTCCTAGAATTAACCTTTATTGTAGATTTCCATCCATAGAAAATTTTACCGGCATGCAAAGACTTTATAGAGTGTTTCTAACAGATTCTTGAGTGACTTGGATAGCCTGGAAGCTTTTGATTGCTTCATCATGAAGAGGGGTTTTTGTGCTATATTGTGGAGACATTTATAACAGCTCAAAGTCTTTGGCCATGGTTGATGGAAAACAAAGCTCCCCAGAGTGCTCAGTTCTCAATGACTTGATGCCACATACTGACCAAACTGGCCATTACTTTGAGATGTCTTTTCCAAACCCAGGGTTCAAAAGGACTCCATAGTCTCAGGATAAAATACACTTAGAGCAGCTGGCAGGGCTGAAAGCACTGTGTTTGGGGAATGTGCTTATCAGGCTGCTTGGGCTCTCTAAATGAAGTGCCTGAAACTGTAAGAAATAGTCACAATTTCTGTGAGCCTCCTAAAAAGCCACAGCTAAATTCATTGACTGTTATAATCTACTCTAATAAGACACCAGTCCTAAATGCCAAAACGTTTTATCTTCCTGAGAATTTGGAGGAGAAATAGCTGAACTTTAGTTGAGTTCTTCTGAAACTGATCTGAACACTCTGACACCAAGTGTCTTCTTTACTGTTATCTTCTTCTTACTCATGTAACAGATCTCTGAAACTTCCATGGGGCTTCAGGATGGATAAACTTGGTCTCTCGCAGAAATTTAGTTCAAGGTACATACATTATCAGAGTCCCACTGAACCTAATGGATTACTGTGGGATGGATTTCATAGAGGCTAAGACATTAAAACACCCTTGCATCAAAGCCTCAGTGAGAACCTCAAGTTCTTGAGACCATGCCCACATAGGAAATGTTTGGAAAAGAGGTAGAAAGGCAAAGTCCACTGAAGACAGAGGATGAAAAATGTATCAAACATCAAGGAGAGTTGAACAGATGAGAGAAAAACTAAAACTGAGGAGCAAAGGGAGGATCTGAAGAAAATTCTTTCTGATATAGCACTCAATGTTAAATAAAATATGTACTACCACAATATGGTATAGCAACCTGGCTTTGGGCTGTTCCTTCTACAGCTGATATAAACAAAGTTCTCACTGCTTATTAAATTCATCATAGCCATGCCTCTGCTGCCTGGAGCTACTTGGTCTCCTCAAATACTTGCATTACAAAACTGCTTCAGGGATTTCATTTCTAGTTGTTATCAAGATCTGCTTTCATCAGGATTTCAGACCAAATCTAATCATCATGCTAATGAAATGCTATCTTGACTGTACACCGTCAAGAGCTTTGCTCATAGCCACTTTTTATTTTCTCCCCCCAAAAAGTCCATGAGAACAGTTTTCCAAATGCAGAGAAGAAATACCATGATTACCAAAACCAGTAGATCTTTCCATCAGCGTTGGGTCACTCTAAGTATTTCTCTGCTCACTGGCACACTGCCAATCACATTGTAATGTCTGAAGCCCACGGTAAGAAATCACTGAGGCAGGCTCCCTGCAAGTTTGATACCGTAGCTCCAACCTTATTCACCTGTGTGACTAGTCATGCCACACTCAAGCTATGAACAGCAGAACAGGCAAATTGTAGGACTTGGTGTGTTCATTTCTGTTCTTTCTTCATTACATAGATGAATTCCCAGTGGCACTGGTTGAACCTAGGATAGGACCTAGATAAAATACGGAATGTCTACTTATGTTTAGACATTAATAATGTCTTCTCTTTCTATTTATTGCACTCAAGCCTCCTCTTCCCTGCTGTGAGAGATATCAACAGTCTCTGCTTTGTCATACTATAATTGCCTATTTATTGGGTGGACCTATGGGGGCTGCAGCTCATCGTTAGCACCACGGGTGCATTCAGTGATGGGGTTGTGACCGTGCAGCTGCGAAACCCATAGAAAGGCTGGAGTCATCCCTTTATCACAAAATTGTCTAGAATAAAGTTGTCCAGTTGCCCAGACAGAGTGCGCATAATAACTGAGTTTCAGTACCCTATTTAATAGATAGAAGAGTAGTCGATCCTTTCCTTTTTCTGACATCCCCAGAGTCCACCCGGGCCCTAGAATGGCCCATCTGATTAGTATCCAGGTCTTGATCCTAACACAACAATATTGTTCTCTTCAAGACTACTTTGTCTTGGGCAACCTGTCAGTCCCCTCATACCAGTGTGGGCAGAAGAGCTCAGTGCTCTGCTGTTCTGGGGACAGCATCTCATGAAGCTGTGGCTGGATTCACTCTTCTCTATCTCAGAAATGGGTCCCTCTGGATGACAGATATAGGCTTTGAGTGACATAGGATGGATGGAGTATTGGCAGGGATAGGAGACTAAACACCAAGCGAATGGAAAGGACCAGAAGGCATCAGCAGTGGGGATAAGTGACATTTGCTTATGGCTGTAATAGTACCCAAGGGAGAGCAACTGCACATCTGTGTTAGGATAAGGACAGCTGCAAAAACAGATGCTCTGTCTTCTTGATCCAATATAAAAAGAGGCTAAGATTGACCCTAAATAAAATGGAAGGTAGGGCTCTGGATAAAAATAAGCTGTATTCTTCTCCACAGGGGAAAAAAGCCTAACTAGGAGGATGAGTCAGTCCAATGAATGAGTCACAGAAAGGGAATAAAGATTATATAAACTCCCAGTGACATATGGCACCATTAGACTTAGACTAAAGCTGCAATGTCCAGACCTAGTTTGGGCTTCCCGATTTTTGGTGTTTCTCAACGTTCAGATTGGTATAGCGAGTAGGAAATATGAGGCACAGAGGTTAAAGAACGCAGTAACACATGGAAGCAAACCCATAGGGTAGCCACAGCCTGTCAACATTTCACAGCTAGGAACAGGGACAAATGGACTCAGTTGAATCTCTATTTTTAATATGTTGAATCTCTCTATTTTGGTAAGAATTGCATTTTCAAGCAAAACAGACGTTTTCCTAAAACACTGTTTGTCCTGAAAAAACAAAATATACTTTTCTTTCTCTACTCCAAAATTATTTTTCTTTCATTGTAGAAAAACTGTTTTGAAACAGCAAAATCCATTTTCCCCCTCCAACAAACCAAAACCTTTCTGCCACAAACATACTGTTTCCAGTTTCGAAAAACAGAGAGAGGGCTGGGGCTGAAGGAACAAATAGAGAAAATCAATCAACCAACAAACAAAAAACCACTTTGGTAACATCACATCTACAGGCTCTAGCTTCTGTCTCTCAGACATACTGGAGCTTAATTTTCCTCTCACGTGCAGATATAAATCAGAGACAATTCCACTGAAGATGGTGGAGTTGCTCTGATGAGAGAATTATGTAAGATTGTAGCAGAATCAGGTCTTTTCTAGTTAAAACAAATCAGCTAGATTTAGGGTGTTTTTTGCAAAATTCAATCACTTTTCTTCCTCCAGATTCTTACAATAACCCAAACTCTGGTTAGCCCTTACAGCTTGGATATGAACTAAGACCTCCAAAGAAAAAAAGCAGAAGGAAGCTTCAACAAAAAAATAATTTCACCTTCAGAAAAAATGCATGAGAAAACTCCGAAACTAAGATAGAGAAGATTCCAGTCTCCTGGTGTAGATTACACATGGTGGCACTGGGGGTTGGCATGGGATTGACAGGCTTTAGGGACATTCTGTCCCGGGTGGGACAAAAAGTCATCAAAACTGCACTTTGCAATATGGATGCTGTGGGAGGCTCAACACAGAGCCATGTTTGCTGACAAGTAACCTACTGGCATGATTTTTTAATGCTAGACAGAATATCAGAGAACTCTATCTTCTTTCACGCTCTCCCTCCTTGCACTCATGTATGCAACATTTTTACTAACTCACTGTGTTTTCTTTTCATTTGCAGCTGAAAGCAGAAATCAGTTTTGTACTCCCACGGAACTCTTCAAATTCCCTCCCAAATTATTCTAGAGCTGATCTCCTAACCCAGAGGGGCTCTGCCGGCAGTATTTCCATTGAACATCATTTATATTCCCACTGAGTTCAGCGATAAAGCTCTCCCATCTGAATGACTGAGGTCATCATACAACGCTACCTTGCTGAGAGAGTCCATTCCCAATCGGCTTCGTAAGTAGTTACCAAGTTAGCTGTCATGCTGTTAGAAAGCCACTCTCATTTGGATCCTCTCATTTGCCTGCTGAAGTATAACAAATTATTTTTCTCTTCCTTTTTCTTTTTTCCAAATTATACACAATTGCTGAAAGCTAAGCAATGGCTTTTTTGTGAATGTGCAATTGAAGTGGGATCCCTGGTACTAGTTATTATTCTGTTTCAGTAATGGTCATACCTTGAAAAGCCAAAGGAAAGCAACAGAGCATAAAAGAGAAGCTCAATGAAGCAGAAAAGGTTTGATATGATATTCAAAGCTCATGTTCTGTTCAGCGGACAAGGTGGGAGACTATCCTATACAAATATCAATGCTAATATACCCTCCTTATGCAGATCTGGAAATCCAACTCCTAAACATTATTTTCTTCTTTCTGAGCCATGAAAACCCAGATTGCGCATTAAGCACCAATGGCTTCTTTCATCAGATATTAACCACAAGGACTGCACAGAGCTGTTTGACGAAGAACGGAGAAATGGTGCTAGGATTCACTGTATCTCTGCTACATTACACTCAGCATAGTTGTGGGATACAGAGTTCCCACAGGCTAAGATTAAATCAGAGAGGCTCATCTGAGCCCCTGCTGAGGGCCAAAGGAAGAAGAGAGTTCTTCTGAAAGGGATTTGGAGCATTTGAAATGAGCTGCTGGTTGGGCTTAGCCTGTAGAAGTGACCATGTCTCTCCCGACTGACTATAGGTACAGGCTGGTATTTGACACTGATAACTTGCAGGGGAAACAAAAACAAAACCAGGAGAAGCCAGTCTTCTGGCAACATCTGTCAACAGATTTTTTCCTCCTTCTGAACGGCAGATTAACTCTTTCTTTGCTCATCCTCTTTTCAGACAGGCAACTTCTGGCAGCCTTTTGGTGGTTGTATCTCACAGAGATCTGGCTTTTTGTGCCTATAGGTTGTGCTGTTTATTGTTCTAGAATTGACCTTATCAATCTGTTGTAGTTTTCACTTGCTGTATTTCTCTTCTTTGAGGACACTGCATAGTTTCTCATTTAGCCAGGCTGATGTCTTTGACATCCTTCCTTTGACATTTCGGAATAATTTGTGTTCGTACCTGTAATATAATGTCTTTAAAGAACTGACAGCTTGCCGGGTTATTTTTTCCCCTTAGACTTGTATCTTATGAGGTCCTACCCCCCAGTTATCAGGGTGTATTGATGCCTGTCACCTTGAAATCCACCGTGTGTATACTCTGTTATCCTGACAGAGCCACGGACTTTCACAGTCCTTGGACGCTCTCATCCAAATTGCCTTCGCCCTTCCTATTCTCAACCAGTTGCTCCCTCTTGGTTAGAGTCAGAGCTGGGAAAGCCACCTGCATAACTCCTATTTAAAGACCCTGTTCTCAACACATTCTAAGAAGTTGCTGGATAGTTTGTGTCTGGCTATATTTTGCTAATCGTCCCTAACCTGTTTCCTGGAATTGATGTCATTCCTCTTTTCATTGCACAGAAACTTCCAGTTAAGTTTAGCCCCAGGTATCTCAAGTACCACACAGCACAGCAGCTCCTCCTTCCCCAGGCCTGAGCAATCCTGTATTAATTATTTTTCTATTAATATGCCAGATAGTGGAATTGTTCCACCCAATGTCTCTTATGCCAAATTCATTATAATTTAGAGCACTGAGTCTTCCCTTGGACAGATTTCCTGGTCAAATCTCTGACAATTTTAATGAATTGCTATCAAACAGATAAAGAAAACTTTTGGCAATTTTTAATCACATGGAAAGCAATATTATCCACAGATATTACAATGATGAGGACAATCAAAATGTGTATGAAATGAAATCACTGGCCATTTATCCACGTAATGAAACTACTAAGAAGTGCCACTGATTGGACTTAAAACTCTTTTTAAAAGAACTTGTGGAATGGCTATACACTCTCATTCATCAGGAATACAGAACCAAAACTATTAGGATTCAGGAGGTAAATTTCTAGGAGGAATGTTGCTCCTGCACTGTGTCTTCTGTCCTTTCCTGAAACATCTGGTACTGGCCAGCAGAGAAGACCTTGGATGGCCAAGTTCAAGGTCTCGGTACATGAAATCTTGAAGTGCTGTGGCTTACCTGCACCAGTCTGCATGCAAATTTGAGTCACAGAATACTTAAAACATTATTTCAGCCACATCTTGTTACCTACTTCTTACAGGGAAATTTAAACTTCGTTATTCAATCCTGGTTGAGATATTGATAAATGTATGTATTAATTTACTATTTCAGCTGTGTATTTTTTTGTAGTTAATTATGTAGCAACTTAATTTATCTTTTGTCAATTTGTTTTCCCTCAATAAATGATCTGCCAACAATACGTTATTTTTAATTAGCCTGCATCGAGTGTCTCTGAATGTAAATCAAATGCTTATTTGGGCCATTAATTGAAAAGGAGAGATCACTGGAATTCATATTACGTTATTCTTGGGGTTTTTTTTTTAGTTTTCGTATTCTGAAAGGATTATGACAAAACAGTGCCTGTAGCAAGGAATTGACAACACACCCAGATAATCACAAAGAAACAGAAATGTACAAAAAATACATAACTAATTTTTTTTTTTAGCAGATAACAGATGCCAGGTACATAAGACAAAAAGAGAACCATAACTGAAAATTTAATTTCTTGATAATTGGAAAAAGCAGAAACTTATCCCTCTCAACCCCTCCTCTCATCCTTACATATATAGATATATAATTTTATATTTTTTTTTAACATTTAGGGAATGGTTATTCTGCATATATTTATATGAAGAGGTGCAGAAAACAAATACACTCCTATTGAAGAGCGTTCAACCCAGTGGAGAAATGAGAAAATATTCAGGAATTAAGTACAGGGACCAGTATCATTCTGCTGCATGCAGGGTTTTGCAACTGCTGGGGCAAACATCTGCATCACTGTCCCAGACTATATTCCATCTAAGCCTGGACGTCTCTTCTTGAATTTTGCTCCCAGGCACTTATTGACCCCTATGGGGGTGATGACATTTTCCTTAGTCTTTTATCACTATGGCAAAATCCTCTCTAGTGCTTGACCACTCTCTTTCCTTAGTTTAGTGGAAGAACTCTGTTCCATCTGTTTCTTATTCCACAGTTTTAATTCTGATTGCAGGAGCATCAAATCCTGAGGAAAATATACGCAGTATCATTTTGGTTTATTTCCTCCCTCGTTAATTACAGCAAGTTTTTCAGGCTTTAGATGTCACCTTAAGCAAAACTATTGCTGATCACATTTCAGTCCGAGAGGTGTTTGGGTTTTTTATTGCATGTCATAATCACACAATTCCCTCTATTTCAAGCAAAGCAGCAATGGCCCATCTGGCACATAAACAATAGTTCAAAAGAAAACCATTGTCCTACAATAATGAAGCAGGAAACATTTTTAACCTTGATGTTCTGGGGTGTGTGAGTACTTCTCCATGAAAAGAGTGCTTATGGGAAAACCTCTTGGTAGTTCAGATTTTCTGAGGCATTTAGTACAATGGTCTCCCAAAGGGACCTTATCTTCATAATTATCTTCATTATTGCTTCTTTGTGCCATGTGTCACCCTATTGCACTATTCCACCTAAAGTGTCCTTGATCGCTGCGTGGCTGCATGACAAAAAGTGTCAGGTACACATTATTTAGTGGAGGGCCTGCTTAATGGGGTTTTCTAATGAAATCTGAAGGAATCATTGTTTTTGAAACAATACATCTTGCTGTACTCAGATGAGGGCGTAACACAGCAGCATTTTATCACCCGTTTCTTTCTGCAGTGTCACTGTGACTTTTGCAAAATGGAAAGCTGTTGTGATCATCAGTGATTTGATTTCAGATTTACTGTCACTGAATGGCCAGAGGTTCTTAATTTCAAAGGGCAGCATGATTAGGGCCTGAGAAGCAAGTTATGAAAAATATTAGAAGAAACACTTAATGAAAATGTCATGAAAGTGAAAAACCTGGAGAACTGATCAGGTTCATCTAAGAAGCTTCACTTCCCAGAATAGGAGTGCTCTTTGCCATTTCTATGTCATGCATTCCTATGAGATCAGTATCCCTTGAGTCCTGACTGCATCATCTGTCAAGAGAGCAGTTCCTATTCAATGGCTAATGGCTGACTCTGCCACTGCTTCTCACCCCAGTGAGTGCTCTAACACACATTTAGTTCTGATGAAGTCAAGAGCTCACCAATAAGATTAGATGTCTTCACAGTCTTGGCATTTCACTCATAGTTAGATGCCCACAGATGCAGATTGAATACTCAATAAAAGCTCTCTGCTACTTTCAGGACCTAAATCTCCCTAAATCCCACTTAAATCCCAATAAATTGAGCACTGGTAAAGTCCCCCATTCAGATGCTGTATAATTCAGTTTCCTCTGTCAGCCAGGTGAGGCACAGCAGGGGTGGCTTTGGAGATGTACCTGCTCTGACATGGGTCCTCCTAGTACCTTAGAGGTACCTCCTCTTACATGGAGTGCCTCCTTCCAAAAGGGCATCTCCAGCTGGATCTCCAACAGATATTACAGATATTACAAGGGGATCTTGCACAGATCCCCTCCATTTCTCCATTTTCTTCTCTTATGTCTCTTAATGTGTCCTTCATCTCTTCGCTGTTTCGTCCTGTGTGTTCTTTTGCCTCTTCACATATCTTCTTTTGTGTCTCTCCCCTGGAT
Source organism: Sterna hirundo (assembly GCA_009819605.1). Classification (NCBI taxonomy): domain Eukaryota; kingdom Metazoa; phylum Chordata; class Aves; order Charadriiformes; family Laridae; genus Sterna; species Sterna hirundo. The sequence goes on along the minus strand of CM020452.1, from coordinate 6,139,478 downwards.
GTTACCACTCTTTCCTAAATATTTCTGCAGGGCACCATGTGCTCCTGCACCTGGCTGAAGTTCTGGCACACAATGGGTTGTTTTAATCTGTTTCAGAGCTGGCTGGAACTGCCTGTGACTGGCACAGGACCAATGGGAGGGATACACAGGAGAAGGACAGCTTCCTGGGTTCCCATGGGAGTTTGCATGAGTCTCCCTGCTTAGCAGCTGTGAAGCTGCAGAAACCCTCCAATATTTTGGAGCTCTGAGGATTTTACCAGCAGAAGCGTAGTGCCAATAGCAAAGACGCTGAGATACAAACCAACTCCCCAAGAGCCTTGTACCTAGAAGTTGTGCTCTCATGGTACTAAAGCAGGCGGAGTAGGGCTTGAAGACAGGTGTCCTTCTGGGCTGGTGCTGCTGTATCCAAAGAGTGCTGCTCTGTGCCAGGAGGGACCAGAGAGGGCAAGGTCTCTGCACTGAACTGTGCTGCATGGCACACGTAACACCTTTGGTGTCTGAAGACTTCTGGTGCTTCATGGCTTAGGCATCTGCAGAGCAATGATTTTAAGAATCTAAACTTTGTACTGAGGTACTCAGCACAGCTGTGAGAGAGGCATTAAAACACAGATATTTAGACCTGCTTAGAACTTTCAACAATCCAAGTAGGTGTTTGCCTGAATCTTGCACTGCTTATGTGGCTTTCAAACTATTCCATTGTCCAGAAGAAGCCTAAAATTGTTTTGAAGATGGAGCTGAAGTGATCAGGTCAAGGATTTCTATAAAACTAAAGAGTTTGGCACTCATCTGCCTCTGATCAGCAGCTGTATCCAAAAATCCAAATCATCTAATTTGACAAAATTCAGCAAACAAAAGATACTGTTAATCCTCAACTCCAGGTAGAGCATTTATTTAGAGCATTGGCTCTTAACTTTGAGACAAAGAGGCAATAGAAGATAGAAAGCAGGATGAATACTGTCACATAACAAATGGACTCTTCTCTGTCAGCCAGTCCCACTTCTGTGGGGAGACTCTCAGATTCAGAGAAATCAGTTGATGGTAATGCCAGTCACCAATGAAAAACTCAGCCAAGTCTTCGGGTTTTTTGGAAGATATCTCTTCAGGGCATTAATGGAAGCATGTCTGAATAGAACTGGCACAGGCAAGAGCAACTCGAGGTAAGCAAAGGGACAGATTCCTACTAGGCATATAAGAAAAAAATGTCCTTTTAAGTCCAAGGTGAAGGATAGTTCGGAAATTGCTCTTCTTTTTCGGCAAGTACAATTTTAAAAAATAAATAAATCTGATTAAAGTTTAATTTTAAGAATGTCCTCTGTTTTCAAATTCTTGATTGAATTACCCTTTAAAAATTAAATTGTAATCCTCTAGGAGTTATTGATTCAGAAGGAAGAAAATGCCAATAGCACCATTCTGGCCTGAAACGCTGCCCATCAAATTGACATAATGCTTTCAATTTGCCTAAATAACTCATTGGATCTGACTTATTCTCATGGCTGCCTTTTCCAGCAGTCAGTATCCACTTAGTAAGGCAGCAAGAAAGATGTAGGGGGCCTCATCCTCAGTCATGCACAGTGACAAATGTACCGCTTTGGCACAGAACAATTCCCTGACGTCCCAGGCTACGGAGACACCCTCTCTTAGCAACTGATGATGGGCACAAGGGCCCCCTCATGGCACTGCTCTGAGCCTTTGGGGTCAGCAGTGGCCCACAAATCCTTTGGGATATGTCTATGAGCATTGAACATCCTTTGTTGAATATGTAGAGGGCATAGGAAAAAAGGTTTGCCCTAGTGCAGCCCTGGAGCTGTAAAGAACGTGCATGTGCCAAGCTGCACAACAGCACAGAGAAGGCTTCTAGTTCCTTTTGGCTTCCTACCCATCCACCTAGCTCTCATGCCTGAGACCTGAACGACTAAGAATCAGACTCAAAACATTCCTCTCCCTTTCTCCCTTGTTAAATTACACCTCCAGCAACAGTGAAGGCACCACAAAAGAAGAAATAAACCTTCCATTATGTTTTGCAGAGTCTCAGCTCTTCTTTGAGTTAAAACACCAACATGACAAAAAAGTCAGAATGAATAGAGCTACCAAGATATAAACATGGTCTGTATAATTCAGACTCCCTACGCGAACAAAAGGTTGCAGCTCTTGAATAGAGGCACTGTTGAGAAAGCACTTGAAAAAAGGGATGAATCAATTAATGCTTTTGATAGTTTGAATGTCCCACTATCTAAAAAACAAGCACTGCTTTAATAGTGAGATAATTCAGTTTACTGAATTCAATTACATGTAATTGGCTTTTTCCCTTTTTTTCCCCCCTTTTTTAATTGCTGTTGGAACCAGAGCTCTGATGCACTTCTGCTGGCTCTGCCAGATGTTTGTGTTATTGGTGTTGCAAGGGCATGCTAGGGATCACAGGATTCAATTAACATCAGAGGTGCAGCCTTCAGCCTGAATGGCCACAAACACATCAGCTACTTGTAACTTTGTAGCCTGGATAAAAAAGTGTTTATGAAACCCAGCCAAAAAAACACTTACAAAAGTTCCCAAAGAGGCAAAATATCACTTACACTTCCCATTTCTTCTTTGGGTGAAAGCCTCTTTGCTTTGGTATGATGCTCGTGTTCTGGGACATGAGGTTTTTAATCCATCTCACAGAAAAATGTGCTGTGGCAGCCAAAGGCACGGGAGGCTGGGTGAGTCTAACAAGCTTTGTGGGACCTTGTTGGTAAGATTTCCTTGCTTGCCCATGACCTCTGCTCAGCAGGATTGTGTCTTCTTTCCTGGAAGCTTTCCAGCCCAACCCTCTCTAAGACTCCAAATTCTCACTATAAGAGTACTACCAGTTTGCCTCAGACATCATCAACACAAGGACAGCTCATGTTCTTTGCAAATGTTTCACCCACTGCTGCTGATTGGCATTAGAAGAGTAAGGATACACCAGTTTGCCCCCCAAAACCCAGGGGCAAGCATTTTGGCTTTTTGGGTGCATTACCCCCTCAGAGGTCCAGCAGAGGCCCTGCTGCTGGCTCCTGGTGACGGTTCCTTTCATGCACATCACCTCACTTTGAAAACAAGCAGACAAGGAGCGCATGCTCGTTGCTAACTAGGGTGCTTTCTGGGGGATACTGAGGTGGGGCCCCTCGGCCATGTAACAGAAACAGGTCAGAAGGCACATGAACTGCAGCTCTTCTGGGACATTGCAGAAGCATTTTCAAGATTAATTGTTGCCTTTTTTATTCAAAAACTGCTTTCCAAATTTTACAGTAGATTTTTTGTTTGTTTGTTTGTTGGTTTGTTTTAATTGAAATAAGGCAGAAACATTTCAAATCTATTTTTTTAATAAGATGACCGTGTTGACGGAAATGTTTCCCCCTGGCTTATTCATCTGCGACTTTCCCCTCCATGCCCATTCTTTACTGCATGACATTTGAACAAACCCCCGTTGAGTGAACTGTAGCTGGATGGGAGGAAGGCAGTATGCTGGAAATGCTGGGTGCTGTCATTAGCGTAGCAGTGATTGACAAGGCGATTCACGCAAGTGGATGTAGCTGACGAAGTATTGTCAGATGCGCCCAGGGATGAAAGGTGCTCCAAGCATGCAGAGTGCTGCTCTGAATTAGCATCAGCAACTAGCAGCCAGGGCACAGTGCTGTGTGTTGAGTCACAAAATACTAACTTTATGGCTAGACAAACAGCCTGGTATGGGAAAGCACGTGCTGGAGGATGTGCAGGTGCTGCTCTGCTGTTCAAATAAATGATATTCCTCCCCCCTGCTCTTTCCTATACTTACACTGTTTTTCCCCGCCTTGTCTTGCCAATTCTGAATGTTGCATGCTACTGTCACCCCAGGCTCACTACCACTTCAAGTATGCAATAGGAAATTTGATTTAATTAGCCACTAATACAGAGTTAAGAAATTTAGCGCAGGAACCGATGCCTCCATGCAGTCATGGCGGGTGGCTAATCTGTATTCATTTGAACTGACTTTGTGCCTGAATTTCTCAACAATCTGAGCTCAGGGGATTTGGAGGGGTGGGAATAACAGCGATTGACAGTCCTGTCCCTCCCAAGAGATGGCATCTTTTGCACCATGCCCAGCAGAAACACTGCCACATCACTTGGCTGGTTTTCTACATCTTGCTGTTGGATGCAGAAGGAAAGGGAGAAGGGGCTCCTCTCTAACAGAAAGACCCTTAATCCACTGCCCTGTGCACAGAGGAGCTTGGTAACACAGTTCTCTGCATCTTCTGCCCCAGGGCAGGACCTCCCTATCTGCTCACAGCTGAAGGGTGGGGAACTTGCAACTTTTAGAGATGTTTCTCCATCCGAGAAAGGGGATCTCCACTGGACCGCCCCAGGAGAAGAGAATCCTTCCTTCCTTCGTCTTGGGGACTGGCAGGTGGCTGCAGAGCTGGTCTTTGCCAGCAGCAGAAAGGTAAATGCAGGCATCGTGTTTTCCAAGCTTGTGCTTCAGTGCTGCTCTTTGGAAGCATGAGAATATGAACGGGAAAAGATGATCTGAGCCTCTTAAATCCTCCAAAAGAACTGAGTGTTAGGTCAGTCTGAGTGTGGGGGGAAGAGTTTGGGTCATTTCTTGTTTAAGTCTAATGGGGTCATCCACTTCTGATCTTTAAGATTTGAGAAGAAATGTAGAACATTGTGAACCAGTTGGGAATCCAACTCAAAGCTCCTTCCAAACTCCTCCATTAGTTTTTAAGAAAGATGCTTTGCAGGACAAGTACTAGCCATGGGGTTAGGAGCTATAAATACAGCGTGCAAGACCTCCAGGCTGCTTTGCAGTTGAAGGCAGGGTTGCTTTTGTACTAGCTGCAAAGAATTCCTCCAAAGTTATATTCAAAGAAAAAAGTTCCTTTCTTACCTGGGCTGTTAAGAATATTCTTTTCACAGAAAATTTCTTTGACATTGTCCAGGTCAGGTGATTTATCCCATGCCCTGTGTTATGGCTGTGTATTGCCTTTTGCGCTATCTCTTTTTTCCTGGCCACACCCACTTTTAATAGGATTTTGTACATGATTAGTAAGAAGCTGCTAAGATGAATGCTGACGGCTTTCCATGTTTATTCCTCTGAAGTGTTAATTCAGTATGGAGAATCTCATCTCTCTGAAAAGAGGACAGAGGTGACTTCTTCCCAGTAAATTGGTTTTGCAAATTTAATTCATTATTGTTTGATGGTTTCATCCATGACTTTATTTCAAAGAAATTAACAATTTGGGAATGCCCATGCAGTCAGTGACAAATCTGTTTCTGTCTTTTCTTCCTCTGAACTGCTGCGCTTTCCAGAGTCTCACAGAAAGCCAGTGTGACTCTAGACACACAAAGAAATGCCTCTAGTTCGAAAAAGCGACTTAGGCTCTAGGATGTTCTCGCTTTGACAGGCTTTTTCTGGCACTATCTGGACAGAAACGTCATGTTCTGAGGAGTCTGATGTTAAACAGTCCTGACCAGTCTGAAACACCAAGATCTTTGGCTCAGAGTGATTCCTAAACACCAGAGAGGCAATGATCTCACTTGGGACTGTATCTTTTGCAGGAACCGAGCCCTTTGCTCTACCCTTGTTTCCTATCTTTAAGCCAACTATCAATGCAGTGACGTTGTGTCTTATCCCATAGCTGCTGAGTTGCCCTAAAAGCATTTTTCAGGAGACCTTGCAAGGAGTCTTCTAGTGATCCATGCAGACCACAGCAAATGGATGCCTCTTCCCTACATGTCTTTTGAGTGCTTTGAACCCCAGGAACTGGGGTTACAGTTTTCTTAACAAAGCCACTGTGACTATCCTGCAGACTTCCCGGGTCTCACCTTGCCCTGTTCTGTATCCCATTTCATACTGATTTGCCTGCTGCAACTCTCAGGGTCCCCAGCGTGTAGACCCCTCTATACACATGTATGCAAGCGTCCTTCTCAGTGCAGGCAACTTACCACCCAACAGAGGTAACAAGCAATGAGGGAACAAGAACTGTAAACAGCAACTTTCAATGCTTACTGGTCTTTCAGCTACTGCTCTCCAGACTGAGCTCCGCAGGCCTGGGGATCTAAAGACTGCTTTGAAGAGGTTTTTAGGAAGGTAACCAGGAACATCATCCTATTGTCAGCAAGCTCAAATCCACTGTCAGGGGCCTGTAACAGAGACCCACAAAACAAAATTACTCTAAAGATCACTGAAGAGCAGTCATTTTCCATCCCAGGGACTGGAATGTTTCTTTCTCTTCATTTTTTTTTTATAAGTCACATTTCTCAAAGGTGCTTTTCATGCAGCAACACCCTTTTCAAGATATGACACTGGATCTCATTGTCTTTTGAAGTCTTCAAGGTGGAGATTATTATATCACAGTGTATAAATGCAGATAGTATCCAGCACAAAATGGCTCTGATCATGGCTGGGCCTTCATATCCTACCATGTAATCACAATTATAATAATAGTATAAGAGACTAGAATCTGGCTGTTCTGATCCAGAATCTGGATTTGGCCACTCATGCACAGTACCTCAGGACAGGACAGAGCTGACCTGAGCCATGCGTGCTCAGAGATGCTCAGGGAGCAAGAAGGACGAACATTCCTGTGCTCGTATGGCAATACCCAGAGCAGAGAGCAGCTGGGTAGCCACCATGGACTGCCTGCCCACAGAGCAGCACACCTCCATCAGCTCATTTCTCATCCAGAATATTTATACTGCACTCTGGCACTCCCGCTGCTGGGGAGATGAATTGCCATAAGTCATCTCAGCCAAAAGAAAACAATTAAAGGAAACTGAAATGGGCAGCATTTTTTTTTTGTTAGCTTTGTGTCTCACACTTTCCCAGAGGAGGACGGGGAGTGCTAGGAGCTCTGCAGAGCCCTGGGTGGCAGCAGAGCCCTGCAGCTTCCCAGGGCAGATTTGGCACTTGCAGTTTTGCAGCACTGGGCGAGTGGCAAGGCTCAGTTGTTGGGTTCATGGATAGTACTGATTGCTCATTAGGGCAAATGATATTAAAGTAGGGAAAGTGTTATACTGGGTGACTCAGTATAAACGACCTCAAATCATTTCACTGGTGTTTGTTCACTCCTTTATAATGGTCAACCTCTACCAGAAATGGGACTGGCCAGAAAATAGATCTTCTGACCTTCTTCTCTTTCTCCTCCAAAACAGGGAAACTAATTCCCCTGGAATAATCCACTCCTCTGAAAAGTTCCAGGAAATTTAATATGGAGTGGCAAAACACATTTCCCATCAGCCCCAATCTTTCGTTTTACAAAAGGTAATTTCAGTTATGAACATATTCATCTGAAAATACACAAATTACGGCAACTTCCAGACCCAACCAGACAAAGCGCTGAGCCACACAGCCTCAACTGTATGCCTCCGAACAGGAGGTGGGAGCAGACAACCTCTTGAGATCCCTTCCCACCTGGATTAAGCCTGCCTTCCTTCCACGATAACGATGTCTTGACACAACCTCAAAGGCGGCACCATTTTCTGTGAGGAAATGGCACGGCATTTTCTGCAATTTGGGTCCCACATAAAAGGCACCCAAACTGCCTAAGTGCTTTTAATGTCTTCAGATTTTAGTTTTTCTGCCAGTACATCTTCTGTCTCCCCCAAGTTATCTGTAGCGTTTACATTGCTTGTCATCCCAACGCCGCACTTTGCAGCTGAATTACACGAGCGTGCCCACCTCCCCTACGTCTGAAACTATCTTGTCTAGACGAAGCCCATTTGACCTCTTTCTCTTAATTGGCTCCGTCAGGAAAATACTCACCCTTTCAGTCCTTCTGGTGATCATTTGTACCAGAATGAACAGCAAATAAAAATAATAACAACCCAGAGGCCTTCAGAAGCGGCACCCTGCTTTCTCCAGCTTGTCTTTGCGAAATGGCAGCTCAACGTCCACCCGGGCAGCGGCGCTGGGTCGCGAAGCGGCAACTGCCTCTGAGGGGGCGCCCAACCGCCCCGGGCCGGCCGGAACCGGTTCCGGCTCGCCCCTGAGGTGGGGCGCGAGGCGGGTCTGAGGGGAGGTGGCTGTGAGGAGGCGGTTGGGGAAGGCTGTAGACGCGCCACGCCGGGGCAGGAACAGCCGTGGGGGACACCTGTGGTGACCCACGTTGGGGCAGAGGCGCCCCCGAGTGACTGCAGCCAGCAGTGACCCACACCGGAGCATGGTTTCCCCCCCGAGCGACCACGGCCTGAAGGAAGACGCGCTGGGGCAGGGATACCCGCGGGAGCACCCCACCGCAGCCTGTGGTGACACACGCCGGAGCACGGACACCCACCCTCCCCGAGGGACCACGGCCTGCAGGAGGACACGCTGTGACCGTGACACCCCTGAGAGGTGCGGGGCTGCTGAGAAACCACGATAAGGTGCCCAGAGCGTCGGAAAGAGACCCGTAAGGGGTACGGGCCGTCCCCTGCGCGGCCGTCGGCGCCGTGAAGGGCCGGGGAGGGGGCGGGTGTAAGGCTCGGTCTCGGGGCTGGGACTGGGAAGGCGGGATGAGAGCGTGAGTGAAGCTGAGCCTGGGGTGGGGGGGAAAGGTACTTCCCTAAGCATTTAATTATGTATGTTCTCGTCTTCGCAACGCGGATCAGTCGTCAGAATTTGGTGCTAATTTGCAGTAAATTAGATTAACTAAAAAATCCTCCAGGTGAGACTGTTCTGGCAGTGACACGTCGTTAATCTGGCCGCTCCGTTACTATGCAAAGGAGAGTTTGTTTTATTTTTCCAACGAACAACTATCATGGGAAGGTAATTTCCTCATCTGGACATGAGAAGTCCACTGACTTTGGTATAGTGATGGTAATTTGCGCTCCCGGAGGGGATGACATGGTGTTTGCATGGGATCTAAGTTATCAGGGACAGCGAGAAAACCTGCCTAAATGGTGAGCTGGGTGATGGAAAGGTGGGAATGACTCTAAGCATCACTCAGGTTTTGTGGAGTTTTGCATTAATACAGCTGTCACTCCTTGCTCTCATGTGCTCACCCAGAGGAACTGCTCTTGCAATGAGGTTGCAACTGGTTGTTGCCCTGGGGCAACTGAGCAAAGGGAAGATGCTTCTGTGGCAGCGGAAGAATGGGGACAGAGGATATTCATTGCAGCGAAAATAGCAGAAGTCTCATTTTTCCTTAAAGAGCAGCACCTTTGCAAGAACGAACACCATAGTCTGCAATTTCATGCCTGTGTAATGGGGAAATACACCATCGAGGTGCTGTTATTGTCTGACCTGGCCGGGTGTTGTTTCTGCCGAGTCCCCTGCTCGAGGAGGGACACTGCTGCAATCTGGCTGGGGGCCACTAGATGGTTCCCAACAGCCGTGGAAACTCAGGCCATGGCCTCCCTTGGGTGGGCACCCACCTGAAAGGTGCCGCTGGGTAGGGGCAGTGGGTAGGGACATGCAAAGAGGCCAGTGGAGGCTTCCTGTGTAAAAGGAAAAGGGAGAAACTGGAAATCTTCAATGGCTCTTTTGGGACCTGCTTTTTGAAGGTTTTTCTAATTTATTTGAAGCCACTGCAGTGGTGGAGCTGTTTGGAAGCAAAGAAAATGCCTTCCAAAGACATCACTAAATAAATTACAAGGAGGCAACTGGCGCTCCCCGACGCATGCATATCACGGATTTCTTACAGGGAGAAAGGGCAACAGAATAGCATTACTTATCTTTCCCTTCACACCTGAAGCATCTCATTCCTGAAACAAAAGGGATCTTGCCATCTCATTAGCTGGGGAGGTAGTTTGGGCTTTTGCAGGACGTGCAGTGAGTGTAGGACATGCTGCGTCAGACAGAGGAGGCTGGTGGAGGGGTGGGGGCTGAGACCTGGCTTCTGGGTTTGAACGCCTGCCTTTGCCATCAGTGTCCTCTTTGACCTTGGTAGTATCACTTAGTTTCTCAGTGTTTCAGTTCCTCCCTCTGTGATGGGAACATGCAGGGGAAGTCCTACTGCCTCTTGCGTGGTGGTGAACTCAACGAGCGGGCACAGTACACTTCTGCTCCAGCTATTATGCTGTGCTTGGTGTTTGATGGGAGGGTGTAAAGAAGAAGGAGCCAGACTCTTCTCTGTGGTACACAAATTGAAATACAGGAAGTTTTGTTTAAATATACGAAGAACTTTATTTACTGTGAGGGTAGGCAAGCACTGGAACAGGCTGCCCGGTTCGGTTGTGGAGGTAGTGTGGGTGTACATGCAGGCATCCTTGCAGGTTTTCAAAAACTGACTGGACAGGCCCTGAGCAACCTGCTGTAATTGATCCTGCTTTGAGCAGGGAGGTTGTACTAGATCATCTCCAGAGCTTCCTTCCACCCTCAGCTATTCTGTGAGTTTGTGATTCATCCCTGCAGGTCCTGCTGCAGTGCAAGAGAAATAACAGTCTTATAACAGTCTTTTCTGAGGTGACCCTCAGAAGGTAAAGGTCTGGTAGGATCTGTTGTCTCTGGAAGAACCTCTCTGTGTGGAGGTGCACCTAATGCACCCAGGGGGATGTGTGCCATGTGGTGGTAGGTGGTCGGGGGAGTGGGTATGTAACACAGTGTCATTGCTACCCACTGTGTGAATTGGGAGCTCTGCGCAGAGGCAGCTCCCCTGCATGCCCAATACCCTGTTTTTTGCTAGAGTCTGTGGCCATAAGGCTTCATTTGCACAGAGTTGTCCTTCCAGACAGAGGCTTTTTGTTGGGGTAAAGCTGAAGCTCTCGGTGTTCAGTGCAAAAATGCTGTCCCTACTAGGGAGTTGGTCTGTTATATTGTCCGCAGCTTGGGGTGGCTGGGCCTCTGTTCCTTTCAGCCTTGAAATCTGCCAGTGAATGAGATTCTGCCCCATCTCTCTCCTCTCATCCTTGCTCCTGAAACATTTCTGTTACTGCGTGCTCTGGGGGAATATTTAGGATGCCATGTCAATCCAGCTCACTTGGTTTGTTTACACTGAGCAAGATGTTTGAGTTCACTCCCTGAGTCACCTTCGGTGGGCAGAGGAAATGTGAGCACTGAAACGTCAGTGCTGGAGATTGAAGTCACATATGACCTTAAGTAAAAGGTGTAAATAGCCTTTCTTCCCACTCCTTGTGTCAATAGCGACAGAAACAAAGACTCCCACTCTCTGGAAGAGTCACAAACCTCTCAAAACCTCAGGCCTGTGGGTCTCACTGTGTTTCCATGTATGTTTCTAAGCTCTCTTAGTGTTCTGGCACCTGCCCCACCACCTTTGCCGTTTTGGGAGCAAGATGCTGCCTGTGAACCCCTCTATTTGTCCTGGAAAGCAGGCAAAAAGCACAGCCCCTGTGTGCCAGGTCCTGAACAAACAGATGAGCTGTACTTCTGTATGCAATCAGAGGTTTGGCTGCAGCATTTGCAGTACTTAAGCTCACTTGTGTTCAGGGTATCAATAGGTGTGGCCATAGCAGCCTCTCTGAGCCACCTGAGGCCCTGGGATGAACTGGGATCAGTAACAATAGGAAACCCTTGAAGTAGGCCCCTTGCTTGTGAAGCTTGTGAAGGCTAGATTAAAGGTAAAGGAAGTGTAAGGGTAGATTAATGCTAGTTTAGATCTGTCTGTGCTCATGCCACAGCGACCACGGAGCAAGGCTGTCCCTGGCTCAAGAAAAAAGGACATTTCTTGCAATGGTCTTTTCCTCCATCCATTCTCTGCTCTCTTTCAGTCCTCCTCTCCGCCTTGCTCTCTCCTCTCCACCTTGCTCTCTCCCATGGCCTCTATCCTCCACATTTCTCCATTTTGGATGATATTTCTTGGATGCCGGACTGACCCCAAAGCCTTTTTCCAGAGGAATCAGGTCAGCAGAGAAAGGCACTCCATAAACTTATCCCCAGCATCCCCAGTTCTGCTTTTCCTTTCTCAGTGCAGCTTCCCCGCATCCCTGGCCTGAGGTCAGTGTGCAGTCTGATACCGACTGATACTGGGAAGAGCCCCATCTGCTTTTGCTGTTAACTCTGAATTGAAAAGGGTTGTGCTTACTGCTTGTTTAATTATGCCTGAATAAGAAATCTCCTTGGGACCATTTCATGAAGGACACTTTACAAATGTTTTGTATTATTATTGTAATAATTTAGCGGGAGTTACACATGCATGGAGAGAAGAATAGACCTGACCAGTGCCGGCTTGCAGGTTTTGGAGAGCTGCCAGTTGCTGCCATAGAAAACGAAGAGGGCATGTTGCCCTCCAGAGCTGTAGTTTCACCTAGAGTGGGGCTTTTGCTGAGTCTCCACAATGCTGGTGGTTTAGTTCAGGATGCTCTTCACTGCAAACCACAGCTCAGGTATCCCAGGACAGTGCCACTGCACAACAGTGCCATTTCCAGTTTGGGGAATGTTAGAGGTGACTTGCAGTTTCCTTCCCGTTAGGGGAAGTCATGATGCCAATGTTCATTGCGTTCCCCTTGCATCAGAAACATCATCTTTAGCAAGAGGAGCGTGAACAGTTACTCAAGTCTGTCAGTTCATTGCAGCAGCATTCAGCAATCACTTTTCTCATTTATTTATCATTTTGAATGGTGGTGGAGCTACCTGGAGAGCCCCGCTGAGGGCTAATAAATGCAAAATACCATAGCAGGTATTTAGAAACTGGGAAAATTTAGAGACTGAGAAAATACTCTCAGCTGAAAAAGTCTGGAGGCTGGGAGGATTAGTAGGGAAGGCGTCGTATCTCCTTGCACCACTCTTGCTCTTTCCTTTTTAAGGGCAGAGTTAGAGAGAAGGTGCTCAGTGAGACGAACCATTGGTCTGAACCAGTACTACCATTTTTTGTGGTCTTCTGTTACCTGCCACTGGGGAACACAGCATTTACCAAAGGTGGTTGAGAAACTGCTGATAAGACAAGTTCTTGTAAGAGAACTGTCTCGTGGAGACAGTTTTTATGTAGGTGATATTTCTTGATGGGGCAGTGTGGCATGTGTTAAAGTTGTTGTCCAAGGGTGTTGTACAACACCTTTAAGCTGTTGTAGTGTTCAAAAAAAAAAGGTCTCTCTCATCCACTATCAAATAGGTGTCACATCAGCACTCTCCCTGAGCTGGGCTTGGGTCTCAGCGTGAGGGTCTTTCCTGGCCTGTGGCACCCAAGGGAGCTGCCCATAAGTGGGAAACTGTCTTTACAGACAATCCAAGCAGAATGACCTTAGGGACAAAGTCATTTGTGGCATGAAAAATAGATATTTGGGGTTTACTGGTAAGTTCTGGTGAAAGGAAAGAAGACCTTTTTACTCCCTCAAAACTTTTATTTAGTGCAGATTGAAACATTCCTTTCAGTACTGTGTGTTTTTCCCTCAAAATTTTCTAAAGTAAATGTGAAGGCAATATCTAAGTAAAAATGCAGTAAAAGGTGGGAAGTGTTTATTTTCAAGGTTTCCCTAAATATTTTTGTGGTTTTTACTTGAATAAACAACCTAGTAAGCATTTGTGTAATACACCAGGGTCACCAGGTGCTTCATCTGATTCATGATAAGGCTGCAGCTATAAATAATGTTAACAGCAATAGTAACTTGATCAGTAAAGCTTGAAAGCAGTGTTAAGATATCCAATAAAAGAGTGAGTTGAACTGAGCTAGCATGGGTATGAGGTTCCATGGAAGAGTCATGTCAGCATTTTGTCCTGTAGGAGAAAGAAAAATCTTGAGATTTCTGTTAGTTCTGTTCTGTTAGGGAATGGAAAGCTGGACTGAGAACAAAGGCAAGAACCTGTTCTTTGAAGCATTCTGCTGCTTTTCTGCACAGTGTTTCTAAGTAAGAGTGTCCCTGGAAATGCCTGGATTTCTGCTACAGATTAAAAGTACATGGAGATGGAGGATAAAAGGGGCGTTAGCAATTAGCTCCGGTGATAAGTTTAGCTGCTAGAAAAGTTGGACTAGCAAAGAACTATTAATTGAAATCCCCAGTTAATATAGAACTGTCAATAATGAATGCATAATGGAAAAAGTGCATTTAATTTTTAATTATCGCCAGCCCCTTCCAAACAAATACGATGCGTTAAATCTCCCTGTCACCTTCACCCATGCGAAGGGTGTTTGATGGAAGTCTTCATTAACCCCAGATCTGCTCATGGCATCCTGCCAGGCCATTAGCTGGTTAGTTACAATAGCAATGACTGGCACTTGGCAAGGAAAAGCCCAGGCGGATGTTGCCAGGTCTAGGACGTGGCAGGAATTAACTCTGTGGGATCATCGCAGGAAAAGGCTGAAATCCCTTGACTGAGCTCTCTGATGTGGTGGTGTCTGGAGCTCCTAATGCATCTTATCTGGGTTGGGGTCCTTGGGGGTTAATGTAGTAGACAATCCCGATCAAGTCATGATTCCCAGCTGAAATTGCTGTTGGTTCGGGGGTTCCCTCTGTAGGATGACCTCCAGGGCAGTCATGGCAGGTCATCCAAATAAGTGAAAACACAATCTGTCTGCTATAAGTTGAAGAGTATGGATATACATTCAGTACTGAGTAATGGGGTGTGGGTTGAATGAACTGTGTCAATGCTGAATGAAAGTGTTCACACAGCGGCCTGAACAAATTTCAACTTGTGCGTGGACCACATTTATTGAGCCCATTTAGGATTTGACCCGGAATCTTCTACTGGAAGCCAATTTGGGAAGAAAATCCCATGGGCTTTTGGCGAATCATAGCTGGCCTGGAATTTCCATCTCCTCCAAAGCACATCTCCAGGCAGACAGTGCTTTACTGGCCATGTTAACCGAGATGGAATAATCTTGATAATGACCAGCACTGTGGGAGAACTGAATTCTGCTCGTCTGGTGATACAAATCAATACTGATTCTCCCAGGTTTGGTAGTATTAATAATGTGAAACTAATGGAAGCTGAGTCAAAACAGGTCTGTGCTTCTCTGTTGAAAGTGTGAATAGAGGCAAGCAAGGAGTCCTGACTTTACAGGAGCACTGACTCATGGAGGGTTGGCAGAACTTTATGCTTGGGATGGGTGTGAGGGAAGGGTTTATAGCTCTGAAGAGTCACCTTCTCTTAACGCTTGTCCCAAATGTGTCCCAACACCTACTATTTTTAGAGTCTTGCTCTCAAATGAGTTTGCCTAGGGACAGCCTTCTGGGGATTCAATTAAACTCTAGAATAAAATAAACACTATCCCTTAGCAAGGGCTTGAATGCTAAGCAGATTCATTATTTGAACAAAGTAGGGCTGTAAGTTTCAGTGTTTAAATGTCCTCTATTTTCATCAGCTAGGGGTCAGAGACGAGTGAAGATGGGAAACCCCTGTTCATTAACTCAGCTTATCCACTCCCATAGCCTTTCCACTACTGCTCCGAAGTGATCAAAACACCTTAAGGGCCTTTCCGTTGGAAACAATTCTATATTTTAGTGACTGAGTTTGAAGTAACTAAAACAACTCCTTTTTCAGATGATAAACCAACTGTGTTTGTATGGGCAATGCAGTGATAGAGACCTGGGCTGCAGTGCCATTTGTCTGTTGAGTGACCTTAGGCAAGCTCGTGTCTTTGTTTTTACTCTAATTAAATAGTTGCTTGGTGCAATGTGATCCAACAGTCATCCCATGGGCCAAGTCTCTTAGATGCTTCTATCCAGATTTGTGGTTTTTTTCCTGGAGAATGGAAGTGGTTGTCTCAGCACATGTAGAGATGGGGTGAGTTACTGCAATAGAGCAATAGTCCGAAAGTGGAGAAATTCCAAAATTCACATCTCACCCCAGAGATACTGTGTTTGGAGCGCCAGATTTAGACTTTGGGGAAAAAGAAGTTCCCTAAGATATGTGTGACAGTGTTCAGCGCAGTGCAGCTGCAGTTTATGTGAAGTCTCCTCAAAATCTTATCAGAAATTCTCAACTGGTGCAAATTCTGGGTGATTCAAATTCACCTGAAGCTGGGTTTGCAGCTGGTCGGTAGGTACTAACAGTATGCTGAAATGCAACTGCCACTCTTTGAAGGCTTCTGCCAGCAGTCTAAACCGGAGTGCAGCTTGCAAGAGGTGTGGAGTTAGCCTTCTGCTCTGCTAAGCACTGGGAGGCTCCAGATGGGTATTGTGTCCAGTTTGGGGCACTGAACTTGAAGAGTGATGGAGACCAATTAACTGAGGAAACTGCAGAGGAGACTGATAAAATGATCAAGAGGTCTGGAAAACTGTGGCTGACAGGGTAGAGAGAAATAATTGGCTTGTGTAGCTTAGTGAAGAGAAAACTAAGTGATAATAGCCTTAACACACAAAAGGTGGGTGCAAGAAGGAGAATGATGCCTTCTTCACATCTGCTGTGGGTAAGAAATCACAGGCACAGTCTGCAATGCGCAAGATCCAAGGGAAATATAAAGCAAACTTTTGTGGAAGAGGTGATAAAAGCCCTGAAATAAGGAGGAGGAGGGAGTGAGTGAGTGAAGTCTGCAGGTTAAACAAATGCCTAGCAGGAATGGTGTGCAGAGCTTGTGCTGTCCTGGGACAGGAGGATGGACTTAACACACATCACTCCCATTTAAAACTGGCCCCCACAACACAGGTGCACATGAAAACATTCACAAACTTACATAGCTGGCAGTACACATGGATGCACACGCTGCCTTTGCACTTTTCACAAATATAGACATACAAATGGTTTTAAAAAGCAGGGATCTGTCATTACGTATCTCCCTGTCAGGTTCTTCTAGGTGACTTGGCCTCATTAATTGTAATACTTATTGTAATAGTGTAACTGTCTTAGAACAGATTTTCTCAGGAGACAATTCACACTGCTCAGTCAAGTAGCAGTCTTAGCAGCTCTCTTTTGTTGAGATGCTACTTTTTATTTATATCATTCAGTCTAAAAGAAGCTAAAATAAAAATTGCTAAGATTTTTTAATCCGGCTTTGCTGTTGCCTGGTACTGCAGCTACACAAAACCTTGGGTGCATCCATTCCTCCCGGTGACAGCTAACCCCTGTCTCCTCACTGTTGAAGCAAAAACAGTTTAGGAAGGTTTGGAGTTGGAGAGGAAGCATCAGTGTTTGAAGGAGATGTCCCCAAAATGGAATGGTACAGAGGACCTGTGGACTTTGCTCTCTTGAGCAGATTGACCTGTTTTACATTGTGGTCAGTTGAAATCATGTTTTCCATGGGGACCTGTGAATTTTGGAAAAAACTGCACTGGAAGGATTTCTTGGGTCGGGGTCCAGTCTGTACAATAGAAGTCTAGAGCCTAGATTGTCTAATAAATTGCTATTTTAGTTTGTTATTTCAGATACTATCCTGCTATATTATAGCCTGGGAAAGATATACCCTACATACTACTTTGTCCTTGGAGAAGAGAGACGGGGGGGGTCAGGGTGTGATTTTAGCGTTTGGGCAGGAATGGGACTAAGCAGGTACTGAATCTGTCCTTGTGGATTTTCTATGTGTCAATACTGATCACCTCTTCCATTCCCCTCCCTCTTTGTCATGCGTTCATCTTAGTCCATAAAAACAAGTATATTCCTTTTTCACAGAAACTTTCATAAGTTTTGAATCCACCCCACTTCTAGCATGGGTCAGTTTATGAAATCACAGTGTTTTCTGCAGGATTTAAACATCCTTTTTTCTCATAACACTCTTGGGGTTTTGTTTCTTTTTGGTTTTAATAACTGTCCTCCAGAAGTGCCTGGACTGCTGCAGAGCTGAGCAGATGCAGAGTGGGTGGGAGAGGTGATGAAGTGACGTTGACAGCTTGCAATCCTTCATTTGGGATACCTGTAGGGATCTTGTTTCACAAAGGCCTTTCTGGAGTAGCGTCTGTGCGCTTGGTGATTAAATCCAACACACACACTGGAATCAGGAGTGCCCATTCAAGGTTATAGCTCATTGAATGAAACCAGAATTTAGCTCCCAGGCTTTTGTTTTGGTCACTCTATTATTTTAATTTCTATTCCCAGTTTTAGGGCTCACTGAGATCCCAGAGCACTGTACTGGCTAGGAGTTGGACTGGGCCTGTAGTAATTTTTTTCTGGTTCACATTTTTCTGTTTTCTAAAGGTCTGAGTGACACAGCATGCCATGAACATGTTGTGTATAGAAATAAAGCCAATACTAAATAATAGATCACTTTTTTCCACACTTCTCTTGCATTATTAATTTTTTGTGTTACACAAATTGTTAGCGATTTCCCTTTTAAACCAAGAATTTTGGGAACCCTCATGAATGAGTTCAAGGAGTACATCATGGCCTCATGTCAGTACTGATGCAAATAAACGCAAGATTCCCAGCAGGGTGGAGAACGAAGCAAGTTGGAGAGTGGAAAGGAGCTGACAGCCCAGCAGCCTGTCACACCTTTAGTGAGATTCTGCACTCTGGTCCGCTAAATGGGTGTTGATACCCAGGAGTAAGTCTGGAGGAAGCATCGCCTTGTTCAGAAAATGTAGCCTCACTCTTCTTCTTTCACACTACAACCGCTTTGCTATCCACGGGAAAGAGCAAGCTCTAGCCCTTGCACCCAGACTGGTGTGTCCATGCCAGCCCCAGAGTGTAGCCCCTGAAACTCGCTGTCTTGAGTTCAGGGTCCTGCTTCCCTCAATGCTGTAATGAGTTGGTCATTACTATGCTGGGTCTCAGGGACTGAACACCTGCTTAGCATGAAAGACTGGAGCCCTGGAGCAAAACAAAGGGAACCAGTTTGATAGCGTAGATGTGCCCACTGGTACGCAGACTTCAAAGGCTAGAAGAGGAGCAGTCGGTTTTAGGGTGGAATGCATCTCACTGCTTTGGTATCTAAAAGCTAAATAAAAAACATGAACCACTCTTTCAAGATCCTTTTTATGTTCAATGGAGAGAAATGAGGTCCTCAGGGGTGATTCACTGTCCCTGGCTTAGCAGCATGTTTTGGGAAAAGATGACTCACTTTTCTCTCCCCTGGCTATAAAAGGGGCATAAAGTGAGTAGATCGGTCTTAGACATCTAACTTTTAGACATCTGAAGCCGGAGCCCCTACTTGTCCTTTTAATGAACATGAAGGCTTTACTTCCAGGCAATGACCCACCCTGCGGCTGAAGATGTCAGCCTCCACTGGGAGTTTACTGTAAGATCCATCACTCTCCATGTGAAATACACCATGCCTCCCAACTTCACTGGCAATTTAAATGCAATGGGAAGCTTCATCTCTTTTCACCTGCCTGTTTCATTCCATTCCCCTCCTTTGCCAGAAGCAGGCTCTCAGCTGAGACGCCTGCAGGGCCTCAATGGGTCTTTTCAGTCACGAGCTGATACAGTTGCTGTTAGACTCAGTAGCAAAGGTGCCCAAGTGAATTTACAGGTTTTATGCTATTAATTTTTCCAAGCCTGCTCAAGGAGTTAAGAGTTTGATAGGTGACTCCTTTCCTTGTCCCTGGAGTGCAGAGACCTGCTGTGTTTCTGGACACAGCTTTCGTTACTGCTAGGGGTCCAGAACAGAAATGTTCCCCATCTGTACAGCAGAGAGCTTGCAGGAGGGCACAGAAAAAGGCCGAAGGGACAGTGCGGTGAAGGCAGGGCAAGCAGCAGGGGTGGCTGCCGGTGGCAAGAGCTCTAAGTGCGATGTCAGAGCACAGCCTAACTCAGGTCATGCTTTCTAACATGGAAAATTTCTGTGCCAACAAGTGCCTGGCCTAGGTTTTTGGTACCCTGTTGCTAGCACTACCACTTAGTCATTTTCTTGCCCTTACATCGTCTTTTGTTTGAAGCGTCTGAATATTACAGCACTACAGAAAGCAGTCAAGGGACAGTAAGACTCTAGCACCTCCAAAACAGGAGGGGCAGCAGGATCTCACCATAAAAACGCAGTATTGGAGACAACAGCAGGGAAATCTGAACTCATGTTGACTGTGTCCATGTAGAAAAGCCAAAGAGGGAGAACAAATAAATGAAATATGCTTTAAGGATTGTGCTTAAAGACTAGTATTGGAGTTAACATGAACACAGTAGGTGCAACATTTAATTCCCTACCAAAAAGGTGCTGTTTGTGCTCTTGTCCTTGCACTGCTGCCCACTTTAATCAAGAAATGCTGAGGTGGTGTGGCTTGCTGAAGCTGACAGTGGCAGAGCTGGGGCTAGACTTCACAAGTATTAGGGGCATTTGATGTCTCGTCTGGCTGGCTGAAGATGTAGATACAGTTCACTTCCACCAGACAGTGAACAAAGACCGAATGAGGCTCAAATCCCTGCGCTGCAGTATGTCCTCTGTTTCTGCCTCTCTTAAATGGAGATAATTAGCCTTTCCTGCTTGCATAAAGCACATAGAAATAACATAAAAGCAAAGCTCCATTTTCAAATTAAGTGCTATTATTAACATCTAGTGTTTGATGGATGATTATGGTGTTACAACAACATAAATACTTCTCTAGGGGCATTTGGCCAGTGATGTCCTAGGATGCTTTGCAGTTCCAACCTGATTAAAAATGAAATTCTATTACACATCTCTGAAGAGATTCAAACCATTGAATAGCAATCGGAAGGAGACTCTGCCAACTGTGAGGCATAAATACTGACGATTCCAGCTACAAATGTTTCCAATTTTATTTTATTTTTTGGTAGGACAAACTTATAAATTAGAAGGATGTGCCTCAAGAACAGCCTGGGAACATAAAAAGAAAGTAAATGATAAAGAAGTTCCAGAGCTAGACTATTACAGCACTATAGTGTCAGCAAGCAGAAGCTTTTTAAAAATCAATAAGAAATGTCACTGGCAACTAGTGTAGATTTCAGCGCCAGAGTAGGCAGATCAAAAGGGACTGAGGAAGGTATTGCAAGAGTTTGAAAGAAATGCGTATGTGCAGAAATAACATCTGTGAATGGTGATTTTTCATGGTGGCCGAAACAGTGAGGTGTAAGGCATTAGTAAGGCTCTTCGTATCCAGCTCTTGGTCAGGCTGAGCTTGGCTTACTCACAGGTTCCTCGCTCCTAGGCAGGGACATTCATGTCAAAGAAGCCTAAGGAACTCAGTTACCAACATCCATTGATTTCAGTAAGGTTTGGTTGCTTGACTGTTGATTCTGATAAAAAAGCCGAATTCCATAAAATTCCACACTGCATGATACATACGCAGCATTCTGCAAATCACAGAGCTGATAGGGGTAAAGGAGATGAGAAGTTGATAGCTTGAATTCAAACAGCTCTCACTTCTTTAAAACTATGTTTCTTGCAAATTAGTCCACAGGTAATCCATAACCTTCAGTAACCCCCACAAAAATCAGAGAAATTGAGCTATTGTGTTACGTTGACGGTTGGACTCGATGATCTGAAAGGTCCCTTCCAACCTAGACAGTTCTATGATTCTGTGATTCTATTAGGACAGAAATAACTGGTTGTGCAGAATTAGGACAGGAAAGCAGTCACAGAAATAGGAAGCAAATAGGAAGTAGTAGAGGGAAGTTTAGGAACAGGGAAGCTACAGGTGCAAATGTGATTTGGAGAAGAATATTGTCTGTCTGTGTCTAGGACCTACCATGCTTCTGTATGTATGCATGTATATATATGTATTTATTTTTATATTATGTATGTATGTATGTATTACAGAAAATCTCTGCTTTACGGGCAGGTGAATAGGGCAGGCATCTGTGTTGCCCCAGAAATAGCAAGGAGCACCCAGCGTAGCAGAGCAGCCTGTGATCCAGCCATGGCGGGGGAGTTAATGTGACCTCTGCCTGGTGTCAGGCCACGCTGACTGACAGCATGGGGACGGCTGGCTGAGCTCAGGGTATGACCAGGTATCAATCCTGGTAGCAGCCTTCCTCTTCTCATGGTAAAAACTCTTTTGTTTATTTCCCTAATTAGGCTCAGGAGTCTTCATGAAGAGGGAAAGAACTGTCTGCTAAGATGGGATAAGAGGAGTTATTTCATATTCCCAGAGCTGGGATGAGACTAAAACTCTTTATGAGATTTTGATGCTTTGTGTTCATTTCCAAGAAGGCCCCCTAGACATTATAAGCACAGCTTTGGTTGTTTTTATCACACATGGCAGAAAACCTAAATATATAATGAGGTGATTTAAATACCTCAGATTTTTAGGAAGTTTGAAATTTAGATCTGGGTACAGATTTAAATGGAACTTTAGTAGTGGTGGGAAATGTTCAGATTTTTGTTTCCCTTGTCCTTTCTCATCTTTATGCAACTCTTCTTGCATCAAGCCAGACTCAGAAACAGAAATGTCAATAAGGAATCATTTTCTCTTGAGATTTCTGCCCCATTTTTACAGACTTGCAAAATCTCCATGGGTTCATTAAGCAGCCAAACACCAGTTTGCAGGGCATCGTTACTGATTTGGGGAGATTTAGCAAATGCTTCATTTTTCACTGTTTTCCAGAAGTATCTGTTTCCTGTTTGCTTTATAAAATTCAGGCCTCTTTTCTTTAGCACACATTGTCACTTTCAAATAAAATACTGTTGAAATACAACCTGCGCCTTTAGAGTAAATACCCAGTACTGAACTGTATCTTTGTCTTCAGAAAGTAATATAAGAAGACAGAACAAACCGCTGAACTATAAGATAAAGCCTTTGAAACATAAAGAAAAAAATCCACAAAACTTTAACAATAAACAAACAATGCAATATGTTTTGATGCAAAGTTTCGTTGAAAATTGGAATTATTTTCTGAAAATCCAAGCAGTGGTTTTTTGCCTTTAAAATTATGGATTACCTTGGTCAGTAAGGATCTCCCAAATATATTTACCTGTTGTTATTAAAAGAACATATCTTTGAGCAGACTAGCGCCATTTAAATTACAGATCTATTTTTTCTTACCTTTGCAATGTTGACCATTCCAAGTTCAGCCGTGCAAAATGACTTGGATGAATGACACATCATCTATTCTGTTTCAGCACCAAGTTGCCTCATATGGGAAAGAAAAGTTGCTTGTAATGGGCACAGGTAACATATCCCAGTTTCCTAATCTGCAGAATGATGATAAGGGTAATGACTTTTTATTTCAGCTGAGCAATAATGACTAGATATTAAGAGTGTGCCTTTATTTCTGTACTGCTATAACTAGACCAGCTTAAGGGTGAACAAGCTCATCCCACAGCAGAACTGCCTAATAGCAGGGTGGATTATGCTCATTTTCCGTGAGAATAGCCATGGTCTGATGAAGCATGTGCACAAGATGGGACTGTAACCATACCAGGAATGGTATACTACGTGTTTCTATTGGTACAAGTGGTGTGCTTTATTTTGCATTGTAAACATGTTCTGAAGTGAAATCCTGGCTCCTGGAAGTCAGTGGGAGATTTGCTATTCATTCCCAGTGCACGCAGGAATTCCCCTGAGGCCCTCAGAGGGGTATGATTTGTTAATTTAGAAGCAACCCAGTGTTACCGAGTGGAATTCATCTTTGGTGAAGGTAAAATCTCATGATTTTAGGAATGAAGAAGGAAGAATCATCCCTTGTAGTTTAAAGTCTACACGCTGAGCCTTTGGCAGCTCAAGCCAAGAATTGGTGGGGATGTCTTCTTTCTTTAATGGCTTGCTATGGATGCAGGTCACACAGTCTTTGGCTTCAGGAAATAAGAAACCTCCATGTGCACAAGCAGCACAGGCTGGGACTCTCCAGCAGGTGCCTTAGTCTTAGTCCTTTCCATCAGCACCTAGTTCCTTGACGTCAACTTGGGCTGCTGATTTATTTGGGTTGGCTCTTTTCATTGGCATTTGATTGATAAGTAGCTGCACAAGGAAAAGAAAAACCAGCCCCTGGCATGGCACTATTGTGATTCAGCAAATGCCCAGAGCAACAGCCTACACTGTGAGCATGATTGTGTACTCCTTTGGGAGCAGAGGAGCCACATACACATGTGCATATGTGTTTGTACATATTTACAGATTGGTACACACAGATAAACAAAAGTGTGCCTACACATTCTGGTGTGCATGCAGAACCCAAGTGCCAGCATTTCTCAGTGCAAGGGGCTTATGTCACCAAAGTTAGGTGAGGTGTTTGCATGGTACAAATAAATCCAATTCTGTCCACAGGGCTGAGCTCTGAAATCAGTTTCAGATTCCAGATTCCCTCCTGTTAGTTTTGCTCCTGTCTTGTCAGATGTTAATTGTGCTGGATTCCAGTATTAATGCGTGCATTTTGCCATTGCTGAGAGAACCTAATGGAGAATGGTGTTTTATTGCGTCATATGCTCCCTGGCAGAGAACACAATTACCTCTGAACAACTCACAATCTAATTACACCAGACGGTAAACTGACGCAGAGGACCAGGCTTGTCCCACCTCACCCAGCAGAGGAGAAGCAGGATCAGAAGCTCCTTCTCCTTGTGGAAGCTTGTCCTGCCTCTGCTTAGTGTAGTCTCCACGTCTCATTAAAATGTATTGTCTCTTCTCTAGGATTAACAGCTCATGGATTTACAACATGGATACAGTAAAGTTCTTCCTGTAGTTTCTGTCCAGTACCCTTAAATGTTGCTTTATCTCAGAAGATTGATATCTAGTAGATATGAGGTTAAATCAGGAATCAACAATTGTCCCAGGGAAAATAGGGCACAAGTTCTTTATTTTGGAAAAGATTTTGATTAAGAAAATAGCACATGTTCTCATTGCTTTTCCTTTTCTTATTCTGGGGACTGTGCAGCCCATTTGCAATTAAATTGAGTCTAGTTACCCTCCAAAGTGAAAGAAGCTGTTCTGAAAATTAGTAGTATGAGTCTCTCTGCCTTTTGACAAATTATTTTCTAATGAAAAACATCTGCTCAGGCTAAGAAGGTTCACTCATCTTTACTTCCGCCTCATGCATATGGGTTTTATTTTGCATATTACAAAAAAGTGCTTTGGTCATATAGCCAAAAGGGACAGGAAGGTATTGATAAATGCAGCAATGCTGTGAGTGGAATATAATTCTGTCCCCCCCCTTAATTATCCTTTTTCTTTATAACAGGTGTAATGAGCACAACACCTGATGGCTAATGATAATCCAGATGGCTTGGAATTGTATCTCCATATGCTGCATGATTTAATGCAGAACAAGGCTGAAGTTAACTCTATGTGAGTTAAAGAAATAAACTCCATGGTTTGTTTTGGAGGTTTATTTTGGTAAACAAGAAAGAAATCAAAAAGAAACACCCAGGGGAGTTCGGTTAATAGGGTGATGTGGGAGGCATCCATTCCACACTTTAGCCCAAATCATGGGCAAAGGGGAGTGTACTCTTCCAGAGACTGCATGGCTCCGTTTTGCTTGACGACACCTTCTCAAGACCTGGGTTTAGTCCTGGCAGTGGTTTGTGCTCTGCTGTGACTAGTCAAAGCCCAAATCCTGAATGCAGCTCTATGTGCCAGGGTTTCAAGCAGCTTGGTGGTGCCCATTGACTTCTAGAAATACTAACTTTATTATGCATCTCTATTTGAGAAGAGATGGGTATTCTGCTAATGCAGTTCTGATTTGCACTAATGGGACCAGTCCTGGTTCACAACATTTTTGAGCCTGTTACTGCTCTGTCAGTTTGATGAGGTCTCTTCTGATTTATTTATTTCTCTGAACTGGGACCACAACCAGGCTATGATGACATGCAGAAATATTTCTGGATCTATACCTTTACCTTTGAAGTAATCACAGCTGGAGCCAGACTAACATGAATGTTTTCTCCTTAGGGAAAAGTTAATCTCTAAGTCCTAGGGATTCTTTATACAGAGAGGTGGCATCATTGTCCTCATGTTACGAGAGGGGAAGCTGGAGCAGACTGGCTCTGATTCAACTAAGCACTAAAGCTCCACGGGACATAAGCGCATACTTTCGTGTTTTGCTAAACTGGTACCATGCAGAGACATCATGATTTGCCCAAAGTCACACAGTGAGCTGAAAATAGGAATCAGGAGTTCTTTGGACAACTACTGCAGCTATTTACGTTTGACAGGTTTTCTTTCTGTGCTGCCCAGAGGACAGGAAACATTTTTCTTTATAAAACAGAAGCAAAAGTGCCTTAGTAAATATTGTGAAATTCTGGAAAACAGATTTGTAGCCTACTGTTGTGGTTTCAGTTAGGATAGAGTTAACTAACAACACCTGCGCTGGGAGGTCAGCAACTGTTTCTCTAGATCAACAGCAGCATCTGTTTGTGGTAAGTTTTGGAAGAGTTTTTGACTGAGGTGACTTAGTGTTGCTGTTGTTCGATTGTGAGCCTGGCACCAACAACCTGGCATCAGTTGACTTGTCAAGAAGGATTTCTGGTGCATTTCAAGCAGAGATTCCTCTTTCCTAGGACATGGATGAATTTCGATGTTGAGAAGGGAAATAAATCTCCTTTTCTTAATATCCAGTCAACTTGGAACTGATCCTAGGATCTGGTTTGTAGCAGTGATTTGATACGCAGTGAGAATATTACCTCTCCAGCTCTGGGAATAACATGACGTCCAGGTACCTAGCCAGAGGAAAATGTTAGCCTTGTTTGCGTATAGCCTTGTTTATGCCATTCCCTTGTAGCAGGGACTTAGCCTTGGTAGAAGCCAGTATCATGAGTTTTATACTCATGGCCAGTTTCTTCCCCATCTGGATCAATGCCTGAGAGCACGCAGAGAAAAAAGCGCGGCCTTTGCATTGAGTCTTTGCATTGCTTGAACAAGGAATGATTTCAGTGGATACAAAGCTACATAGGGAGTAGTAAAATTCATACCTGCGAAGAGACACAGCCCAATGCTTTTGTGGGGTGACATCAATTTTCTTCTACAGGTAGTCAGCAAACCAGAGTAAATGCAGACAGTCTTTCCTGCTGTCCTCCCCTGGCACACTATAGTTTAAATAGCTCTTGGCCTTGGGATATGAAAGAATTTAATCTTAATTCAGGGCAATGTATGTTGTGGAGTTAAGTTGAAGTGGAATTTTTAGATTGCTATTCCTGCGATTACCAGGGTTTGATTCAGAGGGTCCTTTCTAGTTGTTTTTATTGAAGGATGTAGGTAATTTACCTCGAGAAAAAGGCACTATGCACATTCTCATTTCATACCTGACAGAAAGCCAGGGCAAGATGAATACCTCTTCCTAACGTTAAAAAAGTAACAAGTAGGTGAAAAAGCTTTTTCTCTTCTTTGTCTCATAAGTAGCTGATGATGCTGTTAGAGGACAAATGTTTCTACAGTAGAGGCTTTAATACAGGAGATTATGGATTTAAAACCCTCCTGTTGGCTCGAGGGACCACTCGCGGCTGAGCTCTGGATGTCAAGAGCCAGGAAGAGTGCTGCCGAGGCAAAGATAGCACTATTCAGCATCTGCATTTGCATTCAGCTTTACAAATGCTGGTTCAGATCCCCTGGCCGGTGTTGATGAGTGCAGGTCTGCTGAAGTTACAGAGCTCCACCAGTTTACTCCTGTGGGGGATCTGGCCCACCCTCTGCAACCTGCCAGCTTGGATGGTGGTGTAGCCCCTTGTTGCCAGAGGGAAAGTGTCTCTCTGGAGCCTGGAGAGGCCTCCATCAGGAGGACAGATGAATTCCTAAGATGTGATGCCCTCATAACAGTCCCTAATGCTTTAAAGCCATGGAAAAGAATGAAATGAGGAAAAGGAGTGGTATTGCTCTAGAAAAAAAGAAAATAAAAGATACTTGAGGACTGTGGTTCATACAGGCAGAAAATGGGGGACCCAAGACAGGAAGTAAAGGCCATATTTTCCAGAGCATGAAAGCGTGTTGGACACTTAATTCCCACCTTAGGCCCGGCAGTTCACTGCTGTATGAAGAAAGGAAGTAAAAAAACAGTAGTGAAGCAATAATTCCCTCAAACCTCCTCTCTGACAGGGCCAACATGCGGAGGCTGTGTGAGCTCTTCAGGCCCACAGCAGGGGGTGCACAGCCCTGCTGCCCCCAAGCCAAGTCTCAGGCTGGACTTTGCCTCTGCTGTGCTCTCTGGGTCTTGAAAGGAAGGTTTTTGTAGGCTTGTCCTGTCAACGAGATGAGGGCTGAGAGACAGTTTTGCATCCCTTCACCTTTTTTCATCCCTGCTAGAGGAGAGCATTGTCTCTTTGGGACCAGGAATGTCTTCAGCCTTGGGGTGGCAGCATTCAGCTTTGCCTGCGCTTCTGGGAAGGCCAGTGCTTGCTCTGCTCCTTCTAGGTGCCTGGATAGCTTTGGAAGTTTGGCCTGGAGGGACATGGACTACCCGATGCAGTTTTCAGCAATGATACTCAAACTACAAATAAGGAAGAAAATGAAATACCAAGGACCACCTCACAGCAGGCACTCTGGAGACTTTCTGAAGCTAAATTGCACAGACCAAGCAGGGATGCTGACTGAGTGGATGCAGACAAAACATAAGGCACCCAGGCAATGAAAGAAGGAAATGAAGCTAAACAGAGGTGGAGCTGCAGCTGAAGCACAATAAAAAAATGTATGCAGACACTACCTGTGGTTAATGCAGGTGGAGCTACAGGGGATCTCACTGCACTCCTTTCTCCTCTACTTCAAGTGCTTATTTACCCAGGTGGAACAGGGACGACAGCTCTTCTTTATGAGAGCTACGAGTAATTTTAGATCTGTTTAAATAAGTATTAGGGAGGTATTGAGATGATAGCAGGGAGATTAGGTGGTCACTGAGTACCGTCAGGAGAGCTGGGCCTACGCAAATTTCTCGTATCTACAACAGAGCTCTTCAGAACACTTAGAAATAAATATATTTTCAAGCTCTATTTTTCCACCTTCATAGAAAGAATCAGGTTCCTTCTTTTCACAGAAAGAACCAGGTTAGGCATTCCAACTAGGCATTATTCCTGTCTAGTGAAACTCACTGCTGAACAAAATGCATGGGCGGGGTTGGCGTTATTTATTGAGTTTCAGAAGAGCAGAGCACAGCCTTGCGCTTGTCCTGTCCCTGTAAAGTGAACCGAGTTCCTTCCACAGATCTCAGAGCACACAGCAGACAGAGGTTGTTTGCATTGCATTTGCAACTGGGAAGTAGTGTGCCTGGGTGGAAAGGCTCAGTAGATGTGGCTTAGAGACAGCAGCAAAATCTGGCCTCCTGACTCCCAGGATATCATCACGCATGGTGTGAACTATCTGCACTTTGCAAAGGGCATCTTACATTTCCATGACTGTAAGCCCGCAGAGCTGAAGGGACCCAGAGGCTGGAGAGGTTCAGTTTCAGTTTGTCCAGCTAACTGGGACCCATCCTTGCAAAAAAGGGCAGGCACGAGAAATGAGCTCTATGGGAATAAACCACAACCTTGTTTTGCCTCCAGCTCCTCTCAGTGTGAGGGCTGTGCCCTGTAGAAGAGTAATCTCACAGTTTCACCCAAGATCAGATACCACCCCTTCTGCCTAGCAGTATTAAGGCAACTTTGTTGTTTAGCCAGTATCCACAGAGGAATACTATGCCTATGTCAAACCTGATCAGTTTTAGCTGTCCGACACTGTAAAATAAGTTTAGCTGGGGTCATCTTTTAGCAGACACTTGAAGTATGACTCAAACTCGCATTTTTTGGACATTAAAAAGAACCCCTTAACTGCTCTGCACCAGTCCTATCCTGCTGCATCTCAAGCTCTTGGCTTTTACTGTTGCGGTATTGACAACACAGGCACTTTCAGATTATTTATCTTGCCTGTGCTTTTTCATTTAACATCTCACAAAGTCCATTACCCTCAATGCCACTTCCAATTGGCATTTGAATTTAAGGTGAAATCTAGACCTTGTAAGAAATAGGTTATTTTGTTCTTCTTCAGATGGTTCTGTCTCCTACGCAGTGTCACTTTGGCTGATTCATTTATACACCCTGACAAAAATCTCCCAATTTTTCATGGACGACTTCTCTGTGAGTGTCACACTGAATTTGCTCAGTCGAACAATGTGTATCTACCAGTGAACTGGAGAGCAAAGTGCTAAAGCTAGATGGGGCAACCATCCTCAGATAATATTTCCTTTTCTACTTTTCTCCTCCTAAAAGGAAGCTTTTTTCCCTGTTATTTCTGTTTCTGTTGTCCTCTTTGTGTACATGCCTACGTTGCATTGCATTTTCCTTACACCTCTGCCTTAGACTGATACCACATTGACCTCAGCTAGCTGTGTGAGACAGGCCTTCTGTCCGTCATATGCCCCCAGCATGTTAAATTTTAGTTATGTGTTTATTGCCACATAAAAAAAAAAAAAAAAAAGAAAAAAGGATTAACTCTTCTGGCTATCAGTGTGAATACTTTTACACATACAACAATGGGAAAAAACCTCCACGCATCTCAAATGACCAAAGAGTAAAGTCGATAATACCAGAATCAAGTTTGGCTTGGATCAGGTAGTTGTCACAAGATCTGATGGTCACCTCAGTATTCTCTGATCCCCTCCAAGCTTGCAATCGCAACCTGATAATCTCATCAAATTTTAGGTATTCACTTAATGCTGGCAGTGGCAATAAAGGGTAGTGGGTAAAGCCTGGGATAGGTGGTCACAAGACTTGGGTCTGTGTCCCACTCTGCCATTATCAGGTGGATCAGGGCAGTGCCACTTGACCTGCATGTGCTTATGTGTCAGCACCAACATCTACAGAACAAGTTGAATCTATAAGGAGAGGAGGATGTGGGTGCTGGGAGGAGCACTGTGGTTAACAGGGTACTCCTGCCTCAGCAGCAGTGGGATCCTGGTCTGTGTGGTTTGATGACTTAGTGGCTCAAGGGGAAAGATTTAGTCCTGCCCATCAGAACATTCCCTCTTTGGAGAAAAGGTGGTAGGTAGGATGGACAGACAGGTGCTGGATACATGTTGTGAGCTGTATTAGGAGTATTACCAGGACAGCTGAGTAAGTGAAAATAGTCCATTTACAACTGGGGGAATTTCCCTGCTTTGACTTACCTTAGTAGCACAGCCGAGGCTCTGCAGGAAGCAAGGCTATGTGGAATAGTGGTGTCTCACCACTTTGTAACCAGACGCCTCATTTGGTACATAAGATCATTTATTTTGATGCATAATTACATGGGTTGATACTTTAGTCAGCAATTAATTAATCCTAATTGGATGTAAATTAATTAAGAACACAGTTTGTCAAATTCCGTTTGCTCTTACCCAACTCCACTCTCCCCTGGAGCAATAGTGAAGGTATTGGCCCCAGTCCAGGGTGGCGGTACTGTTCAGCATGAGTGTAAAGCAGGCCCGTACCCAACGTGGCTGCAAGGTACAGTGGAGGTCTTAGGGTGGACTTTACGCTTGTTCTTAAGAAGCTATTGTTCTTAAGAAGAGGTGTTCTAGGGGATACTTTCATATGAGAAGATACCTACTTATGAGAAATGAATCCAGACAGCTGACCTAATACTGAGTAAAGAAGTGAATTAAGATAGGAAAGAGAGAAGTGAAACAATCCCCTTCCATATTTAATCACTGCACAAAACCCAATCATTGTAGATAAGATCTGGCTGGCCAGGAGACATTAGAACAATGTCATGCTTTATTCTTCCATGTATCATTTTGTCATTATAGTAAACTTGTTTATATTGCTGTTTCCTATGAAGTTCAACTCAGATGATAGTATCATGTGCTAGATGTGGTTCATATGCAGCAAGAATAACTACTAAACCACCTCAACTCCAGCAATCCTGAGATTACACTGAGAGGGTGTGAGAAAATATAGAGGGGGAAGAAGAATTATTTTCTCTGTTTCAACACTGGGAAAATGGGAATATAATATGCACTAAGATGGGATGCAGTGAGCAGTGTCGTGGGATGACAATATTCATTAGTGCAGAGTCAGACATTTCTTACCAAACTTTAGCACTTTAAATGTTAGGTGTGTTGTCCAGGTGAGTAATCACAGCACCAGCTGTAGTTAATAGAAAGAAGGAGTGATGCACATCTTAGGTGGGAATGAGTTACCCTCCTGGAAATAGTGATCTGTGCTGATGACAGAAGGAGCCCACATAACCCACCTAAACTACACATCTCAGCATTCAGACAGCTAATGTGAGGTGAGCTGGATGCCTCCTGCCCATGCACACTTGCTTACCCCTCAGGAAAGAAGGAGTAAAAGTGAAATAATTGAAGCAAAGGGATTAATGGAAGAAGATGCCTATTTGGGAAGCAAATGCAGATAGGATATTTCTGCTCTACAGCTACTGTTCTAGAAATACCTGTGCACTCTCACTGCTGGTAACTTGTCTGTGTGCTCATATATTAAATGACCAAAGCAATGCTCCCACATTTCAGGTGGAAAATCATGAAGGCAATCAGCACACCTCAGCTCAGTGAATCGGACGTGTCTGGGATGCATCAGGCATGCAGCACGCAGTTGATCTGGGTATGAACAGTGGCGCTTTGTACAGGATTTCTGGGCATCAGGCAGCCTGGTTAGAGCTTCTGTTCCAGCTGAGCTGCTGAACACAGAAAATCTCAGACAAAGGTCACATTTCTTTTTCCGCTCAAACAGTTTTGTAAAAGACTGACCATATAATGCATTCAAATGTAGAACAAGATTTTGTAAAATAATTTAATATCCTTATATGCTAAAGACCTTTAATAATTTAGTCTTCAAGAGACCAGTTTCACTGATTTCAGAGCCCAGCATTAACATGCCCTTTTCTTATTCTTCATCCAATAACTCATCTATGGAGGCTATTCTTGCAGTGTTTAGTAGGTGTCTATTCTTACTTAATCTGTCTTCCAGGTCAAAGTTCTTCAGAAGAAATATTCCATGTTCGTTGTGAAATCTTAAAAAATTAAGTAAAATAAAACAACCCCCCCCACCCTTCAGAATGTAGATTTTCCAGCCAAGCCTGAAAATCAGCTCCACTTGTGTGCATTTCCAAAATATATCACTGCAGTGCCAATCATCTAAAGGAAGAGGGGGGGGAAAACGTCAGCAGAATTCACTAGATGCACAGAGTCATTGAATAGATTCATGGGCAGCCTGCTGTAATGGCAAGTTTGCAGGGGCTATCAAAAGTCTTTATACATCAAGCTAAAAAATGACAAAGAAACTGAAAAGAATGATATGTGCTGTGAACCAGAGGATGGTACAAAACCACTCCACCAAACGAAGGATGTAATCTTGTAAAAATATGTAGTTAACCCCACCATCTTTGTCAGACAGGTATATCTATAGAAGAGCCACAAGTCACCATGGAGAGAAATAGATTGATCTGTATGACTTTGATAATCTTTTCATTTAAATCTACATTGGACCATTGGACCTGAGGACACTTAGAAGAGTACCAAAACTGCTAAGTAGAGCTGAAATAAACCCAAATGGCCAAACTCAATTACGAATTGTCAGGTGGAGACCACCCCATCCAAATGCATTCAAACACCTGACGCGTCCTAGCCGTGGCCTCAGTTTGCATAGCGAAGCATGGAGCTCTGCACAGAACAAAGGACACGCTGTGAGTAAGAGGGAGCAGCAATCTGGGAATGAAAGCGTGTGCTGCAGACAACAGGCAGCAATTCCTATATAAATCACATGTGCTCACATGAGAAGATGAGAGTAGACCTCTTGTCCTTCAGCTGATGGCATGCTCCTGGGGAGCTGATCACTTACTGTGCTGGGTGTTTGCTATTAAGCAGCACCAGTCCTTTTTTCCCCGTGCATCTTAAGCTGAGAGCTGATCTTCACTGTGCATTGTCTGGATTTCTTTAAATATTAGAAACCTGTGGTTTTCTTTCTTTTCCCACAGTACCTAGGACTGGCCTCTCAGTTATAACAACCTGTTATGAAAATGATCTGAAATGGTTGTAGCTGTAACTCCCCTCACTCAGACCTTCTATTTGTCAAAATCTTGTAGCTTAAGTAAAATTTTACCTAAAGCTTCTAAACAGAAAACATAGAGGAATAATTCCCAGTGAAAGCTTCTGGGACTTCTGCTCCTTAGTCCTACCCTAAACTACAGACTCTGTAAGAAATGCTTTGTGATACCGAGAGGAAAACTGTGTTGGGTCACTTCCCACTTACATCTATTTCCTCATGAGCTGGTTCCCTTAGTCCCTCTGTTTCCCACACAGGTGCACTGGTACCTCTCTCCTCTCCTCTGGATGTGCTATCCTTCCCATCAAAGTGGGATACCTCAGCCTGAATTTCACCAGAGCTTCCAGCAAATCATCATGGCTGTCAAGTTCTCCAGACTGGTTAGTCAGCTGAGAACAGCAGCATTTTAAGCTGTCATTTTTGACTCACTGGTTGTAAATACAAGCAGGGCTTCATAGATAGCAGATATAAAGCTTTGATAAGTTATGACCTGCTTCGCTAAAGAGGTTAACATGAATAACCCAATAAGAAAAGAAAAATGGTTCTGAGTTTTAAATGACTAAAGAGATTTTCAAAAAAGGGAGGAAGGGAGTATTACTGAAGGAAGCAAGAAATAAACCATTGATACTAAGGACAGCTTGTTCAACAAACCTCCTCAGCCCTTTGGATTGAGACTCGGGTATTTGGAGATACCTGAAGTGCTCAAACTTACTGCTGACACCAAGCAAATTAAAAGACTAGCTGGAGTATCCTGGAAAGATGGGTTATCTATGACGGAGTTGCTGAAGGTAAGATGAAGGCAAGATGAGGATCATGACAAATGCAGGACTTTTCATAAATAATTATTATTCCTTCCTCTGGGCTACTCACTTCACACCATCTAATGCTAGCTCCGTGTGTGCATCTAACTGCTGTCGTGGGTGCCAGGACAGCTGAGAACTCAGTGATCACCTCGTTCGTACCCTCAAACCCTTCATGTTTGGATCTGCCTATTGGGATATGGCAGGAGAAAGTGATGAGCCATTTGCAGAGTTCAGATCTCATTCTCAGTACACTTAACTCGTGATGACAAATGGATGACAGCTGCTGTATAACAGCAGCTTTCAAGGCTTCTAGATGTGTTTGTTTCTTACTAGGTAGGATCAAATTCAAATCAGTTCAGACTATTCAATAAAATAGGTACAACAGGAATTAAACAAACTAACAAACAAATGTGGGTGGGAATATGAAAAGACAATTATTTTGAATGATGACATACACATTTGTTTTTGCTGTTACTGAGGAAGAGCTGCTCATTTGGTTACCTCGTGTCCTCACTCTGCTCTTCTCACATGCTGCAGACCATATCAAAACCTTGAAGAGAGGAGAACATACACCTTTGAAATCCAAAGGCATCACAGCAGAGATTCATCACAGCAGATTTATTATATGGTGATAAAAGGGTCGGGTGGTACAAAAGACCAAAAGAGAGTGAGAGCAGATCCCAACCTGGCCCAGCCCACATTAATCCAGGTTTTATGAACCTCAGGCTGTGCGTTACTGATGCAGTCTTTGAAAGCAGCTTCAGATTTTGCCCTGCCTCACCTTGGTCCTTCCACTTGTTCCTGTCCTTGGTGATGCAGAGCAATGAAATGGCTGAGTTTATGAAAAAAATAAAGAACAACAAATGCCTTTTGGCAGGGCTTTTCTATTTTGGTGTCAGATTGCTCCTTTGACCGCCAAACCACCACTCAGTAGTGCCACCCATTGATCAAATCACACACTGCCTATGAAAGGACATGAAAGGACATCTGTCCTTGCTGTAACTCTCCCGAAGCTATGAACTTGTCCTGGAAGGGCCTTCATCTCAGTGTTCATCAGTTCATAACTGGCAGTATTAATATGAAACCACTGGATTGTTTCTCCACTTAGGATTAAGCTTGGACTTAAGTAAATGACTGCAGGTTTCGCTTGTCAGATTTTGTGCTTGCAACCCCATGGTGATCTAAAATAGTCAGGAGGAATGAACTCAGATGAGCCCATCTCACTTGGCAAATCAATGCCACTCAGAAGCGACAGAGGGACAGGAGACTGGAGTCAGGTTTGTGAGGTGTGCAGTGTGCCTGTTGCTATGCCAGGAGTTTGATAACGAACTTGAGTTGCTTTCTCCCACACAGGGGCTCATTACCAAGGTAGTGTCACTCTGGAATCATCTCAGAGATGAACAAAACTTGTGTTGATTGATGCCTGATTTGCTCTGTGTTTATCAGAACTGAAACAGTAATAGAATTGCTTTTATTTGCACCAGGAGGGACTTGGGATGTAAACTGTTTCATGGTTTCAAGGAACCTTTTTTCATTCTTCCCGGTAATTATGCCCAGGGGGGTGAAAAAGCATTTGAATTGCATAAGACATATGCCATTGTACATGACAATTCATATTTTATAAAGCATTTCATAACCCCTACAGGAAAATAATGCTCAGTCTATATTTAAGTAGGGAAGCTAGCTAAAAGATTCTAAAGGGAGTGAAATATGGAGTTTTGTGGTGAAATGTGGCGATGCAG
This sequence comes from Sterna hirundo, assembly GCA_009819605.1. Lineage (NCBI taxonomy): Eukaryota > Metazoa > Chordata > Aves > Charadriiformes > Laridae > Sterna > Sterna hirundo. Next base: position 6,103,379 of record CM020452.1, on the reverse strand, counting down.
AGAGACGAGCCAGGATCTTCCCAGTTCAAAACCTGGAGAGTTTCAGATTCAAAACTAGACCTGGAAAATTGGGTGTAATATGTGCAGTGTACAAAAGGGGAAATCCTGCCATGAGATGAACAGGGACACTGAATCCAGCTCCAGTTTTACCATTTGTGAGCAGTTTCTACCTCCTCTGCATTCCTGCAGGAGAGCTATCTTTGTAGTTAAAGATTCGGTGCTGGAGCCAGGAGCTCTCTAACATCTCATATATTCAGCAAGGTGCTTCTGTTGTGTGCCTTTGCTTTGGTATTTGTTTTGTGGAGATCGTGGCATCTTGATAGGTCAGAGAGGTGAGGTTTACCTGGTTGCTTTTCACTGATTACCCTGCTGTTTGGGCTAGACTGCTGGGAGAAATGAGTTCCTGCAGGAACTCAGGTTTGCCGTAACATCACCATCTGTCTTCAGGGCCAAGCCCTTGGAGGACCTTGGCCTATCTGTGGGGAAGACATCTTCAGCCTGTCTTCTGGTAGTCAGACACAGCAGCACAGCACATCTTTCAGGCTCAGCGCCTTTGTAAGTACTTAGTTGTAAGCAGCTCTCCCTCTGGGAAGAAGATAATAGATAATGAACAGTAAAAAGTCACTCAAGGAAGGCACATTTGTGCCAGGCTGAGAAGCTAAACAGATTAGATCATTAGATGCTCTTCTGTGCTGCCCCTTGCTCCTGGGACACCCTTTCTGTGCCACTTGCTGTTATCTTTTATATTAGATCACACAAACACGGTGAACTCCAGCCACATTCCTGACCAGTGTGTCAGCAAGAAGCAAACAGCTCCACAAAATAAGTAGCTGCTTCAGGTCAGATGTTTTTAAAGGTGTTTCTTTAGGGCTTTATTCTTTCTAATTCTGGCTTTTAGTCTTGTCCCACAGGACAGCAGAAAAATAACCTTCAGATTCATAAGTCTCTCTTCCCTGCTGCCAGCATCGTGTGTTTTCATCTTCCTTTCTGGGCTGGCTGACTGTGAAGAGTTCCAGTGTTAAGTATGCACAGTATTATAGGAAAAGAAAGTATTTTAATATTAGTTAGGTTGATACTGTGCAATTAGAGATGGAACAACCATTGTGGCAGGACAAATGACAGAATTCCTACTGTCTGATCTATACCCCGTAATGAATCAGATCTTCCCCTTCCAGAAATCTGTCTTTCAGATATATTGAAACAATGAAATTAATCAAAAGATTGTCGAAGTTTACAGAATACTCCCCTATTTGTGGTTGGATATGGTCCCATTTTTAGAAGTTTTAAACTCCAAAAATGTGTAAAGTTGGTTTTTAATGCTCCTAAGGCTGTGGCATAATCCCAGAGACTGAGCAAGCATGACTTTGAAAGTTACATCAGTTAGAAGTTACCATTCTTTGCCTGATTTCCAATAACATAGTGTATTCCTACTTCCTTGCAAACACGGAGTAAAACGGGGTCTTATAAACCATCTTTATGGCTTCACTTAGCAGTCGTACAGAGTTAGAGCCAGGCGCACCCAGCCAGTTAGCATCTTTCCGTTGAGCGGTGATGAAATCCAGAAGCAGAGTGTAGTTTGTTTAGATGCACTTGCTTTTAAACAGGGATTCAACCCATTTTGTAACTTCTTGGGGCATTAAAGAAACATGTAACAGGACTGTGATCTTCAGAGGACTAATGAAATCAGATATTTAATCCGTGTCATCTGGGTGGTCGGCTCCTGAAAGACCCTTTGTAAATCTCACCTAACAAAAATAAGGCCAAATGTGTTTGCTTTAGAGTTGGATAAGAAACAAACACGATTAAAAAGGCATATCCAGGAGTTTGGGTTGTTAGGGTCACTAAGAGGTATTGGGAAGGTCTAGATTTAGAAGCAGCAGCAGCAACGAGGGAAAAAAAGACTTTTCCTTGTAGGTAGAGTTTGCAAAAAAGTTTCCTTTTAATTTCTTTTTTTTTACTCTTCTCTTGAAATATAAAATGCTGTAGGTGGAGAATGAAGACACACCCCATTAAAATTATCCTGCTTATAAAAAAACCCCAAATGCTGATGTTAAGCATTACCCACCCATTATAATTACCTTGCTTATAAAATCAAGTGCTGATGTTAAGCATTAAAGCTCAAAGTATCTGGTGCAAGAAGAGGTTATCTGTTGTGCCTGTTTAATTGTCCCAGAAATTCTGGTGGCAAAAGGGACTGATGCAATCAGATTTAGAGTATAAGTTGCACACTAATCCAAATGAACCAGGTTTCAGCAGATGGATAACAATATGTGCAGGAGACAGGGAAGAATAAAGCAACTTGATAAAATGAAGATCAAATGTTGCAAAACCTATCTGAGTGAAACTTAACATCTGCCAGCAAAGACTGCCTAAGGAATCAAAGCACAGAATCAGAGACAGTTATGAGAATGCAGGACAAAAATCAGGCGCTGGAGGTCATCGGGTAAGTTCTTACAGGCAGGTTTTGAAAGTTGCAGAACATATCCCCTGTATGCTGATATCCTGGTACTTGGAGCACTGTTGAGCTTGGGAAGATGAGAGAAGAGGTGCACGAGAGGCTGATTCTCACTCGTTTCACTGTGTTTTCAGTGGCAAGCACGTTAGTAGCCTAAAGCCCTCGGAAGGACAGAACTCCATGTTAGCTCCAGGGCTCCAGCCAGCCCATCAGCTTTACCCTTCTCTCTACCTTTAAAATTCAGAGGACATTAATTAATCTTCTCCACCACTTCTTCTCCTGGCACCCCTTTGATAGTCAGGATAGCTGTCCTCTTTCCAAGCATTTTAGATCCCAGTGTGGAGATAGGGAAGTGTCTGAGGGCTAAAGCCTCCTCTTGGAGAATTAATAGGAATGGGTAACACAAAGTTAATTAATGACACCTGCAATTGATTGACATTCACTTTCTAACATTTCTTTTGTTCTTGCGGTTGCCCAGCTGAGCTGTCTCAATCACGTTGTGTTCTTAAGATTATTACTTGGAATGCAATTGAAACCGCTGAAGCTTGGGAAATCCTGCTTGCCAAGCGCTTTTTTATTTAACGAAAAGAGAAAAGAAAAAGAAGGACAAGAAAAGAAGAAGAAAAAAACCCTATAAGCTTAAAGAAAGCTTAAATAAAACAATGCAGAGAACAAAAGCAGGAGATAATTGGAACTGGGAGGTGTATGGAAGTCTTTTTTATCAGGGTTATCAGGACTCTTCTAAAGGTTTCACACATGCCTATGAATTTTTCAGGGAGACAGAATTCCTAACAGTTGCAGACCTCAGTTTGTGTCTTCGGTATTACTACTGTCCTGGCATGACCTGACATTTTAGAAGCCATGGGTTTGCATCCTGTCACAGTCTTCCTTCAGAGTTATCGCTTGGTGCCATACTCATCTAGGACAGCTGTTCCTAAAGCAGTTTTCTTTGAAATTTCAGGTGTTTATATTTGAAAATTGATGCAAAACCTTCAGCATTGTAACATGCTGACCTTGCTGAGGGCATGGCATTGTGTCTGACCACTCATTGAAGTTGCTTTGGGCTTCATTCCCAGTATGTAAGTGGGGACAGCAATCCCTACTTGGCCTCCCTGGCCTGCTTCGATTGCAAACTCCTTGGTGCAAGGATGTTGTTTGTGAATGCACGGCACCTCTCCCGACGCAGGCCTGAGCTGACGTGGGGTTTGGATGCGCCAGTGTGCAATAATTAACAGCATGTGATGGCCTGACTCTGCTTCTCCTCAAATGAGTGACATGTTAATGGCAGGGAGAGGATATCACCATTACCGCAATTGACTTTAACTCAGCTGTCCCCTTAATTGCCACTATTATTAGGTAAATCGACCCCTTCCCAGCTTCTTCTATTCCCTGCCAAAGGAGAAGATCGGTTTGTGTTGTCTGCCGTTGTCCTGGTTGATTTGACAGAAGGTCTCAAAGGTGCAAAGTGTTTCTCAGACCCACCTACTCTGCCGCAAGCGAACTTACAGCTAAACAGCACTGCGGTATTTTACAAGTTGTGTTAGCTTTTAATGATTTGCTATAACATGCTTGATTAAAAACCTGCCTAAATTCCAAACCTAATGAACCTTAAACTTTCACATTAGATACATTAATTACGGTGGTCCCAGTGGCATGCTAGCACAGGAAAGTTATCCTGCAACATTAATATGAAAATGAAGGGTTGCTGTAAGAACTAAATTAAAAAAATAGACAAATAATAAGACTCTATTGCCAAAGCTGTTGTGCCTCTGAATTAAGTTACTGTCTTTTGTTTTTTCTTTTTAATTAATCAGATGGCTGCAGCAGTAGCAATGTTCCCAAAGGCATTACTTAAAAAGCCAGGGGCTGATGGGAAGCAACAGAAATAACCGATGACTTTGCCATTGGTGCTTAGGTGGCATAGCAATGATGAACGTGAGGTGGAAAGATAGATAGATCAATTTGCTATTCATTAATATTACAGTGTGGTGTTCTACTTTGATTCATGTCTTTTCGATTTATAAGGAAACACTAATCGGTGCTTACAATCAACGTAATGCACAGAGGTAAACACATCGATAGGTGTCATCGAAGGATACTGTAGGCTGACAATTTCTTCAGCAGCAGAACACCTTGGAGAACTGTCATTCCTGGGTGAAGGTTGTCACTCCCAGGCCTCAGGCTTGCTCAGTTGTGCCGACGGAATTATCTAGAGGACTGCTGATGAACCAGATTGCTGAAATAGTCCAAGTTAAAAAAGAAAAAAAAAAGAAAAAGTGTTCTTGTTCCTTCAGAACCTTCATTTTGAATTTCAACCAGATTATTGTAATGATTGTTTACACTGCAGTCCCAGAAACATTTGCATTGGCACAACTGAGAGAAACATTGACTAGGGTGAAAGGTGGGGTAGGAAAAGCACGTTTAATATTTTTTTAAAAATATTAGCAAGAAAAACCTTAAATATCCTCTTAGCTGTATGTCACACCTGCTGTTGCTGCAGTCTCCAGCAAGGCCAATTCAGTCCTCACAGAATGAATCCCTGAGTGAATTAAGAGGTACTTGATGTAGATAGGAAGATTCACATCCCTTCAACCCTGTATCAGCTGCTTCCGTAGGTTCCTAGCTTTCCGCTGATGTCTGAGCAGAGGTGTCCATCTCAAGGAGATGGTTACCCTCACTTAGAAGTCACAACCACTTGCTCTCAGCTGGAATGAGGCCGGGACAGTCCATTCTCACCAAACCTGACCTGGGCTGGTGGACGTCACTGGTCACAGGGGAGACATGTCCTGCTGGCCTCAAGGCTGTGCTGCTGAAAGTCAGCTACGGAGCCCCTCTCCTTCCACCACCACCATGTTATAGATGGTCAGGTGGTGTAAATAGAGCCTTGCCAATTTATGGTGCCTGAAAATCTGCTCCATGCTGCTTAAAGCACATTGACTTTCACATGCATACTCGTCTGTGCCTAACAAGTGATGGTGGGTGTTTAGAATCCCATTACAGGTTCATTACGGCACATTCCATATGAAATTGATTATGAATTCCACTGCAGCCAAGCAAAAGACTGTTAATTAGCTAATTATTGCCCAACATACATTCAAAAGGCTCACTCAGTTGCTTGAACTTTCACTTCATATTTCACGCATTTTCTGCATTGAAATTCGGCAGCATAATGGGACACACATTGATCTTGAGCTCTCACTTTCATCGAGGCTGAACAGATGCCCAACTGCCAAGCTAATCTTCTGAAGACAAGGGGGCTGGTGCCTCACCCTTTGCTCTTAAGCCTCCTTCAGTCCTTGCCAACCTCTTTTCTCTTCCTGCTTTGCTACTGACAAGTGAGGAAATGAAATTTGCATTAGTTTTTCTCTTTCTGTCTGTGGCTGCAGCCCTCTTTATTAAGCAGCTGAAATCACACCAGCCAATGGAGCTCCTCTTGACTTTTGCCTTCACTTCTCCAAGGCCCCATTCCTCAATAATGTTGAATTCCTCCTCCTCTGAGATGAATGCAGATTGAGCTGATGTAAATTTGCATTGACATCAGGGGTAGAACAATTCTGAATTTACCCCATGTGAAGACCCAGCCTGACAATAAGATGAAAGGATTCAGCATCACTCAGATGCAAATTTGAACTTCTAGTATGTGAAATTTCCACACGTTCTTCATTTTTAGACGGTCCTCCAGGCCTGGCCCAGATATTGGTGTACATCTGCACAGCTTCACTGATGTTGATGGCACCACAGCATTGGGTTTGGCACCAATGGGTATCATCTGTCACCACCCATGCTCTGTCTGAGGGCTCAGACTACATGGGCTTGGTGCCCATTGACTTTGGTAGAGCTATAGGTAACAGTACTGGTGGCAGATCTCTGTTTATTCTCTCCAGGGGAGCTGGTTGTCACCAGCACATGAAGATTGTTGGGTGGTACCTCTTCTTGCAGTCATGTAAGAATCTCCCAGCACCCTGATGTCCTCAGCTATGGCAATCATTGATACTCTGGATTACTTTCTTTACTATTGAGGTGTCCCTTGGTTCTGCCATTGATTCGCTGCCAGGAGCTTTTCACAAAACTTCAGTGGTGCTCAGGATCATATATGGTGAAATCTTGCTCTGGAAGTTTCAGCCTGGAAGTTTCAATATGCAGAGATCTTGCTTTGTCAAAACCTGGCCTAGTCCAAATGCATGAAAGATCATGAAATCACAGTCATGCTATAGAGTTTTTGTGTGAAATATTTGCTATTCTCTCATTCCTGCTTTGAGGATCCTGTATATAAGGATTCACTGATTAGATTGCTATTCTCTGGCCTAGATACTGTAAATATTCTCACATTGCCATGGTGAAGACCTGCCTAGTCTGTTTATGCACAAAGGGTGATTTATTCATTAGATAAATGTGTAATTTTTTGGTTTCTTTGTTTAAAAATATTTCCACAGTACTGTCAGAACCCACAACAATGGAGGCTGTGATTTATCACTCACATTCCTCTAACCAAAGAGAAGTTTATTAAAAAGATTCAGTGAATGAACCCACACTTCTATCATTCCCTCTCCAAATGAAATCGAAGCAGAAGCACAGAATTAACTCAGTGAGCTCTTTAAAGCACAAAAAGAGAAAGAGAAAAAAAAGAAAACAAACATGAGAGACAGGAAAAAATGAAACCAGAGAAAAATAACAAAGAAAATGTCAGCGAAGTGCGTAGGGAGGTACGGTGACAGGTATACTGAGGGATGGATCCAGCTGAAAGGGGAATTTGCATCTCTGGTTTCTGTAATAGCCAACATTTGTTGAAAGCACAGGAGTGTTGACCTCCCCCATCTCCCCCCTAACAATTCAGCACATATTTTAGCAGGAGGTAGCCATTCTTATACAGAAATGCAGTGCAGGCAGAAATCAGTCTGGAACTGATTTGACTGAGTGGAATTTTCCATACAAAGCAGGGAGCAGCTTATTGGGAGCAGACACCTCATTCCACCTGGTCTGCTGAGGGCCAATCCCTTACCCAGCGCTAGCTGCCCAAGCTATTCCCTACAGAAAACCTGAGTCAGAAATTGAGCTGTTCTCTCATTTATATGTAACTGAGCGGTTACAGTGCTTGCTTCAGTTGCCACAGGTAAACAGTTCCCATCTCGGCCTGACGTGGTTCAAACCCTCGCTCACGTGGTACCTGCACTGAGCATGAGGCTGCGTGGAGCATGGGGCTAGATTTTATTGCAAACCCAAGTGCTCTTCGCTCTGCTGAATCTTCACCACTGATTTGCAATAATTCCTGGAGAAACGGAGAGAGACCAGGGGAACTGTGAGGTGTTGTACCCTCAATGGGTCCGGAGGTAGGGACTCCTACATTTTCATAGACTCGTCTAGGTTTGAAGGGACCTTTAAGATCATTGAGTCCAGCCATCAATGCAACACTGCCAAATCTCTGTTCTCCAGGATTCTCTTTGTATTTTGGATAGAATGGTCACTAGATAAATCAAGTAGCTTGGGAGTGAGCATCCCTACTCCCTGCTATGTTAGCGTCTGTAACCTTGATTGGAGCAGAGGGTGAAGTGACGTGTCCTCTGTCACCCAGGGCAGAAGCGGCACAGGAGAGAGAGTGTCCTTCATTTTAAGCAGGGGGTTGAGACACGTTGAGACCCCTTTTCTACACATCTCCCCCAGAACTACCCCGAGGCCAGCGTCTCGCAGTGTGTAGTAACAAAGAGTAATAAAGTCAAAGGGAGGGTTTTTTGGTGACTTCTAATATTCGTCCCTATTTAAAAGGACCCTCCTGTTAACTGTTTCCCATGTTTGAGCAGGAGACTGGTGTCTTTCTAACCAGAAACAATAATCCAGTGCTTCATTGGTAAGAAAATGACTGTCACTTCCACCAAATCCCAACTGTGTCCAAAATGCATTATGTCAAATAGCTAACAGTGTTCCTATGACGAAATGTGTTTTTGTCTAATACCTAGATCATATCTGCCAGCAAAATGAATTCTGTCAAAGTCCCTTGAAGCCTTCTGTCAAATTAAAATATATCTTCCCCACCTGAAAACAGATCTCTTACTCTGATGGCAAAATTCATTTGATATGATCCCTTAAGCTTTTCTCCTGGAAAATCATCATGTTAAAATTCCGAAGCCACTTTGCAGAGAAATGTAATTTCACCCTCTCTCCATCCTCACTGCTATTGTTAAAGATTTTTTTCTAAAAAAGAAAAAAAAAAGAAAATTCAGGCATAATAACAATGATTTTGCTTCTCAGAACAGTTTATATAAAAAAAACACATGGAAAATTACAAAGGCTTTTTTTAATAGTCCATGTTCAGAGCAAAAGGGTTAAAGAAGTCTGTCAAATAACAGCAGCAACAGAAATGAACTGTAAAATGCATACATATATAAGACCGATGCACAGAATATGCATTATTTGACAGAGGCGACGTTTAGAAAGATAACAAAGAAACACTAAATTGTTCCAAGGACAAAATGATCTTTCTTTTCCTACGAATGCAAATGCAATGATGGGCCTCCTACAGAGTCCGCCTCCAGTCATTCAGTACTTATACCTGGTTGTCATATGGATGTCACGGTCAATTATATTGCAAATAATAATTTTCAAATCCAGGTCTGGATAGCGTTGCGATTCAAATTCACCAGACTGTCAATATTTCAACCCAATGGGAATCAGAATCCATAGTGAAGGGAGCAGTTCATGAACTTGTTGGACAAGTGTAGAAACAATGCCATGTTGTGAAGCCACTCAGGAATAGGTTTTAAAAAGTTTAGGACATATTTTGGGGTATTCTCCCTTCCCTTTCACATGCTTTTCTGTTTGTGAAATGGCACTTCATAAGATAGTTTAAACAAGCACATTGTTTTGCTTGGTGGAATATGATTAGTAAATAACATAATTGCTGAAGGGTAAAGACACAGGGTGCAGCAAATATCCTTATATGTCTGCCTGTATTGGTTTCTGAACTGTATTCATTTTGAGAGGATAAAAACAAAGATCAGGGCTCTTTTGTAAGACACTAATACACACAAAGGCTTTGGGTTTGTATCTTTGATTGATTGGTACTGGAATGAAGGAGGAACTTCTTACTGGGAAGTTGTGAGCTGTGGCCAGAATTGCAAAACAAGGGTAGGAACCCAGGAACGCAATGAGATGCTCTGAACCAGGGGGCGATGGGAGATGGCTGGGCTGTACCCTGACCTTCTGTGTGACCTTGGGTGGTAAGAGGCCAGTATGTACTTGTGGGAGGCTTTGGCTGCTGACAGAAGTAGGGTTTTTCCCCTCCATAATTAGGCAATTGCATGACAATGTCCTGGTATTGTTTCAAGCAGCAGAGACCAAATTCTAGTCTCTCACAGAGGAGCTTCCATTCAATCAGTGCGCTCTCTCTGTATTCTCAACTGCTGAAAGGCAGGTTGGGATTTAGCAGGTGATTGAAATTGATCTGAATTCTCCAAAAGTGGTTAAGTCTTGCCTGCCCTTTCCTGGGTCTGGGGTTCCCAGCTTTTCTGCTGTGTAGAACTAACTAAACACCAGCACTCCAGGGCCATGAGTCAGGGAACAGGCCAGATGAAAAACAAGAAAATTAAAAAAAAAAAAGATTTTGCTTTTGGTGCAGATTTAGTTCAGCTTAAAGTGCTTGTCAGATTTCGGATTTCAGTCTGACATGTTGATCTGATCAAAGCTGGGCTAGAACTGCCTCACCTTCCCCTACACTGGGAGAACAATAAACACAGACTTCTGATAAATGGGGCTGGACAGGTAATGGAGTTCAGAGGGGTTAAGGAATCCTAGGAAACAGAGAGCACTGTCAGAGGCGAGCATAAACGTAGTCCTACCATCCTTAAGTTTGGCTCTGGTATGCTACAGACATGCATTTACGCTATGGGAATGCAATAGGTCAGCTTTCAGTGAGCCCAGAGATCATCTGTGTTAACATCAGCTGGAAATTCATCAGTGGCTCTTGTTATTAAACTGGTATGATCGTCCCTTCTGCCCCCACGTTTCTCATAGCAGAAAGTTACCATTAAGAAATGGATATCTGTTGTCTTTAGACTACTCATGTTAAGGGAAGTATCCTACTTTCTAAAAGCTCATAATTTAGGTGTTATAGGAGTGAAAACAGGGTGAAGTTAAACTGAAGAAATTTGAAAATGGAGATTGATCTCCAGTAGATCTGATCTGGGGGAAAAAATCAATCAGATATTTCTGTTATCCATAGTTGATAGTTGATAATCTGCCTAGTTCTCTGAGTTACCCAGCAAGTTTGCAACATAACTATGAAAACTAAGCTATTTCCCTAAGTATCAGGTTTTGGCATCTTAACTAAATAACCCGTCTGCTGCAGGACTTGACAAGAACTCTGCCCTTGACAGTCTGCAAATTTGATACGATTTTGTTCATCTTCAAATGCATACAATGGCTTCAAAGTCTCCCCTCTCTAGATTTAATGATTTCTTAAGCTCTGTGTGTGTGTGTGTGTTCGCTTTGCCACTTACACAATGCATAAACATCCTTTCTGTAATTGGTGGTGTGGAGAGCACAGTTGTGAACTTAGCATCACTGTAGCTGTGCCGCGAATAGGAAGCTCATGTTCTTCAGCAGGAGGGGGAACAATATACAGTTATTTAGATAAGCATGCAGTAATTACAGATAATTATGTTCTATATTTGTAGATGGATCAAAATACATTATTAAAAAAAATCCTCTCTGCAATTATACACCTACACATGTATCAGAGTTTAATAACTGCATTGCAGGAGCTTTGCCAATACACACTTGGAGCAAAGTGTGTAGTAAAGTCAGCATACAAATTAAAAACTAAACACAAGTACAACTGAGGCTTTCAGAGCAGAAGGGCTAAATAAAGTGGTACTTTCGCAAATGCTACTTTTTCCGTCTCGGGATTTCTGTGCACCGTGTCATTCCATGGGATTCTGTCCCTACAGGGACAGCTTGCCTGGTGATGAAGGCCAATTTGAGATTAGCCAAGGGTTCAATTCTGAGGTCTGTGATGAGTTTCCTTAATGATACTTAGTGTGCAGCTGTAAAGCGAGGGCCATCTGTTTGAAAACAGCCACGCACTTGGGATGAGTTTACTGAGAGCTGGGGGACGTTTGAGGCTGTCGGCCCAGGTAGGCCCACATCAGGTGACATATGGTGCTGCTCATGAGGCAGAGGAGCCACATGAGCAGCTCTGTGCACTCTCTATCCCACCATGGCTGCCACCTTTTGCTTGAAGAAAACTAATCAACAATAAAGCTCATGTATTTACATGGGAAACCTTCCACCGGCACCAAATGGCTTTGGCCGTTTTCTGCTGGCAAGACAATGAACACAGTAAAATCTGTGTCACAGGAGGTGGGGGGCAGTGAGACACCCACAAAATACACGTACACATGTACGTAGACACACACGTCTTTGAGGAAAGAGCCCAATTCCGTTAATTTGCCATCTGCTGTGATGTTTGAACTCTGCCTCTCTCAGCTGGCTCTCATCTTTGTGCAAAATGTTTTTTGTCTCTTGGGAGGATTATTGTTCTGGGAACGTTTTGGACTCACTCTTGCATTTACACACACGGATATTCCCCCCACCCACTCCACCCCCTCCTATCTGTTCTGCCTCTGCTTAGGAAAGCACTGGCTTTGCACCTTCAGCCCTTGCGTACGGACATCCGAGATTCAGATCTCACCCTCCTCTTCTTATGGGAACTGGCACAATTCACTTGGGGCTCAATCCAACAGGGGTTCATTATACTCCAGTGTCCATGGGCCCATGGTATCCCAGAGGTTCGTGTAAGTTAGTAAGGCCTGGGAAAAGTGGGGGTAAAGAGCATTTAATCTGCAGTAGCATCCCTCCGTCCGCCTGCCATCATTAGCGCTTTGCCTTGCCTCTGCAGAGCCATCCCAGAACAGCCCTACAGCTTCTCTCTGCCTCTTTCAGTCTATATATTGGGCAAGGCGCTAGAGATGTCTCAGTGGGCATAGAATACATACATACCCCGTGCTGAATGGCTGCAAACTGCTCTGTATCTTGGAGAGGGTTTTTCTCCCCAGCTTCTGCCAAAGTGCGCTGGGTGGCCTGTCACCGTGCTGATGCTCAGAGGTAACGCAGGGGCTTCGTCACAGCCAGCTTGGCATGAGGATTTATCCTGAATGGTTAATACTTTTGTTCCACTTTGTCGGAGACGCTGTTAATAAACCATCTAAATCCAGAGAGCTAGGATTTTGAGGGACTTAGAACAGAAAGAAAGGCCCTGTCAGTTTAGCCACTTTTTTTTCCTGTTTCTCGCTGCATCCCATTCTATTACAGCAATAATTAGGTTGACAGGAGAAATGGCCTGAATCTATTTGAATGACTCTATCCTGAGCAGCAGTCACCACCGTTCCCATCTGATACTTCACAGGCATTGTAAAAAATGTTCTTAACACTGACAGTCACTTCAGCAAAGAGGACAAATCTCAAATAACCCTGCCAGTTTTCCTTTTTCTTACACCAAGTTTTCCTTTCGACTTTTTACTTCTAATCAGCTAGTACATAAGCAGCTGTGTGGCCAGGTGATGTGCAGTTGGGATCATGTGTGAGAACCAAGCTCGAGGGCCTGCAGTGAAGGGGTGTGTGCGCGTGTGTGTGTGCGCATACGTGTTTGTGTGTTTTAGACAGCTGGGCAGAGTGGGGATATTCTGAACGCAATGGGGAAAGAGTGGTTTCCTTTGAGAAACAGGATGATTCAGCCTCTAAAAGAATTAGTCTCTCTCTAAAGGGAGCTGAGAAACCTACCATTTAGTCAGGGGTAGTGAATCCTTCCTCACTGTGAGGTGGTAGGACCTTGAGGCTGCAAGCAGACAGACAGTTAGTTAGCTCCTTCCAGATTCAGCCATGCCTGGAGCAGTGGTCCTTGCCCTTCACCGCCCTCCAGCTCCTGTTCTCCCACCAATCTGGTAGAGACACTCCTGTTAGCAGCTGCACCCCATTTGTGCATGGGTTTCACGCCTTAAATGCCTCGCTGACATGTTTTGTTTGGACTTGGGCAGCTTTGAGAACAGTTGGTAGCAGAGTTTCACCAGTAGGCCAGGGAAAGAGTGGCAGAGATGTGCTGGTGAGGACATCTCCTATGCCTAGTGTGGCTGTCTGGGGAGCAGCTGTCTGCCTGTGTTTTAAGGGAGCTAAATAGTTGTTTCATGGTGCCACTTTGGTTCCTCGTAAAGTGTATTTCACTAGTTATATTTAGGTAGAGGAAAGGTTGTGGGTCTCCCTGGGGGTGGATAAGTTGAAGGAAAGGGTGGCTTGTCAGTCTCTTCAGGCTCTGTTTCTTCTGGCCTATCTTTGGGATACAACTGATGCAATTTATATGTTCTACTAGTCCCTTTAGCACATAAACAACATTTGCATCTCTCAGAAGGTGCTCTCTCAACTACTTTAAAGCTGATTTTTTCATTGGTTTTGATAGGAATTTTCACTTAGAAGTTCCTGTTGCTAGGACAGTAAAGACACAGCATGAACAAATACTGCTCGTCAGTATTCTGGAGCTGGATTCGAAATGAATGTAATAGATTTAAACTAGTACAGTTATCACACCCAAGGAAGGCTGCAGGAAGTTGTAAATTATAGTGTTTTTTAGCTTCTCAGATGGGCAAAAATCAAAATATTGGGTCAGATCAAAGGTCCCTCTAGTTGGTATTCTGCCTCTGGCTGCTGGCCAGCGGCGGAGGCGTGGGGGAGTGCATACAGAACAGCACGTGCAGGGAAATGAGCCTGCCCTGGTACCTCCCCCAGCAGTCAGTGCTTCAGGGATTTCCAGCAGTGAAGGTTACTCCCAGAGGCTGTGAAGTAGTGGCCAGGAATGATCTAGTTTCATGTAAGTTCTCTCTGAATTGGTCCAAGTGACAGAGGCAGGTTGCAGGCATTCCCTTTTCCTGAACCGTTTTTTTCCCCAAAATAGAAGTGACTGTAAAAGGTAGCAGTGGGGTTAAGCTATCCCGTATGAAGTCTGAATGCTACGCTGGCAGGTTGCATCTGCTCCTGAATTTGTGCAAGTGACATTGAAGCTTCTTACATTGGTTCCCTCCTGCTTTCAGTTCTATGCAGAAGCCTGTGATGAGGCTGGTCTCGTAACTATGGACCAAGTGGACTAAACATCCACAAGAACGTGGGCTGAGGTCTGGGCTCTGGCTTCTCTTGCAGAGATAGTGTTGTCAGGGGGATGATACAGGAATGAAGCACTAAAGAACTTGTATTTCTTTCTTTGCCTTTGCCCTTAGAGAAACTTTTATCACAACTCTGGATAGCCTGTTCATTAGCACTGACAACAAACGTATGCTGTTTCTGTTCCCAAGTCACTGCATTATGTGGCAATTACTTACTATGTGTTTCTCCTCCCTTTATATATAATTTCATTTTAATGTGCATGTCACAGTTTTAATAAACTGGAGTTCAAAGGATGAGCAATTATACAAATCTTTCATTTCACACATGAAAAGCGTGATTTTAAAGTTGTCAGCAAAAAAAAAAAAAAGGCATTTCTTTGATTCACTTTCCAATGCAATTACCTAATGTCTGTTGTGGGTTTCAGCAAAGCAGAACTTCAGCTGGTGTAAATCCACAGAGTGCCTTTGATTTCAACAACTTACACCAGTTGAAGGTTTGGCTTCCAAGGTGGATTACTGCAACTTTCAAGATAAGAAATGAGGTTGGAGTTTATCCGCAGCCAAAATGAAAACAGTGATGGTTGGTGTGGTTCAGTCCTGTGGGATTTTTACCCTTACTTACTAAGCATTTTGTTTACACTTTAAAAAAAAAATAAAATTCTTGCAGAGATGTAGGGAAGAAATCATAGCCCAAAAGATGAAAAGGTCTGAGATTCTCTAGGACTTCATGATTTCTGTGGCTGTTCCCAAAGTTGTAAAATGAGGATAAAATACTCTTAATGCAAAAACATAAGGGAGGGACAGTGTTGGGCATTCAGCTGTAAGTTCTAGGAGGTCCCTCTACATGATGGAGATAGAGGGAGAGATGCCCCCTTCTGAACAACTGATGTGAAGCCTCAGTGCAGGTGAGAGAAAGCCCTTCTCTCATGGCTGGCTGTATCGAAAATCAAGGATAGTTGGGGTGCTGGAGTTCCATGGGATGAGTGCTCTTTCCCAGCTCCTACGCCTTGCAACGGTGAGTCATGACCTACGATACAAACCATGCAGCTTTCACTCCAGGGCTGCTTCACAGCAGCTCTGAGAAACAATCAGTTCTGTGGAGATGCTTCCTTCTGCATTGGGAAATGAGCAATTCAAGGTTTCAGAGCAGAGTGTGTGGCCCCAGCACATCCCTGGGGCAGCTGGTAAAAGCTGGTTTTAAGCAGCAAGTTGTATAAGGCCTGTCCTTGGTTGTGATTTTACCAGTTGCCTTCAGTCCCGTCTGCATTAGAGGCAATGCAAGACTGAAGTGTAAAGTTTCTTTCCTAGTGTCTGGAAAGTCCTTGAGCAACCTGCAGGATTCTGTTTCACCCTTCCTCGACCTTCTTGGAGCAGAATGAAGTGAGAACAAAATCATGGTGGCGTTAAAGACTTCACTAAAAAATTGTCTGGAATCGGTATATTGAAAAATTCCTGAAGACACAATACTGTGGAGCTCACTCTGTTAGCATTTGCAAAGTACTTTGAGATCCTCTGATGAAAGGTGATAGTGTAAGTGCAAAGCATCACACATTTTTTGCTATCATGAGTTCCTTGGGGGTGAAATCCACTACGCATGTGTCCTCTCAAAGGCATTTTGTGAAATTTCCATCCATGTGTGGGGAAAGCATCTTTAACATTAGGACTGCGGTGTAGGGCACAGCTGACTTCTCAGAGGCTAGAATGAAATTGCAATATTTTTAATTATAGCACTCCACTGTTTTTCAAATAGAGCGTTTCACTTGACATGATGGGTGGCTGTTCTTAGGGGGCTTTACTTTAGCTGGAATAAGTGACTGGAAAAAACCTCAGTGCCAGCATCTGCGGGAGAGCAGGTGGGGAGGTATGTGATTGGTACAGCACGCATTTCCCTCTGCATCGTGATGAAACTATTTAGTGTAACCCTTAGTTAAAAAGTAAATTGGCTAAATGGCTCTGCTCACATTATCCCTCTGTAATAAGCATCGTGGCTGATCCTGTAATGCTCCTCCCCTCCTTTTTTGTTTAAGTAAAGAATGCTACTGTAGAGGCATAATTTTCATAAAAACATTCTGGGAAAAAAAGAAAAAAAACAACACCAAAATCAAAAATACCCTGCTGAACCTTTTGCATTCACCCAAAGAAACAATATTTCAGATTATGCAAAATGATTAGAACCTAGTTCTGCATTAAGGGAAATTACTGCACAATACAGAAAATTGGAGCTGGTGGCATTGATATGGAATTATAAAATAGGAGAACACTGCCTGGAGTTCAGTGCTTTTAATTCTCACATTGCTCTGTTTCTTTTCTATTTTTCCTCCCGCTTTGTCCTTGCATAAACGAAGACAGCCTTAGTCTGGGTGGAAAGTTCTCTGGCATAGGAAGTGTATCTTAAATGAGTTGCCTCTGAACAGAAACCAGTCCGGAAAACTGCCATGATGTGTGCGGTGCTGCTCAAGCCTCGCCACAAGTCATCGATGTGGCACATAACCAGGAGCCAGTCTTCAGCAAAGACCCACCGCAGCCTGGCTCTTAGCCTTGGCGCATAGGTTGTTTGGACCTGGTTTGTTTTATCCATGCATCAGATATGCGAAGGAAATGCGATTGAACCCTCCACGTGCTTCTCCAAGAGGAGAATTTTGTCTCTTCATTTGAGCCATTAGGTCGTACGCAGGTTTTATTCTCCTGTGCTGCCACGATGGCTAGAAACTCAGCATTACAAAAAGAAAGGCAGCGCTAGCAGTGATCACAGGGCTCCTGGAGCTACAGCCTCAATTAAAGCACCAAATCAGCCTGAGCTCACAACACAGGGAACTACATCCTCCTTTTTGTTTTCTGTTTCTCAGTTTGGCGAGGTAAAAACCCACAAAGCTTCTTCTTCAGAGCATTAACTCCGCTTGTGTGGCCTCGCTGTTGTTGTCACGCACAGGGACAGGCTGGTGACCAGTGCGTGTCGATGAGCACTTAGGTACTGTACGTGGCAGAGATAAGCCTCCCTGTGCCTGCTGGCGCCAGACGCATGCTGGGGCTCGTTCTCCGTACGTTGACACTCAGTCTTCTGATTGAGGAGATAAAGATGGAACGAACAAGTCTGTGAAAGAGGCATGGGTTTGGGCAGCATCATAAATCAAGGCGGACTGGACTGCATGCTTATTTTCCTTTCCCCAGGCCAAAAGATAATGGATATAAGTCTCTAACGTTGTCAACTGTTCTTTCTTCTCTCCTTCACACCATCTCGTTAATTCTTGTATTTATCGATGGCTGTGCTAACACAGATATACTCTGGTTTTTGAACTGTGCGGATGGTCGGATGACATTTAAATCAATATCATGTGGCAGTTTTATTTTCCCAGCCTTAGACACAATCTGTCCATTGTGCTAACGCGGCTTGTGACTTAAATGAATGCAAGAATTTATGGGTGCATCTTGAAAGTGCTGCTTCCTTTAATCATGCCAGATAAAGGAATTCCTGCCTTATGCAAAGCAGGAGTGTCATCTGGTTAATGGGAAGATACTTAGCAGATGCAAGCTGCATGAATCCTTCATTTAAATGACTGCATTTACAGCCCTAATCGGACAAAGGAAACTGTGGACCAGCAAGAAATAAAGGCTGCCAAAAAGAAAGAGAAAATGTCCTTCATTGGGTACACTCTGGCAGGATGAGGGTAATTTTCATAGTCTGTAGTGTAAGAGTGTAATACTTTATTTGTTTCTTCTGCTGTTGCTCCCTTTATTGCCACAGCCTGACGCACACGGTGGCCTAGATGTGTAGGCACATCATCAGATGCTGCAAAGACCATGGTGCCAATAACCTGCTCAATAAGAAGTATCTAAGATGTTGTTGGGATTACAGCGGGTGTGTGAACATTAACTCCATGGGCAAGGAATTTGCAGATTAGAGTGCAAATGTACAGATCTTCTAGGCTCTGTCAGTGAGAAAATGTCCTTAATGTGGACCGATCTCTCTTAAACTGCACAGTGTCCTGTGCTGAGATTGTCGACAGGAGCTGGGAGACCATCTTCCTTCCCAGGAGGTTCTAACAGATGCATCCGCAGGGAGATACTGAGGTACTCGGCCTGTGACTATATAAATAGTCATCCCTCTCCTGGTGAAGAACAATTATTCTTTTGACAGTCTTCCATATTCACTTTTTCTAAAAGCCAAGAGAAGGGCTGTTTACAAAACACAGTGTCAGAAGGAACATCCAAATTCACAAGCTGGTTCCATTTCAAGGGATTCAAAATGAATTTGCAAAAGAACCAACATGCTGAAATGTTCTGATGATCTTTTTCCTTAAATGGAAGAAATGAAAGGTACCTCAGGTCTACCAAAACTGTGTTTAATCAAACACATACTCAGAGCCATTCAAGTAGTACTTCAGTATATCCAACACTAGACCCACAGCTACAAATAATTTATGAAATACCTGAGGATAAAAAGTGTTCTATCAGTGTGAGAGTACAATGTAAACAATCATTAGGATATATTCACTATTGTGCTGTCTGATCTCCAGATGAGCCACTTTAAACACACGGAGCCTGTCATCTTCCAGGAAATCAAAAGCTCATTTAAATACCAGGATCCACCGAGAGCAGTTCAAACAATATACCTCTCCTGACAAAAAGAGGCTCACTCATCCAACGCAAAGGAATGCAGTTTTACAAAACTACATGAGGATTAAATCCACAATGCAGCATGTGCTCTGTTTGACAAGTGATAATTAACTGCTGACAATATAATTTTAGTTTTGATGCAAACTTGTTTTTCATTAAAAACTAATCAGGGAACATTTGCATGGGGTGGGACAGCCTCCTGCCAGGCAGGAACGTTCATAGTTCAGTGGCTGCTGACACATTTACCTCATGCTGAAGATGTATCCTACGGGGGAAACCAAAGGGTCAGATCTTCCTCCCAGTGAAGCTGGAGCTTTTTTATGAGCTCCAGGGGCTTTGGATCTGATGGATGCAATGCCCCAGGCAATGCTCTTGTTAAGGAGGTGCTTTGTCAACTATACTAATTTTCAGAAAATGCAAATTGAAAGACTCAAGACAACTCTCTGAAGGCAGCCCATCCCTTTAGAGGGGGAGGTTTAGCTCTTTCCAAGAATGATCATGAGTATCTTGTTTTAGAGTGGACCAGGACACAATATTACTGTACTTGTTTCAGAGAATTGTACCCACAGTATAGTGGGGGCAAAAGAAGAAAGGAGGAAATCAGCTGAGTTTCCTTTGAGGGTCTGGGGTACATCTCGGCACAACGAGGTTAATATTCAGTGCATAGGTCAGAGCTCCAGCTTCCAGAGAGGAAAACAGCCATCTCAAAGACCACTCTGAACTTTCAAATGACCGCAAGAATATTATCCTTTGGTTCAGCTTTAATGCTGTAACTTCTTAGGGAATGGAGACCTTCTCCAGTCTGCCTGCCCCAAGGTTGGGAGCAGTGAGTTAGAGCTGTCCCTCCCCTCTCCCTGAACCTCTTCTTGCTGCTCACAGCTTACCCTCTGCATCAGAAAATACTGACCTGGTTCTGAAGTATCAGAACAGAATCACATTCTGTTCATGGACGATGGTGATGCTCATTCAAAAATGGAAAGAATAACATTAGAGTAATGTAGGAAGTCACATTACCTGGATATAGAGACAGGCTGTGGCAGAGACCTGAAAAGAATCAAAGACTCATTAACTTTCAGATTTCACCACTAGACACTGCTCCTATCTCCTGGTTTTCCGAACGTGCAACTGTTGCTATAGTAAATCACGATTCTCAGAGGTTAATTTTTAATAAGGCACTTAATGTATGTTATTTAAACACTGATTATTAAAACCATGTTTGAGGTTTACAATGTAATAGGTAATTATCTTCTCCAGAACAGTTCTAACAATGCAGCACATTCTTGTCTTCAGTGATCCACTGGTATTTGTTTAACCTATAATATCATTCTTATTAAACCTAAATTAAATGGACGTAATTCAAGGTATCACAGCAAATTTCAAGGAAAACAGCTCTGGCTGAACTGAGTTTCTTTCCGTGCTCATCAACTTCAGAGAGCAACAGTCAGGCTCAAAATCTGTTAGACTTAAACTGAGGCCCAAGCCAATGTAATCACCCTCTGTCTGTTCAATTAAGCACGTCTCTGCATGAGCCATGGTGATATTTTCCAGCAATGCAGGAAGTTGTCACCAGCAGGAGGACCTTGATGGATCTCTGATAGTCTAAATTTTTCTGATCTAGTGAAGATGATGGATCATCACTCCATTCAGAGACATCTTGGAGGGTGTAATGCCGATGCAGTGAGAGTGAAGCAGTGGTAAAGCCCTTCTACCATGCCATGGCGTAGAGCATCCACCAAACAAGTGGTTCCTAATGAGGGGAAGGGGTACATTTTTTCCAAGTCCTGCATCCCACTTGTTTGTTCTGTGGTCACCCCCATCAAAAGCTGTCAGTGAAACCGTGACAGTTTCGACTAGCTGGTTTGGTATTGCTTTCTCAGTCTGAAGTCTTTCTAAGGGTTTTTTTTTTCCCCACAATAGTATCTCTTTCATGGATGATTTGTAATAGGAGTTTCATTATAAGATCACAAAACACTGGGGGATATGTTAATGTGGTTCAGCGTGTAATCCAGTATAATATCATTGAAAAGAATTGCATTTTTGTCTACAATTGAGGCAGCAAATAGGAGCTCCTTCTTTTTCTGTATTAATATCCATAGCTGAATGAATACTTCCCTTCCTATAATCTTGTATAAATTTATCAAAATGTACCAAAATGTGTGCGCATGCTGATTAATGTAGATACAGCCCCATTTTCTACAAAAAATGTGCATAGGTAGGGGTGTTTTTTATCCTTCATATATATATTTTGAAGAATCTCAATTTATTATCACATATGTGTGAATCAAAGAGCACTTGTAACTCACAACATAATGTCTAACCTGCTTTTCTCCATATGAACAGGCATTTAGTAGCTGACGGGGGCTGCTGAGAACTGTCACAGCTCACTTCTGACCTCACTGTCCATAGGTGTTATTTTAGTGTAGTCACTGCTGGTTTGCGATCTGGATCTACCCTAGCAAAAGGCCTGGACCAGCCACTTCCACCAGTGTCACAGGAGGAAACATGGTAAAGATGAAGTCGTGTGCTCTCCTTCCTTAGTCTATTGTGTGCTAAATTTAAGATATGCACCCACTCCCCTGGCCGTTGTGAGCCTGAGGATCGTAAGTGAGCCCCCGCTGAGTCTGTACAGACAGCTAGACTACTATCGATTTGTTAGGCTCTGTGACTAGAAAGTAGACGTATCCTTTGTCCATAAATGATGAAACACTTTGAGATTCTCAGCTGGAAAGCATCCAAGAAAGACTTGGCTTCTTGGGCTTCTTTTTTTGGTACCAGAATTTCCACTCCTCCTTCTTAAACTGCTTCTCGTCTCTCTAATGCAAATCCTATCAATCCAGGATCTGTCTAAACCAACATTCATATAGCTCTTTGGTATTGATTCATCCTTGGTGCTGCAAGAACTCCAGCAATATATCAGGCGATCAGGGAAGACTTTATTCTGTCCTTGCTCTAAAAAAGCAGAAGCATGTTTTAAATTTCTCATATTCTGTGGAAAAACCAATTTGAATTGTAAGCCAAAGATGCTCACTTGACAGATGGATTCCTGGCTATGTTGCAGTATTTGAAATGCGTTCAAACTCACCAGATTGTATTCTGTTGACTAACAGGTTCCCACTTAGATGCCTTGGGACCAAGAGATACGGAACTTGATATTTAAGGATCACTGAGCAGAAACAAACCTGCATAAATCTAATTAGCAACAGGCAGGTAATGCTGATAGAAGAGTCTCTAGCAATTGCAGGGAGCTTGTTTACAGAAAGTTGGACTGCAAGGTATAAAAGACAAGACTTTTCCTGAGGCAGGTCAGGGAAGCATGGGAGCTTAGAGAATCCCAAGAAGCCAAGCCCAGACGGGTGGTTTCTAATGATTTGAATGCATTTTAGAGGAAAGCCTAGAAGTCTGCAAATATGGGGAACAGATAAGGGAGGTCAGGCCAGAGCTTTACTGGTGTAACCAAAGGTGAGACTTGAAGACCATGTAATGTCGTTGCAGATTAACTGTGCAGATCTTCTGACACAAGGTGGAGAATTCAAAAATACAAGGAAGCAAGGAAGGCTTATTATGTATCTGTTTTTATACACGTTGAAATACCAGTTAACCTTTCCTATGTGCTTTTTTCTTGTTTAGTTTCCTACTTTTTACACAAAAGTTTCCAGAAAGGTTAGAATGGAAAACTTTCCTCAATCTCAATATCCTCTGGAAAGTTACAGCTATGTAGACTGAGGGTTGAGGATGCATAGAGCAGACAAGAATCAATAACTAAAAGTTAATGAGAACGGAGAATATTTAGGATTGAAAATCCCAGGCCAGACTAGCACGTAAACAGCAATTAATTGTATGTCCCTGACACAAGCTGCCATTGCAATGGGAATTCTTTCTGGTCAAAGCTACAGCTTGCCTATTAAGCTTTTAAAGCTTTGCCACTGGCTAAGCCTCCTTAGCTGCCTGCAGTAGTCAGACCTCTCCTTCCATAGGATCCACCAGCAGAGGGGATCACAGTTCTTTCTGTTTCCCATCCTCAACTCAATGAATATGCTTCACAGAGTCAGACAGATTACATGTGTTCCGATTCTGCTGGGCCAGAAGGAAGTTTCCTTCCTCTCTGGGGAGAGAGATGTATCTCCAAAGAAAACATGAAATGAGGTCGCTTAGCTGCATTCTACGGAAGTTGCTAAATGCTTTTCAAACTGGATGGGGATTCCATTGGAGACCTGGGAAGTGGCACATATATTTATGGATGGGACATAATTTTCTTTACAATGCTGCGTTGGCTTGTGACATAGTGATGCTAATGGCAAGCTTCAGTGCTAAATTAATTTGAACAAAGATCAGTGAGAAAGGAATTCGTGAACTGTAGGAAAGGGTGTGTTATCAGAGGAGATAAGTCACAAATTAAAGCCTATTTTTCATGCCAAGATCTCCATCAGACTTTGGTTTTGAGCAAAGTTTCATGTCAAGTTTTACATATCATTCCCCATCCATTATTCACCCTGTTTCTGAGCCAAGAGTCAGGCCAGCTTCACTCAAGGGACTGATCTGTGGTTAATAGTGAATTCCTGAATACTATTAATACTGAGAGCATTCCTGAATTCAGGACCATGGCGGTAAAACTGCTATGTCAGAGCTTTCATGCTCCAAGAACTACTGGAAAAAAAAACAATGTCAAAACACACTCATTGCATCATAACTAGTGGATCTCAATGTACTTAGCAAAGGTCAGTGGGCTTATTCCTTATTTTAATTACAGAAAAGTAGAAGTACAGAGAAATTCAGTGGGTGTCACGATGCCACAAAACGAATTGGTGGCACATCTGCAGACGGGGCATTTATCTTGACACCGACGTGGTAGTGTCACCTTTGTGTTGAAAAGTGCGGATACGTGCAGTGTGCCGTGGGAGGTGTCTCTGGTTTATGACCCCTCCGTGCGACCCTTCTCAAAGGATGGAGTGACCTTTGTTTCAGTAAGAAAATAAAGATGGCATTTATCCATGGCAGATTAACTGCAATGATTTTTGCATTTGGCAAATTATGTGGCAGTCGATTTAAGAAAAATAGTTTCTGTATCTTTGTCATATAACTGTGTTAATATTGACGCTATTCACCCCAGAGAAGCCTTTGGATGCATACTGCAGTTTAGTTTTGCAAACTAAAGCAGCCTTACTTTGCTTGTTTCTCTCCAAATAACCTGACATTTTAAGGGAAGCAAATTCACACGCTTAACAAAGCAATGAACTGGAAACAAAAAAATATAAGATACCCTATAGGGACAGTTTTGTTGCACCTTATGTTATCCTTGTCCTCTTCTCAGTACTGTCCACAAAAATCCTCTTCATTTGCAGCCAGTCCTCTGTGATCTCTTTTGAGTTTGGTCCCTTTTTAAAAATTCTTGTCAGGACTTATGCAAACATTTGGACTTCCTAAAAGAAACAGCAGGAGATATACTTGCAGACAGTTCAGTCTTATTTTAGCTGTCCCAACCTCATCCACACATTTGTTTCTCCGTT
Source organism: Sterna hirundo (assembly GCA_009819605.1). NCBI lineage: Eukaryota > Metazoa > Chordata > Aves > Charadriiformes > Laridae > Sterna > Sterna hirundo. The sequence continues at coordinate 6,078,669 of CM020452.1, read as the reverse complement.
CCCTGTTTATATATTAAGAAAACTCCTTACAGGCTTGAGGAGTTAATTTTGTTATTTGCGCTAAGACATTACAGAAAATACCTGAGATTAATTGAAAAAAATAAATCATGGCATACTAGGAATGAGAAGATATTGAACAGAAAAACCAGAAATCCTTGCAAGTATTGATAAAAAAAATGATGACTGTTACATTGCTTCTGCGGTGAGGGTGAATTCCTATTGCTTCATAGTTTTGTTTGGTCAAGAAGCGGAGGGAGATTGAATCAAGTACATAATCATGTCCCTCTAAGGCTGAGATATCAGCTGGTACAGAAAGCTAATACGGGGTGTTTGCCCATCATTGCATTATTATGGTAGCAGGGTCTTGGTTGTCAGTGACTGTAATTCCAGCATTGAAGTAAATCCTAATGTCTACATCTGAGTTAGCTATTTTAGTAGAGCACAAAGACCCAAGGATGGGATTCCCCTGTTTGAGATGTGTCTCTCTGACCGAGATGAATCCCATCTGGGGTACAACTTTGGCTGCCTACTAGTAAGGCAGCTACATCTAAACTGGTATCCCAGGCCCTTTGATGGGAAATGAGAGGCAACAGCTGCTTTTCTTATGGGGGAAGGGAGGTGTCTATCTTACCAGGCAGGAGGTATAAACACTTGGTGAAGACCAGAGCCACTGTCTATCCCTCAACAGGGATCCTGGAGCAACATATAATATTCCAGACCAACCACTGAAGTAAGTTTATGATATCAACTGAAATTTAGACCACCTGCAACATCTGTTCCACACTGAAAACTGCTCAGATTTACAATCAGAGCACGGTAGGAGTGAGGTGTGTACTTACCCTGAGTGCAGTGCAGGTACCAGAGCCTGCAGGTACCTCAGCCTCCAAAAGCGAGGCTGAGCCATGGGGTTGTAAAACATCACAAACATCTTTGTATCAGCTGGCGACAGTCAATAAACAGCCAGTTAATGCAGTAGTGCCAGGACTATTCATTCAGCCCTGGACCTGCTGCTGGTGACCCTCCTTCCAGAATCAAGTCGGGAGCAGATTTATGACCAGATAGGTTCTTCCAGCAGTTTTGTGCCATCCCAGTCTTCTCTGTCTCATGACAGACATGCCTGTGTCCACTAAGGCCTGCTCTGCACAGAATGTGCTTTTTTGCTGGGTTATGAGATACATTGAGGAGAACGTGCGATCAGGAGAGGCTGCAGGAATCACTAGCAGCACCTAGCTGTTAATTTTCCTGGGTACTCCTTTGGTCCAGATAGAGGATTGCTGCAAATGGAGCTGGGATGGTACACCTTAAGTATACCCTATTAATCCATCAGATTTAATAATCTAATACCTTTATAATGTTAAGAATTAGACTTAAAGGAACCCTGTTTTCCATCTATTGCCTATAAGGAAAATCAAAGGGAGCTAGTACAGTTTGATATGTCTGAATTAGTGCCTGGGTCAGGGTAGCTGCATGGGTCTGCGTGTGTGCAGATAATCTGTACCGCATCTAGCCAGGAAGGGAAGGGAACACACTGCAAAGCCCTCTCCTGTGATGGGAAGAAATTCAGGGATATGTCCCTGTACATTAGTGATATCCCACTTTCTTCGTTTGGGGAAGGGTTGGGGAAAAACCTTCTGTTGCTAATACACAGGTCTGGATCCATTCAATGTATCATCTGAATCCCTCGGACATCTGAGAAGTCTTGTAATGTTGCTAATTTTACTTAGGTCAGACATTCCATGAGGCTGGGAGAGAAGCATTAGAGGAAGAAGGTAGCCACTGACAGAAATAAGTGAGATGTGCAGGCAAGGAGAATGTGTTTTATTTTTCTCCATACTGTCAGAAATGATTGCTTTTACTTGGATCAATCCAAGCATACTTCATAACCTGTGCAGAGGAGTTTATTAGATTTATTTTCTTAGCTTGCTTGTTCAAGCCTGTTATTAATCCCCTCGTCAGTTCAACTCACTGGAAGAAAACATACCTTCCTAAAGAGTTTTTAGGCTGAAAATAAATGCCTCATTAAGTTAAACATATTAACCTGAAAACAGTATTTATGTCAAATAGACTAATGAATGCCATTATAGGAAACACACAATGGAACCTGCAGGAACTCGGGTGGCGGTTTGGTAACCTTCATAACACCCCCACGCCCACACTGTGAGAGGTGAGGAAGAGGAGAGTGAGACTCAGAGCGATGCCTTCTTCACATGCAGTTATTTTGCCTGGCACGTCAGATGCTAGCTAACTCTTTCCTGAAAGAGTATTTAGGCAGCACAGGGACTTTGCGTGCCAAGGTAGCTTCCTCCAGAGACTGGGAGCTACACAAATTTGCCCGGTCTCTTTTGGGTGGTAGGGGAAAATCACCTTGTCACTTGGAAAAGCAGTTTTGCTCGTTTTGTTCTCCCTGAAGCATATAAGCATTCATTGAAAAGGATGTTTCTCACGAGCACATGTCCTTCCATACTGCTTCCAAGCCCACCACCTTCTCTCAGATGTGCATTCAAACATCCAAGTGCAAATGCTGCTACCACCAGCAGAAGAGTGGTTCTGTGATCCTTGTAGTCATGCAGAGAATGCACAGGCTACATTTAAGCTGCCTTTATGCAAGGAAATAGAGGAGAGAAGTCCAAAGCTCAGTCAGAGTAGTTCTGCAGTGCCTGGACTATCTGGAGTGCAGCGTGACATGGGGAGTCCCGTCCTCAGGCTGTTGGCAGTATGGAGCAGAAAAGCACAGCACAGCTCCTGCCTGTGACGCTTGCTTTTGAAAGAATTTGCACATCCCTCAGTTTCCCACATTGGTTAAGGTGCTCAGAATGGGACTAAATCTGTAAGTCACCCATTAGAGGGACTGGGATCTCCCTGCAGACAACGCAGATTTACCAGATTAAAAGGCTTACTGGTGACTTGTTGTTTCCCTGCTTCTGTACAGCTGGGGCAATGTCTCTTGATGTGGATTTTCTCCCACCTGTGGGAGCTAAGCACCTCACAGGCATAGCTAGTCATATTTTTTAAGAATTTGAGGAATGAAGACAAATTCACTTGTGTTTTCCAGAGGTCAGGGACATCGCATATATCCTTGGCTGCAGTCCTGAACGACTTGCTGGATGTTAGGAAGCCAGTTTCAGAGCAGGGAACAGAGCCAGAATACGAGCCCTAGGTTACTTGGTACACACACAATTAGCCTTGCCTTCTCTGGACCTGATGTAACACATTAATATTCCCGGCCACAGCTCCTCCAGCCCATTTCCCTCCCTAACACTGAGCACTTTTCTTAACCAAAGATCTGATTTGAATGCAGCTTAGAGAAGTCTCGTGTAATTCACCCAACTCAAGATAGAAGTGGCCAGGAGGCGGTGAAGAGAATGACAGCAACAATCTCATACTAATGAGCTATTGTCCTTAGAGGTATTTAATTGAAGGCTTTTACAAAATATGCTTGAAACTTAATGCATTAACAAGCTTCATATAGGAAAAATGCAAAGCTGTGAGTTGGTAAAAGGATATGTAACATTTTATTAGGGAGACAGACTGGCTGTGATCCTTCCCTGAAAGGTATGAATGACAGTCTTCACTTTCCCTTCGTGTCAGAGGATGTGACCCTATAAATTAGCAGCAAAGCGGGCTCCGACACGATGTTATCAGGGTCTAAAAATAAGCAAGTAGCCACAAGGCACTTTGTGCTCCCTCCAAGTGGTTCAGTCTCTGATCATTCCTCTGCTACAGCAGAGCTCATGTAAAGGGAAGGAGTCATTAATATGCTTTGCTCTTCCAAGTCCCCACAGAAGCACATCGACAGAGCCACTTGTCTGAACAAGCTTGAAGTGTCTGGCTTGTGTTTCATGAAAATCTGGGTAATTGGATAGCGGTGGTGCCATACATGCCCAGCTCAGCCCAGCTCCACGCCTGCTGTCTCTCCTGCCCCCCTCAGCAGTTTCCCTCTCTTTGCTTCTGTGTCATTCAGGCAGCAGGAGCTATAAGCAAGCCACAGAGCTGTGAAAACCTGGCCTGAAGTCAAGGACAAATTGCTGTTGATTTTATTAGATGAGTCTCTGATCAGTGTGCCAGAACCCAAGCCTGCCCTCTTCCATAGTGTTTTTCCCTCTGGACCATACGTGGAGTGGGCTGACCACAAAGGCTGTGATGGTTTAGAGCAGATGGTGGGGCTCAGATTGACCCATCTCTAGGGGCAGTGGCAATGGAACTGGCTTAAGCCAACCGGCATGCCAAATCTGAGCGCTATCTCCTAGCACAGAGCAGGTATCACCCATAAATATCTCCATGTATATCTGCATATAGATGTCATTGTCTATGCTTATTACCCAGAAGGGGCCAGAGGCTGTTCTCTGGCCTTGACCCCAACTGAAATGTCCATGAGGTTAAACTGTCTTAGTCTCCAAACTGGTGGCTGCATCTAAAATGTTTTCAGGGAAAGGGGCCCAACATTAGGTAATCCTTAACTATGCCAAGTTACAGGAGACCAAAACTGCACTGGGACGGTACAACTGAATCACACAGTGCAGTTTCAGTGGTCCAGACCCACACCCTGATACTCCTTGACTGGTGTTGAGGTGCCATCTGATGCCAGAATTTCACTCCACCTTTCTAGGGAGCTAAACCAAGAGAACCGAGCCTTAACGCTCCATCTCTTTTTGCAGCCGTCCATAGGACAGCCCCAGTCTCTGGATGAGCATACACGTGATCCTCCCACTTGAGGCATCTCCTGTTGCCAGAGGCTGAGAGCAGCCAGTCCAGCAGCCGGAGATGTTGGCAGAAGGGCAGAGCAGAAGGTTTTTTGCTGTCTCTCCTGCCACTTTGCTGCAGTGTTTCCTTGGTTGCAAAAAGGCATTCACCTGAGCTGCTGAGCTGATAGAGGGACCCAGTGGAGCTGCCTAAAGTGGCAGAACATGACTTTATTACACATTGAGTTACACAACTCTCCGTAGTTAGGCAAAGTATTGCTTTCATCCCACCATGGTTTAATTTACCCCTCACTCTCTATGTGATTAGCCATTTAGTACTTGCTAATATATCTAATTTCCACAGGCTCTAGGTGATGTTTTTTAAAAAGAAAAAAAAAATAAATTGATCCTTCCATGCAAAATATCCTTTTGAGAAATGAAATAACTATCTCCAAGGCCTAACTGAATTACACTCTTATCAACTGAAGGGAAATAATCCACTTGAAACATGAAATACAAGCAGAATGAAAAGCCTTTGCAAGTTACAGTGGAAGAAGAACACAGTATGAGTCTCAAATAGCTCTGCTTTATCCATATGGAAAAATACATTTTTCTTGGAATCATTCCCTCTTTCAATATATAATGAAGTTTCTCAATTGCTCACCCTTCCACCCGCCTTTTAATATAATAAAAGGAAAATAATCCCTCTATTTGCAAAAGTCCTGAGGAGAGGGTTCAGATTGCTTGGAGCTCAGCAGGACCACCTTCTGCAGATGTTGATGAGATTTCTTCTTTGTTTTGTGGGAGAACAGTTGTATTTGCTGAATTGTGCTTGGGGTTTAAATTAATTCTCATTATTGGACTTTGCAGCACAGCTACGTAGACACCCTCAGCCAAGATATTCTCAAAATACTGTACTTCATGCTTTTGCTTCTCCTTGTAAATAAAGCAAGCCTGAAGGAAGAAATAGGTTTATAAATAAAAGCTACAGTCCACATGGATTCCCTTCTGGGAAGGTTAATTCAGGTTTCTGATTAAAGACTCTAGTTGCTGTCTCTTCCTCTCTCTTTCCTGCTGAAGACGATGTCTTATCCTTTGTAATGGAACTATTGAGTACCGTCAGGTTGAATCAGTAGAACAACTGTCCTTAGAGCAAATAGAGAGTGAAAGTTAGTCCAGCTAATGGCTCAAGGCTGGACAAAGATCTGCCTTGCCTAGCCAGCCAGGGCAGAAGATGTGGCAAAGCCCTTCTCCAAAACTGAGGGCTTCTATCCACCCCTGAGCCCAGTATCCTTCTGCTCCCAGAGGGAACTCAGCCTGGTGGGCTGCACCTGCCAGGTACACAGCACCCCGCGGGTATGCGACACCCAGCAAATATCCAGCACCCTGCAGGTATGTGGTACCCTGCAGGCACGCTGCAACTGGTGACCCATTCACACCCTGCCCCGTCTCGGTTCAGCTCATACAACCCGAGCCTGGCTGCCTTCTCCCATAGTCCCTGCACGTGCTGCTTTTCTTGCCACTTGTGACCCTTTTTAAAATGTCTCTTTTTAAAAAAAATTATTATTACTTACTATCCACAGAAGATCTGCAAAGGTCTTTGTGACCCGGAGTGGTAGGTATAAACCATCTCCTTGCTGAGTTTTCAGGATGCCAGAATCACGGCAGGAATTAGACAGGTTTTGCTATGCAGGCAGCAAACGAGAGCTAGACGGCAGTAAGCCCATCCAAGCATCATTGCGAACAGGCGGTAGATCTTGAATTAACAATAACTTGCAGTGTTTATTATGCCTAGAACAAGCAAACTAAATGCACAGATAAATGAAACTAATTAAACATGCTGCTATAAAAATCAAAGCTTTCCTTGTTTGTTTAGGGTGGATTTTTTTACGAGTTTTCTTTTTTTTTCAGCTTTGTTTTTGTTTTGAGTGTTTGTTTTGTTCTTTTTCGGTACTGCAGCAAATCTGCAAACACATTTGCAAACTGCTGCTGTGTTTAAAAACAATGCTGCAAACTGCAGCCTTGGCCTAGCTTTTAGCCCCACAGGTAACAAATGTTATCAGTGGATTTTTAAAAGGCTCCAGAGGAGCATGTGCCAAAGACTACGCACTCCAGCCACTCTCATGGCCATGTCTCTATATCAGCAAGGCATGATAGGTGCGATCGGTGTGAGCCCTCTGGTATTGCACTCTATCTGCCTTTCGACACTGCAGAAATTGTCCTTGCATGGAGAAGACTGCAAGACTTGCAGTCTGTGAGACCTTTGTGCCCACTGAAGGAGGACTTCTTCATCCGGATGTGAAGGGAACCCCTCTCCAGGGCACACGCATCAGGCAATGATGGCACCGGTTGCATGAAGATTTTAAAGCAACCAGTTAAGAGAACTGAGGTCCTGCTGAACCTGCTGGCAGCACCTCCCGTACAGCCAAGACCACTCTTCGGTGTCTGAGGTGTGTGGAGGGGACAAATCATCGGGTTCACAGTTGTCTGCTCCTGAAGTCAACCATCTCAAAGGCCCAGACAGTCCCAGCAGGAAAGAAAAAGCATTAACCCGTACTAAGGTGGAGTCAATACAGAATGACCATTTATACCCAGTTGGGTATAAATGGTATTTACCACTTGGAGTTTTGGGGTTTTTCTCCACCCGTAAACTGATACACGCACTTTGGGTGTTTGGTACACAGCTGCCTTATCCTGTGCAAACGTAGGGCACATAACTAAGGAGCAGGGATGAGATCAGTCAAAGCCAAGCCTTCTCTGAGGTAGCTTTAATGAACTGAAGAGCTCCAGTGCTCTCAAATGGCAACTGCTGGTGCACCACAAGACATCTGCTAATGAAATTTTAACAGCTGCAACTAGAATCTAAATGACAGATTCCAGGATACACCGAATGGAACGTGAATGCATCATGTGCTCGGGACTCCACGGTCAGCTGTAATTCCTGAGAGCTTTACTGTTGTAATAAAAAAGTGGTGTTTTAAGGCACCTGGGATTACTAATGAAACCTCTCAACACAAAACCCATTAGACTCACTTACATAGAAGTGAAGGAGTTTGCAAACCAGCCCAGCACATTATTGCAGCGATGGATGTATGCACACACAAAGATTCTGGCTGTGATTGCAATGCAAATCCAGTGAATAGCTCTGCTCCAAGGAAAAACCACGGGATATGGGCACACCGCAGGGATTGCTGTGCAGGGAAATTGCATGTCAGGGAAACAGAACAGATCTTCCAGAAACGAGGAATGGCTGCCTCGTCTTTACTCACATGCACAATAAATAAACGGAGGGCACAGGGGGAGATTTTAAAAAGCTGTAAGCCCATTGTCTGCTAATGTTATTAATAGCATTCCTGACAGATGCCTTTAGGCAGCAAGGAAACATTGCTAAGGGCATTCAGCACTTCAGGAGTTGGACATATTTAGGCCATTTAAAACAATCTATTTTGGCACATCTGCTGCAGATGGTCCAGTGGAGAAGGCATTAGTCTGGCAAACTTGAGGAGTGGTTCTTGTTTGTTCTCTCCTTTGTGAAACATGACCTTGGGTTAGTCCTCAGGGTGGTACCTCCCTCAACTCTGAACTGGGGAGAAGGATGATTACCAGCATTTTTCTAAGTGTCATCAAGATATTGCTAATGAATGTCCCTGTGAAATTCAACCTACTGCCTAGGTCTGTTTTTGCAATTCTGCCTTGAGAGACTGGAGCTGACAAGGAATTAGACACTGAAGATGTTAAGGCTGACTCAGGGCTCTGCACCATGCTCTGTTCTGTAATTTGGCTCATGCCTGTAGGCACGAATAAAATTCCCAAACACTAACAATATAATCCAGCCATGCTGAGAGCAGAGACCAGCACCACTTTCAGAAGCCTGGTGGGCTTCCAATAGCCAGTCCTGTCTGCTTCTGCTTTAAGACACTGGCGCACACCCTGCAGTACTGGAAAAGGTTAATCATAGAATCATAGAATGGTTTGGGTTGGAAGGGACCTTAAAGATAATCTAGTTCCATCCCCCTGCCCTGGGCAGGGACACCTCCCACCAGACCACGTCGCTCCAAGCCCCGTCCAACCTGGCCTTGAACCCCTCCAGGGATGGGGCAGCCACAGCTTCTCTGGGCAACCTGGGCCAGGGGCTCACCACCCTCACAGACAAGAATTTCTTTCTAATATCTCATCTAAATCTCCCCTCTTTCAGTGTAAAACCGTTCCCCCTCGTCCCATGGCTCCCCTCCCTGCTCCAGAGTCCCTCCCCAGCTTTCCTGGAGCCCCTTTAGGGACTGGAAGGGGCTGGAAGGTCTCCCCGGAGCCTTCTCTTCTCCAGGCTGAACCCCCCCAGCTCTCGTGGCCCTCAGCTGCCATGTTCCCAGCTGGTTGGTACTTCTCAGCTCATCAGTAGGTTACAGTTCCCATCTCTCTCCTCAAGGTGATGGAAAGGAGCATGTACAGGTACCTCCTGTGCACCTTGTCCCTCCTGCAGTGAGAGGTAAGACCCAGACACTGGCCGAGCCTGGGTGCTCACAAGCCTTTCATTGCACTGACTGCACTGAGAAGGGAACAGGGTTGTAGACACGTCCGAAGCTGATAGTGCATCCATCAACACCCTTTAGTGCTTCTGAAAGTAATAGACTTTCCCTTTCAAAAGTGTGTAATGAGAACTTACGAGAATGGATATGCCAGTCCTCAGGTTTGGACTAGACTTCATGTTTTAATTAACAGTAGAGGAAACTGAATGTGGGGGGATTTAATGCTCTTCTCCAGATAGGCATTTGTGGTTTGCTTTCCTATTTCATTTCTTTTTGTATTTCATGTAACCAACGTGAAACAGCTCTATCTTATTTTCAGTTTTCCGTCCAAAGATCTGGAAAAACTGAGAATGACATCACTTCTGCAAATAGAAAGTGTAATTCTGTAGCAAAAGGTGGTCAGAATATTTCTTGGAGACGGTGTCAGATGTAGCCATTACAGTTTAAGCTGAAATTGATTGCTTAGCCATTATATATATGAAGTGCCCCATAGGTCTTTGTAGGTAATTCTGCTTAGATATATCTTACACTGCAAGCAACCCATGCGCTTCCCAGTAACCAGTATTTTCTGTCTCGGGGGGTTCCAAAGGTTGTGACAACAACAGGTGGTGCAAATTGCATTTGTAGGGAGTAATGGATGTACAACCCCAGAAACGGACACCAGGAAATACCCAAATCGGTGGAGGTGTCAGAGGGAGACTGGAAAAAAGCAAGACTGGAAGAGCCAGAGAGAGAAAGCCTGCAGCTGGTAGGGCTGTGTGCTGGGGTGCCATCCCTGCCCTCCTGGGGAAGAGAGGAAACCTTCATCTCCCAACTGCAGCCTGCCAGCAATGGCAATGTGGGAGTCTCCACGCAGATCTCCGCAGGGGGGGTTAGGTTAGGGGAGTGTTAGCCCAGGAAATCACCTGCTTTTCCCTGCTGCAGCCACGCAACTGGTGCCTACTGACAGATAAACTGGAGTGTAGAGTCTTGCCCTAAAGTAGGCCCTTCTCCATTGATATTCCGCAGGCAGTAAATTGTACCCAGCTGCTCAACAACGTAAACGTTGCCTTTCTGTTCTGCTGCGTGTCACTTATTGCTGTGCATAATGTATTTCTCACTCATTTCCATATTCCTATCCATTGTAGTGATAAACTAATAAATCTGGGAAATTCAGAAGGTGTTTTTTAAAACCCATTTGCTGACTCCAGCATTATTCAGAAATTGGGGTTTTTTTTCCAAGAGAGACAGCAAATAATTGAACAAACAGTTTTCAAGTTCTTTCTATTTGGCATCTTTTGAAGTGGGGGCATGTTTCCACTTCTTTCAAAATGTTTGTGAGCATTTTCATTGACAATTGTATCAAGACACTGAAATAATCACTGAAATTTTTACATTTAATGAAAACTTAGTTATGAGTAAACGAAAAATGTCAATAGGATTCTAAGTAATAGCTCCAAGAAAAAAAAATACAAAAAAATTAACAGCCATAAAAAAAAAATCAATATCTTTCCCATATTTTTGGAAACAGAGGCTCCACTTGTTAAAAAAAAATCAATAAGCACAACTAGTATTTCAGCTTCTGATTATCTCATTATGTAGCCATTTTTGCAAGTGCAGAGCTGCAAAGTGCCTTCAGTTAATCATGAAAAAATCCAAAAGACTTTTAAAAGCTTCGGGGCTAAATGAAGTCATTATAATTGCAGACAGACCTGATCGCTCCCTCAGTTGCTTAGTTGTGGCCATGTGCGACGTTTGCAAGCCTGACAGCCTGCCTGCCTGTCCCTGTGCTCACCAGCTGGCTGCTCGGGGACATTCGGCTGGTTGGTGTGACCGACCTGTGGACCACCAGAAGTATGAGCACGAGGGACTGAAGCTTGAGCAAAGGTTCCATCCTCACCGTGCTCTTGCTTACAGATCACCAATGGTCAAGGAAAAGTTGTGATTCAATTCTAGTACTGTGGTATTATTTTCTCAGTAGCTATTCTCTCTGCTTTCTATAAACTCTGTTCTTTCTCCAGCAATATCTCTAAGGATGGCCATCGCCTACCATGTGCCTAGCATGCTTGTCTTTCCTCCTCCTGCTCCTTCAACTGCTGTCTGGAAGGAATTAGCTCCGGTTTATGTTGTTCCTGTGGTCTTAATTCAGCTGTCTAAACAGGGGAGTTTCTCCTATTAGACACACACTTGTAAATCCTGCCGGCCTCAAGCTGTGGGTCCCAATGGTCTCAGGTCTCACATAGACTCTGCTGTAAGATCCGCCAGATCCTTGCAGAGGCGGGGGTAGCCAAAGGCAACTAAACCAGAATTGGATGCCTACATTTAAGGAAATGAATCAAGCCCCATTTTTCTCCATTCCCCATTGCTTCTCGCAGTAGTAATGATTTGGGAATTGAACACATGTTCATCCTTCAGGCAACCTCTCTCGCTCATCTCCTAGAGCCCAGCCTGAAAATAACCTTTTTGAAGGCCCATCTGAGGACTTTCCTCTTGAATGAATTTGGAGCATTTTCTCTAAAGGAAATTCAGAGAGAACCGAAACGGACGCAGAGGTTCCCAGGCACCTGCTAAAAATATGGCCCATGTTCTCACTCGATCTGAGGTGCCAGACAGGATGAATTACTGCTCAAAATGCATTAAGCCTTTTATGTTCCAAGCGATTGTATGGTGGGAGCCACTGGTGGTGCTGATTGAAATTCCTGTAACCATATTAGGGGAGGAAGCGAGTGCCAGACACATGATCATCCATATGCCCAGCTAAATCTACTCAGAATTGATTAAGTTACGCTGAAGGAGACCTAGAAATCAATCTGTTCAGGCTTGCTTTTGGAAAAATGGCACACTGGAGGTGACACAACTTAATTCTATTTTCATCATTCTCTCTCATGCGAGCAAGATGGGCATATTGCATCTCACATGTATTCTCCCCGGGTAATTATATTTGCAAAGATAATAAGCTGTCATAGAAATAATAGTAAAATACTTTTCACCAATCACATGCCTTTCTGGGGCTTTTCAGGCAATGTAGGCTCTTCAGCCAAATACAAGCAGAATCAAACCAGAGAACAGTTTGTGTTAGGAAAGAAATGCACGTCCCATTGTGTAAATGGTTCACTCCCATTAGCAGTTTGTCCATAGCAGGGTTTAAAAGTGTTCTAATAGTTGATATTTTCTGTGATTTTTGCAGTTCTGAGCATGAAAGGATCTTGGCTCAGGACTGTATTTCTGGGATTTGCTGAAATAATGTAATTATGTGATGTAACACTTCTTCGATAAGCTGCATTATCCAGCATCATGTCTTAAACCGGTCACACTGAAGCCTAAATTTTATTCTAATTTATCTCAACCATGCTGAAAGCATGTTAGTCATAATAAGGTAGCAGTTCTGTTCCAAAAGCAGTATTTTAAGTCCTATTCTAGGTGAAACCCACATAGATAAGCAGCTGATTCTTGATAAAATAGTTCTACTTTATGTGACCTAGTTAATTCTGCAAGAGGTTATTCCTGTTGTAGAAGAAAAGGGAGACTCAATCCTTTACAGACTGGGTCCAAGATAATCTGTGGCCATTCATCTGGATATAGGAACTCAAGGACAGATCTTGATCAGGACCAAATCAGCTCTCTGGAGTAGTTCTGCTCACTCCAGCTAAGGACCTGGTAGTACCCTGCTTGTCTCCGGCCTTGTATTCCACGTGTGCTGTGAAAGCAGCTCTGCAGAGAATTGATTTTTTAGCAAGGCGGTGCAGCAGTAAAAACCGTGAGAGAATCACTAGAAACTCAACTTTCTATTTTGCCCCTTCCTTTGTCTCTAAGCACATGGCTTTCCCTTCCAGGCAGTAGCTGAGATTAACTATGCAGTATTATCTTTCTAATCTAACTCTCAGTACAAAGTTTTCTGTATCTGGATTTGGATTAATTAAATTGCGTTGTCATTTCAATCATGAATTCTCTAGATTTGCAGTCTGTGAAGATCTCTTTTGTCTTTGCCTGCTCATCCACATTTCCATTCTGTTAAAAAAATGAACAAATCAGTTGACTTTTTTTTTTCCACAGGTTTGGTTTTTTGTTTGTTTTTTGTTTTTTTTTTTTTTTTTAACTCAATTCTGTAAAGATTGTGATCTAAGGTTGAATTTAGCATCATCTTACTGTTCCAGGATTCCTACTAACCAGTGCCTTTGGCAGGCGTTTCCATAAATTCAAGTGGAGTTTAGTCCAAGTGACGTGGGATCATCATACACCCGGTGTTCGCTGCTGCTAACAAAAGCTCGCAAGGTGGTGGAGAGTTGTCCTCCATGTGTTTTCTAGCTGTTCTGACTTCATTTGTTGAATTATCCAGTAATTCATTACAAATAAATTTCATTGGGCTTTTTGCCAGTATTTTTCATCAAAAATGACATGAAGACAAATACTGTCATTATTTGTCCAGCTGTGCAGCTACATTTGTATTCTCTGCAGGACTGAACCCATTATCAGAGCTAAATAACACTGATAATAAAAGGGATATCTCTCCACTACAGTGCCTCTAGTGTCAACACACGCACCTAGGCAATATCAGAACCTTTCTGTGTTGATTTAATAACCCTCCACACCTACTTTGTTCAGAGGTAGACCTGCTCTATAATCTTCCAATTAAACATTTTTTCAACCAAAACCAGCCAGTTTTTTAAAAGCAAAATCATAGAATCATGTTTCACAACAGCATGCTGAATTCATATTTCAGGAGGGGAAAAGGAACAGTCAGGCTGTTTCGATAATGCATCGATATCCTGTTCCCAGATTGTCAAAACAAAACATTTTTATTTGTATTTCAAGTGATGTTTTGTTTAGAAGTATCTTTGTTTTACAATATAAATATTCCTTTAAAAATACGTAACCAGCTTGGAACATTTATCTTCCATAAACCAAAATATATTCATTATCCCCATATGCCTGTTTTTTAACGCTCGCAGGACTTGCATTTACATTTTTACTTTTATACTGTTCAGTAGCAGAAAACAAACTTGCTAGGAAGTGGAATATGTGATTCCTGCCCATTTCTTTCAGCTCTCGGGACACTCCTGCAGAAGCAGCAGAGTGTTATCACAGCATCTTGCCAGGGCTTTTCCTCCCTGGACTAAGAGCAGTAACAGGTCGCAGCTGTTGCCTTGCAGCAGGCTGGTGCTCCGGGAGGAGGAGAGGGGCTGACCACAAGCGTGCCCAGTACAGCGCAGAAACCATCTTGTCTGCACTGGTCCTGTACTGGGACAGAGATGAGAAAGGCGCAAGACACTGCAACATCCTTTGCAGCTCTCTGTACCGTGAGACTGTGCAACAACCTCTCTGGCTTCTACTGTAATTTACGCCTCTAATTTACAGTTTTGCTTTCTGTGCTCCATCTCAGCACTGGCAGGCAGAAAAGAGCTGTAATCAGCTAAGGCCAAGGGTGCCACCCTCCCAGCCCTAGACAGGGACCGCTGGTGTGCCCGTACTTAGGTAACTGTTAAGTTCCCTGTGAGTATGTCTTCAGGTAGGGAATTTTGTAAGGTTTGTGAGATAATGGGAAATTTATAATATACATAATCCTTGCAAAAATAATCACCTTCATTCTGAACTTTAATGGATCTCCTCCCCTACCTCCCCACACGCACATCCACCTCCCTGGATTTGTGTGACTCTCAGGGTAAGACGTTCCAGCTCCTGCCTGTTTACACGTGACCAAAGCTGCCGTCTTTGGCTCTGATTCAATCAGCCACTGAGATTAGACTGAGATTAAATATTTTGTGTGTGTTTTAAGGGGAAAGATTAATTGAACTTTATTATAGGTTTAATGCTTCAGCCTCAATTTGCATTTTAAAAGGCGTGATCTCATCCACTTTCAGAATACTGCTTTTCGTGTTTACCGCTTAGAATTGATTCCATGTTTGATAGGTTATAATTAAAGTAGGCACATTAAGGATTTAATAGTGCTTCTTATTGTTAAGAAGGATTAAAGGGGTGTTAGAATTCATACTTTAAATTAATGACTTTGATTAAACGAGGGCACGAGGGGATCCTCTGATACTGACTCCTGTTCTGACCTTGGGAAAGTCACTTGGGCCCAGGACCTGTTCTTAACAAGCTCAAGCTCAAGCTCCCCTCTTACTGAGCGTGATTTACTGATTTGGGCTTAACTCCTTTGCATCTTGGTCATCTGGGAGGTTCCCAGTTTGTGAAGAGGGGCCTTTTCCAGCCCCATGAGATCAGTAGTTTGGCAGGATTGAGCCCAGATTCCCACGTTTTGCAAGCCCAAGTGACTGGATTTCTTGCGTTTGAAGAAATCTGCCCTCTGTACCAATGCACATATTTCTTTCTGAAGGTCCTTGGTTCATATTAACGTTGCAAATAACATTCCAACTGCAGAACAGGGACCTGGGTTTTAGGGTCAATGTGCTGGAGATTTCTTGGAGTTTTATTTTGTAAAGTACTAAGTACATTGTCTGACTCAAGCACCAGTGATAGGAAAGAATTCATTCGTGTCTTGGTGCATGATTGCATCATGAATGTGCAACTGTTTCATTAAAATAGGGAAAATTTCTACTTTGCTCCTTCAAAAGATAGTTCTATTGGAAAAAGACCATGAAATATTTCCTGGTTCAGTCAGTTGTGATACATGTTATATTTTCTGCAGGATTCATCCAGAAATGGTGGCAAATCTTCAGCTGTGATGTGGCAGTACACCACAAAGGGGAAAACCCAGCCTACCACTGAGATGACTGAAAAGGAAATGTTTTAGATCAGTTCAACAAAAAGCAGTGAAATCTTTCAGCTTGAAATATGTCAACCTGTTTCTCTTCATTTAAAAATGTCTCATTGAAAAGCTTCTGGAGTTTAAGTTCAATAACAAACATTCGCTTTCCATCACAGTTTGGGATGAAAACAAAGTATTGAAACATGGGGATTTGCCACAGAATAGGAATCCCATATTTTTCTCAGCTTTAACCATATGGCTTCTGTTTCATACGCAGAGAATTTGAATTGTGAAATGAGAGAGTAATGAATTAGGAACAGCTACTCCATAGAGTCAGTAGCAAATGCTCTTCTTTCCCATCTTATTCCTCTTTTCCTGCAAATCTAAAGGTGAAGAGTGAATGGTGTTCAAATCATGAGGGCTTCAATTGGACTATATGGTGTGGAGCTGGGCGCTGCCTTTCTGCACATCAATTTCTATGGCAAAATGAAAATCCAGCCTGGTAGAAACATGGACTCAAAACAGCTTTTCAGAAAACAGACAAACATCTGTAGCTCTGAGTCACATCTTGTTTAGGCTGGGGTAAATCAGGAATAATTTTTTGAAATCCATCTTGCATCATCGGTACAAGTGAGAGACGTCCCCTGGGAAGACCTCTGCTGATTCGTACCAGGGTCTTGCTCAGGCTTAGAGCTGGGACTGGGAACTCAGCGGGAGGCCAGGCTGTATGAGATGGAGAGGTTTTTTCTGTGGCTGGTCAAGCCGGCCCTGTCCGTAGGCTGCCAATCACACACCTTTCAGGCAGTTCCCCGAAAAAGGGAAGTCTTTACTGATGTGTAAGTGGTAGCTACGCCTGATCTAAGCTGTGTTTTGGGTCAAGAAAACCCATCTGCTGATCCCCAGGTAACTAATGGTCAGATATCTCATTGGTAAAACACAAATTGCCAGTGCTTTTGCTCCTGGAGCTGTATCTTCCTTGCACATGCAGCCTGGTCTGGCAGCTACAGTAAATTGGTGCAGACACATGGGAGCTGATGGAGTAATGCTGATTTACATCAGCTGAAGACTGTCATGGTCTGACATCCTTCTTTTTTCCTTTGAGGGCCATAGGCTGCATGACCGTCTGTTACTGTCTACCATTAAATTATTCATCTCCAATAAGGGTGGATTAAAATTTCATAAGACAATTGTATAATACTGGAATGCAAGCTAATAGCAGAGAATGCATTTTCTGAGATTTTTAAGGGTGTAGTGTGATCCTTTATCTGTAACGTCTTGTTAACTCTACTGATAATTATACCATGATCACCTAGTTTGTGGAACTAGTCTTTTTGTTTCTACGTGTGAAAAAACCAGTTGCTTGAGGGCTCTAGGATTTGTCCATGTTTTAGTCACAACCCAAGCTATTTGTCCCTCATCACAACCGTTAAGTGGAAAAAGAGTGTTATTGCAGTTGTTCGTAAAAAATGCACCATACGCACATGCGTATTAAAAGCAGAATGCTAAGCGTGGTTATTAATTAACTTATTAAGTTATGGTACAATTAATTTTTAAAATATATTTGCCCAGTTTTACCACTGCTGAATGTAAAATTGTCTCTTCTGCAGAGCTGCTTAACTTTGATTTTGTACCTAATATACCTTCAGCGTTGATTCAAAATGCAGTCGTTATTAACTTTGAGATGAAGCATGCTCTCGGAATTGCAAAGAAAGAAATTCATTTCACCTGCCTACACCGGCCTTCCCAGCTGACTTCATGCAGATGCTGGGCAGGCATGTCTGGAGGAGGTTAAAAAAAAGGCAATTGCCACCTGGCCAAGAGCTTAACTTTCAAACGGACGTGAAGTGGCCCTTGAAAGGAGCGGTGCTGGGGCAGAGGCTGGGTGCAGAACATGCAGACAGGAGCCGCTGGCTGCCGTGGCCCCATCCCTGGCCCCCGGGGACGTACGGGCTGTGTTATGCCGAGTGGTGGAGTAAAACTCAGCACTGCAATCTGGACCTGGGAATCGCAAGGTGCTTCTTTTGGAAACCGTTTTTGATCCTTTTTATGCCCTGTGCCCTGCCAGCGCACCTCCACCTTTTAATGAACTGCACCATTTTATTTCCAGGTACTCCACCTGTTAGTTGCCAGCAAGAGAGCCCTACAGCAGCATGATCCATGTCTAGCGCCAGCTTTATAGCCCTGCAGATAAAATTGGCAAGCCAAAGCAAATACCTGTCAGTAGCATAAAACTGTTGACTCTGCAATTCTCTTGGACTGCTGTTCATGAACCGAGGGGAAAGAGTAGCTCAGGCACTATTTTACAGCCCTGTAGATTCATGAGTTAATATGTAGGATCGTGAAATGGAGTCGTAGTAGACTCCTAGGAAAGACTGTGCAAGAATGGGGGGAGTTATAACCCCGTCTTCTAACAGAAAGATAGTATGGAATGGGAAGCTCAGCACTAGGACCCATGCCGTAAAGGTCTGCTCCCTTGCTGCATAAATCAAGATGGATCCAATCTCCATAAAGGAGATTTAGTTCAAATTCAGCCTTTGCTGTGAATTTTTTGCCAGCTTTTCTTTTGATCTAATAATTTCCCCCAACCCCTCTGTTTGACCTTGTCTCTCAAATCCAACCAGTTCCTGTTCAGTGAGGGGACCATTTCTCCGGCACAAAGCTGAGGCTGCCTTAATCCCAGGGAAGCCGGTGATGAGATGCTGAAAGGAGCCAACAGAGCTTTGTCGGCAATGAGAGTAAAGAAGAGGCTTAGTCAGCCTCTTTAGTCATTTACCCTCCCCTTGCCAGCTATTAGCTGCAACTTGGACTCAAAGGATGAGATTTTTCTAATGAAATTTTAGATGACAAAGACCTCGAAGCCTGATTCTGAGCTGGGCACCGGTGCATTACTACCAGTGGGGAGAAAGAGGCACCTCCAGGGGTAATTCATCTGAGCTGCCTTAGGTACCTGTCATGGGATGAGATGGATGTCCTGCTGGGCATGTCCCTGTCCCTCCACTGCCTACAGAGGGAAACGAGGGACACTGGCTCAGTCATAAATGCCTTCATTTTAGCCAGTCTGTTAGATCAAGCTATTCTCAGCTGAACTGTTGAGGGTGTCTGTTGGTGGAGGGGACTGTGGGCTTCGTCCAGAGTAAAACCAGTCCAGTTGCAGCAATGTTGGCTGTTGATGGGAAGATACCAGCCACGTTCTCCTCCTTCCATGTCAAATGGCTTTGGAGCTTGTGCTAAGCCAATTGGTACATATCTGAGAGCCTGTCTTACGATGATGTGCGGTCTGAACTTCAAAACAGAGTTGAATCTAAAGGTGAGAAGAGAGCGTAGACACACAGAGGGGACAAGAAACCTGTAACAGGTACAGTAGCCTCACCCTGTGCCCTACGCTAGAGTTCAGTAGTGAAAGCAAGTGCACATGAACAAAAAAGAGCTGAAAAGTACACACAGCATCAGGTTATTTTACGGTGATATTTTTTGTTCATTAACTCTTCGATCTTTCCACATGCTGCCATCTGTAGAAAGCACACATTGTACATATGGGATTTTTATTCATGCTGTCAGGGGGAGCTGGATTATTTCCAGTTATATCAGTTCCTTCCCTTCAATATTCAGGAAAAAAATCGCTTTCTGTAGTACATTCTTGCTGGAGTTTCAAAATAATGTTCCTTTCCCTGTTGTTTTTCTGCATTTCTGTTTCATAAACATTGTTTTTAATCACCCTTATGTTCCCTGTTGCTTCTATCCTGATTCACATCATTTACGTCCTTGCTGGAACCAGCATTGTCAATAGAGCTGGTCAAATAAAGATAAAACCAATTTGGGAGTGAATATCAGGCCAGACTCTGCTGATGTAAATCAGAGCTGAGCCAGCAGAGAGCCTGGTGCGGACAGTCTGGCTTTGTTAGACTTATGTTACCCGCTATTCTAAGGAATTCAAAAGACCCCAGAGACTCTCTGTCCAGATGTAAAAATGAAATGACCATGTGTTGCAGAAGGAACCATTATTTGTCCAGGAATGCATTGATTGGGAATTTTGTGGTTCAGTGGTGACTACACTCCAAGCTTAAACCTTTCCAGGCATTTGGAACAGGAGCTGTGTCAGGCAATCCAAGGGTGAACCTTGTGAGAAGGTGTGTAGCCTACAAGAACTTCCCCATCTCGGAAATTAGAACAATGATGGCATTGGGTTCTTCCGGGCATCTTTGAGACAAGGCAAGCAGCAAGACTCTCTGGAAGCCATTGTCTGCTTGGATTTCATCCTCTGACAATCAGTATTCAATCGCACTGCTGGGAGGCCAGACCACTTTTCCCACCTACCAATGACATAGAGGAGCAGTAATCTTGACAAAATCTAAATAGAGGTATTTCTAGTAAACTGGAGGCGAAAACAATGACCAAGACAGCTTTTGCGGAGTCCATAAATCTATGTGCTGATAAATTACTCAGAAAGTGCATTGCACAGACACAGAATCCTAATTCACAAGGGGGAGCTGATGATAATGACTTCACAGGTTGTTGCTACCGGGGCATAGCCAGTCTATTTTTCTCTTTTATGGCTCTCCGTTCTCAGGAATGCATCCATCAGGAAAAAAATCCTTTCTAAATGTTGAATTTATTTGATGACCAGCCAAGTGCCAGTGCCACATTGGCTGAAGCATGTGGCTCAGTAGCTAATATATAGATTAACAAAAGCTTCTTGCTCTGTTTCTTCCTCTTTACTGGAGACAACTGGTTGAGCTCTGGACAGCCTGCCATTCATTCATAACGTACTTCTTGGCCCACAGGGTGATAAATTCCTTTCTGCTGTCTTTCATCCTTGCTCGTCCAAGACTTAGTAGAGAAACTTTCTGGTGCTTGACTGTGGTTCTCTCCAAGATAATTTTAGGTGATTAAATGGTAGATGAGCAGTTGCTTCTGATTATTCAGGCCTTCTGCCACTGCTGTGGATGGTATTCTTCAAACGATATCCTTGGGGATTAGGAAGAATGTTGGCATCAGTGTTGCATTCACTGCTGGTTTTGCTTAATTAATAGCTCTAGTTTTGGACTGGTCTACACAAAAGCGCCCTCCAACTTGAGCAAAATGCTGTTTAAAGCTTGTCCTGTTTTGAGGTTCAGTAATTTTCCTAGGCCTCTTGTAACTCTCTGAAATTAACAGCATGTTGTGTCTAAAGCGGTTCGCTCTCAGAGTGGTAAGACCGATGTTTACAGTTAGTGCCAAGGGATGGTACACAGAGAGGCTCTTGCTGATACCTCCTGCTATAACAACCCATGGCAGCTAATGTCGTTATTTGCCCCGTTGGAGGGTCAGAAGCAGAAAAGCGTAGAGGGGTCCCACCTGCAGGGAGGAGGGGACAGGACAGGGGACCCCAAACTGACCACCAGGGTTTTCCATCCCATCTGCCCCATGCTCAGTATAAAAGCTGAGGGATCAAAGGGTCACTCCCTTTCTTCAATGGCCGACGTCCGAGGCGGACCCTGTCTGTTCATCTGCCTTGGGTCCCGATACGAGCATTCCTGACTCCAGCTCTGGAACCCAGTTCCCACCCATCGCTGAGTCCAGGCTGGGACTTCCCCAGTGCCTGCCGGTGACGTCATCCTGGGAGCTTGGTATGGATTTGTATGTCTTGTATCTATTTCATTATTTTCCTCTTTATTCTATTATTAATATTTCATTTAAGTAGTATAGTTTCTTCTAAACTCGTAAATCTCTTTATTTCTCCTCCTCCCTTCTCTTTGCAAGAGGTGGGGGGGGAGCATCTGTCACCGGCCGTTGTCCAATTTGGCCAAAACCACAAAAAAACTCAAGATAGTTTGTTCATCAGCAGGATGTACATGTTCAAAAGCACTGAGAAAACGTCACTCATGAGCGGCTAATCAGACCACTCTGCTAATGGCGGTGTTTTGGACCGCTGATTGAACCACCCGACAGCACGTTCCAGCGGGGCGACCCAACGTAGTGCAGGAGCGTGAGAGAAATACCTTCAGCCCAGGGCTGCAGCCGCCTCCCCGCCCCTTCCTGGAAGAGATGTAATAAGCTGGCTGTGCAGCTCTACCAGCTGAATGCATCCAAAATTCATGACTCAAAAATCCTAAAACTGACTTTAACAAATCATGAGTTTAATTTTTCTTTTATTTGATTTTTCAGTGGCAGTTTGACATTTTTTTTCTTTACCTTCTCCTTCTAGTGTCTGGTTACCTGTGTAAATTCTTTCACTGATCTGGGTGGGCTGAGAGAAGCTTCTTTTTTATAAAGGAAAGCTGAGGCTTCCACGTACAGAGAGAAATGAGGAACTGAGGAATGATGATATGTATCATTATCAGGAGACTTGTAAGAAAATAACGGGAGCTGACAGTGGTGGATTCAAGAAGATGTTTACAAGATAAATAACGGCAACAACTTTATTAGATCCACTGACTTAGAAATAAGAACAGATATATTTTCCCACCCAGGAGCTGGCACACTTTATGTCAGCTTTCAGTTTCATGTACACATTGCTTCTTGTCAGCACTGGGCAGGAGGCTTCTCCCTCTGCCTTCTGCCTCTGTCGGCAGGGCTGCTCTGTTCTGGGCATTTCCCAGCCAAGAGAAGCATTGGTATTAGTCTCCTACGCAGTCTGTTGCTGGTTCTTAGGATGGTGGGGTAGGGACAGGTGAAGACCGCAGCCAGGAGTGTTGAGCCACAAGCCCAGTTCCTACTGGTGAGTAGCCAAGCCCAGCCCAGGGAAGGCAGAAAAGGGACTGGCGGGGCTCCGCTGTCCTGCTCAGTGTGTTGTGCTTCTGAACAAACCTCTGCTAATAGGTCAGGTGAGTCCTAGATCTGTGCTCAAGCCAGTGTTTTATTAAATCACAGTAGTATGACAAAATGAAATCTCAGCTCGGCACGAGCCAGAACTGAATTTTCTGTTTCAGAAAGATCAGAACCTCAGGCTGTTTTTTATCGTTGTTGTTGTTGCTGCTTCTAAAATCTTTGAAGCGAAAATCAGTGACCCGTCATCCTCCTTCTATAAATTCCTTTCCTTTCTGCTGTTCAGTCATAGGACTGATGTCTCAAGGCCTAAAAATTTCTGATTTATCTTTATTTTGCCTGCAAACCCCTCATGTCTCCCAAAAAAACTGTCGCATAAATGGCATTATCTCCACTGTGTGGTGGATAGGCAAAGAAGCTAAAGATTGTTCAAGTGTTGTAGAAATTGCTAGTTTCTTTATTGCTTCTACATCTTGATGAAGCCAGGTCTATACTTGCTGGAGCAATAGGCATGCTTAAATACGGAGTTTTACCATAGCAAATGTGTTACTTGTATGGTCCCTCAGCCAGTGGCGCCTGGGGATTATTCTGTTCCATCCCGTTCTCTGCCTCAGCTCATGTGCCTTAACTTGGCCGCTACGGGATTAAAAAACTTGTGAGATTTCATGATCACACTCTTCAGCCTCACAGGGTTAGCCTGAACAAGAAACTGCTCTTGGAAGGAGCAGAACCTCAGGCTTTTTTTGCAGTTTTTGCTAAAAAGCCTTGAAAGCTGAGGAAACCAGCCTGGCAGAGTCAGCAGGCACGCTGACCTTGGCTTCAAAGAGAAATTCTCTGCAGGGTCCTTCAGGGGTGTGCAGAGGGGGGCATAGCAGGGTTTCCCAGTTTGTGATGGTTTTTTCCCCACTCATTGTAGGCCTGCATTAAAAAAAAAGTGTGAAAGGAATCAAAGTATAACCATCATAAATAATTTCTGGCAACTCCTTTCAGGTACACCAGGTTCATGGGATGTCCTCAGAATTCTCCAGCTTCTTTAGATTTGCTTTGTGTGTTGAGCTTTGTGTTATGTTACTCTAACACCAACTTCTGGAGCTGGTTAGTAAAGAGAATAAAGAAAAACGCAAGTTGATCTTGTGCCCAGGTAGTCAGAATACCTGCACGTATTCTGTCTTCAGACATGTTACAAATATTAATTAATCCTCTCTTCATTGGGACATAAAATACTATTGACCTCATTGCTCATGGAGGAAAATAGTGGCAAAAAAGTTTAAATTCATATAGAACTGCCCAGAATGATTTACTCTAAGGATTTCCAGGGCCCCTGGAGCTGACAGACCTCTGTCATCTCTGGCAGGACTCACTGTGCCGGCACCCGAGGAGGGAGGGATGTCTTGAAAGGCCCGACCAGGGAAACGGCTATCCCACTCCCACGGCTTTCACTGGGAGAGAAGAGAGATGGGAAAGGACAAGCAAATCAAACTGTCCTGATTTTTAGAAATTGAAATCACTCACTCCATAGAGGAATCACAGGCAACTTCCTTAAACTTTCAGACGCAGTCTTTCAAAGCAACCATGTTGTACTCTCCGTATTTACCTGATGAAATTAGTTTCTTGCTAATACCCCGTGGGGGACAGAGGCTCCTTAGCTCACAGACATTGCTGCTTATGAGCCATGTGAACATCTTTCAGAAATATTTAAGCGGGGAAAAGGGAGAAGGGAAGCCAAGGCATTTCGAGAAAACTGGATCAGCGTTGCCTGGCAGACTCTGGCCTCAGTGCCATTCATCTACCTGATTTTATAGCCTTGCTTAATGATGAGCTGTGATGTTTGATGAAGCCGTGGATCGATCTGAGATGACAGACTGATAGGGACGGATCAGGTGGAAGATAAATCTCGCTGACTGGCAGGCCTCAAAGCGGAGAGAGCTCTTCCTTTACTCCACACTCTGTGCCCTTGCCTGCTGCAATTCGGGCTTTGATCTTTTGGAGGTAAAAGTAGAACGCCCTGAAAAATATCCGAAGGGGAGGCATTTTAGCAATCTTTGGGGAAGTGTCAGGGCTGACTTGGTGGGTGAGTGTCTTGTGCATCAGCACGAAGCCGCATCCTGCTAAAGTCTTAGCATTCAGTGATAGGGAAATGATATATCAGAGGTGTTATGGTTTGAGGAACCCACAACAATTTGTTGTCGTTTAGACAATTATTCTATCACCTGATGACCCCTCTCTACTTGGGAAGAGGGATCGTAAAAAAACAAGGAAACACGAGGGTTGAGATAAACAGATTGAATAGATTAAGACTAAATAATTAACATTAATAATA
Organism: Sterna hirundo; assembly: GCA_009819605.1. NCBI lineage: Eukaryota > Metazoa > Chordata > Aves > Charadriiformes > Laridae > Sterna > Sterna hirundo. Next base: position 6,053,718 of record CM020452.1, on the reverse strand, counting down.
CTGAAGAACCAGTATAGATCCCAATACCAATATAAAATACACAAGGACTACGCTCAGCCCATTCCATCAGCAGGACACTGTGCAATCCCAGCAGGGAGAGCAAATGGAGGACACTGCGAGCGCTGCGGCTTCGGGAGGAAGGGAAGGGCTCAGGGTCTGGTACCAGGGCAAGGAGTTCTCAGGATGGCAGCCATCAAGGGAGAGAGAGAACTTTGCAGCAAACTGTCTAATTTATATTGAATGTGACGTTCATGGTATGAAATAATCCTGTTGGCAGCTTGGGTCAGGTGCCCGGGTCTCGCACCTCCTCATCCCTGCACCTGGTAAGGCTCAAAAACACTGAGATCTTGAAACCTGCATACCAGAGCTGGCTATAAAGTAAATATTTTCACAAATTCAGACACTAGAGTGTTCTAAAATTGCAGTTTTCCCAAGCATTAGAAGAGAAATTAGTCCTGTATTGCTCAAACTAGGACAGTAGGAAAACAGGCACATGGAAGTTTTGGATGAAGCACTATCAAAGCAGTTTGTTTCAGGAAGATCAGTGCTCTTTCATTTTCATAAAATAATATTGCCATGAGAGCGTAAGAATTCAGAGCAATCAAACCACATTTCCCAGTCTTATCTCCAACAGCGTTTGCTGTCAGAGACTTAATCATGTTGTGGTTTATTGTGTTGTTTTAGCGTGACTCTTCAATCAAAATAAAATGTACCGCCTCTAAAACTCAGAATATGAGCATAAGATACAGAATTTCTGAATGCCATTATTATGGGGAAAGATGGTATAAAAGGCAAAGCAAATTCAGCATGTTCAATTTAGAAGAGAGAACAGAACCAGCAAATGGAGTTACTGGTTGTAAATGGGTTAAAAAATCTGAAGTTACAGCTTTTATTTTTTGCTGTGGGGGTTGGAGCATCTCAGTTGTATGTGAGTTATTTGGCTTGTCGGAGAAAGCGCTTGTGAAACTCTCATGATCGTATGAAGTAGGGCTTGAACAAAATGTCTCTAACAGCCTCCTTTTTCTGTAAAATTTCTGAACTAGAACACAACCGACAAATTTTGAGGTAGCTCAATAAAAACCAGGACGAGATTATTGTGAAAGTCAAAGCAGGAACCTGGGGAATGAGCTGAGGGGAAAATATCTCCTGAGAGTGTCTGCGTTATGCAGCCAGCCTGGCCTGAGCCAAAGCAGAACAGCAGCGTTATTCTGCAATAAAAATAAATGACTGAATATTTTCTACATGGCTCCAGATCGTAGTGAGCCGAGCCTGAGCACCCCAGAGGCCCCGCTTGCCAGGCACCCCGGAGTGACCCCACGCTGAAAACCCCTTTTACTCCACCATGTTCTCAGCCAAACACTTAAATTACTTCAGGGCCCTTTTGCAGTTTCATATTTAACTGCTGGTATGAAATGTTTCCGTCTTGCAGCCTGCGTAGATATATAGCTGATATTCTGAGAGATGTTCGTGTGTTGTATGGCTCCGTACTGCCCCATTTCCACCGCTGATAAATAAACGTGAGTCACTGCGATATCTTATAACCTCTCATGTTTATGGAGATTGGGAGGGAGAGGTTGGTATGCAAAGTCAAAGGGAAATAGCTCTTTCTAATAACGACCCAAATGTCTCTCTAACACATAGTTTTACAGTCAGCAAGGTATTAGCTACTTCAGACAGAATTGCCATCAGCGTTAGGTGGACGTTTGTGCCGGGAGACAGTCGCACACCCCTTGCAGTGTCTGAGGAACAACACAGTCCACCAAGAGGGATTGTTATCTTACAGACAGGAATTTGTTCCTTCGAAGGGAGGAAACAAAGACGGAAGGAGAGGAGAATGTGTGGAATGCAGATTAATTTACAGCGTAGATGAAATGGGGATAGTTGGTGGCAAAGGAAAAGGAAGCACCAAAATAGTGTCTTTCTTAATGCACCTTCCTACATGTGTATTTATAAAGGTTTTCCTGAATATTTTTCCTTTAGTATTTTAATATTTAATTAAAAGCCTCATCATAATAGTAGCAACCGCAAGATGGGGGTGTTTCCAGCTGACTTGGTAATAACTCTACCCTCAGCTAATAAACTTCGGCGCTGAATATTCCAACACCGCCTTCTAGAATTTATTTTGTCTATGATGTGGTTATTGCATCCCATAAACAAGAAGCATCCTCAAGTTACCATTAGAATAAAACTGTTACAATGCACTGCTTTTTATATAGGAATTACGGAATGTGCTTTTGCATGACTGAAAATTTATATATTTAGTTCATAGATTTATATGCAGGTGTTTTCTTGGCATTTTCAAGTGCACAACTACGGTACTTTGGGTATGTGAACACACGTTAGTGTGCCTTGATGGTCCTGTACTAAGCAGATAAATGAAGTATATGGTCTGTTTTTATCTAGATACCTTGGAATCTTTTAGGGAGAAAACCTTGGTTTAGAGATAATGTGGATTTGGACAAGTGGAAATGGCCTCAAGTTGGGGCAGGGGAGGTTTAGATTAGGTATTAGGAAAAATTTTTACACCGAAAGTGTTCTCAAGCATTGGAACAGGCTGCCCAGGGAAGGGGTTGAGGCACCATCCCTGGAGGTATATAAAAGCCAGGCAGACGTAGTGCTTAGAGATCTGGTTTAGTGGTGGTTTTTGTCAGTGTTGGGTTGATGGTTGGACTCGATGATCTGAAAGGTCCCTTCCAACCTGGGCAATTCTGTGATTCTATGATTATTATTTCCTGAATAAACAGCAGATTTCCTCTACCCAGACTTGCTTCATTCCAGTAAGTAAGACTGGAGAAAAAGTAGACATCTTATAAGTAAGAGGATTTTGTGCATCTGGACATGTTGAATGTTTTTCCTGTGCTTTGCAAACTGGGTGCTAATGCTACAGCAGCAAAGAGCACAATGGCTTTATTGCCCCAGATGCTTTTATTTAAAGCCAACTGGGAAAGAAAGATGACAGAAGGGAAAAAATGCCTGCAGCAAGGAAGGGACTGTGGAGCCCTTTGGGCAGCACTCCCTTCCCAGCCTGCTGTGTGGAAACACCCTCATCACCCTTTGCCTATCTTTGTGTCATTCTGCACAAACTCCACACCTCTTCCCAATGTCCAGGGACCAGCTTTCTACAAAATCCCACCCGTGGGAAGAGCTCTGGGTACCAGGGATGACATCTGCAAGATTTCAGGGAAGGAAAAGAACCGCCTCTCACGTTCACTCGCACCCCTCTCTTACGCTTTGTGATGATGTGCATCAAACTCAAAATATCTGAACTCGGAAATGTAAATTCACGAGGATTGTCCAGTCTGGCAGACTGGTCCAGTGGCGGGGCTGCAAGGTGAGTGGTGAGGCAGAAAGCTGCCCTGTGCATGGAGCAGGGCAGAGCTGGGACTGTGGAGAAACCAGCAGGAGGTTTGCGCTCCTGAGCTCTGCTCCTCATGGCTCTGAACCAGCTTTCAGGTCCTCCACAGCAGGTGCAAAATGGGGACAGGAGAAATGAGAGAGCCTTCCCACTTGCACTAGTGTGAGCGGCAAAAGGCAAGGCTGCAGAAACCCGTGTCCTGGGAGTAGATCCCTCACGCCATCAGCATGTCTTCAGGGTGTACGACCACGAGACACGGAGCGTGCGCGCTGCGTCCAGCGGTGTCACTGGGGAGCAGCGGGAAGCTCCTGTCACTGCAGATCCTGGCATGAAACACCCGAGCGTCAGTGATTCCTCTGTCATCCGCTGATGAAAACGAGGAATAACTCAGTCTCAGCGTGTTTCATCTGCATGAGGTAATTATTTTGCAGAGAAGTGCTCCAGAGGGAGAGGAAATCTCTGTCTGCTGGTGAAGGAGCGTGTATAGGAAGAGTGAGAGCCTTATTTGCATTAACCTTTCCACCCAAGATTGCCTGAGTGACATTTTGTGAGTAACCACGACTTACTGCGAACTCCGAAGTGGTTAGAGAATAAAATTGACCTGAACAAACAGGAAATCAAAGAGGGTCAAAGAGAGTTGCAAATGGGAAAGTATTGTCTGTGAGGGCACCCCAGGGAAGTCATTAGACCAAAAATTCTGGGTGGGACACAGCTGATGGCGTTCTTTCTTTTTGTGAACTGCCTCAATTATTTGATCCCAGCCCTCATGCTGCCAGTGTGCATACAGGTACTTGAAGTTGAGTGAGCCCACTGGTATTGAAATCGTTTTCCAAAGTAACACAGCGCTTTAAATTTGCTTTGAAGTTTGACACAATGCTTTTCTCCTAACTTTTTTTTGTATAAAATTACCTTTTCTTAAAAAAAAAAATAAATCATGAAAACCAAATGCTAGGGCAGAGGGCAAAATGTTCAAGGTTTTATTTTTTCTTTCCATTTTCACTCCTCTGCAGCTTCTGTCTATCACTGTCTATCCCTTTTGAATGGGGAAAAGGTGAAAAGGAAAACAATTAGCAATTAAAAAGGGGAGAAATGACATGGAAAATAGTTGCGAAATTGTGTAAATGTTGGAAATTATTTTTTTCATGACGGTTTATGGAATTTCACGCTTCCCCCACCCCCCATCCTCTTCTTTTTTTCATTAACACTACATGTGCAAGACGCCCAGCAGTTAATTTAGTGTCAGAGCAAAGAGCACCATCAGTCTATTTTCCAGGTGCAAGGGAGGATCTGAAAATATCCCAGGCACAAGCAGGGCCCTCTGGCCGTTGTAACCACCAAGACCCTGACCAACGGCAAAACTCCCAGGAAAGCAAAACTATTTGTTCTCGTGCTCCGTTTGCTGTGTCAATTAATCGCCTATGGGTAGGCCATCTGGATGTGGATTAGAAAGTCATCAGTGTGCCTGGAGATCCCACTTTTAAACCAGAAATCCTTGGGTATTCAGCCTTGCAGGATTCATAAGAAAGACTCACCCAAGTGGCTACTGGCTGTCTAAAGAGGATTTATTTTTCTATAAAAAAAAGATTTCGCTCCTGCAAGCACTGGATAAAACAGCACCCTGCCGCTTACCCTCTTGCTTTACAGTGTGTTTCTGGTGTACTTTACACCAGACAAGAAAGAGGCCAAACATGAGAAAAAACAATAGGTGTGGATGCCGCTGCTGCAGCCCACGGAACAGGCAGAAGGCAGACGTGGAAGGACTCTGTAACAGGTTAATGGAATCCGATATGCTCCATGATGTGTTTTTAAGTACATTGTACAGGAGAGTTGTGGTCCGGTGGGGAAAGTCCGGGATGGGGAGTTCAAAGGCATGATTTCTGTCAGCCTTGCGGAAGCGCTCTGCAACTTCAGCAGTTCAACGGTTTTGTACTTTGTTTTCCTGTGCATGTACATGGTTTAGTGCTGCTTCGTCTCCTTTGAGAGTGAGCAGTGAAAACCACAGTATAATTTAGGGCTTGGAGGAAATATTTCAATCAATATTTCAAAACAAAGTGCCAATTTTCGTTTAGTTGAGATTTAAAATGTCGTTTTGCATTTTTTTTTCCATAAAACAAGAGAGAAACTTAACTTGAGGAGAAGCTTCATGAGAGCTAATTGACTATCATTATTTTCATAAGCCATGTGATTTGACTTTTTAAAAATTTTAATTAGTTAAAAAAATGAAACAGAAAATTAAATTCAAAATGGAAATAGTAATTTCATGTCATAATTTCAAAATTATACGGAAACTACATATCTTGTGTCTAGCATTACTGTGAGAGGACTGAAATGTGTAATTAGAAATTGTATCTTCCCATAGCAGAAAATTGAAAAAAATGCATTAATATATGCCTTTCACTGAAACCAAAGCTTTCCGTGGGAGCTTTTGCTATTCCGGATACCAGTCTGCACTGCCTAAGCGCTGCTTCGTGGCAGCAGTAAGGAATGTTTTCTGGCTGTGAGCGTGCTGAGACCCACAAGTGTATTTCAGGAAAGACTCTTCCACCCCCTCCATCCATATGCAGCGAGCAGACCCGAGGGCTGGCTGGATACGTACATGTGGCTGCACACCTAGGGTGGGGGCATCCTCCCTGATTTTAGGGGGCAGCAGAGCCTGTATTTCACTCTTAATCCCTCCGCCATAAAGTGTTACAGACAGTAATTTCCTGGCTCCGCTCCCTGCTGTGTCCTCGCAGGCATAAAGGTTGTTTCTCTGTTATGTGCATGTGCGATGCCAAGCACAACTGCACAGGAATACGCCGCTGGAGCTTCTGGCTCTAGTGTAGTAACTGGGATGCTAATAATAGCCTTGGTATAACTCCACACTCATTTTTGGCCAAGAGAAGCAGTACAGCCTAAATGATAAGACATCCGTCAGTGGTCTAGACTATATTCCCAGTTCTGAAATTGCTGTTGAGTGATTTTTATTCAAATTAACTCATTTCTCCTCACACTTATCACCTTCTTAAAGTGTACGGGCAGCTCTTTAACAGCATTTGGGTATCTGAATACAAATGATACAAAACTGGGAGGAGCGGTTGGTACACCAGAAGGTTGTGCTGTCACTCAGAGGGACCACGACAGGCTGGAGAATTGGGCAGAGAGACACCTCACGGAGTTCAGCAAAGGGAATTTGATTTGGCCATTCCTGATCCTCATGTGTGACAATGAAGTATAGATAGGAGAGGTGGAGTAAGGAAGCAGAACAGGCCCTAGGAAAACAAGCAAGGTGAGAGTCTTGGGTGTCCTGATGCCAGCAGGCAAACGCTGCCCACATTTTGCTCTGGTGTTTGGAGGGCAACGGAAGAGCCAGGCATTGCAGATGAATCATGGCAGGCTAATATTGCTACAAATCACCAGAGCTGTGCTCTTGCCGCCGATGGTATGATGAAAAGCTCCAAATTGATTTATCACATGGTGATCCATCTCATCTCCCTTGCTCTTCAGCACATAAATCACCGTAGCCATTCGATGGGACACGCCGCTTCAGTGTTCAAAGTCATTCACCGCTGCTCAGGGCACATCCACCACCAAGATCAGCAAATGTACCAGCTGCATCCTCCCTCCCGCACCTCGGGCACACATTTCCCACCCTTTCATGCACACAGTGAGAATTTATTGTCGGTATGGAGAGGTTAGCAGGACCAGGGAGAAGGACAGTTATCGTTTATATTGTTCTGGTGACTTTATAGGAGGAAAGTCATGACACTGGAAAGCCTCAGAGCAGTAGGTGTGCGCACAGTGGGTTTCTCCAAGAACATAGCGACTGTCATGTTCCCTTCTTGCCGCTACCGCATTATGTGTTGCTGTGCTGTAAGATGGACAACTTTATCTGCCCATAAATAAAAAAATGTGTCCTTTTGAAGGGGGATTCCTCTGCCTTAAGTTATATGTTTATTTTGTATGCGTGTAAATATGAGCTAATCACCATAAATTTGTTTTAGAGTCAGTGGGAAGAAATAGGCTCCTGCAATGGGGAGTTGTTCCCATAGTTGGACAGCCACCTCCGTTGGGTCAAAATAATTCCCTTTTGAAGTTACTTCAGAGGAAACCTGGGGTTACTAGCAGATCCATAGACATGTTCCTGTTAGACATCTAAAACGAGAGGAGATTAATTCTGATTGTTTTCTGAATGCTTTACCTGGCCTTTACTTGTAATTTTCTACCAGTGTTTTTCAAGGAGAATGAAAATCCACCCAAGGAGCCCTACACCTGCTAAAAGGGTGGGTGAATAATGATTTAATTACTGCCAGTGCACAGTCTGTACTCACTTGAAGGCAGCACTGGAAGGAGGTTGCCAGCTGCCTACTTTTGCTTCCCAATTAATAAAGGGCAAATGATACTTAGATGCTGCTGTTCCTCAGGTTAGTCCTTGGAAGCCAATATTCCTTGTCTCTCTATCGGTGGATTTTCGGATATCCAGCCTGGCCTTTTAGCAGTGACTATCCCAGAAGATAACTCAACTGTTACCACCTAGACTCCTGAATTTTTAAAGGAACGTGAAAGTGCTGTGCCTTCAACAAACACATCTATCACTGTGGTTACAGCACAGTGTGATGTGATTCATATCAGTTCTCATTAATTTGAAAAAAATTAAGCTTTGAAAACATAAGGGTAAAATATTAATCAAATAATCATTTGAAAATGTGCCACAAAATAAATCTAAAGCATTTATCTGACTAATGGTATTTGACCAGTTTGAGTGATCGGCTGCAAATTTGAAGATCATAATAATTATTAACAACTCTAGCAATAAGCAGTTGAGCGTAATCAGTATGGCTGAGGGGACAGTGACAGTAACGAAGGGTTGTGTTTGTCCTGTGCGTTGTATTTGAGGATCTCGCGGGCACACACAATGAGTGCTTGCTTGGCCGGGACACAAGGCACAGCCCGGTGTAGAAAGGTGCGCAGGGATGGGGAGGGATCAAGCTGTTTACCCAAGGTCATGTGAGAAATCAATAAAAAAAAGATGGGAATCGTTCCATGCCCAGGCATCCTGCGCTCCTAGCTCTCTCTTATGCCTCTCGTAGTCAGACTGGCGGGCTGGGAAACAACACAAAACAATAGGATTTGTAACGAGCCCCAAATAGTACACTTTACTGGCAGATGGTGTGTAGGCCAAATGGGACAAAATACTTAGTGCAGCTGCCGAGCGGGAAGGGTGGCTTTTATTTGTATTTGTGTCAGCAAAAGCCCTTTGGGGCCATGAGCTTCATGTGCATAAAGGTCCTGAGCTCTCTTGTATCAGCTTTGCTCTTACCTAAGTTAAAAGCATAGTCATTGCCGGGTGCTCACCGTGTTCAGTGCTCACAGTGCTCACAGCGGGAAGAGGAGGAGGGAGGGGTCTCCAGAGAGAGGGGAGGGATGGGATTCATCTGAGCCACAGCAAGAGGCAGCACCTGCCCTTGAGACAGGCTTCAGACGGGAGAGCAGAGAAAGGGAGCGTGTGTCAGTGCCCATGTCCAGGTGCGGCACTGAAACGTGGAATGTGTTGCCATAAATAAGGGAACGAACGCGAAGCATGCAAGACACTGAGCCAATCCCAGTGATTCCATAACCAGTCCGTTATCTCAGCCAGGCACCCACCACGTCCAGGCAGTGCGGCAGTGCCGGTTCTGCAGGGATGCACTCACTGCTCTCCGGAGCTGTGCTGCATGGGCACCCGCTTTGGCCTGAAACACCCCTGACTGCGCAGGTTTGGGGCCATGCCTGGTCTTAGTATTGTGTCGATGTAGCTTAGAGACATGGTTTGGTGGTGGTTTTGGTAGCGCTAGGTTAGTGGTTGGCCTGATGATCTTAAAGGTCCCTTCTAGCCTAGACCATTCTATGATTCTATGATTCTGTGGTACTGGTAGTAGCTGAGCTGGCACCTTAAATTCAGCACAAGAAGGACATGGACCTGTTGGAGCAGGTCCAGAGGAGGGCTATGAAGATGATCAAAGGGCTGGAGCCCCTCTGCTGTGAGGACAGGCTGAGAGAGCTGGGGGGGTTCAGCCTGGAGAAGAGAAGGCTCCGGGGAGACCTTAGAGCCCTTCCAGTCCCTAAAGGGGCTCCAGGAAAGCTGGGGAGGGGCTGTTTGCAAGGGCATGGAGCGACAGGACGAGGGGCAATGGTTTAAACTAGAGCAGGGCAGGGTTAGATGAGCCGTTGGGAAGAAGTTCTTGACACTGAGGGTGGTGAGACACTGGCCCAGGTTGCCCAGAGAGGGGGTGGAGGCCCCATCCCTGGAGACATTCAGGGCCAGGCTGGATGAGGCTCTGAGCGACCTGATCTAGTTACAGATGTCCCTGCTGACTGCAGGGGGTTGGACGAGGTGACCTTTAGAGGTCCCTTCCAACCCAACACATTCTATGATGCTATGACTCTTAAGGGTTCTCCTCAGCACCCTCTGTGGCATAGCATTAAGGTGTCCAACTGGCTTAGGTCCACAAAGCAAACGTCCACCACTACAACAGTAGAGAAATCTGGGGAGGGGGAATAATCTCCTGTCATTCAGTCTCTCCCATAGAATTGCTTATTGTTCAGGTTAACTGACACTCAGGAACAATACAGGTTGCAACAGCAGCTGGACATATTGTGTCAAAGCAAGACACCTTCCTTTATTAACTCCGAGATAATCTCTGACTTCACCCTTCAGAGACATGTATTAATATTCTACTTGGAAAGACAGAAAGAAAATCAATAGACCGGAAAGCTCTGCGTGTTGTTTGTGGCAGCCAAGAAGGATTCATTTGCCTTATGATGCTTTGTTGTGACAGATGGTTACTTTGTGCTGTTCGGAGGAGGCCCATCCAGCAAAATTAAGATCTTTACTGGGAGAAGTCATGACAGATTTCATGAGGGCAGCAGTTTTAGGAGAGACATCCACGAAAGAGACGCAGCATTTGCAGCACCACCTTCTTGCTATTACAAGCTTGTGGCCGCTTGTGGCTGTTCATTTGCTCGGCAGCTCTTTGCTGGTGCTCCGAGTGGCTGTGACCAGTGGTCATGTTGGCAGTAGCAGTAGTTGATCAGATCCAATTCAGTTATGCAGCTTGATGAGTTACCACTTCTCCGCCAGACCACGGTGAGTGACTGCGTTCGTACTCTAGTCATTGCAGCTCCAAAGTAAAATCCATTGATTTAACCCATTGCACATTAAACCACGCTGACTTGATTGCCTGTCACCGTCCGCACTCTCAGAGTACAGCATATTGGTTTTGGTTTAATGAATGACCCGAGCTCTCCTTTCTTTAATGAAACAGAGGACCAGCATCCTTCTCTGGCCCCTCCGTCAGTTGTTCCGCTGCTCTATACATAGCACTACAAGTGGACCTCATCAAAAGACAGGCGTGAGGTGCGAAGCATTTCTTCTTTTAATATAAATTTGAAAACTGAGCAACACGCTGGCCTCTGCATTTCCAACATGGGTGCACAGCAACTTTTTAAACCACTTCTACTTTCTGCAGCCCCTCCTGTATTATTTTCCATTATTATTCATTGAAAAAATTCCATCTGAATCGCGCCTGAATTCTAACCAGCATAATTAGGTTCTGCCTCCTTGCAGAGAATAAAGCAGCCTCTTCAGTTCTCGATCTAAATTCTGAGGTGAGGTTTTGCTGGGTATTTATAAAAATTTGCTTTTCTCTACTGAGGCAGCCCTATTTGAACATTAAAGAGATGATTCAATCTAATCTAATCTAATCTATCTTCCTTCAAACCTGCTTTTTTTTGTCAGTTTGCCTGTTAAAATCAATGAACCTTCCCAATTGACACAATGCAGAAAATACTTACTAAAGAAGTACTTTCTATTTAGAGGAGCAAACTATACAAAGAAAGCACCAGACGACTATGCTGCTGTTCAGCTTTTTCTGCTCCCACCCGTTTGGCAGAGCAAATCATTCTCAAGTCAAAAGCAAACCACATTACACTTGAGAAATACAGTTGCTTAACAACTGGAGTTACCATTTCGTCCCCCCACCCCGCATCTACGTGCTCAGTCCTTGGCAAACTGCTGCAGGCTTCAGTGATATACTGCATAACACAGTGCATTTATTGACCAGAACAGAAGACCATGTCCAAGAATACGAAGTTTTATTGATTTGTTTTCTTGTAGACGGTATTTTCCCCTGAAAGCTGCAGCATGATCATGATTTGTTTTCATCTCTAACTTTTATATATCTATTGATTTAGGATGGGGGAAACAAAAAGGAGAACTGAAGTTTGGTCTTCAGATCTGTCCTTTGTTGTGTTTGCCAGGAACCTGAGAGCTTTGAGAAAGAATATAACAAATTCATAACCACAGTTATTTGGGTATCATTCCTAATGTACGGTGGAAAAGGTTGCCCGGGAATTCATGAAACATGTTTTGTCTGTACCAAGGAAGGGAGCACATAATATCCCTTCGCCATCCAGACATTTAGTTAAGGTCATCCTACCCGCTTACAAATCGAGAGAGCAGCGTAGGCCTCCCCAGCCTGTTCTTGAAAGTCCTCAGTTCTCTAGGAATTCTATGGCCAGAAACACAGAAGAATATGGACTTGTAATACATACAAATACATATATCGAGAGAGAGTACAAAATTCTTATAATTAGATCCTTATCAAAGTCATGGTGCTCCTGGGAAGGTAGTTTATTTATTCAGATCGATGCATATCAGACAATGTATTGATCCAGTATAGAAAATTCTACTTGCTGGATGGTTTCTGCTATAGATGGCTGCAAAAAGAAGGCTGTGTCTTGGGCAAGAGTGGACTAAACCATCAGACTGGAAACTGTCTTCAGTGGGCTCAGACTGGCTGCTTCAGGTTCTAGCGCTCCTGTCCAGAAAAAAGAAATTAACCCTGATTTTGTTTCACAAAGACCTTTGAGGTTTCTAATTTTCCTTTCTTTGCAGTGAAGAACAAATGCAGAATATTTTCTTGACGCCAGATTTGCAAATTTTTCTTTCTACCATCTCTCTCTAGCACTTTCTCCCTCTTTGGTAAGAAATGTCAAGCTCCGGACAATTTCCCATCAAAACCCATCCTTAAAACCGATATAATTCTATAGGAGAAGTTGCCTACAGGAGCACAGAATATTTTGATGACAGTAGATTGAAGCAGAAATGTTCTGACCAGCAGGCTTCCTACCGCAGCTTCAAAATGATACAGACAGCCTCAGGGAAATCAAATATAGGAATTTTGGCAGCTCGTGACCAAGTAAGTGAAACATTAAATTTTGGCCTTTGCTTCCCTAACAGTAAATAGTGAACTAAAGTTACCAGTCATGAGCTGGAAAATAAACTCTTTAAAAAAAGCAATGCATTCATGGAACAAAACACCTCGGCGTGTTACGCAGAGATGGGGGATTCAAAGCCCGGAGGAAACAATGAGAGTCACCACGTCTGCCCTGCGGGAAGACGGGAGCAAGAACGTGCTCTGCCACTGCCTGCCTCAGCCTGGCAGCTCCTTGTTCGGCCGGCGCAGGCTGTTCAGAGCAAAGCCAATCTCTGACTCTGTCGAAAGCAGCACCAGTGACTGGTTGTGGAGGAAAGCTGCATCCGCACGTTGGATGGTGGAGATGAGAAACAGCAAGGCTGGTGTGCAGGGCTGTCACAGGACACCGCAGCACCATGGGCTGTCCTGTATCCTGTCACTTTAGCAACGAGGACAAAACAATTTCCCAAAGCTAGCTATCACTAATATGATACCTTCATCCTGCTCAAACACACAGGGCTTGTGCTTTCACTGACGGCACGTTTGCTCTGAACGCAGGGCTTTTGCCGTCCTTGGATGAGGGCTCTGGGTCTCGGGTTGGGACCGAGCAAAAATCAAGAGAGACAGCTCACGTTCATACTGCCTGAGGGCGATGGACACGCAGCTCCTGTTAACCCAGGTAGTGATGTCCCAACCTCCTGGGCAGCCTGTCTGTTCCCTTAGAAGGCTTTGCAAATGAAATGTCAGCTATTACTTCCTGGGCTGGCCCAGCCAAGGGAATATCTGGGTCCGGTGACTGCCACCGAGCTGCTGAGTGATCCACCGTGCTCTGTTCCTGCCAGCTTCTGTGGGCAGAACAACCTCCTACCCACCTTCACGGGGACTGGCACCTCTCTGCGTGGCACCGGTGACCTTCTGGTGTTGGCTCAGTTGTAATGGGATGCCGAGAGCATTGCTACAGCTGTGACCAGTGGTGAATACTTGCATTTTTTTTAGTCCGAGGTCCCAGGTTTGATTCCTTTTGCCAAAAGGCCGCTGAGGGACAGAATGTAACATTTTCAAAGAGCTCAGAGATCGTCTGATGGAAGATGCTATTTGAGTCTAAAGCTGCCTTATTATCCTCTGCGCGGTTGAGAAGCAGGTGCACAAACCTCCATCCAAAAAATGTTTGCATGTAATTGGCATCACCTGTGGAGACAAAGCAATCATTTTGGAGGTGGGAACAAAGGAAATAGAAAGTATGCCTTTCTGCTCACAAAGCAGCTAGGTGCATCTCTGCAAGGAAAGATCATCCTCAGCTATCCAAATGGCTACTCTTGATAAGCCCTCCTTGCTAATATACCGCATACGATCCAGCAATCAGTGCAGACGGTGTTTTTCATCATTGTGCTTGATGCAAAAAAAAAATAATATATATATTAAGTGAGACAGTATTATATTTCAATTAAAACGCCATGAAAATTTTGGCTGTGCTTTTTAATGTGATAATGTTAATTAAACTGTGCTCTCATGTTCTGAAGTCTTATAAAATGTCTTGGAAAAGGATAAAAAATAATAGTAGAAATAAAATTGGGCTATTTATCTACCAGGAGATTAAAAGGCTTCTTGTTTCCTTTGTGAATTTAGATTTCCAGAATTAAATGAGTGTGAAGTAATGATATTTTTCAGCAGAATCATTATCATTTTTATTGCAATGGAGAGTATGCAGCATTTCATTGTTATTATCCTTAACTCACCTAATTGTACCTCCACACCACACAGCGATGGACTCCGCTCTCGTGTGGCGAACAGATCACATAATCCAGCCCTTTCCTTCAAGTTGTTGCCAGTATGTGTTTTTCTGAAACCTGTTCTTTCATGGGCTGCTTCAGGTAGTAGGTGCAGAGCTATTTGCTACTTAAATATCCATCCGACTGGCCCACAAATGCTTTTTTTTTAATCTGTACATAACCTATTTTTATAGTAGATACTATACTTATGAAGTATAATACATTAAAGATATACTTAAGAAACATAGTTCGTCGTGTAAATATATAATGTATAAAATGCAGATGCACTCACAAACATAGATAGGCACAGGTGTTGAAGCAGAAATAGGGAGGTGCTAGTACAAAGCCTGTAGATGTCCTTTTTATAAAGTAATTACTTTATTGCAATTGCATTCCGAAAAGTGACAGTGGAGAATATTGAAGGGCCGGTGCACGCTCCGTCTGTGTCTGCCGCCTCTCTCTGTGCAGAGACACATTTCACCTGCCGCTTAAATACGTGTGTAACAGCGGAGTGGCTGCTTCACTGCGCGTAGTGACACCGCAGAAAAGCCATGGGAAGAAGAAAAGACTTGTGATCCAGGTCCCTGGCTGCTGAAATCTAATGATTGACTTGATAACGATGTAGGCAGACGTTGCCCACCATCCAGCTGAAACTGTGATTTCACTTTGGCGTGGGTAGAAGCCTTTGAGTCAGGGCACCAGCATGGGCACACATTGTTCTCCGGAGTCAAAGGCTGCTTTGCAGAGTCTGTAAAGACAGCTCCTGATATGTTGACAGCTGAAAGCACCCTAATAAGGACAAGTAGCGAGCATTTTCCGGCCATTTTGTATACATTTTAAGGCCACTTTCCCATACATTTGAGTAGAGCAGAGAATTACTCCAGGGCAGCCCAGTTTCAGCTAATGGGGCCACTCAGCAGGACAGAGCTTAAATCTGACTTCTCATCACACATTAATGCGTCCCTCTTCAAATGCCCATTTTATGGAAGTAAAAGGAGAGAAGGAAGACTATGAAAGGAATCGTGGTCCCAGTGACAGGAATGAGGATTTTTCTGTGACTTTCCATGTGGCCAGGCTTTCTCCTGGTGTGTTCACAGGGCCGTAACCACCAGGGGTAGCTGCCTCTCGCTGGGTCTCCCCTGTTCCCTCCCTGTGGTGTTGGAGATAAGGTGGGCAGTCAATGAAGCCATCACGTCGTTTGTGTCAGCCTCGGGCTAGGGTACCAAGGAAGGGAGACGCAGGGCATACTGCAAAAGAGAAGAGCTGCTGTTTTCTTAGCCAAACCCTTGCCTTCAGTTTTCTATTCAGTCGTCAGTTCTTCGAGGCAGGTACTGAAAGTTAGTATGCATTGGCTTGTCCTGCTTATTGTTTGGGGACTTCAACTGAGAAACGAGTAAGAGTGATAATGATGTGATAATTGTCACCATGAAGTATAGTGAGGTTTTTTCCTGCAAAATTCCAGATTTCTAGAAGCATCTGAAATGTGGAGCGATTATAGCAAGTATGTATTTGTCCTTTGGCTGGTGGAGGTGTTCGTTTGTCACGGTACAGAATGGTGTTTGGAGTGATCATTGCACAGCTCCACACCTTGAACTCAGTTTGTGTCAGAATTTGGAGTTTGGTGTCCAAGAAGTATGTATCCCTATTAGCCTGAGTCAATGTTGTCATCTATGTTTTCCCTCCTTATCTGTCTGCTTTGCTTTTGTCAGTCATTGACCTTTTAAGATTTATCCATTAAAATTTTTAATCCTGGAGTGACAGCTACTCTGGGCACAAACCTAATATCAGCTGTTTGTTCATCTCGGAGTGGGAGCAGAAAAATAACAGCTCATAGTCTGGGACCTCCAGAGAGGTGCAATAAAACTGTGGAATCATCTTGTAAACTGAAGAAGAAATCTCTTCTGATAACATATATTTGTCAGCCTGACATTCTTTATTGCTCTTCAAAGTCTGAACTATAATGGGGACTTTGGGGCCAGGAGACGTTATGATGACAAGTCAGGGATGGGTCAAAAGTTCTCTGCCCTCAAGGCTTTTGATGCTATTCCTGCCACTCCATACACAAAAGAGAGGAAATGAAACTGAAGAGATATTATATTCTAAAGAATATACTTCTTGGGTTTCTTCTGGCTTTTCTCTGATAAACATGCTCCCCCTACTTCTGACTCTCTCTCCGTGCTCCTAAACTTGTATTGGAAGGTGAAATGTTTGTTTAGAGGAGTGGGGACTGGCCCAGAAATTATGATTCCACATCCCAGTCTTAACGCTGGGCTTTAATTGGTTTGGCAAGGTGCATGCGATGAGTTTTAGTGACAGAGGCAGTGAACCAGAACGGATTTTCCTGTAATACCGAGATTTTAAAATGGTTTTGCAATTCATGAAGCTGTAAGCACTGCTCAACATAAAACGTGTTTTATAAGACTGGGACATTTTTTCCCTTCTCTCTGTCAAAGGAAGTGTCAAAGGCTCCTGAAACCGAACATGCACAGGGTAGGGACTGACCTCAGTGGTCCAGATGGAAATCAGAAGTGCCAGCAATGAAGTCAGTGAGGTGACGGTGGTGGAGGGTTAAGGTTGGTGCCGGTGGTGCTGGGTGACGCGGGTGCGTGGGGCAGTACGCGCGGCCGTTCCCCCCACGCGAGGCTCACCGCTGGCAGCAGCGTGTCTGCGCGAGAGGAGTGCTCTGGGAAACCACCTGGGTGAGGTGTGGAGGTGGAAGCCAAAGTCCTGCTAAGAAAGTCCTTCTCCCACTGCTGGCAGGTGTGAGAGGAGGTGGGATGCTCCGTCGATGCTGTGGGGTATTGGTGGCTAGGGATCTGTGCTGAATTTGGAACGTGAGAATCGTGAGTGAGGCTTCCTGCGAGCTGACGTCTGTGGTCCGTAGGGAGAGGGGTGAGATCCCGGGAAGGGCACGGGGAGCTTCCAGGGGGCAGGATCAGGGGGAGCTGGGCAGAATAGTATAGAAAGAACTATCAGGTGAAGGCTGAGGGTGAAGGTTGCTGCATTAACCCTCTCAGGAAAATCCTTGCAGCCTCGCATCCAGCAGTTGTCGGATTTCTTTCCCCTGCAGCCTTTCGTCTCGATAGCACAGCACGGGGCTCAGCAGTCCTAAGCTGGCTCACTGCAGCCCCCTCAATCGGTAGGCCTGTGCCGCTGGGACACCGCGGCTCAAATCCCTCTCTTTCCTATTGCAATGATTCAATGTGTGTAAGGCATTACACATAGCGAAAGCCTCCAAGACAGACTTTTTCCCAGTGTCTCCAAATTGCTGAAGGATTAACTGAGGCTACGGCAGGGTCGGCTTCTGCTCTCTGCCTCTGAAGGCGGTGAGCCTGTCTGCTGCACCCACGCAAGGGCTGTCACCTCGGCCCGGATGGCTCTAGTGGAAGCTGGTCGTTTTGTGTCCTTCCCTTGGTTTGATGGTATCTTGAACGGCAGCCGAGACATAGCCACAGGGTGAACTTGGTACATATTCCACCTTAGGGGAAATATGTTCTTCACGTCCTGGAGAGCGTGGCTCCTTCAGGGCAGGAACTCCTCAGCATTCCTGTCCTTCCTCCCCAGAGATGCAGGAGTCTTCCTCTCCCCGCCAACTCAGTTAGCCTGGACGATGGTGTGTACCCTTTGCTTATTATACCTTAAAGTGCTGTCAGCATTTTTGGGAACCTCATTTCAAATGTTTTCTGTGGCAATATCCGTGTGCCAAGCAACGAATACCTAAAACCTTATATCCACTTTTAATCACAGTAAATCAATGCACCATAAGGGGGAGGTTTAAAACCAATTTTTTATGCACCGCTGCTTACATTGAAAAGACTCATTACAACCAAAATCAATCAATACAGCCTGTAACTCTAAAGTAACTCCTGGATTGAATCAATGACGCTGATGAAGATGGGGGGGTGGAAGGATAGAACAATGAGAGGGAGTGGGAAGGTGTTAAACAAAAACAAAGCCTTTTTGAATATTTTGCCTTTCTTCTAAGACAGAAACAGCCTCCTTCGGTGTATTAGGCTGTAATTTAGGAAGAATTTTCCGGGTGTGTAGAGGTCTCTTTTCAGATGAGATATTGCTCGAGGACCACAAGAGGGCAATGGAGATTGGAGACAGAGCCATGCCCAGGCTCTGTGGATGGTGCCTCCTTGCCCTTCCCACCTTCCATTACAGCACCCAAAAAATGCCATTCTCCGACACCCGGAGAAAAAGATGAAGTGTGACAATAGGAGCGCTTGGGTTTCCAGGACTGCTTTTTTGGAATCAATGAGACATTATTACAAATAAAACATATGTCTGCTTTGTAGCTAATGCTATCTAAATCGCATTAAGCCCCCAGCAGCCTGTATGGTCTGTATGTGTATTCTCAGAAAGGTGCATGGAAGTGGTATTGATCTTTTGACTAAGTGTCCTAATGAAATACAAATCTGCTATCATTTAGAGAGCCATCTGTCATGATGAGACATAAAAAATGCTACAAGCAGAACAATAACTATAATTCAATTTGAGAATCCAACCTACTCTCAGCAGCCACAAAGCGGCCGGCCCCAGCCCTTGGCCTCTGGAATCGATTCTGTTTACTGTGTTAAACTTCGTCAATGGGTAATAAAGAAATCAATCAATAAGGTATTAAAGAAATTTCCAATTATGGGTAAGGTACTTGTTGCAGAAGACCTCTTTAGCCCAGTGTGGTGATTTAAAATCCATCTACATGGCTCAAGTTCTCTGGCAACTGGCAGAGTAATTTAATGCTTGTGGCGTTATATTGTCCAACATAATGGTAAACTGCTAAAAAAGTAGTAGCGCACAACTGCTGAGAAGGAAACTAGTGACAGCAGGTTAATGGAGAGGTCATTCTCCTAATGCTCCCCAGGCCACTGGAGATGCAGGACTCCCCTACTTGAGAGTTTTCAGGAAAATTAATCCAAATTAACTTCTCAAGTGGGTCGGTTAAACCGTATTAGCCACCTATGTGGGCATGCTCATTCAGAGTTAAAATGGCCTTTTTTCAATTTAGCTTTGTTCCGCTTAAGCTCCGGTTCATCAGAGTATTTGAGTGTTTGCTTACGGCTCCAGAATGTGGCTGAGACACACAGTCTGCAGAGGTGTTTTGATTAGGACTTGAACAACCTCATGGTGGTGCGGCAACAGGTAAATGGT
The DNA here is from genome assembly GCA_009819605.1 of Sterna hirundo. Lineage (NCBI taxonomy): Eukaryota > Metazoa > Chordata > Aves > Charadriiformes > Laridae > Sterna > Sterna hirundo. The sequence goes on along the minus strand of CM020452.1, from coordinate 6,034,225 downwards.
CCAACGATGGCTCTGGGCCTCATTTTTCAGTCTTTCCTAATTTAGTTGCAAGTCTTTGGGGCAGGGTCTTGCCTTAATCCACAGCTAATAGCACACCGTGCAGTGATGCTCCTCTCTCAGCCAGTCTGAGACATGGCTGTAACGCATTTTTGAATGCACACTCCTTCTTACAGTGGTACTTTGATGGCCCTTCATGCCTGTGTGTTTCTGTTCTTCACAATCTTATAGAATCATGGAATCACAGGGTTGGAAGGGCCCTCTGGAGATCATCCCGTCCAACCCCCTGCCAGAGCAGGGTCACCCACAGCAGGTGGCACAGGAACGCGTCCAGGCGGGTTTGGAATGTCCCCAGAGACGGAGACTCCCCCACCTCTCTGGGCAGCCTGTGCCAGGCCTCTGCCACCCTCACAGCAAACAAGTTCCTCCTCATGTTGAGGTGGAACTTCCCATGGTCAAGTTTGTGCCCGTTACCTCTTGTCCTGTTGCTGGGCACCACTGAGAAGAGCCTGGCCCCATCCTCCTGACACCCCCCCTTGCAGTATTTAGAAGCGTTGATGAGATCCCCCCTCAGTCGTCTTTTTTCCAGACTGAAGAGACCCAAATCCCTCAGCCCTTCTTCATCAGAGAGATGTTCCAGTCCCCTCATCACCTTGGCAGCCCTTTGCTGTCTCCTCTCCAGCAGGTCCCTGTCCTCCTTGACCCGGGGAGCCCAGAACTGGACCCAGCACTCCAGGTGCGGCCTCCCCAGGGCAGGGCAGAGGCGGAGGATGACCTCCCTTATCTGTTTCTTCACAGTAGACTTGTGAGGACCAGGCCAGCTGCAGCTCAGGAGCAGGCCGAGGCGGCTGGCAGGGCAGCAGGCTGCTGGGGCTGCGGAGGACTTGGTGCCCCCATCACAGGGCGCTGCAGGGGGAGTAGCTGGTTACCCCCAGAGAGGGAGAAGGCAGCTGGCAGCCACGGGAACAGGAGAGTCTCTCCAATATCTCCAATACCCTTTCCTCAATCCTTCCGTCACTGCTTTGTTTGCCTTCTGTCTACCTCTCCCTTTGTGCAGCAGGGGTAGGCAACAACACACACCCACCCACCCATCTTAGAGAGGCAATAAAATCTCATTTGGGCCAATTTTTCTGAAATGCCGTTGGCCATCTATGCGGGGGAAATACTGTCATTGCCAGGAAAAAGGGATCTGTGTCCTTAGAGCTGAGCTTTAGTGGGCATGTACCAAAATACATGGAGAGCAGCCTCTAGTGACTTGGACGAAGTCCCCAGGGGAGGGACCGGTGCTGCCTTCTGTATGCTGGCACCTGACGCAGCTCCAAGAGGGTCCTGCGGGCCCCAGCCTGAGTGTTGCAGTCTGGCTTGCACCACGCACGTTGTGTGTAGCGTGGACTTATCCTCCAGTCCATGCCCAGATTTATTTTCTGAAAAAAAAACCCCAACTTGTTTCTTTTTGCAGAGGAGCCAGATGAGAGCTCATATGTATACAGGACTGATAAACAGGGGACCAGCAACACGGTGCAGAAGAAAAGGGGGAGAACCAGTTTGTGTCACACACTTGAAGTAAACGCACTGTGGCCACAGGCTGATTCTTCTCCATTCTGTACATTGTTTTATTTCTTCCCAAGCCAGATATCTGTGGTTTGCAGTGGTGCCGCTCGGGCCGTGAACCCCCCTCTGAAACCACCGGCTGGGGTCTAGTGAAAAGCCATGGCTGTGTGCACTGCTGTATTGTCTGAGATAATATATGTCCAAATTATTTTTTTGGAACCTTTTCCTAAAGTCTTTATCTGCCAGGCTCCAGGCTGTGGGATCGATGTGCTACTGTGTACTCATTCACTTTCCGTCTCTGCAGCTTTTCTCCAAGAAAGGCTGTGTTGGAGCTTGGCTTGTGACAGTCCCTGATAAGCCAGGTTACTGCTTTCTTTGTCAATCCTTTTTCCAGAATGTCCTGGGCAATTTTTATGGGTATCAAAGTTTGGACTCCCTTGTTGAAAAAAAAAGGATATTTTCATATTAATTGAGAGTCTTTTTCATCCAGATGATGATCAGTATTAGTGACCCTCCATCTGGCAGCAATCTAGGCCGTTATTTTTGAATGAACTAATTACTAAAGGTGGATTTGATTAATCTTCCTCCGACAGAGGAGAATCGGGCCTCAAGCTTTGGATTCTCGTGGATTTGTGTGATTTGAGCTACTTGGTGACTGATGGGGCTTCAGTCTAGTGGAGCTTGCCACGAAGTGTTCCCTCACTGCCTGGGAGATTGGCAGAAGCCACAGAGCAAGTATAAAAAAGGAACAGAGCAAAGCGGGGAAAAAATAACTAGAAAGACTCTTTGCAGAGAGAGACTCCACTTTCCCCAGCCCTGGCAGAGAGGAGGCATTCCTCATGAGAGACTCAGCCCAGCTGCCTTAGAGCATAAGGACAAAGCACCTGGAGCCCTGAGACGCTCATGCAGAGGAGAAGAGAAGGAGCTCAGCCGTGTCGGGGAAGGAGGTGCTGGGAAGGGGGGTCCCACATGCATGAGGACGAAGGCCTGGCTGTTGCTGGGACATGGCAGGCTCCCAGTGCGCCTCTCTCCCTAACCCCCGGACCATGCTGTTCCCTGGCTGGTCCATCACAGCAATAACAGCTCTTTAGATGGCAGCGGTAATAGGTTCTTGCTTTCAGTATGGACCCTGAGGGCAGGATATCACAGCCAAACTCCAGCGCCTCATCCCCTTTAGAAGAGGCTCCACCAGAGCAGGGATAGCTATACCATGGCTGGAAACTTCATTTAATTCCCTGTGTTGTTTGTAAATATTTTACTGTCTGGTATTAAGTGAACGTAATTACTGCAGCTTAAAGACGAGGGAAGCTGTTTAATGGGGATGCTGTCAAAGTATTTTCCCCTAAGTTTCAAAAGCTGTTATTTTTTCTCTCCTGTCATTGGTAATAATCCCTTGAAAGCTTGAAAGTGAAATGTACTGCCTTCCTTTGCAATTGTTTTTCTTTGTTTTGTTTCTCAGACAAAGAGTAAAACATGCACTTTCAGTCTCGGTGACTTTTATTTTAGATTAAGGGAAATAAACAAAGAATGAACAGATCTTAAGCTCTGCAAGAGAGAGCAACCACATTTACTCAAGCCGCGCTCTCCTGGTTTGGGAACAGCAATGCCTAATGCCAGCCAAGAGCTCCTCCAACAGCTAGTGCTGACCATGTTTCACATCCACCCTCACTGAATGCCCCAAAACGATACCAACCATAAAGGTTTGGCTGCCCCCCATCTTCTGCCTCCATTGGGCTGCTCTGTGATGCCATGTGCCAGAGGCACTATGGGCAAGGAGGTGGGGACCTGCAGCATCCAGGTTCCCAGAGTGGAGAGGAAGGATTGCAGGTAACGGGGCAGGATAGTGGTGCCTGGGACTCGTCCCTGAGGTCTCACTCAAAAGAGAAGAGAAACTTGTATGTCTCATACCAGTGAAGCGCCTCCTGTTCTTGTAGAGACGTAAGGCGGGATCTTACAAGGGAGTGTGAGCCCCCTTATAGAGAGACGTTGGCCTGGGGACTTGCTGACTGCCCCGGCCCCCAGCATGCAGGACGGGCAGGTATTTTCATCTGTGTCAGAACGGGAAGGAACAACTGCATCATCAGTGGGTCTGACTCTGCCTCCAGCCGTCGGATGCTCAGTTTGTTAAAATGACATTCTAGGCAGCTTCACAGCAGAGCTACTGGCAGCGCTCTGGAAGTCGTCTCCCTCCTTCTGCTTTGCAATGACACTTCCTTCTGCAAACTGCATCTGTATGATACAGCTCACACTGGGCTTGGCTTCCTGGAGCTGATGTTTGAGGAGGAGTGAATGCCACTGGCTCATCAAATCCCAGGGTGGTGTTCACAGAAGCAGCAATTCAAGCACATAATTCAGTGCAGGAGAAATTCCCCTGCACTGCAAACATTTCTTTATTCTTATCAAGGAGAATAATACACCTCATTATCCAGAGTCTGCTGAGACCCAAACAAGACTCATTTGCTATCAGTCCGTCTCTGTGTTCCTCCCTGCCCAGCATCCTCCTCATGAGTGATAAGCATCACCAGCATCTCCACTGGTGCTGGCCAGGGTTTCACAGGGTGGTCCAGATGTGCACCGAACCAAGGGCTTCTGTTCTAGAAGTCACGGCAAGCTATTGCTTGGAAAGGCACCTCGAAAAACTTTGAGCATATTTTTGCACACGAGGCTTGTGCAGGTCTTAGATGTCCAATTCCTGCTATGTCCTGGAGTCATTGGGGGTCTGTAATATGGCCAGAAAACTGAGACTTTCTTTGCGCTAGATGATGCTTGAGGTCTTCTTCAAATCAGCAGTTACCTGCTAGATTGGATACAGTCCGGAACAAGAATGATAAGTCCGGTGTCTGATCTGAGTGAGGAGAAGGCTGAGCTTGCAGGCAGGCTGTTCCTTTGGCTGCCTCTGGAGCACCTCAGTACCCTCATCCTGAATAGCAAAGTTGACGAGATTTGGTATCAAAAGTGCTGGTTCCTCTGTTAAAATTCAGCGTGTCTTTGCGAGCTGTACTGGATCAAAGCCCGGCAGACCAGCACCCTGCATCTGTGTCCTGTGCCGCTCCCCACTGGTCTCAGCCCAGGGCAGCTCTGCTCTTCCTCTCTGTGGCTGCTCACAGGAGTGCGGCGGCTCTTTCGCCACCCTCCGCTGTCACGTTCACCCCTGAGACCACTCCGGGGCTGTTGCAGTGCAGAGCCAACAGGATACCACCCAGCTTTGGTCCAGAGGCACAGGCCCCATCACTTGGCGCGGTGTCCGGGCAGGAGGCAGCGACCAGCAGCTTACACACAGCAGCCTCCAGCGGGAGGGCAGGAGCTCAGACAGGGTCACAGCTGCCCTTTGATCCTGCCCTAAAAATCACGTTGAGGGACAAGTCTGACATGTCGGACTATGGGGAGTACGCGGTTTCCTGTCCTGACCCTTCTCTGAGGTTAAACGGGGGCAATGAAATGCCCTTCTGGTACCTTTTACTAGCAATAATTCAACTCAGGTTAAAAATGCTAACACTAGGGGTTTAGTTTGTAAGTATTACGTGTGAGCTCACCCCCCCTCATTAGAGGTTAACAAGTCTGTCTCTGTCTCTCAATCTCCTGACAGCTTATTTTGAAATCCCCACAGATAGTCCAAAGCTCTTATTTCTGATACTCAGTTTTCTTTACACAGTTATTTCCATTATTCTGCTGCTAATAAGCAGTTGCTTTGCTTTCTGGGTGCCAGTGGTAGGGACAGGCTTCCTCCATTTCGCAAAAGAACTTTTTGTTTCCCTCTGATTCCCTCCGTCTTTTTACCATGAAATCGAAGCCAGTGATTGACAGCCCAATTTAAACTTATGTTTAATATTGCAATCAAGAGTGATATTTTGTGTTTGCTTTTTGAAGTGAGGAGAAAGGGCAGCAGAATTTGCCTTCTTGCAGTCATTTCACCCACAAAAGTGAATACACCCAGTAAAGTGAAATTTTGCTAGCGAAGAAGAAAAAGAAAAGAAGGGGGGATAAGAAAGGGACGAGATTAACATCCTTTAAAATGTGCCTGTTTACTCCTATCATCTCAGAGCTAACTTTAAATAGGATAAAATGATCCTTTAATCCCCTTTATCTTCTTAAAAGCTGCTGTAAAAGATCTACTTGACATTTGAGAAATGGAAAAAAATAGAAAGTCTCGTAATATTCATCAGAAATGGTGGATGGAAAGATTTGAATTTAAGAAAACATGAAGGGTTGAATCCTCAGCTGGGCATAAATTACGACAGCTTCTGGGGAGCGGCAGCAGCGCGCCGCGGGGCGGGAGCAGCCCTCCGGCTGCCTCGCTCTTTGCGCACCAGCCACGCGGGCAATGCACGGCCCCTTGCAGCGGGTTTGGCTCCTAATGCAGGGGGCAGCGCTGGAAATCCGCCTGACCCAGTCGCCTTTGCTAGGCTGGTGAGGCTGGGGGACTCGTTTTACATGCGCCACAGTTGGCGCTGAAGTCTCTCTCTGTGCTATTTGCTGTTTTGCCTTTAAAAATCTGGCATCTCTCGCTGACTTGTTATCTGCAGGCTCGTTTCCACAACATCTGTTTAGTCTTGAATAAATATGCATTCCAGTTACTTAATGGCCTTCTCTCAATTTTCAACCCAGAAAGAGTAATGAATCATGAATAAGTTATAAGGAGCTACAGCACAGAGACCTCTAAGTTAAGCAACGCATCCTGCAATGTATTGCCTTGGCTATCGCTGCCCGTCTACTGAAACGCTGCAAGAAAAGGAGGAGAGTCTTTCATTTGTTGTTCGCCCATTTGCAGTGAGTAATGAAAGAATGACAACCACTAAAAGCCGAGAGATGCTTGCTCCAGAATGTTGAACTTCCAGTGATGAACTGTCCTACTCAGCCATGCCGGGACTAATGTTTGGAGTGATGTATCTGGACTTCCACGGGCTCATAACTCACCGCCATATGAGAGCAACAGGAGAGTTATTTCAAGGAAAATAGAGTTAACCTGAACGTGGTGCAAAGAGGCAACATTACTTTGCTCGGCTAAGCGCACACAAATGCTCAGTGGCAGCTTGTATTAGGACATCCTTTACTGGCGTGGCTTTTGGGTTCTTCTCCAGGTGGGAGAAACCGCTGAGACAATATAGCACAGGCCTTTGAAATGGGGGAGAGCTGGTGACCAGGACACGGTAACAGGAATTGAGGTACCGGGAAGGGGATTCATCGGTTCAAAGAAAGGCAGCGCCTGTTTCAAGCACTGTTTGTTTAGGTAGTAGACTCTCTTTCCCTGAAAACAACATTACAAACCACAACAGGAAACTCCTGTTTCTAATCCAGCTACAATTTAATTGATAGCAGGAAAAGCCTAATGTTATCCTAAATATATTCAATATTACACAGAATCACACAATGGTGGGGGTTGGAAGGGCCCTCTGGAGATCACCCAGTCCAACCCCCTGCCAGAGCAGGGTCACCCACAGCAGGTGGCACAGGAACGCGTCCAGGAGGCTTTGGAATGTCTCCAGAGACGGAGACTCCACCACCTCTCTGGGCAGCCTGTGCCAGGGCTCTGCCACCCTCACAGCAAAGAAGTTCCTCCTCATGTTGAGGTGGAACTTCCCATGTTCCAGTTTGTGCCCGTTGCCCCTTGTCCTGTTGCTGGGCACCACTGGGAAGAGCCTGGCCCCATCCTCCTGACACCCCCCCTTTAGCTCTTGCTGAGCATTGATGAGATCCCCTCTCAGCTCTTCTCCAGCGGAACAGCCCCAGGGCTGTTTATATGTCATCCTGCATTTGTTACCTTCTTTGTCAGTAATGAGGTTCCCCAAGTGTTGAACTTCCTTTTTTAACGTAGTGCCAAAGAAGTACCGTTCCAGATGACTTTGGAGTTGATGCTGTATCCAGTTCTTTGCGCTTACGCAAGGCCGGGACACCCACCAAGAGACGTGAGCGGGGGGGTGTGAAGGGAAGCTTCTCTGGGGAGCAATGGGAACATGAGCGAGCTGGCAGAATTCCAAGGAAGGTTGTTCCAGTCAGCTCCACTAAATACCACCTAGAATTGTGGCACCGGTATAATAGTTGAAATGGACACGTAAAAGCCTTTATATGAGAACAAAAAAATTCCCAGCGCAGCAGCTGTCTCTCCTGCTGCCTGTGTGCAACCAGCACATTTGAAGTGCCGGAATCGCTTCCTCGTTGTCTGCATGTCCCACCTCATCTCACCCGCTGCCAGACGGCATTTCTTCAGTGTGTACATGCTGGAAGTGCGATTCTGAAAACCCCTCTCCCCTCACATCTCGCTCTATTCAGTTTGCTTGAATTTAGAATATGTGCTTATACAGGGCCCAGCTAGATGTTCCTAGCAATGCTCTACCTCCGTAACAATTAATCACTGCTATAAACCTGTAAAAATGGAAATGAAGTGATCTTGTCTAATAAATGAGAGGCAAGACACAGAGAGAGAGAGGGATATTAAAAACTGGGTGGAAGGCCCACAACCCAGCAAACCTGGTGTTTTAACCCCAAAGCTATTCTTCCAGCTCTTTAGTTACGGTTACTTACAGGTTGGGAATTTCAAAGGTAGCTAAGGTATTTGGACACTAGAATGGGTTAACCAGAGCCTTTACAATAGTCTCTAGGTGTGTAGCACTCTTAAGGACATGCTAGACCTGAAGGCTGGAAATAGAAATGTCCCATGTAGCCACATCCCTACCCACTCTACACAGCCAAATGCATGAGTACATCTTAAGTTCGTTACTGGTAAGAGTTTATTTTCACAAGTAGAGAGGTCAGCCTGGACTAAATTACCCTTCCAACAGACAGCGAAACCTTTCTGAGTGTGTCAGATACTTGTGTGCTGCACAGCTCTGTGCCTGCAGTAAAGGTGGAACCTTAGGCTTCTCGTTATCCTGGACTTCTGTGTCTTTCATTCAAACCAGCCCAACTTTCCCTAAAATAAACCAGAATTAAAAGAGAAACCCAGCTAATGATAGTGTGTTTGCAAGTTTCCTTCTGGAAAAGGGGATTGATTCTACACGGGACACAAGCACTTCATTTAGCTCAGTGGAGCCCGGTCCTTTATGGCACTGGTCCTTGTGAGGATACAGTTCAACTCCTTCGGGAGCTTTCTAATGCTCTAATAGACTGCAAATGGGAATACCCTTCCTTGATCAGCATTGTACACGAAAGGAAACAGGTCATAGGTGAGGTGACCTTGAAAAAGCTGGAGACACTATCTCCAAACAGCTTATTTAAGGAAAAAAAGGGTTGTTGCCAAAATGAAATGTAATTTTTACCCTTTAAAGACAGTGCCGGAGAGCTCTCCTGGCTAGCTTCTCCTAACATGCACTGATGGAGTCTCATCTTTAAACAAACTACTCTCCGAAGCAGGGTTTATTGCTCAATTCCTGTTGCTATTCTGCACTGGAGTGATGATGGAGTGATGGGAGCAGAGGCAATGTGGGGCTTTAACCCTAAAGGAAACAGGTAACTAGCAAATGCTTTTCAAAACCTTTCAGGAATGCCTTATATGTGCAGTGTGATTGGCTACAACTGATAATAGGAAATTATCTTGGGAATACAAAAAGGCACAGGAAATTCAGAAACCCAAGCAGCAACTCAAGTGATTTCAGAATTCTATCACAAATGACTTGTTCGTTTATTTTAATTCCTGCCAGGAGGAGCATAATTGTTTCAGCTCTTCGGCTGAAGACCAGAAACAATGCCCAGTGATTCAGGCAATCAAAGGCATGTCACAAATCGCATACAATCAATGTAAGCTGTTCATTAACAACCTTCAGGCTAAAAAATTGCCTTTCCTAAGAATTCCGTGAAATAGTTGCAGGTCATAAATTTCCTTGAAGAAAACCTCTGTGTTGAAATCACAAAGGATAAGTTAACTGCAGAAGGAATCCCACAGCAGACTGGGGGGAACTTCAGGCAATCCCAGCTGGATGCCTGGAAGATGCTGGTCCTTGGGAAGAGCCTACAGATGGGCCAAAGGTGCAACGTTCCACCATTTATACAAGGTTGAGAGGGCGATACAAAAATGGGAGAAACACCAACTGGATGTTGAACTTGGGTTTTGCTTTTGTAAATGCCAAGACATTGGTAGAGTTAGTGGGAATCCCTCCGTGCTGATGCTGAGCCCTGCCCAAGAGCGGGGGGGCCACAGAGGAAACCAGAGGGATTTCTGGAGGGCTTGGAACTGGAGAGTCTTAAAACACTGACTTGCACCTCACAAGTGCTGGAGAGCCACGGTGGCTTGTTCTGCATCGCAAACCGCAGGGAAGAGCTGCCCTTAGCCATGGGGCTCAGTCGTCGCCTTTTAGTGACAGTGCATTTTGTGTGACAGTTGGCTGATACTCCATGCTCCATTCCCGTCCAGAACATGGAGCTGACCTCTTCCCAGGCCAGTCTTTTCCATCCAGCCTTGTGATCATCAGGAAGCTGTTACCATGACGACTATATTTTTGGTAGCTCCACATTATTCATGCCAGGGGCCATAATGTGATACATACTGTATTTGTAATAAGCAGCCGACAGACATCTGCAAGCACCCTACTGAGCCGGGATTGACACATTCTGCCTCTTCAAGGTCAAACCGGGCTCTGATGACCTAGGTGCCACCTTGAATGGATTTAAATGCAAAACGCTATTAAGATGTAATGATGCCAAATGGCAGGAATGCATTTAGTTTAGACATATTTTCTCTTGGGATGAGCTGAAAAGTCTCACCAAGCATCAGTTTATATTCAAGAATAGCTTGTTCTGGCAGTTAAATACATATATATTATTTTTGCAGGCAACTGTGGAGGAGCTCTATTACCATTTGCATCCTGTCTGAAAAATAATAATAATAATTATAATAAAAACATCTTGATTCCATTATGCAGGGGAAAAAGAAAGTGGAGGATCCCTTTCAAACCCAGTCTTTCTGCCGGTGGGTGCTTCTTCAACACGGTATTTGAGATGACTGACTGAGCTGCCTGTTCAGCAGCACGACTCCGCTGCCTTTCCTGGCTCTCCTGCTCTGGTGTGAGGCATTTTCCTTTCATGCTAGACATCATGAGATTTTTCTGAATTGAAGAAATCTCATTATTATGCTTTCGCTGGGGTCTCAGGTTAGGAAGTAGAATTGTTAAAGCCGATGATCTGCTTGAATCTTGTCGATGCACAGTATGTTTGGCTATCAGTTTGGTGTCTCTCCACTGTGTCTCCAGTTGCCCAGGTGTGGCAGGGCTTCCTGTGTTTTCCATCTCAGCTGGTGCTTTGGTAGAAGTCCTACAAGTACCGATGGCTTCTAGCAGAGGATCTGAACGACCTGCCTTTTTTCCCTGCTTTTCTCAATGAGGTTGTTAGCTGCCCGCTCTCTCCTCTTCCCTGCTCAGCCAGCCCGAAGAGCAGCAGCTCAGCAGACGAGGGCAACAAATCCTGCTTGCCAGAGAACAGAATGCCATGCCTGTAGGGATAGGATTTTATCAGGAACTCAGCTGACCCACTTTCCCGAACCCACCAATAGCCTGAGAAAGCTCTGTGCCAGTCCTGCAGCGGCCAAGCTCATGGGTCTCCATCCAGCCCTGCCTTGTCCATGGTTCTCCACCCAGCCATCCCTTGTCCATGGGTCTCCATCCAGCCATCCCTTGTCTGTGGGTCTCCATCCAGCCATCCCTTGTCCGTGGGTCTCCATCCAGCCCTGCCTTGTCCATGGGTCTCCATCCAGCCATCCCTTGTCCATGGGTCTCCACCCAGCCATCCCTTGTCCATGGTTCTCCACCCAGCCATCCCTTGTCCATGGGTCTCCATCCAGCCCTGCCTTGTCCATGGGTCTCCATCCAGCCATCCCTTGTCCGTGGGTCTCCATCCAGCCCTGCCTTGTCCATGGGTCTCCATCCGGCCATCCCTTGTCCATGGGTCTCCATCCAGCCATCCCTTGTCCATGGGTCTCCATCCAGCCCTGCCTTGTCCATGGGTCTCCATCCAGCCATCCCTTGTCCATGGGTCTCCACCCAGCCATCCCTTGTCCATGGGTCTCCACCCAGCCATCTCTTGTCCGTGGGTCTCCATTCAGCCATCCCTCGTCTGTGGGTCTCCATCCAGCCCTGCCTTGCCCATGGACCTCCTTCCAGCCCTGCCTTGCCTTGTCCCTGCTTCCTATTCAGCCTTCCCAACTCTGAATTAAGATGGCAGACGAAGGCAGATATTACAACACAACGAGCTAAATTATATCTTGGTGCAAGAGCCAAGCAGGGAGGAGAAATACTAATACTGAAAGGCCCCTGTGCTGGAGCCAGGATGCTTGGAGTTGGGAAGCTGCTGCCTGTCTTACAGTCCCACTGTTTCAGTCCCTTTCTGGAGGCAGCAGGGGAGAGATGAAATAATCCTCTTATTTAGGAGACATCAAGCTAAAAAGAATGACCCATCGGGTTACTCAATTCAGTTCTGTGCTGCAGCATGTCACATACCTGTCTCACGTAGGCAGTGGGCTGTGCAGCCCTCGGGGCGACAGCAAAAGCAGATGAGCTCAGGCAAGTATAAGAGCTGGGGATGCCAGTGCCGTTGGCAAGGAAAGAAGACCCAGAACTGCAAATATTTAGGCTCATGAGCAATTTCTGTATTTATCTTGTCTCCCAGGGAGAAAGTTACTCACGTGCCTGAGCATCTGCAAGTGTAAATCCACAGGGCATTTGAGAGACTGCTATTCATTATTATTTCACACACATTTTTACGCAGTTCCTTGAAACAGCAAAAAAAAATTCCATGATGAAGATGAGGTTTTCATTTCTCTGGGAAGGTGTTATACCTCGGTGTATAGACCAGCTGCTGAACTCTTGCTTTCCCACAAAAGGATGAAAAGTGCCACAAGTCGCGTTCTGGGGAAGGGCTGTGGTTACCTGTGGGCTCCCTGTGGACCTTTGGTAGGACATCCTCATCTGTCTGAAAACACGGGGATGGCTCCGTGCAGAAAGGTGCTGTGTTTGAAGCCTCCAGACCTTATTCTTTAAAACATTTTCAAAGTTGGGGCTTTAGTAGAAACCTCCCTTACTGAGTCAAGTATTTCAGGTTAGTCCTAGTTGGTCTGGATATTTGGTAAAGTAATTTTCTGTATGTTTTCCAAGCCCGCTTATTTCAATGAAACCATCATTGTAAAAGTAGCATCATGGTGCTATTTTCTGCTCTTTTCCCATGTGTCTCCGGAGTTAACACTACTTAATTTATAGTCATAAATAGATCTTTCTGTCTGCCTTTTTTTTTTTCGGTAACTTTGAGAGAAAACCACCCCAAACAATCCATCATCTGTTCTTCATTCATGGCAAACAAAACAGCTAATTAAGTTCTGATTCCAGAATCCAGAGTCTTTAGCATGGCAATGACATCTTTAAGCACAACACAGACAGCTGGAATATTAGATCCCTGAACTGGGTCTTCAGTGCTGCTGGGTGACATTTGGAGAAGTCTTTAGCCCTGTGCATGGAGAAGATTTGGTATCTTAGCTGTTGTGAGGTTTAATAAGGTGGAAACTTGAAAATTTTACTTTCAAGGACATAACCCCAATTTTGTACTTTCTGGGTGAGCTTTTCAACTGCAGGAGTTTTGAACTCAGCACAGCTGGTAAACAAAGTGATCAAAATTCCCCTTAGCCATATTCTGCAATTTGACACAAAACAGGCAAAGAGGGGAAGAATCAAATACAATCCTCCTTGTGAGGTAGGTGTGGGAAGAATTATTCTGCTCTTTCACGTAATGATTTATTTGACTGGAACACCTTCTCCAGGTGAATTATTTTTTCCTCACATGTCAGTAGAACTGACCTAGATGGGTTGAAAATATTTGCTGAAATTTGCTCCTCCTTACACATCGTCCTTGTGCTTGGCTCCAGTCTAGAGTTTGTTTTCAGCAATGTGGAATACGGGTTTTATTTGACTCCAGTTGATGCCATCATGAAATTTGCTGTTGAATTACCAAGGGCTTTCGAAAGTGTCACCCCGGGACAGTTGGTGTCCTGAAAGCTGATGGCTAAAAGCCTATTGATTCAACAATCAGGAATTTATGCCAAGTTTTGGAAGGTCACCCCCCTCACACCCTTTTAGTTCCCCTTTTCCTCCAAAAAACTGAAACCAATCAGCACACAAAAAGGTGAATCACTGCAACTTAGGGACTGGATTTTGCATGCAAGGTCTTTGAGGATATGAAATGAAGCAGAATCAGGAAACTTCATTCCCAAACTATAAGCTCGTAACATTCTCACTAGAATAAAAAGATGACCCAAACGGACACAGGCCATTGCTCTACAGAATCACAGAATCATACAGTCATAGGGTTGGAAGGGCCCTCTGGACATCATCCCGTCCAACCCCCTGCCAGAGCAGGGTCACCCAGAGCAGGTGGCACAGGAACGCGTCCAGGCGGCTTTGGAATGACTCCAGAGACGGAGACTCCCCCACCTCTCTGGGCAGCCTGTGCCAGGGCTCTGCCACCCTCACAGCAAAGAAGTTCCTCCTCATGTTTAGGTGGAACTTCCCATGGTCAAGTTTGTGCCCGTTACCCCTTGTCCTGTCCCTGGGCACCACTGAGAAGAGCCTGGCCCCATCCTCCTGACACCCCCCCTTTCAGTATTTAGAAGCGTTGATGAGATCCCCCCTCAGTCGTCTTTTTTCCAGACTGAAGAGACCCAAATCCCTCAGCCTTTCTTCATAAGAGAGATGTTCCAGTCCCCTCATCATCTTGGTAGCCCTTTGCCGTCCCCTCTCCAGCAGTTCCCTGTCCTTCTTGACCCGGGGAGCCCAGAACTGGACCCAGCACTCCAGGTGTGGCCTCCCCAGGGCAGAGCAGAGGGGGAGGATGCCCTCCCTCCACCTGCTGGCCACACTCTTCTTGATGCCCCCCAGGATGCCATTGGCCTTCTTGGCCACCAGGGCCCATCGCTGCTCATGGTCACCCTGTTGTTCCCCAGGACTCCCAGGTCTCTTTCCACAGAGCTGCTCTCCAGCAGGTCACCCCCAACCTGTCCTGGTGCAGGGGGTTATTCCTCCCCAGGTGCAGCACCCTACACTTGCCCTTGTTGAATTTCATAAGGTTCCTCTCTGCCCAGATCTCCAGCCTGTCCAGGTCTCTCTGGATGGCAGCACAGCCTTTCGGTGTGGCAGCCACCCCCCCCCAGCTTTGCGTCATCAGCAAACTTGCTGAGGGTGCACTCTATCCCCTCATCCAGGTCATTGATGAATATATTGAACAGGACTGGGCCCAGTACTGACCCCTGGGGAACACCACTCGTCACTGACCTCCAACTAGACTCTGTGCCCCTAATCACTACCCTCTGAGCTCTGTCTTTCAACCAGTTATCTATCCACCTTACTGTCCATTCATCAAGCCCACTCTTCCTAAGCTTCCCTGTGAGGATGCTGTGGGAGACCGTGGCGAACGCCTTGCTTAAGTCAAGGTAGACCACATCTACCGCCCTCCCCTCATCTATCCATCCAGTCATGCCATCATAGAAGGCTATCAGATTAGTTAGACATGATTTCCCCTTGGTGAATCCATGTTGAGTACTTCTGATAGCTTTCTTTTCCTCCACATGCCTTGAGATGACATCCAGAACAAGCTGTTCCATTATCTTTCCAGGGATGGGGGTGAGGCTGACCGGCCTGTAGTTCCCTGACTCCTCCTTCTTGCCCTTTTTGAAGACTGGAGTGAATTTGGCTTTCCTCCAGTCCTCAGGCACCTCGGCTGTTCTCCAGGACCTTTCAAAGATGATGGAGAGCGGGCCAGCAATGACTTCCGCCAGCTCCCTCAGCACTCTTGGGTGCATCCCATTGGGGCCCATGGACTTGTGAATATCTAATTGATCTAATTGATCCCTCACTTGATCCTCCTCAACCCAAGGGAAGTCTTCTTCTTTCCCCGTTACTTCCCCTAATGCCTGGGACTCCTGAGGGCTGGGCTGAGCAGTAAAGACAGAAGCAAAGAAGGCATTCGGTAACTCTGCCTTCTCCGCATCCTCTGTCACCATGGCTCCTGTTTCATTCAGCAGTGGGCCCACAACTTCTCTGGTCTTCCCTTTGCTTCCAGTATACTTGTAGAAGCCCTTCCTGTTGAGCTTGACATCCCTGGCCAGGTTTAATTCCAAGGCAGCCTTGGCTTTCCTCGTTTCATTCCTGCACGCTCTGGCAGCATTCTTGTAATCCTCCCCAGGGGTCAGTCCCTTCTTCCACTTATTGTAGACTTCCTTCTTCCATTTGAGCTTTTTCAGAAGCTCCCTGCTCAACCATGCAGGTCTCCTGTGTCCCTTGGGCGATTTCTTTCTCTTAGGGATGCACCGATCCTGAGCTTGGAGGAAGTGGTCTTTGAATACCAAGCAGCTCTCTCGGGCCCCTTTGCCTTCCAGAGCCCTAGCCCATGGGATCTCTCCAAGCAGTTTCTTGAAGAGGTCAAAGTTAGCCCTCCTGAAATCCAAGTTTGTAATTTTACTTCTTGATGTTTTGTGTGTGGTACCCATGATCCTGAACTCTATCATTTCATGATCACTACAACCTAGGGTGCCCCCTACCTTAATGTCCTCCACCAGTCCCTCTGTGTTTGTCAGTACCAGGTCCAGGAGTGCTCCTCTCCTTGTTGGCTCCTGCACTACCTGTGTCAAGAAGTTGTCATCAATGCACTGGAGGAGCCTCCTGGACTGTGCGTGCCTGGCTGTGTGGTCTTCCCAGCAGATACCGGGGTGATTGAAGTCCCCCATTAGAACCAAGGCCTGCGACTGCGAGGCTACCTTCAGCTGCCTGTAGAAAGCCTCATCAGCCTCCCCATCCTGATCAGGTGGCCTGTAATAAACACCCACAACAGTGTCCCTCATATTTGCCTGCCCCTTAATCCTTACCCATAAGCTCTCAACCCTCTCTTCATCCACCCCAAGTGGGAGCTCGATGCCTTCCAGTTCCTCTCTCACATAAAGAGCAACTCCACCACCTCGCCTCGCTGGCCGGTCTTTCCTGAAGAGGACGTAGCCATCCATGACAGCATTCCAGTCATGCGAGCTGTCCCACCACGTCTCAGTAATTGCAATGAGATCGTGGCCCTGCAACTGCCCACAGATCTCCAGCTCTTCCTGCTTATTCCCCATGCTGCGTGCGTTGGTGTGTAAGCATTTCAGAGAGGGAGTCGTGCATGTAGTTTTGACCCTTGAGATGTGGTGTGCCTTCTGGCTTTCAGAAATACCGGCACACTGGCCCACGAGCGCTGAGCAGCTGCGCCCTGGCACCTCACCAGCAAGCCCAGTACCGTCCCCACCCCCCTTCAAATCTACTTTAAAGCCCTCTCAATGAGCCCCGATAACTCTTGTCCTAGAACCCTTTTTCCCCTGGAAGTCAAGGTATTCCCGCCTGTTACCAGCAGACCAGGTGTTTTGTAGATCAGGCCATGATCAAAGCACCCAAAGTCCTGCCGGCAGCACCAGGCTCGAAGCCAGGCATGGATCCGCTGGCTCCTCCTGTTTACCCCCTCGTCGTTCCCTGCAACTGGGGGGATAGACGGGAACACAACTTGTGCTCCCGATCCCTTGACCAGGCGTCCTGGGGTCTTGAAATCTTTCTTCATTGCCCTTGGATGACTTTTTGTTACCTCGTCGCTGCCTACCTGAAAGAGCAAAAGTGGGCAGTAGTCTGAGGGCCATACCAGGGAAGGACGCATCCTCTTCACGTCCTGGAGCCGGGCCCCAGGGAGGCAACGTGAAGAACATGAAGGATAATCAAGGAGTGGTGCAAAGATATGCCCTGGATGAAGACTTACCATTCCAGGGCAATCAAATTAAACGTTGTAATAGCTCACAGATGCTGGGGGGTGAGGGCAGAACACGCATCAGGGCGTGGGGGTTAACACCTACTGCGGGGGCAGAAATGTCACTGGATTCTGCTCTGTCTGGTTCCACTTCTCACCGCACAAAAGCACACGTTCCCTGCACACGTGTGAGGGAAGCCCGGTAAACTTTTCAAAGACGAGTGGTTTTGGTTCAGCTTTTGTCTGAAAATGCAAGAAAGTTGTTTTAATCGAAGCCATTCTCTTAACACTGTGCAGTGTTGTGGAAAACCGAGCAGGGAAGAGGGGAGGGGAACTTGGGTAAAGTAGACGTTGCATCACCTCTGACAACTTGATCGCGTACTCTCCAATGGCTGCTCTTAATTACGGCGGATGATTATTTCACTTCAATAGCTGTCTGTGTTGGAACACTCGGTGTGTTGCGTTACCGGGGCAATTTGAATGCTTCCATTCATTTTAGAAAAAGCTTCTGTGATGTTTCTCAATTATTCATGATACAGGTTTCTTCCATCAAAAATACCTACGTGGCTCCTCAGCGCTTTATGAAGTGGGGGTTATCACAGCGCGTGGCTCACTGTGAGGGCACAGAGGGAGGTGCGAGAGCTCCTTATTGTGTGAAGGGGAACAAAGTTGCTGGGTTGACATTTATTGCAACGTTTTTGAGAAGCAGAAGGTGGACTAGAAGGGTTGTGAAGATTAGCCCTTACATCCCATGGGAGGAAGAAGCAGCCAGGAAAGGACCTTACCCAGCTGTACCGCGTGGATCTAATGTACCACCAAGACCTTGGATTACCTGGTGGTGTTAAAAATGGCACTGTCAAAATGATTAGACTGATAGTGAGACGGCAAGACAGATAAAGATTTGGAGAATATGTGAATGGAGTTAATTTCACACCAAAGGAGATTTTGAAATGCGGATAAATATGCAGAAACACCATCCAGGCAGGGGCATACTAGAGATGAGAAGCAATTCAAGTAAAAATATTATCTATCCTGTATGTGACTGTGGCTACAGGGTGCAAAAAACAGGATACCAAAGTGAGAGGGAAAAAAAAAGCATGGATACACCAAAATACAAGAAATTGTATTGCACACAAGTAGAATGAAATGCGTTAAGATGTAGAAATCGGGGTCCTTTGCAGAGTTAGTGGAGCATGGGGGGACTTGAAGAAAATGTCTTTGAAAAGAGGAACTGAAATCTTAGGATTCGTATGGCCACTTGTTCCCTGGCGGTGTCCTGGGCCACGCACAGAAACTGGAACAGGTAAAATTAGCAGTGGGGTCCAGTAAAGCACAATTCCCATGGAGTCTGTCTGGGTTCCCCCTAAACACTGTTCTCAGCACAGTCAATCCACAGAGCAGAACCTCAGCGTCATCATACTGATTACCGATAATTACTGATGCTGAGGGGACTGGAACATCTCTCTGATGAAGAAGGGCTGAGGGATTTGGGTCTCTTCAGTCTGGAAAAAAGACGACTGAGGGGGGATCTCATCAACGCCTCTAAATACTGAAAGGGGGGGTGTCAGGAGGATGGGGCCAGGCTCTTCTCAGTGGTGCCCAGGGACAGGACAAGGGGTAACGGACACAAACTGGACCATGGGAAGTTCCACCTCAACATGAGGAGGAACTTCTTTGCTGTGAGGGTGGCAGAGCCCTGGCCCAGGCTGCCCAGAGAGGTGGGGGAGTCTCCGTCTCTGGAGACATTCCAAAGCCGCCTGGACGCGTTCCTGTGCCACCTGCTGTGGGTGACCCTGCTCTGGCAGGGGGTTGGACTGGGTGATCTCCAGAGAGCCCTTCCCACCCCTGCCAGTCTGGGATTCTGTGATCATTTTCCCACGTCACAGACAGTCCTTTCCTGTGCTTCTGGATCCCATATTTAAAGGGAACAAACAAATGAAATCACTCTAATTCATCAGGGGGACTTAAAAATTAGAAATGAATCCATCTCAGCGCCTCACACTACGGTACTTGGGACCTCAGAAATATGAGTGAATGCTCCTACGTTACAGCGAAATGTTTCAGTTTCAACAAATTGACATTTTGGAAAGAAAAAATATTTTATCATAGGAGTTGGGACATGCAAATAAGCATCTGGGGGGTTTTTTGGAAGGCACTGAAGCAAGTTGAGGACTACCTTCTCTTTTTAAAAATCTCATCTGGTTCCTAGCTACATCTTTCATTGCCTTTGAAAATTGGGTTCATTATTAATGAGAGTTAAATTACATAATACTGAAGAAAGAATTTAAAATAATTACTTCCTAACCCCTTTGCAAAGCCCTGAAGCACAAGGCTTTATTACCCTTATCTTAACTTTCTTAACTACTAATGTTTTAGTAGTTAGAAAATTATCCTTTCACTTTTGAAAATCCAGCTGCAGTTATTTTTTCCACATTTTTATTAGCCCGCCGTATATTGATAATAATCGCACCATATTGAGGTGTTTCAGGAGAAGACATTAAGGCCAATCAAGTGAATAATTCAACATTTTAAAAATTGTCTGAACACAAATTTACACAATAGCCTGTGACAAAAGAATCTTTAGGGGGCGATCAAATAAATAACACTCATTTTTCAAGAACACTGCTACACTATCAAAAGAATAATACAGACCTCTTTTTTTTGAATGGTAAGCTGTTATTATTCACGTATGTTGGCAATTTTAAGAGCTCTGGAGCTGTGCTCTGCAAAGTTCTATGCTGCTTTGGGAAGAGGCAGTTATCCCCAGCAGAGATCCCAGTTTGGATCTCGGCCGCATGAACCTGCTGTGCCTCTAAAGGCAGCTTCCCTAAGCCCCGCGCCTTACTTTCCCCATTTATATGGCAAAAAATATATTAGTGTTTCTATATAATATGGTAGAAGAATAACACGTAAGTGTATGCGTTCCACATTTTGTTGACCTGGGCGTGGAGGCATTCCCTGGAAAACATTTCCCTCTTGTCCTTTTCACTACAGTGCTTTCCTGGCAGTTAGTGTAGAAGATGAGAAACCCCCACAAAGCTACAGCTTAGCTGGTGCCGTGATTTCATAGGAAAGGTTTTTGCTTCAGTTTAAGCTTGGATTTTCCAGACAGTGCTTTTGGAGTACCCTGGATTTGGTGGGCTTTCAGTAGCATCTCAGCGGCCTTTCCTTCAGAGTTCAGAAGGTGAAATGTGTCCATGCAGCAGCAAAAACTAGTCAACTATAAAAATCATTTCTAACCTCCTATCGAATGAAGCCTGCCAGCTGAAACCTCTCATTTATCTGTAAGAGCATTCACCTGCTTCCAGCCTGCTGTGATCCCCTCTGCTAAGAGGCAGAGCCTCCTCAAAGCAGGGAGAAGAGCTGGGTGGGATTCTCCCCTTGAGGGGTTTGAATCCCCCCCGGTCCTGCTCAGCCCCCTGCCCGGATCCGTAAGCCTCCAGCTGCCCGGGGTAGGTGCTTGCTCAGCACAGTCTGTTCTTCAGCTGCTTTCTCTTAAACTGGTTTCATAGGGCTTGATAATGCAAGCGGTCAGAGTCTTGATTTTTGCCATACTTTCTAGTAAGAGCACCTTTTGCTGATGAAACAACTTTTTTTTTTTTTTTTTTTTTTTTAAACTTTCTGATTAATAACACTTTGAAATCTGGAGGGCAAGTGAGCTACGTGACTGGGACGGTGGTTCTGCAGGGCTGTTCCCAGACCGTGTGGGGGCTCTTACTGGTGTTGGAGCTTGAGCTGTTAAAGGCAAGGAAGCAAGTGCGTGCGGTTTGTGTCTCTGAATCTAGAGAGCTCCCGCTCCTGGATTTTGAAATCTAGAAACGTGATAGCCTCAGCACCATTTTCTCATCCCTCCAGCTCCTTAAGATCTGTGCGTCCCCCTGTAGTGTGTCCTGGAGGGACTGGGAGCTGGTGGGTGAGCGCAGCCTTTCCGGACAAGCCTTATTTTAGTATCATCGCACCGGTCCTTTGCGGCTCTGTGTTTTCTGAGGCTTTTCTGCGAACAGCACTTTAGTTTGACATTGTTGAGTGGAGGCATTACTTCTGTATTGGGGATTGCAAGCACCTGGCCGAGCTACAGAAAGGAAAGCAAAGCTTTAGGAGCTCTGTCAAACATCCTCATGTTATTTGCTCCCCGCCACTGACTCAAACCCTGAGTAAAGCTGAGTGGGTGGGAAAGTTGCAGAACAAACATTATCCCATGCAGAGGAGAATTGCCGATGGGGTTTGTTAGCCAACAGCACCAAATTAAGAGTTTAAAATCTCTTTTCATAAACAGTTTCTCCAAATGACCGGCTTGTTAGATCTGCATAGAGCTTGCCCTGTTGGGTAGCGTTTGCACTTTCGAGTTGAAGCTGGTTGCTTTTGCAAATGCTTTTCTTTACTTGCGAGGTGATTATTACAAATGCCAGGGTTGTATCAAATGCTGAACAATGCTTGGGTTATCAGACAGTGCTGCCTACATCTTAGACCATCCAACTTTGTCTTTCTGCAAGAAGAAAATAGTTGAAATTAGGGAGTTATTCATGTGAGGGATGTAAGATGGCACTGGGCAGGTGCTGCACTGGTGGGCTCAGTCGCCTGAGGGTCTAGAAAGAGCCCACCGACGGTCAGAAACTCGCCGTGCCTGGAGTGCTGCAGAACATCCTGAGACGTGCGGGAAATACCGATACCGAGCTGGGAACAGAGCACGGACAGACGAAGGGAAGTGCCCTCCATCGGTGCCAGGCTGGGCCCCGGGGCTGTACGGTCTCGTGCCCTCCCCATTAGGCAGCTCCCTGTGTTTGGGTGCTGCTCCTCTCCAGGCCCCCCAGTTCACCGCATCCCTTCTGGTGCCCTCCGCTGTCAAATCGAGGGCTGTGGGAAGAGCTGAGGATGGGATGGACCTTGGCCATGGCTCCTCTTTTCACTGCTCTCTTTCTCCATGCTATTGATTTATTCCGTCAAGATTTAGCTTCCATTTGCTGGGGTTTTTAATATTGCTATTGAAGAGTTTGGGGCAGTAAAGAATCATCTGTATCATCCGTCTCTTCTAAGGCTGTCTCTGGGGCTCCCCTGCCTCATTTGTCAGAAGACAGTGGGTGTCACAAGTCTCTGGATTTGGGCTCCCTCTGCCCCTCGTTCTTTGAGATGCATACTGTCTGGTGATAAAAACCCATTAAAGCCTGCATGAACACGGGCTTTGTTATTTATTACTCACTCCTAAATAATGTTCAGAGATTTGGCTGCCCTTCTTGCCACTACTTAGCCTTCTAGCTCTCACTCTGAGCAGCTGGGACGCTACTTTCTGCCTCTTGTCGCCTAAGCCAAACTTCAGCATGGGCTATAAAATGATGATTTGATGGGAAGAGCACAGTGACAGGAAACCATGGTACCTCGCGCTTGATTTAAAGAAGGGGGAGGAAGCCATAGCTGCGAGGAGTAGATTGATGTTAATGGTTTTGTCAAATGATGAGAGCCTGGCTGCTCAGTTAGCGAGCTGAGCACCTGGGGGCTGCTGTGCTAGGCACTGTACAAATCAGATGCAGAAATGCCCCTATTTCTAAAGAGCTGGCCTTAATAAGGAGATGACAGATAAATGAGCTAATTTGTACATGCTCATACTCAAAGAGATAATAGAGCCAGCAAGACCCCGCGGCTTCTGACCCACGGGCGAGAGCCAGAGGCACCAAGCAGCAGAACTTCTCCTGCATATATCCTAGGGCTGCTCTCTGCCCCACGAGGTACCTCGTGGTATGAAGCAGGAGATTATTTCAACTGCTCATCAGTTAAATATGCGAAGGCGGCTTCAGGTCAGCTTTTGGCATTGTGGATCCCGTTGGCTTCACTGAGACCAGTCCTGCGAGAGGGAGTATCGCGTGTTTGACGTGGAGCTCAACTTGTGTTTGGAAACCTGCTCGGGCCAGCGCAGCCTGGAGAGGTGGGGGGGAGCTGTTAAAACACGCACGCCGCTTCCAGCGTTACAGGCATTGCTCCTGCGGAGGGGTCAGGGGAGGTGAGCCCTGCTCCTCGGAAACACCTGGGAATCCTCCTGGATCCCTGCGCAGACAAGAGGATCAGGGCCAGAGCAGATGGGCGGGGGGGTGGGGGGGGAGCTGCACATCACGTCTGCAACCCAAGAGAAGTACAACGGGGTGGTTTTATGAAGCTGGCTGAATTAATCGAATCAATAGTTTTAAGCACTTAATACCTAAAGTGGTTTGAGTGTTGGTTATAAAAGCCTGTGTAAACATAATGTATAAATACTTGGTAATTGACAGCTCGTTCTGGGAAAATACATCTCCTGTAAGTTTTGTGTGTATATACTGCTTGCTTGTGTACATAATCATAATTTATGTCTTTACAGAGCGTTCAGGTATTAATCAACTGTAACAATAATACACTGAGTGCTGAGTGCATCTCATAGCACCGTCTGCTTGGGTAGAGCAAACCACTGGCTAAGTGCTGGCGAAAGAGTGATTTTGTGATCCGTCAGAAGACGCTGCAGGAGGCTGAGCTTTGTGATGGTCAGAGCTAACTACAAATTAATTCGAATCTGACCATTTTGTGTGTACAGTTATCACCAGATCATCATGGTCTCTGCTGAACTGCAGGGGCTGGTGTCCCAAGTGAACCTGAGCCTTTAAACCTAGGCTGGACAAAGTTAGAAAATACAGCGCAGGGAAAATCCTCTGTTGCCTGAGGGCTGGCAGACCTCAAGTGTTTTCTCTTTATTTTTTTTTCAGTCTTTGTGATCCTGAGATCTCTGGTTGCGATTCCATACCGATCCCGAGGTTCTGTGTTGTTCTAGAAAGCGAGAATCACAAAGTACATCTGTCAGCGCATGTCTGAAGTGAATTTAGAGCAATTGATTTGTGCGTGTCCTTGGGCTAAACCAAGTGGTGACACCACCAGAACCATCCAGGCTGCAGAAACATCTACTGCTGAAGTGGCAGATGTATCTTTCTGGGCACACGGCGAAGTCAGAGCTTTCTCACTTCTCTTTCCTGTTCTCAGTCCCCGACTTAACTCACCAGAAGAGCGTTTAAGCCCCTGTTTTAAGTTTAGCCGTAAATTTAGAGGGATATTTTCAAAGTCATGAATGGAAGCTAAGCAGCCCTTTAGCTCTGGTGGATTTGAGTAGAGCTTGGAAATCTCCTTGATCCCTGGGATTTAACCATGTGCTTGAAGCTCAAGTGCATGCTGAGGCTCTGCTTCCATTTAGCTCATTATCCCGGCAGATTGGTTTTCTTAAACATCATTTCACCAGTTGAGCCAGGCTTCCAGATTCCTCCCTGTCACTGCAGGAGTCCTGGTGTTTTGTTCGGAAACTTCACAAGGCGAGGCGATGCGGTACCAACCTTTTGCATCCAGCGTCTTTGACTGTCTAAGAGGTGTTTGGATTTTTAAAATGTTTATTAAGATAACTAACATAAACCAAGAAGAGGAAATGCTATAAAACCATACCTACTCCAGTGTTATACGTCTGCTGGCTGATAAATCAGAGTATCCTTATCATCAGCTTTTCATGCATTGCAATGGACTTGGCAAAGATTAGCAGAAGATGAAAGCCCTTTATTACCCTCCTCTTCAGACTTCTGAACATTCGCGCTCAAGGACAATTTCCCCCACCTTATCTGGATGGAGACAGCACTGATTTAGCTTACATTAACCTTTTAAGACCTACCAGATTACTCTGGATACATTTCACTTGATAAGAATTTAACTCAAGTTTAGTCTCTGCTTTTCTTCTGTGGAGCCGAGTCCTGTAGTGTCGTATTAATCACGGTCAGGCAATCTGCTTCCGAACTTTCAGTGGTGAAGTGTTTTTAATCACAATTTTAGTTCTAAAATTACTGGCCAATCTTCCCAGCCACCTCACTTGTTTTAAATCAATTGTTCCCAGGAACATTTAACTTTCTAACAAAAAGTCTTTTGTGCTATGGTGTTTCAAGGCTAACTTAAGGCAACTTAAGGACGTAATTCTCAGACCATCCTACTTACAATGTCCTGTACAACCTCATTCTCTTTTGTGTCTCACCTAGTTGTCATTTTTATCGAGATTCACATCTTGCCTTTCTGTTTGGAGCCTGGGGAAGAGTTTTGTAAGATGAAGTCTTGTGACGAGTAGTTGACTTCTTTGCACGAAACCTGACCTGGGCCTGCAGCTGGACAAAAAAAGCCTGTGGTATTTTATACCCACGTGTCTAGTAGATGATAAGAAACCTCAAACAGGAGTTCGGCATCTTTCTAGTCCTGTTGAGGTCCTCTCACAAGTGCGATGCCAGATGGTAACTAGAGGCTCTTTGTGCATGACCCACAAGAAGCCGCTAACGGCCTCAGCCCAGCCACAAAGTCCCGCAGATGGCCAGTGTGCCAGCCCTGCCACGCAGGGTGCCGATGGCATGGCCTCAGCTTGCTACGAGGAGCAGCCTCACCGGTCTGGGAACTCAGAGTTCCCATCAAACCGGAGCTGCTTAGGAAGGAAAATACTTGAGTTTAGTACCAAACCTGAGGTTTCCGCACAGCTTGAGTACCTGCTTCATGGAGCCCCTTTACCCCGGCTGACCCTACCTGGGGACCCGCTCTGCGTGATGACGATACGCAGCAGATACCTGTGTCGTTACGTTAATGAGGTAGGAGACCTCTGGCACAGAACTCGCAGTTAGGTCCGGTACTTGTTAAATCAACATATTTAAAACGTGGTTTGGTTAACCCTGTGCAGCATTGTCCGCTCCTGCTGCTACGCCTCTCCTTGACTTAATAAAACCCGTCAGGAGAGATCTGGGCTTAGCCAGGCTGTCAAACCCCAGGGAGTCGCGCTGCGTGACATCTTGTGACATGTGTAGTACAAGGCTTCTGGAAGGAAGCTCACATCACCTGGGAGAGGAAACGCTTTTCATACCCCTGGGAACTAATTATGTCAGTTCAGCTGGAAGTAGAGTTTTTTGCGCCACACGGTTTTGTCCTTCTGAGTATTTTGCAATTTGATTGATTGCCTTTTCTGCTCCTTTTGCACAGATTAGTGAGGCCGTAAACGGCGAGAAAACAGAAGAGGCAGCCCCATAAAAACAACCAAATACTGAAGAGATCAAAGTAGCACAGCACAGGAACATAACTATAAGTCACTGACTGCAGGTGGCATTAAAGGTGGGGAGGGCTTGTTCTCCTAGAGATTGTAATAAGAATAGTAAATGGCACAGAACTAATCTTGCCTCAAGATAAAATATTTTCAAGGACTATGGAAAAAACAGTGGGAGTGCGTTGAGAAGGAGAATGGGACGTAAATATTCCTGAGAAACAGGTTAAATACTTTTCCCTCAAATAATCTTAATAACTTTTTATAGGCGTTTCCTTTTAATAGAAACTTGCTGTAATTCCTGGGGGTCTTCGTGGGGTGGGAGGGGAAGCAGGGTTTAAATCTGTAACGGTAGGTAATACACTAGGATACATTTTCCAGCCCTGACACGAGATATAGCACAGCTAACGCTTTTCCTCCCCAAAAAGCAAGTTGCTTTTCTTCCTCGGAAGGTGGGTTCTTGTCCATTCTGAGTCTCAGGAACAGTCCCTGGATGTGGAGCTCGGGGCGCTGCCCACCAGCTCTGCCCAAGCGTTGCCCCAAGTACTGTGAGCTGCTGCCTTGGGCCGAAGCCGCTCCGAGGAGTTCGTTATCAGTTAGCCCCCTTGGATGTTTCTGTGCCACTACTTAAGTTGATGACCTCTTTAGTATAGTGGTAGATACCTGGTGAGTGAGCAAGAGCTGTTTCAGACTTTGGCTGGCCCTTTTCACGTAGGAATGGAACCCTTTCTGGAGCAGAACGTGGATGTCACCTTGCTGGCAGCGCTCCCATTGCAGGCAAACAGGCTACGGGTTTCTAAATCCTGTCTGTGAAGGTTTTTCCTGGCATTCACAGGAGGAGAGGAGATCTAGGCCGGAACAGTTTCTCAGTTTACCAGAATTTTGTAATTTCTAGCCATTGGGATCTCCCTGGGCAGTGGGTGCCTGTTACCCCAGGGGAGTATTGCATCGTTATCGCTGCTGGGCAGGTCGTGTGCTGGTGCACAGTGATGCACAGCCAGTACCGCAGCCTGGCAGCGTGGGGGTTATGTCCTGGATATATCAGTAACTACGGGGATGGAGAGCGTATTAGTTGAGCACAAAGCTATACTCGGGTCTTGACATCCTCTTTGAAGACTGACCAGTAAGGATTTTGAAGAAATGGAAGCTTTGGAAGTTGTTAGAAGGGAAGCTGTTAGAGTCAGCGGAACAGATGGAGTGCTGCTCCTCTGGGTCCGCGCCAAGGGAAGTTGCTGAGCTTCCAGCACCCCAGGAGGCTGGGGCAGCGGGGGAGCCAACGGGGCGTTTTGCACTGTCACAGAATCACAGAATTTTTCAGAGTTGGAAGGGACCTCTAGAGATCATCTAGTCCAACTCCCCTGCTAAAGCAGGATTGCCCAGAGCACGTCACTCAGGACTGCATCCAGGCGGGTCTTGAAAATCTCCGGAGAAGGGGACTGTCATGGAAGCACTCCGGTAATCTGTTCTGTTGGCCGAGACTGGTGACTCTCAGCTGCAGAAAATAACTTACCAGACAGCTTGAACTAGTTTTAGAAGGGGACGTTGAAAACAGGCACTGGTCTGTAATATAGAAATTAAGAAGCTTAAAACAATTCCTGTCGGTCCATTCTGTACTAGATCTTTTTTTCAGCTGCAGTTATTGCCGAGACTTAAACTACCTCCCCAGACTGGTCCTTCTGCTGCCTCCAAAACTTTGTGCAAGGGCAAATCTAAACCTTTGTACGTAAAATTTCAGTAAAGTAAGAGAAGATGAAACAAGAATGTACTAATCCTTGACTACTAAATTTATGAACTTGCTAGTATTAACCTTTTGTTTTATTGCCTTTATAGCCATACTATAAAATATAGCCATAGTAAAATATCTGCGTATTTGAACTGTGCTGCCTGGAATGGTTTGATTCCTGAAGATAAAGAGCCCTTCCTCCCCCTGTGCGAGACCCCAAGGGAATTGGGGGGGATGGCAGTGGTTTCTCTATGTTCAGACATGCTACAGCCAATATAAATGAGGAGGGTGATGACAAGCTTGTGTGACTCAAACTTGCTGCTCCGTGAGGGCTTGGCCGTGCTGCCGAGTTGGGGTGCGCTCTGTGCCACAGGCTGCGTGGGGATGGAGGGGTGTGGGGTAACTGCCGAGACCTCATGGGGGAAGGAGGGAAGAGAACTTACAAATCATGCGGTTTGGTGAGGTCTCAGAGTGTTTCTAGGCTCGTGTGTCTGAGGCCAAAGAGAGATGTGAGAGAAAAAATAAATAATGTAACTCCATTATCTG
Organism: Sterna hirundo; assembly: GCA_009819605.1. NCBI lineage: Eukaryota > Metazoa > Chordata > Aves > Charadriiformes > Laridae > Sterna > Sterna hirundo. The sequence goes on along the minus strand of CM020452.1, from coordinate 6,005,630 downwards.
TGGCTGGATTTTCCGGGTTGTGGGTCCTATGTACAGAGAGGGCTCAGGTCTGCGAGAGCTCTGCATATGACTTGGGGGATCCCGTTAGCTTGAATAATATGGAGATGAGTTTGAAGTAAATGCAAGTGTTCTTGAGGTCCTCACCCTGGCAAATAGTGAATTCTGGTTTCAAGTTTCTGCTGCGTGTTCCTGTTTACAACCAGCACCGTGCCAATGCTAAAGAGCCCCCTCACAGACAAGGTTGTCCTTGTTCCTGGAGCCGTATCTCTCAATCTGTGCAAAGCACTCCTTGAACTCATGACACCAAAACTGGCAAGTTCTCAGCTGGCATAAACCAAATTCTGCTCCTTTTTGCCCCAGCCGGCTAAGCAGCGCCCTCCAGAGCTCCTGATCTCCAGATGAAACCGCAGCTGCTCTGAGCAAACGGGAGAACCCTGGAGGCGATGACAGCCTGCGTAGGGGCCTGTCCGTATGAACCATCACTTGCCAGTAAAGCTCTGGTGACTGCCACGGGACACCTGAACGGCATCAGAAGCTCACTGGGAAAAGTGTGGTTTTCTTCTAAGCTCAAGAGCTTTTTAGTACAAAACCAGCCAGAAAGATGCCCTCGGTTTGTCATGTCATTTAAGCATAGGCAGGCAGTGCCCGTCTGCCGCACCTGAGTGATCCTGACAAAACGAATGGCCTTGCCCAGGTTTCCCACCTGCGTAAGTACCCAGCGGCACCAGGAGCCTACGCTTCAGACAGTAACGAAGCTCCACAAATTTGCTCGTTAGAACCACTTACTGTGATATTTCCGTGCTTGTCTTTAAATGGGCCGAGCTTCAGCACTAAGCATGGTACCGCGTCTCTGGGTGCCGGCCCTACGAATAGCTCTGCTGGACTAGTAATGGCCACGGAGCCAGTCGCTGGTGTAAGGTGGCACTAGCAAGCCTGAAATCATTGCAGATCAGCTCAATTTGTGTTTTGCCATATCCCTAATGCTATTTTACGTTGATGAGCTCGTTATAGAAAACGAGCTGTCGCAATCCCCATCATCACAGCGTATGGTTAAGCGGAAAATAGGGCTTTTTTTTTTTTTTTTTTGACAGCTTTTGGACATGATGGAGAATTTGTACCTTCACCGGATGTGTTAAATTTGCAAGGGAAATTATAAGGCAACATGGGTTTTGCGTTATTTCTTGGAGCTGACGGGAGCGCTTTGCAAGTATATTCAACAACTCCAGTCATGTTGATTAGCGCTGATGGCAGCGCATCTAATGGCCTCATCAGAATTGCTTGTAAACCGATTGTCCTACTGGAGTAGTTATCTAGGAGCTTGAACAGCTCTGATAGCATCTATTCTGCAAGCACCTGGCCATGTGTGAGTAAATATAGCAGCACTAAATGCTGGAGGTGCTGCGGGCGGCAGGCTGAGAAATTCTGCTGGGATCCCTAAAATTTGGAGCTGAGCATCTTGAGGGTAATGTCACTTAACCTGAGCCGAAGCCCGTTGTTGTCCAGAGGGGAAAAACATACCCATTGACGTTAATGGATTGTTTAGTTTTGGTTCCTTTTGGAGAGAGGCTTGATGTTTTATGTGCAGGCTTGGGACGTCATTGTTTTGGCTATCACGTAGCCAAAGAGACCTGATAATTCTCAGTTCGCGCTTTCAAAGCACAAATTCTCACAAAACAAAGCTCTTAATGAGGTTTATCCGGGAAGAAGAGCGGTGCTGTCGGGGTTTTGGAGATAGGTTCTGATTTTTGTTGGCCAGCTGCTCGTATCACAGGAAGATGTGTTAAAGGCTGACTGGAAAGATAAAGTTAGTTCCTACGATGACACACGGTATCACCCAGTCCTTTGGATTTAAACAGGGCACCAAGAACAAAATTCAGTTTCCTTATCCACTGCAAATACTTGGAGCTTTAGAATAAGGCAAGAAGCAGGTTTATTTCAGTAACAAAACCAGAGGGCTTTAACCCGTAATTCGGCGCACGAGGCCCATCCCTTAGAGACAGGGCATAGAGGATACAATTGGATGCCATTTAGTGTCCTCGGTAGCAAAATGCATCTGGATCCTTGTAAACGGAAGGCTTTGCTGGTTGGTGCTCTCCCCGGCAGCAGTGGCCTGTGGACGGTCCGTCCTCGTGCCGCAGAGCCCCTCGCCTCCTCCCTCCTGCTGTACCACGCCGTCACCGCCTGCCCTCCCTCGAGCTCTCTGCATTTCGCACAGCCAAATCATCTCGTGGAGGGTGTCTGCAAGCTTAAAACCGTGTGTGTATTATAATATGCTAATCTCCCCCCCTCTTCCTCCAGCCTTAACTGCCTCATTTTCCAAAGGGAATTGACTTTCTCTCGGAGTCTTTGAGGAATGTTTCTATTTCTCTGGTAAGAACCTCTACACACATTAAACCGTTTCTATTCATCAGAAACTCACCAGCTTGAAACTGATGCTCCATTTATCTCTTCTTTGAAGCATCCACAGAGCTCCTGAAACCAGGCCTGCCTGGCTCGGTTGCCGTGCGCCTGTGTTCTTGTGAAAGCAGCGTTATGAGTGGGCCTCTGGACTCTTAGTCCATTTATCTCCTCCTGCTGTATCTTCTTCCCGAGTCATCAATATCTGTCTGGTGGATGGGCAAAAACCAGCACTGGCTGCTGTCTGGAGACCATCTCGCTGCGGAAAAGCAAGTTGTGTTCAATTGTTCCTCATCCATCATCAGCTAACGAGCGTACTGTGTCTGCATCCAGTAACTTCTCGTAGTGTCCCGGGTGGCCTGAAGTGTGGAGCGGTGATGGAGGAGCCCTGGGTTCCCTCCATGCCTTTGCTCTCTGCTGATGGACCAGGGGCAGATTCCTCCCTTCCCTCCACTTTGGCTTCTCCCACCTCCGAGACGGAGCGGTCGCAGGCTGTGGTGCCCTTGGGGACCTAGAGATGAGCAGCACAAACAAGAACCGGGCTCTTCTACTGATTGCTGTATCCAACCGTACAGAGATTCCTCTGCGTTGGCTTGGGACCCTCCTGTTCCTTCATCTTTTTATTTGGCCTTTTTTTAACATTGGAAAGCACATCTAACAGGAAGAGAGGTTTTAAAAGCTGCAAAGCCCCCCCTTTTTTTTTAACCGGTTATGAAGCTTGCCGATTTCCTCATTAATGTCAACAATTTGACAATTTGGGGGGTGAAGGTAAGCTGGGAGTAAGTAACTTCTATGTAATAGTATGACCCTTGCCTTCTTTTGAGACTATTTTCATGCAGTGTTAACTATTAGCGTTGTCACAGGAGAAGAGAAAGACAAAGACACTCGTGTGCTATCGTTGTATATACAGTATCACGTTATACCCAGGTAGTGTAAAACCTGCATAATAAACCCTTCCCCGTGAATCCTGAAGGCTTCTGGGCTTGGGTTTGCTGACCAGAAGAATCACAAGGTCTGAAAAAGGAGTAACCAAGGGTCTGAAATGGTTTCAGAGGAAATCAGACGTGGGGACTGTTTGAAGAGGACCGCTCTTGCCCAGCTGCACGGTTGGGCTAGTGAGCCCTTCCTGCGGTAGCCGGGCTTTACAGCTGACGGGGTGCCAGGGAGGATGAGGAGCCGGAGAGCGGCTGCATCCTGCCGCAGGGCCCCGGCAGTCGCATCCTTGGCGTTTAAAGCTCAATGGTGTTTGATTACTCCACACCTGCCTGCTCTTCCAAGGCTGAAAGCAGAAAAAAATAATCTCCCCTGATATGCAAATCCAGCAAATCTGGAAGCAGTTGAGCAGAGTAAGAAATAAATCTGGAAATCGGAGTCACCAATTTCAAACCATTTCTTGACAGAGATTTGACTGATTTCCCCCCCCCCCCGCCGCCTTCCCCCCTGCTTCTCTCCAGCTCAGAAAACACTGCCTGAGAGAGAATGAGAACTTCTCATCCTTTTTGCACCATCCTCTTGGAAAAAATATGTACAGCTTCTATGGGCTGCGCTATATTAGAGTAGTCGGGTGTTTTCCAACAAATCTGCTAAACTTCTGACACCGAATGTTTTGAAATCAATGCTCCTTCCCATCGCTGTACCGCTGCCATCAGGGAAGCTCCCGGATCCAGGGAGCTCTGTGTGCTTCAGAGCAGAAACCGCTTCCACAGAACCTAATAGCTCACTTCCTTGGATTATATTGAAATCCCACTAAACTTGAGCTGCTCCAGTGGAAGTGCTACTCACTGGCCTTTGTTGTTTTTTAAGGAGTTTCATTTTCTAGGAATGAGTAGACTAAATAAAGCTTATTGGGAAGAGGGAAGAACAGGGAGGGGGAAATGTTACTTCACGTGCAGCAGTGTTGAAAACTCAAACTGTCTCGTACTAACGCAGTGCCGCTTGCTGGGGACAAGGGCATCTTCCCTGCTTTGTGTCCTCTACCTGAGGAAAAGCTTCTGCCTTTGGGGGAAACAGGTGTCAAAACAATGCTGGGGGAAAAAAGAAAAATTAATTATAGATTTTAATGGAAGACTGAGGATTTAAAGGTCAGGCAGGTAGCTAGTTATCCTGTACGATGGGGATTCCGCCCAGTTTAGAAAGACAGCAAGTGTTGCTGCTCTCCTCGGCAATGCCCGGCGCGTCGGAGAGGAGCGGGTTCTTGTTGCTCGTGACCCAGGACTAACAGTCTGAGCAACCAGGTGGGAACTGTGCTTTTGGCGTAAGGGTGGTGTGGCTGAGGTTTGTGGTTTGTGAGGGTGGTTTTAGGAGACAGGCAGGGAACGTACGCCATCATTAAAAATCAGTAATATGGATCTTGTCATCATCTGCTGTGGAAGTGGGATTTTATTTTTTTTTTGCCCCCCACCCATTGAACTACCAAACCCTTTAATAGCTTTTTCTAAGTATGGGCTGGTCTTTCTAAAGCTGTATTTTGTCATCCAAGTTCAGCGCGGTACTAACTTTCCTTGTATCAAAGGAGAAAGCCAGCCCAAAATGTATTAAATTGGATGGAAATCAAAAATGGCTGTGAATCTGTGTCTCGTAATGCCATCCAAAACACTCCCCAGCTTTTCCCATCTTTGAACTGAGTGCACTGAGCTGATACTGGCATTTCTCATTCCAGCTGGATTAACGAGTTCCTGGACCAGCCAAAGACTTCCTACGATTCAGGGGAGCAAGAGAGGTGCGTCTTCCTTAAGTCAGGCCAGATGGAATGGGTGTCAGGCCAACACTTCCCGTGAAGGAAGAAAAGTCCCTTTTATGCCAAGGAACATTGGTGCCAGCTACGTGGAAGGAGCAGAACGAAGAGAGCATACGACTGCAGATGGAAAGAGGAACTCAGCATCCTCCTCGCAAGGGTTGCGGCACATGATGACAAATGGTGAATGCCTCCGCTAAGGCTGGCCAGGGTGATGAGCTGGTACAGCTTCAGAGCATAGACAGAGATGTTTGGTCCACAGTGACCTGCTGTTCCTGGCCCAGAATGACGCTTGGCTGGCTGGAACTTGCCACAGGCAGGTGAATGAGACCTGAGACTGCCCAGGCTCGAGGCTGGTGCCAGACACCGAGCTGCAGCCATTGGATTCCTGTGGCCTGCACCTGCCTGGTAATTGCTCCTGGGTGGAAGACGTGCCTTGTAAATGGCAGAGTCAGGAGCTCAAGGTAAAGTACAACATAAAACCAACATGAAAACAAGTTGAGAGGATGTTGTGCTTCCAAAGGCAGGTCTTCCGACACCGCAGAGTTAACAACAAGCTGAGACTTAGGCTGTGCAGGCACGATGCAGGAAAAGCCACTGTCTGTAGGAACAGCAGCATCCTTGTCATCCCAGAGAGGCAGCAGGACAGCGTCTTCCTCCCGCAAACCCTAGCAAATGGTAAGTTTACCTCCAACTTAGATTTTGTCGGAATCAAGAGTATCAGTGGAGTTGGACTAAATGCTAGTGTTGATGCTTAAAAAGGTAAAGGAAAGGCTTTTGGAAATGTCAACATTTTGCTTTGACTTTCATCACATCATCTTGATTATTTCTTGTAACCAAACTCACTGTAAGGCAACAAAGGCTTTAGGAAGAAAAAAAGTCTTATCTCAGTGGGGCTGCAGTTTTTTGTTTGATTTTGTTGTACTTTAGTTGTTTTTCATGTCAGCTATCTTAGTTCAAATGTAGAAATCCTTGCGGAGTTGACTCATACCAATAGGCTTCAAGGAAACTGTACTGCAAGGAAGGAATTGGAAGGTGAGGAAAAATGTCTCCTCGTCCTGGCAGTAACTTTGCTAAAGCGCGAGGTGTCGCAGGGGTGGGAATGCGTCCCAGGGTTTGGCAGCAGCGTTGGCTTGTGCTGGCCTGGGGCGTGCACAGCGCCAGCCTCTGTGCTCCAGAGTCTGCCTGTGCTCCATCTGTAAGATGAGATTTGATAACTGCATTTGCAGACATCGCTTGGGAATAGGCACACGCTTCCCAACAGCCGCAGTGGTAGGGCGCGCTGAGCCAGCCCCCCCCAGCCCCCTGCTTGTGGGGCAGCTGCCTCCCCTCCCTCCCCTCTCCCTGGTATGTGCCAGCACTGTGCCTGCAGCCAGACCCCAGGATGGCGTGGGGTGACACCCCCAGCGTGCCCGGAGGCACACGTGGGCTTTGCGTTGGTCCCACAGGTTTTGCAGAGCAAGCAGAGGCTCTGCTGCGACTTCCCCGGTGCCATACCTCTGTCTCACGCTTACCAAAGCAAACGGGGATTTCTCCCATGCTGTGTGACAAACCTGGACCCTGGGGCTCCAGGATACACGTCTTCCCCGTGGCTAAGGCCTGACTGTGCTGCTGGGAGGGGTGGACATTGATATCCTCTCAATTTTGGACAGCCAGAGGGTGTGCAAAGAGCAGGATCACTATCCCAGGATCACTATCCCAGGATCACTAACCCATCCCGCTGCACGAGGCTTTCGGGGCCTGGGCGTTTAAGCACGAGACAGAAAACCTGGCTGCAGCCTCTCCCCATGACAAGTGTCTGTTGGAGTCATGAGAGCTCACCAACATGATAAAAGAAACATCGCTGGGTTAAGATTCCTCTTCAAATTCCAGTCTGCTCTTGGTGTTTTCACTGTGTACCTCACGCCACTAGCTCCCAAGCAGCAGCAAACCATAATTACAGTTGATTAAGCACATGAACTATTCTGTCTTTTAAAAACAAGATCACTGGCGGTGTTACTTACATGAAATCAAAGCGTTTCCTTTGTGTGCAGTACTGAAAGCGTGGCTGCTTTAGTATTTCTTATTTTAATACAATTTACTTTTGGCAATATGCATTTACATTAACAAATATTAAAATTATATACTTAGGGAATGCTCATATGTTCTCTGTGAGCCAGCATAAACATTGTGATTCTGGAGGATCAAGTCATTAAAGTGTATAGATTTGGGGTTTTTTTTCTCTCTTCAAAGTAAGAGTATGTCAGAAATCCTTAGAACTGTGTTGGGATGGGAAGCCCATTTTTCCGATCAGCAATAACTTCATCTGACTCCGATGAAAGCAGCGCTCCTTAATAGTAAGGCAGAAAGGCTAGTATTCATTACCAAGACTTCAAAACCTCATCTCTCTGGTAGATAAATGATGTATATATTTTTAAGAGTGTTAATACACTGACTTGATTTAGCATTTTTTCCTTTTCCAGCCTCTGTAAAAGATAACATCCAGAGGAGCATCTGGTAATTAGCCCCAAAGGGCCACATGCACAATTTGATTTCAAAGGGGGACTTTCATGCTGGAAAAAGATATTGATTTAAAACAACAACAAAAAAAAGCCTTTTGCTTCAGAAGGAAGCCTCTGAGTGCTATGTCTGCATGTTTCCTGTTGCATGCAGACTGCCCTTCCCCAACTCTGCCCATTTGGGGACTATTTGGCAAACAGAAAAAGTTGGTAGAGGCCAGAATACCCTGGATAATTTATTGTCTACAGAAAGGCAGAGAAAAGGAATTATTTGCTTGAACACCAGGTCTGGATCTGATAATCAAACTCATCTCTCCCTGTTCCCAGCCTGGTGTTCTCCTCCGTTGTATTTTTATGAAAGAGCTCAGCAGTTGAACTCTTCCACAAATTATGCAGATCAAAAGAGCTGAGCTAACGTGGAGGTAGGGAGCGGCAGGAGATTCAAAGAGCTGAACGATTTTCCGCTTTTCCAAAGAGGAAAATGGTAGAGCCACTCAAAGGTAGAACCTCTGTCGGAGCCAGCGAGTGAGCGGCCAGCTAATTGAAAATGTGTATTATCTTCTGAAAGTATGTTAATTGCTGTGTAACTTTGTGATAGCCAGTGCTAGGCAATTGTGTGGGTACGGGGAGGAAATACTCCAAACGATCCTTGCAAGGTTATTGTATTAATAAGCTTCCACGTTTATTGCCTCTGTTATTTTGAGTTAATTACATGGGCGCCTACATGTATCTCTTTTAAATCTCAATTAATGTCCTTTACAATCAATTCATATTTAATTAATATAATGGGCCGATTGAATGTAAAGAGAACGCTCATTTTGCACAAAGTGCTCCCTGTCCTCTCTCTGCTGCGGAGTGGCTGGGAAGTAAAACTGACTCTGGCCGGACTAAACCTGACAGCTTTGGAGTCTGCCAACTTTTCCTGTTATTTAAGATGGTTCAGGGAGCCAGCGACCGTAATTCAACCGGACTGTCTACGGGGTCAAACACGCTGCCAGGGCTGAGGCTCCAGCAGAGCAAGCCAGGGCTGTAGGAGTCCATGGTGGCAAATGCACAGGCATAGGCAGGCATACGTGTGTGTGTATCTATCTGTCGATCTGTATATATAGGGCCGGACTCATGGAAAAGCTGATAAAAGGCCCCTGCTCACAGGTGCAGAGCCCCTTGCCCTTACCAAAACACCCCTAGGTCTAGCTTGGTGCGCTGCACACCGCGTCCTCCGGCAGCACGAGGTGAGACGCGTGGGCGATGGGTGCTCCAGCCCTGGGTAAGCCAGCGCAACGCCCAACTGGGTGAGACCGGAGGTGCTGTATGGCTTTTCTCGGTGCCGTACAGCCTGGGGGAATGCAGGATGGTAACGATGGGGTATGACTGATGGAGACTACCCAGGGGCTTGTGAAGCTTGGCTGTACGGTGAGGACACCACTGCTGCTCCCACTGAAGGGAGGGACTATTGCAGGTCGTACGGCAGGGACTTGAATTTTGAATGCAGAAACTGCTTGATGCAGCCCTCAGCAATGGTTGAGAGAGGGGCTGGTTCGACGATGCAGAGCCAAAATGTTGGGAGCTTCAAATGTCTAAAGTGAGTTTCTCCGACGCAGGCAGTTGGATGTGGATAAATGTCTTTCTGGAAGCTGCACAATGTAAAAGTAAGAACCAGGTTAGCAAAGAGCAAACTTTCTCAAAGCACAACTTGTACTGAAATTCAAGGGAGCTCCAGGGTTGCCACTTCAGACTCGGGTGACTAATTTCCACACAAATGCTGCGTAAAATCTCTTTGCTCGCCTTCACTTCAAGCTCTGTGATGCTGAAGGTCACTTCTCTTGACCCTTTGAGGAAGGCGGTTCTTAGGTCTGTGACTTGAATCTTTGCTGGAGAAAGTCCCTCATTCATCCTCCTGGGAGGAGGGACCTCCCATCCCTCTCTGTGCTTTCTCGGCCCCGGTTATCTCTTGCAATTAATGCAAGAATAATCCATGTTTTGAAATTCCTTGTCTGGATTAGCTACTGGCTGGAGTACTTAGCTCATGTACATACAGGATCTCTCCTAGGACTTGTCTTCTAGTATTTATTCTGATAACTGTAACATACAGATAAGAAAAACACACGACACGGGAAATACAGAATAAATTTACATTTTCAAAACTGCAGAAAGCCACATTCAGATCGCATCCACGTTCTGAGGAGAAGTAGTCCGTAAAAGGAAGGAAATCCATAACAAAGGCTGGTGTCTCCAGCAGCAGCCTGCTAAATATGCCTGTGTTTTAGCTGCTCTCAGGAACCGAGGCGTTGAATTCCAGTTTGGGGTGTAGGAGCCCCGCTCAACCCGAGACTCCCCCTCGCTCAACGGGAGCCTTCTCTCACCTGGTGGCAGAGCGAGGTGCAGAGTGGAAGGCAGATCTTCACAGAAAGAAGTGTTCCTTTGATTTTTGCCCTTGATTAATTCCTCCTCCTTCTCCGTTTGCTGATGATCTGCAAACAGATTGTGAAATGCATACGTGCGTTGGACTGTCTGACTGTCTTTTCTCAAGAATTACTGGTCTGTGCCTCGTGCTGACTGCAAATTCCAGGGCTGAAGGTGTGATTTGCACTCACAAGTACTGGGGCCTCTTTAAATTAAGACAGAGTTAACGGCCAGCTGCAGCTTTTTCTAAAATCGACAAAAGATGTGGTTTTTTGGGTAAATTTTTGCTACTTGAATTCAACTTGTGTTGGGGTATTTGCTTTCCTCTACTCGGATTGTTCGAATATTTGCAGTGAAAAAGCAGGAAGGAGCCAAAACACAGAAAACTGCTTTCAAAAGCAAGTGAGCGCTTGTGAAATTTCTCCCGCTATGTATATTTAATTCTAATCAGGTACAGCACTGCCTGGGTAAGCAAGGAGTGGATTGTTCTCTCTCTCAGCTAGACTTATGATCTTTTTGGTTGGTTTTTTTTTTAATGTTGAAAGTATCGAGTTTTGTAATTAAGCCTATTTTTTCACTGACTTTTCAATCCTTCTATGTCTGGGAGCGTTGAGAGAGGAAAACCCTGCCGTAGTGTGGCTGTGCAAGTCTCTGCGCACTTTGGGCTAGAGTATGCTCTTTTCTTTTTTTTCTTTTTTTCTTTTTTTTTTTTTTTTTGGAAGATGAAAGAGTAACTTCTCACATAACCGTATCACTCCAGGAGCTGGAGCTCTCAGACCTCAGCAGCTGCACGGGAGCACTTCAAACACGGCGCCGCCTGCGTTCCAACCGCCGAAGCTGGCGGGAAGGAGAGCAGCCAACGCCAGGCCATTTGGTGACCCAAGAGCTCCCCGCGCAGCCCGGCCCTCCTGGAGACTGTGTCGCAGAAGACTTTAAAAGAAACAAGACTTCACCCGTAAAGAATTCCCTCTTTCACTTGAAGCAGAGGAAAGGAAAGTTCCTCTTCTGGAACAATGCAGGCAAGAATTCTTGTCAGGCAGCCTTGTCGTTGAAGGAAAATTAAAGATTGAGTCAAAGGGACAATGACTAAAGAATTAATTTTTTTCTGTCGTGTGAATTTAGACGAAGGAGAAGTGACAGTTTTATATTCCTTCAAGGGAAGTCTCTTAAATAAAAGGAGGAGGGGGAAAAAAAAGAGAGAGAAGGGGGAAGGAGGAGGGAGAGAAAGTGGAAAACTGCTTGGAGCTATAGTACGACCAAAGGCAAGAATTCTTCATTAAGAACTTCATTTAAAATCAGGTGCATCTAAGTAGTTTTGCCACCCTCCTAAAAGTTCATTTTCCCTTCGTACAGCACTTTTCTGAAGGCATAAATCTTTAATCATCTCATTTTCCAGTGGCCATAGATGTAGACCCTTGGCTCTCGGGCTAAAGAGAGGATGTTAAAGCAGTCTCGCTCGGAGCCCTCTTGTCCTGAGCCCGGCAAGTAAAGCTGTTTTCGGCAACCCTGGAATGAACCTTTATCAGTTGGTGCCCTTGGCTGTGGGGCTGTGGCTGGCTTTGGTTTTGGGTTTTTTTGGTTTTTTTTTTTTTTTTTTTTTGCTTTGAGACTTTCTTTCTTTTTCCCTTGAAGAAGTGTGGAGCTTTCATTTTGAACCAGGGAGTTTGCTGAACCAACCGGGGGGATGCTGGCACGGTGAGGTGGGCTTCCCGCCGGATCTGGAGGCACTGGCATTTATGCAAAGCAATAACTTTCTACCCAAACCGCTTCTCAGTGGAAAATGTGTTTTCTTCTGTGAAAAAAAAAAAAGAAAACCAGATTTACTCTGAAAAGAGTTTTTATTTTCAGGGTTGTTTTTTTTTTTTTAATGTATTCTGTGCATTTAAATGTGGGATTTTGCTGTAAATTATGAAACTTTGAAAATCAGGTGAAAGAATACCTTTTTTCCTATTAAAAAAAAAAAAAGGCGAAAAACCCCCAACCAACCAACCAAAAAAAAAAAACAGAGAAAAGTGATTTTTCTCAGCAAACACTCTGAATTTTATCAGAGGAAAATAATCCCAATTCTCCCAAAACATGCAAACCAATTTTCAGGCCGCGGCCTAATTGAAGTTTTAGTGAAAAACTCGAGTGTCTCTAACCAGGACAAGCTCTGCTCGAAGAAGGGTTTGGTTGGGGTAGGAGCTTTGCAGCCTGGCTCGTCTCCAGTCAAAGACCGGGAGAAACTTCTTTGGCTCTAAATCCTGCGTGTGGCTGCGCCAGGCTGAGCGCGATGGAAGTCCCTGTGCGGAAGGACCCTCTGTACCCCGCCACCATCCCTGCCACCGTCCCCAGCTTACAGCTGATGGCCTGGTCCTGCTTGTACCGACACATCTGCTTGTCAGACAGTCCAGTTCTCACCTCAAATTCCACAGAGTTGTGATGACCTCCTGTTACTTTGTCACTTGTTACCTGTCGATGCCTTTACCATGGTCCCTACCCTTTGTGTCTACTCCGTAGCTCCGTCACAGTCCAGGGACAGCGATGCGACAGCAAACTCTTTAAAGGGTGAGCCCTGTGGATCCGTAATTCATTTCTCTTTGCTTTGCAGAGTTTTCCCTGTCTTTCGGGAACTTGCCTCAGTCTGCAGAGGAGAGCTGGGGCAGAGCGCGATGCCCCGAAGGCAGGGGTTCTTCCCGGCGCTCCTGGGCGGAAGGACGGGAGCAGGAGGCTCTGGTGCCTGCGGAGGCTCACAGCCCTGGTGAAGGATGCGCCGACATCACTGCGAAGGACGATGGGGTAGAGGGTGACGTGATTCTTAAAACCTTTAAATTCATCTCCCCTCCTTATTGCCTCTTGCCGTGATGTGGTTTTGCATCATCTGCTCTTTGTGAAGCTTTTCTTGACGCCCCACTGAATGCAGAGGCATCTAAGGAAGTAAAAAAAAAAAAATAATAAAAAAACCTTTTCTTCCTTTTCATTGGAGGGAAAGGCCAAAAAAAGAAATTAAAAACTGCCCAGTAGCTTTAAGAGATAAATACAGCACAGGTCAATAACTGAAAGCTCTTTCTTTCGTAGGCCACAGCTGGATAGCGTTGCTTTCTGATTTTATTTTTTTTTTAAAAAACCTCAGTGTTATGTGTGCAAAGCTCATGAAAAGAGTCACTGGGATTGCAGCATTCCTGATCTTTATGCCTATAGCCTGACAAATCTGCAAGGATAACGGAAGCCACAACCAGTTGATGTGGCTACTCACAAAATAAAAGCTCTCAGACAACTCAGGAGGGTTGGTTTTTTTTTTAAATTTTGTTCTTAGCGGTTTTCTAGCTTTCCTTTCTTCCGTGCTACTTAATGTGCCTCCCAGCAACAAGACCCAGAGAGAATTGAAAAACCACTGGCAAGGTGGCCTGTAATTAACTAGCTGAGTTTGTGTATCCGGAACAAAAGAGCTAATTATGTAGCAATCAGTTATTTGAAGGGGGGAAAAAAAAAAAAAAAGCAGTGCTTTGAATTGCTCCACAATGCTCCTGCCCCAGATGGGTGGGAAGGGCTGTGGCACTGCGATGCAAACACCCGCGTGTTGGGGATACACTGCGGAAAACATTCGGAGGCTGAAAGCTGTCTGTTGGAGCGCGCTGGAACCTGCGCTCAGTCTGGAGAAAGGGAGTCTCCCGCTGAAGAATATGGGAATGAAGCGCTTGGGCGTCGCTTCCCTCTGCTGCCTCTTCTCTCTTAGCGTGGCGCACAGTCATGCTGTTCTTCGTTAATTACCCGGCATGTGCCTGTCCGAGCCATTGGAGCAAGTCAACGGCAAGCATCGGCAGGGTGGGAAGAGCAGGAGCCTGAAACACGGCGGCAGCCAGATGCAATGGCATCTGCTGTAGGGGGATGCCTGAGCAGCCCATTCACATGGATGTGTTGGACCACGATGACCTCCAGCTACCTTCTGGACATCACCTGGTGCCCTGGATGCGAGTTTTTATGTCGGCCTAGAGGCCAAAGTGAGACGCTTAATGGAAGCGGAAAGCGTACCACCATCCTGGGAGGAATGCCAAGCCCAGCCTGCGCAGTCCTGCTTGGCTGCTCCCCTCCCACGTCCCACCAGTTGGGTTTCCGTGTCGGTACATGTGAAAGCCTGTAAGCACTCTGCCTTATTTCCCATTCGACAGATGCTGCAAAAGGTGCCCATCTTTGCTATTTAAAGTAATGCCACTCCTCGCAAGGGCTGTGGTGTGCAGGAGCAGCGCATCGCTAGCTAGAACTGACGTTAGACAATTTCGTGCCATATTTTTTGGCCTTTTCAGGACAGCTCTGTGGTCAGCATTGCCCCTGCCGAAGACTAGGTGCTAAACAGAGCTCCGTTAAGAGCAGGCCTCGTCAGGTAGGACAGTCACCCTCAGGTCTCAGAAGGCGGCTGGGATCCTTCGGCTGTTCACTGCACTCTTTGGAAACCTGTGAGTGAGCAACTGCGGAGGGTGTTGGCTGGAGATGAGACGTTTGGTTCTTGCTATTCAGATCAGTTTCGGTGTCAGCTTCCAATTGGGGCTGGGGTAGGAGCAATTCCCGGCGACCTGGGAGAAAGTTGCTTTACCATAGACTTGATTTCGTGTCGTTGAGCCTCATGCGCGTGTGTGAGATCCTGCTGTGCACCCTCCGAGCTCTGGTAACGGGGGGTTTGTGGCCCATGGGAGGTCCTTCTGCACCGCGCCGTCCCAGGAGCCTCACCCCGTCGTGTCTGCGTCACGCCCTACTGCCTCCATCAGTAATTAGTACCTTTAAAAAATATACCGTCTCATTTACAAGATTAGTTCTGCTGTCTTCATGTCCGCTTTTCATTGTGGGAGGGGAGAAAGGAGTTGTGATGTACATTTGGAACATTATGTTCTGTAAAAGTGTGTTAGTTTTGTTAAACTATTTATTTAAAACTACCTCTTTCTCCATAAAAAATGGAGATGGTTTTTCTGACTTTTTAAAATGAACCATTTTCAGAATGGCACCTTGTTCTCAAATTTTTTTTCTCTTTAATAATCCTTAAAAAGTGAGGAAACCAAGTACGTTTTTCAACCAACCCTGCTTTACTTTGCTACAGCTCTGAGGTGGGGAGAGGAGCTCAGTCCAAAATGATCTTTTAATTCATAAAGACCTGAACATGTGTTACCGTGCCCTGACTTAACAGCTGTAAGTAATGGAAAATCTAGTGCATTCTTGGTAAATTGTTCCAATACTTAGTTACTCCTGCTGGGAAAAAAACCCGCAAGTCTTTTCTATCTTAATTTTTACCTTTCACTTCTTTTCCTGAAGGCTGCAGCCAACCATTCTGCTAAGTATATTGGGTTCTCAATAGATTTACCCGGTACAAAGCCAGGCTCTGGGAGAACCTGCTGTAATATTCACCAGTTTGGACATGGGAAAATTTATATGCGATAAAATGCTCATCTTGGAAACGTAGCCGCACGCGGGACATGGGTGAAAGAAGAGCTAAGCAGCCAGTCCCACCTCCACGCCTGGGCAGGGATGGCGGGGGGTCGTGGCAGAATACTGTAAGAAATTGCCCAGTCCCTCCCAGAAGCATCAGCAGAGCAGCTCGGCCTCTTGCCGTTTCTTAAACAATTACATCTCTTGCGAGCATCGGACCCTTCCACCAGCCTTGCTTTTGGCCCCGGGTGCTATCCAAGCCCGGTCATTTCTTGTGGCTATTTTTCTCTGACTTTTCGTCTTTGCCTAATCAGATCTGCGGGAAATGAAAGCGCTATCAGCGGGGTGGGAAGGAGCGAATTTGCATCGCCTTGAAGGACAGGTGGTAGACGGGTGGCACAAACACAAAAGAGAGAAAAGGCTCCCTGTCAGCTGCTGTTGAAACCTCCTTGGTAGATAAAAACGTCTTGGAAGGAGTGAAAAAAAATAAGGTACCGCTTGCTCCTGGCTTCAGTGCCCCACAAGCCAGTCTGAGAAAACAAGAGCTTAATGTCACCGGGAGCTGCAGTTAATTTATGCAGATTTCTCCTTAATGAGGCTGATGTGAGACCGGCCTATTTGAAAGATGATAGGTAGCTTTTGTGAAATGAATACTCTCTCCAAGGACTTTTTCAGTGCTTTCCGGCAGTCTGATGATAGCGTTATAATCCCAGCAATGGGAAGGTTCCCGCTGTCTCCTTCCCTCCGGTGGGATGCTCTGATGGCAGCCAGTCGCCCAAACACCTCCTGCCTTCTTGCCCCACTTCCAGGCATGTTCTCTTCGTGTCCCGCGCTCATCCTCTTCCCTCCCACACCTAGGAACTAAGTTTTCAAAGCATCCTCCCTTACGCCTCCACAGAAATAATCCTTTGCAAATTGAATTAGTTAAAAAAAAAGACACCACCACCACTGAAAGAAAAAAAACAACCCGACACCATTTTTTTGAGACCCAAATGAAACCCAGAAAGTTTATTTCAGTGCAAAACGAAGTCTGCTGTTTCAGTGGTCACCCTCTGGGGACATTTTAGGTGATGTTAGGTCTGTTTCTAAAAGACAACGTGTTTCCTTGTGCTAAGATTGAAGCAGCACGTTTTAACTGAGCAGAAATTCATCTCCCACCAGAGGTTTTCCTGCCTAAATTTTTCCTGATGTTTGATCCGTATGTGTGAATAATCATGATTCCCCTTGAAACTTCCATAATTTTCTATTTCCCAAAAACAATTTCTCTCGCTCTGTTCCTATCCAACGTGCTTTAAATAAGAGCCAAATTTTCCAATGTTTGCATTCTCTAGTGCTTCATACAGAGGTACGGCATGAAAAATGTTGATGTGCTAATGTTTCCATTCCAATCACTCCCCTACGGACCTGAAACCATTCCCTGAAAATTCTCTCTTTATGGAGGAGAGCCGTTCTGGCACTGGTATGAATTTGCAAAAAAACCTCCAATTTGTCCACACAATAGCTGTAATATTGGGCCTAATTCTGCTATTGCAGCAGTGAGTGAAAGCTGAAGGAATTTAAAAATGAGTTTCAGAGCCCCACAAAATCAAGTTTTTCTATTTGATTGACTGATTAATGAGCTGTTAGCACCGGCGCGGGCATGTGTTGCCATTGCCAGCCTGTCCGGTAACTGCTGGGCTCTAATCAACATGAAAGGAAATGTTTATACACCCTCTGCAAAGCCGAAATGCCAAGTTTAATGCACTTGCGGGGCTGTGTGAACAGTGTGCTTACCTCTGCTCGTACCTCTCGCTGGCAGGTACACGCAGCAGCGTTTCAGGGAGGCTTTCCCGGCTGGTGGTCTTGTAAAGTATTGTAAAGTGGGTCCCTGGGGTCCAATTTTCCTCTTACAGGTACTAATATAACACCAGCCAACACCCTGCTGGGCCAGACCCTGAGCTGGTGGTACGGGCTGGGTTTAAAAACCAGCCCCAGGTCCTTTATAGAAGAAGCTGCCGCAGGCGGCTGCCTCGGCGGGGGGGATTTGCAGCCTGCTGAGGCTGGTTTAAGGGAGCTTGGTCTCACCGCCAGTCCAAGCCTCTGCTCTTTGGACCAGGCAGTTTTAATGCAATTAGAGAGCTGCCCTGCTAAAACCTCTCCAGTCATGACTTTAACGGCATTTCTCTTTAAGAAAAGCCACAATCAGAATGAGATCCAAATGGCGTATAGTGCTGTGCAGAGACCAAAGGACCCTGCCTACCCCAGAGAGGGCATTTTCTACACGCGGGTTCCAACAAACAGAAACACGGGGACTAAAATAGGTCTTGCAATGGGTTTGCAGTAGGGCGAGAGTCAGACCTGCGCCGTGGTTCCGCTGCCCGGGACCCAGGACCAGACGTGGTATTAGTGAGAAGAAGGTTGCAGACAAGAGTGTTCCAGCTCCATCCAGTTATCCAACGTACAAAAGATTTCTTGATGCGGTTTAAGGGAGCTTCGTCTCACCACCAGTCCAAGCCCGTGCTCTTTGGACCTAAGCTCTTTGGATCCTAAGAAGGATATCTTAGCCAGAAATCCCACGTACTGGTATCTTGGTAAGAACCAGCTTGGGCACCGAAAATTCAGACTTGGAGCTTTTTCAGCAGCTGAACTTCTGAAAAAGCCAGTTGGCTGTTCAGTACTAAGCAACTGCACATATTTATCGACTGAAAACCATACGCCGCTGGATTAACAATTAAACCTTGCTGATTTACACTTCCCAATGCGAAGGGGCAGGAAACGGCTCCGTCTCCACATGTAGTTCTGCTGGCTTTCCAAACTGGCCTTCATGCTTTAAATCGAATCATCTCCCAAACGGCACTGCCTTTGAAAAAATGCAACAGTGCGGAGTTATTCTGGCTGCAGTTGTGTGCGAGTGTTTCGGTGCCTCCCGTTTCGGTATGCAAAGAAGCTGTTTGTGTTGGAAGTAAACACGTGCGTCACGTAAGGAAGTAACCAAGTGCTTTTACGTTTAAATCCTGACCAAGTTTATGTAAAATTAATTGCATCACATGTCCTGTGTATCTTTTAATTGCAAAACCAATTAACTTTAAAATGTTCTGCTTTGTAGTTCTCCTAATGGATGTCGTAGTTTTAGTTGGCTTTACAAAATCCATCTTTTGTTGAAACTGGGCAGGCAGCCACGCTCGGTTATCTTCTGGAAGTGAGTTCCCTTCAGCGGAGCCAGTTTCAAGCAGCGGATGCACTGAAGGTATTTGACAGGCATGGCTTTTTGGGTGAGCATCTGTGAAGAGACTGTACGGCCCTTCAGGAGGACGTGCTGGGTTCCTCGGGAGGAGCGTGGCTGGCTATTTGTTGTTGTTCGTCTTTGAAACTGGAAAGGCCGATTCCTATGGGCTAAACTTCCGTCATTGCTGTTGTGATTCCAACGACAGCAATGTCCAGAGCAGTCTCCAGCTTTCCGAGGAGTCCAGGAGCAAGGACGGTACCTGGGGATGGTAGCTGGGATGAAGGGCAGGTAGGGAGACCTTGGTGAGCAGGACTCGCTCCTGACTGGGAGACTGGGAGCAGCTGATCCTGCTGGGATCCTCTGGCAGGAAAACTGCAAACCGTGACCTTTCCTTTGGCATGAGCAGACCTGTGGCTCCTGGGGGCCGTGGCACAGGTAAAGGGAAAGGAGAGCCATGATTGCGTTTTCTGCCTTGGCCTGCTGCCTTTACCAACATCCCATAATTAGAGCCGGCCCTGCCAGCGTCTGGGCCTTACAAAGGACACTTCTGCCCCTCCAGACCATGGGAAGCAAAGGGCAGAGTCCTGTAGCCACATCCTTCATTATTCCAGGGCTGGGAAGGCGGTTGGCCAAAGACCCTACAGCAAAGATTTGCTCGTGCTCTGTCGTTCTCTGGCTCGGTGAGATCCTGGGAGTGGATCTCACTGGGAGTGGAGCTGTGCTTGGAAGGGCCGTCAGGGCGAACCGTCAGACATCTGACATCGCATCGTCGTTATCTTCCGTGAGCTGGGCTGATTAGATTTTGTAGCTATGAGGAAAAAAAATTAATAATCAGCGTATAACTGAAGGTTTTCTTTTTAAAAAAAAAGCACTGAAACGTTTTGCAATTTGTGCTGCCGTTGTCTTCAAATAGAGCTTATTATTTTTATTGTTATGTGAAGATTTTCACACTGTTTTCTTCTGTCATATATGTCAGGGGTTTGACTTTTGTTTTTATAATTAAGTCCGGCAATAGAAAAAGGAAGCTTTGCAGCTCGGTCGTGGCTTGGGAAATGTGTCACAGCTGCAGGAATTTATTTTGTCTCTTGAGTTTCTGTCCCTTCGCCAAAGATTGGGGATATTTTGGCGCTTGAGATAGTGTTTGTGTTGGGGGAAATTATTTATTTGAGGAAAAGAAAGGAAAGAAGAAAGGGGAAAATACCCAACCTCATTTTATTATTATTGAGACGGGTGAAACCAACAGGAGAAAAAACTCTCCAGAATATGACATAATAAATAGTTTAAAAAAAAAAAAAATTAAAAATCAATTTATTTAAAAAGACACAAATTATTTCAGTCTTATTGTAGTTGTCCATCCATATGAGATCCTCCCTACCTTCTGAGTGAGGCAGGTCTGCTCCTTTCTTTCTCCTGGGCTGAGCAGAGGGCGCACGGGGGATCTCCCACTCTGCCTTCCCACCGCTGTTCCGGGCGCCTGTAGGAGCCGGGCTCTCTGATGGATATGTGATATTTGATGGATAGTGACCGCTGGATTCACCCCCCCACGCCTGCACACACAGAGTCATGACACAAGCCTCGTTTGTTGAAAAAGCCAAGATAAAAACAGTACGTATTTGAATAAACGGATCTTTCCACCTGTTTTCTGATTGCCCCCCAGCAAAGAGCTCGTACAGACAGCCCTGTGTGAGCCTTGGTATCTCACACTTCTCCTGATGGGAGTAACCCAGGGCTCCTGGAGAAACCAGTCCTGACAGATGCTGCAAGATCAACGTCAGTCGGCGCTCCAGCTCTCATTCTGAAAATTGCGAGGGCATGGAGCGACTGGCCGAGGGGCAATGGTTTAAACTAGAGCAGGGCAGGGTTAGATGAGCCATTGGGAAGAAGTTCTTGACACTGAGGGTGGTGAGACACTGGCCCAGGTTGCCCAGAGAGGGGGTGGAGGCCCCATCCCTGGAGACATCCAAGGCCAGGCTGGATGAGGCTCTGAGCGACCTGATCTAGTTACAGATGTCCCTGCTGACTGCAGGGGGTTGGACGAGGTGGCCTTTAGAGGTCCCTTCCGACCCAACACATTCTGAATTAGAATTCTAAAATTAAATTAAATTCTAAACTAAAGTTTAGATCCTGTCCTCCTGGAAAAAAAAGTTCCATCAGCACTGCGCCCATCATATCCAAAGGGTGCGGGTGCACCAGCAGCCAGCTCCGTCCGTTGCGGGGGCCTGCAGCAGGGCAGAGCCCCCATTCCGGCTCTGGGGGGGCTCAGCTGGACCCCATGAGTCCCCCGTCTTGGCTGGACCCCCCAGCCCGGCTCCCGGCCCTGGCGAAGGGGGGGCCAAGCTGTTCCCTTCCGCAGGGGACCGTGGTGGAGCAGCTCTGAAGGCAGAGCCCCGGGGCTCCCGCGGGTGCCGCGCAGCCCCACGGGACGGACAACAGATGGCCTCCTTGGCGTCCCCCCTCTGCTGTTCCCATCCTCGAGGCTAATGAACTGGAACTGTTCGCTCCTTGGCTTTCCCTGGAGACAGGCTGCACTCTTGAAAATGTCAATAAAAAATGCTGTGACTCTTTCTTCCCTCAAAATGGACAGGATACAGAAATGTGGGTCCTCAAAGAAGCGTTGCAATTGCATCGTCTCGGCAGAGCTCCCGGGGTGTATCTCTCCAGCACAAAGATCCCGGCCCTGCTTCGCCCGAGAGTCTTGACTTTGAGAGCCGCTGCCCCTGCGAATGGCCAGGGCAGAAGTACCGGGACAGTTGCCAACCCCAGGCCTTGCTGGACCCTGCGTTCCCCGGCCGCCACACTGGGAATGCCACAGAGGCGCGGGCAGCTCTCAGCGTGTCCCTCACCCAGGAGTGTCTGCGCAGGCCGGGTTTCCCCCTTCCTCCTGCAGCCATTTCGGTGGTTCTGCCTAAAGGTTTTGGTGTATCTGAGGTCGCTGTCAGTGCGAGTGGGCAGTGATTGACTCTGCCGTGGCTTCAGGGGTAGACAACTGCAGAGGCCGTGGTCCCTTCCCCGTCCATCCACATACCCCCGCAAGGATCCTTCTCCTTTATTTTCTCTACGTCTTTTTTTGTGATACAAATTTATTCCAGGAGAACATTTCTGCTCAGCTCCGCTTCATTCATGTCTCCCACCAGCCAATTACTCGGCCTCATCTGGGCAATTCATTTGTTTTTATTAATTAAGTATTTTCGTAATGTGGCATGAGCCCTTTTTAATCTATGCCTGAGTGCCGAGCTGAAGTAAAGTGCTTCATGGAAGAGCGGATCACCTGGTAGTGAGAGCTAAGCCATGGGTCATTAGTTTGGACTGAATAAATAGACATTAAAGCACAAGCTGAACGCCGCACCTGTGCGTACCAACCTCCTCTACTGGTGGTGCTCTGCTCTCCCAGCCCAAACTTGTCTACAAATGTGGATGGCTGCTCGGTTCTCGACCTGCTCCGGGAGCTGCTGGGATCACAGGCTGGCAAAGGTAGGAGGCAATGGCTGGCAGCCAGTCTGGCCATTTATTAAATAAAACAAATGGAAAGGAGTGGACAAAGATGGGCAGAAATGGTTGGCTTGGATAGCTGGGATCCCCAGCCAGCAAATGGACTTCGCTAATAAAATCTGGTTCATATAGCTCATTAGGGCTCCTGGTGTTAGCTCCATCTGTTACCCCGTGGGTTCTGCGGGTTTATCTCATGTATCCTGGCTGGAGAGGGGTAACAGTAAGAAGTACGTGGAGAAGAACCCAGCAGAAATGCCAGCAGTTAGAATCTGCAAGTTTTAAAATGGGGTAAAGAAATCTCGTTTACAGCAGCCACTCAAAAGCACCATTGAGCTGTGGGACTCGGTAGGATACAACATTTGAGGAATCTCGGCACATCACAAAAAAAAATGACTGATGACCCCAGGAGCCTCAGCTGTATTCCCTATCCGCCACTGCCCTTCCGCACCCCCCGGCTCGCCTCCTGCAGCGCCCTTCTGGGCCTGGTTACGCTGGAAACCTTTGGAGGCAAGAAGTGTCTCTCCCCATGGATTTGTAGGGCACCCAGTATGGTGGGTTTTAATTTGGTTCCTGGGTGCTGTAGGAATACGGGCAAACAATAAATAACATAAAAAATAGCCATTTGATTGGATAATGTGTATATCTGCAGTTCTGAAAGAAAAAAAAAAAATAAATGCTATAGGTTGTAGATTAAAGTGCCTGATGGAAATTTGGAAAAGCGTCATCCCGGGTAGCTCACGGAGCCACTGTCATGGGGATCGATCCCCTTCTGACCCTGCTGCTAATGCTTCTCTCCAAAATACTTTCTCCAAGGACCCTGGAAAAGGTGTCATGGGTCTGGCTGCTGCTCACAGTCCCCACGGGGCTCATCTGTGGCTTCAGTTGTTCTTTGGTCCAGAATGGCCCTTTTCTCAGTGCCGGCATCTCCGGCATTGTCACTCTCATCGTAGCTGGGACTGTCCTGCACACAAAGATTTCTCTCTGCTGTCCACGCTCCTTTGGAAGACTGAATTTCAGTGGTGTGTAGTAGACTCAACCGAAATCGTGGCTGTCCTATCCTGGATGCCGCACTGTGGGAAAGAAGAGTCCTCATCCCAAAGAGCAGTCATCCAGACAGGGCAGGTCATCAAGCAAACTGAAGGACGTCCTGGCTTTTTCCACTTCAGCAAACAACTGAAGATCAAAATATCTTGGTGAGTTGGAAAAGTACAAACATTTCCCTTTCTGATGTTTTTATATTATTTTTTTTTTAATGTGGAAAGCAGACAGATTTGGTGAAAAATTCCATTTCATAAAGAGAAAAGTAAATTTAAAAAGGAGTCTCATTGGAACATTTTCAGCCTCAGTGAAAGGCAGGAATTCTCTTATCATCACGTCCTTTAGGGGACAAGATATAGACAGGGAGGGACCAGGAGAGGAGTAAGCAAATGAGATAAGAAATGCACAAAGGACACGCTAGAGCAGTTTACGACTGTGAAGAGTATGGCAAAAACTGAAGCCTCCTGGTGTTTTACTCTGTCCCGTTGCCTATGAAATTAACAGCCAGTTAATTTAAAACTAATAAAAAGGCTGTTTGTCTTCCCTCTGCGTAGAGCTAGCCTGTATAATTTGTTATCATCTGGCGTCAGACCTTGCAGTTCAGTTGGTAAAAGGGCTGGAGAACTTTATGGCCAATATTGACATAACGTGTAGGTTATCAAACCTCTGCCTCAAAGCGTCAGCTGGGGGTTGTTAGAAGCTGTGACATGGCCTGGAAAAAGGCTCCATCTGTTCGTGTCCTGTTCCTACACCCCTCCGAGCATCACCCCCCCGCGGAGAGGAGGTGGGTCTCTGCCTCGGTCCAGCGCTGCCATCAGGAAAGAGCTGCTGGCAGCAGGAGCTCACCGGTGACCTGTTCCAGTCCCTTCTGAGAGGAGGAACTTTTATTGTCTTATAGAAGGGCTGTCAGCAGAGGCGTTACACCAACCGGGATGTATTGCCAGCCTGATGCGGTGTTGTGCCGTCTTTCTTTTTTTCTCTAATAGGAATTGATTTTGATTCCCAGGTAACTCAGCCAATTACAGGAGGGCTGAGGGTAGAGCTCGCTGAGGAGTCTCCATCAAAACATGTTACAGTTAAGAAGGTGTTAGCGAGAAAAAAAACGGACCTGATTTTATTTTTGTTGAGGTTGCTCAACATGTACTGAAAGGATGAGATGTACTTTTTATGTAACCCTCAGCCAAAACAGACCCAACCTGGAAAACAAACGGCCTCTCCAACAGCCGAGTGTCCTTAAACAGTCAATTGTCCTATTTCATGAAAAAGAAAACAGTGAGGGTTTTTTTTTTGTTTTCAGTTGATGCTATATAAAAAAAATATTATTATGTCTTCACTTCCATTTCCAACAGTCTTTAAAACAGCCAGGCTTTAATCTCTGTACGCTTCTCTGTTCATGAAAGCCACCGGCTGGTCAATCTTGAACTTTGCGTCGAAGGCTCAGAAGATGCCAGCGCTGGCACTCTGGAGCGGGGACCCTGGGCCAGCAGTGGGCTCCGGTGGATTCCCCAAAGGCCCAGCGACTAAAGCTGGGTGGATCATTTCTTGAATTCTTCAACAGTTTTAATAACCGAAAAAAGAATTGTTTGAAGTTGGAGATGTTTTCTTTTTTCCCCCCTAAGTCTTTTCCTTACAGACTGAGGGACTGTTTTCATTTGTTGTAGGTAAAATGCCGGGGCATTTGTAAACAAAACACAACAGTTCTTTGAACTAAGAAAAAGTAAACAGTTTTGCCATTAAAAAGTCACACTAAATCGTTTATACTCTGACGTATTTTCTTTCTCACTGCAACTTAGTGGAACAGCAGCAGAGACCTCTTGCTCTCCCCAAATCTACATTTTGGATCAGTTTTGTAGCTGTTGACAGCAAAAATGCAAAAATAGGTCTGTCCTGGAGAAATCTGTTGATCAGGTACACGGGGACACTCAATGTGTGCGGGGACAGAGGTTTGAGGTGCTGCAAATACTGATTTATTTTCCAGACTGTTGCTGGCAATCTCCAAGGCTGCGGAGGAGGCTGGCGGCATCTTGACCTGGGCGCTAGAAATTCCATAAAGGAGCTGGGAATTTGCACAGCGGGTTTTCCACAGCCAGTCTAATCAGAGTGCAATCACCTTTCATGTGTAGCTAATTGATAATCAGATTGAATTAGCTAACGGAGCTAGACAGGCTGGTTTGCCTAGGTTTGTCCCGTACTACAAACCCCAAGCTTTGTGGTTTGGAGCAAACCTTTTTGGGGTGTCCAGTTTAGCATAAATCTGTCTGTCCGTGTCATTCGAATGTCATTCACATGCCCTCAATGGCAAAGAAAGGTCACATCCATCCTCTTCATTGCCGCTGGCTTGTCTGAATTATCTTGATGGGCTTATTTTGTGTTTAGTTTAGTTTTGTTTTGTTTTCTGTAGGCTACATGTCCTGGTTTGTGTATTAAGAGCTGTATTGGCATAACTTTTCTTACTTCCAAATGGTTAAAACAGTTTCCTACCTCTAAAGAGCTGTGGGGAGAAAACTTGATAGCCAGCCATTTGATCATAAATGTCACTAATTAATTAACTTCTCCCTACTGCTTTACTCTCTTTGCTTATTTTAAAAATCAAATATTTGTAGGTCTGATGGTGGTTTCACTTAAGATGGTGCAAAATCAGGAGTTGCCTCCGTTAATGTCAGCAGTAAAGTCCGAGACTGAAACAAGAGTGAAACGTGGCATTTATAATACGGTCGGGGGGTGCTGTTCGGCTTTGTTTCTCTTCTGTATTGAACTGAAAGCCATGAAGACGACTTGCCTTAAATAATTTGTAAAGGCATTTTTAAGAGAATGCAGAAGAAAAAGCAAGCAGCCTTACTGAGTCTCTTTATTTGAAATTCAAGAATGTCAGCAGCCAACGAACCTTGCTGTATAACTTAAAGATAGAAATGCTAAGAAGAGAATTACTTTGAATATTTTAAGCACAGCTGACCAGCTTCTTATTTATATATATAAGCCGTTTTTTTATCGCTCTGGCAATACGAGGGTGTTTTAAAGGAAAAGTCAATTTTTTGGATGCTCACCGTGAGGATTTCTGGAGCCCCTGGAACGGCACACAGCAGTCTTTTCAGGTTCAAGCAGTCAAAAGCCATGAGCCAGGCCTCGCCCAAAAAACTAAGAAAAGGATAAAAAACATGGGATTTACAAAGAAATATTTAGATTTCTTCATTTTTGCCTGCAGTCATGAGGATGCTTCCAATTCAGCCTTCCAGTTTCTTTTTCCTACAGTCTAAAGATCCAGAAACCCAGTTGTGGTTTATTTATTTCTCTGTGAAAGTAGAAAATTCAGATCATGTGGCTTCCAGAAACGGAACGTAAATATCCACCGTTAGCTATGGGTTTCACGTTAAGAGACGTATTAGTCTGACATTATAGCTACCTAAACATAAATTATTTTCTCAGTTCCTACCTCGTTAATCATGTTCTCTTGCAAGGTAGGATGTCTCCATCAAAACACACTTTGCAAGTCTCTGTACTCTCCCAGAGGAGCGGAACGAGTATCCCCAAGCTCAAGCTTTTAAGAAGCCCGTCCCATATTTCCATACTCAGCAACGTTTTGAAAGAGCAACTGATGAATTGGTGGAGAGATACAACAAGACATAGAACTGATGTCTCATCTGCTCAAACAAGGTTACACGTTCCATCTCAGGTAAAGCAAATGCGATCCAGAATGATCGGGCTGGTGTGGATGTGTCCGAGGCAGTGTGTCAGACCAGTCTGCCCGCAGATTCGTGAGGAGGGCATTTACCCGGCCGGTATCATCCGTGAGCCTGGGGAACAGGTACCACTCGGGAAACGGAGCTGCAAAAGGGGGCCATGGTTTCTCATGCTCCGAGGTAGTTTTCCCAAAAGGGATGCCATCCACCAAGATGGAGCTGGTGTTGAAATATTCCATCTGAAGCGTGTCTGTCAGGTTAAGGGAACTATATCTGTTGTCTCGTTTCCCTCCTCTGAACAAGTGAAAACCCTGATCAGACTGCAGAGAAGCGGTGCTGGACGTGGAGGACATTTCAGAGCTGTTCACCCTTCGTGGCGTCTCTCATGGAGCCTCCCCAGTCTTTGTGTCTTTTACAACAAAAGTCATCCAAATCTGAAAGGCTTTTTCAGGTCTGTTAGTCTGACCTGGGGAACAGTCGGTGGAAAATTCCGGTTGTGGCTAGCTTGGTTTTGAATCAGGAGCGGGCTTAGCAGTTAAAAGACTTCATTCATCAAATTGTTCATGTCTGGAGCGGTCACAACAGCCCTGGGGAAGGCCCTTGGGTCCACAGTTGTTGAAAAATATTAACAATGGGAGCTGAAGGGTTTTTTTCTGGGATGTGCTAAAGGCCACCGCCAGCCAGCATGGATACAGATGGTCATTCAGGTTGGGGAGGAGAAGGCACGTGGATGTGATGCTTATTACATCGCTCCCTTACACGTAGTTGCTTGTAAAAGCGCAGCATCTGAGCCATCCTAGTCTGATGAGTAAGTCTGCTCTGGCAGCGCTTTTTCTTGCTCAGCGCTTGGCGATTGATGAAATCAAACTCAATTTAAAAAAACCCAAACCCACGTCTGGTATCAATGTAAAAATATATCAAACTCATGTACTAACAGTACAGACTGGAGGCAGGTGCAGTAAAAGGAACAGACATCAGAGGCTGGAGGCAGAGGAGATGAAAGTTCTGCAAAAAGCCATATATAGAGAGTGGATTGATTCCCCCCCCGCCCCGGATGCCCAAAGAGATTAAAAAGAGAACGGGATGTGAACCGAGGTATGAGACTGACTGTACTGAAAACATTATAATGGTGGGGACAGGCGGGGAGCAGATCACAGAGCAGCGAACACAATGACTGCGTGTACAACCACAGCCTGGACAAGGGAAGCCGGGTAGGACTCTGCCCGTGGGGACGTGGCCAACCTGAGTTTCTTCAAGAGACAAATCTGGTCAAATATGAGAGATGGCACTACGCTGCCGTCCGGGTTTGTAAAGACAGAATAAAATGAGAGGAATAAGAAGGAGAGGGGCAGTAATATATGTGCATTTATTTAGGGATGTTTTTTTCCCCTATCTAGTTCTCGTGATTACAGAGAAGAGCTTGGTAATATGACCCAAAATGCTTAAGACAGTGCATATTCTTATCTTGTGGTTTGGGAATTCAGAGCTTTAAAAGACTCAATTTAACAAATTACTAGAGGACCGAAGGAACTTTTTTTCCCACAGAAGAGGGCACTTAAAACTATGTCAGAAGCTGAACACTGTGCTTTGGGGGATAGTTTGCTGTTACCCTACTGTTGAATAGGATATTCTTTTCCAGGTAATTTAGGATTTCTTGAGATTACGGTCCCAGTAACACAATAGAAAATGAATGGTTTATTCATTATACAGATCTGTGTAATTCTAGACCCGGGGATACAGCCTCCCTAGAATACATTATAGCTCTTCACAGCACAGGGAGAGAGCTCCAGGCTTGCCGATATCCCTATTTCCTCCGCTCTGTGAGACCCAGGTCTTTGTGGCAGCTGATTCAAATATAATGAATCTCGGGAGATTCATATCTAACTTTGGCACGAGGAATAGGTGAGATTACTCTGAAGGCTTCCTTGGAAATTAATTCTATGACAGAAAATAAGGATCAACATCAAATCTGGAAAGAAAGCGTCTACCACTCTAGGTGGAACGTTTGACTATGGGCATGCATGACTGCAATGAATGTGCCTCGTGTTCCTTCTCTTTAAAGACCAATCTTCCTTGTTGGATTTTCTGGGGTGCACGGATGCCCCAGGGTATCTCTGGCCAGGAAGCTCAGCCTCTAGAAATAAAAGAGTGTGTAAATCGTGGCAGGTCCAGAGTTAAAGATTTGATGTGACAAAGCTTCTGGGTCTTGTGATGTCTGAACCCATGCGCCAAGTCTCAGGACGCAAGTGTTTGAGTTTTCTCTGGGTCGCAGATGGGCCCTGAAATTCTTCCAAGAGCTGATGATATTTCAAGATACTTCTTAAGATAATTCAGCACATTCTGTTAGATGGGAACCAGGGAAAAAAACGCTTGTAGTGTTCAGTGATATCCAAGTGAAAAGCTAATGGAACAGGACTGTGCATCATATAAGCATATCGTAAGTATACAGTAGGCAAATATTCCCTGGCTGTATGGACCCCAGCTGCTCTCAACATGTTCATCCAGTAATTATCCAAGATTTTCATTTTTGCATCTTTGAGTTAAGATGTAGTTGCCATGCTTTAAATTCCCTATTTCAGGTATTATCACTCCCACTTGACAGAATTATTGACCTAGGTTAATATTACAGCTGCTGAGACAAAGAGCAAAACAATGAGATTATAACAAATTATGAATGTTGGATGAATCATGAAAATTCATCCCTGCCCTAATAAAACACGGGGGGAAACACAATTAAGTTTAATAACTCTAGCTTGTGAGAATCAAAGTTATGAATGACTATTTATCATGGAGATCCTGACAGTAAATAGAAAATGAAATAATATTGATGCTCCATGAGAACGGGGTACTTTATCTGTTTGTTATTAAATCACCCATCCTCAACCTTGTTCATTGCTTGCACATGATTTTGATGGATGATGACCCATAATCTGCCATTCAAGATGCTGCGAAATTATTTCAACCCTTGCAAATATGGGGAGTTAGATTTGAAATCAGTGGGTTAAATCCCGCACTGAAGACTGCGACCCTTAAACCTTGCTCTGTGTTGACTTTATCATTATATGCTCTGATAGCTTCATGCTTAACAGGTAATGTGAATGCTGGATTTAATCCCGTACATCCATACTGTACACTTAACCAAGAGTGCTCATAGCAGTGAGGGTTTGGGCATGGACTCTCACGTATCCTTCTCAGCATCCAAGACTTCTGGAGGATTCCCCAGAGCATGGTGCAGCCGCAGATGATGACCACTGGGACTCCTCTGATCAGATATAGGTGCCTCCACCGCTCCCAGGTCCCTTCTTCATAGTCAGTGGAGAATATAAACACTTTATAATGCAAGTCCCCCAGATGGAGGAATTATCCCTTCCACAGCGCTGTGTGTGTCTCCTGCCTAACGGAACAGAAAACGTGGCTCACTGGGGTGTGGGTGTTGACCTTGTAGATGTCCACTGTTAGATGGTGGTGCTCCCATCCATTATACTTTTCCCTGCAGGCCCCTTTGGGCAACTGTTGTATGAATATGTGATCAGAACAACCTTCTCCATGGTGTCCAGCGGTTGTGTTGGTGCCGTTGACAAATGGTGGTGACTTGACGAGGATCTGAATTATGCAAGAGACTGTACCCGTGTTATGCTAATAAAATGGTTAGAAAGGTGCGGCTGTGACTTAAAGCTACTTTACAGTCCTTTGGTATTGAGCTCCCTTCTGCTGAACTCAGGACTCCAACAGTGATCAAATAGCAAAAGTTTGAAGGATTGGGCACTTCAGCATGGATTGAAGGCTTTGCCTTTGCCGTAGGTCCAGTAAATTCCATTGGGAATTCTCAAATTCGTTCTTGCAGATCAGGACTTCTTAAAGCTGTAGAATTGCTGAAGGCCTTCAAATATTATCAAGGAGTTCCCAGCGTCCTATCTGGGGCTGGAGCCGGGGGGGAAATCTCATTATGGTATGAACAAAAGAGCCTGGATGTGGAAGTGAACCCCTTCCGTAGAGCGCTGAGCTGCTCTCCTGTGCCATGGAGCCGCTTCCCACATGGTGAGATTCACGCAGGTTAACTCAATAACAAGCCCGGTAGAGAAGCGGGCGAGCACAGTAACTGGTTTCTCTCTCACAGCCATCCTCGGTGATTTTAGACTTCGTCTGAAACCGGGAGACTTGTCGGTCATCCTCTGAATCTGAATTTTCCTCTCCGTTTGGCACTTGCAGCTCCCTTTAATGAAGAAGAGGCAGTTAAAAACATCCAGAGCCGTGCCCTGAAAAGCCATGTTCCCTCAATAGGCGTTCCTATTGATCTGATCGAGTAGCCAGCCACTGCCTCTTTGGAGAGAAGCCTCTGGCTGCAGTCATCTGTGTTGCAGTTAAACTTCCAACTGTGCCCGAATGGAGAGTGGGATCTGCCCCGCTTGTTTCGTACTCTGTTTTCGCAGCTATAGCTATTTCCAGAAATCGCATGGGCACACCACGGCAAAAGCCCAACTGCGTTGAAGTCAGGGATGTCACGGAAATCAGGATTTCATCAGCGCTGCTTGGTTCAGCTGAACTCCTGGAGAGTCCCTGGAATAATTCCGGCCATTTAGGAAACCTGTGCATTTACATAGTCCCTGTAAACTCTGTACACATCAGCTAAAGAAAAAAGTCCCTTCTGTCTCTCTGTGTTAGCATTGTCTTTCCTGTAAATTGACCATTAGGTGTTCGTTCTCCATTTGCACCTTCAGGCAACTGCTGGGGACTCGGTGGCACCACCTGCCACTGGCCCCGGCCACCAGCCAGGCTGGTACCAGGTCACTCTGCCATGCTTTTCCCTGCCAGGTTGTCCCTATCGCTGTGCCGCTGCTGCACAACACGGAGCAGAGAGAGACGCAAACCAGCCCTGCCCTGCCGGAGAGAGAGGCAGTGGGAGGCCAGAGGAAGGCAGGGGCTCTTTGAAACTGGGGGATGTTCTGTATTCCTATTATTCCGTATGCTTTCAGATCACCACAGATGCCTTTGTACCCGGGCGGCAATTTAACACAGCCCTGAGTGGTTTTGTAGCTTGCTAGGTTCCCCCAACCGCTGAATATGGAAGAGCAAATGTTCCTTCATCCTTGAGCAGAGGATGAGTCTGCCCCTGAATAAAGTTTGCCCTGAACTCTGCTTCCCCTGTTTTATACTTTATCTAGGGTTTTGGTTGTTGGTTTGTTCGCCTTTTTTTTCCCCGTCCTCACGCACTAAATGTTTAATGAGCGCTCGAAGCATTCGGGCATCGTGAAGTTTCAAAAGTTCTCATGTTCAATGCATTTAAAACCCAAATAAAATGAAAAAAAAAAACCAAAACAAACAATTACTGCCGGAAGGCAAATCCATTTTACTCCATCATAAATGGCCAGCATGACATGCGAAACAAAGGGACTTGATGACTGGAGCAGTTGAGAGAATAGCAGCAGGGAGATCTTATTTGTGGGAGTCACAGATGGAAGAAATAATTTACTTGTATTCTGATTAACAACAGTAACAAAAGCTGCACGCACAGCTTCTGTTGTGCCTGTCCTCCCATCCCGTAATATACTCCCACTCCTGATGATATTTCGTTGCTTAGTCAGCAGTTCCTGGAAACTACATCTTGGCCCACCTCAACATCAAGGACTTCAGACGTGACAGTAG
The DNA here is from genome assembly GCA_009819605.1 of Sterna hirundo. Lineage (NCBI taxonomy): Eukaryota > Metazoa > Chordata > Aves > Charadriiformes > Laridae > Sterna > Sterna hirundo. The sequence continues at coordinate 5,973,152 of CM020452.1, read as the reverse complement.
CCCAAAGAGAGCGAACAGAGCTGCAAACGTTTACATCTTCCACCTTCTGGACAGTGGCAGATTTATTTGAGTGAAGTTACCTGCCATGTACGTGGGTAAAATGCGTAGATGGCTAAATGTCCCTGCTGGACAAGAAAGTCATAGCTTAGATTTGGCTTGCACAAGCCTGTCTGTCTCCCAGTAGAAAATAGCTCCTTAAAAAGATGAGGGATTCAATATAGCACAGCGCGTTGGGAGCAGCCAGAGCGCTCACTCTCATACTGATTTTTCCGGGGTTTGTCAGAGTCAGTGGCGATAAAGCTGGGTGGGCACACCTTTGTTTTAGTTATTCCTCTCCTCTCCCCTCCTTTCTCCTCTCCTCTCCTCTCCTCTCCTCTCCTCTCCTCTCCTCTCCTCTCCTCTCCTCTCCTCTCCTCTCCTCTCCTCTCCTCTCCTCTCCTCTCCTCTCCTCTCCTCTCCTCTCCTCTCCTCTCCTCTCCTCTCCTCTCCCATGGACAGCAGTAGCTTCTGTTCCACTGCGTTTTCGCAGCCGTCTCCAGGACTGAAGTGGCCTCTTGTTCTTCCAGGATTATATATCGACCTTCATTTCTCCCTGGGCCAAGTCTCACCTGTGTATGGCTGCACCTCTTCCAGCCTGGGGACTGCTCTCCTCCTGTACAATGTCCTTGGTTTACATGAGGTTTTGGGTACCTTTGAAGAACCGCTTAATGGAAAAAGCCATCTGAGGAAAGAGGAAACCCTGCTCAGAAACATCAGCTGATGAAGATGGGTGCCTAAACACCCTTGTGAATATGATCCTTTGCTCCAAGAAGCTTCTTATTGGTGCTGGTCTTGTCACACGGACTGAAATTGATGGCCAAACATGCAGCTGTCATAGTCGGGGTAAAGATCCTACATCACTTTCTTCTCAGGCTGGAGATCTCTATTGTTTGAGATACTTTGGTGTGGCTCCACATCCCTCATTTGATGGGTATCTCTGGATATTGCTTCTGCTTGCCTTTGTAGCAAGTTCTTTTATGCTTCTTTGCAAATAAAGACTGTATATTTATATCCTAATAGCCTTGCTTGACTTGGGAGACTATTAAGAAGTGACATCCTCTTTCATTTTTGATCTCTTGCTCCTGTCAGAGAAGAAACAAGTGAGCTGGGAGGAAGTCCTTGAATTTCATGGTGCTGGTAATCGGTAATGATTCTGCAGGTTGGCTCCGATAGCTGTGCATCTCTTAGGAGGACAGGCAAAGAGCGCGTCTGATGTGACAGAGAGATGAGTTGTGTACTGCTGCGAAGGCTTCTCTTTGCACAGGTTCAGACACTTTACACCTGGTGCATTTCTGCGTGCCCAAGATCAGCAGCAATTACTATCTTTTCCCACTAAATCTTGACTAGGTTTCTCTCACCTCGTTCCCTATGATTAATCAATGAACCATTATCGCCTTCCTTTCCTGTGTCCATGCATTTTGGAAGCTGTTGAGCAACGACGCATAGGCATTCCGGAAGGCGCGTGCAGAATACCTCTGCTGATAGCCACGGGGACTAACAGCCAGCAGACACTATTTTCTAGAGGACCCTTCTCTACCGTTGCCAATATTGCTGCAGGCTAATTCCCACGCCGACAGCTCGCTGGCTGTCAAAAGGCTTGAAAACTTTGGATCAGGAATTCTGTGTGTCAAATGCTCTGTGGCAGACACAGAGATCTGAAGAATTTGTGTCGCTGGGCAAACCGGCTCGCGGCCCCCAGATGCCGGGCGTCTGCTGGGAGATGTGTGATGTGACCCCTGCACGTTCCCTCTTTCAGCAGCTGGGTTTGACATCCAGAAAAACAGCAGGGCTGCTTGTTCTGGAGATTTGTTTCGAGCCATATTGTACAAAGTCTTTTAAGTCCAAACCTCTTTCCACTAAATCTGACAGTTTTCCCCCTCCCTTTTGTCCATGGTTGATCAGTGAAGCTTTCTCTCTGCTTTTCTGCATTCATACAGTTTGGAACAACAGACATATAGGAAAGGAATGAAGGAAAACCATTCTGATAGCAGTATTTCCGAAATTCCAGGTAGCCAAAATTGTTTGATAAAACATTATCCAGAGTATCAAAACTCTGCATTTTGACACAGATTGTCCTATTGTGTGTTGGATTTTCAGTATCAATCTCTTTAAGGCTTATTACAATGAATGTAATACACAGGTCAATGAGTGAAATATAATGGACATGAAATAACTTAAATCATGGAATCATAGAACCATAGGGTGGGAAGGGACCTCTGGAGATCATCCCATCCAGCCCCCTGCCAGAGCAGGGTCACCCACAGCAGGTGGCACAGGAACGCGTCCAGGCGGGTTTGGAATGTCTCCAGAGACGGAGACTCCCCCACCTCTCTGGGCAGCCTGTGCCAGGGCTCTGCCACCCTCACAGCAAAGAAGTTCCTCCTCATGTTTAGGTGGAACTTCCCATGGTCAAGTTTGTGCCTGTTACCCCTTGTCCTGTCCCTGGGCACCACTGAGAAGAGCCTGGCCCCATCCTCCTGACACCCACCCTTTCAGTATTTATAAGTGTTGATAAGATCCCCCCTCAGTCGTCTTTTTTCCAGACTGAAGAGACCCAAATCCCTCAGCCTTTCTTCATCAGAGAGGTGTTCCAGTCCCCTCATCACCTTGGTAGCCCTTTGCTGTCCCCTCTCCAGCAGTTCCCTGTCCTCCTTGACCCGGGGAGCCCAGAACTGGACCCAGCACTCCAGGTGTGGCCTCCCCAGGGCAGAGCAGAGGGGGAGGATGACCTCCTTAAATTATCTCTAAATAGATAATAATAGATTTATTATATAGATAATAAACCAGAAACGTATGAAATGCCTGAAATGTACTCTGTGTCCAAGCAATGCCTGTGGTTATGCCAGGTTCTGTAGGATCCCCACTGTTTGATCACAGTGAAGAGACTCCCCATTTGCTGTTTCTAGTGAAAAGTCTGCTCAGTGCAATTTTTAGCGAATATCCACTTACCTGGGCTGAGGGGGGACTGTCAGAATGGCGGGGCTTTGAGAAAGTTCTTTGCAAACTTGGGACAAATCAAGACAGACTTGCAAAGAAGCAGCAGCGCTCTGAAGGCAGAGGAGCATAAGCGAGGTGGGCAGGATTGTCTCCCAGATAACACGGTCTCATCCTGAGCGGAATCTATAAAATGACACCGACAGCTTCGGAGTCGTCAGAGCTTTGCTCAGAGAAATCGCTTCTCTCCCAGTTCTCGTGCTTCTCCAAGGGAAGCGTAAAGGCAGGAGCAGCTGGGGAGAAGCAGGCGACCTTTCCGAAGACATTGCTGCTACGGGGTGCTGAATGAGGAGTACATCCCTGCGGTCACGCTGAATCAAGGACAGAGTCAAGATAAAACAGCCTGCTGGCTCCGTTCCCTGAAAATCCACACTGTTTTTTTGTCCCTCTGGGATCAGCCGAAGATAAAGTCTTCCTCTTCGCACCTTGTCAAGGTTCTGGCTGTCGTTCCAGACTTTGGGATGTCTTTACCTTTGCCCAGGTTCCACTTCCACAGCCAGAGAACCACCAAGCTATCGTGAGCCCTTCCGTGTTATCCCCTTCCATGTGCTGGTAATCATGGCCGCGACTGCAGCCGCCTTCCGTTAACCTGAGTACAGTTAGTGGGCAAGGCACCGTTGAGAGTCGGCATCAGCTAATTGTCCTCTCTTCCCTCGGGTTGAGGGTGATAGAATCATAGCAATTTTGCTGAACTTTGGGATGCTGCACCTTACCAAAGCAAGTAGGTCCGGAATGTGCTTGGGTACACCGGTATTCGCTTTAGGCAGAACAGCGGGACCGGAGTGTAGATTTATTACGGGCAGTGCTTTCCTTGGGGCAAAGTAGAGGTGACTGCAGTGTGCGGTGGCAAAGAGGAAGGTGTAGAACCTCAGACACTATTTGTAAAGGTAATTTTAAACAAATTTTTAAAAAGACATAGGGCAGAAAGATCCCCAGCCACCTTTTTGCTCTGTGTAATCTCAGGAGACGAGGCACAACCCTCCTCTGAGTACATTGCATTAAACCATGGACCGGCGCCTACAAAGCCGCATTGTGATTTCCTTTATGTCTTTTTTCCTCCCTTTCTTAAATTAGAATTATCTAGAGAAGCTGTAACCTTAAGCAAAACTTAAGCATTTAAGCGCTTCGTCAGACAGAAGGATGGTGTCCCAGAGGATGCCACAAGGAGAGAATCTTATTAAAGCAAATACTCCGTCCCTACAAGAGTGCTTGCTCTGTAGTAAATTCCTCTTCTAAGCACACTACAGCGAGCTCATGGTTGTTTCCTAATTATACAGCAGAAACTTTCCCTATCACACTTTCCAAAATACACTCTGAATCTTTCATTTGTGATACACCCACAGCTTTTTAATCAAATGCTTGTCATTGTCTTCTTTCCTCCTTTTTATTTTTTCTTTTTTTTTTTTTAAAGTCTTTAGGATGTATTTAGATTCCCTCCAACTTTTTTTATAGCCACAGGAACTAGAAATTTAATTTCTTGCTTGTGCTGTGCCTTGCATATAATCACAGACCTCTGAAACCTGATGCTTTGAAGGCCCTCACCAGCTATTACAGAGCAGGCAAAAACTGGGTGGTTTTCTGTGCGTGTTGTTGATTAACCACCGCTTCCCTGCATGTGAGTTACTCCTGCCGTCTCTTCCAAGGTGACTCCTTAAAATGGGCCCTTCTGGAGCCTCATCCCTTGTGGCACCTTGGCCCATCCAAAGGCAGATACCGTGAAGGCTGTAGATCCCAGGAGGAACGTGGTTCAGCAGGCGCAGCCTCGCGGGAGCGCATCAGAATTGGTTCCCACCCCCTAGAATTTGGCTTATTTTTACCCTTGTTTGGATCATGCTGAGCAAAATTATAGAAACAATGTGAAAATCAGGCAGCCTTTATTCTGCTCCATGCATTGAGTACAATAGCAACTTTTCCCATTAACTCTTGAAACCTCTGCTAACTTTTCAGAACAGCATCTATATTTTTCAATCATTTTTCCAATTTTTCATTACTGTTTTGTCCCTTCTATAAAGAAGGATGAAAATTAAAACGCATAAAAACTTCAATTTCTGCAGTATGGATCTATTGGTAGATAAAAACCTGCTACAAATCATTAATTCAAGATGCAGTTTGAGACGCTGCTGGGAGGATGCCGCGGTGACATTGAAGCACAGACACCCCATGGGTTTTTTTGTCTAGCACAGATAACTAGATCCCAGCTAACCAGCTCTGGATGTATCACAGGACAGCCGAAAACTGACTTTCCAGAAGGGCTTCCCATTTATGAAGTGCAGATGAGATAAAATCCTGCTCAGGGGAATCTCCAAGGGCCCTTTGTCCCTCCAGCTAAATTCCCTCATCTTCTTCCCCGTCTGTAACCTGAACAGAAAACTTCTCTTAGCACCTGCTCGCCCTTTTTTTTTTTGGAGAATGCTTTGAAATCTGTAGCAGAATTGTTCTAAGGGTGAGCTTGTGTAGAAATCCATCCTCTGGGTGGTATGGCTTGATAAAACCCAGAAAACTTGCATTTAACTTCATTTTTTTTCCCCTTATACACTATTCTCAACATCAGTGCTGCACTGAAGTTCAGTCTCTGTCTTCATCTCCCTGAACCTTTTCCCAGTATTATTTCTTTTCCTGGTCTGATGTGTATATGGAGGCTCTACCGGGGGAGGTAATGGCTCTTTTGAGACAGAAAAGAGGCATTTTATAATGAGGGAGCATCCATTGCTGTGATTGGCAGGGTGTGTTTCAGTGTTTTGCAATACTGACTATAATCTCTTATTTGATTTCGTCCTCCTCCTTCAGATAACAGAAAATCATAGAAACCACTTAGCTTTAACTGCAGAAGAACAGCCAGACACCTCCCCAATCAAGAAAAACACACACAAGCCCTGCGCTGGATGGCTTGCGTAACGGAACGCTACACAAGATTTTAAAATGTGGGCTTTGTTGTGTTAATTACCCTGTTTATCTGAAATGGTCCATAAAAATGTACTTTTTTGAGTGTGTGTATATATATCTCACCATGATAGTCATATTTAGAGAAAATGAATTAAGGAGAAAACGCTCTAAAGACCTGCGCTGCTACATAAACACTGTAATGAGTGTTATCAGCGGTAGCTGTGGATGAATCATACTTTGCAGATCACAATTCAGGAACTTGCAGAGGGCCAAAGCAAACCTTCTGGAGAGGGTGGTCACACGTCCCGGTTCCTGTTTAATGGCCCTTCTTTGGGCACGGCTTGGACAGGGCTTTCTGGGGGTCCACACTCCGGTCTCCAGGTGGGCAGAGGTAGAAATGGGGGCTTTGCAGGGCAATACTGGAAGCTGCTTTGGAAGCAAAGGCAAGAAGTTGGGGGAGTCCTCTTGAATGTAAAACTGGCGGCACAGGCTGGCAGCAGGAGCTTCTACCCCCTGCTGCAGTGGGGCAGGTTTCACCCAAATATAGCTCCTCTCTGATGAAGACAGGCTGAGAGAGCTGGGGGGGTTCAGCCTGGAGAAGAGAAGGCTCCGGGGAGACCTTCAAGCCCTTTCCAGTCCATAAACGGGCTCCAGGAAAGCTGGGGAGGGACTCTGGAGCAGGGAGGGGAGCCATGGGACGAGGGGGAAGGGAGCCATGGGTCGAGGGGGAAGGGTTTTACACTGAAAGAGGGAGATTTAGGTGAGATCTGAGGAAGAAATTCTTGGCTGTGAGGGCGGTGAGCCCCTGGCCCAGGTTGCCCAGAGAAGCTGTGGCTGCCCCATCCCTGGAGGGGTTCAAGGCCAGGTTGGACGGGGCTTGGAGCAACCTGGGCTGGTGGGAGGTGTCCCTGCCCAGGGCAGGGGGTGGCACTGGGTGGGCTTTAAGGTCCTGGAGTGCTGGGCCCAGTGTGACTGCACTGTAGGGGGGAGCTACTGCCTGCAGGAGCTTGGACTTTGATTAGCAAGAGAGCAAAAGCGAAGGGGAGGCAAGGTGATGCTCTCCGGATCACGCAGCAGAGTGGTGGCGGGGTGGCTTTTGAACTGGTGTTTCTTTCCCACCGGTGCCTGCTTCATTGGGGCTGACATCGCCGCTCTTACCTGGCAGATTAAATCTCTCTGAAGGAGCTCTGAGCTAACGAGCAACATCGTAAAGGGACGTGAGCATCCGTAGCTGAAATTCATTCTGGCTGAAGTCTCTGCTGATCTGAATTTCGCTCTCCAGTACCTGTAAACTAAACTCTGTGCCCTTGAAGGCGAGTGCTGATGCTCACCAGCATCACAAGAAGCCCTTCAGTTCATGATGCAGGAACTGACATAGGTGCACACAATTCATTTTGGAACCATTCAGTTCAATATAATACAGTTACAATAATTGTTGCAGAATTCAGTTATAATACAAGCAGGATTTCAATGGCTGGGTATCGCGTGAGCTAGGGGATAAAAGTCACGCAGTGACAATGTGAGTGGGAGAACTGAAATAGCATCACTACTGATAAAATAAGAAATTAGTTTGCAGTTCCACCTTCCATTCTGTAAAAAAAAGTGTTCAAATTGAACTGACACACTCCCCTGAATCTTGCAAAAAGGTAGGAAATAGGCAAATATGAGAAGTTTAATATCATGGCTCTGTTCCCTGCTACGAGAGTTGTTCGTGCTGCCTGTATTAGACCAGGCTTTCTCGATCCGTAGTCAGAAATACTTTCTTCAGCAGCTGACTTAAGAGTATTTGAGTAAATCATATGCGGGTCTGATATTGCTAGCCAAGATTTGTAGACTTGTATGGTTTTGGGCAATTACATAGAAGTAAAAAAACCCCTGATTTTTGGGTGATTCTCTTATTCAATTGAACCACCAGCCGCCTGAGGTCCATCCATCACAGCAGCATGCTCCATTCAGATAATCACGCAATGCAAGAAGAAACCGTTTGAGCTATAAATCTGAAAATGTGGGTAGGTAATATGATCTGCAGGTAAATTAAACTTGCTTTGAATAGCTGAGCTGTACATAATCATAAATGCTGGATAAGGACAGGTGAACAATAAGAAATAAGCAGCCAAAGCTCTTTCCAGAAACTTGAGTGAAAGAAGTTTTTCTCCTTTGCTTCTGAGATAAGCAAAAAAAAAAAAAAAAATTAAAATGGGGGAACTTCAGGTGTTAGCAATGACTGGGTGAGTGCTGTTGGTCGAGCAGAGGCTATAAGTGCCTCCCCCCAGGGCACCTGGGGGCTCCCAGCTGGAGAAGGGCACGTGGGCTGTTGCTCAGGGCTTTGCTCTGGAGGGGGCTTCTGAAAAATGGGTGCTGCAGTCCCCCTCTTTTAAGGAAGCCAGGAGTTTTGACCTGACTGCGTGACCTGCTTGTATGCTGCAGCAGAGAAAGGAGCTAAAACCTGCTTCCAGACATCTCAGGTAAGAACGGAGCTGCTGGCACGTTGCCGTGGGCCCTGGGCTTGCGTGATTCCTCCTTTGGCTTCAGGCTGTAAGAAAGCTTCGAGATGATTCGTGTAGCTGGGACAAATCCTCGTACGGGATTCAAGTTCTCTTCGGAAGGCTGGTTGCTCTAACAGCAGAGGAACCTTGATTAGAGGTGTTAGGAGGGGGCAATTGCTATAGAACTACTCAAAGTTGTAATTGCTGAAGAGTTGAAAATAGCTGCGGCAGATGGTGAGGGTGCAGATATAAATACCGAGTCTGGCAGGCAGTTTTGTAGCTAAAACACTTGCTGGTCACCCAGCTAAAAATGATCTGGTGGGAACGAGATGCTTCCAGGAATAGCGAAAGGCAGCCCTTCAAGCCATGCAAGGATGCTTGGGTGAATGCAGTTGTGTGGACAGCTTCTCCCTTCCTGATCTTACCCAAAATGTGATTCCTACTAAGCCTGTCTGGGGGGGAAACGTGTGATATGTAAGTAGAGAGACAAGGTACAGAAAGTCCCAGCTGTCATGGAGTCTTGAGATTCAGGGTCATCTACCCTCAGGGCAGCCCTGGCTTTCCTCACAGTAGCTGTAGGGCTCTTTTGGGGGTTCTGTGGGTACCAACAGGATGTCGACTCCTGTTTTTGTGGCTGCGTGAAGTGCAAAGCTGTGCCCCTGAGATAATCCCGTAAATCCTGAACTCCTGGAGAGCCTCGCACCGGAGGAGCCCTGCTGCCAGCGGGGGCTAAGCCTGAAGCAAAATGTGGACAAATGCGTTGGCACAAAGCCCTTTTCACCGAGTATGTTTTGCCTTGTTTTTGTTCGGGGATATTAGCATGTAGGAAGCCGTTTTCTTTACAGATCAGCTGATGCCTGGTAACTTGTTAAGCTACAGTAACTCTATTTCATATCTGAGCCTTTGTATTGCTCGAATGTTTTTTCGAGAGCTACAGCAGGTCGTGGGGAGGCCATAATAGCATTCACACGGTGCAGTGCACACTCCGCAAGTGTGAGGTTCAGCTTCGGAGACTGTAATCCTAATCTTGTAATAAAAGGCACCTGGACACCAAGCAGTCCCTTGGCTTCAAATTGCAGTGCCGCAATAAAGATGCCAATTTAGCCCTGGTGAAACGGTTTTGCTTATCACAATGCTTGTGGTATTCCCTGCAGCTACTTACAGAAAACAGCAAGTCAATAGGTAACGTTCTTGTGTGAAGATAAGTGGCAATTTAACAAAAGACGTTCTCTCTATGGAGAGCTCAAACACTTTTGTGGGATTTCGGGTCTTTTTATCGTATGGAATCGTCCCTGAGGACAACATGTGTCATCTGTCAGGGTCCCCTGTGTAGGAGGAGGGGGAAAAATAGCTTGAAATGCACAATGCAGTGCTACCAACTCCATTTCCCTACTTCTGTTGGGGTAAGGGATAAGAAGGTTATTTCTGCCTGCTTGTTTCCTAGCTAGAGTGTGGAGTATCAGACGTAGCAATAAAGGTGTAGTGTCTGTGGTAGGTTTAAATTCCTCTTGTTGACCATCGGATTTGTACTCCGTTCCCATGGAAGTCTAGAGGATGTCTAGATTCCCTGGAAGAGGATTTTGCTTGTGGGGGAGCTGCTTTCGAAATTTCTGGGTCAGGGTGAAAGGGAATGTCTCGGTTGCTGCACAAATGCAAAGTATTCCAGGTGTGGAGTCTTGTGATAGTGAACTAATGGCCTGTGTGAGGGTAAACCGGGGCTTCCCTGCTCTGGGGCTGAAAAGGAGGAGGAAGAAACTTTCCTGCCAGTGTAGGAGAAAGGGTGGCAAGGAAAAGGTCTTGCCTAAAGGGGGCCTTTAACTGCAGCTTTGGGCCTGGGCTCTGAGTCTGGTTTAAGAGCAGTTTCTGCCCAGGCTGCAACGGAGTGCGCAGCCAGCGTGCTGCAAAAGCGAGCCTGCCCTCTTCCCCGGGTCAGCGTCCTCCCTGCGGAGTCTCAGCTCTGCCTCCCTTCAGTCCCAGAGGATGCCTCTTCCGGACACCTCCATGGGATACCGCTTAGCGGATCCGAGTGCAAAGCGCACGAATAAAATTCACTGACATAAAGACTTTCTCTCCTAGAGGTTGGAAATCAGGGTCTCAAATCTGGCTTTAGTGTCCCTCGGTGGTCAGGTTGGAGAGGTTGCTGGAGAGAGAGCAACCAGTTCCCTTGCTAGATCGGGACTGATCCTGCAGAGCAGCGTTGACAAGGCGGCACTGCTTCTGATCCCTGTTCCCACCTCCTGTGCTGCCGTGTTCTCTGCTGTCATCGCGGCTTGGGACAAGCTCTTCAAACAGCCTCTGTAGCGCGGGAGCTGTTTGGCTCTCGCTTGTGCCAGCTCTCTCTAATATCAGGTAGTTAACAGGTCTCCAAGCCCTAATTGCCGAGGCTGCTTTTAATGTGGCCATTGCAAATGATAAAACCAACCACAAAACCATTTTCAAAGAAAGAGAAGGTTGTTCTTGCTCAGTTTCACTCAGACTTTGGCAGTGTCCGTCCTGTCCTTGCTGCGGAGAGTGGCAGGATTAGGCTCTTCAGCTCCGTGGTACCCTTCAGCTGGCCATAACATGTCGGTGCCTTGAAGGGCCTGGATTTTAAACGTAGCGTTCAGAGACAAACTTGTGTGGCCAAGAAAGCTTGAAGTTTAATATGCCTAGAATCGGCCAGCTGTTGCGAAAGTGTCGGAGAAAGAAGACAGTGGGCAAGTGGCAGGGGTGGGAAGAAGCCTGTGAGGATGTGGGGGTTCCCAAAGCACGGATGTTTTCTCATGAGAGGTGTCTCAGCGCAGGCTGCACCACCTCACTTCTTTCCCTTGCCCCAGAAAAGTGTGAACCTGTCACTGTGTCTGAGCTCCCCAGTTGCTGCTGAACCTCCCCTGGGAGAGCCCAGGGAGGGATACTGGTCCTACTGGGAAGCCCCCTCCGTATGCAAAGACTAAGGCGTTGCCTGCGTTCTCCTGTTATTTTGCGTCCTCGTGGCACTGAGTGGGATGTAATTTGATGTAGGTACTGCTAAGACCCTGCTTTGAAGGAGCTGCGAGTTGAGTTTGGGCTCTCCCAGAGTGGGAGTGGAAAGGAGAGGAATGAGCTGGGCACAGAGAAGTGGCACCACCAGCTCAGGACATCCCGACCCCCTGGGGCGGGCTGGGGAGCACCGAGGTGTGTTTTCGTTGCAGAATCAAAGCTGTGAAAGCCTGGCGAGGTGGGGAGAAGCAGCAACTCTTGCAGCAACCCATGCCTTTTCATTAAAACAAAGGTAATAAAGAAAATTAGCAGCCTGAAGTGGCTTTTTGTTGTTGGGTGGTTTTCTTATTAATTGAAGATTTCTTACAAGTGTCAAAAAGTGTTTAAGGAGGTTGTATCAAAGCTTGAGTTTCAAGTGCCACTTCAGATGGCGAAGTGATGGGTAAGCAGTTGACGTGGCTGTTTTCTGAGCGCAGAAGGAGCCTTATTCGTGGTTGCAGGAGCTGGGGAGATAAATTCCCAGAGTGTCCCCGCTGGTGTTTCAGCTGCATGGAAACCAATGGGACTCTTTGTACGTAGATGGATTCGTGGTGGAGCCTGTGACTGGGTACGGCTTAAGTCCGCCTTTCTTTAGAAGTCATAGAGGACACCAAATGTGGTGAAACAAAGGTGGCTGTGGGTTCTCCTTCCCTCCCATACTTCATCTGTCATCGACTCACAAGTGATAGGCATTAGGGCTTCGTTTTTTCCTCTCCAGATGGGCGCTAACTGCTGCGTCTGTAGCGGGGAGCACTGGTGGAGGTCTCTGTCCATTGAGCAACCAACTTGTCCCGCGTGCGCGCTCCTTCGCACAGGCTGCCTGGAGAAACACTTGCTAATGCTCCAGATCCACCTTCGGAGCACAGGACTGATGGTTGGGCTCAAGGCTATTTAGTTACAACAGTGATTCCAGTAATTTCATCATCTTAAAATTCAGCCTCAAGGATGTTTTACTGGCAGCTGCGTTGGATCCTTAGATGACCGGGGAGTGAATTGCGGTCTGTGATGAACTATGTAAAGGCAGGCGGGTGAAGTACAATTTTCTGTGGAAAGATTAGTTTTCCTGTGTTGGATCTCAGTGTCTGTTTTTCAAACACTAAGGCTAAAATTGGATGAACTTGGTGACTAGCTCCGAATTCTCTTCTAGTGCTGATCGCCCCCTTCCCTAATGGCTGTATTCCAGGGATGGTGGGTGACTGCAGGCCGGGCACTTCCAGCTTTCAAACCAAGGCTCCCCAGCTGTCGTGTAGTCCACTGACCGGTGTGTTAAACTTCCTTGGAGAAGTTAAGTCCATGAACAACTGTCTTTTTTTTTTTTGAGGAGAGCTGTAACAACAAACTAACCCTGTAGAGCTGCTGCAGGGATGGCTGTCGTGCTCCATTCGTGCTTTGCCTCTCTGGTTGCCATTTGAACTACAGCGATAAGGGGAGGGTGTCGTGACTGCGGGGATTTTTCTATACTGAACCATAAATCCCTTCTGCGGCCGTCATCATGCTGCATGACTGCTCCATTTAAGCTGCACTCACTCGTCTAGCGTTTGTCCCTCTGGACTTAGCATTTTACACTTGTCTGCATTAAATTGCATTTACTGGCTGAGTCACCTAAAAGATGCAAATCCTCTGGAATCCGGGGGTATTGTGCTTGCTCTCAGTGGGAGGAGTAGGAGACCGTGATATAAACATATTCTTTCTTTCCCAGCTCTTATGAATCTCTTCTAAGCTATGAAAAAACGTCCGAAGATGTCACTGGTTTTCTTGCATTTACTTGAATGTGAACAAATCCACAGCATCTTCTGGGATGTGGATCCCCCTCAGACCCCAGCTATAAATCCTGTCTGGGCTCCAGTTTTTGCTGGGGATTTTTCTTTCGCTTCTATCGCGGTACCCAGGAGGGGAACCTGTTGGTACCAGTCTCTGTAAATATTCGCTGTGAGCAATTCCTCAGCCTCAGGAGGCTGTAATCTAACTAAATCTGGCAGGATTAGCCTTGATTTGCAGGTGGAAATCTGGGACTAAGCAAGCCAGCAGCTTGCCTGGGGTTGTGTGGCAGCTCTGCAGGATTGATTAATACTCACTGGGGTGCCCCTGGGTTGCTGGCACGAGTTGCAGAATACCTTGAAGAACAGGGCACCCGGAGATCGTGTTTTGTGCCATCCCGATCGGTCTGGACTGTGTCCACAGAAGTGTTGGGATAGTCCTAACTCCAGAGGCAGAAGCAAAATTGGGAACTGGGGATTCGGAATCTGGCTCCGCTGCTGCCTTCAAATGATTCTGAGCCTTATAGCGTATGGGTTTTGGATTACTGATGTTGGATTACCGATGTTGGATTACCTGGTTGCCACACATTTTCATGCCTGAAAGCTAGCCTGTCTGAGGACAAGTGAGATTTAGGGATTATGATGTATGTAACATCAGCTCAGTGTCCAGGAGTAGTTAAAAAAGGCTATAAAATGTTAGGCATCAGAAAGTGAGTAACAAAATGGAGTACATCCTTATGTCGCTGTATAAATCTGGGGTTTGCTCACACCTTGAACTTGTGCAGCTCCTCTTCCCACGTCTGTAAATAGACGTATTAGGAAGAGAAGGACAAGAAGGATGATTATGGTCTGCAGCGGCTTCATTCTACGAAAGTCATCTAGGCTTGGATTCAGCTTGGAAAAGGAGGACTTTGAGGGTAAAGGTGTTCTGCAGAGGTCAGTGATGGAGGTCTGCGGGGCCAAGTGTGGTCTGGAGGTGTTGGACAGCCGTAGCCGTTCTCTTCTAGCACAAGAGCTGTCACATGAAGTTAGTAGGAGCCACGTTCAGATCAGGACAAGAAGCAAGACCTGGGGAGGTGGGTGTCAAAAGGTATTGTGTGTGTAACAGCTGCGTACAGGCTGGGGACAGCTGGGCAAGCGTTCGGAGGGAGGTCCATTTAGGGTCCACTTAGCCCAGAGTTTATGCCTCAGTGCTTCCCGAAGGCCTGCAGTGTGGATGCTGTGTGATGTGGCTGTGGGGTCTGCCCTAACCCAGGGCATCCTCTGCACCCTCGGGTTCTGCCCCGTCGGGCTGGAGGGACCGTCGGTGCACGGCGACATTAGCAAGTCTGTTAAATAACACTTTCCAGAACCAACTCCCCCCTCTTCAGCTGCGGAGATGTTCTTTCTGTCTCATGAGGATTGCATAAAGCAGCTCCGCGCTCTCTGACAATAACTCGCAATACTTAATCACTCCCAGTAATTACAACTTTCTCTGGTTTATGCCTCCTCAACTCTAGCTGAGGACAGGAGCTGTTTCATATTTAAATAGTATTATAGCTGGATCGCTCTCCTGGGGAGCTGTTGGTCTTGAAGGCTGAGGTTTAATTCTCTGCACTGCTAATTAGATCAGGAAAACAACTAGGAAGATGTAAGGAGAAGGTTTGTAGGGGCGTGTTAACAAACATGTCTCCTCTTGCTTTGAGAGCAGCCTAGTGGGCCTCCTGTGATCCAGAGCGCTCATTTCTTGGGGAGATAAAGGGGAGGAAGAGAGAGAATTGGGTTTTTCTCTCTAGATGTTGCTTTTGCAGTAACACAGCAGCAAGAGAATGAAGTGGAAAGTACGAGCCCAAAGATTGAACTTGATTTAAAAGCTGAGAAGTTCCTTGGCTGGGAGAGACCTGCGCGAGCTGGCAGGGGAGGAGGTCGCGACTGCAGTTTCATCAAGCTTTTACTTGGAAATTGCTCTCGGTGATAACAGGAGACTTCGGTTTGCCCCATGTAGACTGATTAAATGTCATGACAGTTTGTTTAAACGTGCTTAGGCACCGGGATCGACAGCTCCTTGGAGCAGTCGAGCAGAAAACCCACAAGGGACGTGTAACTGTGGTAGTTGTGAGCCGTGTACAGGGCCCAGCTCGAGAGGTACCTGCGAAGCAGCCATTCAGCTGTAGAGACCAAATGTACTCAAATTCAATGCTTCCCAGTAACGAAACAGCCAAAAAATCCATTAAGGCAACACTGTCGGTGTGGTTTTCCTTTTTGAAGTGGAGAAAGCTTGTTAAGCGGGGATGACCCCATGCAGCGCTACAGGCTTGGGGCGGAGTGGCTCGAAAGCAGCCTGGCAGAAAAGGACCTGGGGGTGTTGGTCGACAGCCGGCTGAATATGAGCCAGCAGTGTGCCCAGGTGGCCAAGAAGGCCAACAGCATCCTGGCCTGTGTCAGGAATAGTGTGGTGAGCCGGACTAGGGACGTGATCATCCATCCCCCTGTACTCGGCACTGGTGAGGCCCCACCTCGAGTACTGCGTTCAGTTTTGGGCCCCTCGCTACAAGAAGGACACGGAGGTGTTGGAGCGTGTCCAGAGAAGGGCTACAAAGCTGATAAGGGGTCTGGAGGACAAACCTTATGAAGAACGACTGAGGGAGCTGGGCATGTTTAGCCTGGAGAAGAGGAGGCTGAGGGGAGACCTCATCACCCTCTACAACTACCTGAAAGGAGGGGGTAGAGAGATGGGGGCTGACCTCTTCTCCCTGGTGACAAGTGATAGGACGAGAGGAAACGGGTTCAAGTTATGTCAGGGGAGGTTTAGATTGGATATTAGGAAACATTTGTTCACTGAAAGGGTTATTAAACATTGGAATATGCTGCCCAGGGAGGTGGTGGATTCACCGTCCCTGGAGGTGTTTAAAAAAAGGGTAGATGGGGCACTTAGGGACATGGTTTAGAGGTGGCTTTTGTCAGGGTAGGTTAAAGGTTGGACTTGATGACCTTAAAGGTCCCTTCCAACCTCAGCGATTCTATGAGGAGGAGGGGCAGAGGGTAAGAGGCTCGCAGGAGGCTTGGAGACTGTTGAAAGACATCGTGTGAGCGGCGCAGAGTGAATGTTTTGCCCGCCTAGCAGAACCGGAGCTAAAATACTTTTAAAGAGAACTGCAGCGTGGTTGAACAGTGGAGAAATGGATGTTGTTAGTCGTGGAGGGGAAAACCCTGCCCCGTAAAGAACTTAAACCACTGTCGGGTGATACCAAAAAGTTAAAAGCTAGGAAATGGACAGCAAGATATTCACGAAGTCGTTAAAAGGCAAACTGAGAGGAGTTATGGAAGATGTCACAGGGCTAAGGGATGGGAGAGAAAATATCAAATGTTTACAGAGCTGCTTTTTCCCCTCCCCTATTTATATGACTTTTGCATGTGAGGCTTTATTCAGCAGAGCAGACCTCATCAGTCTGGGGAAAAAGGGTTGTTTGAGTGGAGGGCGGGTGAAGATAATGACAGAAAATTCTTTTAACCTGGGATGAATAAAAACTTAGTGAGAAGCAGGCTGGCGGGGGGGGGGGGGGGGGGGGCTTTTTACAGTACTTGGAAGTAGTTAGATTTACATGATTTAATCTGCCTCTCGTGCTCCTCATGGCAATGCTTTCTGAGCATACGGTCATTAGCCTCTTCGTCTTGTGAAGTTCCTTAAGATCTGTCGGGAAGCCGTTGCTTGCCGAGGTGTGACCGTGCCCCTTCCCCGCTGCCCTGCTGGTTGGTGGTTGCCTCCTTTGCGTGAAGATAATTAGAAATAACCACATCACTGTTTGTCTCCTGCAATTCTTCCTTTATAGCCATTTGATACAGAAAATGCGGCCTGTTTTCGGGCGGTGTAGAGAAGCTGCAGTGAGCTGATGTGTCTGGTTCTGGGCTTGCGCAGGGTCAGAGGGGTTTGGAGCAGGGGGGAGCTCGGTGGGCTTCGGCTGGTGTCTCACGGGAGAGCAAGTGTTTGAACTTTCTTCGGGAAACTGTAGCCAAAACCCACTTTTGATCCCTGTTACAACTCCTCGCCCACGGTTTTTCCAAACTCTCGTCTTGAACTCCGTGCTGCTGTGCGAGTAATGGGCTCGTGTACAACTGATGTCTGCATTTAGTGCACGTTCTCGCTTTCTGCTCTGGGGAGAGCTGTGTGCGATGGATGAGATGCTGCAGCAGGAATTGCTATTTCAGTACGTCCAAGCCACAGTTTGAGACGATGGATGGGAAGTTTGGGTTTGCAGTGTTACGTTCCGTATGGTCCCGAGGTGCAAACGCTGGGTTCATGGTCTCAAACTGGGTCCCCAGAAAGACCCTTTCCTGTGCCTGGAGGGGAAGTCTCCAGCCCACAGAACAGAGCGTCCATCTCTAGCGCTCCTCTCAAAGCTCTTTCTATTCTAAATCACGGAATATGGAGAATAACCTGCTTCGCCCTGACACTCAGGGAAAACAGACTTTGCTCTGAGGCTGGCTTAATTGCTTTCCTTGTTCCAATGCTGGGACAGTGAAGATCTCCATCGCTGGTCCTGCAGTGCCGTCAGTAGCCACCCTCTGGCTTCCATTCTCCAGGCACTGTCTCTCTGCTCCCCCTGAGGCTGTGATCATGCCTAAACTGCCTCCTTACCGCATACCTTTTTTTCTCTGAAGTCTTATTGTTCGTATCATCTTAAAGACCCTGCTGCAGGTGTCACACTTCCCTGCTCTTCCTGCCAGGTCACATCCCAGCCTTCGTGGCAGCAAGTGTCTCCAGAGGGCGGTTCATTTGGCTTTCACCACTTTGAGGTGTATCAGTCCCTGGAGCTACGTGTTCCTCGCCATCAACTGCCTTTAATGTGAGCTAGTTCAGGCTTCCACAAAGGCTTGTATTCATCTGCTCCAGCCTGAACGTCTGAAAGTTATTTAAGTCTACCCTCAGTCAACATAAACCGAACGCAATTCAGCCAGATTTAATCTGAAGCAATGCTTTTTTTGCAGCGGATTTACCAAGTTCTTTTTTTTTCAAGCGAAAAGAAAAACTTCAGGCTTAACTTCAGTTATTAAAGGACTGCAAGTGCCTGTGGAGAAGCCTGATTGCAGACATAGTTTTGCATGAGTCAGTAACAGAGTTTGTATTTTTCTGAAAAATACGTTGTACGGTATGACCTTTACTCTCAATGGAAAGCAAAATACAGATCACCTCTTTAATGTGGCGCAATTTGAAACGTTTGTCTCTTCAAACTGGGACAAATGGTAAATTGACATTTGGGACACTTAGGGATCCATTTGCTACGTGTCGCAGCAGGACAGAATCTGCCAGGGGCTCCCAAATACCCGCCTGAATTGAAAAGTTGAATGTCAAAATTAATTTTTACCATTCTGCAGCACAGAAGGCACTTTAACCCCCTGTACTTCCAACTTGCAAGGCAAGCAAATTGGATACCTCTTTATTTTATTTGGTAATTTGTAAAGATTATTTCTGCCCTCTCTATTTTTTTTGCACTCTTTCCTCTTAAGGGTGTAAAGTTTTATTCTGTGCTGCAAATAGGCTTCAGACTGAGATAAAAAGAGGACAATTTTGATAGAAATGCATAAGCCAGGAAACAAAGGAGAAATCTAGTGTTAAACGGTAAAAGCAGAGAGGGAAGATTTTTATTTAATAACCCCTGAATGATTTATGTAAAAGCTCTGAAAACACTGTTAATTATGGGTGGGAAAAGGCCACAGTTCTTGTCTTTAAAATGTCTGTTTAGCATAGCGGACACATTTGTAGAAAAACCTTTTTTCCTATAAGCCTTTATTCCAAAAACTAGTTTTCCCCATCAGGGTGTGGTGGTGCTCTAGAATACGCCGTTATTCCCGTCTAGCAAAGGTGATTCTTCAGGATCTTGGTTTTCTGCTTTATTTTACCCTCCTGTTTCCACAGCAGGGGAAAATGTGCTTATAGAGAAGGGTGGCCAAGGTTGCAGGTGTCAAGCTAGAGCCTGGATTTGGGTTGCTTTTCTTACACCTGATGTCCTGTGTGGCTTTTGGCCCAGGCGGTTGGCCAGTCCTTTGGTTGCCCCATGTTTCAAAGGCACCTGTGGGAGTCCGGGAAGCCCAAGCTCCCACGCGGGCACCTGGGGCCTTCAGAGGATTCAGGTTTCTGTGCCCCGGGATGCTGCGCCCGTGTTCCTCGTCTCCTCAGTCTTATTTCACGTGGAAATAAAATGAGCTTGTCTTCAGCACAACTTGAGTTGTCCTCGACTGTCCTTGAGTCTGTTTGGTCCTCCTGAGAAAGGGATCGTATTCCTCAAATGAAGCATATTACACCGCTTCACGTTTTCTGTGCTCTCTTTACAAGCCGCAGCCTGGAGTTTTGAACCTTATTATTAACTATAAAACCCAATGATTAAATGTGGCAAGGTTTATTATTATTTAATCAGGACACTTGCTCCGTGCTCACAGTGAGACGAGACATTGCAGGAACCAATAGAGAGCGAAGCTCAACAGTAACAATTCTCCTTTTCTTGCTTCTAACTTTACTCTTTGACTAAGTTGCAGATTGTGCATCTTTTATGAGGGAGAGTGAGGAACAAAGAGTTCAACTTGTTTCTGTTATCTGTCTGCTGAAGAAGCTTCTTCTTTGTGGCATGGTGGATGATGATACCTGGACTCTTGATTCTCTGCAAAGGGATTAACCTCATGCCATAGTGCTCCGTGCTAGGGATGAAGTCATGGGTGGAGCTGATTTGATGGGTGCTAAATAAGCTCCTAAACTCCAGTCTCCTTACCAAGCAGGAATACAGTTAAGGTTATCTGAGAATAAAAATGGTCCCGTGCTGCCTTTGTGCTTGGATCCTTTTCCTGACAGCCACGTCTGCATTACAGAAGAGAGTAATTCCCATCCGCTTCTCTTACTTGCCACTGTTCTTGACAGAGTGGCTAAGATAGAAACTGGGCCAAAATAATGTCCTCTTAGCCTTCGTGATCTTGCAGTGGTGAGAAGCCCTGAGCGGGATCAATGCAGTCGTTGTTCAGGCTGCACCAGGCGGTGGGAGCTGCAGCTCCCAGTCCAGACCTCTGGCGGTTACTGGGTCCCTCTTACCCGGAGCGGTATCAAATATATGTCTCTCTTCTCCATGTAGAAGGACAGCAGCAAGTCCATACCTCTAATTCAGCACAGGATCAGTTGTGGATATTAAAGCAATGGCATTGCCCCTGCACAGGTATGAATATCATTTTTAATAAGTAGTGGTTTAATTTCCAGCTTGGTCTTTGCTAAAGCAAGGAGTGACCCTTCATCACAGTCTTCCTCTGAGTAATGGGGTTACTCTTGTTGGGTATGACTCAGCTGGGAGAAGCACCTCTACCTCTTGACCTTACTGAAATAATCATGGGGAGAAAATGAATGGTTCCTTAGTAATTGAAGGTCACCTGTCCCTTGCTAACTTGGAGGACCTGTGAATCTTTGTTAAAAGGCATAGTCATTTAAAAGTCCTAAAAGTGGGTCCTGCTGCCAAAGATAGCTTTGCAGAAAGGCTGGTGATGGATGGAGGTCAAGTCCAAAGCTAACAATGGAGAGGAGGAGGCTGCAGGGTTGGGGGGCTTTGGCTAGTGGACAAAGGGACTAGTTTATTATTAATACTGCTGCCGATATTTTCTGTGAAAGGTCCGAGTACCTTCAGGCTCCTTGATCTGCGTGGCCAGTATTTCTCATCATCTGGCTCAGCCTGAAGGGATCAAACTTCCCGGCTCCTATCTGAGGTGTGTGTGGGGGGGTGGTTGGAGCTACAAAATACGAACTGGTATTGAGTCTTTGCCCTGTGCAGGTGGGCATCTCAGCTTTGGCACGTTGTGCCCCCCTGTCTCTCCCACCCAACCTTTCAACTGTCCGCCTTCTTTCCTCTGGTGGTGGGATTCCAGTGAGTTCTGTAGCAACAGACAGCTGAGAAGAGGGACCCAACTAAGAGAAGGGTGTACATCGGCTCACTCCCACACCTGAAGCTCTGCAGGAATTCCATCTATATCCCCACTATGGGGACAAATCAAAGTTGTTGTTCACACTGAAAACACTGACAGTCAACCAACCCTGAGAAAATAGCCGTAATGAGCCAGCCTTTTCATTGCCCTCCCCGTGCGCTCACCCACCTGACCCTTCCGAGACCTGGAAGTTGCTAGATTTTTCTGAAGAGGATATTACTCCCCTCTTCCCTGCCGTCGCTGCTTTTTAAACTCTACCATTAGAAAGACGATTACATTTTGTCACTGTTTTATAAAAATGTCACGGGCTCCAACACTTCGGGTGAGACATCGCGCCGTTATTGCGGAAGTGTTTAAAATGTTCTGAGGTGCTTTTAGGTGCCAAAAAAATTTAGTTGACAAAATAGTAATAAATCCAGATCTAGCTAACACTTTTAATGAATGTAAAAGATCTGACCGAAATTCCCTTTACCTCTCTGTTCACCCCTGTGATGTCTATCTTTACTTACTGCTTTGTTCCTAAGTAAAGCTGTAATTTATAAGATCTGAATCTCTATCATGGAAAACAAGGAGAGTTAATTTTTAGAGCTTTCTAAGATTTGTCCTTTGTAAGTGAACTATGGTACAAAAAACCAATAAAAACTTAGATGTTTTAATTTATAGTAAAGCTCTTGCACACCACTGGGAATGTAAAGCAGTCCTGAAGTGATCGTTAATTACCTCAATAGTTCCTGTAAAATAGTCTCATCCTAGGAGAGAACTAGAGCCAAAGTCCTTGTTATTTGTTGGGGCGGGGGGAGCTGTAGATCGGCTTTAAGCTGGAATACAGTTTTCCCAACCCAATCTCCAGTCTCCTCCTAGCTTTAATGTCTGGAGTCCTTGGCTTCAGTATTTCCTGAGAAACAGCGAATATGTGGTACGATGCAGAGCAGTCGCTGCGGAGTTGTAACAAAAGAAACGCGCGCAAAGCATTCGAGTGTCGCTACGAACTTGGGAACTGCAGGTCACCGCGGTCCAGCTCCAACGGCATTTCCCTGGCTGCCGTTAAAGGGCTCAGAATTAACACCTTCAAAATTCATCAGTGATCTGGATGAGGGGATTGAGTGCACCCTCAGTAAGTTTGCAGATGACACCAAACTAGGTGGGAGTGTTGATCTGCTGGAGGGTAGGAAGGCTCTCCAGAGGGACCTGGACAGGCTGGATCCATGGGCCAAGGCCAACTGTAGGAGGTTTAATAAGGCCAAGTGCCGGGTCCTGCATTTTGGTCACAACAACCCCAAGCAACGCTACAGGCTTGGGGCAGAGTGGCTGGAAAGCTGCCCAGCAGAAAAGGACCTGGCGGTGCTGGTGGACGGTCAGCTGAATATGAGCCAGCAGTGTGTCCAGGTGGCCAAGAGGGCCAACGGCATTCTGGCTTGTATCAGAAACAGCGTGGCCAGCAGGAGCAGGGAAGTGATGGTGCCTCTGTACTGGGCACTGGTGAGGCCTCACCTCGAGTGCTGTGTTCAGTTCTGGGCCCCGCTGTACAAGAGGGACATTGAGGTGCTGGAGCGTGTCCAGAGGAAGGCGACCAGGCTGGTGAAGGGTCTGGAGACCAGGGCATATGAGGAGAGGCTGAGGGAGCTGGGCATGTTTAGCTTGGAGAAGAGGAGGCTGAGGGGAGACCTCATTGCCCTCTACAACCACCTGAAAGGAGGGTGTGGAGAGGTGGGGGTTGGCCTCTTCTCCCAGGTGGGTAATGACAGGACCAGAGGAAATGGCCTGAAGCTGCGGCAGGGCAGGTTTAGATTAGATATTGGGAAGAATGACTTTACTGGAAGAGTGGTCAGGCACCGGAACAGCCTGCCCAGGGAGGGGGTTGAGTCACCATCCCTGGAGGTGTTTAAGGAACGTCTGGATGTGGCACTTCAGGGCATGCTCTAGTGGCAGAGATTGTAGGGGTTTGGGGTTTTTTGTGTGTGTTTGGTTGGACTCGATGATCTCAAAGGTCCTTTCCAACCATGAAGATTCTATGATTCAGAAGAACATATAGCTTTTTTTTTATTTTGCAGTGTGATTAATGACTCTAGGAACAAGCTTTTAAGCTTGATCTCCAGATGGAGGAATATTAAAAACATTGATTTATTGGGGCTTCTTGTGTGAACTTTGCTCAAACTGGGCTGCTGAGCTGCTCGAGCCAGTTCTGCTGTCGGCGTGGTCACTCAGTCCGTGAGGCTGAGCACTTCTGCTGCCAGTTGCTTCCCTGTGGTGCTTTGGGGAAAATATCAGTTCTCTGCAATCTTTGAGGATTTTAAAAACGATATGTGGAAAAATCTTATTCGCACATATGGGAACTGTCAGTCAGCATGCCTGTGAAATCCAGCTGCAGGCACAAGGACACCAGCTCTGACTTCTTAAAAAAAAAAAAAAAAAAATCTTCCCTTGCTTGGAAGGCAGAAAGAAAAAGCTATCTAGAGCCTAAATCACTGTCACTTGTTAAATCTGCTCAGGGCTCTGTCCTCAGCTGGTGCCAGTTAAAGCCCTGTACACCCAGATTAAGTTGCAGTAATTCAAGAGGAGGATCTTTAATTAAGCAGAAAATCATGACCATAAAACTCTGTTCCTATATGTACCTGTTTTATCCTAGGCTCATCTGCACATGTGATGGTGTCCTAGAAAGTCTGAGTTCCTTAACATAAAAAAACCCACTTCCATTAGCTCCTTTAATGAGCTTTAAACACCATTGTAAAAAATTCTGAGAACAAAAGATGCCGATTAATGAAGAAGTGTATTAAGTTGGGAACCTGAGGAGGGTGTCTGGTCCCCCACCAACCTCTGCAGCCCAGGCCATGAAAACCTGCTGCCTGCCCAGAAAACAGATTTCAGTGCCCCCTGTCCCCAGCCTTCAGAAAATTTCCCAATCTCTGAGCTGATTTTCTTCCTGCAGTCTCAGCACGTTCTTATTATTTCTACCATGGGCATCAGAAACAGTTATTACCTTGCTCGTATTAATACCTCTAAGTTGGTGTTTTCATAATGTCAGAAAAACTTGCAGTGTTCTTTTTAGGTGGAGAGCAGCAACAGCTTCTGGCTGAGCCCCAGCTCAGGACCCAGGTGTGAAAATGAGCAGTAGGTCAGGACTGAAGCATCTCTAGGTCTTGGTGGGAGGTGAAAGGCAATGGTCTCTTCCAGATGTGAATCTCTGCAGCTGCTCCTTTCCTCCTCTCAGGAGTGCTTTGGTGGTAGTTTAATCAAATATATTGTTCCTCTCTGCCTCCGAGTGGTGTCTTTCCTCCACAGACTTCCCCTTTCTAGTTTTCCTTCAGTCCATCGTATTCAGCCTGGAGTGAACACCTCAAGGAGTTGATCATCTGAGCCTGCTGTGGTACGGGGGTAAAGTCCTTCCCTCTGCGACAGAATAAATCCCACAAAACCAGTGGAGATAATTGAGGGATCTAGCCACTGATGGCCATGTGTCCCCACTGCCTGGGGACCTGCAAGTCCCACCGTGGTGGGGGATGATGCTGGAGCCAGCTCCAACAGCTGGCGAAGCCTGACCCAGCCCCGGGGTGAGGAGGGCTGGAGACCTCAGATGTGGCAGGTCTCATGTTCTTCATGTCCAGTTGCATCATCTGCTGGGACCTCCCTGTCTGTTGGGCAGGTGGAGGGATCCCCCTGCGGATGAACAGGGAGGGGACACCGTGGGCAGCGGATCAGATGGGCGTCCTGCTGAAATCAGAAGGATGGGACCCTCGCTTAAATGCCAGGCTGAGCTATGGGCCACCAGCACAGGGCCTCAAGAGCATTTCTCCTACCACAAATAAAAGTAGCACCGATAGCCCATGAAGCTTTTTAGAGGATGAAAAAAAGAATGGATAAAGCAATTACAGAAAAAGGCAAATTAAAGTGTTAGAGCTTAAAAGGCTCCTTGTTTTTTCCCTTCTTCTCTTTGAATTACTTTTCATTCTTAATTTCCTTACGTCAGATTACAGCCCGGTCACCTGGCAGCAAGTGACAATCGCGCTTGGGCACCTGTCCTGGCTGCCGACGCGCGGGTGGACGCCGTCCGTGTGGCGCAGGCCATGGGGAGAGCTGCGTTTCACCCCGTTACCAGCGGCGCGCTCTCGCTTTCCCAGCACATCGCTGTTCATCTGGAGGTAGGCAGGGGGTTGCGAAAATATAAAACAAAATTAAAGACTAAAAAGCTAGCCGTGTGTGATAATGAATGAGATACTGCTGACCCGTGGGCTTGCTTTCTCTTCTGGATAATTACAGAGGAATAACTGTATAAATCTTAGTTGGATTTCCTGCCCCCTTTCCTCTTGGAAATGGATGGCTCTGTTGTGCTTCTGTTCCCCAGGCTGGAGGATTGTTTTAATTTAAATGCAACTTTATGATGCTTTGCTGCTGTAGCAAGTAGAATTTTAAAAAAAAAAAAAAAAAAAACAAAAACAAAAAAAACAACAAAACCAAACCAACAACAACAAAGAAAAGAGAGTGAAGCTTTTAGTTAACTTGGTCGTTTATCATACTAGCCGGTAACTGCCGGTCTTGTGTCGGAACGGCAATTTGTTACACTGCTTAAATGCAGTTCCTCGCGTGATCTTGCCAAGGGTTTTGGATTTCTTCTCTTCCTTGGCTTTTCTCTGGTGCAAAGGGGAATGTTCCCCAAATTGCCTCTTTTGGGTGACTCTTGAATTGTCTCTTTCGGTATTTGGGGACAGCACGTTGGTAGAATTGTCGCGTTGGGGCCGAGGGCGCTTTTGTGTTCTGTTGTTGACCTGCCTTTGAGAGATCCCCACCAGCTCCCATCAACCAAGCGGGCAGAGACGGGACTTGCACCGAGGCTGGTGGAAACGGGGGGTTTCTCTATGGTGGTTTAAAAGAAATGGTGCTCGGGGTTTTTTTCCTTCTGGAATTTTCTTTGGTAATTTAATTGGTAATTACCTTTGATATTTTAATACCAATATTAAGCCAGTTAGGATCCAACACCCACGTTGTGCTGGTGTCTCTCAACCAGTGTTTCATCACTGTATTAAATACAATACCTATTATAAAACTATTATATATAAATATAAAACAGATTTTAATGCGTTACATATATTTTAATCTTCTGGTTTAGCCTAGCTTTGCAATTGCAGCCGCTGCTGACCCCAAGGTATCTCCCACAGATCTGTTAAAGAAAAACCTTTGGGCTTCTTGCAATGTTCCTTATTAAAACTAAAAATGACGGATGCTGCTCCGCGGCCCTTTCCCTCCTCTCCGCACACGAAGGGTTGCCCAGAGAGACCTGTTCACCTGGCCCTGGGAGGGGACGACAAATACTGTCATCAGGGCCAGGATGAACCTGGGGCATAAACCAGCAGAGCTTCCTGCGAGCTGTGTTTTTTGCGGAGCGCTGCTGCAGGCTCTGCTAATCCATGGATTCCTTATTTAGGGATTTCTGGGCCGTTCTATTGCAAACGGCTAATTTTAAGGGAGGCTTGCTCGGGAAGAGGCAGGACAGCGAGTGCAGCACAGGCCTGAGGAGGCTTTGGGAAATGCAGAAGTGAAGTGGGGATGCCGGGAGGAGAGAGAATAACGCAGAAACGCCAGAGAACGTGGGATTTTGGTGAGCACCAAATGCAATCTCGCAGGCCGGAGCCTGCCCAAATGGCAGGGCTGACCAAGGATAACGCTTCCAGCTGTAGCTGCTGAGTGGGGTTGGACTACATGACCTTTAAAGGTCCCTTCCAACCCAAACTACTCTACGATTCTCTGATTTTAGGTTCCGAGCAGTGTTTGTTCGCATGACACTGTTCAGGTGAAGCTGCCTTCAGGCTTTGGCGCCCAAGGCCAGCGCTCAAGGCAAGTCCATTACGTATGGCCTGAATTCCCGGCTTCGGGATGAGCTTGGATTGCATTAAATCCCAGCGTAGGCACGCTTCGGAGCGGTCTAGTTCAGTGTATCTTCAACTTCAGCATCAATTAAACTAAATCAAATTAGTGCTGTTCTGATTCTGAGTAAGAAAGTGCCTATGAGGGGGCCTTAATGCAGTTTGAGTAACCACTTTAAATTTACACCCTTAATTCATTTAAATTTTTAAGGTGCTTAAAAGCTTGTCTACATATCGTTTGTGAAGGCTTTTCTTATCCAGGATGCTGTATCTGATGGAAAAAAGATTGGATGTAGTTTGGACAGGAGAGGTTGGGTAAAGGTTGGTTCTTTTTGTGGTGCTGTCAAGTTTTGCTTTAAAGCGCTTTAGGGTATTTTCTTGACTTTTGGAGTTTAAAGTTTCTCATTAAAGGAAGTGTTAGCGTTTCTGGCCTAAGCGACTGCAGAGGAAAACTTTGTACATGTGGATATATACATATGAATGTGCAGTAAAATCTCTACAAGTGGAAGATCGCGATTTTTTTGAAGCGTTTGAGTCGAAGCTTCTTTCTCGATTGTGAGAAGCATAACCGTGTTTTCTGAACACACGGAGACCCCCACACAGTGCTTTTTTACTTCTCATAAAGATAAAACTTCTGGTATTTCCATGCACCGAAAGGGCCAGGAAAGTCTTTTTTTTTTAAACTCTTCATAATCTTTTCCCAGGCTTCTGTTTACCGCAAAACTTCCCGTCTAATCAATGATACGGCCGGATTCTGCTTATTTAACAACATTTAACCAAAAAGCCGGGATCATCCCAGGCTGGGTGGTAACCCTTTGCGGATGAGTGAGGGGAACTTCTGCTGACGGGAGGCATTACGGCTCCCACTCCTAAAGAAACACAACAAAGGCTGTAATTTCCCGTTTCCTAACAATATTCTGCCTGCATCTGCAGCTGAAGTGCTGGCTGCGAAACATCCAAAACCTGTTCATTGCATTTTAAAAGATAACCGTTTGCCGGCATGTAGGATATAAGGCTGTGTGTTTGAATAAGGAAAAGCTACTTATATAAACCATTAGCAAGCTGCTGGGCTGCCGTTTCTCGGTAATCAGATAAAGAGCAAGCATGGAACACCTTTCCCACAGTCACAGCAAACGCTCTCCTGTCTTCTTCCCTCTTAAATTGTATTTGCTTGTTGCCGATGGAGAATAACATCCCGTTAGTTAGGAAGACCTGAAGAAGCTGAGGAGGGCAGGAATATCTGGGGCTGGGGACCTCAAAGGAGCTGCACCTGGGCTCCTTTTATTGAGGGGAGGAAAAAAAAAAAAAAGAAAAAAGTATAAATTGCAGAGTCCAGACATAGGAGCCCTTTCCTGCCCTGCTGCTCAGGCTCTCCAGGCAAGGAAGACTCTTTTCTGTATCTTCTGACCCAGCAACCCGGTTAGATCCAGAGCTGAAAGCCTTCCCTCCTGTTTCCATTCTTATAGGCAAATCTGTCAGGTCCAGTGGATTATTTCTTTTCTATTTTTTTTTTTCTGGAGGCGTTGGTCTATTTAAAACCTAAGTTGTTTTATTTACTACAGAAACAAGGACACTTCCTCTAAAGCCAAACGCTACATGTGAAGGGAAGGAAGACCAAAATCTGTCTGGTGGCAAAACTCTTGCTTTGCCTCTCCGTAAAGCCCTCTATTTCTTTTTAGCCCCCTGCCTAGCTGCCTCCTCCCCCAAAATGTGGGCTGCTTCTGTAGGGAGTCTCTTGGCCAGGAACATAACCTTTGCATCCAGCAACAAGCCAGAGAACCGAGCAAGAGAGCGTCTCTAGAAGACGATTCTTCTTTTTCCTTGAACTAGACTCAAATTGCATGTGACAAAGTTGAGCAGACTCCTGAAGGCAGTGAAATATTCCTTTTCCAGCTTCCTCTCGCCCATCCCCTCTCCCTAGTCTGGGTCCTTGCCACCTTGCTCGGTTTGGCCCCAGTCCGGCTTTTCTTTGACCCAGCCTGGAAGCAGCACCTACGGCTTTAGAGCTGCGGATGCACTCGGAGGTGACAGCCTGGTACCTCCTCCAGGACGAGGGACTTCCCGGCCCGCCGTGGCCCTAAGAGTACTTGTGGCTGTTGGAGGCTCCGCAGCAAACCAGACGCCCCCTCCTTTTGGGGTCACATACGACATGTGGTGCATACAGCCAGAGACCCTGCGTGGAGCGTCAGGTGAAATTGCCCTTGACTTTATGGAGCTGAAGAAAAATACAGATTTTACTAAAAGTGAGAAGCTTTTGCGTGCTAATATCTGTCTCAGTTTCTTCATGGTTCTTCAGCATTTTTGGGTATTCTGTGTTTCTGTGGGGCCACCCAGCTCTAGGGTAGCCTTTGCTTCCCAGTCTGTGGCATCTCAGCAGTTTAATGCCTCCAGTTGTGACAGCTTCACCCCCAGGAGATGTTCCCCAACTGCTCCATCAAATTGCCCTCTTTCCTCTCCACATGACTGCAATTTAGTTTTAAAATGGATACTAACACCTGGTTTCTTCATTTGGTTTTTTGGGGTTTTTTTTTTTTTTTGGATATTGTGGCTTCATATTCTTCTGGCAGCGGGATCCTTCCTGCCCCCCCGCCCTCCTTCGTGTCAGCAGTGTTCTGCTACGGCAGAGCCGTTAAAACGTTAATGCCGCGTTTTCTATGATCTGTAGCTTCCTTTAGGCAACGGTTTTAACAGGGTCTGTGCCAGCTTGTGACTGATGCATTGCTCCACAGAAGTTGGAATGATGCACGGATTTCCTCAGAGCAGAGTGCCGTCAGCCTTTCCCATCCTTGCCTGCACGTCCGAAGTGACATGAAGCTGCCAGGGAAGTGGTTTTCCTTGTGCTCTCCACCAACAAGTGGAGACACAAAAAGCTCTTAGAGTTCGGAGATGGGAAGGAGCATCTGAGAGAAATGAGAATTTCCAAGTAGTACGAGCCTGGCATCGCTTTGTTAGAGGAGTTAATAGGAAAGGCAGAGCCTGAGCCGTCAGTTGTGACCAACGACGTGACCCGAGGTGGACCAGCTTCTGCTTTAGAAGGATAATTCAGGAAGGTGTGGGGAGAAAATCCACCTACTGCCAGGTTCTCCGTGGAAGCTTTTTTTTTTCCATCTCTCCCTACCAGATTTATCATCATTGGAGTCTGGTGATGAGGAAGGCAGATGAGACATAAACAAAATAATTATTTCAAAAAACATCTGGGAATCCCTGCCCTTTGGGAATCTGTCATACAGTTGAGAGCTACATGATGCTACAGAACAAGGTCCTTTAATTTCTGCTTCCCTGAGGCAAACCTATAAAGGCTGGAGCAGGTTTTGCCCCTGGTAGGTGGAGGGAAAGAAGGTTTCTGTTTCTTCTGGCAGCGTCCTTGAGCCCCCTTAGGTTAGATATAATCCAGTCCCCCCTTTAAAGGCAGCTTTGGAAAACTTTCCCACAGATGCTTACAGCCAAGACTGCTTCAAATCCACTACGTCCCACTTCATTTCACATAATTAGGAGCTGTGACTTCCTTGACCTGACTCTTTGTGTCTTGAAATGAGATTTTTTTCAAAGCAGCAACCCACCAAGGAGAAACTGAAAGCAAACTGATTATCCATGTGGGATGGCTCTGACCTCCTGGTATTAAAGGATTGACCAACTTCTCGCTAAATTCACTTAATCTTCCTTCCCCCCCCCCCCCTCACTTTTTTTAAAGCATGAAAGGTCTTACGCTTAGGGAGAAATACAGATCCACTTATGTATTCAGCGCCCACCTTCCCTTTGCTTCTTGTAATCGCTTCTGCATCCCGTGATCCTGAATCGGGTCTGAACCAAGAGGAAAGGGCAGAGCTGGGGCAGCCCCAGGTGGGGAGACGTTGGGCTTGCATCGGAGCGGAGAGTCTCGCACACGCTGTGGCAAAACCAGCAGCAAACTTAATGGCAAGGAGGAAACAGAACGGAGTTCCCAGTTGAGGGGAATCTTATCTGTGTGCAAAGCCGTCCTCGGGAAACGAGGGGGAACAGCAGAGGCTTGAGCTTCTAGAGGGGGGGGCAACGGAGTGAAACCTTGTGGCTCAGGTACGGACCCAAGATGTAAGAAATGTGCCGTTTCTTCTGATCTGACCTTAGGCAAATTGACTTTGCAGTTCTGCCTTCGTGCCAGCGGTGTGAGCCGGGGACATTTGAGCCTTTTCTCGTGCTCCTCTACTGTCTGCATCCCCGTCCCTGGCAGGGCAGGGACCTCCCTGGGGATACGTGGGGTTGTGAGCCTGGGTTTAGTGCACCACGGCTGACGCTGTGCCTTTCAGGAGCATTGCACCCAAAAGAGCCTTCCGGAGAAATGGGGAGCACCCCAGGGGACAGGCTGTGGCTTCGTGCTGGGAATGGGGAGCTCTGCTCATCTGGGCTTCACCCCAGCCCTCCGAGCCCTCGAACTGGGGGCCCAGACACCTTCCTGAAATCTGCCTTTCTACATCTATTTCACGCAGGCGCACAAAATAAATATATCAAGCGCATTACCTAAAATTAGCAGCAGCAACAGCAGTTTAAGTTGCATATAAAATTAATCTGATTGGATTTTAAAGAGAGACTTATAATAAACAAGGCTGGGGCTGTTTACAAACCTCACTGCAATATAATTATATTTTTCAGCATGAGTTGAGAGCTACAAGAGTGGCTGGTCCAGTGGCGGCTTTATTATATTCAGCCGGTCCTAATGAATAGGGAGCAGATTGTAAAATATTGTATATTTTTATTGTTATTCATGCAGGTGAGAGTTTTGCAGCAAGGAGGTCACTGGCTTTATTGCTCTAGGTTCTCGGGGAAGAGACAAGTGCTTTGCCAAGATTCAGAAATGAGCTGCTGTCAAGGCAGAGGAGGAGGGACAGGTCTTCTCCAGCCTGAGATTCATTGTTTTATGGCAGGGGAGGTGCCATGGGGATGAATTTGACCTTCAGGTCACCTTGGACCAATTCTCTGCAACTCCATGGACTTCCCAGCTGAACCATGCTGGTGAGGATGACCTTGGCCCCATCCCACAGAGCGTTAGAGCATCCCATTAGGCATCGTGTAAAGCTCCGGACTGGGAGCTTGCACCCCTTGGCTGCCCGTACAGGCACCCTGATGGTTCCACCAAGGTCGTCTGTCAGGTGGGACAAGATATGATCAGTTCTTCCCAGTGTGGGCATGGCCCTGGGGCAAACCACACCAGTTTGTAGCCCTATAGATCACAACCACAACTGGGAGGCGTAAGGATTTGGTCACAACCTGTTAGTGACGACACCACGGTGGGCAGGATGAAACTGGGGACAAATTCCGTGCTGTGGTACTTCCCATCGGTGGAAACATCTTAGAGCGGGTCTCTACGGTTGAATTTCCAGGAGAGGAATTGTACCAGGAGAGAGAAATTTCAGTGCTGGCTGCTCCTTGCTGCCTTGTGTGCAGTCTGGAGAGTTGTTTATTCCAGTTTGACCTGTATCGAGAGAGCCTGGGGAGGGTAGAGCCATGAGCAAGCAAATATTCAGGTATTTCTTAACAACCTTCTGACAGTTGCTGAAAGAGTAGCAAAGATATATACGCAGGGATTACAGGTAAAACGCAAGCTGCAAATATGCACACACAAAAAAATTGTGCGTGTCTGCATTTTATTTTTGTTTTAATGAGTGTTAATAATAAAGTCGTAGAAGATCACAAAGGTTTTCTTCCTCAGGTGTTAAAATAGGAAGCAATTAAGGCTGTTAAAAGTTGCCATGGTGGCAGAATAAAGATGGTTTGGGGAGGCGAGTTGTTTTTTCAGTCTGATCTCTGGGATTGGAATTGCTTCTTCATTACTCTCATTTGCCGGAGCTGGGACAGTTTTATATCCGTTGTAACACAACAGCGAGCAGCCTTCATCTCTCTGAACGCACTGCTTAGGGAGGCCGGGGGCCCTGCTGTAGTACGGATGCACGTGTGGATGTACGGAGAAGCGGTGGGACCAGCGGGCTGCAGGTGGGGCAGGGTTAGAGATGTCCCTCTCCATATGCTTCTGGCCAGGCTGGCTGCCACCCACCCAGCATGGTGCAGGGACAGCTCAAGCTCGTGGCCACTTGGTCCCCTGCTCGGGGGTTGAGGTTCACACATGGCTCCCTATGTACTCATCCAGAAGTAGCATAGATAAGCACAGAACTGCAACACGGCTTTTTTTTATTTATATTTTTGTAGAATCACAGAATCACAGACTGTGTTGGGTCGGAAGGGACCTCTAAAGGCCACCTCGTCCCACCCCCTGCAGTCAGCAGGGACATCTGTAACTAGATCAGGTCGCTCAGAGCCTCATCCAGCCTGGCCTTGGATGTCCCCAGGGATGGGGCCTCCACCCCCTCTCTGGGCAACCTGGGCCAGTGTCTCACCACCCTCAGTGTCAAGAACTTCTTCCCAATGGCTCATCTAACCCTGCCCTGCTCTAGTTTAAACCATTGCCCCTTGTCCTGTCGCTCCATGCCCTTGCAAACAGCCCCTCCCCAGCTTTCCTGTAGGCCCCCTTTCTCCAAACTGTTTTCAAGGCATCAGATTCAATTGGGTGGAGTTCGAATTAATTAAAAAAAAAAAAAGTGACTTGCCAAGGAGCTTTTGGAGGAACAGATCTTTGAGCTGGCTCAGGGGATGGGAGTGAAGGGCTTTGAGTTACATGTAACTCAAAGATCCAGTTTCTTGCTGCGTAGTACCTTCCCTGCCCAACTGGGAACTCAGCTAATTGGCTTCAGTACTGACTGGAGGCTTTTGGTGGGTGGCTCCCTGTGTAACCAGGTGTTTTGGCCTTGTGGTCTGGGTAGTGGGGCAAAATGAGGTCAAGTCTTAGACCTGCAATCGATTGTCTGGCCCATACCGGGCAAGTTTCCCAGCCCGAGCTCTCGGTAATTCCCAAGGTTGTGTCCCTCTGCAAGATCTCTGAGCTGATCTAACGATGGGTGCTGTTGTCCCACCCTGCCGACACGTTTCCTTCTGGCCTGAGCTTTCCATCCAAAGCAGTTTCAGCTTGCTGAATTACCAGGAAACCAGCCCGACAAAGGGCTGGACGGTTTCCGATGGCTTGGCGGGGCTGGGAGGGGGCAGCCTCTTCTGGGCATGGTGGATGGAGCAAGGCAACGTGCTTGGGTAGCTGGTCCCATCAGTCCAGCACTTCAGATTTGTTGACAAGTTGGACTTCAGAGGTTGAACTTGGTCCTCCTGGACTAGACAGACAGGCCTCTCCTGGGGGCTGTTCCTCTCCTGTTAAGGCAGGTGTTGACAACAGGTCAGAAGAATTGCCCTCTAGCCATCCTTATTTCTCTCCGTTAACTACAGAGAAGCATGTTAACTAGCTTAGTCTTAAAAATTTAACTTTAAAATGCCCAAAACCAGGCAAGGCAAATACTTTTCCAGGAGGATCCAGCACCTGTGGCTCTGCTGCTGAAAAACGGCTCCACTTTTCCTGGCTGTTGCAGAAATCCCTTCCTTAGCTCACTAAATCCACCATCTTCAGGTACGTTTTGTAGCGTGCAGTTTTGCTCGGAGGCTCTGATGGGTAGGTTCCTCGGTGGAAGCCGTGTGGGATCAATTTTAGCATCCCAATGAAATCCTGAGGTCGGTTTGCTTTTTTTCTTCTCTAAAGGTTTGCGGTGCAGGCTGAGCTGCTGCCTTCTACGCTCCACAGAGACTTACGTCAGCAGTGACGTGTGCAAGTAGGCCAAAATTACTGAAATTACTAAAAATTGGCCCAAATAGCCAGTGTTACTAGAGAAAGCCTTCTTAAAGGCCTCGGTGTTCAGAGGGTCAGTGTCTGAAACTGTCTTAGCACCAAACCCCACCTGGTGAATGCTCCGAGAACCCACGTTATTTACCTGCGGGGTCAATCCACCACTGCTGGTGGTTGTTGCTGATGTGCTACGGAATTAAAGGGTGGTGGGGGGGGTTAGATCCAAACACCTTGGTTGCTCCCTGCCATCGCTCGTGTCCCCCAGAAGGTGCCAAAGGCGGGTTCAGGAGGCAGCCGAGGCAGTCCCCGGGGCGGTACGGGCGATGGGGTGGTGGGAGACTGCGTGATGCTGCGGGGTCTCAGGGCGGGGAGGCAGAGAGCTCTCTGCCCTGCTTTATTTGCTACTACAAAATAAGCTATGAGGACAAAACAATGTTACTTAGCTTGCTGGAAGAGAGGAGAAAGGAAGGTGTCAAAACGTGCATTACAATATTCCGCCCCAGCACGCTGCATCATAAAGGAGGGAGAGAATCTGGTTTTCCTTTCCCTAAAACCTCTTAGCTGTTTAATACAGCCAGATCCCATAATCTCCGAGCCTTAGCACGGAGTAAAGAGTTTCAGCCTTCCCAGGGCTGCGCGGAGGTTAATCAGTAGTTCTTTGCCGCCCGCGTTGAGGTGCGGAGATGGCAGGCGCGTGTGACAAGCCGTGCTGTTTGAGTCCCGCGACTGCGGGTCTTTTCCTGGCCGCGGGTTGCCTTCTGAAAAGACCTGGATTTGGGTGGGCCGTTGGTTATTTGTTTCTTTTTTTCCCCCCTCCTCCGATTTGTACTTAAGAATATTCCGCTGGTGGTTGCTGCCCTCCTGTCTGAAGATGGCACTGCAACATCTCACAAGCCCAATCCCTGCTGTGAACATCTCCCGGCTCCTTCCACCCTAATGAGGACGGGGACTGACAGTTGAACCGACAACGGCAGGGAGAGAAATGCGGGAGCAATCGGGGAGCGAGGCGGGGGGGGGGGTGTGCTCGGGCACGAGCTCCGCAAAATATGCCAGCGCGAGGAAGGGAAAAGCAGGAGGAGATCGTGGATAAAGCCGGGGAATTGTGAATTCGGCTGCGGTGCTACTTCATCCTCCTCCCAGCCCTTTAATGCTCTGCCGCGGGTGGATGCTGAAGCGCCTGATTCATGTACGGGGCCAAATTCATCATGGGTGCAAACTGGCTCCGTTCCTGCGACTCGCCTCCGCTGGCTGAGGCTCCAGCGCTATGAACTGACTTAAAAAAAGGGAGGTGTTGGGGAGAGAGGGAGAGAAAGGAAATTCCCATTGACTGAGATGATTTAAATGATAAAATTAAACCACTGCAGACGCTTCTGTGGCTGGCGGGAGCTGCTGGTTTGCTCTGTGGATTCTGGGTTGTGCGGGCAGAGGGACATCGCCTTTCAGCTGGGGGAAAGGAGGCTGAGAAAAAGCAGGCAAATATTAAAAAAGGAAAGGAAAATAAAATGGATGTAGGTGTTTATGGATGTAGATGTTTATTAAAGTCTGGGGAGAGGGGCTCATGCTGTAGAGCTTATCTGTAGTTACGCAGGGACTGTTAGCGAGGGGAGGGCAGTGTCACAGCAGCGGCTGGCAGGATCCTGGATAGATCTGTGGAGAAGTGGGGAAAAAAACCGAGGGAAGCTGTGGCTGTTCTTTGCACATGCAGCTCTGAAATACCTTCATCTCCTCCCATTTGGTCCGGCACAAATAGCTGCGCCGTGGACTCCCGCGGGGCCAGTTCTCCAGGCAGCGGGAGGGATGGGAGCCCGCTCGCTGGCGTCTCGCCATGCTTAAGAAACATGGGCACGTTGCTCTCCTGCTCACTCTAGTCCACCGGCTCCCCGTTAACTTGGGTTAGAAATCAGCCTGGGTGGACTTGCCGCAGTCCGTTCCAAGGACCTTCTGCCTCCTCCATCCCTCGGCGCATCCCCATTTATCACCTGGCCTGTCTCAGCCCGGGGAGCTCATCTGCGGCTCCACAGCCCGGGGAGCCTTGCGCGGCGGTGCCCAAAGCTCGCCTATCGAGCCAGGGGTGCCACGGCAAGGCAAGCAGCGGGTCCTCGGGGTTCCTGGGGGCCACTTCTAAGCGGGCAGAGGGGACGTGGGAGCCTGGAGGCTGAAATCCGGTACCCAGCGCTAATGCTGGAATGCGTTCAGTACGCTGCAATCTGAGAAAGGCTGAAATCCATTGCAGAGGTGGGTGAATTCAACAAAGGAGGCATTGAGTTCCTGTTTATTCCTTCCCCCCCGCCCCGCTCTGAAAGCTTTTGAATGTAGGCAGCTCACGGGGATTTCAGAGCCCCTTTGTTGCTCCAGACCTGCGGAAACCTTTCTCTGGCGTGTCAGGCTTTGCTGGGAGCAGCGGGCTGCCTCCAGCAAACCCGGCAGCGGGGCTGGAGCGAGCGATCGCAGGCCTCTCGGCAGCTCTCCTGTGCCTCTTGCGAAGGAGCTGGATGCAGGCGAGGAACAAGATCTTCCCCATCTCTGCCCATGTGGAGAAGGGGCCACAGGAGAACACAACGTCCAGCTGCTTCAGAGGTCCCAGAGAACATCACCCTGCTGCTAAACGGGATCCCTCCCACCCCAGCACCAGCCAGGATCTGATTAATCAGGATTTTGTTGCTGTAGCATTAGTGCATGTTAACAGGGATTACTGGCACGGAGGCCTTAGCATAATTAGCTGGAGATACTTGTGGTTATGGCACTGCCCTGCTCCA
Source organism: Sterna hirundo (assembly GCA_009819605.1). Classification (NCBI taxonomy): domain Eukaryota; kingdom Metazoa; phylum Chordata; class Aves; order Charadriiformes; family Laridae; genus Sterna; species Sterna hirundo. Next base: position 5,935,766 of record CM020452.1, on the reverse strand, counting down.
AGGAAATGCCGAGGTATCCAGTGAGAGGAGTTCCCTGGGAGGATGTGGAACAAGCTGAGAAGTTTGGGGATACAGCCAGAGTCCACAAAACCCAGGTCCTGCCTTCGGTAGACCTAAGAGCCATGAGAGGTTCAAAACCAACTTCTGGAGCTTTTATCACTGAAAGCACATGGAAACACTTCCAACAACTTGGCAAAGCTTTGGAGATGGAGAGCGTTAGGCGAGTCCCTGCCCCCAGCTCCCCGCGGTTTCCCATCACTCGCGTGAAGGGCTTTGGTTGAGTCCCAGACTTTGTCTCGGTGCACACAACCCTGCGTGCAGCGCTTGCCAGGGGCCTGTCAAATGCCAGATGTGCGAGACCCGGCTCTCGCGGCTGCTGGCTAACCCGGTACCAGTGAGCTGCTGTTACTGGTAATCCTCTCTGCCATCTCCTTTCATCACTGCCTGAGACCTTTCCCATCAGTTACCCTGTGCAGCACTGAAACAGCAGGTAATCTATATGTACAGTAAATTGACTTTAGCTTTTGCCTTGAGCAGCTAAAAATGAAACAAGAAAAGAAAAGAGGGCAAACACTGATTAAAAACAAGTTCTAACCTCTGTTGCAAAAGGGACAGCCTGTCATCAGAGCATCTTCTGCCATGCTCTGCTTCTCCACTGCAGAGTAAACAATTTTGTCCTCACTTTTGAATCGAAACACCTGAACTGTGTGGCCTCGGCTTTGAAAAAAAAAATTGCAGGTTCATTCTGGGGAGGAACGGGCAATTTTCCTCTGAGAGAAAATTGTTAAATGTCAGTCATCCTCATGTGGCATCCACAGAAGCGACACGGTTTCTGAAGGTCTGGGAATATGTTTCGGCAGGGGAATGGACTGGAATCGCAAAGCTTAATTCATAATTCTCCTGGGGGAGAGGTGGTGGCTGGATGGTGGTGTAGGGGCAACAGGGAGAGGAATTCGAAAGGATTTTACTTGCTGGGTGCCCGGGATGGGAGACTCAGAGGTGGGCCTGTCAGCAGGGAGGTCTCCGCTGAGCGGCTGCAGAGCGACCGAGCCGGAGTAATGGGATTTCTTACGGGTCTGTCCCAGCCTGGCATCTCCCTCCCTCGATACAGATGCTGTTAACTCTTTTCCAGTTCTGCTTTGGGATGAGGCACGCTTTATTGAGTAAATAGCGCATCCCTTTACTGAAGGGAGCTGTGAGACAGTGTTTCCCCTCTCACATCCATCCATCCATCCCTGTATCCCTGTCGGGCCGCCCGTCCCCAGCCGTCGCTGTCATCAGCGAGGGCCAGCCAGCCTTCTCATTTCAGTGGAGATGCACTTGCAATCAGACCTGCTCGCTCTGAAGTGATTAGGGAGAATTAGCCTAGATTTGTTTGTTTTATTCACTGTAGACATCCGTATTTCTCTTCTCTTCTCTTTCCAGCCATTGATTTGAACTCCAGACATTACGTAGTGGTGAAATCTAAATTCTTCTCCAGACTCCACTGTCCTTACGTTTAGCCATCTCATAGACATCCTTCTCGTTGTCTGTTACTAGGAATTTAGCCTTGAAGACTTTCAGAGAGATGTCAGCCCTGGGGGGGGAAGTATGGCCTCAGGTGACCGAGTTAGAGCCGCAAAGAGATTTTGCACTGACAAGGGGACAAAGTCTAAATTCTGCATCCTTCAAAACACAGCTCGGCTCGCACCAGACCCTGTTTAACAGGCGCCTCCATCCCATCGCAGCTGTTTGTCTCCCGGAGAAAATGGGTTAGTATTTTCCTTTAGACAGAGAAGGTTAGAAATTCACCTTCAAGAAATCATTGAAGGCTGTAAATCTGAAGCGGAGAAATTAGCTCCTGCTTGTGCGAAGCCAGCACCTAAATCCTGGAGGCAGGATTTGCCCAGAACCTCGTCCAGGGCTGCTCTGTGGGTCTGACTGGGAGATCCACGCTCTCGTATCAGCAACGTGGGGGGGAAACTATGGCATTCGGAGTCCCTGGGGCTCTAGCGTTAGGAGTTTATTTGGCCTGGAAGAAGGAGGATTTGAACCAGGGTCCTGCGTTCAAATAAAGCAAGAAAACCGTCTTTTACTTCAGGTTCTGGTTTGTTTGATGCGTAAGTGCCTCTGGGGGAATTCCCGACTGTCACCAGAAACTCAAATAAATCAAAGAATGTGAATAAAGGATGGAGGGAAGGAAGGGTTTTTTTTTCCTTGTTTTGCACTGTTAAGGAAACAAACACCTCTGAAGTGTTCTTTAATGTTTTTGAATGGGAGATCTGTTCTTGGTTTGGGTGTTTTTTGAGTAAGCAAGCAGGTGTGTTCGCTTGCCCTGTAGCTTCAGGTTCAAACACGCACTGATGGAAATGTATTTTTTCCCTACAAAATGACATCTTGCTGATCAGTCAGAGTTACTTATCTTGTCCGGGGATATGCTATATACTCCTGCTTGTGGGACTTCTCATGCAGATAACAGGTTTTCAACCCGGACTGCGACAACTCCCGGGGAAGGTGCCAGCACAGGGCTTTTAGGGAGCCTGGATCCACCACTGGGTCAATCAAAGTCCTTCCCGGACCTCAGGAAATGCTCAGCTTGGAGCTTTCACTGAAATGGGTACGTTCCCGCAAAAGGGGACCGGTTTTGACAAATAGTCTCTTTCCAGCAATCATCTGTATTATCTTCAAAAAATTAATTAGGAAAGTATCTAATAAATGACGTCTCCATCTCATGAGCCATCTCGGAGCAGTTGAGCTTTGATTTCTCCCAGGAGGAGCTCTCTTGTGCCTCCTGCGCGGTGGCCAAGCCTTTCCCTGCTCCTTCCCATTTATCTTTGCCGCAGACGGGGAGGAATCGCCAGTCAGCGCACAGAGCTCAGCCGTGATTGATACCAACAGGCCATTGACTGTGTTGAACAGACAGGAATTTCTGTCGCTGGCTTCCCTCCCCTCAGGTTTTAAAGCCATTTCTGCATTTTGCTCAGTCTCTGGCCCCTGTCTCCTCGCCGTTAATGCCGCATTCGCTCTGTCCGACCATCTCACTCTCCCCTAAAGCAGGCACGTCGCTGGCTGACTGGAAAATATATCACTAGCTCAAGGGGGGAAAGTAAATAAAAAACCCCCCAAAGAGGAAGGGTGGACCATGAGACTGTGCCCTGGCCTCTGCGGAGTCAGGAGATGTCTTTATCCATCCCTTCCCCAAAACCCACAGCGTATTGTGGTATGGTTGGTTGGTCTGTACCTCTGTCGTGTGTTTTCTCTCTCTCTCTCTCTCCATTTCTGTGTCTTTATTCATAATAGGCAAGGCATAGGCATATAGGCATCATATTTTCCTACTTCTCTGATACGATCTGCCAGAACAGAAATGTTCTAGCTGAGAAAGTTCCTGAGAAGCTCGGCACTAATATCTGAGGCAGCAGCTTGATACAGCAGCCGAAATAAAATTGCTTTTTCTCAGAAGAAACATTCTTCTGCAAAAGAGAGTGTGCTTGAGTTGATGCCTCCAGGAATGAGATTAGATTGTTGTCAGGGGACTTGACATATTTTGTTGATCACCGAGGCAGCCAGGAGTCGGCGGAGGAGCAACTTGCACCTGAAGAGCTCGGCGTGTCCTATGTGTAACCGCCACCAGTACGGAGATGTTCCTCCTGCTTTGCTTTGGCTGGAGGGATGTCCGCCTCGGAAGAAGGGGTTTGAGGAGGGAAGAGCAGATGGACCTTCTGAAAAGCTTGTGGCGCCTCGCAGAGCGCTCGGTGCTGGCAGGAGCTTCAACTGGGAGTCCGAGGAGGAGTGGAAATACCGCGACGCGGGGCGTTTGCTCTGAATGTGCAGTTCAAACCCAGAGCAGCAGAAGTCGCACGGGAGAGAAAGGACTCAGCTCAGCGGACTCAAATGAGGAGGGTATTTCAGCTAGACTTGAGAGAGCTGGCTTGAAAAGAATCCTCCTTTAGCCAAGGAAAATCTGAGAAACCTCACAGTACTCCTTGTACAAAATCCAATAAGGGCTGCGAAAGCTGCTTCCTGCAAGGTTTGCTGATTTTGCTGCGAATATTTCACGGAGCTGCAAGAGGATAAAACTCACCTCTTAAATCTAATTTTTAAGGTTGAAAGCCTCTTCTCTCTTTACCACTTTTTATGAATATGAGGGTGAAATGAGCAGTGATCTGTCTTTAGTTTGGCTTTTGCCAGCTTGGAATAGACTAGTGATTTTCTGTCTTCAGGGTAAGGACGGGGTGTTTTTTCCATATGAATTTAACATACAGCGGAGACCTTAGAGAAAGGGGGGTATTGGTAACTTTGCAATACCGTGTTGTTGGGATGATGAGATTTCCTCCTACATCCCAGCTCAAGATCAGCTGAGACCCTAAAGTAAGATCAGCCAACATTTATTCCAGTTTGTGTACCTCGAAAAAATACCTCTGTGAAAGGCCTGAATGCATTCTGGGGCAGACGCAGGTTATGCCTAAAGTCTCTTCTATTAAAAAAAACAAACACAAGATCAAGTAGTTTTTCGCTATAGGATTACAGATTTTCCTAGCTTTCTGGTTTGCAAAGGGGAGGTTTAGCAGGTGGTTGCGGTGTCATCGGCAGAGCTCTGCCTGGCTGGGTGGGATGGCTTGAAAAATAGTTCTGAGAGGTACAAATGTCCTCGTTCAGCCGAAGGATGAGTCGATGGTGAAACACGGTCACCTGGAGAGCGAGGGCACTTCCCCTCTCGCTCCGCAGCGGGAGGCTGAGGACAGGGCTCCAAGACAAGGTATTTTTCTCCAGGATCTGAAAATAAACCACCTCCTCAGAGCGTCGTGCTGTTTACTTGCTGTCTTAAGTTTAAATACCCCAAGTAAAAATCTCAAAGGTGAATTTATTTACGGAGAAGATGTGACCAATGCAGTCTGGAAGGAAAGAAACAAGCAGCTCTGAGGCGGCTGCATGTGAAATGTAAAAAAGCTATTAAATATCCACTTAAACACGGTGGAACAGGCCAGGGAGAACGATGTGTCTCCTGACAGCTCCGGTAGGAAACGGTTCCTGAGGTCAGTGAGCTGTGAAAGACTCATGTTTCCTCCCATTTAATTGCTCTGTAAAAATATGAAGCGAACAGTGCGCTTTCCAAAGGTCACCCAAAAAATAGTAAAATCAACACAATCCTTCCAGCTGGGATTCCTGCCCAAACTCCTCAGAAAAGACGTAGACAGAGGTGTCAAGGGCAGAGTCCCGCACCCTCTCCCGCCTTGGCGGAGCTGCCCTGTTGCTCTCTGCCCTCCCTGCCCCGCTCTTTTATGTGGCTTGAGGCTGTAGGTAGGACCCGGAGAAGGGCTCCGGAGTTGCCCATGGGGTGTCTGGCTCTGCAGATAAGAGCGACATACCCAGAGAAATCACCGAAAGGCTGAGAAATGAAAACGGGCATCACTGAAATGCAGCATCAACTCACGCGCTGGACGGCCTTGGGAAAGGACCACCAGGTTCTGGCTGCCAGAGCGTTGCAAAGAGTTTGTCATATTATCGGAGACGGATTGTGCCCACATAAGTTCATGGGGATGTATGTGCTCACACACGTGCAGTGATGGGGAAGAGCACCTCTCCTTTGAAGACAGGCTGAGAGAGCTGGGGGGGCTCAGCCTGGAGAAGAGAAGGCTCCGGGGAGACCTTCCAGCCCCTGCCAGTCCCTGAAGGGGCTCCAGGAAAGCTGGGGAGGGGCTGTTTGCAAGGGCATGAAGCAACAGGACGAGGGGCAATGGCTTAAACTAGAGCAGGGCAGGGTTAGATGAGCCATTGGGAAGAAGTTCTTGACACTGAGGGTGGTGAGACACTGGCCCAGGTTGCCCAGAGAGGGGGTGGAGGCCCCATCCCTGGAGACATCCAAGGCCAGGCTGGATGAGGCTCTGAGCGACCTGATCTAGTTACAGATGTCCCTGCTGACCGCAGGGGGTTGGACGAGGTGGCCTTTAGAGGTCCCTTCTGACCCAACACAGTCTGTGATTCTAAGAGGAGACACAGTGCCCGAGGGACTTTGCTGGAAGCAGGGGTGGGCAGTCAGACGGCGATCTGAGCATCTGCCAAACACCACCCCACAACTGAACTGGGAATGGGTGCATGAGGGATATTGGCCGGATGAGCGGCTGCCCTGGGTGCTGTTGGGTGCACTTTCCCCAGAAGTAGCATATTTTGGGAACGGGACTGACTGATCCCTACCCAGGGCTTGTCTCCAGCTGACCACACGTTCCGCTCTCTAAGCCCTGCCTCCCCGCGCACAACTGTGCTGTCACCCGATTTCTCCTAATCTGCTGCTTATCTCGGATTTCCTGCGAGATGAACTCTCGAGTACCTCTGTTGTGCTGTTATTTCCCACCCTGACTCATTTATTGGCACAGGCTTATTTTTTTTTTTTTCTTAATGGGAAAGCTGATCATCTCCTCTGTCTGCTGCAAATGATAGACCTTATCCCTAAGCGAGGGATCCCATCCACTAGTAAAGGGGGAATATAAGGGGAGATGGATGTGCAGATTTGCCCTGGCTGGTGTAAGAGGACAATGAGAAGCCAAAAAGTAGCGCTCAGGTACCTAAAGTCTTACTTTAGTCAAATCCCTGCTGTATCCCTTTTCCTGCTCCTTTCCGTTTGTTATTTCACTACATCGTTGTGCCGTGAAGTCAGAAACATCTGAAGCCGCCTCTGCTGTTCCTATGTACTTAATCTTGCAACAGGAATCCAGGGAAAAATCCATGAAGTGTTACTTCTGTGGCATGAAAAGGAAAGAAAATTACCATTGAATTACCTGGAGTTGGTACAGAATTAATATTACAGAGGCCATATAAAAAATCTGGACAGGTTTTCGGGTGGATTGAGCAGGTATTTGCGGAGTCAGTGGACTTAATGTTTCCTAGGATGTGTAGCTAAATAAAATTACAGGTAACTTAATGGGTGTGACCACGTAGAAGATATCCCCGGTGGAAGCATTGAGAATGATTTTCTCTCTTACAAGACTAATTGAATTAGTCTTTTTCTTAGTCAATTAACACAAAACTCCACAATTAATATTAACCAATACAAACCTGGAAGGCCCTCTACTTAGCAGAGAGGTGATCAGGAGAAAACGGTGCTGTTAATAATCTTTCCGAGGGCACCAGATGCTCCCAAACTTGGCAACTGAGAGCGTATACTTGTGTTTTGGTTTTGAAATTATCACGTGCAATTTCAGGACAATTAGCGGCATAATTAGAACCGGTTAGTTAAAGCATGACTTGCTTTCGACATCAGACTGCAGTTGTGCTTTGGATTTAGGTGGGCTTGTGCTCAGTAGGTGGCTGGCAGGAGTCGGCGCCTGGGTGAAATCGGGTGCTCCAGAAAGTCCCCGTTGAAACTGGTTCTAGCGATAACCCTGATGGGCAAAGGTGCAGACTTTCACTTGCTAATTCAAGAAGGATCTGCCGTAATGCTCCTTTTCATGTGATTTTAGCGTGAGTGTGGTTTTCTGTTCTGTGCTTGTGTACGTCATGCAATAACACGTGTCTCTTCGGCGGCTCCATACGAGCATTGTCACCCTGGTGTGGTTAAAGACCCGGTTCAAGCCCCCGTGGCTAATTTGGGCTGCCTGGTAAAGACATAGCAGGGTCATACAGCCGGCCTGGCTCGATCTTTGATTCACAGCCTGTTCCCCCTCAAAATATGGTTAAATAGGATAACCACGGTCAAGGATAAAGCAGACTCTGGGACTCCAGCAACTTAATGTAATGTCTCTAATTGAAAAGCTTGTCAGATGTCTCATTAGGCATGCAAGCACTGAGATTAGCAGCAATGCAATTATATTAATCCACATCTTAATACAAGCGGCGAAATGTGGGAACTTTTTGGTATTTATGAAAGAATTTATTATTTCTCATTCTGGGAAGCTTTTTTATGCTCTTACTGAAAACTGACGTGCTTAGTCCTAAACTAGCTTTGCCTTGACTGTGAGCTTTAGTGCTACGTTTTCAGCATTGACAACAGAATATAACAATATTCCAGCCGCAGTGTTTCCTTAAATTTGGGTCTTCACCTCACGCCACCTCCCCTTCCCTCAGCAAATAAAATCTGTAACTTTAGTAACCAGTTGCTCGTAGGAGAGAATGAATATTGAGCATATCTTTCCACTCCTTGTTTGCTTAGCAATTAGGAGTGATGAATAAAGTCAGCAAAGTCACATCTTCTCTCCATACATCTCCCTTGGCTCTGTAAACTGCTTGAATCAATCGTCTGTTAGCAAATTGTTGGGACATTTACCAGAGTAGCAGATGTAGCTGGGACGTAGCCGGAAGAGCCATCGGAAGGTGCATCCCATCTTCTCATTCCTAAATGTTCAACTTTATTATGTGCTTGGATGCTCCAGCCCAGGTGTGGGCTCCCTGCGTGCCCGGGGAGTTCGTTGCAAAGTGGCTGGAATCGCAGAATCGCACAGAATCCCAGACTGGCAGGGGTGGGAAGGGCCCTCTGGAGATCACCCACTCCAACCCCCTGCCAGAGCAGGGTCACCCACAGCAGGTGGCACAGGAATGCGTCCAGGCGGGTTTGGAATGTCTCCAGAGAAACAGACTCCACCACCTCTCTGGGCAGCCTGGGCCAGGGCTCTGCCACCCTCACAGCAAAGAAGTTCCTCCTCATGTTGAGGTGGAACTTCCCATGTTCCAATTTGTGCCTGTTACCTCTTGTCCTGTCCCTGGGCACCACTGAGAAGAGCCTGAATATTTCTGACTAGTGGTTCCAGCACAGCTAACTCTTGCTCACCCATATGGACTGCATCGAACTTACAGGGACCCGTACGGTCACAAACACCGGACAGAGAAATGCGGTCAGTGCCGTTGTGTTTTGGGTAGTGTCCTGTTTGTAACTGTGCACCTGAGCTCACTGTACAGCGTATAGGGAGAATCAAGTCCTTGAGAAACCCCGCAGGCAGAGGGCATGCCGACTTTTATGGCTGTGGGGAAGTTCTCAGGATGTTTGGATGTGGTTCTGATTTTATGGTTGTGTGCATACCCAACACCATCAACGTGACATCTGGAGAACCTTACTGGTGGAGGTTAAACTGCTGTGAGAATTTAGGCGAGACTGGGGAAGAGTTTAGAGAATTTAATTTGGGATTTAGCATCTTGCATGGCAAGGTTGCACTTCAACTGATGTGTGATATCAGCAGTATGACTATCTACAGTTGAGCGAGCCACCATGGGGTCCCTTTACAGACAGTGGAAGGAAACGGGCACGTGGAGGAGGAGATTGACCTCACCACTTCCAGACACAGACGTTTGAACAAGGTGATGAGTGGGCTCAGTTCCACTGTCTGTATTTCCTCTGGTTAGATCAGATATAGCTACTTGCGTTCCTGTGAATTCTGCCCAACTCCAGGAAAGAGCTCACTGCATGGATGTTCATCAAATGAGGTTTTAGGCGTTTAATTGAGGGACACCTCCAGAGACCAGGTCAGGCTGCCAGTCACCTCATCTGAGTCACCCTCTGCAAATATCTGTCTATGTCCGTCGACTACAAAGGGAACGCCAGGCAACTGTGCTCCAAACCGAATCTCAAATAGATTACATGGAATAAATCCAGACATCTGTATTTTTGGCTCCCTGTCTAGCCACAAATGTTTTCTTTCTCCATCATTTTCTCCACCTTGTTGCCTGAAGACATGCCATAGGCATATCAAGAACGCCCGTTAGGTGCTCTAATGTTGGCAGTAACGTTCCTTAGACTGTAAAGGGAGAGGGAAAATTAATTTACGGCACTTCAGCTGTTGGTCGTCTAATCTAACCTCCTCATTCGAGCTTCGCTCTCTGGCCGTAGCGTGGTGCTGGTGGCCTCCTGGTGCCGAGGCAGGTGTCTGACGAAGGCAGGATGAGTCGCCCTCTGCCCGCTCCGACGGCAGAGAGCCAGGGCTGCAGGAGGAGATGAGATGTTTAATTTTCAAGAAATTTGAGTACAGTAAAGCCACCCTTTGCCTTTCAGATTGCAGATCATCTTTCTGTTGTACATTCGTATCATGCCTGGCACAGCAGGATTTTAGTACATGCGTAGACCTCCCGTATCTTAACATATTACAAATGATAGCAATAATATAATAGTTACGCTAAACTCCACAAATTGTATGTAACCCAGCAGGTGTGTGGATCGTGGCTGTATCCCTGGTGTCCATTAGTCATGCGATGAAACCTTTTTTTCCCCCTCCTTCTTCTTTGAGACTGCGCAAGGTTAATTTTAAAATAGCCAACAAATGATCGAAAATGAGCGTACGAGTTAGTCCTGCAGCAAAACGTCCAGCTGTTTCCTTCAGCCCTGGCTGTAAACGAGCCTGGCTCGTTCTCAGAGAAAATGTCACCAATACAACCTTAACTTATCAAGTCGCAAATGTCAGTGCTGTAACAACTGAATTTAACATGGGGAGATGTTGAACAGCAGGTTACTGCAAGTTCAGCTCAAAAAGAAACCCTTCACTGCTATTAACAATTTTACTGTTCCGTGAAAAAAGAAGAAGAACGGGATCAAATAGTCATTATCTGAATTGGCCAGCAAATGCAAGACTAGAGACCAGGCAGTTTTTAGTAGGTCAGCTATCTATTTAAAGTAATTTGAATTATCTAAGGATAATTGAAATCCAGTGTTCATCCATTACTTTCACTTTCTGGTCTTAAATGATCATATCCATAGCTCTGCCTCACATTTATTTGGTGACCTATGAGACCTTCAGCTTTCCTGTCTGTAATAGGTCACAGTATTATTTTCCATCAAATTATAACATATGTAGTCACAGGTTCTTCAAATGCAATTGCCTTGGCCGTGTGACAGCTGGAGGGAGAGCTATTGCCTCGGTCTTATCTGGGGCTATTTATATTCAGCTCTGCAGCTTAACACTCCTCCTTTTATTGGCGTTGCTCTGCTTACCGAGAAAAAAAAAAGCAGTTCCCTTTGGATGGGGGTACCGGTTGTTGCTTTTCCGCCAGGAGACGCCAACACCGGTGGCTTTCTGAAAACCCGTGCAAGTGTTGCCGTGTGTGTGTCATTAGGAAACAAGGTCAGCAAGTTCTTACACTGTCCACAGAAGCTGTTTGTTTTTTTTTTTTTTTCCAATGAGAGGTCTGAAAGCATTTAGCATTTGATTTAGCCCACAACAGACGATTAACGCAATGAACTGCATTCAGCTTTTATTGCCACCTCTTAAAAGTGAGCGGTTAAGGAAGAGAAAGAAAATCGGTTCACGTCGCAATCAAGCGCAGCTGCGCAATCCCCACGTTTCCCTGCGAAGCTGGCTGGCACCTCCCTTAGGGAGCATTTTACTTTCGTCCCGTGCACGGCATTCGCAACCACCTGCATCGGTGGCACGGAGCGGGAGTTTCTCTTTGCGTTGCTCGGTTAATCTCTTTTTTGTGGTAGGTCGGGCACTGAAGGTATAGCTTTGGGAGCAGTGTATCTTTAGAGAGTCCTAAGTCTGTGCTAAGGTGGAAAATCTCTGATGCCACTTCACTCCGGCTGGATTGTTGGGACTGCAGCAAGGAGCTTTTAGGATAAGCTCGCACCGGGCAAGAGTGCAAAGACGCCTAACCTGAGCTGAGGCGTGCGAATGGCCCGGCTCATCTCAGCCCTGACGGCAGCAGAGCTGTGTTAGATCCGGGCCGTACACTGGAACGATAAGTGGTGTGGTGGGGACATCGCTGGGTCTGCGGTCCTGGAGTACGGTGGTCTGCACGCCTCTGCCTTGCCCCTTTTCGGCGCTTTGCAGGAGAGTATCAGGAGCCGGATGGTTGTAGCGAGAGTTGCCACACAGAGGTAGTAGGAGACGGACGGTGGCTTTGGCTGGTTGGGGCTCAGCCCTGTGTGGTGGTGGTGGAAAACCTCCCAGGCTGGTAGCAGAGCTAACCAGCCGCTCTACCCCATCAAACGAGCGTTGGTGCCGGTGGAAGCGACCACCTCTTTTTCGCCAGCTGAAGCCTCTCGGGCTGAGGCGTAAGGGTGCAGTGGGCCCCGGCGTAGGGACGGAGGGTGAAAACATCCATGACAGCCTCACCGTGCAGGGCTATAAATGGCACTGCCGGGCTGTGACGTATGGCAACGTTGGCGTGAAGCCCCATTGAGGCAGTGTATGCCTTGGCTTCAATCTGTCTCGCACAGCTCAGTTTTAAAAATGAATAGAGAGATTTATTTCTCTTTTCTTCGTTTTATTACTTGAGCTTGTGCTATCAAGGGAATCTGTCATTTGGGTCATCTCTCTCCGTGTCAGTCCCGCAGCAGCACAACTGGAGAGAGCAAGAAGCAAGTGCGTGTGCATTAGCTGAACTGCTGCCGTCCCAGGGCCCGTCGTCTGGGTCACAGCTCTCTTCTGCGTTTTGGTTTGGTTTGTTTTTACCTGGAAGGGAAAACAGATAAAATATTGTATTTGAATTTATGCTGATGGAGATATTATTATCTGGGCGAGATCTGTCATTGACTCCTGTAATTCCACAGAGGTCTGGCACAACAGCAACTTCCTAAACAAGCGAGACAATACAATACGATTTTATTAGCTACTGAACTTCAGAAGCCCGTGGTATTCAGAGGGATGGAGAACAGTCGATTTCTCACAAGTTTCTCTTGAGATGATCAGTAGAATGTGATCGTTTTATCTACAGGACCAGGGGTATTTCCTCGACAGCCTTAGAAGATATGAACTATTATTAATTTTTCTGCCTTTAGGGATAAAAGACACAGAGATTGCATAGATCTGAGGTCTGTGTTAGGCCTAAGATTGAGCTCTTCCTCAGCTCAAAATATACCTGGCAACCAGAGGATGTGGCTGGAAGGACGCCTGTGCTCGGACAGGAGCTGTCACCAGGCGTCTGAGTGTGGACACTTGTATTTGAGTCAGGCGTCCAGATTCCCCTTCGAGTCAGAGAATAGGAATGGCATAAAACTAAGGAGAGAAACCATAGGTGAGAAAGTGCTACTTTATGGAAAATTTGAGGTCTCCTAGACCTTCCTTTCCTCTCTTCATAAGGTCTTTCCCCTTAGTAAATTCTTCTTGTGCTTAAAGCTTAAAATATTTTCCTGAGAAGGACGTTATTTCCATGTTATTGAAATTGGGCCACGAAGGAGTAGTACCTGTCCTGAGGTGATAGTAGTGGTCAGTGTCAGCCTGGAGACTGGCCCTTCTGTCTTTCTCCTTGGGATTTAGATCTCACAGAGCACTCGGGCAACTTCTTGTCTTACAAGGATTCGTCAGATTGCACCAACATCTTGGATCTTTGGCTCCTTTCTCAAACGACCCTATGGGTTCAGTCCTGCCTCTTGACTGCCGTGCCTGGGAGAACATCCAGCCTTGACCAGGAAAATACCTGGCATCTGGCTGGATCCGACCGTTGCAGGATCAGGAATGAAGCCAGACAGGACACAGGAGGGTTAACTGTGTTGCTCGCTGGAGTTAGCAAAGCCGCCTCACCCGTGCTTTCCTAACTGACTTTAATGTAATCCATGTCAAGAGGTTTGGCCAAGATTGTCCGAGCTTCATCATTTCTGAACACTTACCAGGTCCTTCAGGAGTACTTTGTGCAGGAGTAAAATTCGGGGGTCATTAAGTTTCCCATTAGATCTCAAGGAGACAGGCTATCACTGGGGCAAATGAGACGTAGCACATGATTTCTGGGGTTTTTTTTTGGTTGTGGTTATGTAAGACTTATTAGGGACTCCAAAACTCCCGAGTTTCTTTTCCTACTCTTGCACAAGAAATCAAAAGGTTAATCCTTGCGGGGTTTCAGGCTATTGTGTTCATTGCTCCAGTTTTTGTGAATCTTTTTGTTTGGCAAACTTGCGAAATCATACGGAAGTGTTAAGCGCTGCACATGTTCGAGTCTCCCTCTACTCTCTCACGTGCTTTATCTGTCTTCCATAGTCTTTCTCTCCCTGTCCTTCTACATTTTGCACAAAATAGACATTAAAAAAAACCCCAAACCGAAAAAGGTTTGAAGTTAAGTGCTTCGTATGGGATTTAAACACCTCTCCCTGCCCTCTGGCTTGCAGGCTGTGTGACGCTATTGATACACCAGTGTCGTGGGATCACCATGGTGACCTGCCAAATAGAGACGCGAACGCCACAAAACAGAAGTCTCACGAGCTGCGCGGGCAAAGCTGAAGTCAAACTTTTCACTTCACTGTGACAAACCAAAACGAAGCACATCAAAATAGACTTTCATTCCAGAATAAAGGGGAAAAGCTGGTTTGATTTGGGGGATTTTTTTCCTATTGATCTGGGGTGATAAAAAGAAAACGATACTGTGGGTTTTCATGTCACTATAATAATGGCATCCACATTTCACTACCAGCTTCTCTACAGACGTATTTCTTCAGCAGGGGCTTTGCTGAAGTATTTCTGTACTTTGTCGTGGAGTTTGCTACACCCAGGTCTCATCCAGTGAGTCTGACCAGCTTTTGAAAGGCAGATTACCTCTGGAACTCCAGCAATCTGTTGAATTTAGAAGCCAATTATTTTGATATGTAAATGAAACGGTGGGAGGAAAAAGGTATCAGTTTTGAAATGCAATCAAGGCCAAAGATAAAAAAGGTTTCTCATCTACTCTCCAATAATTGTTTTTTAAATGATGCCCTTGGCGTGGGGTACCTGGCTGTTTCCCTAGTTAACTGCAGGAAAAGCCACTTGTACCATTACCCCCAAGGCTGGGAGGGAAGGTCATGTAATTCGCTTCTGCAATGGCAAAAAAATGGTGGTAAAATCTCTATTGAGTGCACTTAATGGCTCCACAGATTATTAATGAGATATGGAGCTTTTCAAATCTAATTCCCTAGGTTTAAATCCAAGCCCTGTCAGCAGCTGGAGAAAGACCTAAGGAAAATTAGTTTATGTTCTCGGCCCAGCTCCTGGAAGATGAAAAGCCGCACAACAGTTGGCACTAATTAGTGCTTGCGTTGGCCCTCTACTCCGAAATACCAGAGGCAGAACAGGCCAGGGAGAAGTGAGCTAGAGCTGTGGTGGGTGGGATCTGTGCCTGCGGCGGGGGCTGGAGGACCAGCCGCACTCCCACCCACACACCCATCCTCTTCCTCAGGGTGTCCCATCTTGGGTATCCCATCTGGAGCTGCCTGCCTAGGTCAGTCCCTAACCGGGGCAGCTGCTGCCCAGGCACAGAGCACAAGGACATCCGAAACCTTATGGTTTCAGTGGACTGAGAAAGGGTGGAATAAGAAACCCAGACACAGGAGGGAAAGAGCCAGAGAGAGGACCCACCATCTGACCCACCTCTTCCCCTGTCCTCCCTGCCTCCGTTCTCCTCCTGTCCTCCCTGCCTCCGTTCTCCTCCTGTCCTACCTTGTGCTGGCCTCCGCTTCTGCTCGCCACCTCTCACCAGCTGTAAACCTGCCTGGAAATTACTGCAAAGTGCATTTTTCCGTTGGATTTGCAAATACTAATTTTACCACTTGGAGTGGCCTGGATCCTGCTCTGAGATGTATTTCCCAGCAGTGACTCCACCTTAGCGTAGAAACCAATTAGGATAATAAATAAAGTTCAATATTCTACATGGAGTTTCTTTTGTCAGTGGTACTTAATCACTCCGTTTGGGCTCAGGCCAGCCTCCAGATCCCATCTGGAAAGCTGGAAGGAGAGCAGGATGACGTCTGCAGCACTGCGGTCCCTCGAGTGGTCCAGCCGTGTTTCAGCCGTGCCGAGCTACCCTGCCCGGGGTGGTCCCACCATGCCCCGCTCCATCACTTGTTCTCCGTGGTCTGTCACACCGGCTCGGCCTTTTCTGCTACAAGAGATGAAGACAGACCTTGGTGCAGATCCTGAGCCAGAGCTTTCTGCTCTCTGCAATCCCCTGGAGAGGAGAGAGGTATCAAACTGATCTCAGTCACGCTAGAACCACAGAATCCCAGACTGGCAGGGGTTGGAAGGGACCTCTGGAGATCACCCAGTCCAACCCCCTGCCAGAGCAGGGTCACCCACAGCAGGTGGCACAGGAATGCGTCCAGGCGGGTTTGGAATGTCTCTAGAGACGGAGACTCCCCCACCTCTCTGGGCAGCCTGTGCCAGGGATCTGCCACCCTCACAGCAAAGAAGTTCCTCCTCATGTTTAGGTGGAACTTCCCATGGTCCAGTTTGAACTAATTTGAACTAACTGTCAAGCTAGGACAGGCTGGAGTGTGTTAGGCATCCATCTATTTGGCTGCTCTTATCCTGGGGTAATATCACTTTTTCTTTGGAGTCTTTTATCTCTAAATAGTAATTAGTACCTTTAAAAACAAATAAATAAATCAAAATTCTCTCTAAAAGCTACTACACCATGTTTAAGAGTGGGCAGTCCGTCTACTTAGGGAGCTCGGCCACTGCATTAATGCAAGTGAATGTCCGATCTCTTCTTTCTCCATTAATCTTCTTAATCCACCGAGGGCTTGTAGGATTTCCAATTAGCGGTCATTCAATAATTTCTCCATTTCCGGAGAGGCAGAAGTCTCAGTCTGCCTGGCAGCGCGAGCCGTGGCACTGGCTCACTGAGCAGAGCTGAGATTTCAGATTATGGGAGAAGCGGGAACAATTGTGAGGTCAAGGGAAATACCTTGCTGGCAAAGGCATACAAATGTCATCCAGCTTGCAAAAGTTAAACCAAAGTTCTAGGAAGTCCTGGGATTTGTTTCAAAATGACAATGCTCAACAACATTTGCAGGTTCTTTTTACTTGACCTTTATTTTCTGAAGCTTTATGCAGCAGGCACTTCATCCTACTTAACTGCAGCCTTCCAGAAGTACCTGACCTAAGCCCTTTATAGACTGGAGAAAGAAAGAAGCACAGCCCGATCCATCTACCTTAGAAACGTATCCAACTTGGAGGGGCATGAGAGATGGCAGGATGGGAGTCCTCCTGCCCATGTTAGCCTCGCTGCTTAAATTTAAAATTAATCCTACGCTGGCATTGCTTTTTTATTATTATTCTGAGCTTAGTCCAACTAGGTCTGACGCTGGAGGGAAATTTCCCTCCGAGCTGTTTTCAAGCCAGTGATATCAGACAACGTGTTCCTTTAGAAAAGTTGTCTATTTACGCGCAGGACTGCAGCGATAGGAGAGAACATGGTTCAACAGGCAAAGATATGCTTGGGTCGTTCTCACTTCCACTTTAATTCTGTTCAAGTTTAGCCCGGATTTCTATACTTTTTAGGACCATATTATTAAAAGACAGTAACAAAAGCCTAAAAGGCTCTTGGAGCGGTTAGGGCGTTAGAATAAGGGTCTTGCAAGGGTTTTTCCACTTTTGCCTCAAGCCAGAGCTCCTGGACTCATCTGTAAATAAAAGCGTAGCGCGTCTGTCAAGGCAGGCTGTTCCTTTGGGGTTTTGCCACAGGTCTGTGGAATATTTAAGAAAAAAAAAAAAATACACACAGCTATAATGGTGGTATTTTGGGAAGGCCCCCGGGAGGTCTGAGGAGGTGGGTCCTGGCTGTGAACCGAGGGTGGGTGAAGGATGGGGCCGGCTCTGAGGGTGGAGACCTGGAGTGGGTCTGCAACCCCTGAGGATGTGCCGGGGAGGCCGAGCTGCGAGAGGAATTTTTGATTTAGCAGGTTTAAAAGCTAATGGGATTCAAGAGTTAGATCCAAGATAGCACACAGCTATCGAGCCACGAAGAATGGAGCAGGGCTCGGTTAGTACCATAATAGCATCTTCAAGAAAAGGAAAGGAAAAAAAAAAAGCCCTAGAAGGAAAGATTTTCTTTTCCTTGCGTCAGGATGGAAGGGAAATAGATTGTCTTGCTGTTGTCACAAACAGCCAGGTTGTCTGTGCTCTCTCCGGGCCTCGGTTCCCTCTTTCTCCAGCGCTTTGTCATGTCTTTTTAGACTGAAAGACCTTCAGGGCAGAGACGATCTCTTAGAGGGATTTAGAAGAGGGCGACGGCGCCCTGATCTTGCCGGGGGCGTGCAGGTGGCGCAGCAGCTGAATCCGCCAGGTATTTATATTGCAAAGAGGAAAGAGAGATGGTCTCTTTCAGCCAGGAGTTGTTCATCCCTGCTTTTACCAGCTCAGCTGGGAAACCGAGGGTTTCCTGCTGGTGCCACGCGCCGCAGGGACGCGTTTCTTACAGCCGGGACCTTGTAAGAGCAGGCGGCAGCTGCCACTCTGCTTCTCAACGCGGATCTACGGCCACAGCGTGAAACGGGGAGGGGAAAAAGCATGGTTTGTGGTTTAGCTTCTGTTTCTCTGCTCCCTCTCCATCTCCGCTTTCGGAGAGTCACGTCAGATCCGGGTGTTGCTGGGCTTTGTGCTGGTTCCCCGGCCATTTTCTCCTGGGAAGGGCTCTTTGCTTCCCTCTGAGCTGTGTCCCAGCCGCCAGCTAGGAAATAAACCCTGCGGCGCTGCGTTCGTTTCATTCGGAGTGATTAATACTAAAAACTACAAGTGGTACCCACGGGAAGTTTACAGGGAGCATTTTCTGTAATTAAAAATAACGCCTGGGCGACCGCCTGTGGGTTATGTTACCAAAAAAAAGTACCGTTCCCCCTCCCTGCATGTGCGAACCGAGATTATAAAGGGAAAATATTAATAGCCCACGGATTGAGTGGCCGGGGAGGTGGTTGAGTTGCTGTTTCGTTTTACAGTAGCAATTATCTGCACCTGCTTTCTCCGGTTGCTCGCTCGGGTAGGTTTGGGCGAAGGGGCTGCTTGGGGAAATTCCTTGGGAACCGGCGGAAATGAAGGTGGTTGGGCAAACAAGGAGCTGAAGCCGGTTCTTGAGCGTCAAGTGGTCTTCCTGGCACGTACCCTGGGCTGCTGCGTGCTGCAGATCGGCAGGTCCGATCCTCACCATCTGGACCAATAATCAGGGCTTCATTAGAAACCCAGATTTGTTGTAAATTAGAACATGTAATTAGAAAATGTGTCTGCTAATTGAGTCCCTTTGATGTAAGCTTCAAGATGCGATGCTGATCCCACACAGAAAGGGTTTTTAATGCCTTTTATTTATATACATTTTCCCCCGTTTATTGTTATTTGCAGCTTGAACTCTTTGCTGATCAGAAATATTCAGAAATTCATCTTGCAAAGAGCAGTGTCACTTCGGCTATTTATAAACACGATGCTGGCACAGAATGCCATTCAGCAAATTCCTTTTTTTAGGTTGCTTCTTCCCCCACCTCCCCCCGTTTGGTTTTTTTTTTTATTCCCCTTCCTTTATATTTCCAACTACAAAACAAGAAGTTTCTATTTTAGTTTGCGCAGAAATGTTCAAAGCCAGCCAAGTGTTGATGATTCAGTAGGTGGCACTCCTCCCTCTCCGTCGGCTCGCCGCCGATGCCAGCCCTGGCACCATGAGAAGGATTTTGCCTTCCTAAAGGTGCTGCTGCCTCTCCGGAGCGGTGGGGAACCGACTCCTCCAACTCCCGCGTTCACCCGGCATCCCAGAGCATCCTCTGCAAAAAGAGACCCTCAGTGCCACGGCACGTTTGGTGTGGTGGTCCCACGCATGGGACCAACCCCGACTTCTTTACAGCCGCTACTGGTCCAGAGCGGAAGAGGAGCGGAGCAGACTGAGCAGCAGCCCCAAAAGGGTGAAGGAGGCGCCGCCGGTGTTGTCTGGGACCGTGCTCGACCCCAGAGCATCCTCTGCGAGAAGAACATCGAGGGTGTGAAACTCAACGCCACGGCACGTTTCCGACTGGCGTAATCTCAGTTCAGCTCTCCGCGGTCCTCCCTGCAGTTTTAATTAGCGGCGGTGGCCTTTACTTAACGGGCTTGGGCAGGAGCCACATGCCCTTGCGCGGTGCCGGGCGGCTGCCGCTCTGCTCTGCCTTTGCACGGGGGCAGCTGCGAGGGCTATTTCTGTTTCTGCAAAATGGGTTCGAGCTTCTCGAGAAAGGGAGCGCTGCAGACACGCAAAATCGTATTACCCTTATATAAGCCAAAGGAATTAATTAAATAAATGCATAAAAATAACCTCTCGGAAAAACAGAACAGCTAGCATATAACTTAATTTCCTGCCACTCTCTAAAATCTGCCACAGCGCAAAGCCGGGTCTTTCTAATGCTTTTCACCTTGCGAGAAAATATCTTCAGATAGAGGAGAAGAAGAAGGAAGTTTAACCCCTGAGCCTCTGGCCTCTCTTATATTGGGGTGACAGCTTCATTCTCTGATTTTTTAAATGCCTGTAAAATAGAAAAGGGTGCGGGTAAAAGCACAGCGCAGGGAGCCGCAGCCCCGGAGGATGCCGTGCCCGGCGCTCTGCAGCAAGAGGCCAGTTCTGCGCTCCTCTGCCAAGCGCCGCTTTGCCAGTCCTGGTTTTTCAAGCTGTAGGAACGAGCTTCATGGGACCAACCCCGACTTCTTTACAGCCGCTACTGATCCAGAAGAGGAAAGGAGCGGAGCAGACTGGGCAGCAGCCCCAAAAGGGTGAAGGAGGCACCGCCGGTGTTGTCTGGGACCGTGCTCTACCCCAGCATCGCTCGCACTGCTCCAGGGGAACGGCTGCTGCGTTATCCTGAATTCACGAGGGAGGAATCAAGCAGACCCAGAGGATTTTTGCGAAGGGAAGCAGGATCAACAGGATGGATTCGCCGCCAAACTCTGCCTGCTCCGAGCAGGCTTAGCTCACGAGCGAAGGTCTTCTGGGGCCTGCTGCGTGGTACCGAGCAGAAGCAATTAGAGCAGGCCAACATGATTATCCCAACTTGCCAGTAGTCCCCACTGCAGAAAATACGGTTCAAGGAGCTCTCCCTCCTCTCTAGGCAAAAGGCGATTGTTTTCCTGGATATTGGATCGTCCTTGGAGATGCTGAACATCTCCAACAGCGGCGCGGGTGTCCTGTTGGCCCCAGCGTGGTGGGAGCACAGCAGAAATACGGATATCGCTCTGCAGATGCCATGGGAACAGAAAACATCCCTCTTGTCCGGCTCGCTGGGGAACTCATTCCAAACCCAGCTCAGCCACCGAGATTGCGGGAATGGTCGAGGATTTAGGTCTTAACGAAGCAAATGCTCATGGCCGCAAACCCCACTGCGGCAACAGGCTGTGTGCTGTAATCAGACAAAATGCATATTGCTAAAGACACAAGAGCATGGCAGATGAGTTTAGTGTTCCTAATAAAAAAATCTAATTCCCCTAATCTGTATCAAACACTAAAAGCTACATGCTACCAATTATTTTCTTCTAGTTTTAATTTACAACAATCAGTTATAATGGATGAAATTAATTCTCGGCTTAATTTTGTTGGCTCTGTGCTTAGAATCCCATTTTTTTCCATCTCCCCTTTTCCTGGTGCTGGAAATTAGCTGCATCTAGCTTCAGTGGCGCTAGTTAAGATGGAACATTGGTCCTAATTGTTTACTAATCATCACAACCTTTGGTGTAATTCACTATTTGCTGCAGCTTCAGTGGGGGTTTTAGTCTCATTAGCTTTGCTTACCCTTTCAAATTCAAGGTTTTAAAATGAAACTGATAAACATCGTTGTCTGTATCTTCCATCAGTGCATCTCTCTGTTCGTCCCTTACTCCGGTTTCTCTTTTCCTTTAGGGAAGCCTATGGGGTTAGCCTAATTTCCAGTAGTTTGACTAGTTCTTAAGACTCTAGAAGTGGTCAGAAATCATAGAATCACAGAATGGTTAGAGCTGGAAAGGACCCTAGAGCCCACCCAGTGCCACCCCCTGCCCTGGGCAGGGACACCTCCCACCAGCCCAGGTTGCTCCAAGCCCCATCCAACCTGGCCTTGAACCCCTCCAGGGATGGGGCAGCCACAGCTTCTCTGGGCAACCTGGGCCAGGGGCTCACCGCCCTCACAGCCAAGAATTTCTTCCCAAGATCTCATCTAAATCTCCCCTCTTTCAGTTTAAAACCCTTCCCCCTCGTCCCGTGGCTTCCCTCCCTGATCCAGAGTCCCTCCCCAGCTTTCCTGGAGCCCCTTTTAGGGACTGGAAAGGGCTTGAAGGTCTCCCCGGAGCCTTCTCTTCTCCAGGCTGAACACCCCCAAGTAAATCCTACATACACAGAGGTGCACACCTAAACTTGGTCTCTCTGGGGGTGGGGATGGGCACGGCGAGGACCGTGGTACGGTGCCAGGGCACAGAGAAGAAGCCGGGGAAGCAGCGGAGCCCGCACAGGCATTTTGCACGTCGGTAAGAGAGTTGAAAAGCTGTTTCAGAAGACGGTGTATCGTGAATGACAAAATTATCCTCCGGGTTATAAGCTCTTGTGCTGTGCAAATCATTGACAGCTTCTCCTTCTTAACTACACTCTGCAATTTCCTGCGGCAGCGGCGGATGGGAGCAGCTGTTGCATCGCAGAAACTCCGCAGACGCCTCCCAGCATCCAGAGGAGCCTTTTCCCTGCTGAAGGGAGCTGCCAAGGAGAGTTTTCCATCACACTGTGCGTTATGCAGCGTAATTATCCCAAAAGACCGAAGGTTGCGTTCCCCTTTTGCTTGCAGGATCGCGGTTCATAGTCAAGCCTTAACGACCTTTAAATAAAATAAACCTACCGAGCTGGCTCAGAGGAACTCTGACAGATCGCGTTCGCTTAGCACTTGTTGACATGAAAATGTTTTCCAGATTTATCCTGATTTCCCTAGAATTTTGTCGTCGCGGAGAAGTGGAGCAAAGTTCAGGCAAAGTCAAAATGCTGGTATTTTTAAATACAGCACCTCACTTTTCTCCTTTCTACATCGCTTTTCATTTGGAATGATTATTTTTGCCTGGCAAGTGAGAACGTATTACATCATCCAAAAGTCAGCTCTAGAGCCCGACACACTGCAACCGGAATGTCAGCATTTTGGGGTTTGTCGTTTCTCTGACACCGCATGAAACCAGCGTGAAAATTGAGACCTCTGGGCAAACAAAACACCATTCCTCTGCTCAGCTTTAACAACAAAGAAATTTAGGAATAGCTTTTAGCGCCCTCCCTGTTATCATCGCTCTATCTGATCTACATGATGTGCTCGGGGCAGCGGGGACCAGGAATACTTGTACTCCTGAATGCTCGCCGAGTTAAACCGATCAAATACACTCTGCTTTTATTTGCTTTAAGTGACCGAGCTTATTTTGCCTTGGTGAAGACGCAGAGATTGTTATCGAGCTCCATTCACCCCTGCAGACGGGAGGTTGCTGGCTGTGCTCCCTGCACCGACGCTGGTCTACGGCGTTGCCCAAGCTCTCACAGAATCCCAGACTGGCAGGGGTGGGAAGGGCCCTCTGGAGATCATCCCGTCCAACCCCCTGCCAGAGCAGGGTCACCCACAGCAGGTGGCACAGGAATGCGTCCAGGCGGGGTTGGGATGTCTCCAGAGACGGAGACTCCACCACCTCTCTGGGCAGCCTGTGCCAGGGCTCTGCCACCCTCACAGCAAAGAAGTTCCTCCTCATGTTGAGGTGGAACTTCCCATGTTCCAGTTTGTGCCCGTTACCCCTTGTCCTGTCCCTGGGCACCACTGAGAAGAGCCTGGCCCCATCCTCCTGACACCCACCCTTGCAGTATTTAGAAGTGTTGATAAGGTCCCCCCTCAGTCGTCTTTTTTCCAGGCTGAAGAGACCCAAATCCCTCAGCCTTTCTTCATCAGAGAGGTGTTCCAGTCCCCTCATCACC
This sequence comes from Sterna hirundo, assembly GCA_009819605.1. Taxonomy (NCBI): domain Eukaryota; kingdom Metazoa; phylum Chordata; class Aves; order Charadriiformes; family Laridae; genus Sterna; species Sterna hirundo. The sequence goes on along the minus strand of CM020452.1, from coordinate 5,912,231 downwards.
TTGGTAGCCCTTTGCTGTCCCCTCTCCAGCAGTTCCCTGTCCTTCTGGACCTGGGGAGCCCAGAACTGGACCCAGCACTCCAGGTGTGGCCTCCCCAGGGCAGAGCAGAGGGGGAGGATGACCTCCCTCCACCTGCTGGCCACACTCTTCTTGATGCAGCCCAGGATGCCATTGGCCTTCTTGGCCACAGGGGCACATCGCTGGCTCAGATCGGTCTTGTGTGCCGAGCGATGCCAGGGACAGTGGGAACAGATGGCACCTTCGAGTTCTCATTTCCTAGGATGAAATGCCAGCCACCGGGCAGTTCTAAGTGTCGACCTCAGGATTGCTTCTGCATGATGCACCCAAGAGACGCGCAGGTCTGCAGCCAGAGTTTCAAACTCCCTTCCTCTCTCTCTCCCCTCCTTTTTTCCCCCCTTCCCAACGAAGATTTTATTCTGTAGTATGGAAATACCTTTGAAATTACCCTGTCGCTGTGCAGAGCCTCGCGTGCAGATGAATGGTTAATAGGTGCAATGCAGACGTAATTACAGAGTTATAGGAGCTTTATTTATGCTCTTCGCATTAAAGTGATATCACGCTATTAAATCTTCTTACCATTAGCCACTCGGTGTGGAGAGAGAGCGAGCGAGCACGTGTAAGTGAGGCAATCAGGGGCAAATTTTCTCATTAGTCTCGTAAGCACAGCGAAAGACACAAAGAAAGGTGCATTTGTCAGGCCGGGCTGTTTTGGAGGCCGGCAGAGGTATTTTATGTACTTTGACATTGTTCTTTGTCAAACTTTGAGAAGTTTGCAGACGTGATTCTGATGAGCAGAGCGTGGAGCTCACCCCGGACCTTCCCCTCCTTTCTTGCACTTTTCCTGGCTTTGGGCACTCGCCGGCGACACCTTCGCTGGGAGACCGGTCCCCTCTCGCCACGGGCAAGGCACTTCCAGGGGGTAGTCGGCCTGCTCGGGGCAGCAGGGGATATTTTTGACGTGGAGCTTATTTAGGGAGAGAAAAGCGCAGATTTGGTGATCTGGTTCCACTGGTGTTGGTTTTGCCCCTGTTCTGCGTGATGCGAGTGAAAGCAGCCTCCCCCCGGCTCAGCCGAGCAGCTTCACGGCCAGGGTTTCCCAACAACAGGCAGCACCTCGGAAATTTGGAATAATCCATGAGTCTGAAATTCCTTTCCAGCACGTTAAACCATATCAAAGCTGCGTATGGGTGAGAAGGACCTATTTATTTCTTTACCGCTACACATCAGTGAAATATTTTATTGAACTCAAAGCAGAAGCCTTTTCTATTTGCCGAAAAGTTCTCAAACCCCTTTTGGGTTTAATTTTCCCATTTTTTTCAGAACTGTCAGCAAAACACAAAGAGTATCAGCCCTGTGGCTCCATGTTCACCAGAGGCTATGGGAGGGGGTTTGCTTTCTGTTAAAGGACTCTTAAAATCTTCATCCGAAATTAATAGTAGAATATATTTTTATTATGTGATGTGGAACAATAAACCCAGATGTTCACTGTGGAACGGAGCGCTCGCTGCAGTGATATAAATCCTTGAATTCATTCCATTTTTATCTTTTGTCAGATGGGTAAGGACAGGGTTTTGTGCATGTTTTATTCAACTGAGTTTTTACTTAGGAAACAAAAACGAAGCTGGTTTGATCCCAAATGCAAATGTTTTAACTGGATGAACGTGCTCGCAAACCCCGGAATCCAAAAGATGAGCTGGGTCAGACCTCGGGGATGTTCTGATTTGGGGTCTCTTTCAGGTGGGTTTGGGCTTGTAGTTACCCGTCTCCTGGATTATTATGGCTATGATACATAACAAAGCTTCGCCCTCTTCCCCAAAAAGTGAATCCAAAGGGAACTGCTGCTGCTGAGGCTGCTTCCCAGCGTTTGCGGTTGTGCCGTTTGCTCACAGCCGTTTCACGGTGTGCTTCCCTTCATTCCTGAAGGAGCCAGTGGCGGGGGAGCTCAGCTGGTGGCCGCTCCGGTGGCCGCTCTCCTGGGCAGGTCTGAGAGCCCACCAAACCCTGCGCAGAGGGACACTGGTGCCGGAATGAACTGGAGCTTCCAGCAGACTGGAAACCATGTTTTGGAGCAAGAGCGGTTCGCAGAGTTGTGTCGTGTCCAAATGTGAACAAGGACAACGGTGGTGTCACCGCTCACTGGTTTCGGTTTTTCTTCCCACCCTTCGTGTGGCGGTATGTGCTCCGAGGGCGGCGGCGTAGACACGTGCACATCCCAGCTCCGCGCGGGGGGGTGGCCGTGCCGTCTCCTGCGTGGCGCAGCCGATCCGTCCATCCCGGATTGTGCCGCGGAGCAGCAGCGCCACGTTTGCTGGGCAGGTGGGGAAACTGAGGCACGGACTGCTGGCTTTTCAGGAAGAAACCCCAGACCTGAACCTAAGCGCTCTCTGCCAGGTCTCCCCTTCCCCTGCGGAGTCATAAGAGAGCCCAAGTTTTTAGGAGGCTACAGAGGAGCTATTGCAGCCCCTGGGCTGTCACGCGCTGTCGAGCTCTCCGCGTCCCACAGCCACAGCTTTCGGTTGTCACCTCCTTCCCTCCCCACCCCTGTACAGGAGGGCAAGGGGAGGGCCAGCGGGGCTGGGACAAGCCGCACAAAAATGCTGGGTGAAGAACAGTTCGGGAGGGGGGGGGGGAGAAGAAAAAAAAAAAAAAAAAAGGAAAAAAAAAAGGAAGAAGAAAAGGCTTGTCGTGTGCTTCCAGTAAACACAGTATCTGACACAGAATTAATGGGGGGATTATGCGGAATCAGCATATACACTCCTCAAAGTGACTTTCCTCGACAGAAGGACACTAATCGCACTTTCAGAGATCAAAGCCTTTAATCAACGTTTAAGCATCTTAAGTTTGTTCCACTTTATTAAATGAAAATAACGACACTGTGTTTTACATGCCATTAAGGAGGAGGAAGATGCCCCAGAAAAGCTGCCTCTCTCCTCTCTCTGCCGGAGTCCTCCCTCCCCTTTGTAGCTGAGCACAAAATCACCTCCCGTCCCGCCGGGAAAGGGGCTTGGTGGCAGCTCACGGAGAGCAGCTGGAAAAGACGCGCTTGATCTCCGTCACCCATAAGTAGATCAGACGCGTCTCTCGACATGTGGTGGGGGTAGAGCCCTACGCCAGGGGCACATCCGCCGCCGCTGTGCCTGTTCGGGGAGATGACAGGTAGTTCTGCGATGATTTGATGGAGTAAAACCTTCTCCCCGCTGCAAAACACCGAGCGCCTGATTGAAATCTTGAGCAAACTTATCCCTCTTCTGCCAAGTAGCTTGCGCGGGCTGGCTGTGCTCCGGCGGAGTGAGATGTGTCCCCTTGGAAAGCGCTAAAATGAAACTTTTACGTTTTGCAGGTTGAAGCAGCCTCGCTTAGAATTTCACCATTATTTTTATGATCACTTTTGAAAATGCTCAGGCTGGAAGTAAAACTTTCCCTTGGGTCCGCAATTACTTTTTTTTCCCCTCCAATTTGCCAAAGAAAACGTTGTGCTTTTTTTTTTTTTTAAAAAAAAGGTTCAACGCAATCTTTCATTTCCTATTTTAAATTACGCAGCATTACCAAAGAGCCTTGAAGCCAATTATTCAAACAGGTCTTTGCTTTCTCCCACGCTGAAGGACAAATCCTGCCCTTGCAGCGGAAGAGCGGCGCCAAGGAGGCGGGGGGGGAGCTTTGCAGACCTTGTCTCTGCCCCCAGAACACGGGGGAGAACACGGGCCTTCCTTTATCGCGCTTATTACCATCTCATCTGCATCCAGCCCCAGTGCCGTCTCTCGTGTTGCCGTGTCGGAGCAGAAAGGTCTGATCCAGCTTTCACTCACCCTCCTTATTAATTAGGTCTGGCTTTAACAGCCTTACAGTGACTAACCTCAGCAGCGTGAGGCGGATGGGACACCAGCCACCGCTCCTGCTGTGGTTGCCATTCGCTGTCTGGCTCCTGGCTTCTTTTGCCCCACGCTCGCCCCCTCCTCGCTCAGTCTGGCCCGAGGACCACCGCTGCCGCCCGGCTGGGTTACCTCTCCGTTCTTGCAGGAGGTGCGGTGCTGTGGTGATGGATCCCTGTTCCTATGGCTAGGAGAATTGCCTGGAGAAAAAGGGGTTCGTGGCAGATGGTTACAGCTCCCCACCCCAATCAATAAATAAATACCCAGTGACAGGGCGGCGAGCAGGCAGGATTGGAGGAGTCGGCATCAGCTCAGGCTTCCACAGCTGCTTTGCAGAGGGCTGTTGGCAGCTGCTCCCCTCCTCGGCGTCGCTGCGACGCTCCGCTCGTCGGCAGAGCAGCCGCGTCCCATGGAGGTGAGCGGCAGGGAGCCCGAGGCTCTGCCCTGCGGCCCGGGGTTTTGGCTGCGCGTCTCTGTATGACTCTTGGGTGCGTAATCTGTGAACTGTCCTGAAGGTTCTTCCACCCTTGACTGCTCCAGGTCCACCTCAACATCTCACCTGTGTTTGAAAAGACCCGCTTGTTTCCTTTCGGGTTTAGCTGCGCGAATCTGCCGGGACGGTGTCCCTTCAGACAAGCGCTCACCACCCTCCCCGGTTCTTTATCGATCACTGCCGAGGCTTTTGGCTGCGCTTGGAATTTCTGCCTGGCCATCCAGATGGCTTTAGAGGAAGGAACTGGGCAGTCATTGTCGAAACTCAGGGTTTGTTATTTAGCAAATCAAACTAACGCTCTTATTAAGCAAATTGCTTTCCAGGGCCTGCAGAAGTTTGCAGCTTTGCTGCATGTCAGATCTCCGCAATCGTACATTAAGAGGAAAATGAGAGCTGAGGTATAAATCTCTAGTTTCATCTTGAAATGATAACTTTCTCAATGGCTAAATCTTGTTTCCTTCAGTCAGTACAAGCTCTGTCTAGACACACCGGCACTATTACCTCGTCCTAAATAGCCAGTCCAGCGTTGATGTGGTGACAAGGTTGCAAATTCACCCGGCTCTTGCATTCCTTCCCATCCAAAGCCATATTTGCGCTGGGTGGCGTTGGGTCCTTCTGAGGTTTGTTTTTCGTAACCGATCATTATCGCTATCTTGCCTGCAATACCGAACAGCCTGATCTTTGCATGTCACATGTCATTAGGTTTAAAGTCGTTTAGCAAAGACATTAGTCTGCAGCTGGATGGAACTGTCTGGTATGTGCCACTTGATTTCAGCCTTCATGGTCTGACACGCACTTCAGGCTTTAAGATCTTAATGTGATGAATCCGTGCCTCAGTTTACCTTTCTTACCTACTAATTTCATTTAAAAAGGGAAGAAATGTGTTTTTCTTCTAATCCTTGCTGTTTCAAGTAGCAGTGTGCTAACTATCGGCACCTGTTCGAGCCATGGAGATTTTAAGAAAGCTGGAGAGGGACTTTTTACAAGGGCTTATAGGGATAGGATGAGGGGTAATGGCTTCGAACTGGAAGAGGGGAGATTTAGATGAGATATCGAGAAGAAATTCTTTGCTGTGAGGGTGGTGAGCCCCTGGCCCAGGTTGCCCAGAGAAGCTGTGGCTGCCCCATCCCTGGAGGGGTTCAAGGCCAGGTTGGACGGGGCTTGGAGCAACCTGGGCTGGTGGGAGGTGTCCCTGCCCAGGGCAGGGGGTGGCACTGGGTGGGCTTTAAGGTCCCTTCCAACCCGAACCATTCTGTGATTCTGTTTTACACCTGGGCAAACGCCCACGTGTGCAAGCACAGCCCAGCACACACACGTCAGCCTCCGAGCGGAGGGAGATGCGTGTGGCTCTGCTGCCCGGGGACCCGCTCTGCTGGAGACTCCTGTTCGGACAGGCCTTGGCTCCCCCTTCTCCCCGCGCACTGCGCCCTTGCTTCCGAGAGCTATCGGAAGGGTTAGTTCATTAACACTTGTAGAAGGCACCTGAAGCGGAAAATTGCTTATGAGCGTGCCGTTTGGGCAGTGGAGGAGAGCTGTCGTGCCGGTTCCCTGCTTCCCCTGAAACTGTCACCTCCATTTGGAGTTTGCCTTTGGCAGTGTCTGAGCGTGGCCCTGGATGTAACTCCCGCCCTGAGCTACCTGGCATCATCCGGGCTGGCCCTGAAGTTGCAGACAGATGTTTATCTGCCTAAACAGGCAGAGTGAGATTTGTCTGTGGAGATTTGTCCGTGGACAGGAGATTTGTCTATGAAGGGAATGAGATAAATAATTGACTCCCACAACCTCCCTGTACAAACCAGTCCGGCCGCGTGGCCGCAGCACCTGAGCAGCGGGGGCTGCCAGCGCAGGCAGGGGACACAAACTCCCCACCTCTCCTTTCTACCTTTTTAACCATGTGGAAAAAGAGGGGGAGAAATGGTTTTCTCTCCCACTTCTGACAATCCCGCTCTTTACCTCTGCGCATTCATGACACAGGGCCCAGGACAAAGCGAGCCAAGCTTTCCGTTTTTTTCCACCCAGTACACGTTTGTCTGGTTTTTGTCTCCGCGTGGGTGCGATGACTGATGGGCCCACGCTCGGTCCCAAACGCCGACGGCAGCTATTGCTCCGACATCCCCGCAGATCCCAGACCTCGTCAGCAGCTTCTGCCGCTCTTTGGGCAGCACCTGCGGGGACGCGGCACGCCGGCGCCTGGAGCAGCGCGCGGAGGGCAGAGGCAGCAGCCGGGGCCGCCGCCGCTGTCGTTCCTTCGCGACTCGTGTCTCTCCTTGGCAGGCGGCTGCACGCCTGTTAAAACCCGTTGCTGGGAAGTGACGGGGTTGGGACACGCTGCCACGCCGGCTCATCCTCGCTTTTGTCACGCAGCGACCTTGGCAGGTACCGAGTGTCTGGCAGCACTAAAAATACCAGCTATTGCTGGCTGTTAGGCTGCAAAACCGCGGGGCGCCCGTGCAGGCACGGGGTGTGCCAGCGGCGTGAGGCTCTCCAGAGGCTCTCCTCCCCTCCTGGCGAGGCAGTGTCTCTGCTCTCTTCCGCAGCAGCTCAGTGGTCTTGAGCAAAGACCTTTTTCAAGATGAAAATCCCCTTTTGGGAGAGGACGGGAGAAAGCCATGGTGACAAGATTTCAGGAAGCGTGATTTAAGGGGAGATACAGAGAAAGAAAGGGGAGCAAGGGAGGAAGGGCGGGATGGAGGGATGGATGGGTGGACGGGTGGGTGGGTGGGTGGATGGATGGATGGATGGATGGATGGATGGATGGATGGATGGACAGGCACTGGGCTAGGATGGCAGGAGAGCTGAAGGGCAAGAGCAGCCTTGAAGAGTCAAGATGGTCCAGCCAAGTCAGCAGTGGTGTTGGCAGAAGGCTCGGCAGGCTCCCGTGGCTCTGCTGCTTTTTCACCCTGACTTTTTGCATTCTGTTCGTGTTTCTTTCTATTTCTACACCTGGACCGTGGCCAGAATGAGAAACAAGAAGGGGAGATAGAAAACTTAGTGCTTTTCAATTAAACAAGAGGCACTTTGCCATTGTAAGCGAGCTTATTTAGACATTAAATCAAAATCAAATGCTTGCACCATCAGTGCTACTTACAGTCTGATAATTAATGATGGCTTTCCCCAGCGAAAACTCTTCTGTGTTCTGTCAGCACCACTGTACATCTTTGATCGAAAGCTTTTTAAGTAGTTTCAGAAGCTGGATCTGTAAAATAAAAATAACACGTAGTGGTAATTCTCTGCCCAAGAAATAAATAATAAAGGCTTGTAACATTTAAGTGTTGGATGTCAGCTAATCAACAATTTCAGCATCATTGCGCGGTGGTGAGCTGAGAAATGGGAGAATGAAGGGTTTTCTTTGCAGTTATGCGGAAACTCTTTTACATCCCTCTGATAGTGTGAAGGAGTTTTAAAGCAGACGTAAATTATTTTCGCCTTGTTTTCAGGACCTTTTCCATAACCCGTATGGTGGAAAGGGATCTTGGTGATAATGAAAATGAAGCTCAGGTCTTCTTATGGAAATAGAAACCATCCCAATCACATTTTCCCTTCCCGCTGCTGAGTGTTGGAAGAGGATAGAAGCAGAAAGGGAGGCAAAACTGCGTGCAGTAAACTGTGTGCATTAGTCTTTCCTAAGCAAAAGTGCCCAAGGTCGTATCCCACCAGGGGCCCTCAGCATCCAGAAGGTAACCTGGACACCTCTGGAGCTGGAATCGTGACCTGCTGGGAGGAGAAGCTGGCTGCAGGGCTGCAGGAAGGTCAGAAACCTCAAGTTGGGATGTGGCTGGCAGGTCTCGCCTCCCCACCAATTCCTCACCTTTCTGACAGGGTTCGGACTGGTTTCCATTCACAGCTATGCCTTTCTTTCCATGCCTTTTTTCCCCCCCCAGTCCCTTCAGGAGCAGGTAGGAGAGCGGTCTCCTTGCTCACCCCTCCATTTGGAGGTAGAGCGAAGTCCCACCTGATGCTCTTGAGCAACAAGTGCCTCCCCTCGGCGGCGGGTGTGAGGACGGCATCCCTCACCCTTCCCTCTCCCAACCTGTCTGCTGGAAGGAGTCTTCTCTTCTCCCATCACCATGCTCAGCAGAGTAGACAGCTGCCAAGTGCAATAATTAGGCCTCACCTCACTCCGCCTAGCACTGCCAGCTGCGGGTACAATTAAGCTGCATTATTACTTTCTAAATTGAGAAACACTTCCCCTCCTCCCGTTGGTCCCCTCCTCCTTCCTCCTGCTCCCCCACGCACGCCGTGCGATTCGCCATGGTGCAGCTTCAGCGCTTCCCAGGGTTTGAGCCCAACCAGGACCTGCCCCTCCACCTGGGTGAGAAGATAAATGGGTTTCTGCCCCACAGTGTGGAGAGGAGGGAGATGAAGCAGTGAGTAACCACCGAGTCTTCCTTACAACCTCTGCCTCCTCTTAGCACCTTCGAGAGGATCAACGCCGACCAGATGAAAACTCTTCCCACACATCACCTCCTGCCTCCCTCAGTCCCCACGGGGATGTTGTCCCCATCAACACTCCGGGCAGGAGGGAGGGGTCTGCCCAGTCTGCTGGCACAGCTGCTTGTGCCATCAGTCGCTCGCCCCATGAAGCCGGAGTGGCGTTAGACAGTAGATCTTTGTGATTTTGGTTCACGTGGCCTGAGAGTTTGAGTTTGAGATCCGGGTGCAGATAATGGGAGCAGCAGAGTCCCCGAAGAGGCGGTGGAAGCCGGGGGGACACGCTGAACCCCAGCAGCTGGAGGAGCGCACGGACCTTAAACCTCGGGGAACAACCAGGACTAGAAGCAGAAAGAACAAATATGGTCTTTCCCTTCATTTGTCTGCTGGTGTGGAAAGGGCAGGAGGAGGGCACACGTTCTGGTTAGTGACAATTGTGTTTCTATTTGGGGCTGGAAGCAGACCCACCATGCGATAAGGGTGGTTTCATGTTGTTCAAGGGAGAGAAACATCTCATCTGCCGCGGAGGACGGGCCATAGCGGGTGGACTCCAGCATCTCCAAAAGAAACCGCGTGGCCTGCCTTGTGCTGAGGTGGAAGAAGTTATTAAGAACAACTTCTCATTTGGCAGCCATTACATCTCACGCTAGAAAACCACAAAGTGACACGACGCTGTAGTAAGCAGCCCATGACGGACCTATTCGTTCTTCCCGCTATGGTTAGATTTGTTGTTAGTTTCCTTTTTTGATTCAAATCTGGTTGAAATAATTGGAAATCATTAAAAAAGCATGTTGGAACAATCTGAACGGGACGTGGCATGAACAGTTTGTCGTGTTTCCTCAGTCTGCGTGAGAGGACAACTGGGGGAGTCCAAAGGACTGGACTCTAAGTGACAGCTTGGATGCTACTCACTTCTTGTCCTCGGCATGGGATTTACCCACTCATTCAGTCTGATGCCTGGAGTAACGAATTCTTTACAGTGGGGGTTGTTTGGTGGAACGGAGCGACAATAGGTCTGAATTTGTCATCTGACGGGATTGTAATCACGGTAATTAACAGTATTTGTAGATTTTAGGCTGGCTGGCAATAAGATTTTACGCAGCGTCTCTTCTGCAGAACGATTTCTATTACTTCGAGCAGATAAAAACTGACATAGGTTCAGAATGACTTGGAAAATCAATAAGCAATAAAACTTAGCATGAAAACAAATAAATTATCCCAATCAGAGAAAACACTGAGAGACCGTCAAACTAGTTAGACAGATGAAGTCAAATGTCACTCCAAGAGATGAGCAGTTGCTAAGGCAGAGATGCCAGGCTCCCTTTCAAAATATTTTCTCAGCCTCTTTCTCTCTTTAGGATTGGGCTTGTTTCCATCTGCCAAACTCCGTCTGAATCAAGCGGAAAAAGATAGACAGCTTATAAAATACCTCATCTTCCTAGAAGGTGTTTTCCTTCGTATTACTTTTCCGTGGTGAGTTTAAAATGCCCTTTGGGAGCTGGACATACTGCGGCCCTCCACCCACATCTCTGCCGCCAGCGGCGCCGCAGAGGGACCAGTGGGGCTGGGGGCTGTAGCGTTGGCCCGGCTGGAGCCGTCGTGTTGGAGGGTGTCACGTCCCGCTCTCAGGAAGGAGGGGGGGTAAGTGACTTCAGGTTCGTAAATCCCCAACGGCGCGGACTAAGGTGAGATAAATCTCAAGGTCCATATACAAACATTTATTAGCTTCCCAAAATGATTAGTGTAGGTCTTAACAAGTGCAGTGTAACTGGGGAGGTGTAGAACAAATGACGGCAGGCGGTGAGGTGCGCGTGGTGTTATTTACAACAGGTGTAGGACAACTCATGGCAGGCGGTACTTAAGGTCGTACTTAAGGTCGTTACTTAACAACTCTAATTGTTACTTAACAATTCTAAGAGAAAAGAGAAACCGAGGGATCGAGAAAGGAAAAGACAGAGGAAAAGACAGAGATAAAGAGGTCACCGGTCCTGGTTCCAGCGTCTTCTTCAGGGAGTCTTCCCAGGCATAACCTTCTTCTTTCTTGGAAAAACCTTCCCAGGCACGGTCTTCTTTCTTGGGAAGAATCTTCCCAGGCACAATCTTCTTCTATTATTTCTTCTTTGTTCCCCCTCAGGGGCACTTGTTTTCCCCTTTTACGTTTGCTGAATTGGCACGGTCCACCCCCCTTGCTGAGGACAGCCTGTCTCAGGTTTGTCCCTTCTCCCAGGTGAGGTGTAGGATGATTTGGGTGGAGAGACGAGTGCTGTAGTCATACGTGTTTAGCATGATCTCTGTAATCTTCATTAGCATATGCAGGGTGTGCGCTTTCACATGCATTTCGTGGATAATGAAGCAAAGGTCACTCATCGGACACAATGGCCTTGGGAACTGAGAACTGGCGAGCTCACCACAGGAGTGGCAGGACTCTCCTGTCTTCACAAGACAGGTCTCCCCACTTTCAGGTGCCAGAAGTGTGAGCCTTAGCAGTCCTTGAAGGCCAGGCCTGCATTATTTCCTTGCGAGTGTCGGAGGCGTTCCATTGAAGGCTTGGAGGGCCTCCTGCCCCTCGGCAGGGAATTTACAGTCCGTCTCTTACTGAGGGGAAACTGGGGCTCACCCCGGCGTAGGGGGCAGGGCCGGGTTGGAGGTCGAGATACCGCTGGAGGGCTGTGGGGACCACCTGTGCCTCCAGGGTGTCACACCAAGGTTGCTCCCTGCACGGCGAGGCACCAGGAACGCGCCTGGAATGAGCCACGCTGCCTAGACTGGGAATGGGATAACCACTCGTACGGGTGATGAACTAATTAAAAAATTAAAATGCACTAGAACAATTGCAGCTGACTGTCTGACTATAACCTTCAGCTCGGGCTTAATTAGTACATAAACCTTGCTTTGCGCCCTGTGCGAAGGAGGGAATTTAATGTGCTTGAACTTGTCTTTTCAACCTACCAAGGAGGGTACCAACATCTCCCCCTGCTGCCGATCCTCCCCTCCCATGGCTGGGCTGGGATCATCCGTTTATGTCTTACGGGGCACTGAATACATTTTAAGACTAATAATCGGGCAAGTGTAGGGTGCTGCACGTCGAGAGGAATAACCCCCCACCCCAGTACAGGTTGGGGGTGACCTGCTGGAGAGCAGCTCTGTGGAAAGAGACCTGGGAGTCCTGGTGGACAACAGGGTGACCATGAGCCAGCGATGGGCCCTTGTGGCCAAGAAGGCCAATGGCATCCTGGGGGGCATGAAGAAGAGTGTGGCCAGCAGGTGGAGGGAGGTCATCCTCCCCCTCTGCTCTGCCCTGGGGAGGCCACATCTGGAGTGCTGGGTCCAGTTCTGGGCTCCCTGGGTCCAGAAGGACAGGGAACTGCTGGAGAGGGGACAGCAAAGGGCTACCAAGGTGATGAGGGGACTGGAACACCTCTCTGATGAGGAAAGGCTGAGGGACTTGGGTCTTTTTAGTCTTAGATCTTTAGCTCTTATCAACGCTTCTAAATACTGCAAGGGTGGGTGTCAGGAGGATGGGGCCAGGCTCTTCTCAGTGGTGCCCAGGGACAGGACAAGGGGTAACGGGCACAAACTTGACCATGGGAAGTTCCCTCTCAACAGAAGGAGGAACTTCTTTGCTGTGAGGGTGGCAGAGCCCTGGCACAGGCTGCCCAGAGAGGTGGTGGAGTCTCCGTCTCTGGAGACATTCCAAAGCCGCCTGGACGCGTTCCTGTGCCACCTGCTCTGGGTGACCCTGCTCTGGCAGGGGGTTGGACGGGATGATCTCCAGAGGGCCCTTCCCACCCCTGCCAGTCTGGGATTCTGGGATTCTGGGATTTAAGTCAATATGGACTGGGGTAGGAATGCTGCTGGGCCTAGATGCTGGCAGGTGTTGCCATTATATGAGGAAACAGTCTCAGACAGTTTCCAGCAGCAGAAGAAATAATTTTTATTGCTCATAATTATATGTTTTTTAGCTAAATTAATCACTGGATTAGATCTTGTATTTGGTTCAGCGGAATCGCACCATGCTACGCTCGTTCTGAATTTGACCCTCTGGCTTTCCGTGGGCTAAGCCTGTGGTCATTAATTATGGTGGGAGGAAAGAACAATCCACCGGTTAAAGTCCAGCTGGGTGCTGGAGCAGAGCTGGCCAGGCTTTTGCTCTTGGTGGCGATTGCAAAATATTTGGGGGTTGGCTTGGTAGGAATTGCGTTCTCTCCAGCTTTTTTAGCAAAAAAGAAAAAAAGAAACTGAATAAGAAATCGTTCCGGCTTGAACAAAACATTTGCTTCATTTAGGGGAGATTGTGAAGTCTTTGTTGTTCAATTGTCTAGAAAGACGTTGAGTAATAAAATCCCATTTCAAAATAAAACATCACAATGTTTTGATAAGGGAATTTGAAGCGGGGGAAGGGGACCAGCGAGCTGAAGTGAATGAACTCAGCACTAGCTTATGACATATTCCGGATTTACCAGAATCTGGGTTTTTTCAACCTAAACCAGCTGAGCCCAGCTGTACTTGGAGGCGTAACCTCAAGTCCTTGCCTGTCACGGGCTCCTTGGTGGACCTCGGGTGAGCCACTTTGCCCATTGGACCTCAGTGAAGGGCAATTTCAAGAGAAGTTCCGGGGAAAAAAGTAAAAACCTGTGTTTTTCACAAATCCATATAGTTCTCGTGTCTAATCTAACGGTTGTATTTAGATCGGTTCTTTTTGATTTCGACCTTTTCATCCTTAATTGTTTTCTCTCTTTGTAAGTTAATTGAAATTTTGAATTGGAAAATCAGCCTAAAGAGAAAACCAGAGCCTTTCATTAGGAAAATGTCGAAACAGGATGTTTCAGATTTCACAACTTTTATAATACGGAAAATTACAGAGGGGTCAAGATGGACCTTTTCCTTTGAAAAGTTCTGGTTCCGGCACGTCAGCATTTCTCCAGGGGGGAAAAGATGAGGGAATTTCTTGGGAAATCTCTGAATATTTCTGGTACCTGCAGCAGCTTTTTAAAACCCTTTCACATACTTTCACTTTTACCCTCCCACACACGCTGCTGAGAAATAAATCCTTTGGAAATGGAAATCAGGCTTGAAGTAAACAGATTAGTAATGGTTATTTGGTAACACTTTATTAATTAAATGTCCTAAATGCATTTAAACCTGGGCATTTAATTTAGATTTATGAGGATAATTTAGATTTATAAGAATCGTTATTATACATTAAGTACAGTAAATGCCAATTGATTTTTATGGACAATATTTACTGAGGTGTAACCACACTGCAAAATTTAATTATCTCCATACCTAGTTAAAAGGACAGTGCGAAGGTTTCAGACCCAGGACCTTGGGTAAAGGCTGGCGAGGGAGGGAGCTGCTCCTGCTCATCTCACCTCAGCCAGCCAGCCTTCCCCCTGCCCCGTGTCTCCTGGAGAAATTGCCATAAACGGCAAGGAAAAAGCTCAACATGCATTTTTCAGTGGGAAAATCTTTCGTCTCGTCGTTCCCTGGCTGCCGGCTGTAGCTCCCGGACAGTTGCCCAAGGACAGAGAGGTTGGATGTTGAAGCTGGTCCCCTTCAGCATCCTTTTTGGTAGAGGGAAGCGTAATGGATCCCAACAAGTATCTCCTGCCACTATGGTGCATCCTTCAGCGCCATTCCCACCACCCAGGAGGAGAACTTAATACCTTGTAGCGTCTCTCACCGTAAAAGGGGCCAAGGTGCGTGGAAAGCGATGCTGGGGAAGCCCGTGGGGTCAGCGGTTATGAGCAGAAGAGGGCATTTCTGACTTCTGCCATGGAGAAACACCAATTTATCACGCTGGGAGTGCTGGAGGGAAAGGAGCCGCGTCAACACATCTCCGTATTGGGAGAAAAATTTTATTTTCAAGTTGTCGTGTGCGGCTTCCAAAACAGAAAGTGTAATCCTTTTGTTCCAAAGGACTTTTTATTTTGCCGTTGGGTTCTTTATATAAACATGCTTTTGCCACCTGAGCAGCTTCCGTTTCCTTGTTAGCCTGTGTAGGAGCTCCTTCATCCATCCATCAGGTCAGATGTATCTTCCTCTTCTCGGGCACAAGCAACCCAGAAGTTCGTGCCTGTGGGGCTGCGGGCCAGACCCGGTCAGAGGGACCACAGCTACTCGGGAGGGAAAGCAGGGACCGTAATTCCCCAAACCACAGGCAGAGCCAACGTTTGCAGCAAGGTAAAACACGGCCTCAGTAACCAGTTCTGCGGTTCCCAGTCCTTCAGCGGTGGGAACCTGCAGCGAAATCACTTCCACGGCTGTCTCGCAGGATGGAAGCATCGTCAGGGCAGCGACAGTCTGGGTGGGATCTCTCGCTGTTTCATTTTGCAAAAATTTTTACAAACATTTGATTCATTGGCAGTTGAGGAAGGTTCATGTTCCGTAAGCTCTGCTGGGAGATTTGAGCAAGAACGAGCCCAGAATCTCAAGCAGAGGCCAATGAGTCTCACCTGGGTTCGCGTCAGCCCCATAAATCAGCCCAGATGCTCAAACAAGTTCATGAACCTTCAGGAAACTTTAAACGAACCTGGGCTGAATCTCCAGGCTCGATGCACGGTTCTCGTAGGAAATAATTCACAACACGCAGCTCAGAGGGTAAGATAACGATTTCTGAAGTGGAAGTAACATAAAGCGTAGATATTATATGGAATAAACACATTTTTAATGCCGTTATGCTGAAGACTTTGCTATTGGAATCGTGGAATGTAAATTTGCCGGCTCTGACCACTGACTTTCCCCACCTTTTTCTCTCTCTCAAACACGACAAGTACCGAAAGCCAACAGTTCTCACCCAAATATAACAATAACCCCAAGTGCTTTAAAACCTCTGCAAAATCCAGCCCGTGCTGTATATTCTGTATTGTATCCCTTTAAGATGCAATATTGCGCATTTTCCAGATGAAAAGGGATCCACTGCTGCACGGGGTAATTTCACAGCTAAATTGCTCCGCGGTCGTAAGGAATAACAGCTGAGCTGCGAGGCAGCGCGTCGGGCAGGGGACGAGCATATGGCGGAGGGGGCGCCTTGAGTGGAGAGATATTGTGCACGGGGAATCTTGCGAGCAAAGGAGATGATCCCGTTGAATCCGTAATTGAGATAATTACTCGGAAGATGGATGTTGAGTTTGCGGAGGAGGAGCTTCGGCGCGTGTGCCCGTGCGTCTGTGTATTTGGGTGGATACATGAGTATTTGAGCTGACTCACTGGTGGCAGCTGGGGACCAGTTGAACTCAGTGATGATGCTTTTAAAGAGGCCAGGCTTTTATTCCTGAAAATGTCAGTCTTTGTATGTAATATTGGAGAGAGCGTGACAATTGAGGTGGACTTTGGGAAGGATCTCAAGCAGAGGCCAATGAGAGTCTGCCCAGAGAGGTGGTGGAGTCTCCGTCTCTGGAGACATTCCAAACCCGCCTGGACGCGTTCCTGTGCCACCTGCTGTGGGTGACCCTGCTCTGGCAGGGGGTTGGACGGGATGATCTCCAGAGGGCCCTTCCGACCCCCACCATTCTGTGATTCTGGGAAGGAGCAAGGCTGGGGGCCCACATCACCATCACCTAGAGGGAACAAGGTTCCCTCTGGCTCCTTTGCAAATTCCTGGGATAACGGGAATGCAAATGAGAATCACAGTCTAAAATACTTCTTCCTGGACATGCTCTGGCCATGAAGTTGAAAACTTCTTCTGAAGTCTTTGGAAATCCAGAGGAATTCGGGTTTTACTTTGCAGCCGCGCTTTCCTGTGTCTGTGTAGTACAGCCTGGGCGGGAGCAGCAAAATCTGGCTCTGCTCTGGGGAGGGCAAACGCCCCGGCTCCGTGTCCCGGCCACGCTGTGCCGAGCCCTTCAGCGGGTGGGCTCAGCGCCTGCGCAGCACCCTGTTAGCAGGGACGTGCCCTCGTCATGCTCCGGGACCCAACGTGGGCAACCCTTCGTGGCAGGTGGCCAGAAGAAGGAGAGCAGGAGCCCATCTCTCACGAACACTTCTTCACTGTCTGTCATTCTGGTGCGATTCTGAACGAAAACTGTTTCCCATGGGCTTCTTCGATTTTACTTCCCGGAGCATCCCAAAAATTCAAACCCCGGCGCAGGACACGCAGGCACAGCGGTGGGAGGGTTAGAGCTTGGTGGCTTTGCACAAGAGCAATGGGCACCGGACCAATGGACCAGCCTTATGCTGATAGCAATTTACTGCCCCCCCCCCACCGTATTCTGGGTATAAACAAGCAAAAATGATACACAGAGAGGTCAGCAGCCCCAGAAGTCAGGTTTTTCTTTTTGTTGGCCTTGCAGAGATTGACCAGGCAGAAAAATAAAGAGAGAGATAAATCTACTCACGCACACAAATATTGTGATGAAAATGAAGACGGGTCTGTTGTGCGAACGTTGCGAGGAGCACAGAGCACTGGGAACATGTTCCAAATGTCAAATGGATTATACTCCAGCGCCCTTATTGTTTCATATAATTCTCATCTAATGTCACCCCTGGCAACAATAATACAAGTCTCAATATTCGCTTTGATGTAACCTCCCTGAATATTTTTAAGCAATGAGGGAATTGCCGGGGGCGGGGTGAGGGAAGGAGACGCAGGCGGGGCGGGGGCTGCTCTTGCACCCACCACAAGGGTGACAAAACAGATCCCCGAATTAAATCCATCAGAAAGATTGAGTTTGCAATTTCAGGGTCCCCGACGCCTGTTGCCGCCGGAGCCTGGGCAGGCTCGCGTCTGGGTTTTAATCATGAGGTTTCTCTCCATTGGAATACAATTAGGGAGCCCTGAGCTTGAAGCAAACAGATTGGAGGAGCAGAGCGAAAGCAAAGGCAGTAACATGAAGGGGGACAAATCATCTTAATTTTGCCGGGCTGAACAGAGCTGTCATATTACAAGGTCAGGCTGAAGCGAGCTGATTTTGTGGAAAGGAAGGATAAAATGACTATAGAAAGGTGGAAAGTGCAAAGAGGCAGCACGGGCTTGTCCTCCGTTATTTTATTACTCTTCTGACCCCAAAGGTTTTCATAAAGTTGATTAACAGTTAACAGCAGCCAACCCCCAGGGCCCTGGTATGGCTGTTACTCCATCCTCCTTCCAGGCACGCTCCGGCTGCTGCCTGCAGGGTGTTCGCAGGGTGACTCGGCAGCACCATCACCGGTCCGTGTCCCCCTCGCACCCGGCAGAACGCGGGCGGCAGGGCGCAGGCAGAGCGCAGGGGAGGGCACAGCCCCACCGCCCCTGCCCAGCAGCGGGGATCTGCTGAGCAGCATCTCTCCTCGCCTGCCCTAGGCTCTGCCTCCCTCCACCCCGGGCTGGGTCCATGGAAAGGTTTCCCGGATTATCCCACTGCCTCCTCTCCCATGCCTACACCACGGCGCTGGAAGAATCACAGAGTCATAGAATGGTTGAGGTTGGAAGGAACCTTTCAGATCATCCAGTCCAACCAGCAACCCAACACTGCCAAAGCCACCACTACCCCGTGTCCCTCAGCACCGCGTCTGCCCGGCTTTTAAATACCCCCAGGGATGGCGACTCCACCACTGCCCTGGGCAGCCTCTTCCAATGCTTGACAACCCTTTCCGTGAAGAATTTTTTCCTAATATCCATTCTAAACCTCCTCTGGCGCAACTTGAGGCCATTTCCTCTTGTCCCATCGCCTGTTCCTTGGGAGAAGAGCCCGACCCCCCCCTGGCTACCCCCTCCTTTCAGGGAGCTGTAGAGAGCGAGAAGGTCTCCCCTCAGCCCCCTTTTCTCCAGGCTGAACACCCCCAGCTCCCTCAGCCGCTCCTCACAGGACTTGTGCTCCAGACCCCCCACCAGCTCTGTTGCCCTTCTCTGGACACGCTCCAGCCCCTCAGTGTCTTTCTTGGAGTGAGGAAGAGCCCATCCTACATCCACCTCCTGTGTGAGGCTTCTCTTTGTCCATGGTATGGGAGAGGGGACAATATTCTGCATAAATGCTTTGAGAAGCTGCTGACAGACACGGTAAAACTTGGGTTTCGGTCTACTGGGAGTTGCAAATAAAGCACTTCTCCTGCAGGACCTCATCTGGGAGGCACATGGGTGTCCAGGCACTACAGATGGGATCAGGACAGTTGTACCCTTTTCCATCCAAAATTTCACTGGCCAGGGAGCCACTCAGCAGAAGGTGAGAGGGGGGTTAGACCTACACATGAAGACGTAAGTGGGAATTAGGAGCATTCGAGGTTTACTCAGTGCAGGCTCTACTTACTCTTCAGAGCATGAACAAAATCTCATTAAAGTCAGTCACAAAGTTTATGTCCTGTTGACCTGAAAGGAGGGTGACTCAGACAAAATCCTTGTACAGGAAGAACGGAAAACATTTCAAAGCAATTAAATCAGAGGGAGATGCTTTGCCTTTCGCTGTATTCTCGGAGGAGTCTCCTGGAGGAGATGCTGCAGTCTGTTTCAGATTGGTGCCTTCATGCCAGACGCCCAGACCTGGGAACGGGCAATTTGGGGTCCATAGTATTTGTAATCTCAGTGTGTGGCCTCTCTTTTGTGTCCTGCTGTCTAAACTGATTGCACAGTGTCTTATTCCAAGAGCCATCATATGTGACATGGGCATAATGTTTCACTTCTTATTTCTCCCTTAAATTACAGGAGTTTCGCTGAGCTCTATGATTTGTGTGGTGGCTATTGCAGGCATCAATCACAGCTTGCCTTTTCCCCTCCCATCTCTAATGCCGCAGGGTTTCTTTCCTTCCCTGTTCTCCATCCTCCACAGACCTGGTGTGAATTAAAGAGGCTGTGGCTCGTGGTGGGACTGGAAGGACAGAGCAAGATAAAATGGTTAGAGGTCTGGTGTCAAGTGGGTGTGCAAAAGAGGAAAGTGGTGTCAGTTTGTCGGTATGGTGTGGTTATAATCTGAATGTCATCTTATGGTTGTCTTCTCGTGTTTCACTGGAGTGGTGATAGGACAGGGATTCAGGAGATTCAGTGATTGATGGGCTCCTGCCCTTCTGTGGACTCCAGCACGTCGTAACCCCACTGGTGACATTACTTGCCCCATCCCCTTTATTCCCTCTCTTTGGTTACAATCCTTGGACCAAGTTTCTCCCTGATCACAAAATGGTTGGGAGTATACACTTCGTGTGGGATCTCTGTAGTGAAAGGAGACACAGGCAGGACCTGGGTAAGCAATTCAGGCTTGGACCATGTGGTGAGATAAATCCCACCCAGTGTTCCCTCATCAGCCAAGGAAAACAGAAGGGTGCCCTACGGGAGCCAGGTTGGGTCCTCAAATGGTCTCACGCTGTCTGGAGACACCCACCTCTTGCTATTGACTCCAGAGGCCAGCTGCATTCCCTTGTTTCTTAATCTGGATGGTTCGGTGAAGGGCCAAAGCTGCACCTCGAAGAGCGGGAGTGTGCTGCAGGCTGCGTGGGTCGTACCCTGCAAAAGGGCCTTTGGTTGGAGCTGGGATCCCCAGACAGTACCACAGCACTGAGTTTCGTCATCATAAACACGTACCAGATCAGACTAACGGAGAATTAGGCTATCGGAAATGTACTATTTTCTTTAGAGGGCAATTTCTCCCTTATTCTCCCTGCTGAAATACAGCTGCTAGCTTTGGCCCCAAATAATCTTCAGCCTGCAATAGCTGATTGGATAGGTAATTCTGTCGGAATCTCTCTTGGAATATTGTCCCTTTCTGGTGAGCGGCCCAAGATGATTTTCAGTTTAGGGTAATCCAGCGGCGGGACCCAAAGGGATGCCCTTTCTCTGCCCTTGGTCCTCCCGTACCGCGGAAATGCAATAACGGCCAGCCACCTGCAAGTTGTTTTGATGCCGCTGGTATTTCTTATTCTCTTTGCCGCTGCCTGAGGGTACGCACCAATCTCTTAATACATATATAAATATTATCCTTGTTAATCCCTCGGAGAAAAATAATATCAACACAACTTATTACCATTTCCTGTCTGGCTGACTGAGTAACGCGAAGCAGATGATGTTTATATTTAAAAAATGAAAATGCCAATAAAAAAGTAATTTTAAAATATTCACCTCTTGGTATTTTCCTATTGCAAATGGAGAAATAACAGAGACATGCTACACCTGCATGTTAAAATCCAGCAAAGACGAATGGTCTTTATTACAGCAGTCGCAGAAGTTACAACCGTGATGGCCCCATTTCAAAGTGGCACTCCTCATTTTAAGCGCATACCTAAATTTTAAGTATTTCTGTGGGATGAGCTTAATAAATCAAGAGCTTGTGAACATTTCTGGTGGGAGCAGGGATCAGAGCTACCAGGTCCCAGTTGTGCCCTTCACAATGCTGAGCTGGAGAAAAAGGTCTATTGCTGGGAAAAGCTGGTATAACTCTTCTCTGTTCAGGAAGAGCACACTTATTTACACAGATTTACATAGTTCTGGAACTCAGTGGCCCATAACAACAGCACAAGATTGAAATAAGGGGAAAAAAAAACCACTAAAATCACACTTAAACCCCTCTAAATAGGACAGAAGTACAGCAGTACTGTGTAGTTGTGGGAATGGCCCTCTGCATGTTACGTCTTGGGCACTGAGAATCCACAGCAAACACCATCGGTGGATAATTCTTGTCATAGAATCACAGAATGGTTCAGGTTGGAAGGGATCTTAAAGATCATCCAGTGCCACCCCCTGCCCTGGGCAGGGACACCTCCCACCAGCCCAGGTTGCTCCAAGCCCCGTCCAACCTGGCCTTGAACCCCTCCAGGGATGGGGCAGCCACAGCTTCTCTGGGCAACCTGGGCCAGGGGCTCACCACCCTCACAGCCAAGAATTTCTTCCTCAGATCTCACTTAATCTCCCCTCTTTCAGTTTAAACCCATTGCCCCTCATCCTATAGCTCCCCTCCCTCATAAAGAGTCCCTCCCCATCTTTCTTGTAGGCCAGATTTGTCCGATGCTTATTATAAAATGTATATCTGACCAGATGCTAAGCTCAAAAAACTCTTTCCAGTTTCCTCCTTTCACACCTCCATGGCTTCCCAAAGTTTCCAGCTTTCAGGCTATAATTATTACTGGTTGATCCCTTCCATTAGTCGATCCCGTATTATTTTGTTTGCTTTGTGCCTTTAAATTCTGTAAGCAAAATCCTTTTTGCCATTTTTGGTCACAATTACAAAAGAAAGAATCATGAAGCACTACAAACTGAGTGGCGAAATTATAAGTCAAGGGTGCCCGTCATCTTCCAGAAATGAGAAAAATCAGGCCACTTTTCTAACGTGATGAAAATAGAGCACTCCATTGCCCATGTCTTGTGTTGCATCTGTCAGAGCTCAGCCTTTCCTGTAGCTGTGAACTGGCCATCGCCCAATTACCATTCTGGTGCGGTTCTCCCAGTGGCCGAGGTTTTTCCTCGAGCTCCACTCCAGCCATTTGTGCGATCAGACGGGACTCTCAGCGCGCTTGAAAAAAAACCCGATCAGTCGGCTTGCCTTTGCGGTTGTGGAAAGAGCCATGTTTAAAACACTGCTTCTTAAAGAGAGAGAGACGGCAAGATGCTGGTATGAATTCCTCTTTCTCCAGTGGATCTGTTTATGCCTGTCCGCCTGGCTAGCTGATTATCTATCTGTCTTTCTAAAAATAACAGATGGGCTTAAAAAGTAACGTAGAAAGGGTGACAGTCATTCAGCGGGAGGCCTTGAGTCCTGTAAATCTTATTGGAGCTTTTCTGGGGGGACCAGAGAGGGTTTAGCTTTAGTGCTGGGTCTGTTGAAAAGGGTGATTTTCTCCTAGTAAAAGCCCTGTGGCAACCAAAGGGCTCAGCCAAGGCAACGTAGGACACAGGAGGATTGGTACCATCCTATTAGGACTAAACATCTCCAAATCAGGCTCTGTCTCTGTGAGACTGGGCTGTGGACGGTGCTCACACGCCTCCATCCAGCTCTTGAAGTAAGACAACAAGGGCAAAAGGCTAGAAAAGCTGATGCACATCCGTGGCCTTCCTCCCCTTGCCTCATCCTCCCCCGGCAGCTCCACCACCCAAGGCAACAGCAGCAGGGTTAGAAAAGTTTCTTGCAGTCATTGGAATAACAAAAACTTCTCTGGCAGGCGCGCATCTCCGGCGTGCCATGAATGAAACAATTAAAAATGATAAAAGGTCTATCTTGGTTCTGAACACTCCGGTTGAGTGAAGAGATAAGGCCCCCTTTCATTCAAAGTCATTAACGGCTCAGCAATTTCAATGCCGTTTCCCATCGAAATGTATGAATTTTTAATCCTTTAATTGCATGTTATCCTAAACACCACGTGTGCTTTCTTCTTATTTATCCGCTTGCTTTTGTTGTTACAGGTAAATGCTTTTTTGAACTCGCTTTTATGGGGGGTGAAAAAAACCACAGCGCATTGTTATCTCTCTCTCTGCAGGAGGACAATGGGGGCTGCCGGCCCCGGCCGGTGAATGGCAGCGGAGGGGTGTCTCCAGTGACTTCTCTATTCGGAAGCTGCCTTTGGATGAGACGGGCTGCGATCCCAGGATCGGCGTGGAGGCCGGTGAGAAAAGCAAGGTGGTTTTTTTTTTCTTCCCGGTCTCTGAAATGGCTTTCGTGATAACAGAAAAATTAATTACTAGGGAGATTACGGAAAGAAATATTCTGCCGATCCGATAACTGTGTTCATTGGAGACATCTGTTTGGTTTTATTTCGGAAGAAACTCCTGTGTTTTGCTCTTGGAGCTGTGAATGGCTGGTAATACAGCTATTGTTGCAATAAATATGCATTCATTTCCGACCTCAGGAACATTTATGGTGCTTTGTGTACCCTGAGTTGAATTTTTAGGAGACTGAACACAATGGTTCCTGCCAAGATTGAGATCAAATTTTTTCAGCGTCTGGGGAGATTGGAGCTAGGGATTAACTCTAGATCGCAGGCTTCGTAATTATAATAGGAGTCATTTAATGGAACTAATCAACAGAACAAACCATTCCTAAAACATCTGACGTTTGCTGGGAGGACAAATGAGCTGATTTTTCCTGTCGTGAAGGATCTCTCAGTGGCCCATGGTGACACACATCATATTTATTTCTGAACTATCTTCAGTAACTTTCCTATTGTGGATATATTTGTTTCTTGCCTGTGAACTAAGAGTAAATAGTCTGTGAAATTCCAGCCAAGACGGAGATTTTGCCTGAGATGCCGTTGCTCTGCCTGTTGCATTTTTACCTGTACTTCTACAAATTCGGTATAAAAAGCTGTTAAATGAGAGCCCTGATGGTCTGCACTCACCTTGCACTTTGCCGCAAATTGATGAGATAAATTTCAGGCCGATGAATAATGTGGGCGATGGAGTTGAAGGCCAGAAGGTATCACAGGAATTATTTAGGTGATTTCCTCCATCGCGCGGGTCACGCATGGAATAATTCCTAAGCTGGAGGACATTAGTCTTCCCATTATGCAAGACGTACTGGTTCAAAAGGTCAAGTCTTTGGCAAAATTCATGTGTCACTCTTGTGTCCTGTGCAGGGAGGGAGGATATATTTGGATCTTGCAAGAACACTTCTGTGAACTGAGTGCGTGTGTCATAAAGCTGAGCATTTTCCACCATACTTGAGCCTGTTCCTTTGTCTGAGACAGACTTCCAGGGTTTTTACAAGAATCTGAAATGTCCATGGAAGACAGAGGGCTGAGGGGATGGGGGTTGCTGGTTTTCTTGCAAAATGGGAACGCGTACTGCTGCTCTCCTTGCACGTTTTTGTCGGACTTGTGATGTGTGTTGCGAATACGAGTGTTGCGAGACTTTATTATTATGACGTTTTTTCTGTTCTTTGACCTGACTAGAACTTAAAAGCACCAAAAAAAAGCTCAGAACTGTGCATTCTGGTCAAATTCTGCCGATTCAGCTCAGCTATTGCGAATTTGGATAAAGGCTGGAGTCTCGCACTGATCTGAAAGCAAACATGGCTGAGGGCAGTTCTGCTTCTGGCTAAATACTCTTAATTGCTGAAATCAGCATCAGGCCACCTGGTACTGTGTTCCGTGTCAGGATTTGCCGTAACTAAGGTCTGAATTCACTAACATTTACAGTGTTTCATTGCTTTTTTGGCCAAGAACAGGGATTAGTAGCTGAAGCTGAAGGCTCTGCTTGTTTTTTAGTCGATCGTGCATAAAAAGGCACAACGTATAAAACTTCTGCAAGGCTCTGCCCACCCTTGGGAAGACAGTTTTATTTTGAACTGGATCGTTTGCCTTCTCTTACAGTGGCATCATTCCGTACAGCATCCGGAGAGGAGTTGTGGCAAATCATGAGCCCTGGGTGTGACGCTCGTGCAGCTCCCCATGAGCCACGTGCCATGGACCAGAAGCCCTCCAGAACAGGAGGGGCCTGGATCTAAGGGATCCAGGAAGGCAAGAGGAAAAGACATGCCTTGTGTGATTTTGTAATTTAGTGTCACAGAGAACAAGCAGAAACATCCAATGGTTATCGTCAGATCTGGACTTCACAGATGCATTTTGCAGCCCTGCCTTTAATTCAGTCTGACACGTACAGACGCGCGAACACGGGGCCAAGCCAAATCAGGTCCTGAGATCTCCTTGCTAATATCGACGGTAGTTTGCGAGCCTCTTACGGATTCAAAATGTTAAATGCAATAAAGAAAATGTTTCCTTAAGCAAGCTATTCACAAGTCGAGACCAGATGTATGCTCCACGCTGGCTAATATCCAGCATGACATGGCTGAGCAGGTATACGGATATTAATGTCTTTGTATTAGGATGCACAGTAAATATGATTCCAGCAATATCACAGGGACCAATTGGCTATTAAGCTAGAGGCTAAATTTGTTTTTTTTATGTTGCAATAAATCTTACTTTTCTACAAAGCCTAGGCAAATATTAAATCAAATCCCTTTCTTCTCTCCCCGCCTTTTTAGTTATTGATTGGGGGGTATTATATATCAACTAACCACAAGGAGGGCATGCCATAACTTTGATTGATGGCCCGTGTATTTCTGGCACTAATTCTGTGACAAGTGCATGCTTTGCTGCCCACCCTTGTCTGTGCTTTATGGCCGTGGCCTTCTCCCCTGGCCGAAGCATGGTTTAAAAGATGGGAACAGCATGAGGGATGAGGTCTTTCTAGGGTGACCTTCTGCCCAGGGTACCCAACTGCGTAGGACAGGCAAATACTCACCCCTCTCCCAACATAATGTTCCTCTACGCAAAAAACTTTTGCATAGAGGAAAGGAGGTAGAAGGTAGAGCAAGAGCAAGAGAGAGAGATAGAAGAAGAAAGAAATATAAGCAAGGAAAGCTGCTAGGTCAGAATAGAAAAGGTGGGAGTCTTCAAACGAAGATGATCCAAGGGCTGGAGCCCCTCTGCTGTGGGGACAGGCTGAGAGAGCTGGGGGGGTTCAGCCTGGAGAAGAGAAGGCTCCGGGGAGAACTTAGAGCCCCTTCCAGTCCCTAAAGGGGCTCCAGGAAAGCTGGGGAGGGGCTGTTTGCAAGGGCATGGAGCGACAGGACGAGGGGCAATGGTTTAAACTAGAGCAGGGCAGGGTTAGATGAGCCATTGGGAAGAAGTTCTTGACACTGAGGGTGGTGAGACACTGGCCCAGGTTGCCCAGAGAGGGGGTGGAGGCCCCATCCCTGGAGACATCCAAGGCCAGGCTGGATGAGGCTCTGAGCGACCTGATCTAGTTACAGATGTCCCTGCTGACTGCAGGGGGTTGGACGAGGTGGCCTTTAGAGGTCCCTTCCAACCCAACCCAGTCTGTGATTCTGTGATTCTTCAAACAAGATGCATTGAGACCTTTTCCAGGGTCAAAGAAGTCTCTGTGCAAATGTGGGTTGCAGCAAAATGTTATATCTATTACCCTGATGCACTGAGAATATCCGTGGTTTGGGATCGGTATCACCTGCTAATTTATACGTCCCTTTTCCTGTTGCCCATCCCTACAACCCGCACCAGTCAAATTTCCGAGATCCCATTCTGAATCCTCGTTGCCCCATTTCTGCTGCTGGGAGGGGTAAAAATCTCCCTGCAAGTGTGTTTCGGGTCTTTGCTGAGGTCAGGGAGACTGGTGGAGAAAATCATTTCTCTCACACAGTTATTTTTGCCGTATTAAATAACAGAAGGAAACGCTATTATGAAGATAACATAATTCAGACTCATCCCTTAGCAGATTTCACTTTGCAGGGATGAATTTATCCCCGTCGGATTTCAAGAGCTGTCCACTGCTGGTTCCTAATGAATCAAACCGGCTCTGGATAACAATAATTTCTACAAATCTGCTTATCTGGGCTAAATGTTTATCCCTTTAGCTGCAAACCTCTTGATCCAAAATCATTGTTATAAACCATAAGTAGGGAGTGTCTGCAACAAGCATGTAATTGAGAGGCACTTATTTGCTCAGTTGTTAAAATGTTCAGCAGAAAACCGGGAACGGGAATTACTGAAGTGCCAGTTACCTACAGATTCTCCTGTTTGATTCGTTTCTACAAAATAGCACATGGGAGGCTTTAAAATCGCTCCTTATAAAAAAAAAAAAAACAAAAAAAAAAACAAAAAAACCCCCAAAACCTGAAGGTACTGGATGAAAGGCATTTGGTGAGTGTGGGACACAAGCAATTTGTGCAGTGTGATAATACGCCTGCTGGTGAGATGAACATAGGCTTTGAACTGAGACCCAGGAATAAATCATCAGAGATGGGAAGAACATGGGTGGAAACAAAGACTCTAAAATAAAAGCTGTAGAAACATTACAGTGAAGCAGAACTACTTGGGCTAGATCGCCGTCTGATCTCAGAGCGATGAAGAAAAGTGCTGACTGTGGTCTGTAATTAGTCTGTTGGGACTGGCGGAAAACACCTCTCGCTTAAATTGCAACATATGGTGTAAAAGGACTGATCAGAGTGATATAATGTGATCAGACTCACGTTATGGTATTTGGCCCGCCAAATCATAGCCGTCTACTTCCAAGTAAATGCAGTGAAGGAAAATAACGGGGGACATTCCAGGTGGTAGCTGTTAGCTGGCCGCGTGTGCAAACCATCGTGGCAACACGAGAAGATTGCCATAGGTTGTCTCTGCAAAATGCCTCTTTTGTCTGTTAATTTAAAGAAGCTGAGAAACAATGCGCAATGTGAGCTCCAAAGAGTCTCCTGCAGATCCTCCGTGTGATAATCCTAGTCCTTTTTGTAATCCTAGGCAACAATATTGCGGTTCTCATTGAGGCCCACCAGAGAAGGACGGCGTCTGGGGGAACCAGCTTTTAGCGCATCAGTAGGGAGAGCTTCAAGGGTTCTCCGGGTGGGATTGGGATTCCAAAGTCACCCGTCAGGCTGGGGACGTGACAGCTAAAGAAAAGCATTTGGCTAAAAAGTGGGGTTATTGGAGTGCTCAGAAACGCCCTGGGCTGGCGCTGCCGCCCTTGCGTTACTGCAGGAGGGACCGCTGGGCTGTTCCCCGCTGCTGGTCACGGTGAACGTGACGGGACGTGAAGTGGCAGGTGGCCCATTATTTACCATTATTTCAGGTAGACTGGACCTATGTTATTTACGGCTCCAAAAAACCTAACAGTAAACCCTTGGCTTTCATTCATGTGTGTCACTTGGCAATTTGTCTACATTCGATATTGCTTCAGTAGCATTCGTATAAACAAATTAAGGGAGGAGAAAGCAACAAATGCAGCTTAAGACTAATTCCCCTCCACCCACTGAATCACTGAGGGCCTTTAAGAGCGTTCAAAGCCAAATTACACTTCAGTGCACAGGATTTAATTTGCATCTGCCAACTTCAGAAGGGGGATTTAGTCAGATAGGGCATTTGCATTCCATAAAAGGAGTTGATCTCTAATTAAACTAATATCATGTCTGAGTTTCCACAGTGATAACTGGGAAGACAAAACATGCAGGTCTCGGCCGGAGGAAGGAGCAGGCTCGGTGCACGGGAGGGGAGCGGGACTCCTTTTAAAATGCTGAATGCAAACGGGCATATTTCAGTGCGTTGGGAGAGGCTGCTTCTATAGAAACAGGATGGGCTGGATGGGATTCACCCAAGAGTACTCAGGGAGCTGGCGGGAGAGCTCACCAAGCCTCTCTCCATCATCTATCAACAGTCTGGGTCAACAGGGCAGGTACCAGATGACTGGAGGGTGGCTACGGTGACGCCCATCTACAAGAAGGGTCGGAAGGAGGATCCGGGAAACTCCAGGCCTGTCAGCCTGACCTCGGTACCAGGAAAGATCATGGAGAGGATCATCTTGAGTGAGCTCTCACGGCAAGTGCAGTGTGGCCAAGGGATCAGGGCCAGCCAGCATGGGTTTAGGAAAGGGAGGTCCTGCTTAACCAACCTGATCTCTTTCTATGACCGTGTGACCCGCCTTCTGGATGCGGGGAAGGCTGTGGACATTGTCTATCTGGACTTTGGTAAGGCTTTTGACGCCGTCCCCCACAGCATTCTCCTGGAGAAGCTGGCGAATCATGGCATAGACAAGAGTACTCTTTGCTGGGTTAAAAACTGGCTGGATGGCCGTGCCCAGAGGGTTGGGATTAATGGGGTGAAATCCTCTTGGTGGCCAGTCACCAGTGGTGTCCCTCAGGGCTCAGTTTTGGGGCCGGTTTTGTTTAATATCTTCATTGATAAATCTGGATGAGGGGATTGAGTGCACCCTCAGTAAGTTTGCAGATGACACCAAACTAGGTGGGAGTGTTGATCTGCTTGAGGGTAGGAAGGCTCTCCAGAGGGACCTGGACAGGCTGGATCGATGGGCCAAGGCCAACTGTAGGAAGTTTAATAAGGCCAAGTGCCGGGTCCTGCATTTCAGTCACAACAACCCCAAGCAACGCTACAGGCTTGGGGCAGAGTGGCTGGAAAGCTGCCCGGCAGAAAAGGACCTGGGGGTGCTGGTGGACGTTCAGCTGAATATGAGCCAGCAGTGTGCCCAGGTGGCCAAGAAGGCCAATGGCATTCTGGCTTGTATCAGGAACAGCGTGGCCAGCAGGAGCAGGGAAGTGATGGTGCCTCTGTACTGGGCACTGGTGAGGCCTCACCTCCAGTGCTGTGTTCAGTTCTGGGCCCCCCTGTACAAGAGGGACATTGAGGTGCTGGAGCGTGTCCAGAGGAGAGCTACCAGGCTGGGGAGGGCTCTGGAGACCAGGGCATATGAGGAGAGGCTGAGGGAGCTGGGCATGTTTAGCTTGGAGAAGAGGAGGCTGAGGGGAGACCTCATTGCCCTCTACAACCACCTGGAAGGAGGGTGTGGAGAGGTGGGGGTTGGCCTCTTCTCCCAGGTGGATAATGACAGGACCAGAGGAAATGGCCTGAAGCTGCGGCAGGGCAGGTTTAGATTAGATATTAGGAAGAATGACTTTACTGGAAGAGTGGTCAGGCACTGGAACAGCCTGCCCAGGGAGGGGGTTGAGTCACCATCCCTGGAGGTGTTTAAGAAACGTCTGGATGTGGCACTTCAGGGCATGCTCTAGTGGCAGAGATTGTAGGGGTTTGGGGTTTTTTGTGTGTGTATGGTTGGACTCGATGATCTCAAAGGTCCTTTCCAACCATGAAGATTCTGTGATTTTATGAAACACTTACCTCGTACTTACGGAGCCGTACAAGGTCTCTGCACCATTTAAATAGCACTTACGCTCAGAAAACGTCTATGGTCAGCAGGTGGAGGGAGGTGATTCTGCCCCTCTGCTCTGCTCTGGGGAGACCCCACCTAGAGTACAGTGTCCAACTCTGGAGCCCTCAGCACAAGAAGGACATGGACCTGTTGGATCGGGGCCAGAGGAGGCCCCGGAGATGATCAAAGGGCTGGAGCCCCTCTGCTGTGAGGACAGGCTGAGAGAGCTGGGGGGGTTCAGCCTGGAGAAGAGAAGGCTCCGGGGAGACCTTCGAGCCCTTTCCAGTCCATAAAAGGGGCCTACAGGGAGAATGGGGAGGGACTCTGGATCAGGGATTGTAACGATAGGATGAGGGGGAATGGTTTAAAACTGAAAGAGGGGAGATTTAGATGAGATATTAGGAAGAAATTCTTGGCTGTGAGGGCGGTGAGCCCCTGGCCCAGGTTGCCCAGAGAAGCTGTGGCTGCCCCATCCCTGGAGGGGTTCAAGGCCAGGTTGGACGGGGCTTGGAGCAACCTGGGCTGGTGGGAGGTGTCCCTGCCCAGGGCAGGGGGTGGCACTGGGTGGGCTTTAAGGTCCTTTCTAACCCAAACTATTCTGTGATTCCATGATTCTATGAAAATGCACCCGTTCGCTCTGTTCAGAGGGGGTTTTTCCAGGCAAGGAGAAACTCCAGTACAGTGTGGGCACACTCAGCTCCCGTTGCAGTGACTCACGGAGCCGAGTGCCCCGCTGGATTGGGACTCTTTCCCAGAAAAATTATAAAAAATCTCCTCTGCTGTTCTGCATGCTCAAGCCTTTCTTTGTATGTGAAGTAAAAACAACTTTCTATTTTTGCTCTTCAACCTCGATTAGGACAGAGCTTGGTGTATGTCCACAATTTTAGTCACGTCAGTTGAGCGAGAGTGATGTGATGGCTTGCAAGTAACTCAAATAAGTCGGAAAGTGCCCGTGTTTCTCCGCATACCAGCATTCCCAGGCCCACCCACGGGATGATGCTGAATACTCCTGACAGCCACATTCCATTGAGCAAGTACAGAAAAAAATATATCAAACAGCTAGGCAAAGATCCATTTAAAAATTTTCTTTGGTTATGCTGAATCAATACGGGGTTTTTTTCCTAATTCCTGCTCAATGCAAAGAGGAAGTTCTTTCAGGACAGCTCAGGCCACAGGAGACAGAAGTATTTCTTACCTACCATCAAACATTCAGGAAAATCAGTAAACTGTGGCAATTATTTTCACAGATCAATAGATTTAGAGGCCAGATAGGAACGCAATTGCAACCATCAAGTCTGATTTCCTGCCGTACAATGTCGCAGAGCGATTCCTTTGCTGAGCCCGACAACACGGCTTTAAACCAGAACGTATCTTTTAGCAAGTCATCCCATCTTGACTTAAAGACAGCAGCTGACAGAGAAGGAACATCATCCCTCAGTAAGCCCTGTAATGATAAATTACACACCTTGTTAAAACATGGCTATTTATTTCCTTTTTTAATTCTTCTAATACTCATCTTCGAGCTACTGAAAGCGGTCTGCTGCTGCATCTGATAGAGGCCGTTCTTCTCCTGCAGCTTATTTCGGGTGGTGATCAAATCATGGTTTATGCACCTGTTGGAGCAGAGCCAGAGGAGGCCACGGAGATGATCAAAGGGCTGGAGCCCCTCTGCTGTGAGGACAGGCTGAGAGAGCTGGGGGGGTTCAGCCTGGAGAAGAGAAGGCTCCGGGGAGACCTTCGAGCCCTTCCAGTCCCTAAAGGGGCTCCAGGAAAGCTGGGGAGGGGCTGTTTGCAAGGGCATGGAGCGACAGGACGAGGGGCAATGGTTTAAACTAGAGCAGGGCAGGGTTAGATGAGCCATTGGGAAGAAGTTCTTGACACTGAGGGTGGTGAGACACTGGCCCAGGTTGCCCAGAGAGGGGGTGGAGGCCCCATCCCTGGAGACATCCAGGGCCAGGCTGGATGAGGCTCTGAGCGACCTGATCTAGTTACAGATGTCCCTGCTGACTGCAGGGGGTTGGATGAGGTGGCCTTTAGAGGTCCCTTCCGACCCAACACAGTCTGTGATTCTGTGATTCTATGATTAGTAGCATCATGCACATCCATTCTGAAGCCGTGCCTTCGTTGAGGACCACGTGTCATGTCCCCACGGAGCAGTGTCTACATGAAATAGAGGTGCTGGGGCAGCATCTGAAAGTCTTTGGTCAGTGAGTGTCCGTCTGTCCAGGCAGCAAGGGAGGGATGAGCTATGCTGTGATTTTTGTGTGCCAGCCCAGACTGCCAGCCGCCCGCCCGTGGCCGGTTTGCCCCCAAACCGCAGCCAAGAGGAAGGTTAGTAGAGCAGCACCGTCAGGCACGGAGGGAAATCCCAGTCTCATTAAAAGCGAGAAGGTTTGTTTTTATCTCTGATGGGACTGACATTTCATTTGGAAGCTTTAGAGATGAGAATATTCAATCTTGTTATGCACGCTATGTACAAAAACTCCAGTTTCTGATGGAAAGCCCAGCTCCGGATCCCTTTTACGTAGTTAATTTTAATATCATTTTTTATTTATTTCACAGTGGAGTGCATCTGGCTTCCAATACTTACCCAAGTAAATATCCCATTTCACCTCTCTCCCAGGAAACAGATGTACATAGATCAAACCCAGAAAGACGACTGTTTATTTTTTTCCCCTGTGACTCAAACCTGCGCGTATGCCACAGTGTGTGGCATTTTCCGCTCCTCAAAGAAAACAAAAATCACACATGACATTAAAGCTGGGTTTTCTAGAAGTTAGTGTTTTTTAAGATGAAAGCACCCAACCAAAATATCCTTTGGACAGAAATAAAACAGGTAACTTTTCAAGCTAATGAGATATTTGTGGTCAAGTTCTGATCCCTATTACAGTGATACGCATCTGGGCTAATTCCTTACAGAAGATAAAAGCCCTTGCTGTGTCTGGTGGGTAAAGCAAATTCTCTCAGGATGTAAGCCAGTTTTTAAAAACTCCCTTAGTAGCCAAAGCCTCCCAAACTCTTGGGATTTGCTTCCCAAAATAGCCGGAGGGTGGCGTGTCCCTGGAGCTCGGAGGTCCCCCCTCGCCAGGTGCCCTCACCTTCCATGGGGCTTCTTGGGAGAGGAGTTAGTGGGTCCCAGCTCACAACCTTCACATCCACAGCCGTCGCTGTGGGGAGGAGGGTTTCCCCTTCAAATCTGCTCTAAAGGGGAAAAAAAAATAGAGTTTTTTCACTTTCTAGGAGAAGACAGACAGACCCTGCTCCCCTGGGAGCTAAAGCCCCTGACTCCCACGCCTTGGGCTGGCAACTCAAACCCACACCACAGACGAGATGACAACTGCCACCCAGCACAGAGGCACAAGAAGCACAAATGTCTTCTCTCTTGGTTTTTTCCCCTCCCCGAAACGGTGTACGGGAGCCAGCAAAAGGGGAGGAGAAACCATCTTGTTCTGGGCGCCGCAGGGCGGCCAGCCTTGTAAATGGCGGGTTCTTGCTAAATAAATAAATAAAGGGGAATTGTAATTGTGGCTCAGGGAGCCTTCAGGACTATCCAAATATGCAGACTTCCTCATGAGGGGGGCGGGGGGGGGGGGGGTGGGGGGAAGAGAAAAAAAAAGGAAGAAAAAAAAGAAAAAGGCAACATCGTCAACATGCTTTGTATGCGAAGGCTCCGCTGTTCCGGCAGGCTGCTGGAGGAGATTATAAAGCCAGCTTGATTTCACAGCAGGATGCAGGGGGACATGGAAGGGGGAAAAACTCTACCTGTGCAATTCCAATTAACATAAATTAGCGGGGTCTGCACTCCAGAAACAAACAAACAAGCACAGCGTTGGTGGGAAGCAAGGGCAGCGCAGGGCCAGATCGCTTCTCCTTCACTGTTGAAAGTGGGAAGGCGCAAATGCCCCTGGTGTGGGTGGGGAGGAGAAGGGATCCTGAATCCAGCCAGAGAAATGCCTTCAACCCTCTACAAAGGTTCAGGGGTTTGTTGGGCGTAAGGGGAGGGGGCGTTGGGTGGCACATTGGAGCTCCCTGGGTCAGCCCCGGACCATGAAGAGTCAGCAGAGGTTGGATTCATCCCACCTGGATCCAGCTGTCTGAAAACAGACCTCGAAATCAGAGCTAGGCACTCCCAGCTTCTTCAGTGGTCACGGGAAAGAGCCCGGTGCCTCTGGGAGGTGACATCTCACCAGTCCCCTGCTAGATGCCAAACAAATCTCAGCCTTAGGCTCCGATTTCAAGGGCTGTTGGAGCTCCTGTAGCTCCAGCTGTGGGCAAGAAGCTGAACCAGGCACGTTAGACATCCTGCATATAACACCAGGCAGCTGTTTGCATCCATAGATGCCTCAGCACCTTGACAAACCTTGTCATTAGATGTTCCGAGAGGCTGATCCCTCACTGGAAAGCGGAGACGGTGGCACTTACCCTTCTCTAAACGCGCGATAGGTGGCAAAGCGTGTTGGCAGCAGAGTCCCAGGGCTGGATACGGGCTCTGGAGAGATGGAGTGTGACTGCTCCTACCTGCCGGCACAGCGGAGGGAACTCAGCATGAACCGATTGCTGGGGCTGTCACGGGCAGATGCGAACGACTGCTCTGGTTTTGGAAAGGGAAAGGGAGCAAAGCCGGAGCTGTGACAGGAGGTGGCTTCCTGGACCAGCTCCTCTTGTGCACTGTGCCTTGCCTAGAGCTCCTGATGGGGTCTCAGCAGCAGAGCTTTGGAGGGGTTGTGAAAATAGACATTTCTAGTCTGGCAGTCTAAAGATAAGCAGAAGAGGTTCATATTCAATTCCTAAAAACTCCAAAAATTTGTGGCCGGATGGCCTCACACCAGCCTTCACTCCAAAAGGAACAAAACGCCAGGGATCTCATTTTCTGCAATATCTTATTCCAGCGCGGTTCTGACCCCAGCCCCGGCTTCACTCCACAAAAACTTGTGGGTTTCGGTAGCTTTATAGACAGAGCCCAAAAAATCGGGAGTCATTCATGCAGTGTGCTGGTTTTCAGCCCTTGATTCATATCCTCAGGTGGAGACCTCAACAGCACTTTATTGATTTACAACCAGCGGGATCAGGTCTCCTTTTCATGCGTAAAATATAAAAATTACTGCTTTTGCTACCGCTGGTGTTATCTCCAATTAGCTGCACTGACATGATTTGTTCTCCCATAGTCTTTGTTGCATAACTAATCACAGCCAATAAACACAAACACAAAAAATAATTAGCTTAAATCAGCTGGCCGTACACACCGAGCACATCCATTCAATAACGGAGAGGACACGCAAACTTCCTGAGATTATTACGTTTTATTTTTATTTCCATTTGGGGTTGGGGTTTGTTTTGTTTTGTTTTGTTTTTTTGTTTGCTTTGGGTAAAGTTAGGGGGTGGAGGTGCCTCTGCAAGGGCTGTAGCTATAGTAACGTACACCCAAATAAATGATATTGGCACTCTCTAGGTAATTCAGTGTTTAATTCCACGTCAGTTCTATTTATCGCTTCATTCCAGAAGATCCTAACATTTTGACATTCCCAGAGCGTATGTCTGAGAATTAATGAAATATCGAAAGAAGCCTCCAATAAGGGCTTTCACTTGCAAGGGGGGAAGATGAGCGGGGACCCTGATGCTGCTTCTTATTCTTAATAGCGCTAAAGATGCCCCCCCGAGGACCAGCTCGCTGGCACTAACCTAATAGTGGTAATTGATGGGGACTTAATGTTGTTTCTGTGGGATGCTCGGAAACTAAACTGAGATGGGCTGGCTCGAGAGGACTGGGGAGGAAAGCAATGGCAGCTTTTATCCAGTGCCCAACCGGTGCCAGGTTGGTGGCTCAGGAGAGACGTGGGGAGGATGGGCTGGTGGCCTGGGGACAGGCAAGCGCTCACCAAGCCTGGCAGGACCCCAGGTTGACCGCGGGGTATCAGAGGCAGCAGAAGTGTCCAAGTCCTCAGGACAACAATGTGCGCTTGCAGCCCAGAAGGCCAATCGTATCCTGGGCTGCATCAAAAGAACCGTGGCCAGCAGATCCAGAGAGGTGATTCTGTCCCTCTGCTCTGCTCTGGGGAGACCCCACCTGGAGTCCTGCGTCCAGCTCTGGAGCCCTCAGCACAAGAAGGACATGGACCTGTTGGAGCGGGGCCAGAGGAGGCCCCGGAGATGCTGGGAGGGCTGGAGCCCCCCTGCTGTGAGGACAGGCTGAGAGAGCTGGGGGGGTTCAGCCTGGAGAAGAGAAGGCTCCGGGGAGACCTTCCAGCCCCTGCCAGTCCCTAGAAGGTCTCCAGGAAAGCTGGGGAGGGGCTGTTTGCAAGGGCACGGAGCGACAGGACGAGGGGCAATGGTTTAAACTAGAGCAGGGCAGGGTTAGATGAGCCATTGGGAAGAAGGTCTTGACACTGAGGGTGGTGAGACACTGGCCCAGGTTGCCCAGAGAGGGGGTGGAGGCCCCATCCCCGGAGACATCCAAGGCCAGGCTGGATGAGGCTCTGAGCGACCTGATCTAGTTACAGATGTCCCTGCTGACTGCAGGGGGTTGGACGAGGTGGCCTTTAGAGGTCCCTTCCGACCCAACACAGTCTGTGATTCTTTTTTTTAAGTCCACAGTTGTCATCCTGGGCAATTCCTGTCATCACCAAGTGACAGAGAAGTTTATTTATTACCTAAAAAATTTCTTGGCTGCCTTGCTCACCTACTAGAGCACAATGCTACCCAGCCACAACGCTGAGGTGAAGCAGTGCCAGCACGTACAATGCAGGCACTCTCAGCTTTTATTTAAAAAGAAACTGGACCTTTACAGCCTTTGTAAAGAAATGCCTGAAAATGTGAGCAGCTACACAGTGGGCTGAGTGTCTGAGACAGCAGATAAAGAGCCCTCTGTTTATTATCTCTGCAGCTCTCCTGGTATTTCAGTAGCTCCGATGACTTGGAAGGTAGACACAAACTTTTTGAATGTGTGGGATTAGCGATGCTGCCCGTGAGATATTGTCTCTATGACAGCTATCCTTTTACATTTAATTTTAAAATTTGCTGGGTTTGTGGTTATTGCCTCTTACATCACCATCTTTATTTCATTTGCTTTATTTCCCTGGGGCTGAGCTTTGCCAGCAAAGTGTCCACCTGCAGGAAAATCACAGCAGGAGCCAGGTGCTGGGAGGGGTTCTGCTGAGGCTCTTCCTGAGCCAGGTGAAGATTATTGGACCCCCCCAAGTTTCTAAAACTGTCCCTTAGTTCATACTGGCATCAATAAATCTGCATCCTTCTCTGAACTGTCCAGCCTGCCTGACTCTAAAGAATAAGACGAGAAATCTCAAAGGAAAGAGCCTTTTTCACAAGAACCTCTGCACTTTGTGTGCTCCTTGTGATCACAACGGTGAGGTGAAAGAACGTGTAACGAGCCCGGGCCACGAGCTCCTCGACGGGGATTATAGAATCACAGAATGGTTCGGGTTGGAAGCGACCTTAAAGATCATCAAGTTCCAAGTCCCCTGCCCTGGGCAGGGACACCTCCCACCAGCCCAGGTTGCTCCAAGCCCCGTCCAACCTGGCCTTGAACCCCTCCAGGGATGGGGCAGCCACAACTTCCTGGGCAACCTGGGCCAGGGGCTCACACCCTTACCATAAAGAATTTCTTCCCACTATCTCATCTCAATCTCCCCTCTTTCAGTTTGAAACCGTTGCCCCATGTCCTATCATTACACTCCCTGATCCCGAGTCCCTCCCCATCCTTCCTGTAGGCCCCCTTTAGGTACCTGAAGGCTGCTGTAGGGTCTCCCTGGAGCCTTCTCTTCTCCAGGCTGATTGATCCAAGGCTCCTTCAGATTGAATTCAGCTGCTGAGGAGTTCAGGGCTAAATTAGCAGTGGTTTAAGTTGGAAGGGACAAGTTGAGGATGGGGCTCTTGAGGTTGATAGGGCCTCTATGTGCTTTATTCTGCAAGGTATTCCCCAATTGGAGTTCAGAGGCGTTACAGCAATCTCCAGCAATTAATGGGCGGTTTTTCAGTGGATTTCAGGTATGTGTAGTTGTGGGAAAGGGTTTTTTTTGTCCCAGAGGAGCTCTCCCTGGCTCTGCAGCGTGTTGCGGTGTTCAGGCCAGTTCATTCTAGGTGGGAAGCTGTGGGTTTGCAGGGTGTTCTGGGCACGTGCTTTTGCCTCTGATTATTTATGTCGGGCTTAAAACTTGGAGTTTTCTGATGCAGAATTGAAGCATCGTGCAAATATGCCAATTTACACATCACTTTCTATGGCAAGTCGAATTGTTTCATTTCAGTGGTCTCGTTTCATTTCAGTGGCATCCTAAATCTGTTGTTTCAAGACACTAAATCTGCATTTTTTCCCCTATGTTATTGTTATGCTTCATTTCTTTTGATCAATTTTATTATATCATAATTCACACTGTCTCATACTTCAGATTTCTTATCGCCGCGTTTAGGATCATCTAAACAACATTTTTACCTTATTAGAATGATAAGTTTTGAAGTTATTGAACTTGGATGACGTAGCTGTGTTGAAACAAGTCACCATGCGACATTCAGTATAGACAATGTTGAGAATTCCTGCTTTGCTGTTGTGGTTTTTTTTTTATAAATTATTATTATTATTCCGACCTTTTTCCCAACCAGAATGGAGTTCCATGGGAAGTGGCAATGTTTCCCAAACAACGGAAATCCCATTTTCCACCCTGTTGGGGTCTTATCCCACAGTTTGTCTTGCAATGTGCCTGGGATTTTGCAGGGCAGAACTTCCCTTGCGGTGTTCGTGTGGTTTGTGAATGAATCCTTGGGATCTCACAACATGTTCCCCTTTCCCCAGATACCAACCTGGTCACACGTGGGTGTGTGATCGTTCCATTTCCAAGGTGAAGCACTTCGCAGGTTTTGACAGCACTCTCTTAATTTTTCTTTTTGCTGTAGCAACTTCATTTTCCATAATTTTACCATCTGGCTCTAAGAAACGAGGTACCGTCGTTAGACACGCGGAAAGCTGAGGGGGATTGTTGATCACAGGGCTGGGATTTCAAAGGATCCACTTACGGATCCTTCCAAAATCCAGTCCTTTGGGCAGCGGCCGGGGCAGACGAGGAGCCCTGCTCTCTCCTGGACTAGACCCTGCCTCGTCGTTAGCTCTTGGGAGATGCTTGCACATGGAACCAAAACCAGGCTGTCAAATTCCTAGTCCTTCAGATTATGGGCAGATTTAAAAATGTGAAGTCGTCAGAGCTTTTTAGATTTTTTTTTTTTTTTAAATATTAGCAACTTGCATGCAAATACATGCAAATAGATGTAAATAGACAGACACTTTCTGCAGCCCAGGTTATTAAAGGAGCTGCTGCTCATAAGAGGATTTTCATAATAAGGCTAAGGATCCCACAACATCTATTAAAACAGCGTTACTGTAAATTACACTAAATAGGGGGTTGTTATCCTTGACAGAGCTTTGCAAAGGGAAGGGGCAGGGAACGAAGCTGTTCCTGCCACATCTTCTGTCTCTTCTCCGTTTCTCGCAGTAGCTGGTAGGGCAATGCCGTGCAGAGGAGAAAACAGTTCCTGGGGCCGTGGTGTCCCGGGGGGACAGGGCCAGCCTGAGAGGAGGAAACAAAAACAGGCACTGGCTGGCTTCCACACAAACACACGGAGGAGCTCCTGCCCTGCTGGGAGGTCTGGTGGCCCCAGGAGAACAGGCAGAGCACGATGGCCTCAGCTGTGCCGCAGCAGCCATGGCCCTTGCAGCGTTATTGGAGTCTCCCCTGCTCTTTTACAACCCATTCCCTCCTGCCTTTGGCCCCAAACGGGAACGTCCACCACCAGCCCCAACGCATGCTCCATCGCCAGCTCCTCTCTTCCCATCTCCCTCTGTCCTCTGCCTTCTCACGCTTCTCAGGGTGTATGTTTGGGGGACTCCCCTCCCACTAAGGCTGGTCATACTTAGACAAGGAAGCAAATCCCTTTACAGACCTTATCGAAGCCCAAAGAACCTTCCCTCGCCCAGCCTGCGACCACTTGTTGCTCTGCACTGGGACTGGAGAGACACACTGGCTCCAGCCCAGGTCCTCCCAGCACCCGCATGGCGGGGGGTTGGAACTAGATGATCTTTAAAGGTCCCTTCCAACCTGAACCGTTCTATGATTCTTTTCCGCTTTTCGTGTAATAATCCACCCAGAATTGTCTTACACTGCCCTGGCAGGTCTCCAGGCTGACTTTCCCCGCTGTTCCCCCTGGGAGCACTGGATCCCTTTCCACCCCTGTCTACACGCCCATGAACACCCACCTGCAACCCCTCCGCTCACCGGCACGTGCCCGGGGGCTGAGCGTGCCGCAGGCTGTGCCCGCTGTTAGGCAGAGCAGAGCCTGCAAAACAGCAGCTTTAAAACAAAGCACGACTTATTCATCCCTGCAACGTGCAGAGGAAGCAAGAGAGACCCCACGCCTTCTTTCCCTCGGCCAAGTTTAACCCCTCCAAGCTGAGCTCAGATGGGTCCAGTTTGTTCCACCTCCCTGAGCCACGAGGAACAGCTTGTGTTTCACGCCACATTTGTTTTTTTCTCCCTTAAATAACGTCTTCCTAGTCTGTCAGGTCTCTTTCTAACGTACCGTGGGCAGTTTCTGTCTCCAGCCAGCCTCCTACCCCCTGTTGCCTTTTTTACTGGGGGCTACGCACTGCATGGGGGAGAAGCCTCCTTTGATGTGAGGAAAGGGTAGGACACATGGTCCAGGTGGAGCTGGCCCTGAATCCTCCCCTTCTCACCAGTCTGGCCGTGGTTCTCGGTGCTCCTTTGAA
The DNA here is from genome assembly GCA_009819605.1 of Sterna hirundo. Classification (NCBI taxonomy): domain Eukaryota; kingdom Metazoa; phylum Chordata; class Aves; order Charadriiformes; family Laridae; genus Sterna; species Sterna hirundo. The sequence continues at coordinate 5,871,096 of CM020452.1, read as the reverse complement.
GCTTTGTACCGGAGGCTGTTTTTTCTGCGCCTGTTTTACCTTTCTTGCTAATTCTTCAGGAAATGTTTTGCAGTTTCCGTGGATTTAACTCTGGCCAGGCTGGCAGGAATTGTTATGAAACCCAAGTAGGAAACCAGGTCGCTGGGGATAAAAATGAAGGTGTGTCCCCAGTTTGCAGTGGCTGTAAATACCTGGGAGCTCCTTGGGGCATGGCAGGGGACTCCAGGCATCTCTCAGAGATGGCAGAATCGGGGAGTTCACCGCCCTGGGCTGCTTCAGTGGTCAAGGGGAAGAGAGAGATGCCTCCAGAGGGTTATTCAGAGTACTTGCTTTGACATCCTCCTCGGAACTGAGCTGGCGGTGGGTGCCTACAGCTGGCTGAAGACCTGTGTGGATCCTGTCCTGCCCAGCGAGCCGTAGCTAGAAGCTGCTATAAACTGTCCCGTGCGTGTGGTCATAGCTCTCGCGTCAAACCAAGAGCTCCAAACCCCTCCGTCTTCCTATAGCAGTGCAGGGGGACCAGAGGGGCTACATCCTAGCTGTCCCCTGGGGTGACAGAGGTCGCAGGCTCAAACTTTTGAGAGGGAGGAAGAAAGAGAGGCTCTTTTCTTAACTGGCATCCCTATTAAATTCCCTGTTTCCTGAAGAGGAGCCCAAATCTTGGGACTCAGGTGATGGTAGAGACATGAGGTGAGAGAAGAGAGGAGTCCCGGAGGAGGAGAGGGGAAGGAGAGGAGGAGACAGCAGGGCTTGAAGTGACATTTAGTTCACTGGCTCTTATTACCGGAAGGCTTTATCACGAGGAATGTGAAGTAGAGCATACTCGGTCAGCTCGTTCTCCAGGCGGGAGCCCGAGCACACCCCACGTGTGCCCCTCTGGCCAAGCCCTAGGCTTGGCCCTCATCCAGGTCGGGGGGGTGGTGGGGCTGGCGGGGGTCCAACGCTGCACCCCGCTTCTTATCGCCCAATCTGGGTGGCAGATGGGATCTCGTCTGGCCTTCATCTGTGCTCTGCCTTCCTCACGCCTTTACCAGACACGCCGGATCCTGACGGGATGAAGACATTAGCCTGGGTCTCCCTGCTGCTCTCCGCGGGAGGCACGGCAGAACCGTATGGTGAGACACGGAATTAGCACTGCGTGAGTGTCAGGGAGCTCAACGCGTCTCTTACCGGGCGAGGTATCGGACAGCACAGCGAGGTGTTACAGCCGTACCCCGCTGTCGGAGGAACTCACCGCAGAATTGCGCGGGCACAGCCGGCGCGGCGGGCGCCACGCTTACCCCTTTAGTTTGCAGCGGAGCTGGGGCTCGGAGGGAAGGAGCATCTCGCTGTTCCCAGGCATTTCCAGCGTTTTGGTCCTGAGAACCAGACCAGCAGGTCATTAACAGGAGCTGTTAATGGGCCATTGCCCAGAGGGGCCGGGGGAAGCGTCTGCAGGCTCTGCCCTGAGCTCTCTGCCCGGCCGCGGAGCAAAACTGCGCGGCACCTGCTTTTCTGTAGCAGATTGTCCTGGTTTGAAGGACGCAGGACTAATTTCTCTTCTACTGCTTGGGAAAACTGCACTTTTAGAAGACTCGAGTGTCTAAATTTGTGAAAATATCTACTTTATAGCCGGTTCTGGTGAGCAGATTTCAAAGTGTCAGTGTTCTCAAGCCTTGCCAGGTGCGGGGATGAGGAGGAGCAAGACCCGGGCACTTGACCCAAGCTGCCAACAGGGTTATTTCATACCACGAACATCACATTCTATATAAATCAGAAAGTTTGCTGAGGAGTTCTCTCTCTCCCTTGATGGCTGCCATCCTGAGAACTCCTTGTCCTGGTGCCGGACCCTGAGCCCTTCCCTTCCTCCCGAAGCCGCAGTGTCCCACGTTGGCTGTCCTCTGCTGGGAGTGCACAGTGTCCTGCTGATGGAATGGCCTGGGTATAGTCCTTGTGGATTTTATGTTGATATCGGGATTGATACTGGTTCTTTAGGATTATTAATGTTAATTATTTAGTCTTATTCTACGAAACCTGTTTGTATTTCAACCCTCGGCTTTCCTTGCTTTTTCCTGATTGCCCTTCCCAGGTGGGGAGGGGTCATCAGGTGACAGAGTAATTGTCTAAACAACAAGAAATTGTTGTGGGTTCCTCAGACCGTAACGCAGATGTCGTCTTCTCCAAAACTACCCGATCGGTTATGCAAATATGGACTAATCCCTGCAGTGCCCTACTGGGGCACCGTAAGATGGTTTTAAGAGGCAGCGTGGTCCCGCTGCCTTGGCGTCTGGAGTCCTGCCAAGCTGCGGTGGCACTGGGCTTGCTTGGCAGGTGCTGGCCACCATCAGCATCAGCAGGCTGCTGGTACGGCCACGTGGCTTATGGTTTATTCATGCCCACGAGCTCCGCTGGCAAGAAGGGCTCTTCTGTCCTCCAGTGCAATAGCACAATGGATTAGAGAGCGACAGGGAGGTTTCCAGGACCTCGCACGCTCAAGGAGCAAAGTCAGAAGAATTTGCACGTTGGCTTTGTGCTTGCCAGGGAAGTCGTCATCTCCAGAGCAACTTGACGGGCCGTGTTCCAGCATGCTCGTGCTTGGCAAGAAGGTGACCTCCCACCTTGGCTTGCTCCTGAGGCACAATAGGAAGGGCCGCTTGTCTTGCACCTTTCCCCTGTACTTTAAAAACCCGTTGTTAGTAAAAGGGAGCTTTAAGAGACTGCTGAAAGAGATCTGTAAAGCGAAGGAGCGTCTGCTTAGGAAATTGTTGGATCGCAGTCAGGCCCAGAAGCAGCCTTGCAGCCGGGAGGATGGGTTTGCTGCATGAACCACAACCTGTGATTACAGGACAGCTGCCAAGGAGACTTACTTATTTGAACCCCTTCTGCACAGGGTCAAAAAATAAAGGAGTTTTTCTCCCTCCCCTCAAAATAATTTTTTTTTTTTTTTTTTCATAGAGAAAATCGTGCATTGAAAAATGACCAGCCAAAACTTGGAAATGTTTCTACATAGAAATGTCACTTCAGTGTCCTGGAGCACTGTCGCTATCTCAGCCACCCTCCTACTGCCCACTGCAGTCCATCCTGGGCACCCGGGCATGCTCTTGGAGCCTTAGAGTGGAGTTCATGTCATTTAGCTTTAGCTATTTAAAAGTTCGGTGTTATAGCTGGTCACTTCAGAGGCCCCCCAGAGCTGAAGGAAACAAACAGGCAGCTCCGCACGCTCATTCATCCTACGTACGCTGGACGCTTACCTGAGGGTGGAAGAAATCGCCCTTTGGAGATGCTTTCAGCCGATGGCCAGCGTTTAGCTAGTTGACCCTGGTAAGGTAAACCCAGGTAGATCCAACCCGGGCAGATAAATCTGGCTGGGGAATTAGACCCATGGGGTGGACAAAAGGCATGGGATACCCGCGTTCCCACGAGGTGTTGCTGTGGTAGAAGCAAACGCGTACGTTTTAATGCGTGCGTATGGTTTTTGGTGTGTGTATGGTTGGACTCAATGATCTCAAAGGTCCTTTCCAACCACGAAGATTCTATGATTCTGTGCCTCTGTCTAGGTCAGCCCTACAGGTGGGTCCCGTGCCCTTATATAAAAGTCCCTTCAGGCGTCTCGTAGACTACCTGTTCCACAGGGAAGATGTAGTAGTAAATTTAAAAGTGTGTCAATTCATATATTTGTTGTATCCGAGCAGTGGGTGAATGCGATATAGCTGATATTAGAAGTGGCTAAATTCTGTTTATAAATGTTTGCCCTTGAGTCTTCCGCTAGTAACAGAGTCGTAAGCCTCCGTACCTTTTTAAAAGCTGTAGGATTCAAAGACACACATTGGCTTAACATGATTACCCTGACTTCCATTCTTTAATCACTAGACTTCGCTCCCAGGGGCTATTTGTAATGCGCAGTTGGAGTTTATGCACTTTCTTTGAACAAAGAAATTTGATTTTTTTTTTTTTTCCTTTTAGTTTCCTCTTAAAACCTGACAGGTTAAAAAAAAAAAACAAACCCAAAAAAAACCCAACGAAAAACTCCTGGTGCTTTCATGAGAAGCTGAAATCGCTCATGGAAAAGGAGATGCTTCTGGCAAGCTGAACAGAATAATTATATGAAAGCTGACGGGAAAATAAATCTTTGACCTGTTTTTGTAATTATTGTTAATTCACTGTTGTTGTTATCGGCATTGTCTGAGACAGTGCCCCGTTGCAGAAGGTGCTGCACAAATACAGAACGTCAGCAGAAGTGAAAATCGTTTAATGCAGCTTAATTGTTTAATGTATGCGTTCAGCAGCAAAATTAGAGAAACCTTCCTTTTTTTTTTTCTTTTTATTTAAGCACTTGAGCGCATACCAACATTTCTATTTCCAGTGAAAAATGTTCAAAACTAAAAACCCAAAAATTTGGAGAAGACGTCAGGGGAAAAAAAAGCCTTTCCTGTTTCTCCAAACCTGCCAATTAAGCCTGCTCTTTTGAAGTTAACTATTTCTGAAAGCGTTTACTGAAGAATTCCAAACTCGGAATTAAAACTGTGCCACAAACCCCAGTCACGAGGCTGGTTTTACCAAGCTGCTCCCTCCCCTCCCAAAGCACCGGTTGGCTCTGGCGGAGTTTCAGGTGCAGCTGTGTGACATTTCCAAAAAGTTAAAATGCTGTTTTCAAAACTAGGCACATTTTTCATACCGCGTTCCTTGTTTATTCCAGCGGGTCAAGATTTGGATTTAATTCAGCTTTGATTACACTGTTGATTTAAGGTGTTGGGAGGAAATTTCAGCTTTATTCCACCCAGAAGCACCGAGTGAACCATCTGGCCTACCTAAAGTACCTGTCCTAAGAGGAGATGAATTGCTCTCAGAGCTGCGTGATTCTCTCCATCGCCTGTGTGGATAGCCTGGCTCGACTTGGGTTTAGATAACCGAATTAGGACCCATAAATCTCACCTTCAGTGATGCTAACTCAGCCCTCTGGCTGAGACACTTCTGCTCTACCCAACCTTGCTACCAGGTTGGTGGGTATTCACAGAATCACAGAATGGTTTGGGTTGGAAGGGACCTTGAAGACCACCCAGTGCCACCCCCTGCCCTGGGCAGGGACACCTCCCACCAGCCCAGGTTGCTCCAAGCCCCGTCCAACCTGGCCTTGAACCCCTCCAGGATTGGGGCAGCCACAGCTTCTCTGGGCAACCTGGGCCAGGGGCTCACCGCCCTCACAGCCAAGAATTTCTTCTCGATATCTCATCTAAATCTCCCCTCTTTCAGTTTGAAACCGTTACCCCGTGTCTTATCATTGTGCTCCCTGCTGAAGAGTCCCTCCCCATTCTTCCTGGAGCCCCTTTAGGGACTGGAATGGGCTGGAAGGTCTCCCTGGAGCCTTCTCTTCTCCAGGCTGAACACCCCCAGCTCTCTCAGCCTGTCCTCACAGCAGAGGGGCTCCAGCCCTCCCAGCTTCTTCGTAGCCCTCTGCTGGCCCTGCTCCAACAGGTCCATGTCCTTCTTGTGCTGAGGGCTCCAGAGCTGGACGCAGGACCCCAGGTGGGGTCTCCCCAGAGCGGAGCAGAGGGGCAGAGTCCCCCCCCCTCCCCCTGCTGCCCACGCTGCTTCCGATGCAGCCCAGGATGCGGTTGGCTTTCTGGGCTGCAAGTGCACGTTGCCGGCTCGTGTTGAGCTTCTCGTCCACCCTCACTCCCAAGTCCTTCTCCTCAGGGCTGCTCTCAAGCCATTTTCCGCCCAACCTGTATTTGTGCCTGGGGTTGCCGTGACCCAGGTGCAGGACCTTGCGCTTGGTCTGGTTGAACCTCATGAGGCACGGGCCCACCTCTTCCTCTGTCTTTTCCCTTCTGCCGCTCATCTCTGCTGGTAGAGCCTCCCTGGGGCTCCGACGCTGGGGGCGTGTGTTGGGTCCCTTCATACTGCCGCCATAGTTATAGCAAAAAGCTGGAAAAACCCCAACTTGTTTAGCCTATTGGTAGCTGAAATGTTTGCGTCCTCACCGCTCACCGGTGGTTATTGCTCAGGAGTGCAAAGATATGGGGCCGCAGTAGGACAGTGCCAGGTAATCCACGCACAAATTCCGCTTTACCTCCAAGAGAGCCAGATGGCTCCCAAGAGCACCCTAAAGTGTTGCTGTTGGTACCTACAGTGAAATATTGAGGCTGGCTTCTTTTCATGTAACGGATGTGATAGATTATACAGGCTGCTGCAGAGAAGAGATTCGCGTATATCGGGTATTCCTCACAAGGTCGTTTGCAAGTCGTAGGGGAGGCTGGTGCCATTTTACCAGTAAAACAGGGCCCCGCAGAGCGGAGGACCGCAGCCACGGAGCAAACTCTGGGTAGGTTTGCTCAGGTTCCGGCCTGGTCCCGGAGCCTTGCTGGAGCGTTGAGGTTAAGCTTTTCTGCTCCAAGAGGGAAAAATGTTTTTAATTGCCACGTCCGATGAGGCTGCTTGGCCTTTGATGGCTTCTCCGAAAGATGGATTTCCGTGGCTGCAGCTCCAGCGACGCAATACATATCTAAATACAAATGATATATTTCAGTTTGTAATCATGCATTAATTAAGGTAGCCAAGCAGTGCCCACATTTTGTCAGCGACTAGAAAATATAACAAGCCTCTCGGATAATGAGTTTCACTCACATGTACAGCAGTTCTCTGAAATAATGAGCTTTGGAAACAATCTGTAAGTGCTGACTGGATATTGATGTTATGAACTCGATGACCCTGTTCCAGGCAGGTTGTGTTTTTTGCACAGCATCTTCCCTTCAGGTGCATGCTTCCTCTCATCAGGGTAGTAATTCAAACACCGCAGTACGCCGACACGAACGGAGACATCCTGCGTTGCTGTCGTGCCATACAGCCAGGACCAGAACCTTCCCCCCGCGCCTCCAGCCTTGCGAGTGTTTTGCAGGATAAATCACAGCCTGGTCCTTAACCCCTCCTTCCCTCCCTCCCCTCAGAGTTTTCACTGCTCCGATTAAACTCAATCGTGGAGCGAAGCCAGAATTTAGCGAGGCCCCCGCTGCGCTGTGAGGTGGGATCGCGCTTCTGCGCTTCGTTTGGTCACTTGGAAAACGATGCTCCGGATAAAAGTGAATCCAGCTCTTGGTGGCTTCTCCTCCCTGAGACCCGGCCAGCTTAGGGTCTGCCTGTTGCGGAGGAACTTGTGCCGTGTCTGTTGGTCCCTCGGTATCCTCAGCTCTTCGGGCTACGTTGCACTGAAGGCGCTTTCCTGCCCAGTTTGCTTACACCGGCATGCAGCCCAGGGGAAAGGCTGGAAAAGTCTCTTCTGCCCGTTTCCTGCCACCTCTCGACGAAAGCAACTCTTAAGAGCCAGCGTGAGAAACCTTTAGGAGGTGAAAACGTCCACTGGAATCACCAGGAGTGATTTGATATTTTCCCCCCCCGAGGCAATTCAAGTCAAGACGCTTTCGAGTCAGGCGCGTCACCTGCCTCCCAGCTACAACAGAGTCAGCCGAGGAGGAGCTGAGTAACCTGGGGTGACTGTGCCCGATTTGCTTTGATTTACTGCAAGTAGCTCCTGGCAGGAGCGCAGCCTTTGCTGCCATCTTTCCTGGCGTGAGCTGATGCCGCTGTACAGGTGCGAGAGAAAAAGAGCGTTTAAGCTTTGTTTCGCTTGACCTTGGGAGGATGGATGGCTCTTTGAGCGTCTGCGAGCTGGGTTTCACCCTCCTCCCATCAGACGGAGGAAGCATTTGAACGTGCCCGGTGTGGATCAATGAGCGGATAGCAAAGGAAAAGGGCGGGAAGGGGGAGCGAGGCCTCCCCAGGATGGCGCGGAGCCTTGGCAAGCCAGAGGGGGACGTGAAAAATGTCACTCGCAGCAGCCGGCGGCAGGGCTGGAACCCAGGAATTCCTGTAACGGGATTACACGAGGCAGGAGCAGATGGACTCTCCCGGAAAACAAAACCACACAACCAACGCTGAGCCTGTGCGTGCTCCCACGGAGAGGAGACGCGAGCAGCGGAGAGAGCAAGGGCTCTAATGGAATATATGGAGGCAGCTGGAACAAATTCAGGGCTCCTGACCCGGCGCCCAGCCGCGAGCAAGCAATATTTTTCGAGGGGCCTCTCTAACTTGTTCCCACCGTGTGTGTCTACCAGAGATAAGAGGGAGCGAGACTGGGATGCGTTTATTTAACTATGTAAACAACTCGGCTGACAGCTAAAATTACAAGCTGCTAGTGAAAGCCTGGCCTCGCGTGTTGATCCACCATATACCCATCGCTATCTGCTCTCCTGCTGCGCGCACGGCAAACTGAAATAGAGCGAGAGCTGGAGTCCAACCAGCCCTCGTGACAAAGGCCTACCTTCACTACAGAGACAGGCCTTGATTACAAATAACTCTCCTCAAAAGATAAAATATACTTTAATTATAATTTTCTTCCTTTCCTGCGCCGCTCTAATCCACAGAGGCACCCTCAGCTTGGATAAGCTGCCTGTTGCTTTCTCTCTCTCTCTCTTAGCAGGCAAAATAAGCCTTTTTCCAGCAAGATTGCAGAGGATTATGTTAATATAGAGACTTAGGGACTGCATTCCCCGCTGGTGTAAGCAGAAATAACTCCGCTGACTTTGGTGAGATAGAGCCAGCGTTCACCAGTTGAAGACCCAGTTTTCCGCCGGTGCAAAACCAGTCTAACAGGACACCAGCGGTCCCTCGGAATATCCAAGGGCTGGTGCTACCCCGTCCACCTTACCTGGCACCAGGGTCAAAAGCTATGGCAGGGAAATACCTGTTTTTTTTACCCAATGGGCGAGAGATGGACAAAATTAGAAAATGCAACATTTCTTTTAATTTCCACCAGTTTTCGGTAGTTTTACTTAGTTTTTTCAGGTTTTGCTAGTCTTTCCCACCCTTGGTATTCTGCAAAAAGCCGCTTAAGAGTTAGTCCACACGTTATCCCAGAGTAGTAACTGGTGTGTGTATATATAAAAATATATACATACACGCCATTTGCAACAAAGGATAGCGTAACCTCCCTGTAAATCCCACCGATGATGGAAATTTCGCTTCCCCCAGACGGCCTCTTCCTTCTGTTAACAAGTTGTTCATTTCCATCATGAATTTCAATCCACTTCTGTTTGTTTTGTCAAAGATGGACAAAGAGAATGGATTGTTTCCTTCTTCTACAGAAGCCTATTTAGACGGAACAAATCAAATTCAACTAATTTGGAATTCACACTTTTTACAGGGGAGGGGTACGCCTTTCCGTGTTTGGATTCTTTAAGAAAAAAAAAAAAAAAGAGATTATGTGATTATGTTTTTCACTTTTGTCATAGTGAGCATTTCCAAAAGGAAAATAAGACATTTTCTGACAATGTCTCTGCCTTCATTCATCAGAGTTGCCAATCCAAAAGCTCTCTAACAGCAAAACGCTTATGGGAGAACAAAAGGCAAACCCTGTTTTACACAACACCGAACACAGATTCCGATTCCCAAGCAATAGGACTTTGGTTTGAATAAAGGTGGAAAATGAATGCAAGGCTTGTGGCAGTGCCTGTGGTCTGGGCCGTCACAGAAGCCCATTCTCCTCCTCCCGTGACCGTCGCTAAATAGGTCATGTCTCCAACAGCCCGAAGTTCATCATTGAACAATGAAAGTAGCGAGTTGAAAGAGGGAATTTAATGAGGAAAGAAGAAGGGTAGAAAGAATTCAGATGAGCGAAGAGAGACAGGAGCAGCTGGTGTGTTACAGCTGTTTGAGAAAAAGTGTTTCCTATCTCAAAAAACCGCAGTACATGGATATCTTTTGGACTACGATTTGAATTTTTTTTTTTGCAAAGCTTAAAATAAGCAAAACCCCTCCACCCAGGCGACATACCATGCCTTCTTCTCCTGCTGGACTGAAGCCAAGCAAGAGGGAGGAAGAAAATGAGAAGGATATGTGAAGAATCAAAATGTTCCGTGATCAAAATTGGAGATATTTTAACCCAAACAACAGCTTTCTGCTAGAATTCTCACTTTGGTTATAAAGCTGTTCCGTGCTTAAATATACACAGAGTAGGAGAGAGAGGGATTTTAACTTAAATTATTTTAACCAGTCCAGTATGTTTGCTCCTGCTGGCGTCTTCCATACTTCAAGAATGTGGAGAAAGATTAAAAAAACCCGCAACTCCAAAGAAACGTGACGATTAGATGAACTGCTTGTATTTGTCATTATTTGCCTTTATTGCAAAATATCAAGAATCAGACCTGACTGGAAACCACCTGCAACCTATAATGACGCAAAGAACTGAGAGAGTATAGAAAGTCCTATGTATCCCTCTGTAATCCAGTGAAAATCGTTAGTGAGCGCTTTAACTTGCCCTGACACAGCTTTAAGTCTCCTAATCATATCAACTCCTGAGCTTTGCTAGCATTTTGGAAGTGTGATTTATCTTGGGATTAAACTATAGTCATCCTCCTTCTACACTGATTTTTAAAAAGCACCTCCTATGAACTAATAACAAGAAGCCATTCTTACAGTTAAATTTCCCAGCCATTATTATATTAAGAAATATCATCTCAGTTCAAATGGCTTCAATTTTCTAATCCTGAATAACCTAAAGGATGAGGAGTGACCTTGCTTTATATCAAATCAAATGTGATGCAATGGTAGAGTTTAAATCCCAGACAGTTCATCAGCCAACTCCAACATCGCTACGTTTATTAGTGAAATGAATGGCTAAAATTGTCCAAAATTTGGTAGCGGGGTGATGAAGTCAGTATTACACTTTTATCAGCAGAGGCCTGGCAGTGGCGCAGACGTGCCTGTGGTAGATACATCAACGTGTGCCCTGTGGAGCCCACGATGAGCATGGATCTGGTGCTCCTGGGCATGGGGCAGGGATCCTTCGGCTGCTCTCAGACCCTGCTCTGGGACTGGAAGAAATGTGAAAAGACCGTTGTCGCACCGAGGAGTCAGAGCTGCCCTGCCAGTGTGGGCTAACGTGACCCACCGCCACCCTGAGCTGCCTCTGCCACTCTTGATGAGGACTCATCTCATCATTGCAGTGACCTTGTGAACAGGGATGAGGATCTTGGGTCTTACGAGACCGATACTGTCTCTATGAACCTGCTCAGGCCTATAGTTGCTCTCTGGGAGATGTAGCAGACAGGGGTATCCCACTCTTGGATTGAGTTCAATAGCCGTGAATCAAGCCAGCAATCAATCCATGAGACCCGGACACCAAATCTCTAAGGACAAGTATGTGTGTACAAGAATGCCAACAGCCAGATCTTTGAAGGGAAGAAGGCAAAATCTTTAGGGAGGCATTGAATAAAGGTGAAGTGTGCCACCAAAAAAGTCTTCAGGTCCACAGAAGCAGCTGGAAGGACTATCAGAAAGCAAAGGTTTTGGGTGGGCATGGCGTGGAGTGAGAAAGTGCTCTGACAAGACCCCAGGAAAAATGCCTGTTTGATTATCCGTAGCGTGTGCTCAGTAGGGATTTGCATCAGCCGGACTGCATTTCCCTCCATCAAATCCAAACAGACTCCCCTTCCAGACAGCAGGAGGCACTGAGGGTCAGCGGCTCCATGGCAGATCGCTCACCAGAGGCTTATTTTGAATCATTTGTATTTCGCTTTGGCTCTTCCTATTGCTCCAAAATTTCTGCCTGACATATTTGCATTGCAAATTGTTTGGTCTAAGCTCTGAGTTAAAGGATGCGTTTGTCCAGGACCTAATCCAGCAGCAACCTCGGTGTCTTATCATCCGTTGTGTATCTCTGAAGCGAGGCCCCAATCTTTAATTTATAGATCTGTGGAGAGGCCCTGATGTAAGCTTCTAGGCGGTAATGGCTACATAAATCACAGCAACAATAAGCTTATTGCCAACAAGATTTTCCTGATATTCATCCTGAATTTTCTCTTGCTTAATTTAATCCCATAACTCTTCAAAATGCTCCGATGACCTGCCCCAGTTAATCCTAACCCTCCTTGGGGTTTGTGGCGTACCATTTAGAGTTGTCCAGAAAACACGTATTCCATCTAACGATAGACTTAGCTTCAAAATGCATTTTCATGATGTGCTTGAACAGAAGGGAAACCGTCTAAACGTGGTACTGAAGAACTGAGGCAGGGAGAGTTATTGTCCAGGGTTCAGCTCTGGGCCCCAGATTAAACAGCCAAGACTGGGACTTCTCCACCCACTTTCTCCCAGATCATCCATCTAAAACTCCTGGCCCCAGCGCCAGCCTCACCTGTTCCCTTTGTCCCAAAGACTTGGGGATGCAAAAAACCACTTTTCTTGGGTAAAAGTGAAGAAGATAAATCGGCGAGAAGAGCCGATTTATCAAAACAAAAGCATTTCCCATAACATTTCCATTTTAAAAACTTCTCCTTCTACCATAGAAATAGGTATTTCCTCAGCAATTGCCCACCAGCGCCACCTCATTTCTTCCTAGCGCCCTTCCTGCCCTGCCCCCGTGACATCCAAGAAAGCTACGCGCAGGCACTGTCTTACATTTTCCCTTTCAATTCCCGTGATAATTTTTCTTTTTTTTTTTTTTTTTGGTTTAAAAATAAAAAGAACTCCCCACAGCATTTCCGTCAGCAGTATTCCGTTTTGTTCTGGGCGTCGCATTAGGCAGAAAAGGAGCAGAAATGGCAAAACGCTATTACCAGCCTACAAAGAGTGATGAATTACCTGTATTTCCTAGATGCTTATTCAAAGTATGCCCTGGTTCTCAAACGTTTGCTAGATGTTTGCTCTCTCCTTATGCATTTGAAGCACCATGCAATGTTGTACACGTGCAATGAGAGGCAAGGGCAAGACCTGAATGTTTTACTGTAAAAATCACTTAGCCGGGAATTTGATTTCCTTCAATTTTCTGATTTTTTTTTCCACTAGGGAGCAACAACCATATTGTAACTGAACTGACAATCATAGTGTCTTACTCAAAATGAAATTGTCAAAATATTGTGTCAGGAATCCTGTATAAAGTGATTTCTTTGGCTGTCACTCACACTTCCCATCCTAAAGAGTCTGGTTACTATTTTAACAAAGATGCTCAACATATAAATAATGTCAAAAAATAGATACGGCTAAAGTTAGGAACACCCAGAAGTATTAATAGCAGAAATATTAACAGCATCTAACATTTGAAAATACGTTTAGGAAAAATAAATGAAAGCAAGAAAATCCAAATTAAAGAATAATGTAAAACCCAAATCTTTTGAAACATGAAATTCAATATTAGCAGTTAGCAAAGGCCATTAACGCTGTCCTCGTATACCGTCTAATTATGTGTTTGTGCTGTGCAAATAATGATAACAGTGCGGTGCACTACAATTTATGCCCATTTTTACGGTGCATAATATCATTACAAGAGCCGTAGCATTTTAGCAAAATGAGATCTTCCATCTCGTACGAGGAGAGGCTGAGGGAGCTGGGCATGTTTAGCTTGGAGAAGAGGAGGCTGAGGGGAGACCTCATTGCCCTCTACAACCACCTGAAAGGAGGGTGTGGAGAGGTGGGGGTTGGCCTCTTCTCCCAGGTGGATAATGACAGGACCAGAGGAAATGGCCTGAAGCTGCGGCAGGGCAGGTTTAGGTTAGATATTAGGAAGAATGACTTTACTGGAAGAGTGGTCAGGCACTGGAACAGCCTGCCCAGGGAGGGGGTTGAGTCACCATCCCTGGAGGTGTTTAAGAAACGTCTGGATGTGGCACTTCAGGGCATGCTCTAGTGGCAGAGTCTGTAGGGTTGGTTTTTTTGTGTGTGTTTGGTTGGACTCGATGATCTCAAAGGTCCTTTCCAACCATGAAGATTCTGTGATTCTATGTCTGTGTTAGTAGCTGGAGAGCTGGTCCGTTACCCATAATGCAAAATTGCAGTTCAAGAAATCCTGGCTTTCTCATGGCCCTAACCTCAGGTTCTTCTCAACCTCTCTCAAAGCTTTGATCTGAGCAATAACAGGAAAACGTGCTCCATCTGAACATAGGGAGAAATTTCTTTGCTGTGAGGGTGGCAGAGCCCAGGCACAGGCTGCCCAGAGAGGTGGGGGAGTCTCCGTCTCTGGAGACATTCCAAAGCCACCTGGACGCGTTCCTGTGCCACCTGCTGTGGGTGACCCTGCTCTGGCAGGGGGTTGGACGGGATGATCTCCAGAGGGCCCTTCCCACCCCTGCCAGTCTGGGATTCTGTGAAAAAAGGACCAAACCCAGCAGCCCGGAGCTTTGTACAGGAATTCAAATTGTTTTTGTAAGGTACTACCTTGTGTGCTAAAGGCTTTGTGAAAAACCATCACTGGCAGGCATAGCGCTCTGCTCCACGCTGGATGATGTTATACGTTGAATTGACTTGTGCCGTTGCTTAACAGCGTGGTCTAAGGATGAAATTTGGGAACACTTGGACATGTGCAACCCACTGTGGCTGCTCTGCGCTGTGTGTTTGAGGTGTGAGAGAGAAGCTTGGTTTTCTAGATCCAGCTGATGCTTCCATGAGCTCCAGCCCCAAGGACAGTGCCCGCTGTAGCTGCCAGAATGAGCCTTTCTCCCATGCAAAGCAACAACAAAAGATGTCAAAATGCAGGGAGGGGTTAGCCTCTACCTTCCCAACACACCAGACCTTCCAAGTTCATAGAATCATAGAATCACAGAATGGTTCAGGTTGGAAGGGACCTTAAAGCCCACCCAGTGCCACCCCCTGCCCTGGGCAGGGACACCTCCCACCAGCCCAGGCTGCTCCAAGCCCCGTCCAACCTGCCCTTGAACCCCTCCAGGGATGGGGCAGCCACAGCTTCTCTGGGCAACCTGGGCCAGGGGCTCACCCCCCTCACAGCCAAGAATTTCTGCCTCAGATCTCACCTAAATCTCCAGTTTGAAACCGTTCCCCCTCATCCTATCTTTACACTCCCTGCTCCAGAGTCCCTCCCCAGCTTTCCTGGAGCCCCTTTAGGGACTGGAAGGGGCTGGAAGGTCTCCCCGGAGCCTTCTCTTCTCCAGGCTGAACCCCCCCAGCTCTCTCAGCCTGTCCTCACAGCAGAGGGGCTCCAGCCCTCCCAGCATCTTCGTGTCCCTCTGTTGGACCTGTTCCAACAGGTCCGGTTACTACACCTACAATGTTGTCCTATAAAGCCAACGCGATTTTCCCATCAGCTGCCAAGCTGACCTTCTTCTGCCACCTTTCACCTTGGTGGCCAGTGCAATTTTGCTGCTTTCCAGCCCAAGCGGTGTAATAATCGTGCAATGTGATTTAAGTAATAAAGAAATTGCTGTACACGCTGTTTGGTTTCTGGAGAGCTGGGAATAGCAAAGGCTCAAGTTCCAGACAAGTGCATTAATCTTTTCAGCTTTCCTGGAATGAAACATCAGAGGCTTTAACCTATTCTTTATTGCTATTCCAATGCCCAGGATGGTACTTTTAAAAATAAACTTCTGAAAGAAGGCAGGGAGGGGTAAGGGGAAGGATCCTGAAAGCTGTTCATTAACATACTATACAATCCTCAACCTCTGAAAAATAGAGAAAAAACATAATTCTGATTATTTGATTAAGAGGCTGGCAATATTCAGTATTCTTCTGGAAGCTCCCACTCACAGAGTCAGGGATAAAAGAGATTACAGCTTCTTATTTTAAAGAAAAGGCAGTGTTTTGGACTTGTGGGACTGAAGAGTGAGACCAAGCACCACGGGAAGGCCAAGGAACCCGCTGGAAAGACAAAACTGAACCTCACTATCGATTTGTATTTATGAAATCTTATTATTTTTAAAGCACATTACCCTCGTGATTTGGAGGCCTGCCTGAAGTTATTAAACAGATTGGAGTTTTTGAGAAAACTCTGCCAGGACAGAAACCTAATATCCAATTTTCTCATTATTTTAGCTGTGTTTACCGCTATTGCTCACCTTGTTAGTACCAACGGAGATCATATAAAATATACTCCTAGGTACATGAAGGAAAAAACGATTTATCTATACAACTTAACCAACTTTGTGAGCTTCTGTCAATTTTATGGTCACTAGTGGGATTGAAATGTAAAACTTTCTGCCGTAAAATCCTTGACTTGAGCCACCAGCGTTCAAGAAGGGCTGCCAGCGGCCAAGCTCATGTTAGTCCTGTATGATCTGGTATGATCCTGTATGATCTGGCATCCTGGGGGGCATCAGGAAGAGCATGGCCAGCAGGTGGAGGGAGGTCATCCTCCCCCTCTGCTCTGCCCTGGGGAGGCCACATCTGGAGTGCTGGGTCCAGTTCTGGGCTCCCTGGGTCAAGGAGGACAGGGAACTGCTGGAGAGGGGACAGCAAAGGGCTGCCAAGGTGATGAGGGGACTGGAACACCTCTCTTATGAAGAAAGGCTGAGGGATTTGGGTCTCTTCAGTCTGGAAAAAAGACGACTGAGGGGGGGACCTTATCAACGCTTCTAAATACTGAAAGGGTGGGTGTCAGGAGGATGGGGCCAGGCTCTTCTCAGTGGTGCCCAGCGACAGGACAAGGGGTAACGGGCACAAACTTGTCCATGGGAAGTTCCACCTAAACACGAGGAGGAACTTCTTTGCTGTGAGGGTGGCAGAGCCCTGGCACAGGCTGCCCAGAGAGGTGGGGGAGTCTCCGTCTCCGGAGACGTTCCAAAGCCGCCTGGACGCGTTCCTGTGCCACCTGCTGTGGGTGACCCTGCTCTGGCAGGGGGTTGGACGGGATGATCTCCAGAGGTCCCTTCCCACCCCTGCCAGTCTGGGATTCTATGTGAGCTGGTAGTTCAGTTCCTTGGAGTGGGACATGGTCTGTTAAGGGTGTGTTGGGACAACATAGGCAAAATTTTGCTGTCTAAAAAGAAAGGCTGCTCCTCTTTGGAGGTGGTGACGCACAGAAGTTGGAAGTTCAGCAGCTCCATCTCTTCTGCTTGTGCTCACCTCCTGCCACCACAAGACCAGCAAACCCTTTTGAATTGTGGCTGGGGTGGAGGGTTTTCAGAGAAGGCAGGCAATGAGTTGCAACATTGCCTTTTTTAATGAAAATGAAAAAAAATATGTATTGGAGGGTGGCAAGAATGAATATTCCTGCGCTTGTTAAAATTCCAGTCCTCATCTTTCAAAGGCCTCAGTTACTGATTCAAACATCCATCTATCGCTCGGAATGGGGAGGTGTCGTAGCTGGCTGTAATTGCAGAGATGTGTGTTACAGCAATTACGGCACCTGGTGCACCCTCATTCAAGCAGGTGGAAGAATTGATGAGTGTTTTTTGGTTTTCCAGCATCCTGGAGCAGTTTTGTAGAGGTTTGCTTCTGCCTGGTCTCAGGGACTGTGTTCTGCTGTGCCATTGTGATTGGTACCTGAGAACATCCTGAGTGGGATTATCTGCTCAGATCTGAATAAAATGCTGCCCGGCATTCCCTTGTTACTGGCTCAGTCTCAGAGGAGCATCTCAAGGAACGGAAAGGGAGTTTGCAACAGAGCGGGAGAATAAAGCCCAAGTTTTTGCTTTCTTTCCTCAGAAAAGGGAGCCAAGAGCAGGGAAGGAGAAGGGCTGGGACAACCCATGAAATTTCAATTCCTAAAGAAGTGTCCAGCTCTCTGCTGGAAGTTGTTGAGATGGAGAAGCTGTCGCAGTGCTTGCTCCTAATCCACGCAAATGGAAAGTAATCTGGGGTCTCAGTGTCACGTCCTCAGTGGTCACTTGAAGCCCAAGGCCGCATCCTTCAGCTGGCCTTTCCTCTCCCCGGCTCACAAGCACGAATGACTCTGCTCAGGTACCCATCTGTACTTGACTCATCTCAGCAATAGGAGGTGTTTAGGTCAAAACAAAACGAGGACACATGGTGTCCAACCTGCTCTGGGTGACCCTGCTTTGGCAGGGGGTTGGACGAGATGATCTCCAGAGGGCCCTTCCAATCCTGACCATTCTGTGATTTCTCTGATTTTGTGAAGTTGGATGAACTAGCCACCTTCTGGAACTGCCTGTTTCTCACCTGGACATTATGAAAGTCTAGATGGCGAAACCAGAGATACTTAAATTTGAGGAGAGATTAATGCCTTTCTTGTAGTTGTAAGTCACGAGTTCAGCAAGCCCATGGGTGCAGCTCCTACAGACCACTTACAACAAAGCACATACTTAAGTCTTTCTAAACTGGGCTGAAAAGAGTTAAATAAGTTAAATCTTTACTTTCACCATCTCCCAGGTGAAGCGAAAGGTACCTTAGACGCTTGTTGTAATGGAGAGTGATTATGGGAAGTGAAATTTGCAATGGAATTATGGTAATTGTATCTTCTGTTCCAACAGGTATTTTGAGGAAGCCAGCGCTTTAGATAATTAGTGTTATTTTGTGCAAATAGCTGAGAGGATGCGGGAGGAAGCAAGGTGCTTCTCCGACAGGCACGTGTTCGCGAACATGATGGGTTTGGCTGAACCTACGGAAAAGTTCCCCTTTAGCAGAAGGAGTGAACTGGCCCATGGCAGCCCCTCTGCCGGGCGGGTGCATCCCGCCATTCAGGTGTTTGATTTGACCAGCATCTACTGTAGTGTGCTTTTTTCTCCCAGCATTCAAAGCTTCTCAGCCTGACATTTTAGCTGCCTCGGGCCTTCTCCATCTCCAGCTCTTGCTCACATGTTCAGCTGGAACAATTAAATGCAATAGGAATGGCATTTTTACTGGTGTTTCTGCCCTTCTAGCGTTGAGAATAAAAGAGACCAGCCTGAAAACAAAGGCAAAATGAAAGTAAGGGATCTTTTTCATCTCTGAATCTCTAGTGAGGTTTGAATTGTGTTTTCAGTAAGATTCCAGTCTGAACAAATCCCGCTCTTCCTACTTGATGCTGCCTTTCTCTGTACTGTCATTTCACACTTGGTTCTGTAACCTCCACTTCGCAGAGGGTAAAAGTGCCCGTGTGAACCACGTGGCTCCCGTTAAGCCAATGGAAGTAACAGTGCAGCTTGTCCAGGACATTTTGTATTCACAAAAGGTGAAATTCAGCTTCATACTGAGAACAAATGAACTTTACATAGACTCAAGCTGACACATCCCTGAAAGCTGTGGAGCCATCGCAGGTCAAGGCATCGCCTTTCGTCAGCCGAGCTGCACAGGAGCTCTAAGCCACCCCAAGAACTGCTGGCTTAACTACATTTCATGGAGACAACACGTTTTCTTTGCAATGGGGTGGACAAAGAACATCCAAACAGCTCGTCACCACGTCTGTCTTGGTAGTCAGTAACCCATTGACAGGGTAACACAAGGGCTTTGACTCCTAGTCACCAGCCTTCTGCAGGGAAAGGGCGGGGAATTTCAGCCACTGCCTTCCATCCAAAGTGGTAAAAACCACAGGTCAGCAGTCACGCTTCGATTCCCGCGTGAACTTCCCGTCTGGCAACATCAAGGTTTCTGCAAACAGGAAAAATGGCTCCGTCGCTATCTTTAATGCAGGTAGACGATAAATAAATGAGCAGGAAACACATGTGGGACCGTGAACCACGCAACACTTGGCAGCAGAAACGGGCTGGAGAGGTGTCACTTTTATATTATAAATCTCGTTCACACACACCTAGAAAAACAAACAAAATGTCTCCCCTCCCCAAATCTTCCAGATTTTGTAAAGATACCGTTTCAAGCATCACTTTAATCTAGTGCACAGAACCTAATCCTCTTGTGTAAGTACCAGAGAGTCTCTGGAGTTACAGCAATTTTCTTGGAAGCTGCCTCCCCTGTGCTCATTCCCAGTGAGGGAATGGGATTGTTGAGGGAGCTGGGGGTGTTCAGCCTGGAGAAGAGTGGGCTGAGAGGAGACCTTCTCGCTTTCTACAACTGCCTGAAAGGAGGGGGTAGAGGGATGAAGACTGGTCTCTTCTCCCAAGGAACAGGCGATGGGACAAGAGGAAACGGCCTCAATTTGTGCCAGGGGAGGTTTAGGATGGATATCAGGAAAAGTTTTTACACCAAAAGGGTTATGAAGCATTGGAACAGGCTGCCCAGGGAAGTGGTTGAGTCACCATCCCTGGAGGGATTTAAAGGACAGGTAGACATGGTGCTCAGAGATACAGTTTAGATGAGTGATGGTTTTTGTTAGAGTTAGGTTGATGGTTGGACTCGATGATCTGAAAAGTCCCTTCCAACCGAGGCGATTCTGTGATTCTAACGGTGTGCTCCAGGCAGCTGGCATCGGTAGGAGGTCTCCTACAGACTTCGCTTGTCTTTGACATTGTCCCACTCTTTTCAATGAGAGTTTGTGCAAGTGGGATCTGAGGGCCTGAGCCAGTGCAGCCCAGGAACCACCATCTCAAGGCGGTGCAAAACTGGCAGTTGTCGCCTCATGCGAAGTTTTCACTTTAAGTGTCTTTCCTAGCTTTTTCAGCAGCTTGGTCGTTGAAGTCCTTCAGGGTATCCATCTGCAAGAGCTCTGTCATGCCTAGAAGAGCCTAAGCCTTGGCTCTTTCTATGGTCCATGGAGCTGGACCGACAGCTCGCAGAGCCCTGCACCTTGCGGGTGGGCTAACGTCTTCTGGAGGTATTCTTCTCTCCACATGCTCATGGTGAGAAAGCCTATGGAGACTGGACACCTCATTTAGATCTTGCAGCTAAATATATAATGATATATGACATGAATTGGGCAGGAGTGCAGAACCTCAGCCCCTAAGAAGGAAGTCCAGTGGATTTAAGAGAATTTCTGCGTGTTCTCTTAGGCAAGAGTCATACTGAAATGCCTAAAAATCCTGAGAACGTGTGATGTCCCTGCACTCTTCTTTCCTGGGTGTAGACAGAAGCAATAGGGGTTGAGCAGAAAGGAACCACATATATCTTAAAACTGAAGACCTTGATGTCCCAGGACAGCCTTTCGTTCCCTGGCGTGTGCCACTGCAGATAGCAGCACACCAGTTGGCGGGAGCTCACCAAAAGAGAGCTACATCTTTTAAGTCAAATATTTGTCATGCCCGTGAGAAATTAATTGCTGGTTTTACATAATTAGCTTCCTAGCAGTCTGCATCTCTAAAAACAAAATGACCTGAGGGACAGTAGCAAATTCTAAAATTTTAAGTAAATAAGTCATTCCAGTTAAAGAGATCAATGAGATTAAATGATTCATTAAGGACCTATTTTGCAGATTTTTGAGGAACACTTGCTGGAAAAACCTGAGCAATTAGGGGTGTGGTTTCTTTCTAATTTGGGAATGGATGGTAGCAAATGCCTAAAGCTCTGTAGAAACCCCCTTCGTGTCCACCCCAGGGTCCTACAGAGCCCTGTGCCATCTCTCCCACACGTGTATGGGACACGAGGAAGAGGTTGGGGAGTAGGAGAGACAACCTGGTCCATGGAGCTTTTCGCGTAGGTGGTCAGAGGAGGCACACGGCAAAGGAAGAGCTGAGCTGATGGGGAATAAAAGAGCTAGTAATGACAATAGCAGAGTTCTGCAACTGGCATATGAGCTTCACTCTCACAGTGTGCGTGTTGTGATCTTCTACTCCAGATCGATTATAATCTTCAGATCTTCATCAGAAGAGAAGGCTCCGGGGAGACCTTCCAGCCCCTTCCAGTCCCTAAAGGGGGCCTACAGGGAGAATGGGGAGGGACTCTGGAGCAGGGATTGTAATGATAGGACGAGGGGGAATGGTTTAAAACTGAAAGAGGGGAGATTTAGATGAGATCTGAGGAAGAAATTCTTGGCTGTGAGGGCGGTGAGCCCCTGGCCCAGGTTGCCCAGAGAAGCTGTGGCTGCCCCATCCCTGGAGGGGTTCAAGGGCAGGTTGGACGGGGCTTGGAGCAACCTGGGCTGGTGGGAGGTGTCCCTGCCCAGGGCAGGGGGTGGCACTGGGTGGGCTTTAAGGTCCCTTCCCACCCAAACCATTGTGTGGTTCTGTGATTCTATGGTCATCAGCAGAGGTTGAGGATTCATTATTTTAGACCGTGGGAGTCAGAGGAGTGCCCCTGGGAATCAGAAGTGCCCCTGGGAATCAGCCACAGCTCCAAGCAGGACACAGCCGGTGTTCTGCAGCATTGACATGAGCATGAATGATAAAGGGCTTTTTCATTTGATGTGCTCAAGTGTATTCACAGAAGTACAGCCAGTTCGTATGGAGCCACTTTTTATAATCGTGGAGCCAGTTTTGGTAGGCATAAAAACTTTAGGTACGCACGCACAGTTTTCATGCTTATAAGGGTAATTAATACTTCTGTAATTATCAGCTCATGCAAACTCTTTTGTGTGTGTTGTTGGGGTGGTTACACACAGCCAGTAACGCACATGTGCGCACAGACACACAGACATTTATATATATACAAATATAATACATCTTCATATATTTATATCTATTTATATACACATATTTATGCGCAGAGAGCTTGAAGCGTACTGGCAGCGATCTCGAAGCTGTGTACGCGCTGCATGTAGATGTCGTATCGCTCCCGCTCTCCTGCTGCGGATATTCAAGCCAGGGCCGGAGCTCTGGGAAGAAGACTATGGTGTGTCAGTTCCCAGCCGAGCTTCCTTGTCTTTATCTTTAAATCACGTCGGCTGACTTTAAAGGTAGTTTGGCTGTTAGCCCCTACGGGGCTGAACCTGGCAGAGAGCAACTGAGCTGATATCCCGCCGTGCCGCTGCCTAAATTGTATCTATCGTAGGAATTTTCAGCAGTGTCTAAGTGACTTAGGAACTAGACTTTGCAAAATCTGTTGGAAGTCTCGCTTGTAAGACACCTTCTGCTGGCAATGAAGCCTAGGGCTTAAAAAACAGAGCTTGGATGTTTTCAGATCTCACAAAGGAGAATCTGTGCTCCTAGAAATTAGGAAAACAATATTCTGACCTTAAAAAGCAGTGCACGACTCTAAAAATCATAGAGGGAAAATTAAATAGAGAGCCCTAGGATGCCAAGTTTACGGTCACTTGTTTTGGCTGTGTGCCTAAATTTGAAAAAGATACATCCCAAGAATATCCTTTAATTAACTGCCTAAAGAGCTCAAAGCTAACAAACAAAGGAAACATAATTTTCTCAAAGCTTTGTAGCGGTTCCGTTTATGTGTCCTGTTAAACATTAACATCTGTTTGCAGAGCTACAAGACTTTCTCCCTCTCCTCAGACATGATCCTTTCTACGTTCACAGCAAAGTCCCCCCCCCGTCCCCTTTTCTCGGTCAATCCCTATTTCCAGCGGTCAATCCCTATTTCCATTTTTTCCACCTAAACTCGCATCTTTTATTTCCTGGGATCAACTGGTAGGCACCTGCTCCCAGGTTTAGTCTGGCCTTCCTCCAGCAAGCAAGAGGATTAATAACTGGAATGGAGATGTATCTCTTCTGCTTATGTAGTAAAGAATAAAACAAAAACTAATGGTTATTTTCAGATAGCCCGACAGTGATTAATTGCCGTTCCAGCAGACGCTCCAAATAAAATATGCTTTAGCGTCCCTGATTTATACTGGGTGCAGAGAGACTTAAGAGGAGACGTATTGCCAGGACTGGAGGGGGGGGGGGGGGGGCAGCACCTACCTCCCGCCCGAGCACGGGGCCAACATGCCAGAGGGATAAACCTCCACCGGCGAAAATAAAAGGGGAAAGACTGTTGTATCAGCTGCGAAAATAAAAGGGAAAAGACTGTTGTATCAGCTGCCCGGAGAGGGGGCAGAGGGGGTGGCAGGAGAGGGAGAAGGTCTCGGTCCGGTTGAAGGGAATGTGAAAATGAGAACGGGGTGGGGGGAGGAAGGCGGGGAGGACATGGCGAGCGTTTTATGACAGCATCAGTCGTGTAATAACACTATGGTTTTTTATGTTTGCAGATGGGAAGAGATAACAATCTGGTTTATGAACGGGGAGAATCAGTCAGACATTGCCACGGTCGTATTAAGACTGTGGACTGTTTGCTTGATATAGTGTATGATTAAGCGACAAGACAGGGATATCTAGGAACCATCATCTAGGCAGCGAAGCATCCATCTTGCTGACTTGTGTGAGAAGCAAATTAAAAAGCCCGAGTTTTTTCTTTGTGTGTGTGTGTGTGTGTGTGTGTGTGTGGTTTTGCAAACGCTCTCAAGCTGGGTGCGTTAATCTCTGAGGTTCTGGTTTGGAAAGGTGAAGGGGAGAACAACCCTCTGGGCCACTGCTGCTGGAGCAGCAGGATCTCGATGGCCAGCTGATGCAGCAGAGCCTGAGGCATGGCCATGGCCATGTGGTGTCCCTGAAGGCGCTCGTCTCCACTGGCCAAAGCTGACGGCTGGACATGGAAGTGCTCACGCAGTAGCTCATCAGTCAAGGTGATTCCCATTTTGACTGATCACAAAAAGGCTTTAGGTCCCAATTCATCTACCCATTTCCTCACTGCGTAGAAAAGGCAGGGTTCTCCGTACTGGAGCTGAAGTGCGTGTGTGTGCGCTGGGGCATAGCATGGTTCTGCCACACATGGGCCTGATCCAACGCCCAGTGATGCCAAAAAGAGGTTTTCCATGGGCCTTAGACATCTCTGAGTGGATTCGTAGTGGACCAGACAAAGACATGTATCAGATTTCCTCCTTTCTCCAAGGCAGCTTTGCTTTTCGAACAATCTGTTTTATAAAAAAGACATCCAGACTCTCCTTTTCCTCCACTACAGGTTTCTCATAATTGTAGGAGATAAACTATGGGGAGCAAAATCCCTATTCGATCGTTAGAGCATTCCTAGGCTCTTTTCATGCGCGTTTGCGAAAGTCTTTTTAAAAAAATCTTTCTACCTTTGGAGCTATTTTCTGACACCTGAAGGGTAAAAAAAAAAACAAAACAAAAACAACAAAAAACAAACCTATGAATGTCTCACAAGCACGCTCAAGGCCCCTATTAACTTTTCCACTTTCCCTGCAGTAATTGTTTCTGTCTATTTTAATTTCACCTTGGCTGAGAGGAGCTCAGATGTTGCTGCAGACGGAGTTGCCACAGGCACCGCTCAGCACAAACCCGGGAGCCCTGGCAGGATTTTCGGCACTGGCCCATGGAGATGCTGGGGGTGGAGCGCGCACGCTGCAATTCAGCCTGATATCTCGTTTTGAAAGTTTATTTTTGTCCTGGTTTGAGGTAAAACAGAACCAACTTTCTGTTCAGTAATTTTCCTTCTTAGCTAGGCCTCTTCTAACTCTCTGAAATTAACGGCATGTTGTGCCGAAAAAGGTTCGTTCTCAGAGTGGTAAGACCGATGTTTACAGTTAGTGCCAAGGGATGGTACGCAGAGAGGCTCTTGCTGATACCTCCTGCTATAACAACCCAGGGCAGCTCACTTTGTTATTTGCCCCGTTGGAGGGTCGGAAGCAGAAAAGCGTAGAGGGGTCCCACCTGCGGGGAGGAGGGGACAGGACAGGGGACCCCAAACTGACCACCAGGGTTTTCCATCCCTTCTGCCCCATGCTCAGTATAAAAGCTGAGGGATCAAAGGGTCAGTCTCTTTCTTCAATGGCCGATGTCCGAGGCGGACCCTGTCTGTTCATCTGCCTTGGATCCCGATACGAGCATTCCTGACTCCAGCTCTGGAATCCAGTTCCCACCCGTCGCTGAGTCCAGGCTGGGACTTCCCCAGTGCCTGCTGGCGACGTCATCCTGGGAGCTTGGTATGGATTTGCATATACTGTATCTATTTTATTATTGCCTTTCTATTTTATTATTAATATTTCATTGAAGTAGTTTAGTTCCTTCTAAACTAGTAAATCTCTTTCTCTCCCCTTCTCCTCCCCTTGTGCGAGAGGTGGGGGGAGCGCATCTGTCATTGGCCAATTTGGCCAAAACCACAACAATTTTGAAGGCTGAAGAGTCACTGGCAGAGCCTGGCTCAAAATCCAGCTGCCAAGCGTTCAGATTTTGGTTCTGTCGTGATTTTATTGTGTTTGGGGCAATTCATTTTCGCAGTCCCATGCCAGGCTCCACAGGCACAGAGATTGTTGGTGAATCCGAGAAACCAACCTTGTTTATCCATCTGAAATTTAGGGCATGGACCACGTCTTACAAGACGTACAGAGGGCTCCTCGTGCAACGGGACACTGATCCCAGCTGGGGCACGTAATCCCGCAACACACATAACCTGGTAATGATTATTCTGTTGGAGGTGGCTGAGCAAAACCTGCCAAGTGCTGATGTTATGTAAAACTGAAATCTGCACTAGTGCTGAGGGAGCCGCCTAATTACATCAATATAATTAGATAGGCGGATGGATAGATTTCCTCTGAACATTGCCTGGCAGGATGGGACCTTGCAGCCTTATATATTCTTGCCTGTGAAGCCTGCACAAGGATGGATGTGCTGCATACGCAAGAGCTGCCACGAGGGAGTACATTCACCGTTTCCTTGCCTTCCCACACTCCCGCAGCCTGCGAGCAAGGCTGGAGCACAAAGCTCCCCTGCTAACGAAGCCAGGGTTCACCCAGCTCCCGCAGCCCATCTATCACAGGATCCCAGACTGGCAGGGCTGGGAAGGGACCTCTGGAGATCATCCCGTCCTACCCCCTGCCAGAGCAGGGTCACCCACAGCAGGTGGCACAGGAACGCGTCCAGGTGGCTTTGGAATTTCTCCAGAGAAACAGACTCCCCCACCTCTCTGGGCAGCCTGGGCCAGGCCTCTGCCACCCTCACAGCAAAGAAGTTCCTCCTCATGTTGAGGTGGAAATTCCCATGTTCAAGTTTGTGCTCGTTGCCTCTTGTCCTGTCCCTGGGCACCACTGGGAAGAGCCTGGCCCCATCCTCCTGACACCCACCCTTTAGCTCTTGCTGAGCACTGATGAGATCCCCTCTCAGCTCTTCTCCAGCTGAACAGCCCCGGGACTCTCAGCCTTTCCTCAGCACAGAGATGCTCCAGGCCCCTGATCATCTTTGTAGCCTCCACTGGAATCTCTTCAGTTGCTCCTCATCTTTCTTGAACTGGGGAGCCCTGGACTGGACACAGTACCCACCGAGAGCCCAGGGCAGAGCAGTGATGGGAATGGCCATGGGACTCCTAAGCCTCACCATCTGCTCAGCATCTTTCTCTTGCAAAGACAGTGATGATAATAATATTTCTCATATTATTACTATCACTGTCACTATGCTGACTTAACCCGTCTGCCACTTGTACCTATTTAAGTTGCAAAGAACGGGGAGCAGAGCCCCTCGGTGCGGGTTTTGCTCCCGGTGGGGGGCTGCGGCTCCACTCCCAGCACGGCGTTTCCAGCTGTAGAAGACACCAGCAGATGCAGAGCATCCTCCGCCCATCACTGGGCTGAGCACACGCCGCACGACGGGAATCTCATCTCCACTGAGGCCTCTGGGCACAGCGGTAATGTGAATAATAACAATAACTTTTAGACAGGTTTTTAATGGTAAAGCAAACCTCTCTCCCTCTGAAGAATCCTTTAAATGTTCCCTCGCTCTTTATCTTTTGCTTCCTTTAAACTGTGATTGAATTTAGGACTAATGAAAATGTGAGTCTGAGAGCATTTACTGGAAGCCAGCTGCTCGTGCTTTTTCATCTCACTCTCTCTCTGCTGGCCCGTCTCATGAGCTGCCTTTTCTGCATCCACCCAGTGAAAATGAACAAACACATTTCTCTGGGGGAACCTGGTGTATAATCAGGGTTTGGGCAGGTTTGGGTCGTTCATCTTCATGTGGCCAACAAGGTCACGAAGTGGGCACTGCTCGCTTATTTTCCTTCCTAATATCTTTTCTCAACAGCGAATGGCATCTTAATAAAATGGAAGCTTTCCTTTCTGCCGTTGTCAGAGGGAAAAAGAAAGAGTTGTTGGAAAATCAAAGCCTGAATGTGTTTTGCTTTTTCTGCACCAGCCCATCAGGATTTGGCTCTTTTTGACTGTGGATGGAAACCGAGACTAAACAGCGCTCAAAGCTCTAATTCTGGTTTGGGTTGCTGCGCCCTTAAAGAGTTGGTCCAATACAGCGAAAATATTAAAACAATTTTTCACAATGGAGGAGAAATGTCTTCCTTGGCAATCGGTCAGAAATTCATTGTTAGAAAAGCTCCTTCGTGAGGGTACCGGCAGGTTAACCTGTGTTGGTTGGTGGAACTTGTTTTATTGCCCTTTCTGGATCTCTTTGCTTTGATAACATCAGACAGAAATGCCAGGACTGTAACAGAGGGCTCAGAGGTGTGCGATCCCATCGCACGTCCCAGGAATATAGGTGATCCCAGCAGGAGCTAACGCAGGCAAGAGGAACCTTTCCCCTTCACATCTGGGCAAGGCAGAGGTTCATAGTTCTTGAAAATGTTGCTCCCTTTGGCCCAGGAGACCCAGGCACTGGTCTATCAGCTTTCCCAAATGTGGGTACCTGGCACCAGCAGGCAGGAGGTGGCCAGAGGGACTGATGTCCACCGCTCCCAAACCACTACCAACATCATCCTTGGAGCTGGGCGGTGCCATGGAAGAGACATGCTGTTATTTCACTTCCCTTCTGGAAATGTTAAAAGACTAAACATGAGGAAGAACTTCTTCCCTGTGAGGGTAGCAGAGCCCAGGCACAGGCTGCCCAGAGAGGTGGGGGAGTCTGTTTCTCTGGAGACATTCCAAAGCCGCCTGGACGCGTTCCTGTGCCACCTGCTGTGGGTGACCCTGCTCTGTCAGGGGGTTGGACGGGATGATCTCCAGAGGTCCCTTCCCACCCCTGCCAGTCTGGGATTCTGGGATTCTGTGACTGAACAGAAGAACCTCTTACAATCATAAAATAGTAGAGATCGGCACTTCTATTTTTCATCTAACCTCTTCCTCTTCTGCTCTTCCTTTCACGCGCTCTACTTTTAAAACAATTGAAAAAATACAAGTGATGCAGAAAACTTTGAGACTAGAAGGTCAAATCACATTGAAGTCCCCAAGGAGTTTCCTGCCATGCTTTTTATCTTGCCCATGCTGGAGCTAATGAGTTGGGCAACTGGCTTCCATGGGAGCAGAATCAGGGCAAAACCATGGCACATCTCTTTGGTCTGGGTTGGTAGATCACCAAGCACAGGTGGAGCAGAAGTCCTGACCTGCGTTAGGCTCTCCGGCTCTCTAACGCCACCATCTCCATTAAATACGGACTAGATGGAGAGAAGGAGCCAAGGGAATACGCACACAAATGACTTTGCTGTAGGTGGAAGGTCTGGGGTGCTGGAAGGGGCAGGAGGCGCAGGAGGGCAGCGCTACCCCTTTGGCACGGAGCAAGAATTAACATTTATAGAGCAGAGTCCATTTTGGGAACAGGAGTGAACTGCTTAGGGATGCGCTTGCCTGGGCAAAATGCATCAATTCTCTTTTTTTGTTTTGTTTTGTTTTCTATTTTTTTTTCCTTTTCTTTTTTTTTAATTTTCTTTTTATTTTTTTTTTGTTTTGTTTGGGGTTTGGGTTTTTTTTCCTTGTTTGTTATGGGGGGGTTTTTTTGTATTATTTTGTTTTGGAAACACCAGGTACGTGGGAGCGGGGAGTGAAAAGATTGGGGTTAAAAAGAAGAGTAATGCCAGGTCCTGATAAAATAAACTTGACACAAAATTAGAGCGCGGGTTATAGGAAAGGGGAGCCCCTTCTTAATAATCTGAAAAAGACCTGTATTGTGGAGCTACATTAGAAAGAGCCAGAGCAATTAGAATTTCAGGCTGCCGCGTACCAGGCTCCCAGTGAAATAGGAACGTAACGTGCCGGGTCTTTTTATTAAAGACAGATTGTCAAATAGCTTGTGATGGAAACCTCCCCTGTCTGAGAGTGATCAGAGAGGAGCCGGTGAAGTACCTGCTGCTCTGCTGCGAGAGGCTGACATCGGGGCAGATGGGAACGGGAACAGTTTGTGGCTCCGCAGGCAAAGAGCTCGGTGCGGTTGTGTGTTTTCCTCCCTTCTGTATATTCAGTAGATGAAGAAGTTGTTTGAAGGCAGACACGGAGGCTGAAGCCCCAGTCTGCTCTCTCTCACACGACGTTTGTGCACCTGGGCTCACGTCTCCTGTGTTTTTAAGTGTCACCGAGTTTCAGAGGGAGGGGGCGTCTCTCCCAGATTCGCCAGCTAAGCCCCAGTCTCCTTCGTGGTGTTGGCTCGTGGGGCTGGCCCCGGCCAGACCCACCACGGCTTGGAGAGGGAGCAGCGAAGCCAAGTGGACTCTGCTTCATCCACGGCAACTTCCAGGCTGCAGTGCCAACTTCCCCCTTTCCGTGTTTGGATCCATCGCCTGAACAGCATTGCCCACTACCCCAGCCAGAGAGCCCCCGCGGCTAGGGAGGGTTTAGGGCTGGCTCCTGCAGGTTGGGTTCTGATCCTACCTACAGAATATATAGTTCAGAATAATGCAGCTGGGGTGCATCAAGAAGAGCGTGGCCAGCAGGTGGAGGGAGGTCATCCTCCCCCTCTGCTCTGCCCTGGGGAGGCCGCACCTGGAGTGCTGGGTCCAGTTCTGGGCTCCCCGGGTCAAGGAGGACAGGGAACTGCTGGAGAGGGGACAGCAGAGGCTGTGGAGATGATCGGGGAGCGGAGCATCTCTGTGCTGAGGAAAGGCTGAGCGCCCTGTGGGGTTTTCAGCCTGGAGAAGAGCTGAGAGGGGATCTCATCACTGCTCAGCAAGAGCTAAAGGGGGGGTGTCAGGAGGATGGGGCCAGGCTCTTCCCAGTGGTGCCCAGTGACAGGACAAGAGGCAATGGGCACAAACTGGAACAGGGGAAATTCCATCCGAACACGAGGAGGAACTTCTTTGCTGTGAGGGTGGCAGAGCCCTGGCACAGGCTGCCCAGAGAGGTGGGGGAGTCTCCGTCTCTGGAGACATTCCAGACCCGCCTGGACGCGTTCCTGTGCCACCTGCTGTGGGTGACCCTGCTCTGGCAGGGGGTTGGACGGGATGATCTCCAGAGGGCCCTTCCCACCCCTGCCAGTCTGGGATTCTGTAGGGTTGGGGATGGGGCAGGTCAGTGTCTCGCTGGTTGCCCTCACTTGATTTCTCTGCATTCAGGCTAAAAGCCTCTGAGATGGGGACGCTCTGCGCAGCAGGTCCCAGCTTTGGCTGAGTTTCTGAGCACAATGGGTCTCTTCAAAGCGTGGTAACCTCTGTGCCCCCGGCAGGTGGTGCAGAGTCCGGCTGTCCGAATTGCTGATGGGTTGGAAACTTAGCCCGGCCCAAGAGCCCTGCAGGTCACTAAAGCAGCTCCCAAGTGCTTTTGAGTCTAGCCCCCAGGATTAAAAACTGCAGCCCCTGGAAACTTTACTGTGATCAGACAGTGAATCAGTGGCAGAAGACAAACCCTAAGCTCCTTGCGTCAGGCTGGATTCTTACTTAGCACGGGAGAATCTCCCACTTCAGAGGACATTCGATGAACCCTCCTGATCTTTGATGCACAGCTGCCCACCCCAGCTCCAGTCTCAGGTGCGTTTAGCCTGGCATTGCAGCAGCTCAGCCACGTGAGCCGTGCTCTCGGAGCTGTGGTGTGCTCCCACGCTTCACCAGCACAGCTCCGTGTCTTACACAGCCTCCGTTGAATTGCTAGAGAGCTCGTCCTGCATTCCTGGTAGAAGAGAGGCATCCTAAAGCTCGTGGCATGCCCTGCCACCCCTACAAGCCAACGTGGCCCTTGAGGTTGCGATACAGTCGTCTGATGGATCTAACCGGCCACCCAAAGCGGTGGGATGGTCAGACACGTGCCTGATAGATCAGTCCCGCTGCCTGTTGGCATTTCTGTAGTTTCCAAGGAAACCTAGTGCCTCTGAGAGCGGGACGGATGGGTAGTGTTTGACAAAGGACTTCTGTGATGCTTCATTTTTTAACGGCAGTTGTTGTTACCTCCTTGGCCTTTGCCCCTTTGGACGTGAAGCGTTGCTGCTTTGCCCAGATGGGGCTTTCACGAGAGAGAGTGGGAAAATCCCAATGCTCTCGCGTGCCCAGCCTGCCCTTCCTTTCCTGCTCTCCGCAGATGAAACAAGCAAAACAAAACAAAGAAACCGTGGCGGCTGGGGCTGCTTCTAATTTAAACGAGGTTTCGCCTTCAAAGGAGCATCCGTCGCTGAGCGGCGGAGAGCAGCGTGCACCGTTCAGAAGCACTTCCGCGGGGACGCACAAAGAATCCTGCCTCTGAACCTCTGACAGCTTTCACTGCTCACAGCAGAGATCAGCCAAAAAGATTTATTAGCCAGCTTCAAAGCCCGAATTGCTCAGGAAGCTTTTGCTCTTGCCTTATTACTGGAGAACTCTCCAGGTCAGAAACCTTTATTGGGAGAGAAGGGGGTTTTTTTTGGTTGTTTTCTTCTACTGGTTCAGGACGTGCTAATCTAATGACATGACTAACGTCTCCCAGCCTGACAGACGTCAGTGAAAATAGATAGCGGAGTATTCAGGGATGTCTAGACTGACATTTGTTTTGAAAACGGAGGCTGGACCTGGTCCCTAGATGGGAGAGTGAAGACCATGCTATGCGAGGTCTCATTTCCTGCATCCATCAGTCCCAGCCACCTCGGAGGTGAGTTCCAGCAAGGTGCTGGCTGACATATTTCTGTGCAGACAAGACAGAGGAGGTGTCCACAGTGACACCAGGAAAAACAGCTCCTGGAGTAGGATGGAAGTGGCAAAGATCCCTCAAACACATCCCCGTTTCTGTTGCAGAGCACAGGTCTCTCTGAGACTGCCAGCGGTCCCAGTAGGCTGGCGGCCGGTGGGATACCATGCCAGCATGTCCTTGTTTTCCACAGAAGGGAAATGACACAAATATAAATCAGACCCTCACTTCTAATTTTATGATTTTCTTTGTTCCTAATTTTCCTTAAAAAGACATTTTCCGAAGTGATTTGGAAGCCCCTCTTCTACCCTTTTTCAGGGGTCTTGGGAACATCAGTGTCGAAGGAACACTTGCACGTGCCACCGGTTGCCAGCTTCTTTGGTCATTGAGTTGACTGTGGTGTCAAGACCTCGGGAATCCGGCCCTTGGATTCCTTTGAAGAGGGGATTTTAGCTCATCAGCCATTTGGGGCTTTTGAAGCCCTAAATCTGTAATGAGAAATACGCGGTTGGAGAGTAACCCGGCATCATTTTAGTTTTATCTTTGTGGTTAGTGTCTGTGGCTGGACTCCAGCAGCATTTATTGGTCCCTCTTTGCAGCCTCGCTCTTTCTCGTTGAGTCAAATGGACAATATTAAATGGTAATTTATTCTGTAAACACAACCCTATTAGTCCTGAAGCCTCGGGGATCAGAGCAGGCTGTAATTACAGAGGGATACCTTTAGGTGTGAGTTACCGTGTGCTGAATTAGCAGATAACAGCCCTTAGCAAGGTAGGTGAGCCCGTGTCGGACCCCTAATGTCAGGGATCTGAGGAAGGCTGGGTCCTCTTATCGCATCATTGCACATCTGTTGCTTATCAAAGACAGCCCGTTCGAGCTGAGGACGATTAGAGAATGCCTCTCTGGAGATAGGGTTTTGTCAGATGGCTCTTGAAAATCAGCCAGGGATGATGGACTTGCGAGAAGGGTGTGATCATGGGCATCACCCCGGGAATCACCACCATCGCTCTGTCTGATGTGACCACAGCTTCCCCAAGGAAGTGCGGAAGCCCTTGGGCAGACTGCATTCACTGGGCTCGCTCTGTTCGGTCCTGCTCAGGTTAGGGCTCTCTTTGCTCTGATCACGAACGATCAGTATCTCCAAAAGACCTAGTCCTTTCTACAGCAGTGTAGCTTTCCTTATCCATACGGCCCCAGAGGCAGCGCTCCATCCCTGCTCTCAGCAAGGGACCCTGACGGTGAGTTCCACTCTTACTTTTTAGCTGCTTAAAATCCTTGCCATGTAAAATAAGGTAAAAGGTAAAGAAATAGGTGTGATCTGAAATTGAAAAGCCTGAAGTGAGCAAATTAAGTTCCAGAATTGACAGGGTTAAGTTCCAGAAGACACGGCGTTCTACTGATCAAAGTCCACCACCAAGTCATCATTGTTTTCCAAGGGTAGCTCTTAGGAACTGCACAGATTTTTCTCCTCTCAAAGCAACAAAACCAACACAGAGTGCCTCGACCTTCAAACTAACTCTTAGTCCTCTGAGCACTTCATGGACCCTGTGCCTGTCAGTGATTTCACCATAGCAAATTGGTCAATGCTTCCTTTTCCAAGGACGTCTGTGATCCTTTGATGTTCTCTGCAGGGTGCAGAGGTAACATCCTTCCCGTGCATCTACTCTTAGCTCCAGGGGGAGAGACGTCCTTCCAATCCGCTTTTCATCTTCCAGCACAAAACACCCAACGCTTTTTATGTCACGGTGGTTTATGCACCAACCTCCAGAGGCCTCCTGGCGGTTCCTCTGTCTTCTCACCATTGTTCGCTCTAGGGCTTGGATGGTGCATGAGATACCCCACCTCAGGGTGTCTTCACAGCAGGTCCAGCCCTGTGATAGCCAATATCACGATGAGGCCTTTTGACTCCACAGACTTCCTGGGGATGTATGGTACACCTCTGCCGTGTCAGCCAGCAGCTGCCGGGAGGTTTTACAGCCAACATTAAATGAATTTTGCCTCGTCACCTCAAGCCCCGTGGGATGTTGTAGCTCTGCGTATCAGTGCCCCCAGAGCCAGCTAACCTTGCCACGACTGCTCCGGTAACAGGCTTTCACTAGAACTGAAAATTTTGACAGGGTATCATGAAGCGTATGCATCTCTTGGGGAAGAGAGGCAAACACACACCCCACGTCCTGACTTTAAATGCACGAGTAACTTATCAGAGGCGATAAGTGGGGATTTGAATTCAGGGATGTAACTTATCTCTAAATACACATCTTCCTATTTAGCTGCGTTTACATCCAGCCATATCTCACCGACTGCACTGTGCCTTATTATATCGCGGTGCTTACCTTTGATGTGCTGAAAGGCTGTTTGTGCTAGTGATGAGAAAAGCAAGGTAGAAGCAGGCTTTCCAGTGCTGGAGTTTTCTGTTGCATTCTCCTTTTGACTGTCTTTCATTTAACGTGTCTAATAAATGGTAGTTTAGTGGAATCAAAGAATTCAAAGCTTCTGTTCTTGGTGATGAATACAAGGAATAAGAGGCTTTTATACGCTGTGAAATCTACAGAAAGACTGAGATATGGGGACAGCTTTCCTATACGTGTCTCGTAAGTGAGTGCTTATCCTGAGATAGATGCAGTGATCTCTGCAAGAAAAAAAATCAACATTTCCAAGCAAGCACAGCGCTGTCGCTGAAGCTGAGTGAAAGTGGGAGTGTTGTAGGATCTCAGAGCCCATCGTGTGCTGACCTGAAAAGCTTTTCAATGCCGTTAGGGTGGTTTTTTTCAGGGGTGCCTAAGGGTAGCGTAGATCTGACTGCTATTTTTTATTGATTACAGTTGAGCGTTTAATTTCATGGGGGTCTTGACAGTGCAGCCCCCACCACCCTTGGCCCTTATCCTGTTGCAGTGAGATATCCCAAGGTGGGGAGGGAAGTGGCATCAGAGCCACTTTGGGGACAGCAGTGATCTGGAGTCAGTCCTAGTGGTGGGAGCTGCAGACCAAAGACTCTGGAAACCTTAATTTGCTTAGCGTAGCTTCAGCCTGAGCTCAGTTGCGTAACTGACAGCCAGTTTTGGGACATATCAGATCAAGAAATGATCACTCCTTCCTCTCATTTGAGATCAAAGCTCATTATGCAACTGAACAACAGAGGAGAAGTACTGGAGAAGTACATCCCATGGCGAGGCTGAGGCTCGGGGGTGGTTTCCCCGACCTGCTGTTCCCGACAGGGAACAACCAGAACGTTGGGTGCTCTTCCCGACCTGCTCAGGTCTTTTCTCCTTTCATCTTTGGACACGTTGGTCCCGTTAGCAGAGACAGACCGCAATCGGCCCTACGTACTTGGAGATTATCCAAGTGTCATCCTGCAGAACTGGTCACGGTCACTCCCTCTCAAGCACCCGAGCACTTGCTCTTCTGGATTGTGTGGGCTGTCGAGCTACTCTGCCACGGCAAAAACTGTCCTAAGAAACAACTACTAATATTGGTGCATGAATTCAGGGATTCAGTATGTATCTTGACTGAGGCAGGGGGAGAGAAGTTGATCTAGTCACCTAGTTTAGTTGATTTAGCCTCGAGTTGAAGAGCTGGACTTTGGCACACTGGTGCCAGCACACAGTCCCCTGCCCTCTCAGAAACCCATCTGCCGTCAGGGCAGACGTGGGGCCGGTATGGTTCAATTCAGAGGTAATTTCTTCCTGATGAGTCTTGCTGTAACAGACTGTCTGACCAAATGTCTATAAAACACACTAAAACATTACTGATGGGGAGGGAAGCTTGTGGCATTCCGGTATTTCTCGTTCCATACAAAATTAGCTTTGGTTCATTTATGCTAAATTTAATTTTACAATAGAAAATAGTTGGGTTTCTCAATAGAAAGATGAATGGCTAGATGGTATTTTTTATGGGCCTTCTCTGTGAGACATGCTTTATAAATTATTTCCTGGAGAAACAGAATTTGCAGATTGAAGACGAAAAGGAGGAGCTAAAGAATTAACGTTGGCTCCTTTGCAGCTCTTGTTTGCGTTCATGCACTGAGGGCTTTGTCTATCTGTTGTACTTCCCAGTGACTCCAGATTACTGC
This sequence comes from Sterna hirundo, assembly GCA_009819605.1. Classification (NCBI taxonomy): domain Eukaryota; kingdom Metazoa; phylum Chordata; class Aves; order Charadriiformes; family Laridae; genus Sterna; species Sterna hirundo. Next base: position 5,834,713 of record CM020452.1, on the reverse strand, counting down.
CTCAAAGCACAAAAGCATTAACACGGCAAGGCTCCTTCTTAATAACTCTGCAGAATTGTTCTGCAAATGAGCAAAGATAACGTTGTCCTGACACGTCGAGATTGGGCGGTTGATGAAGGCTGAGGCTGAGACGAGAGATTTCTCCAATAAGTCCCAGCATCAATCTGGGAGAGCAGCTGGAAAAAAAGTAATAAATGTATTTTCTCCTTTTACATGTTGCAAGTTATAAATATGAAGCTTCAGACTCTTTGCATTACAGCATGAATTGAGTCACTTGTCCTGAAGCTGTCTTGTTTTAAGCTTCCGCCTGCTGTAGTTACTCAGTTGTGGAGCATCACGCTGCATCAGAGATGTCAGCCGGAGCCGTCTTTTACGACTATCCTCATTTCTACGGTAAAGTTTCTTTCCAGAGACTATGAACACTCCGCTGAACCACTCGTTCCGTTTGGTGGTGTTTTTTGTGGCCAGGATTCAAAGGGAGTTTTGACTTGGACAAACAGACCGTGTCACAAACTAAAGGATCAAAGCGGAAGGAAGGGGAAAAGAAAACTCAGGCTTTTGAAGTAACTGGTGCTGCGGTCTGTTTTCTCAAGCCTAAAGCTTTTCTTTACACTGGCAGAAAGTCAGGAAAAACGTTTGCTTGGAGTTACAGCAAAACAGGGGCCAAACTGCTGTCTTCTGCAGCAGCAGAAACACAAGAGCTGGCTGAAGTCCTCAGCTGCGAGGAGCGTCGGGGATGGGAGCACCCTTGGCAGCAAATGCTCTTCCCATGTTCAGGGCTGGACAAGACAGACCTAAAGGAAAGGTTGTGGAAAGGATAGTGCTAAACAGCTGAGGAAGAAGAAGTCAGGGCATGGCCACTTAAAACTCCATGAGATTCTTCAAAAAAATAGATTTGGGGTGCGAAGAGAGCAAATATTCACCAAGAGCTGGCTGGAACAGAGGACGGCTGGTCTACGGTATCCAGCACTGGAGCCCTCAGCACAAGAAGGACATGGACCTGTTGGAGTGGGGCCAGAGGAGGCCACGGAGATGATCAAAGGGCTGGAGCTCTGAGAGCAACCTGATCTAGTGAAAGATGTCCCTGGTGACTGCAGGGGGGTTGGACTAGACGACCTTTAAAGGTCCCTTCCAACCCAACACATTCTGTGATTCTACGATTCTACTAAATACCTCCATTTTTTTGAGAGCTTCCCTTTTTTTCCCAGCTCACCTGTGGCTATAGGCATCTGTTGACCTGAAGAAAGGCGAGATGAAAGGCATCACTTCTGCAGGGGCTGTGTGGGCTGGGGGATGCAGCCAGGACCGTGCAAACTTTGCCTTTTATTCCCTTCACAGCAGGTAAATAGAGAAGAACTCCGGAAAAAAAAGCCTGCCAAAATGAATTTTTCAAACAAACGGTAGAGTTCTGAGGATGCAAAGATCAATGGCGAAAGAGCCCATTTTTTTTCTTTAAAAATAGAAAAGAAAAAAAATTTTAGTCAAAGTTGAAGATAAATTTTCTGCCAGGGAAAAAGAACTCTGCCAAAATAGTGACAGATGTATTTTTTATTTTATCAAATATTTGGCCTGGAATCAGAAGTGCTGAGGATCTGTAATTACCTCCACATTTTCAGGAGGCTGGGTGAAATGCTCTTCCCAAGTTCTTGGCATGAGCACATGTGGAAAACGCAGTATATTTTGCATTACTGTTTGTTCACAGCGACTGTCTCCGTTTCCCCAGCTCTTCCATGTGCTGCCTTGCGGAATGCCTTAATGTCTTGTATTAGGTGAAGGTAAAAGTCATCGTTAAAAATAAGAGAAGCTCTTTTGGAAGAGCGTAGGGAAGGCAAAGAAAGCAAACAATGGTTCAGCCAATTTTTTAAGGAACTGATGATCCTTTTTGCTCTGGAACTGGTAATTTATCCTGGAGAAAATCAAGTGTATCATAGAATCATAGAATCATAGGGTTGGAAGGGACCTCTGGAGATCATCCCGTCCAACCCCCTGCCAGAGCAGGGTCACCCACAGCAGGTGGCACAGGAACGCGTCCAGGCGGCTTTGGAATGTCTCCAGAGACGGAGACTCCCCCACCTCTCTGGGCAGCCTGTGCCAGGGCTCTGCCACCCTCACAGCAAAGAAGTTCCTCCTCGTGTTTGGGTGGAACTTCCCATGGTCAAGTTTGTGCCCGTTACCTCTTGTCCTGTCCCCGGGCACCACTGAGAAGAGCCTGTAAAACATTAGTGTAAAACATTAGTTGGTTTTGGTGACGGTCTGTGCCGGGCCTGCACCTGTTTGGAAGAGATTTATGTGAAAGTCCAAGCTGCACGGCTTGGAGAAACCAGCTGCTGACCGTGTCATGCTGCTAAATATCACAATTGTTTTTCAAGTCTCATATCATAAAGCCCTTGCTTCTGAAGGCATGTGATTACAGGAGGATTTCTTCTCTCATTAAAAGGAAAAAACTCCAGCAAACACAAAGCTTTCTTGTATGGATATAGAAAAAAGCCTAAATGCTTCATTCAAGTAGACTTACAAAGGTTTAGAAACCAAAAGAAACGCAGAGAGCAGGCCGTATTTATTGTTTCAAATAATTTATGGGTTTCTGAAGTCCAATTCTTTCTTTTGTGCTGTAAAACTGGACCCGTTTTACTTGATTTCAGTCAATTAACCCCAACATGCCTCTGGCATTTGGCCTGACCCCCACCCCCCGCCCTCCAGCACAGGTTTATCCCTGAAGATTCACGGCAAAGCAAGAGCGGTTTTGTTGCTTGTACCTTTTCTGTGTAAAACAGAAGGTTTGAGCAACAGTTAAGACCAAGTAATTACAGACAGATATATAGCGTTACAATTCAAACCAGCACTGTAATGGCTCCATAAAGTCACCCAGGTTTAGATATACATCAAACCATTTTTCACATTGCAAATGAATACTTTTTTAAGAGCTATAACTTTCTGGGAGTTCATGAATTTCCTGGATTCATAGCCCTTTACAAGATGGAGGAAGGCGCAAGAGCTACTGCTGTACAGAAAGAAAAAGGAGGGAGAGTGGCAAAGGGAACTGAGGCAGAGGAAAAAAAAAATAAATCCTTAGAAATGAGATTTCCGAAAGCTGCTTGAAAAAAAGGCTGGGATAAATGTATGACACGCTCAATAAATATCACTTTGCTTTATCACCCCTCCTTTTTCCCAGCTTTGCCCAGGGATTTTGGGAGGCTGATTTGAAACGCGAGGCCTTTGGTAGTCAAGAGCCTGTAATTCCGCCCTCCGCGGGTGCTGGTGTCCTGACTCAGGGTGTGAGTAGGGGCTGGGCTTGTAGCTCCTCGGCTGTGCCCACACCTACGTGTTGGCCACACGGTCTTCAACCCAAAACAAGGCAGCTGGCAGGAGCCACCGTGATGTTGGTGACAGCTCCGGGTGGGCACCAAACAGCCCCAACCGTGCAGGCCTCACTGCGGCGGCCCAAGGAGAAGATCTTTGTGAGGGGAAGAGATGTAGCACCTGATTCTGATCCCAGGGGTGCCAGGATGGCCAACCTCCTTGCCCGCTCGTCTGGAGCACTTCATGGACCCTCTGTCCCACAGAGGCCACTGATGGGTTGAGCCTAGTGCTGCAGTCCTTAAAACCATATTTTTCTTAAAAAAAAAGATTTGGGGGGTCCATAGCAGTGATGGCTAAATTAAATATGGGTAATTTTCTGCCTCCCTCTCCTCTAAACCCATCAAGGTTTAAACCCAAACTCTCCATCTGTGCCACGCACCAGGTCCTTGTGTCCTGGTGGCAGCAGAGCAGTGGGGCTGACTTCTTCCCAATGGTTTTCCTAAAGCTTGCCGTGATCGGATCAGACAGATGATGAAAGCAGCCTATTATTTTTGCATTTTTAAAGTGAAAAGGCACGGATATGTGGTGTTTGTGCTGTAATTTCCTATCTCGAAGAGCACTTTCAATCTGGGCAATTTTGGCAATTAAGGGAAACCTCAGCGAGGCACAAAGCAGACGCCTCCATGCCCGAGGAAGCACAGGGCGCGTGACTCATGTGGTAACGTCCCTCTGGGGCTGAGTCACGGTGCGGGCAATACTGCACAACAGCAGCAAAGTGTCTTACAATGGAGCATACCGCACGGCCCGCGGCAGCCTGCCTTACGCCCAGGGCACACGCTCCGGCTTCCCAGCCGGGAACTCACGGACGATGCTCCTCCGTGCCTTGATCCTCTCCTATGTATCCATGAAAGTGCTTTTACTCCTTTTCTAAAATCCCCTTATATTCTCCGCCACTCCATCGGCTAGACCAGCAAATCCATCTCTCTCATGCAGTTAAATCAAGATTAAGGGGGCCTGATAGGTAATTAATTTTAATAATAATACGCTTCTTTTCTTTCTGAGTCACAGACATTGCCTTGCTATTCTCTTATAGGGTAGGGAAGTGATTTTCCACTGATTTCAGTGAGAAGCACAAGCTTTCGTATCTGTAAGGATCAGAGTCATAGAATCACAGAATCTTCATGGTTGGAAAGGACCTTTGAGATCATCGAGTCCAACCAAACAACCTACAATCTCTGCCACTAGAGCATGCCCTGAAGTGCCACATCCAGACGTTTCTTAAACACCTCCAGGGATGGTGACTCAACCCCCTCCCTGGGCAGGCTGTTCCGGTGCCTGACCACTCTTCCAGTAAAGTCATTCTTCCCAATATCTAACCTAAACCTGCCCTGCCGCAGCTTCAGACCATTTCCTCTGGTCCTGTCATTATCCACCTGGGAGAAGAGGCCAACCCCCACCTCTCCACACCCTCCTTTCAGGTGGTTGTAGAGGGCAATGAGGTCTCCCCTCAGCCTCCTCTTCTCCAAGCTAAACATGCCCAGCTCCCTCAGCCTCTCCTCATATGACCTGGTCTCCAGACCCCTCACCAGCCTGGTAGCTCTCCTCTGGACACGCTCCAGCACCTCAATGTCCCTCTTGTACAGCGGGGCCCAGAACTGAACACAGCACTCGAGGTGAGGCCTCACCAGTGCCCAGTACAGAGGCACCATCACTTCCCTGCTCCTGCTGGCCACGCTATTCCTGATACAGGCTAGGATGCCGTTGGCCCTCTTGGCCACCTGGGCACACTGCTGGCTCATATTCAGCTGACCATCCACCAGCACCCCCAGGTCCTTTTCTGCCGGGCAGCTTTCCAGCCACTCTGCCCCAAGCTTGTAGCGTTGCTTGGGGTTGTTGTGACCAAAATGCAGGACCCGGCACTTGGCCTTATTAAACCTCATACAGTTGGCCTTGGCCCATGGATCCAGCCTGTCCAGGTCCCTCTGGAGAGCCTTCCTACCCTCGAGTCATCTTCTCTTTACGGATAGAACCATACCTGCTTTCTGAAGCCAGGACCTGATGAAAACTCAGGCCTGGGAACCCTCACAGGTGCTCCAGGCAGCCAGCAAGGGCTTTCATCTGCTGCTGAGAATTTTGATTTTTCTAAATTCTAATTTGCTTAAGTGAAAAGAAAATCTTTTACCTTCTTCTAGGGGCATAATTCACTCCCTGGGGTTTGTAGTACTTTTTTTTTTTTTTTTTAAAACGTAATTTAGGCTATTTTCTTTTGTCAATTGACAAATGAAGGAGACAGAGGGAGAGAAAGAATCCCAGAGAGGCGTAAAACTAAGACAAACAGGTGTGAAGAGTTAAAGCATGCCGGTACGGGGAAGGCACTTGAATCTGTACATTTAACCGACTGTGGCAATAGGCATCTATCTTTCCTCCTACAGCTTTTTCCAAATGTGCCCCGGTGTCCCTGGAAGAACATTGCCTTTCATGGGAGGGCGTGTAATGAAATGCCCTCATCCTGTTTTAATCAGTTTTGCATGTGGAAAAGACAATCATGATCTGAGAAAGGCAGTGTTTCCCTTGCATGTGAATTATGTGATACTGTAGCTTCATTAACATGCTTTACAGTCTTATCTTTATTCATACTGGCAAATTAAATTAGCACTGTCTTTCAAATCTCTGCCTATTTTTCCCCCTAGGCAACCACCAGCAGCACAAAATAAATGACAGTAACGGGAGCGGATTGCTGTGCTCTTGACACTAGTCCCTGGATTTTAAGCAACCATCCCTCCAAGAAATGGTATTTGTTCATGTGCCAAGAGCCGAGCTGCTTTACAGCGTCGCTGCTTGCAATTCCGGAGCTGCACGTGCTGGCACAGAGCCTGGGCCAGGGCACGGGGCCGCCAGCCTGGAGCCCTGGTGGTCCTTTCCTCTTTAGTCTCCCCAAACCTAGACTGTATTTTGATATTTGGGAAGGTGCCTCCTCCCTCCCTCCGTGGTCCTTTCCCTTTGTCGGCTCCTTTGAGGTCTGGATGGGAGAAGCCCAAAACATGGCTGTGGTAAGGATGGAAAGTCAGGAGCAGAGAGGGTTTTGCTGCACAGGGTGAATTTCATGGATGGGAGCGTTTTCTTTGGCTGAGGCTGAAGCACACGTGAGAAAATGCTTATGGGAAGGTGTAGGGAGTCTATTACTAATATAACCTCAGCTGTTTTGGGGGCTGTTTAGAGGAAAGGTCTTGGTGGAAAGGCGTAGAAGGTGGGATGAGGTGGAAAAGACTTTCCCCACTTCCATCTTTGCCGTGCAGCTACCTGGGCTGGGGACTAGTGTGGATTTGTCAGCTCTGCAGTCAGGCGTAAATTGAGCTCCATAACCTTGCAAGTGCAAAGCATTAGGAGCAAGTGATTTTACATTAAACACTAAATATTGCAGCTATTAAAGAACATTCATCATCCACACAAGGTGCCTGAACAGAAATGAGCTGTAGCATCTCCTGCAACGTTGACTGTAAACACATTAAAAACCATCACTGCGCTGTCAGTCATTCCCGTCTGAGAGAGGAGACCTGGCGCTCAGATGAACGTCAGCCCATCCTTTGCCACTGCGTCGTGGGGTGACCTCCAGCCCAGCTCGGAGCCGCAGGCCCTGGGACCTCCAAACCCTCCCTCTTTGTGTCTCCTCTGCTGTTCTGCTCTTTAGCTCTGGCACCAGTTGTGGCGTCCCGACATGGAGCATCCTGTGACACTGTTGTCCCCGCTGGAACAAAGGGCGGTGAGAGAGGCTACAGATAGTTCCCAGTCATTTGACCGACGTTAAATGACCACCTCAGTGTTGCTCATAGGTGGGTTCTACCAAAAAGACACAAGCCCATGGGCAACGCTGCGCAATTAGTTGTGGTGGAGGTTATGGCGACATTGCAGCTTTCTTCCCAAAACCTCAATGTGATCAAATCGAGGAGACTTTGTTTCCTTCCCCTGAGCAGTTCCTCTGAACTGTACGTTGTTATCACCAGGAGATGGCCCAAGCCTCTGCTCTAGCGAAGTTTTAATTTCCTTCTGCTTTCCTACCAGCAGCCCAGCCAAGACCGGCCTGGCGTTGTGCTGGGGAGATGTGCTCAGTCCAAGATTGTGCTTCAGATAAGGGTTTGGATGATTATGATTAATCCGACTGCTTTATTTGTCTGACAGGTGGACTGATAAATAGATATCGTTGCTAGGCCTCCGCTCCTTCCTGATATGATAAACAATACAGACAGCCCGAAATGCTGATGTTTCTCGGAGATCTCTGAAAGCAGAGGTCAGGGCAGTCCGGGCCTTGCCCTTTGATTGTACTTGGATAAAGGACTTCAGTCCTTTAATTGAAGAGTGATGATTTCATCAAGACCTGACATGTCCTTAGTTTCCAGTAAGGAAAACAAACAAAACCTCACAGTTTTGCGAATATAGTCCAAACATAGCTGAATGCTCATAAAAGGGCAGAGAGTCTGCAGATCCAACAGAAAAAGTAGCTTAAAATGTCACCAGAAACTGTTTTAATGCTTGGCGAGGTTTTTTCCCCTCCTTTATCTGATCTCCATTTATCATTCTTTCTGTGTTGACCTGACATGAACAGATGCAATTTTGGAATTTCTCAGCAAGAAATTCCAAAAGAAATTCCAGCTGCCTGGCGCGGGCTGAACTCGCCCCTGGCTGCTGAACCTCCCTGCCCCGGCCGCGCTCCAGCCACAGCTGCTGGGATGCTCCGTCCCACCCGGAGCAGCCCCAGCTGCAGAGATGGACGCGTTCCCCGGCACTTCCGATGCTCGCACCGCTCTTCGGAGCCGCGCTGCCTGTCCCGCGACCAAGGGGACACCGACGTGCTCAGAGCAGAGGACAGACCCAGCCTTGAAAACCCTCTTGCTTTGCTTTGCATTGCTAATCCATACCACGCATCCAGGCGTTACTGGGATTGACCAGTCCCCTCCTGAGACCTCTGCCCAGTCCTTGAGCCACCCTTCCCCTCCCAAGCTATAGGAACCCTACGGAAGCTTCGCCGTCTGTTTGCCCGTGGGGCAGGCGGCCGCTGCTGCCGCGTTGGCTGATAGCTGGGGACTTGTGACTGGGAAGGTCTTTGCGCAAATTACTTCAGACATATGTGTAAAAGGAATCTCACGGCAGTAGTTTTCAGGGACTGTATTGTTCATGTGTATAACTCGGACTCCGGAGAAGATTAGCAATGCTGATTAAAACTTGCCTGTCTCATTGAAGCGGCGCATTTAATATAGGCTCCTCTTGCAAAAGTGGCTGGGAGCCTCCCATTTCCTAATGAATTTTTCTTCTTAGTGGAGGGACTACTGATATTTCATTGTACTGCTCAGGAACTTCTGGAGATAGACAGACAGACAGACAGGACCTCTGTCCATGGAGGCAGGTAGCTGAGGGGAAGCTGGAAATCTTGGGAACCTGTAGCAAGACTAATGTGCTACAACAGGCACCACTCTCTGCTCCAACCATGCATCACTGCCTGTTGTCAGCGTGTGAGCTGATTTAGGGACTCTCCTTGATGAGCAGTAGGTCTTTTTAGCCATAATTAAGGTTTTTTTTTTTTTTTCCCGAGGTTGATGGCCTCAGGATGAGATCAGCTTTTACCTGCTCCGTGTTCCTCTCAATCAACCGCCAGAGATACCTGGGTGACCAGGTCCGATGTACCAACTGAAGTGGGGGTAAATTGGTGCCGGATGAAAACCGACCACGCGCCGGTGAGCTTTTTCCTTCTGATATGCATCTTACCCTGTGCTTCGGGGCTAGCAGGAGGCTGAACAAACTGCATGCCTTTAGCTAAGTAGCTTTGGCCGAGTTCAGGCTCTTTTGTGCTCTCTGGCCGCTAGAGACAGGGGAAGTGCCCTGTCCTTTCTCCAATTAGTTAAGGATATTAGTAACTTTGCTCTGAGGTTAAATAGCTTCGCAGTAAATGTTGCAACCATGAAAGGTTCCTATTTCTTCCCTGGAGCTCTGTTGAATATCCAGCACTCTCCAAAGGTGATGCTGCTTATTTAAAAAAAAAAAAAAAAAAAAATTAAATTTGGTACATGGCAATTTAGGAGAAGCAAGAGCTTTCCAGCCTGCGCAGCGGCCGTTTAGCGGGGCCAGGCCACAGCTGAGGGCAGAGACCCCTCAGTTCCTTAGGAGTGACTGCCCACCCAGGTGTCCTGCGTGAGTTCTTAGTTCCCCCACTAATCTCTGTTGATTTTCTTCCTGTGTTTCCTATCTGCAGCTTGGAAGCCCCGTGTTTCCAGAAGACTGTTCCCTCCTGTTGTCAAAAATGCCCGGTCCTGGGTGGGATGGGGTCTGTGGTTGTGGAGCGATGTACCTGGGGTGGGATCACGTCCTTCGCTTGGTCGGCGGGTGCTCTGCCCCTCGGGCGCTGGTGTTGCCCAAAGAGCAAGTGACTGTGCCTGGGGTGAGATGGCCCTTGCTGGGGTCTGTCCCCTCTAGCCTGGCGGTGACACCAGGAGAGTCCTGGAAGGGGTCGGGTGATGGGGAGAGGGGAGCAGGTTAACATCCAGTGCAGACCTTGCTGCCATAAAGTCTGGAATCAGCTTAGTTGCCCTCTAGTCTTTGAACAGATGAATCTATCCCCTCAATCAGGCTTTAAGGGAAGATTAAGTGTTCAAAAGCACTATTTACATTTCAAAAACTAACCAGGGCCTGGTGTGAGATCAAAGTGAAAGTGGGGTTTAGTTGTATTGATCAGATGCCCACGACGCTGGGCCTTTCTGCTTTCCTGTATCTTGTAAAGGATCAAACAGGAGTTTGGAAATGTAAGAACTGTCAGCATGGTTATTTTTTCCTAGGTAAAAAGAGCTTGTAATCCCAGGTGTTTAGATGCTTGCCTCAAAGAAATCATTCCTTTGCGGTATCCCCTGGATTAATTAGTGACTACATGTTACGTGCGTGGCACTACTCCCTCCCCGCCCCGACCTCCTGGCTGAAATGCTGGTCGTGAACCAGACCTGGCGAACAACTCCAGTCCATGTGTGGGCTCCTGTTGGTCAGAGATCACACTTTACCGCTGCTCTTATGTGTCGCCTGGGCTCAATCTGGTGTCCTGGCTCTCCTCGCCCCAGGGAGGTGACATGCATTAAAATCTGGATGTACGTGGGGCTGTGATGGTCAGGTAGAGCTGCACTAAAACTAAGCCTCTCTGAATGGCTTTCAAGAGCAGGAGGTGCCCAGCAGAGCACGAGCAAACTGGTTTGAAAGTGGATGGACGGGCAGGGATATCATCTCAGAGAATCATAGAATCTTCACGGTTGGAAAGGACCTTTAAGATCATCAAGTCCAACCAAACAACCTACAGACTCTGCCACTAGAGCATGCCCTGAAGTGCCACATCCAGACATTCCTTAAACACCTCCAGGGATGGTGACTCAACCCCCTCCCTGGGCAGGCTGTTCCGGTGCCTGACCACTCTTCCAGTAAAGTCATTCTTCCCAATATCTAACCTAAACCTCCCCTGCCGCAACTTCAGACTGTTTCCTCTGGTCCTGTCATTATCCACCTGGGAGAAGAGGCCAACCCCCACCTCTCTACACCCTCCTTTCAGGTGGTTGTAGAGGGCAATGAGGTCTCCCCTCAGCCTCCTCTTCTCCAAGCTAAACATGCCCAGCTCCCTCAGCCTCTCCTCATGTGACCTGGTCTCCAGACCCCCCACCAGCCTGGTAGCTCTCCTCTGGACACGCTCCATCTCCCGTGCTTCATCCACCGGACTGATAGGGAAGAGAAATGTTGGAGCTCCTCTAGCATGTATGAGACTCCTCTTTTTGTGGGCGCACACCTGAAAGTTTTGCAACGCGATACTGTTGGATGTCAGGTGGCCACACACCTGCGTGGCCATCCACACCAGTCGGCTTTCTGCCTTGCACTGGGAGAAGGCAGCAAAGAGCCTTGCATTCCGCTCTGTTGTAAATAGCAGCAACGCACCTTTATGCCTGTGGGTTGCTATTTCTCATAGACAAGCTAATGGCACCAGGTTGGAGCCTCTGGGCTCAAAATGCCAACCGCTTCATAGGATCGTCTAGGTTGGAAGTGACCTTTAAGGTAGAGTCCAACCATCAACCCAACACTGCCAAAGCCACCACTACCCCATGTCCCTCAGCACCACGTCTGCCCGGCTTTTCAATACTCCCAGGGATGGCGACTCCACCACTGCCCTGGGCAGCCTCTTCCAGTGCTTGACAACCCTTTCGGCGAAGAAATTTTTCCCAATATCCAAACCTCCCCTGGCGCAACTTGAGGCCATTTTCTCTTGTCCTGTTTCTTGTTCTTTGGAAGAAGAGAGCGACCCCCCCACCTTGGCCACAACCTCCTTTCAGGGAGCTGCGGAGGACGTGCCCCAGCCTTCCTTTGCCACTTGCTGCCTTCCCTTCGCTGGGTGCCCAAGCAGCAACGGCGTGTGCCTGGCAGCAAATGGACTCTGCCTGAGAAGGAGGACAAAGCATTCGCATCCTATTTATGTGGATTTTGGCCAAGCAAGAAACTGTTTCAGTAAACCAGCGTGACTGTTTTCCTCCCCGAGCAAACTCAAAAAGTCTTTCTCCTTTGTGCCAAGCTCCTCGCAGCTGTAAGTAAATTCCCTGGAGGAAGCGGTGTGTGGCAGGAACAAAGCCCCACGGTTGGCACGGGAGATTGGTGGTGAAACGGCGTTATCAGAGGTGCTTGGAACACACGTGTGGAGAGGGTAGCAGAGGTAATTATTTAAAATCCTGAACCTGGAAAGATGCTGCCTTCTCCCTTGTTTGGCAAGGGGTGGTAAGGCTGTGCCTGCTGTACGGTGCGCAAGGAGACACATTTTTGGTGTAAAACAGTAAATGCAAGGGCAGGGACACTGCTGTGGGTCTGGATGGGCGGCATGTGGTGCCAGTGACGAAAAGCGAAGGAGGGGATGGAGGATTTGACAGGACTTCTGAACAACAGCCACCAGGTGATGTTCTAGGAGAGGAATACCCCTGCTCGGTTCCCAACGCCGTGCAGACACAAGACTGCTCGAAGAAATGTCCCTGTGACTCGACTGCAGCGCACACAGCGTCCCACGGCTGCTACTGGCAAATGCCCTTGGCTTTCTTGCACCATCCCGAGAAAGCACAAGGAATCACAAGCTTAAATACTGGTTAAAAGCAGGAAGCTGTACCTGGGGTCACAGAATCACAGAATCCCAGACTGGCAGGGGTGGGAAGGGACCTCTGGAGATCATCCCGTCCAACCCCCTGCCAGAGCAGGGTCACCCACAGCAGGTGGCACAGGAACACGTCCAGGCGGCTTTGGAATGTCTCCCGAGACGGAGACTCCCCCACCTCTCTGGGCAGCCTGTGCCAGGGCTCTGCCACCCTCACAGCAAAGAAGTTCCTCCTCATGTTGAGGTGGAACTTCCCCTGTTCCAGTTTGTGCCCGTTACCCCTTGTCCTGTCCCTGGGCACCACTGAATGGTGGTCATTCACTGAATGGTCGGGATGCCACAAGTATTGATCTCTTTTGGAAGTGCCAGCGGTGTGGCTCCTAGAGCTGCTACCTGGAGGTTGAAGCTCCCCAGATCAGAGTTTCAGCTTGTGAGAGCGTGGTCTGGTCTGCTCAGCCTCTAAGAAAATGCTGCCGCTCTCAGATAAGTGTGGCACTGCTGTGCCTGGAAAAAAAATATTTACTTGCGAATGGCAGTAGCAGAGAGTTTACCTCCTTCTGCAGACTTGTCATTGTGGGAGTCCCTCCAGGGGATTTGAAATTGAATTGCTGCCTCCATCGCTCACCGGGCGAGCGCTGCCAGCGAGACGTGGACTTGCAGGAGCAGGAGGACATCAGCCGCGCAGGGAAGTGCTCTCGCCGCTGCTGGGCTGGATCCCGCCGCGCAACCGCTTCCCCCTCCATGGGAAAACGCTCACAGGAGCGGGAACAGGGACCAAGCGGGACAGGGACCCGGAGCGAATTGCTGGGTCACAGCCAGTTCATCCCAGGACGCTGACAGCAATCATTATTTCTGTTGTCGGAGCTGTTTATTGGAGCGTAGACTGATCAATTCGCACTGAGGGAATTTCCACCCCCCGCTCCTTGTAGTGACTTATAAATCTCCCCCATCTCAAATAAAGACCTGCAAAATCGTGGTGTGAGTTTCCCCTTAGAGGGGCTCCATGCTGGGAGGACAGGGCTCTCCCAGTGTCCCCAGAGCTCCTGAACCTCTGGGGTTAAGCAAACGCTGAGCCCCTGCCTGTGTCCTGCAACCATCCTGCCTGAGCCTTGGGGTCAGGGCTGGCTGCCTTGGGCCCGTCCAAGCCGCCCTAAGGGGGTCCTGCCACTTCCAGAGGTTCTGAAGGATTCCCAGTTCTCAGCCCTGTCCTACGGAGCTGCTGAGGGCCATGAAATGGTCTCCTTGTGTGACTGGTCACCTAATGGCAGGGCATGGTTCCTTCCCTGGCTGGGTGATTGCTGAACAGCTATTGAGAACAAGCGCCCGCACTATGTCATCTTAGAATCATGGAATCATCTAGGTTGGAAGGGATCTTTCACATCATCGAGTCCAACCCAAGACTGCCAAAGCCATCACTACCCCACGTCCCTCAGCACCACGTCTGCCCGCCTTTTCAGAACCTCCAGGGATGGCGACTCCACCGCTGCCCTGGGCAGCCTCTTCCAATGCTTGACAACCCTTTCCGTGAAGAATTTTTTCCAAATATCCATCCTAAACCTCCCCTGGCGCAACTTGAGGCTGTTTCCTCTTGTCCCATCTCTTGTTCCTTGGGAGAAGAGCCCAACCCCCTCTGGCTACCCCCTCCTTTCAGGGAGCTGTAGAGAGCGAGAAGGTCTCCCCTCAGCCCCCTTTTCTCCAGGCTGAACACCCCCAGCTCCCTCAGCCGCTCCTCACAGGACTTGTGCTCCAGACCCCTCACCAGCTCCGATGCCCTTCTCTGGACACGCTCCAGCCCCTCAGTGTCTTTCTTGGAGTGAGGAAGAGCCCATCCTACATCCACCTCCTGTGTGAGGCTTCTCTTTGTCCATGGTCAAGCCCCTCAATGTCTTTTTTGGAGGTGAGGGGCCCGAAACTGGACACAGCATTGTGCCTTGAACCCTCGAGGCTGGGGGGGACTTACAAAATAAATCTTGAGCTCCTGGAATGGTTTCTGTGACAATCTCAGCACTACAAAACCTAAAACCAGCCTGGCCCTTCAGCCTCCGCTCATTGCACAGATTTTCTCCTTACTGTCACCTCCAGTAAGGAAGGACTTGCTGGTCGCAGAGGCTCGCAGACAAGTTCATGTGGCCTCACAACTGCTTCCCGATTGAACCTTGCCACAGCCAGAGATCGAAGGCGGTGGTATCCAAGCCCCAGGCTCGCGCTGACCCTGCGCCAGTGCCTCCTGCCCCCCTCACCCCGCAGAACCTGCTCCCCTGCTGCATTCTGCAGCTCACTCTGGTTTTTATGTAGATTAACAGGGACTTTGGGCTGCGGTTGAATAATTGATCAAACCCATCCAGGCTTCACAGGCTTGAACATAACTTTTTGTGAAGTTTCATTCCCACATGACGCTTTAAAATCGGGGAAGATCTGAGCCCCGCTGCACCTGGCTGTTTGGTATCTGATCTCGCCAGAGCTCTTAAACTATGCATCATCTTTGTCAAATCTTCCTGTTATGTTTTGCATATTGCAGCGATATGAATGCATTCAGCAAGAGCTTTTCTCATATAATAAAAGGACTTTACATTTTAGTCCCTTTCCAATGGGTTCTTTTGGATGATTCAGAGGATGTTGACTTGAACATTTCAAAAAAGGCCTGGGCCTGTAGCTGCAGTGAAAGGCGAAGGTCTGTAGTTCCAGCACTAGCTGCAGAGAACGTGATTTCATGTCCACTTTGTGTAGCAGGCTTTATAAACAGCGTACTGAGGATTTCAGTCTGCCCTGGTAGGAGTTTATCTTCACTCCGCCCGGCTTTGGAGTCCTCAGCACAAGAAAGACACGGAGCTGTTGGAGCGGGGCCAGAGGAGGCCACGGAGATGATCCGAGGGCTGAAGCCCCTCTGCTGTGAGGACAGGCTGAGAGAGCTGGGGGGGTTCAGCCTGGAGAAGAGAAGGCTCCGGGGAGACCTTCCAGCCCCTTCCAGTCCCTAAAGGGGCTCCAGGAAGGATGGGGATGGACTCGATCAGGGAGGGGAGCCATAGGATGAGGGGGAACAGTTTCAAACTGGAGATTTAGATGAGATCTGAGGAAGAAATTCTTGGCTGTGAGGGCGGTGAGCCCCTGGCCCAGGTTGCCCAGAGAAGCTGTGGCTGCCCCATCCCTGGAGGGGTTCAAGGCCAGGTTGGACGGGGCTTGGAGCAACCTGGGCTGGTGGGAGGTGTCCCTGCCCAGGGCAGGGGGTGGCACTGGGTGATCTTCAAGGTCCCTTCCAACCCAAACCCATGAGTCTATGTGGCCATGTCTCACCCCTGTCAGGGACACAGGGAGGGGAGAGGGTGGGAGTGGGTGTCCTAAGTGACGGGTCAACACAACCTGCCCCGCACCTTCCCAGTGCTGGGCAATGAGTAGCGATGCAGGCACCCACGGGTTTACACAGGAGAGGAGCTGCTGTGTCAAACAGCCCACAGAGCTGACGTGAAACCGTTCGCTGATGGTCTGTGTTGTGGAAATCCCCACGGCAAAGTGGCTCCGTGCGCAGTCTGAACCAGGAGGTACAGCCCAGCCATGTATGTAGATGTCCAAGGCCAGGCTGGACGGGGCTTTGAGCAACCTGCTCTGGTGGGAGGTGTTGGGGGGATGGAACTAGATGACGTTTAAAGTCCCTTCCAACCCAAACCGTTCTGTGATTCTATGTACACACTGGTTAAGGTACAACATCTATATATAAGAACTTGTATGAAGAAAAGAAACGCTTTTCAGACATAGGCATGAGCAAACAGTGTATTTTGCATGTGTTATCGTGTATACCTATGTATTTAAGCGCCACGGATGTGCACTCTCTGTGGGTTTTATTCCTGCCATGTAATTTGAGCAGGTTTCAGCAGTGCTGGGGGTTTCGTCGGGGTGTGTGATGGAAGAGCCAAGGCTGTGCGAGGCGAGGGACGGTGCCCAGCGTGGCCCCCGCCGCCGGCTCTGCCCTCCTTGGTTGTGCTGCAGCAGCTCTGAATAACGGGAACCAGCATGAAAGCTCCCTTTATTCCCCGCTTAATCCCGGTGCTGTCTTGAGGGAGACAAAAAGTATGAGCCGTTGTAGAAGGGCTTGTTGTCCTTTATGCCTTGTTACAGATCCAGGCATAAAGTGGCCACGTGGCCGGTGAAGGACAGGTATTGTTCCCCCGGCTGCTGCTTGGGAAACGTGCTGTAAAGCAGAACAAACATCCCAGTTTTCGTCTTTCTTACCTCCTACCGATCTGTCTTGCTTTTCCCCACCTACAGACACTAGTTAAGCACTAGAAAGGAGCTTAGATCAGTGGTGACTTGTTGTTGCACTTTAATTCATGCAAATGTTCTTTTTAACTGGCTTGTAGTCTTAAACAGCCCTCCGGGGAACCTTTTGTGTTTATGATTATTGAAACAAAAGTTTATTTCTTTTAAGCACAAAACAATTGGGGAATAAAAGGGAAGAACCTGTTTTCTTTTCTTTCAAATACAGTAAATTTAAAGGTCAGGTACAAGTTGACATAGCAGTGGGCAACTCAACACTTGGAATAATTCCCCAGAATAGCAATAAACAGTGTCAGCTTTGCAGCCTCACAACAGCACAAGGGTTTTTTTATCTGTATCTGGAGTCATAAAGTCCTTACAAGGTCTGAGGAAGGATTTGGTTTGGACTGAGGTTTTGGTGCTTCAGTACGTGCAGGGAGGTGTGCACATACCCCACATCTGCTGCCACTTTACAGCTGGAGGACCAAGTTTTACTGAAAGCTCAGGTAAAGGCACTCAGGTGCCCTCAAAACCTAGCTGAGGGTCAAGCTTGTGCTGCAACCTAGAATCACAGAATCACAGACTGTGTTGGGTCGGAAGGGACCTCTAAAGGCCACCTCGTCCAAGCCCCTGCAGTCAGCAGGGACATCTGTAACTAGATCAGGTCGCTCAGAGCCTCATCCAGCCTGGCCTTGGATGTCTCCAGGGATGGGGCCTCCACCCCCTCTCTGGGCAACCTGGGCCAGTGTCTCACCACCCTCAGTGGAAAGAACTTCTTCCCAATGGCTCATCTAACCCTGCCCTGCTCTAGTTTAAACCATTGCCCCTCGTCCCGTTGCTCCATGCCCTTGCAAACCTGGCATCTTCCCATTATAGACATGGCTCCAGATCCACCCGTTCCTGGTTTCATACCTAGTCCCCACTGCATCTCTGCATTCGTCCTCAGCGTGGTGAGACAGCACGGAAACCCATCACCATGCGGGACCAGTCCTGAACCGTTGCCTGGGTGAAAAGGCTGACCGCTTTTCCCAGCGTTCCTGCTGCAGTGCTGCAGTGATGGACGTGGTCTCCGAACCCTCGACCTCCCGCGACCGCGAGACACGCGCCGGCTCCTGGGGGAGACGCAGCAGCCGGTTCATCCTCGGACAGGTGTCACCCCTGCTCTGCCACACGCAACCCAGCGCCCTGCCGGTGTGCTGGTACCTCCCTCCCGCCTAAACCGTGGTGCGACAACTGGAAATGCTTGATCTTAAGGTAGTAAAGCTGAAAGGCCACATAAATATGCCGTGAAAGGCTCATTCACCCTAGGAAATGGGTCTTTAAACCAAAGGTCTTGGTAGGTATAAAGCCAGCCTTCCGTCCCCTCGCAGCGTGGAATTAATGTGTTTGCAGGCTGAGCGCTCGATCGGCGCTCCCTCGGTGGGTTTGGGCAAAGCTGAGGGTTTCGTGGTCATTCGCAGGGTGAGAAGGAACCTCCGCTGCCACATCGCCACCGAGACGTTCCTGCTTGGTCAAACTGCCTCGGGGCACCAGATTAAACGTGCTTCCCAGCTTCTTTGATTTTTAGCTTTAACTCAATTAAGGTCAGTTTGGAGCAGCTCTCCTGGCTCAGGCTGTTCTCCATCTGACAGTGGCCAACAGCAGCTGCCAAAAGCAGGGTATGAGAATACAGAAAGCCCAAAGTGCTGATTCCCCTGAACGCTCCCACAGCGACTCGTTGGGTTTCCTAAACCAGAGCCGCTTTGTGCTTTTCAGGGACTGTCTCCTCCCATCAGCTTCTCTAGCTCTGAAATCGTGCAAATCTCTAGCTCCTACAGCAACGCGTGGCAGAGCTCCACATCGCTCTTACACGTGTGAACAGCTTCCTCTTGTTTGCGAGCCTGCTGCCTGCTAATTTCAATTAGCATCCCATAATTCTCTTATTACGGGCAGCAAACACCCTTTTCTCTTTACCGTCCGTGCTTCTTGTTTTTTCACAGACGGCTTCTGTTTCCACCTCCCCAGTTGTCTCCCCTCTAACCCCCAGCCAGCACCAGAAGGAACTGCATGGGGCCAATGTCCTAAACTTCCCAAAACAGCCACTGACAGGGATGACAATCTTCTTTTGCACCAAATGAACTGGGCTCAGCATCTTTCCCTGTCTTCTCAGTGTGCCAAAGTCAAAGACAGAGGCCCTTTGCTCGCAGACCATCTGTGTAATAGATCACCCTGACACCAATTCACTTGTTCTTTGTGTAATAAGTTATAATCTAGCCATTCAGACAGACATGTAAAAAAGAAAACTAACATGGCCTCTAAAATCAATGAGCCAGTAAATAGAGGGCTATAAATAATCAAGAGAAAGCATTTAATTAGCAACAAAACTGACTTGCGGTGCACTGGATGCGTATGGCAGCCTCTAGTCTGAAACCGCCTCACGTGCTCTGACTTATTCTGGCAGATAAAGATGAAGTTGCCTTTCGGGAGGTTTTTGCTCCCCAGCACGGTGCCGTGGGGTGGCTGTCCTGTAGGCCTCGACGTCGGTGCCGCTGAGGGCAGTGTCGAAGTCCTGAGAGGGCAAGGTCAGTAGGAGGGCGAAGCTGAGACCGCTTTGTGCTCGCATCTGGAGGCAATGTGGTGCCCACTGAGGTCCGCAGGGGCTGTGGGGGTCCTGAGCTGCCCACTGCCCGGGCACAGGGCGGGCAGGATGGCAGAGGTGGTGCCCGTCCTCCCTTGTGTAGGGTGGGGGTTTGGGGAACAAGTCCCAGGCATGTGCCCCAGGCACTTGACGTGCTTTTAGAAACCGATGTGACGAAGTTGAGAGTTCTCTGTAAGCTGAGGGTGGTCTGTGCTGCTGCTGGCATTGAGTTTTGCGTGGCAAAATCTGGGTGTGAATCCAGACCCGGATGTGAACCACATCCAGCTGGATGTGATTCCAGCCTGTGCTTGGCCGTAAATCCCATGACAGATCTGCTGTGACCAGCAGGTCAGTGGTGCCCAGGGACAGGACAAGAGGTAACGGGCACAAACTGGACCATGGGAAGTTCCACCTCAACATGAGGAGGAACTTCTTTGCTGTGAGGGTGGCAGAGCCCTGGCACAGGCTGCCCAGAGAGGTGGGGGAGTCTCCGTCTCTGGAGACATTCCAAAGCCGCCTGGACGCGTTCCTGTGCCACCTGCTGTGGGTGACCCTGCTCTGGCAGGGGGTTGGACGGGATGATCTCCAGAGGGCCCTTCCCACGCCTGCCTGTCTGGGATTCTGCGATTCTGTATGGGCAAGGAGGGGATTTCTCTCTGCAGGGCATCAAAGCGCTGGTGACCAGAACTTTTTCTGCTCCTGGACCTACCACTCCCTCCATGGAGACTCGGGCTGCCTCCCTGGGACTGGAGGGAAGTGGCTGGATTTCTGAACGTGGTCAGTTAAGGAGCTCTCTCATTGCGTTCCCTGCTGGTATCACAGCTTATTGACAGCCCGGTAGGTGAGGATCGATCAGCAGAGAAGCCAAAATGAGGTTAAGTTGTACCCAGGGTCTATGGTTTGAAGCATCTCTGGCTTGAATTTAAGGAAAGGTTTGATAGATCCCTAATGCATTCCGGCAGACTATCCTGGAGTCTGCATCTAGGGCAGAGCCGCCGGCTGAAAAGAAATCATTTCATAAAGGAAGCTTTCCGCAAAGCCCTGTCTTTTCTTTATTTTCCACCTGTTTGCTTCCTCAGCCGTAGCTCCGGTTTCTCCTCATCAGGCCACGTTTGTGAGTTCACGTTAAGATTTTCAAAGGTGCCGTTGAGCAGCATCAACCCGAAACTCCTGGTTTTCGGGGAATTACCTCACTGATCTGAGGCATGCTATATCACGTGTCAGTAAAGAGTAATTTTATTATTGAAAGAATGATTCCATTAGGTCAAACCAGATTGTAAAGATCCCTCTCCTGTGTTTTACTGCCTTTATTGAGTACCCAGCCATATGCCTCTTTAGTATCCACGTGCTATTTGGTTTTATTAATGCTTGCATCTGCTGGTGATTTGAGCAAGGGCCAAAGGTTCAAAATTGAAACTCAAGGACCCTCTACTACTAAAAGATTTTATTAGCCATAAATCTATTATAAAGTGCCTGTGTTGACAATAGGGAATAATATAATCAAACCTCTCTCCCCACCAGTGACAGCCCTTCTCTGCTGCAAGGATCCACATGAATTAATCTGTCTTGTTAACCGTCCCAGGGTAAGCGCCTTTCAGGAGAAGAAAATACTTGAGCAAAATACAAAGAAACATCTGTGCTCTTAGTAAAACACCCTGCTTTCCGTAGGGGCACTCGTATAAATAGATGATGCTCCCTTCCAGCAGGAGTCTCCCGGGCCGTGTACTTTGTGTTGTTGCCGTCTCTGGTGCAAAGTGAACCGCAAAATGTTTCAGCGTAAGAATAGTGGCTGTGTGCTGGCTTTGTGCTGGTTCAAGGAGAAGACGCCGGGCAAAAGAGATCCCTCCTGTACTCCGTATCTTACTATTGCTTGTTGGTTTTGGGGTTGTTTTTTTTTATCTACCTTGGGAGAACTTTGGTTAACTGCAGTCACAGCTTGCTTGAGTAAAGTTAAAAAGATAAAAGTTAAAACCCTGATCTGGAGGGCCTCTGTGCCCATGACACTCCACGCGTGGAAGGAGAAGGCACTGCCCTGGGAATCAAGTTACTGCTCCCGACGGTATTTGCGAGACTTCGGGCTGAGAGGAGCTGAATTTGACGCTGATTTCCCAAACTTGCCAGGCCTCTTCCCACCCCAGCCACGAGCTCTTTGGGCGACTTCGGCTCTGTTTATGACTTGCCCGTGTTTCATTACTGGTAAAAGGACATCGAGCCTTACCGTGAAAGGAAACCCCAAGGCGAAACCGGCCGATGTTTGTGGTGCGTTGGGCGGGATGTAGGCTGACCGGTGTTGGCACCTGGAGGCTGCTGATCCCTTGTCTTAAAAGACTGTGGGTTTGTTCCTACAGTGAGGGCAAGTCCAGCTTGGGCAGTTCGTCCTCTTCCCTGTAAATGTCATGGGAAAATGTTACGTTGCAGTCGACCTGACAGCCCTTCACTGTCACCGCCCAGTATTAGCAGCCCCTCTTTTGTCTCCCCCGTCCCTCCCTTTTGCAGTGTCCGCATCATAATCCCAAAGTGGTGCTCACAGCTGCATGGTGTTTCAGGTGCACGCTGAAATAAATGTCTAATTGCTGTCCAAATGAGGGGAAGGAAGGTCTTCTCTGTGGTAACACAAGGAGAAAGGACGAGAGGACTAAACACCGTTCTCAGTTCCTCCTCTAAACGCAGAGAACCTGGGCATTTTAACGGCACTCTTTAGCGGTGTGCCAGCACGGCATTTTAAAAGCCTGCTTTAAGGAATCAAATGGACGTGATTCTTAGACAGAAGGCTACCAAAATTAAAATAAAATCCATTAGTAGCCAGTTCCTCAAGCCCTCCGCAGCCAGGCTCGGCAGAGCCGGCACAGCCCTGGAGGTGTGATGAGCTGCCCCCAGTCTCTGCGCGGGGCTGCTGCCCCCCGGCCACCGTAGGAGCAGTTTGCAGGGAACAAGAGCTGTGATTGCAAACCTTTCCGGTCCTTTTATTCAGGTTTATGTTTCCAGAACAGCTCTGGAAACTACATCCAGCACACAAGCGAATGACGAAAGCATGCGATGCTTTTCTAACTCAGACACACGGGCGGGGGTGACCTCCTGCCGGCGGTGCAGCTGGTCGCTCTGATGGAGCATATGGAAGCAGCAAGTTCATATCCTTTCTCCTTCTACCTGTCGCGCTGTGATTGCGCTCAAGAGAAGAATACTTCACTGTCCAGTAGTAAAAGCTGGCATCATTGTCCTGCGTCCATCTGTCCGTTAGCTCCCTAAAAATTATGTGAGACGGGAAACAACATTGGGAGTCCGTGGCAAGCGATGGGTGGAAAACGCACGGGTACCTCCCAGAAGATATTCCGCAACGGCAGAAGTCCTGGCACTCTGCCTCCCTCGCTTTGTAAGCATGCAGAATTTCGTCTAAAAGTGTGTCACCTAACTGACCGCTACTGCTTTTATGAAACCTGAGAGTTCTGTATTTCTGGCCTGAAACTGAGATCTGGTCTTGAAATGTCCTGAGCCATGTACCAAGATCCTGTTTCTTCCTGCCGGCTGACGCTGCCAGCGTCTCGCTGGCTGACCAGTTCTTCCTCTTCGCTCTGGAAGACAAAATGGCAATAAAAAAAAAACCCCGTGGTTTGGGTTTTGTTTCCTCGGCGCCTCATTTGTATTTCGCCTCTATTAAATTTTGTCGGGGCCATTTCACGCGTAAACTTTATTTTTCTTGTGTGCTGGAGAAAACCTGAGAAATGACTTGACGTGACCCCATTTCCGAATCTCCTTGTGACAGCAGCCTGTCACCGGCGCTTCTGCGGGGACAATGTGAGGGAGAGAGGGGAGTGTGAAACGTGCCAGTCAAAGGGGACAGACGGGCTGGGGCTTTTGACACGTCTGCCCGGGCTTCGGAAGGTTCCCGGACTTTGTGATTTTGAGGCAGACAATCTGTTTTTCTTTGCTCGGACGGGAGACGTCGGCGGCTCACGCCATTCGCCTTCGGCTCCTGGGGCTGCCGAGTGGGAAACAAAAGCCTGAAAGCATTTGCGGAGGTGGGAGTGCAAAATTCCAAGCAAAACTCTCCCGAGCAGCATCTCTCTGGTAGCTGCGAGGACACGCAGGGGCTGGAGCAAGGAAGCCGGGGGCTTCGGGGGACAAGGGGAGAGGTGGGATGCGATAAGGAGAGGGTCAGCATGTTCTGTGCTGGATGCAGAGGTTGTGGATGCGAAGACTTGCCTTTTCTTTCAATTATTCTATAAGCTTTCAGCCACCCACAAGCTCATGCTTTAAGTACCCTTTTGAGAAGGCCTGAGTGAAACAAGTCCATTGTGTTTTAGAGTCGCTTAACTGCTGGGTTTCTCATGCCAGGGTTATGGTTGGAAAATAAATGGTGTCTCTTTTCCTTTTGCAGAAACTTCCAACCACTTTCAGCAATCTTAAATGGAAGAACAGGTTTTCAGACTCACGGCAACTTCACTTTCTAAACCCCGCTTGCCCAGAGTTACTCTCGACATGCGTCTGAAAGGATAACTAAAAATAAAATATCGACAGTTTTGTCAATACCTTACAGGCGTTCAGAAACCAATGAGCTGAGCTCAAAAGTGAGATTGTTGCTGCTATTGTCAGCGGACGGCAATTCCGGGAGCTTCTCGGCAAGGCCTAAAAGCTAATGCTCCTTGTCTGCGACTCCCGCATAGTGCTGTGTCCTGGAGCTGGGGGTTAAGCACTCAAACCTATTTAACAAAGGCTGACTCCAACCGTTGCCTCAGACGAGGGGAGGGAAGGAGGAATGTCTAAGTATCGGCTTCAGAAACTCTTAAAGCTTCGGTTTGTTTCTTGGCCAAAGAGAAGGCTACAGACCGGAACAGCCGGAGCTTTTAGCAGAGCTGGGAAGTTGGGGAACGGCAGAAAAAAAAACACGAACTAAAATGGGCAGATTTATTAGTCGTGTTCCTGCCATCCAAAGTGTCTTAATCTCACTTGCTCCTACCGTCAGCGATTCCCTCGGCGTCCCAGAGCAGCCTCTGCTTCTTGGGGGAATTTCACAATTTAAAAATCGCTTATGCACAAAAAGGGAAAGAAAAAAAAAAAAACTAAAAAGAAGCCCCAAACCACCTTCATTTTAACTTCCCACAAAACAAAGTGAAAATTACATAGCATCTAACAAGCCCTGCTTTTAGAAGTGCTTCAGTTTTAACTCTTAGTATAAATTATGTTACGATTCTTTAGAAGAAAAATGCCATGTTGGGACAGGTGCTGTAAGCACTCTGTTTGGCCGGCGCTAACATGGACACTGTAGGGTTTTTCTCCTCAAAACCCCAAAGTTCCTATCAGAACCTTTGCTTTCATCATTTTTCATGGGGAAAAAGAAATAAATTTAACTAATAAATCAGCTATCTGGGAAAAGATGCCTAATTCAAACATGAGGAACAAAGGGATGATCTTTTCTTGTACTTGAGGAGCTATAAATAGGCATCTACTTTCACTACGAAGTTATGCTCATTACAATTCATTTTTGGAAGTTTGCAAAAGCCAAGTCCATGCTAGATAAAGTGTACATTACTCGTGGGAGGTGGTTACGTCCCAAAGACTGCCATAAGCATGACCAAACCCAACCGCAGCCTCGGTCAGCTTTGGAGCCAGCCCTGGGGAGGCCGGCTCACTGCATGGCGCCACGCGTTATGGTTTTATCCTAGAGCTTTTCAGGCAGATCTATCCATTTTGGGTTCTTGAGATGAGACAACATCAGTTTCACTGCGTCTTCGCTCCTCTGTTATCATCCACTGGGTCAATAGTACTTTGGATCAGCCTTTGGTTTTAGAACTTTGCTGAACCTTGGTCTTATGCCACTTGAATGTTCCTTGTCTACGGGAAGCCCGCGCTCCTTCGCTGGTCCTTCATGTGGCCTCCAAAGTCTCTCCACCCCACCCCACCCCACGTACCCTGTACAGCAGCCCAGCATCTCCTGCCCTTTGGAAAAAAAAAATGCCCAGAGATCTCTGGATGAAAAATGCTTTATAAAATTGTTGTTCTCTGGAGAGCAATAGAATTGAGTGAGAGCCTTTCTGTGGAATTTGTAAAGCCAACTACAGCGTTTAATGGCAAATTAAGTCTTTACTGCAAGACTCCATAGGCTGGTGTATTACCATTCCCAAAATGCCTGGAATAATCCATTTCTCTAAAAGCCTTAGGACACTAAGTGAACTGCATGAAACCCCTATAAATACAAAAGTAGTCTAGACTGTTCTCTTTTCATTTATTTTCCAGTAACACAGGGCTTGTTTCCTCTTCTGTGTTGGCCCCTCAGCCCCATCCGCAGTAGCAGGGATCCACTCTTGCTTTAAGACGGCTGCCAAATTCATTATTCTTCTGCAACGTGCAGAGCCCTCGTCACGGTGGCCACTATCTTGAATCCTGACAGCTGGTTTGGGCTGTTGGGCCGAGCTCCAAGAATAAACATTTTCTAAGGCATTAATCTTTATAGTGATTATCTACAGCAACTACTTCATCTGGCTTTTGGCAATCAATCTGAGGTGGGGCTTTTTCGCGTCTTCTGGTGAACATAATTTGATACAAAATTCTTTGAGAGGGGTCAGTCCTGCTCAGTGCACAGATGGGATGAGGGGGGAGGTAGAAGATACTCAGAAGGTTGACCAGAAGATACTCAGAGGCTGTTTGGGGCCGGTTTTCATTATAAATTGGGGTTGCATCTGGGTTTGTGGCCATGAGGGTAGAAGGAGAAATCCTCTCCTCTTAGGAGGTGCAGAGCAGGTGCTGCCCGCAGCCTGCAGGATACAGGGGGATCCTCCAAGAGGAACATTTTTACTCTTGTGGTCCTTTCATTGCAGCAGTCTATGCCATAACACCCCTTCCCAGTTAACCCTGAGGGCACTCTGGGCTAGATCAAAGCAGTAGCCCAACCCACAAACCCAAATTCATGTTGAAATTACAGCCCACCTCTCTTTTGTGCACCGAGCTTATAGCAACGGTTCCCATCTGAGATACCAAACCGCACGTGGCTTGCATCCATTTCTTGGTAGAAAATGTAGTTTATGCAGGACTATAACTCAAAGGATGGTGGTTGGCAAAATGCATCCCCTTTGTCTTCATGGCAGTAGAAGGATCTTCATGTCTTCACCTGGGGAGGAATAACCCCCTGCACCAGGACAGGTTGGGGCTGACCTGCTGGAGAGCAGCTCTGTGGAAAGAGACCTGGGAGTCCTGGTGGACAACAGGGTGACCATGAGCCAGCGATGTGCCCTGGTGGCCAAGGCGGCCAATGGCATCCTGGGGGGCATCAAGAAGAGTGTGGCCAGCAGGTGGAGGGAGATCATCCTCCCCCTCTGCTCTGCCCTGGGGAGGCCGCACCTGGAGTGCTGGGTCCAGTTCTGGGCTCCCCGGGTCAAGGAGGACAGGGAACTGCTGGAGAGGGGACGGCAAAGGGCTACCAAGGTGATGAGGGGACTGGAACATCTCTCTTATGAAGAAAGGCTGAGGGATTTGGGTCTCTTCAGTCTGGAAAAAAGACGACCGAGGGGGCATCTCATCAACGCTTCTAAATACTGAAAGGGGGATGTCAGGAGGATGGGGCCAGGCTCTTCTCAGTGGTGCCCAGGGACAGGACAAGGGGTAACGGGCACAAACTTGACCATGGGAAGTTCCACCTCAACATGAGGAGGAACTTCTTTGCTGTGAGGGTGGCAGAGCCCTGGCACAGGCTGCCCAGAGAGGTGGGGGAGTCTTCGTCTCTGGAGACATTCCAAACCCACCTGGACGCGTTCCTGTGCCACCTGCTGTGGGTGACCCTGCTCTGGCAGGGGGTTGGACGGGATGACCTCCAGAGGGCCCTTCCCACCCCTGCCAGTCTGGGATCCTGTGACTCTGTCTCTTCAGCCTGTGGAATGTGAGACGTTCCCTGCTGTGGCTGCTCCCACCACCCAGCCCATCGGGTCCCACCTGCGCAGAAGCTGGAAGGCAAAGGGTGGATTTTCAACGACTGCAATATTGAATCAGGCACTTCAGCAATTCTTCTGTCCTCCCTCCGGCATCGGAAAGGGAGGGGATCAGAGAAGAAACGGGAGGGGGATCATCATTTAAGTGCAAACATTAAAGCTGCATTTAGCACCTGTCTAATTTTTAATATGTGCTTAGCTGCGACATGATATTAGGCACTGAGGTAAGTGACAATTTATGCAGCATTTCTAGATTAGCTGTAGCATGGAGAGTAACTGACTTTTTTGGCTCGACAACCGCAATCAGAAATAAAATCACTTCAATCCAAGCCAGAAAAAAAGGTGTATATTTGGGGGAAGGGAAGGAGGATGTCTCAGGGTTTTTTTGCTTTTTGTTAAAATGAAGGGAATTTTGAACCCTCGTGTTTTGAATGGAGAAATATCTTCGTTTCTGAAACGTGCGCGTCAGTTCATTTTTGGAAAGCCAAGAGTACAAGGAGGTGACCCAAAGGTGCCTTGTTTTCAATTAACAAAAAAAGAAAATTCCCAGCTTTCACCGAATACCAGAGCAGATTCCTCTTAACACAGCACCAGCATGGCCAGCCCCTACTATGATTTTCACTCCTTCATCTAAAGTCCACCTTACTGACACAGCCTGGCAGGATTTATCCCAAGGCGGTGGACAGACCCGTCCCCAGCACAAGGCACTAAATTAGGCAGAAAGCTGCTGACCAGAAGTGCAAGTGTCCAGTTAGGGTCTAAGAGGACCAAAATGCTGGGCAGCACTGGGGCCAGCCTGGCTTTTCTGAGCTCCTGGAGCAATACTGAATCCATCTCAGGGCCACGGAGATGATCCAAGGGCTGGAGCCCCTCTGCTGTGAGGACAGGCTGAGAGAGCTGGGGGGGTTCAGCCTGGAGAAGAGAAGGCTCCGGGGAGACCTTCGAGCCCTTTCCAGTCCCTAAAGGGGCTCCAGGAAAGCTGGGGAGGGACTCTGGAGCAGGGAGGGGAGCCATGGGACGAGGGGGAATGGTTTTAAACTGAAAGAGGGGAGATTTAGATGAGATCTGAGGAAGAAACTCTTGGCTGTGAGGGCGGTGAGCCCCTGGCCCAGGTTGCCCAGAGAAGCTGTGGCTGCCCCATCCCTGGAGGGGTTCAAGGCCAGGTTGGACGGGGCTTGGAGCAACCTGGGCTGGTGGGAGGTGTCCCTGCCCAGGGCAGGGGGTGGCACTGGGTGGTCTTCAAGGTCCTTTCCAACCCAAACCATTCTGTGATTCTTGCCCAGGGCTCAGTGTTTCTCTCTCACTTACTTCGATGGCCTCCCTCCTCCTGTAGTCCATCAGTGTGTGGGTCTCTGGGTACTTCTCGGTGGTGCACAGCGCGAGTCCGTCTGACTCCATGAGCCTTGGGGACCAATTCTCTGTTATCTTCAGTCTCGCACATTGGTTGACAGGGCAAAGCACAGAGGGGTTTCACTGCCCCCACCGAACGGGAACAGCAGGTGAAATGTGGCCGGGTCCCTGCAGCCGTTTCTGGAAGATCGTCATTTCTCTGAGTCCAGCTTAGATCACAGAGAGGAGAAAATCATTGATCTCCTGTGCACGGCGGCTTATCTCCAGTGCACCGTGGGTGAAATTTCTTCCTTATCTGAAAGGCCATTGAAAGACCCATGCGCTGCTTGTTTCATACAAAACTTCATGGCAGGTTTTGGCCTGTGCACAGGGTGATTTTTTTTTTTTATTTTTTTTTAAATATTTTTTTTTCTAGCTAGCGTAGAGAAAACAAGCCCCAGCCCAGGAGCAGAAGATAAGCAGCAGAACGCCCTTGCACCTCCCGATCCATATAGCTTAGGTTTCAACCGAGTGACCCAAGGCCAAGGTGAATATAGATCTGAACTGAAAGCACTGCTGCCCTGTTAATCACGTCGATACACAATATCCCGCTGGCTGTTAACGGGGCAAGGGTGTTTTTCAACTAATGGGGATTTTTTTCACAAGTGCCAGATGCCAAGAGGCAGCTCCTTTGCAGTGACGGTCAGCGAGCGTTTTGTCTGGCACAGGAGGCTCTCGGATGATAAAGTGCCATTTCCTGCTCTCCCCGCTAAAATCCGCGTTTGATTAGCACCTACGGCTCATCAGATGGCGGCACCGCAGGTTGAAGAGCGGGGCAAAGTGCCACCTCCGCAGGAGGACATCGGTGCCAACGCCGCTGCCCGCTCCAGGGGAGGGCTTGGCAGCTCTGCTGTCACCTTGCCCGCGCCGGTACTTGCTCCTGCCTTGGTGAGGCAAGTGAAAACTGTCCCCGTGCCTCAGCAAATAAGTTGTGGGTCATCCTTGGAACCAGCTTTTGCAGTCAAGCCACGATCGGGTTCGTTTTGGGACTGGGCTCCTTGAGGCACGTGGTACCCTGTCCTCCAGCATCGCCCCAAAGGGCACCCTGGGTGCTCAGTACTCCCTGTGATACATGTAATAATTCCTGCTTCCTAAAAGTCTCTTTTTATGACTTTCTCAGGGAACCAGGACCGCCTAGCGGACCCCCCCTTCATAGCAAAGGTACGAGAGAATATGCTCAGCCCCCAGCCATCCAAGTGAAGGTGGAAGCTTGCTCGAATTTCTGTCCGAATCCCAACCCCCCCAGCCCGAAGGTGCTGTGCAAAGAGGCAGAAGCCCGGCCGGTCCCTCACTGCTGCCCTGCCACAAAAGCCACCTGAGGGGTTGGTGACATTCCTGGGCGCAGCGCCGGCGGGGCTGTCACCCCGCGCAGCCAGAGCGCGCGCGCGTGTAGCCTGACTCTGCGTCGCGCTGCTCGCACGCGTGGCGTGGGGACGTAAGCTGCCAAAAGGTAGGGAAAAACATCATTTAGGATCTGAGGCACCTGGCTTGTGGCTGGCAGAGGGCTTTTTGTGCCTGCCCTTCTCTAGATCAGTCGTGGGTTTGAGAGTGGGGCTGGGTGGAAACTCTGCTGTTATTTTGGGTCACTTTGCCCTGTCATCGCTGCAGCGCCGCGTGGCAGCAGCACAGGGAAAGATTCCCCCCTTCTCTCCCCGCCACCTCGCTTCTCCAGGCTCAATCATGTTCTCACTAGAGGCAGTCGAGCCACATTCAGCGCACAGTTTGTTTGCGAGCTTGGCATTTTTCATCATTTAATAATATGCAGCAAACGGTTTTTCACACTCTTAGAGCAGCCCCATAAAGCACCGCAACGAGCTTTGGCGGTGATTCCACTCAGCACATTTATTGCATCAGTTGTTGAATAGAACTGTTTGTGCATCTTAATCAGAAACCTGCCCCTTGTTTTGTTTCCACTAATAGGGTAGAAGGGAGATGGGGGAAAAAAAGGACTTTTAGGGGTGATCCCAGCTGCTCCAAGCGTCAAAATCATGGCTTTGTGGAAGTCACTAAATGTCCGCCGGAGGTCTGACCCCTGTGTTTTAAGGTAGAGGGAACCCTGTTGTTAATTAGGGGCAATTTTAGGCCTGTTTTATGCAAGCGACCTCATTTTGTATAACAGCAGCGTATTCAGATGGGGCCTCCAGGCAGGCTGGGCCTGGATTTTAGCAGGTCTGGCATGGTTTTCTGCTCTGTGTCCCAAACCACTTAGCAGCGGTGGTGTCCCAGGGCTCGAGACTGGCAAGGAGCAGGAGCAGATCTTCAGGGTCAGACAATGCATGGCGAGAGCCTAGTTCCTAACTCCTAATGCATGTAGGGTTCCTCGTACCTTTTCCCCTTCTAGAAGAAGCCCAGAAATGGAGCCAGCCAACACAGTGACTGCATCGCAGTGGTCACAGGGAGGGCGAGGAGACCCAGCTGGCTTCTGTGTCTTGGGGTCTCCTTGGCTTTGGAGAGGGACGCCTTCAAAAGCTGTCATCCCCTGTCAGGTTGGGGCTGCCTCAGTTTCCCGGCATTTCCAGCTGTCTCTGGAGCAAGCGTTGGATGTGGCTTGGTAAAACACAAGTTGTGTCCAGTTGGCCAAGAGTGGGATGGGCAGCTGGAACCTTCTGGGGTGAGTGGTGGGAGTTGCCGTCAACCAGAGGGATGTCTTCTGCTGGGTGTTGTAGGGAGCTTTTACCCTCTTTATATAGCTCTAACCACTAGATGGAGGCACAGATTGATACTCAGGGAGTGCAAGTTCCTCCATGGAAATAACTATAATCCCCCATTTTCAGCAACTTTTCCTCCTTGGGTCTCTCGGTTTACTTATAGGGTTTAAAAAGTTCAACAGACCTGCAGGGCGTAGGGACTGATTCACCCACTGGTGGGAGAGAGATTTGTGCTGCAGGGAGGCGAAGAGCGAATGCCACAATGGCAGTGCTGGTCTGGGATACTGCTGTAGGAACCCCTTCTCCATGGCGGCACTCGCCGTTAGTCTGAAAGGACGCTTCCAAAGGCTGTGGGAACATGGTCCCTGCTCCTGTTCTTGCTGTCTCTCCTGCCTCTGCAAAGGCAGCCTCTCTGCCTGCTCCTCACAGATGTTTCAGCCCGCGGTTGCTTCTGCACACGCCAGTGGGGTGGCATTAGTAGCACCTCTGTCGCTTATGCCATGGCTTGGGTAGCTCTGCCTCCAGGCTGGAGGATGGGGGATGTTCATGGAGCAGATGTTGGGATGTTCATGGAGCAGACCACAGGCTTGTTGGGCTCCCTTCCCCTCCTCTCATCTATGTGAGGAGCACGGTCTGAGCTTCATGCACGATATTCGCTGCACCAGCAGCTCCAACTGCTTTATCTGAACACCGTACCCTCCCGCTGCCGGTGCCACCCACGTTATCCCCCCTCCAGTGTCACTGTGGGGTCCCCCCAGCTCTCCGGAGCGGAGCCCAAGGTGGGCTGCTGGCCAACTGGGTCCTCTCCTGCCCTCCACAAGTTACGACAGTCTGATGCGTATCGTGAACCTACAGTAGCACGTAATGGTAGGGGAGCCACAAAAATGATGAAAAGGTTTTGAGAATTGGGCCTGTGAGAGACAGACGGGCTCAGGCTGGAGAAAAGATGGCTGTGCGGAGGCAGGAGGGCTGTTTGCAACCGGAGGAGAGGCTGTTAGGGGGCAAGTGGGGAGACATTATCCTCATTAGTCACTGGCAACAGCGTGAGAACTAACGGGCTGGGGCTGCGGCGGGGGAACTGCCGTTTAAGTGCCGGAAGAAAGATTTTTAACTCTAAGCAAAACTAATGCATGTCAAGTGGGTAAAGAGAGTCCGTGGCATCCCTGCTGCTGGAGGCGCTCGGCGCTGGGCAGACCTCTGCCCTCTCTTAGGGAGAAGAAAACACCAAGCAAAGCTCCTCTCTCAGGCGCAGAAGACACTAATGGAGCAGAAGAAGTGTCCTCCCTCCGTGCCCGCGCTGACCGGCGACGCTGCTACCACCGTACGCCCTGCCCTGCCCCCGGCCGCTCAGCACACGCGAGGGGGGGGCCGCGGCTGGTCCAGCCCGTGCGTCCCAAGGCAAAGCGGCTCCTCACTCGGACTTGGCAGCCGGCTTGCTCGGCCTCGTCGCATCCATGCTGCTTCGCTGCTTGCGGCCCCGGTGCCTGCTATTTTCGCTGCGGAACAAACCTCATTTAAAAGAAGCTCCCGCTGCTCAAGCGCTGGCACAGGAGGCGAGAAGCAGCGAGTTACCAGCGTAACCCCCTCCCCGGTCAAGAGCGCTTTCCTTCCAGCGTGCACCAGCCTTCTGGCAACACTGGAATAACTGGGACGGAGATCTGGACATTCGGCATGTCCACCCCAACGGAGCCGCGTTGGCAGCATCATCCACAGGAGTTTGGTTTGGGGTTTTTTTTTTGGAGGAGTCTGGGGCCAGCAGCTGCAAAAGCTGCGATGCAAATGCCAGCCAGCCAGGCGGCAACTCCTACGATCCAACTGAACAAAGCTGACAAACTTCATTTTTAGCTCTCGTCTCAAGACCGCACGCTGCACAGCACAGGGAAATTAGTGTCATTAGCGAGGAAACACAGCAGGAGGACTCAGGCCAGTTGGGATATAAACTCTCGGCGCCGAGGTTCAGCTCTCTGGCGGTCTCTGGTAGCAGAGCCTCAATCAACCTCTGTCCTAAAGGCACATTTTC
The DNA here is from genome assembly GCA_009819605.1 of Sterna hirundo. Classification (NCBI taxonomy): domain Eukaryota; kingdom Metazoa; phylum Chordata; class Aves; order Charadriiformes; family Laridae; genus Sterna; species Sterna hirundo. The sequence continues at coordinate 5,801,433 of CM020452.1, read as the reverse complement.
TGCCTGTCTCCAAATCAAAGCTACACCGATACTCGTAAAGAAGCGGCGCAGCCCTGCAGAGCGTCTGTGTTTCCCTCGGAATAAAGAATTACGCCAGTAGAAAGTATTTCCGTAAGGGAATGTGCTTCTCGCATAGTTATTAATTCATAACTGGTCATGGCCAAACTCACTCCTCTACTAAGTCATCTATTAAATGAGCCAAATGAAATTTATTAACACAGCATTGATCATTTAAGTCTTTTAGCATAAAGCATAATGGAATAGAGGCAGAAGTAATAATTTCTTGCCTGGCTTCTGGTTCGTGTCTTGTGCTCAGAGCCCTGTGTTATGGCTTCGGTTGTTCCTGGAGCTTCATCCCAAGCAGGCGTGTCAGAGCAGCGGGGGGTGGGGGGGGATTTTCTGGATTTTTGTCTAAAGACAAAGTGAGTTTCCCTTTGGGCTTGGCCTGAAGTGACTCCGAAAACTGAATCGGAAAAATACAAGCAAGCCTTGAAATAGCTGGGAGGACAGGCTAGCCAGAAGGAAGGAATTCTTCTTCGGGCAATAACACGGCTGTTGCCATATTTGCACTCAAAGAGGCCGGTTGCCCATCTCGGGCAGGACTCAAGCTCTGGCCTTGTAGGACTTCGCATCTTTTTTTTGCCTTTATTAAGAGCAGAGGCTTTGGGGGGAGCCGGGGCAGGGTCTGGCAGCAGAAAAGCCGGGTGTCTGCTCCAGCGCTGCGGAGCCGGCACAAGGCAGCTCCTGGCTTCCACTAGAGGTTGCCCCAGTGTCACTTTTTCGGAAGGAAACGGCGCATCCCCGGAGGAAATCGTCTAATCACCGTTTTGTACAATTAGACTCAGTCTTGATGAAGCTCTGATCATTTATGTTGGCAAAGCTAAAGTTTGTTTCTACTGGAGATAATTTAGCCTCCAGGCGGATGGGGATTTTCGTGGGGTTTCTTATTCTGAGTTTGTCCGATGGGGATGTGCTGCTCTGTTTCCCTCCCGCTGCCCCCCAGATTAAGAAGAAATCATAAATCTATCTCTGAGGTGGGGCAGGTCTGGGGCAGTATCGCTATAGACCAAAGGCTCTCACCTTTGAGACCCCCGCGGACTCAGAGCTGGCAGCTAATGATGTTTGTGAGGATCTCAGTAGCATCTAAATCTTCGTCATTTTACTACATGAAATGACGGACGGGTCCCTGAGCGTTAGGCCACGTCAAAGATGCTCAAAGCTCTCAGCTCCTAATGAAGTTAAAGAAGAGTTGAGCTCCATGGGTCTCGTTTACTTTAAATGGGACTTTCAAGATTAAGCCGCGGAGACGCGGGGGAGCGCGGCCCTTCCCTTGTTCCCATCCTTAATTCAGCGTGGGGACAGACAACAGAGAGGGGAGTTTGCACAGCGGGGGCTCTGCCGTGTCTCCGGGAAATAGCCGTTCGCCAGCGGCATGGGTCAGCGGGAGACTCAGTGGAGAGGAGCCGCAGCATCGCCCGGCCCGGGAGGAGGGGGGGGAAATAGAGCTATCAGGGCCAGAAATCTCCGTCAGGTTCCCGCAGTGAAATGTCATATTAAATCTAAGTTGGTGGGGGAGAAGGGAGGGACAAAACATCGAGCACCTCAAGAATAAAAACATCAATTAAGCCCCTGTTTTCACTCGTGCGTCAGCGCCGTGCCCAGGGGAGCCTCCTCCGCCCCTCACCGCCAATCAGCCTATATCAAAGCATCATTAAGCATTGTCAAGTTAAAGACATCTCGATTATAAACGAGCCCTAGCCCAGGCTTAGAAGCGTTTTGCCATTCACACTGTGTACTCCTGACATGAAACGAAGCAAGGCATGAATTTCCATCCCGGAGGCTCTGAGCAATGTGTGGGATTTACCCCTTAACCCCAACTCCTTTGCTGCTACCTGCAATCAAATATTTATTTACTGATATTCCACAGATCATAAAAAGTTACGAGGAGAAGTCTGGAAACACCCTTAAAAAGTCATCTACGCCGTCTCTCCAGCCTCGGTGGGATTAATGCTACTTATATTGTCCCTGGTAAATATTTTTCCTACCTATTCTCCCAGACCTTCAGTGATGGAAGCAATACATTCTCCATAGGTATTTTTTTCTCCACTCTCCTTACTGTTATCGCTGCTGCTATCCCCATCTGTGCCAATGCAATTCAAATAAGCTCCCTCTTGCCCAGTTGATGAAGGATTTTGCATTTACCGGACAAGAGGGGTTGTCACAACTCACCGTTGCCATCCGCAGGTTTACATTTCCCTTCAGCGGAGCTCATGAAAGTCTGCGGTCTGAAACGAGCATTGATTTTTCGTGGCGTGTCGGGGTTTGCTTTTCGTTCTGGGGATACGCCGTGCAAAAGTTGAACGAGGACTTGAAATATTTCTCATCAGTGTATTTCTAAACCCCAACCTTTTCGCAGTTTGCTGTTGTTACTGCTGCTGGACTTACTGATGACTTTGGTTTTTAAAAATAAGATGTTTAGGCAGAAATCGACTTTTTCGATGGAAATTTTAATCATGACACAGGTTTTCTATTTCTTCAGTCAAGACTTTCAGATGAAAATACTTGACTAACAAGTCAAAAAGGTCTACAAGAGCGGAGGATCACAAGTTTTCGCTAAAACTTTCAAAAGTTAGGGGAGAAAGGAGGTCTCTAAATCCACATTTAGCTACCAAGATAAATAACCTGCTTTCAGAAGTACCAGCCGCGCAGGGGCTCTCTTCGGATGCCTCCTGTGAGTAAGCGCTCAAGAAGATAAATGGAGGTTTCCCAGCCGGCAGCTTTCCTGACTTCAGAGGAGCCGTGCACATGAATAGCTCCTTGTTGAATGGGCTTTTCATTACTTTTGAGTGGCACTTTTAAAACTGGGGCTGTAAACATCAAATCCCCTCGCCCCCTTACCCCCACCCTCGGTGCAACCCCTTCTGGAAGGGAGGGCAGAGGGTAAGCAGCCTTCTCCCCATCTTGGCTGAACGGCTGGGACCAAGGGGTGGTTTATGCACGAGATATTGTGGGGTTTTATGGAGGAAATATTTGCCTGTCATGAGATATTGCCTGGGTGAAAAAAAAGAGACCTGGGTGGAAAGAGACCTGGGAGTCCTGGTGGACAACAGGGTGACCATGAGCCAGCGATGGGCCCTGGTGGCCAAGGCGGCCAATGGCATCCTGGGGGGCATCAAGAAGAGTGTGGCCAGCAGGTGGAGGGAGGTCATCCTCCCCCTCTGCTCTGCCCTGGGGAGGCCACACCTGGAGTGCTGGGTCCAGTTCTGGGCTCCCCGGGTCAAGAAGGACAGGGACCTGCTGGAGAGGGGACAGCAAAGGGCTACCAAGGTGATGAGGGGACTGGAACATCTCTCTGATGAAGAAAGGCTGAGGGATTTGGGTCTCTTCAGTCTGGAAAAAAGACGACTGAGGGGGGACCTTATCAACACTTATAAATGCTGCAAGGGTGGGTGTCAGGAGGATGGGGCCAGGCTCTTCTCAGTGGTGCCCAGGGACAGGACAAGGGGTAACGGGCACAAACTGGAACATGGGAAGTTCCCTCTCAACATGAGGAGGAACTTCTTTGCTGTGAGGGTGGCAGAGCCCTGGCACAGGCTGCCCAGAGAGGTGGGGGAGTCTGTTTCTCTGGAGACATTCCAAAGCCGCCTGGACGCGTTCCTGTGCCACCTGCTGTGGGTGACCCTGCTCTGGCAGGGGGTTGGACGGGATGATCTCCAGAGGTCCCTTCCCACCCCTGCCAGTCTGGGATTCTGGGATTCTGTGAAAACGGGCATAAGAGAAGCCAGGATATTGAGCCACCCCCCAGAGAAAGCCCAAAGAGCTCCTTGTATCCCACGAGACCAGTCTGAGCGCCCCCAAACTCAAAAGCCAAGGTCCAAAGCTCCCACACTCATCTTCTACTTGTCTTTTTCTGCTGTTAGCACCAAATCCTCTTCCTTTGTAACCATAACCTGTGACAGGACAGATGAAGGGAAACATCTTCTTGAAAGTGTTACCAAAAAGACAAAACTAAGCAGAAAATCAGTTATTCGAAGTGGATGGATTCTGGAGTGTGGAAGCTTCTTTGTTATTTATTTGGGTGAAACAAAAGCACATTGACATTGTTTCTTTGCAGTAATGAAGTGACAGAAACAGTCCAACATATGAAAAACATATGTTTTCCCATCCGGCTGTTGAAAACAGCTCCTATATTTTTATACCAAGGTCAGGGATTTACCAATGTGTGCGGAGAAGGTTGTGTTCGCCGTCAGAGAGAAAAGACTGGATGGGAACCATTTCAGAAGCATCCCCTGAGTCTCACGCAGGCAAATTTCCCCAAAGAACAGCTTCTCCGAGCCACGGCGTCTTCTGACAGTAAACCAAAGTGCTTGTGATCATGTGCCTTCCTCGATGCATTCCTAAAACTGGTGTTTTAAAAACTGGTTGCGCAAGACGGGCAGAGCCGGGGTGGTGTAGGAGGGATGGCAGTTTGTACTCAGACGATCACAGCTGAGACCATTTGGGGCTGTAATTACCAGGGCTGGTGAAAGGGCTGTGAAGCAGCTGGGGTCTCTTCAGCTGATCTCCAGGGGGTTCAAGCTGCACCTGGGTGGGTGATTCACGCTCAGCCTCTCCCTCTGCAGGCTCCGCTCAGGCCACGATGGAGTTCGTTGTGGTTGGGGACAACCACAACGGGGTTGCCGTCTGCTCCGGGGTTGCTGGAGCTCCTAGAGCTGTTGGTGGCTTCTAGCCAAGAGCCTTGGGAAATGGGTAGAGCAGGTCCATCGTGGTCTCCAGGGCTCAGGGCAGACCTGGGGGTACTTAATGTTGTTTCGCAGCTGGCGCTGACCCTACGGGAAGGTTTAATGTGTCTCCAACAGTGTTCACTACAGGATAGGAGGGGGTTATTTCCCTCTCCTGCAAGGAGGGAGGGAAAGCCTGTCCCTTCCACTGCCTGGCTGCTGGAATTGTGAATCCAACAGGTTTCCTCAGAGGAAGCCCAAGGAGGACTGTGACCTTCTACAGCCAGCAGCCCGGGGGTGGTGTTTGGGATAGTTTACAGTCATGCAACCCTGGATGTTTGCAGACGTGAGCTGTTAAGTTTTGCCTGGGAAGATCTCAGAGGGCAGCTCAGCGGTGGGGATGGGGGGGGGCTCCAGGGTTCAGCCCTGCAGAGGGGCATAGCAGGAGAGCCAGGCAGCACGTAAAACTTCAGAATTCGAGTCAAAGTTGTATCTAGCCCTGGGATGCCCCAGTGTGCGGGCAGAACCAGTCTGTCAGACACTGCGAGCTCCAGCATTGGATGTGTCGGAAAAGGTCCTTCATTCTGCCTTCAAGCGTCTGTCTGCATGTTAAATTCACCAGTTAAACTGCCGCAGCTTGCTTTGCTCTGCAATTAGACACTGCAATTAGAACAGTTTCCACCACATAGCCGTGTAAGTGCATGTATCTTTTTTTTTTTTTTTCCCCCCTTTATGAATGTCTTCTGCCTGAGCCTTTCTTTCCATTTCGAGAATGGATTGAAAGACTCCTTTTAAGAAGCTGGAACAAGTTTCCTAGGCTAATGCAGCCCCAGCCAAGTTATGCTTTCATCAAGGCAGTCTTCACCGCAACATCTCTTAGGCTTATTAAATCAGCCTACTCTCCTGAGGGATACTTTAAATGGGGGCAAAATACCATATTAAGCAGTCCAGGAACTCAGTTGATTTAATTTCATTTGTATTTAGTTCCTTTCTTTGTCCCCTCTTTAAGAAAGAAGAAAGATTTGGAGGTGTTCTAAGGATGCTCCTTTTTTAAGCTTTTGGTGAATATAATAATTCAATGAAGCCTTAATAATCTGCCTCTCTCAGCACTCACAAAAATCTGTCCTCCTTTCTGGCCACCTTTTCTCTTTCCTTCTGCTCTTCCCGCATAGAAGCGGTAGCACAGGCTGATGATGATGCCTCTCGTTGCTAAATGTCCATGAACCTTTGCATAGCGTGTAGTGGAGAACGTTTGCTAGAGTACTGTAAAACAGTGGGGTAAAGATTAGAAATAAATCATACTTGTCGAGTAAATGAGCAAAAGACACTATTTGATACATTACCGAGCTTTTTTGCTGGGGGAATTATGGCCGTGTACGTAACAGATTAATTTGCCGAACTGTTGGATTTCAGGTTTGGCGTTTTTTGGTTTTTTTTTTTTCCCAAAAAGCTTCTTGATCATTAGTGCAAATTGCTCGGATTGTAGAGTAAATGCTTTTTTTTTAAAAAAAAACAATCAAAAGGAACTAAGTGTGTCTTGAAGGGAAGAAAAAAAAAAAAAAAAAAGAGGGGGGGAAGCTTTTAAACGTGATTGCCTAAGGAAAAATAGAGTGTGCCGTCATGCTCTGCACGTGTGTGTGCCTGTGCCTGCCTGTGCCGGTGCAATGTGCGTGTCTTTCTCCATTCCATCTTTTCAAACCTCTTGGCTGGTTCTGAGAGAATAAGTTTGGTAGAGATGATGTTTATCAAGTAGCGTGAGCCTATATTAGGCATCAGAGAATCCACTGAAGAGGTGGCTCTGCAGGAGGTCATAGTTCAGCTCTGTTTTTTGCCGGGTGACTTGCAGACACAGGTCTATCACTGACCCAGCTGCTCCTTCTGGAAACGGCGCTGCCAAGGCCGTAGCAGGTGGTGCAGTCAGACCTGGCTCTGCCTCCTCGACACCCTCTTCCCACCTCTTGGCTGAGGTTCTCCACCGCTGCGCGCTCTTGCCAACAGTTTCCACCAGGCACGTTAGGTCCTGTCTGCAGGAAAAACTCACGGGTAGTGATCAGTACCCTCTTGACGGGGCTGGAAATCACAAGTCAGGGACAGTCCCGTGGCTTTTTGATGGGTCAGCGTAGCCTGAAAAATGGAAGAGTAGGAGGAGGCGGGATCACTGGTCATCAGTCTGTGGGGATGTTCTGCCGCCTTCTTTCTCTGAAGCCCCTAAATTGCCATTCAGTAGCTGAAGTACCTCATCTGAATTCAATGGGCTGATGGTGCTTATCTACATTTCATGCAAATCAGCCCAAACACTGGTTTCTGGCTGCTTTCCAGTTCAGATTAAAACTCGCTCTCTTGCACGCTCGCACCAGCCCGTTGGTGGACTTCAACGTCCGTTTAACGCACCCATGGCTTTGACAGCACAAGAGCCGTCTCAGCTTTGGCTCTGGGAGCAAGATCCCAACCAAGAATGAGCTGAAGTGCCCTGGGCAAGGCCTGTCTCCTCTGAAGGACCAGAGATTTTTTTTGTTTCTGGGGCCAGCTGGGCCTGGATGAGCAGTTCGTGCTCAGTCCCAGGTCTCAACAGGTCTCCTGCTCCCCTCCTTGACTTGTCTCCCAGCGAGACTCCATGGGTGCACCTCTCTCCGCGGGGTTCCCGTGCTCTCCCAAGGCTCGGTGTGTCTGCGAGGCGATGGGGCGAGGGTGCCTGTTCCAGGCGTTCCAAAGAGCGGTACAAACAAATGCATAAGGCTTGAGAGGCAGGAAAAAAGATGTGATGCTCCAAAATCATCCAGCGAATCCCCTGCTGCTCCGTGCCTCAGTTTTCCCAGGTTTTGCCTATTTAAGCTCTTTGTTTAGTCTCTCCCCTTACGTGTTTGTACGGTGCCAAGTACAGAAGGTGCCTGATTTTCCTTCAAGTTCTGAAATGTTTCCATAACGTAGACAGTCGCTGTTCTGCGCCAGTGTTTTAATTGCCAGCATCCCTGAGGTTTCTCCGCGTCCCCCTGGCAGAAGCCGGCGCGCGGGGCTGACCTCTCCTGCCTGGCGACTTCTCCCTGCCAGACTCTTTTCAATTATTTCCTCCCCATGTCGCTGTTTACATTTTGGCGCTCGCATCCTCTGCGGCGTTTCCAGTCACCTTCCAGCAGCCCGGACGCCTCCTAATCTGAAGTCTATTTCAGCCTTATCTCTATCAAAGCAGCAGGGGAGGGGAATCATCCTCATTCCCGGCTGCTTTTCAGCGGCCTGATCCTTAAGGAGGCTGAAGCCATCGGCCGCTCATCTCGGCTTTCACCTGAGTTTGAGTCAGTTGCAGACGATTCTTCTGTCAAGAGCATCGAGGACAAAATGAAACTTTCTCTTTTTTTTTTTTTTCCCCAGGACTGCGCGTTAATCTCTTCTCGACGTGCTTGGAGATGATTGCACATCATGTTTCATTTCAGGCTGTCACTGAGTTTACCCAGTCCCCTTGCGAAGAGTCCTCCTGCGGCAGTTGGGTGGCTCTTCCGTGTGATGGTGGGAGGAGGATCCGGAGGGGCCGGGTCAAAAGCCCTGGGCTGGAAGCGCTTTGCTTTGGTGGGTCTCCATTTACACCAGTGTAAACTGGGATTGGGATTCACTCTGGTACCACAGGGAGAAAGTATTTTCAATTTGGATAGGAAGGAGCAGCGGGGCAGTTGCCGCTGATGTTGAGCGAACTGATTGTGGTGAGGAGGTGAGGAGAGACCTGAAGAACAAGAGAATGGGGTGGGCTCCTCGGGGGTCTCTGGCTATCCTGGGTACATTCCCCAGCCTGCTCCTCGTTCCAGCAAATCCCAGCACCATCCCCCTTGCTGCCTCTTGCAGCTCTCCGAGCTGGCTATTAAAACTTTGTGCTGCCCGGGATGCAAACCCTCCGTTCCGTGAGTCATGGGAAGAATGTGCAGCGAGGCTCCAAGTCCCAGAGAAACCCACACAAGGCGCTGAGCGCGGCCTGTCCAGGGCACTGTGTGCTGCTTTCCCTTTTCTGTCTCTCTGAAGGATTATCTCACCCGCCCCTCATCTCTTCTCCCTGTGGTTCTCTGCGTTCTTTTCTTATTTTCTCCACTTGTAGGTGGAGGTTGGGGCCACTTGCTCCTCTCTCCCCTTTCCCTCAGTACAGAGTATTCTCTCCTTGGCCAAATGGATTCTGAGCAATAACTCCCTGAGGGTCATAGAATCATCACAGACTGTGTTGGGTCGGAAGGGACCTCTAAAGGCCACCTCGTCCAACCCCCTGCAGTCAGCAGGGACATCTGTAACTAGATCAGGTTGCTCAGAGCCTCATCCAGCCTGGCCTTGGATGTCCCCAGGGATGGGGCCTCCACCCCCTCTCTGGGCAACCTGGGCCAGTGTCTCACCACCCTCAGTGTCAAGAACTTCTTCCCAATGGCTCATCTAACCCTGCCCTGCTCTAGTTTAAACCATTGCCCCTCGTCCTGTCGCTCCATGCCCTTGCAAACAGCCCCTCCCCAGCTTTCCTGGAGCCCCTTTAGGGACTGGAAGGGGCTGGAAGGTCTCCCTGGAGCCTTCTCTTCTCCAGGCTGAGCCCCCCCAGCTCTCTCAGCCTGTCCTCACAGCAGAGGGGCTCCAGCCCTCCCAGCATCTCTAGGGCCGTGTCCTTCTTGTGCCAAGGGCTCCAGAGCTGGACACAGGACTCCAGGTGGGGTCTCAGGAGAACGGAGCAGAGAGGGAGGATCACCTCTCTGTATCTGCTGGCCATCTCAATGGTTTTATCCTGGGCACAGCCGGGATAGGGGGTGCTGGTGGAAGAGGTCCGTACCTGGCACCAGTGGTTACAGAAGAGCCGTTCCTATTGAAGAGCAGAGCAAGGCTTTGCATCCTTATTTTCCGTCCTCAGGTTTTCCATTTTTTTTACTCAAATCCAGAGGGTTCTGTTTATTGTCACCTGGAACATTTGCTGAAATTTTTATATTGATCAGACTCAGAGTTGCAGAAAGCCCTTGCAAACAAAACGCCACTGTCAACGCCGACGGTGAGAACTCGCTTCTCCCAGGCAGCAATAAAGAAGAGGTGACAGGGAGCCGAGTGCACCGAACACGCACCCGTATACACACACATAACTCTGTAATTACTGGTATCATGGAAATGATAGGTGTAAAGACCTAGTTAGCAATGGAGCAGGATCATTAGCATAAAAACTACAAGCACAAAAATGCACCGAAATGACAAATACAAGGAAGCCGTATGAGATTTGCATTAAATTAGCGACTGTGAGAGAGATGCTATTTAAATGGCAGGTGACTAGAAAATGTCTTTCCCTTTTAGCGCAAGAGGCTGAAATGTTCATTTTCATGGTAAACAGTAGCTAGACATTGATTTCTAGCTTTAAAGCATCTCTGCGAATAGCGCTCCCGGTAAGTGGGGTTGGAGTCACCGAAATCAGAGGACTGGCTTGCCCTACGCGTCTCCGAAACTAAGCAGCACAGCTTGAGTTGCTTTCATAACGCTGGTTAAAAACAACTGCAGTGACAACAACAAAAAAAAAAAAAAAAAACAACCAACCCCCCTCTGTCTGGGGGTGGTAAATCAATTCACATACAATTATTTGGGAAAGCGATCTGATGAATTATTTCAAACCAGAAACGAGCACGAGGAGGAACATCAGGAGCTTGCAGTGAGCTCAACGTGCTCCTTCTCACTTGGCAGCACCCTGTATTTCCCCAGAGCAGGGGAATGGGATCGTATCTAACAACCGATGGATCAAAATTTCTCCTGCAGCTTGCAGATCCCATTTTTGGTAGGCAACCGAGTATGACCCTAGGCTGGGATTAGTATATAAGGGCCCCCAGTGCCCATCTGTACTCTGACCGTAGGAGGAAGCCCGCAGCCTGCTGGGGCTCTCGGTGCTCCCAAAACTCAGCACAGAGCCTGGGCACCCCCCCAGGTCTGGCACAAATCATAGAATCATAGAACTATAGGGTTGGAAGGGACCTCTGGAGATCATCCCGTCCAACCCCCTGCCAGAGCAGGGTCACCCACAGCAGGTGGCACAGGAATGCGTCCAGGCGGCTTTGGAATGTCTCCAGAGACGGAGACTCCCCCACCTCTCTGGGCAGCCTGTGCCAGGGCTCTGCCACCCTCACAGCAAAGAAGTTCCTCCTCATGTTTGGGTGGAACTTCCCATGGTCAAGTTTGTGTCCATTGCCCCTTGTCCTGTCCCTGGGCACCACTGAGAAGAGCCTGGCCCCATCCTCCTGACACCCCCCCTTTAGCTCTTGCTGAGCATTGATGAGATCCCCTCTCAGCCTGCTCTTCTCCAGCGGAACAGAGCCGGGTCTCCCAGCCTTTCCTCAGCAGAGAGGTGCTCCAGGCCCCTCAGCATCTTCATGTCTGTGGATGTGTCTGTGCCCTGCAGCACATGGAGATGCCAAAACATCAGCAGTAGCCTTCAGGTGGTGCACTGCAGAGCTGTTGTGGACTTGCCAGAGGCTACGTGGCTCCGCTAGCACAATGTGGCACCTCGGCTGGTCAATGCTACCCAGAAACCTCTGCCATCACTCCCCAAGGGCTGGAGGGCTCTTCACCCAGGTGTGTCACTGCTGAGAGTGGCCATCCTCCATCCATAACATAGACAAGCCCCAACCTGAGAACTTATACTTGAGAACACACGAAAACTGCAGGTGAGTCCATCAGTTAGAAGTTGATTTGCGCGCAATTGATGGCACAGACGTCAGTTCAGTGTAAAGGCAGGTAAATCAGTCTAACCACCTAAATCCCAGTTAGGTTCATCCAGGCATCCAGTGACGGAGCGGCACGCACACAACAGGGCTTGCAACCATCAGGCTGTCCTGCTATAATTAACTATCCCAACTTCCTGACGTAGAAAGAGCTTTTGAAAAGGTTATCCTTTGACTGAAGCCTTACCCTAACACATCTCTAAATGGCGCTATTTTTGGAACGAAAAGTGTCACTTCTTTCCCCAAAACAGGCCCGTCTGAAACTGGTCACCGGGCAGGGACACATTAGAAGAAAGACTTTTTTCTCCCTGGGTTTAGCTGGCGGTCGCCGTTTGATAAGTTGCTCAGGTTCGGTTCAACCATGTAATTTGCGGAGAGTTGTTTGAATGGCTTAATGTGCTGTGAACCAAGAGACAGAATCCCACTCTTGGTAATTAAGATGGAATGGGTAATTATTTTTCTCTGTCTGTAAGTTCACTTTCTGAAGAAGGAAGGAGGAAACTGAGCTTTCAAATGCCTTTATTCTTTTCGCCGTGGAAGTAGCCGTCGTTTGCACCCACAAATGTTTGCACATAACTTATTTGTGTCTTCCCTGGCAGGCGCAGAATCCCTTTGAAAACTGAGCCCCCCTAATGAGAGGCGGAAAACAGGAGCTGGCACCGAGCAGAAAACATGCAGCCGCTCCGCTGTACCTTCCTTCTACAGGTTCCTTCAAGTACTCGACACATTTTTTAAGATCAACACCAAGAAACCCTGAAGGGGCAGGGAGCTGTTGCAAAACATTTTTAAAAGGGGGACTTAAAATTTGCCCTGAAAGGCAAAAATTACTTAAGCCGCTTGGCTGATGATCAGAGGGTACGAATCGGAAGCCTTAAATACCCAGCCCGTACCGAGCAAATCTTCCGGCGAGTTATTCTCGACGTGTCAGCGACACGTTTGACCGCGCTGGTGTCGCTATTTATTTGCTCATTCTCTGTAACCTCAGCCTGCCAACCCCTGCGTCTGTTTGGGCTGCTGTCAATCACGCGTCAATTTTTATTTCGCTTGGCTCAAATCAAAGGCGGTGTTTTGACAAAAGGTGGGGGGGAAGAGGAGCTGTCAAAGCCCTGACAGCGAGAGAGAGAGCAAGGCAGAGATTTAAGAGGTGGGGGGAGAAATGGGGTATTTATTATCTGTGAAAACGATGCAATATTGGGGGGGGATGCAAAGAATTGCAGTGAGCGCGGTGCTGGGAGTTTTGGGGTGGCTGGTGATGATTTTGGAGGTGCGGAGGAGGTGATGGGCTGGGCTTCAGACTGCGGCAATGCAAGGAGGTCTAAGCAGGAGGGTGAGGAAGAAGAATGGGAAAAGGCCAAGGAAAATCCCCCATCGCAACCCCCTTGGCAAGCCACCGCTTCGCAGGTTGGATTTGGGAGGGCACAAGGATGGTTGTGCCCCCATGGCCAGAACTGCTGTGCACCAACTGGTCTCCTCTGGTGCACTGGGTACCCCACAAACACGGCCCAATTTGGGGGAACAGGCTAAAATGGGAAGTGTTTGGGTGGTAGTGCGTGAACCGATGGACTGATGGGCATCCCAGTGATGGTGCTGGTGTATGAACCGATGGACCGATGGCCATCCCAGTGATGGTGCTGGTGTATGAACTGATGGACTGATGGCCATCCCAGTGATGGTGCTGGTGTATGAACAGAAGGACCGATGGCCATCCCAGTGATGGTGTTGGTGTATGAACCGATGGACCGATGGCCATCCCAGTGATGGTGCTGGTGTATGAACTGATGGACCGATGGCCATCCCAGTGATGGTGCTGGTGTATGAACAGAAGGACTGATGGTCATCCCAGTGATGGTGTTGGTGTATGAACCGATGGACCGATGGCCATCCCAGTGATGGTGCTGGTGTATGAACCGATGGGCTGATGGCCATCCCAGTGATGGTGCCGGCGTATGAACCGATGGATCACAGGATGGTGATCCTGTCATGGGAGGCAGAGTTGCTGGAAGTATCTCATTTTCCTTGGGTGACACCAGAGCCCCGGATCCATGCTGGCAGCAAGCAACTTCCACAATAGTTTATCTAGGCTAAAACCTATACAGATGTTGTATTGACTTTGGACTCAGGTGACTTTTCTCCTACTAGGAATTTTTAAACCTGTGTGGGAATTATTTTGCCCCCTCTTGAGAGACTTCACAATTTCTCGTTCATTTTTTTCAGTTCTGGGATGGGATTTTTTTTCCCCATATTTCCTGTAAAATTCTGAGGAGATGCAATAGCTTTGGGAATCGCTCAGACCTTTTGGGTTTAATGACTGAAATGTCTCCCTTCTGTTTTATTTTTTAAAACTGAATAACATTTTAATAGCAATGGAAAAAAAAGAAAAAGCTAAAATGAAAAATCACTTCAAAATGGAAAATCAAAACAGTTCTGCTCCGTGGTTTTTTTTTTCAAATTAAGTGTGATTGAAGTCAACATGTTCCTGAGCAACATCTCACTCATCATAAAATGGCATTTTCTGACAGAACAACATTGTTTTATAAAATGAGCACTCAGTCTGGGATTCCTGTGTAAATGACATTAAATGCGAATACTTGGTGGGTCTGAACGTCGAGAGGAGACACAAATTATAGCTAGCGTGGACCAATGATTATTCTTTTTTCTACGCTAAAACAGAATAACCTATAATCATCCAGAGTAGCCAGAGTCTTCTGCTCAACGTCTTCATGAACGCAGCAGATGCAATTAGAAAGCTGTAGCTGTCTCTTGAAAACAGGGGCAATGAACCAAAGCAATTGAACAAAAATAGGTGCCGATAAGAGCGAAGAGACTAAAAATTTTTTGGTTCAATGGCCAAATGGAAAAAAAAAAAAAGCACATTTTGAGTTAACCTGAGTTGAAATTTTTTCAATTTTTCCAGTGAAGCAAAAGGTTGAAAAAAATTAATAGCAGATTGCTTTTTCTTTTAAGCTTTTTTTATTATTATTATTTTCTGTTCCATTTCTTTTTCAACTACTTTACGGGAAGTTTCAGAGCCCATTTGATCAATCCCAACCTACAGCTTTGTAGTGGGAAAACCGAGTTTTGACCAAAATTATTTTGTCCGTTGCCGAGCGGTGTGAGGAAAATTAGGTTAGACCTTCCAGAGGTGTGAACTGTATGAGCTGTGTTCAGAAATTGGGGCTGATTCATCTCAGCTGGGAGTCGACTCCGCTGTCCTTGATGGGACCGCGTTATTTTCTGCCTTTGACACAGGCTGGTCGTCCTTCCCCAGCGGTGCCGGTCCCAGGGTGTCCTTGCAGACCATTAGTTTGAGGACAGGACTCTTCGCTCTGGCTGTTGGGAGCTCTCAGTGAGGTGGTTGGTTTTGGAAACATCTCACAATGGAAATAAAACAGACCGGAGGCCAGACCAGACACCAGGGGGTTCTTTCATACTCATTTGTTTGGGTTTTTTTTCTGCAAAAGAAGCAGATTTAGTTACACCCAAATGTTGGGTGAATCCATATCGATGTTGCTGAATCTCACACTTGAAAATATTCTAGTTGGGTGAATCCATATCGATGTTGCTGAATCTCACACTTTAAAATATTCTAATTTCCCGTTCTAAAATATTTAGAAAGCCCAGCTTCAGGGTCTGCAGATCTTTGCTGCTTCAGATTTCATTTCACGCATTGTTTTACATCTATCTAATCTGTCATCAAAAGACTTGGAAGCAAAACAAAATATTTATTTTCTAGATCACCATAGTATATTTCATTCAGAATTTTGAGTGCACCATCATACAAAAATTGTGATCGACCCCTTAACTAGATTATGTGTCAGCTTTTCCTAAAGTTATGGAATACCCAGCCCAGCCAAAAGCAAAAGCTGTTTTCTACCCAGATCTGGCCATGGGAACCGACAGGGTGAATTGAATTTTGTTTCCTTGCTCTAATCCCGGTGCCTAAATCTGCCCGCAGCCCAAAGCTGGCTGCCGGGGGGAAAACGCAAGAAGCCCCAGGGAACTGATCTCCTCCAAGTCTGGCTTAAGCCTTGCAGTTTTCCACCACTACGGCATTTTTAACACTTAGCTTTCAGTTATGAGACTAGATTTTCTTGCTCTCCAAAGAAATCCTTGAGCTTTCTGCAGGTCCTGCCTTTGGTCTAGAGTGGCTCCATCTCCCTGTGAGGACCAGGGTGGCTTCACGGGTCCTGGGAGGTGGGGTGTCCCTCACACCCCTGGCTGGAGAGGTGGGGCAAGGCGTGAGGAGCTGCTCTTCCATGGGGATATTTAGCAGTGGACCCCAGCAGGCAGAGGCAGGTGATGGGATGACTTCACTGCAGCCCTTGCTGCAGTAATAGGTGGGTTTGTGGCTGGCAAGCACGCCCAGATGCCGCTGGAAGGATGAACAGTGCTGATTTCCACATAAAAAAAGTGTTTCTCCAACAGACTTTGCCCAAGTCCTCCTTTGCATTTGCCCAAATCCTCCCCCTCACCGTGATCCCTCTTTCACCCCGACCTGCTCCACTCCCCGCAGCAATGCCTGGTTCCCTCGCAGAGGAATCAGTAATTATGATAATTCACCTAGTATACAGCTTATGGCCGAGTTTTATAATTAATGTTCTGTGTGGCAGGGAATATAACAGCACGCTGACTTTGTTGTAAAACGGAAAATGAAACCACCACCACCTTGAATTGCATGTGGTGCGAGCGCTTTCTGTCCGGTAAATCAGCTGTTATCTGTCCAAACTCCTTCTCAGCACCCGTCCTCCCTCGAGCCGCCAAGCCTTCATCTTTTTGACTATGATATTCCTTAGGGTACATAATTACCAGGAGGTTGCATACATAATTTAAGCGGAGACCTTCTGATTCTGTGCCTCGGTGGGCTAGTGACATTTCCAAGGGAAATTTAGCTGAAGACCATGGTAAAGCTCCTACTGTTCTTTGACAAGTTTAATAAGATCTTTATTGTTTGCAAAATAGCCTGACCTTAGCTTTACCCTTACCACCAAGGGGAAGGGGAAGAGATAGCTGGATTATAACAACTTCATGAAATAAAACTAATAAAAATATAGAAAATATACTTTAAGGGAATCTGTGTGATACAGAAGCCCGAGGACTTGGGTGGTGGCCTCCTCCAAGGCACTAGGAGCAGGGCAGGTTAGAGTCATAGAATCACAGAATGGATTGGGTTGGAAGGGACCTTAAAGCCCACCCAGTGCCACCCCCTGCCCTGGGCAGGGACACCTCCCACCAGCCCAGGTTGCTCCAAGCCCCGTCCAACCTGGCCTTGAACCCCTCCAGGGATGGGGCAGCCACAGCTTCTCTGGGCAACCTGGGCCAGGGGCTCACCCCCCTCACAGCAAAGAATTTCTTCCCCATATCTCATCTAAATCTCCCCTTTTTCAGTGTAAAACCATTCCCCTTCCTCCCATGGCTCCCCTCCCTGCTCCAGAGTCCCTCCCCAGCTTTCCTGGAGCCCCTTTAGGGACTGGAAGGGGCTCCAAGGTCTCCCTGGAGCCTTCTCTTCTCCAGGCTGAACCCCCCCAGCTCTCTCAGCCTGTCCTCGCAGCAGAGGGGCTCCAGCCCTCGGATCATCTTCGTTGTCCTGCTCTGGCCCCGCTCCAACAGGTCCATGTCCTTCTTGTGCTGAGGAAATTTGGGTCTGGCCTGGCAGGTGGTTCTGGGCTCCTCTGCTAGGCTGGGAATCATCTGCCCTAATTTAGGTGTCCAAAAGTGGGCGATAAATTTTAGGCTACTCACTGCAACCTCTCTCTATAGTGAGTGGAGAGGAACTGAGACCTCCAAGGATCGATTCATCTCCCCTAATATTAGTCAAAACGCCTTCAAGAGTACTGGGACTGTGATGAAATGAGGATAAATACTATGTATATTTATAATCCAGTGTTTGCTCAGGAGGCTGGGCTCAAGCTGGTTTAAGAAATGAGGTCCAGGACTCCTTAAAAATGAAGGCCCAGGTTTCCTTTGGCGTGAGAGATAGGCTAATCAGGGTTTGGATGAGGACTGGAGTCCAAAGGCAGTAATGGGAGACCCAGTAGTCAAGGCAATGAGGTCCAGACTTGGGTGAAATTGGAGCTAATAAAACTTGAGTCACTTGGCTGGTTCGTAATTGGGATGCAGCTTGTCTTGCAGCTTATCCCAGAATTGCAACGTGAGCTCTGGAATGTCATGTGTCTGGGCCTGCAAAGCACTTAGGAGTTTCCTGTGGTTTTGAATAGTTCACCCAATTTCAGGCTTTACAGCCCAGTTTTGCACTTAATCCTGTCCTGAAGTGGCTTCTTCAGACACAGCTGACAGTTGGAAGGATTTTAACTTGCTGCTTTGCAGCCTGTTTCTCGTTTGTTTTGTTTTCAGAGAGGTTTCCTCTTTATAGTATTTAGCATTTAAATGGAAAATGGAAGCCGGGGAGGGGGGGGGAAAGGAGCATTTTGGTATCTCACAAACCAGATGCCTGAAACAAATCATTGCTTCGTGGCCAGCCATTAGCGAGCAGGGCTGGGTAAAGAGATGGCGCAAAACTTCTGAGCCCCTTGGCTGCTGAGAACGTGTTTCTGAGGAGCTTCGCAGCCTTTGTTGAGACCCAAAGGGATGGGAGAAAGTAGCAACAAGCAAGTCATTGCCCAGCAGGAATCCTGAGAGCGGCGGGAGGCACAGAAATGAGGAGGGATGGAAGACAGAGGCTCACAACTCCCCCGAAACACGGCTTGGACCAAGGCGCTGTGCTTGCCGAGAAGCAGAGGGGCGCCAGCCAGAGGGGTGCCAGAGGGGATCCGGCGTTTGTGTGTTGGATAGAGAGATATACGGCAAAACCACAAGGGTGGGTGGGTCACGTCTGCCTTGGGACCGGTTCTGTATCTGCTGTCATCTGATGCGTTCTTGACTGACATGGCTAGCAGCATAGAGATTAGGCTTCTGGAGGTCGGGAGCGCTATAATGATGGGAAGAGATCCAAATATGCTGGAGAACACAGCCGTTGTGCACGGCAAACACGACAAATTGGAGGATCCAGCTGAAAAACTAGGATGTGATAGAATAAGGACAAGCGTCAAGCCCGCGCCTAGGAACAGTAATCCGTAACGGCGGGATGGAGAACAGCTGGCTCGGCAGATGTTACACGGGAAAGGATGGGGAATGTGCAGCTGATGTGAAGCCCCCCCCCTGTGATTCAGCAATGCCAGGCACAGAGGGGGGAAAAAAGCAAATGTATGGGAAATTGTAACAATACCAACCGCAAGGCACAGGGGCGATCCCGCCGCCGATAAGGCCACGTGTTCAGCTGGGTTTTAATGCTGTACTGGGAGAAAACTGTGGATCAGCAGGAGGGCATTCAGAGGACAGCAATAGGGACTATCAGCGACCCTCAACACACGGCGTAACGGTAACACGAACACATAGGAACTGTTTAGCCCGAAGAAGAGATGGCAAGATAACAATCCTCGACTATGAAAAAGGCAAAGAATAAGGGAGGAGTTTATTCTTCCTGCTCCCGGTGAACAACCGAAGAAGAAATGGGCTTAAATTGCAGCAGGAAAGATTCAGGTTAGACATTAGAAGGATTGTCTTTAAAGCTGGTGTTGTGAAGTGCCGGAGTTGATTGCCCAGGGAAGGTGCGGAGCTTCCACTGCTGAAAGGCTTCAGGAGGTTACACCAACATCTGTCAGGAGCGATTTGGGCAGCGTTTTCTGGCTTGAGGCGGAGGAAAGACCCACCGACCTCCAGACATCCTCTCCTGCCCTTCTTTTTTTTTTCCCCCCGTGCAGTTTGAAGTCTCTGGTGTTGCCCAGCTCAGTAGGACGCTCGGACAAAGCACCGCCGACAGAAAATAAACCCTTTTCTCCCGTTTATCAGAGGGAGGGAGAAACCCTGGTACTACCCGAATTTCAAATGTAATTTTACTCAGCGGTCAGCGCTGGAAACATCTGAGGCTTAACTATGGGTTCAAACCCAGTCATTTTGGTTTTTGAAATTGCCGTAAATGCAGATGTCTTGTGTGCTGCAAACTGCCCGGTGGAGAGTAACAGGCTGCGTTTAATTTGTGTGCTCTGATGCGCGGTTCACACTACACACTACGTTCAGGTGAAACACACAGAAATCGAGGTTATACGCTTCTAATCTGAGCAAAGAATGGAGCTGGACCTTACTACTAAATTATTCAGCTCTTTGTGGACACGAAAAGGGCTTTTATTATGGTTTTGAGATTTTCTTTCACATCTCTGTTTAACATACAGAGAGCTTCATTCCCTGTTTCCAATTCCTAACTCCGGGGCAAACCACTGAAAAAGATGTGACCAAAGGTGGGAGCTCAACAAAGCTATTCCCAGTCTGACCTGGAAGGACGGTGAGATCCGGGTGGGACAGGGCTCCCTCCCAAATATTCGCATAGAAACATGAAGAACGGAGAGCTGAGAGCTCTTCAGCTGATCCAGGGAAGGTGCGAATCTGCTCCACACCTTGGTTATCAGACCCTCAACTTCTAGAGCAAACTATGTGAATGCTTATTTTTAACCTCGGCGCTGCAGCTGCCAGTTTTTATGTTAAAAATGTCCATAAAACTCATCCCAGCAGCACTGGATGAATCCTGTAGAAATACTTGGGATTTAAGATTTGAGGTCCATGGGAAACTCTAATATTCCTGCATTTATCTTTTCTTTTTTTCCTGGCCATCAAAATAACCTAAAAATAATAGAAATGGTGTAGAAATATGATTACAAACACAATAAAAAGCTCGAACTGGAAGGTTTCAAAAGTAATGAAAATTTTGACCCTATTTTTTGTAGTTGTTGAAGCTGCTGACTCCATTCCTGTTGAGTCATTTTGTTTTGATGAAGTCAGACCCCTTCTCGTTGAGCCTGTAACAGAAAGCTTCACGTCTGAAATTCTGCCTGTTCCCAACAATAAAGGGATCCTAGAGAACAAAAGTTTAAAAGGAAACTTAAACAAAACCCAGAAAGTTGTAATGAGCCATTCTTGTTTTATCAAAGTGCTTTGACATCTTTGAAACAAAATGAGAAAACGGAAACAAATGGTTTCAAAATTTTGTGCGTCAGAAGGGTAACTGCGATTGATGTGTCCCCGTGAGATGTTTAGATTGTGGCAAAACTGTGTTTTTCTAGTTAAAACTCTTCTGTCAAACCTCTTTATACCGACACAAACGCTGGGTTGTGGTGACAAGCTGGTGCTTCAGGGCTGACACGACTCTGGAGCAACTGGAGGAACGATACAGCCTGGCTTGGCTTTTAGAATCATCATGGACCGTGTTGGGTCGGAAGGGACCTCTAAAGGCCACCTCGTCCAACCCCCTGCAGTCAGCAGGGACATCTGTAACTAGATCAGGTCGCTCAGAGCCTCATCCAGCCTGGCCTTGGATGTCTCCAGGGATGGGGCCTCCACCCCCTCTCTGGGCAACCTGGGCCAGTGTCTCACCACCCTCAGTGTCAAGAACTTCTTCCCAATGGCTCATCTAACCCTGCCCTGCTCTAGTTTAAGCCATTGCCCCTTGTCCTGTCGCTCCATGCCCTTGCAAACAGCCCCTCCCCAGCTTTCCTGGAGCCCCTTCAGGAACTGGAAGGGGCTGGAAGGTCTCCCCGGAGCCTTCTCTTCTCCAGGCTGAGCCCCCCCAGCTCTCTCAGCCTGTCCTCACAGCAGAGGGGCTCCAGCCCTCTGAGCATCGTCTTCTCTATGCAGGAGAGACCCAAGTAGAGGAGATAACATCAGCCAGCAGAAGTCAATGACAGAGCTGGGAGGCAAGGAAGGAGAGGTCAGTGGTACCAAGCATCATGAAGGCACCAGGCTGGGCCAAAATCCTTGATCTCCACCATCTTCTGGGCATGGCAGAGGAGGTTCTTGGAGTGATGCACGCCCAGGAGCATCCCGCTGCCACCAACGCAGCACTTCCCGCGCCGGGGTTGTAGGGAGCCCATTATCGTGCAAAAAATCTCCTAAGGAAGGCATTTTTGTCTGCTGTATTGGAAGATTGAGCTAAATGCTTGCAGCTATTAGCAGACAATTAAAGCTAATGTTGCAGCCAGCAGAAAGATCTCCTTTAGTCACTTTACTCTATTTAAGTCTTTGAAAAATTTCACAGTTCTAATCAAGGAATAAAAAGGAAAATACATATAGATGTGTGTATATATATATATATATATCAGAGCATTAACTTTCATTGTCAAATCAAGTCAAAAATTGCTGACTGAGGTAAATATGAGGAGAAATGTAATAGACTATTACCACAATATGGCTTGTGGCTTTCATTTTCAAATGATACTCGCACAACCCTCGCCCCCACACAAACGCACGTTGGCATATTTAAGGGAAGAAAATAGTAATGTTTGAGATGGATAAAATAATCAAGGAAAAGGCATAAAAATCTGCAAAGGAGGAGATCGTAGGGGGCTGGGTTCTAGGCTGGGCGTTACTTGGAGGATTAATTTGTTGGAGGCCCTTTCTTTTTCTGGAGACAACATAGAAGAGTATTGTGTTAGTCTCAAGAAAGAGAGAGACTAGGATAATAAAAGGTGAATGTAAAAATGGGTGGACACATGGATAGATAGGTAAGAAGGAGAACATGTGAGTCATACATAAGGAAGACAAAAGGTGGCTAAAGGAATACTAAAGAGAAATGCAGACCAGCGCGTGAGAGCAGCTTCGTTAGACAGGGGTTAGATGGATAAAGTAAAGACAATATGAGAAAAAGCAAAGATACGTTCCACAAGAAGCTGGCAGATAGGTAGGCAGCCACAAAATAACATGCTGCGTAGTTTAAAGATTTCTTTTCCGTGTAAGCTGTCAAAGAAACAACCTCACAGCCTGTTTCCAGTGGTTTGGGTTGTGGAGGGCATTATATTTGTTCATGAGGTGAGATGCTGAGCCAGAGCCCTGTTTTTCCAGTACTTTGGCTCTCTGTACTTTGGCGTGATGTTGACGCCAAGAGGGAGGTGTCCATGTGGGGGTCTGGCTAGAAGAAGGGGGGCCATAGAAAGGCAACCACATGAACAAACGCCGTATTTGGACACCTGTTGTCTGAACAAGGACGAGGAGGGTTTGTTGTTTGGGGTCTCCTGGGGGCCTTCTTTGAGGCAAGTCAAACCTTCTGAATTCTCTGATATTGTCTAGGAGAGAAAATATTATCAGACTCGGCTCCTTTTCCTGAGTAAAGGAGTTCTGTCCTGGAGACAGAGATACTTCTTACCGTGCACAGGTACAGCACCAAGCACACTGGAGTCACGGTATTTTTCTGGCTACTCAAAATGACAAGTTCCCTCGTCATTGATCATGGTTTCTCACACAGCAGGTTGTTTCTGCCGGAAGGGAAGGCAGCCCAGCCTAGAAAGAACACTTTTATGTTAGGGCATCTTCTCCAGCACTTCCCAACTGCCAGAGCACAGAAGATGAGAGAGGGAAGATGGGGCAAGAGCCCTCCAGCTGTTCGTTCTGCATCACGAGCCAGTGAGACCACGATGGGTTCCTGAAGTAGTGAATCAACACTGCCCACCTGAACCCTCTCTCCCCATCACTGAAACTCCTGGTGACAGCTTTGTCTTCGCAGAGAAGAACCAGGGAAGAGAGCAGCCTGCGTCTGCTCGACAGCCCAATGCGCCTGGCTCTCAGGATATTTGCACGCCAGGCAGTTTGGCATGAGATTACAGCTCGAGGCGGCAAAGAGTTTTCAGTGCTGTGAATGTCATTCCCAGAGTTGGCCGCTCCAAGAACCTGAATGTGGGCGGCAAATCATCCTTCCCCGTTCAACACATTGCCCAAATGCTGTAGGCTTTGGCTTGGGCCGGGTTTGCCATCGGTACATCACACCTTGATTAAACTTTAGAAGCCTCTGCGTAGGCTGCAGGTCAGAATTGGAGGCTGAAGGTCAGAAGTAGAGGCTGAAGTTCAGGATTAGAGAGCTACAGCGAGCAGCAGTGTCAGGGGCGGTGATTTTGTGAGACGTAGGGGAGCAGGCTGGAAACCAGATGAATGAGCTATTTGATCAGTTCTTCAGAAAACACCACCTATGCCCGGAATAACCAGGCATGAAGATCAGAGGCCAGCCCGCATTACAACCGAGGGCACCAGAAGCTTCCTGGCAAGTCTCCAGCCTTCGTGGGAGAGATGCAGTTCACAGCAGCTCTCCTGAGGAGCCGTGGGAGATGCAGTTTCATGGTGTCAGCACATTTCAAAATGTCAGTGGCAATTGGAATCAAATGCTACGGTGCTGTAACAGGCACAGTAGTAGTATAATAATAACAGTAATATTATTATGGAGTTAAGTGCCTATATTAAGACTCATAGGGCACTCATAGGGCACACCTGCTTGAGAAGCTTGTGTTTCTGCTCGTTGAGTGCCTTTCTTTGAGACGTTAATGCTGATGTACCGTGCGTGGCCCTCAGGGAGGTGCGGACAGTGCTGTGGAAGTGCTAAGTATCGTTTTGTTTGTCTCCTATCACCATCCAGCCCAATTAATTTGCCTTATTGAGCCTGACCTTCCCTTCCCTCCCACCACCAGCTTTTCAGGGAGCCTGTTTCTCAGCCTCTGTGAACAAACTCCCCGCCCCACGGAGGTGGTTCCCCAGAGCTGTGGGTAAAATAGCTTGTCCCTTCCGCATCATCCTCCACAATCCCCTGAAATTCACTGGAATAGGACATCTGAGGCCAAAATGCATCACCCTCCCTCCTTGTTTGCACCCACTTCCAGGAAAGGAGCAGCAAACGTCCCACGGATGGTGCTTTCGTGTCATAGCCCAGCTCGGCCTGGGGGTGGTGAGAGGTAGAAAAGAAAAACCATTAGACTCTCTTTGTAAAGCGGGTTGGGGTCGTCTCAGTTATGAAAAATGCTTGGGGAGAGGGACACAAGAAATATTAACGCTCCAAATAGCTCCCAGGGCCTTTGGCAGAGCAAGAGAGGCAGAGCTAAAGAAACAAAAGCAACTAAATCTAAATAGAAAAAAGTGACTAGCAAAAAGGGCAAAGAGATTGTAGCAGTTCTCCCATGTCCTGGTGTCACGTCCCGCTCTCAGGAAGGAGCGGGGGGAAGTGACTTCAGGTTCGTAAATCCCCAACGGCGCGGACTAAGGTGAGATAAATCTCAAGGTCCATATACAAACATTTATTAGCTTCCCAAAATGATTAGTGTAGGTCTTAACAAGTGCAGTGTAACTGGGGAGGTGTATAACAAATGACGGCAGGCGGTGAGGTGCGCGCGGTGTTATTTACAACAGGTGTAGGACAACTCATGGCAGGCGGTACTTAAGGTCGTACTTAAGGTCGTTACTTAACAACTCTAATTGTTACTTAACAATTCTAAGAGAAAAGAGAAACTGAGGGATCGAGAAAGGAAAAGACAGAGGAAAAGACAGAGATAAAGAGGTCACCGGTCCTGGTTCCAGTGTCTTCTTCAGGGAATCTTCCCAGGCATAACCTTCTTCTTTCTTGGAAAAACCTTCCCAGGCACGGTCTTCTTTCTTGGGAAGAATCTTCCCAGGCACAATCTTCTTCTATTATTTCTTCTTTGTTCCCCCTCAGGGGCACTTGTTTTCCCCTTTTACGTTTGCTGAATTAGCAGGGTCCACCCCCCCTTGCTGAGGACAGCCTGTCTCAGGTTTGTCCCTTCTCCCAGGTGAGGTGTAGGATGATTTGGGTGGAGAGACGAGTGCCGTAGTCATACGTGTTTAGCATGATCTCTGTAATCTTCATTAGCATATGCAGGGTGTGCACTTTCATATGCATTTCGTGGATAATGAAGCAAAGGTCACTCATCGGACACAATGGCCTTGGGAACTGAGAACTGGCGAGCTCACCACAGGAGTGGCAGAACTCTCCTGTCTTCACAAGACAGGTCTCCCCACTTTCAGGCGCCAGAAGTGTGAGCCTTAGCAGTTCTTTGAAGGCCAGACCTGCATTATTTATTTCCTTGCGAGTGTTGGAGGCGTTCCATTGAAGGCTTGGAGGGCCTCCTGCCCCTCGGCAGGGAATTTACAGTCCGTCCCTTACACCTGGTCTGGGAGAAGCAGGACAACCATGGGCCATCCTGCAATCCCTGCCTGTCAGACCAGCTCTTCTCTCTTCCCCAGCTGGAGGCGGAACAAGAAAGGAAGGGGTTGGATGTTGGATGTTGGATGTTGGATGAGCAGCAGCAGAGGCACCTTAGCGCTGCCAGCGTTTGGCGTCGGAGCGGAGACATTCGCTGGGTTTAGGGAGGTGGCCTGTATTCAGCACACAGCGCTTTCTCACCCAGCGAACTCCCAATTCATTTGAGAGGATGCCAAGGGGGGAAAAAAAAATAAAATATATATGTATATTCTTTGGTGTGGATATAGCGCTAACAGGGCAGACAGCTCTGAAGGGAACATGCAGGAGAAACGCGTGTGAGTGTGTTTCACAGTGTTAAGCTGCAAAACCACACACTTCGCCCGACAGAAAAACCACACAGGGCTTTGCGGCGAGAAGGGAGACGGAGCATCCCGCCGACCCGCGGTGGAAGGACCGTACTCAAATGTTAACAAGGGGGGTGACTTCTCTGCTATTAGCCAGGCATTTGAAGGGCGGGATGCATCTATCCTGCATCTCTTCTCCGGGTCAGCGACCCGCTGTTTCATGCAAATGTGCCAAGGAAAAGGTCAGCAAAGGAGTAAGTACCAAAGGGCTGCAAGAGAAGGGAGGGGGGATCCAGCCGAACGTCAAGGGCCGAAAAGAACCTCGTGTTTTCCAGGCAGAAAGGCTGGCAGCCTGAGAAATTATTCCTATTTACACCTACAAGAACTGGTGCCAGACACGCAGATGTGGGATGGCTGGGCACAAAGGAGTGAAGTATCGACCGGTGGATTCTCCAAAGATGGGAATAGCAGAGGCCCATCAATCCAAGTCACCAAGGGAAGGAGAGTTATTGTCTTGCCCGCGCTCTGGCTCACACACACACACAGAGACTTGAAATTGCTTTGCCAGTTTGGCTCCAGTCTGCCACTGACTCATAATCCAGCTACTCGATCATTTCTAAGTAAAGGGCTGTCAGTGCATCCCACCAGCTCCATCAAACAAAAGCTTCGGTCCCAAATAATCCCACCAGACCTTTCCGTTCATGCAGTACTAAGATCAGGCTGTCTGTGTTCCCTCTGTAGTCAGTGGTGCAAGAGATGAGTTTCTCCAGGGGGTGACTGATCCTTTCCTAACAAAGGTGCTTAAGATATTGTGACTGAGCTGCCCTTGGCATGTCTGGCTTTCCCTGGAGAGCCTAGCTGGCCAGCTTAGCCATGGGCTTGCATTGCAGCAGTTGATATTCTCTCTGAGTGATGGCCGTAGTCCTCATTCAAGAAAATCTCTTTTTCTTTGGATTTCACTGTAGTTGCCAGAAAGAGAAACGTTGCTTTGGGGCTGCTGCATGGCTGTCTCAGAAACCATGGATTGTCTTGGTAGGTCTTCCATTGTCATCTTCTCCTCTGTGTCTCTGCGCCCTGCCAGAACACAGCGTGATGGATGTTCCCTTTTTCCCACCCTTCTTTTGTTTCCTCCATTCGGATGACATTAATGTAAGGCTTACTCAGTGTAACTGCAAAGTTATAGGCCCTTCTCTAACATTTTGGATTTCACAGCTTTGCTTTGCCAGGATCTGTGATTCTTACAGGAGGCAGCTGTACACTGTCCAAGCACAGCAGTGTCTAGTTACCCGCACCACCATCACTGCTCCAGGCCTGGGCTCCTTCTGGGCAGCAAGTCCCACTTACGCAGCATTTTTTCCCCTGTTCTAAGTTCTTCCTGTGGGATCAGCATAAACGTATCCCGAAGGGATGTCGTCCTCATGACATAGCTTTTTGAAATAAAGTCATGGGAGCAGAGGGAGATGCAGCAGACTGCCCAAGGTCACCTGGCCAGTGTGGAGAACGCCATTGACACCAGCCAAATCCACAAGCCACCTTAGGTCAGTTATCTACGACAACACTTCCACTGCCAGAGACCTGCAAACTCTACCCAAATGGCAAGATCTGAGCTAAGAAAGACCCGAAGTGCCGCTATCCATGTGATGCCTCCATTGCTTGCCCCTCAGTGAAGGTCTTCTGTGCCTGTTCAAGCCTACGGAAGCGACAATGGTCTCTAACCCCATGAAGGAACCTGCCCTCGGACAAAACCTCCATTGGCTCAGCAGTTCAGCAAGGTAGCCACGCTCCGCTGCCCGGGCAACACTCTGCTGTTTAAGACTTTGCTGAGCAAGCCCTATAAAAATTAACACATCTTGCCAGGGAAGACAGTAGGGGATGATTAATGAACACAGCCAATGAGAGGGGGGAGGAGGGAATCGGGGGAATAGATTTGCTAAATTGACAGCATATAAAATGTTTGTTCCTGCCTGAAACTAGCAAGGTTGGCAAACCCCATCATGGGCCGGTAACTTGGGTTAAGTGAGAAGGCCACGGACCCGTAAATTGTACATCGTCTATATTCAGATATACAGGCTTGTAGCCTCTCTGGTCCAGTGAGTCCAGTAATGAAAGACTTTAGAGCCGCCCGAGACATAAGATCAAGTGCCCTCCTTGTTCTAGCTCTGGTAAGATTTTAGATGAGGATTAATTTTGTTAATGACGTTTTCAGTGCATACCTCTCCTTCTCATTCAAGAGTTAGGGAGTATTTGTTATCAAACCATTTGGCCCAGAGAAAGATACAGCATCGTGCCAAACTCGCCCAAAACATTTCTAGTGCTGTTTTTATCACATCATTTTTTTTTTTTGCTCAGAAAAGTTAGAAAGGAGTCTGCGGAGGCACATATTTTTGCCTCTGCTGTCTGTAGCTCAAGTGGCTGAAATCTTTCTATCAAATCTTTTTCTCCCCGTTTTAGGAATAGACGTCTCCTTGGCAGGCAGCGCGAGCAGATCTGTGGTGGTGTTAAGCAGATGAGCTCAGCTGCTGCTTTGTTGCTGCGAGGTGTTAAACAATCTCGAGGAAAACATTGTCAACACAAGTCCTCACCACTGCTCACCCCCCTGCGTCCCTTCCCCTTCCCGTCTCCGGCGGAGGGGTTCCTTGTGGGATGCAGCACAGCCTGTGCCGTGCCGGGGATGGTCCCGACCATGCTGAAGGCTGTTCTTCTTCCTCTTCCCGTCCCCACGCTGGGCGCTAGTCCTGCTGGCTAACGTTTTCCTGCGTGTCCTCCGTGGTGCACGGGCCTGATAACGGTGCTGCTTGCTCCCTCCTGAAAGCAGCACTCATCCCCCCAGGGATGGAAAATTCGAGGAAACCCCCAACCCCCCACCCCGGCCCGAGATGTTAACATCTCTTCCACCACGCAGGTCCTTCCTTGATCCCTGGAGGATGGGAATTACTGTCATTTCCCCCAGCCACGTCTCTCCAAGACATATTCCTTCACCTGGCGATGGTGGGTTGGGCAGACATTCACATCCAGGGAAGAACGCCTCCGGGAAGGTAATAGGGGCTCCCTGACTGTTATATACAGACTCCCCCCTTGTGTCTCTTATTGGCAATGGCGTTCCTCATTCGTTAGGTCTGACATCTGCTATTGATATCAGTTATGATAATTAATGAAACATTTCACTGGCTGTGGCTGGCGTTCTGTCAGCAGCTTCACGCTGAAGTCTGGT
Source organism: Sterna hirundo (assembly GCA_009819605.1). Taxonomy (NCBI): domain Eukaryota; kingdom Metazoa; phylum Chordata; class Aves; order Charadriiformes; family Laridae; genus Sterna; species Sterna hirundo. The sequence continues at coordinate 5,772,436 of CM020452.1, read as the reverse complement.
TGAGGGTGTTAGTGGTAGCACAGAGGAGTTCTTTAGGTGGCTCTATTGGATTAGGGGAGCAGTGGGATGAAAAGATCTCATTGCCCATTGCATTTGGACCCCCTGTGAAAAGGCAGATGGGAAGGAGAAGGAACCTGTAGAGACGTGATGGATGGGGCTCCAGCAGCAAGGCAGCTCTCAGAAAATTGTTCAAGGTCTTCCCCTTCTGTTCTGCCCGTTTATGAAGTGTCTTACAAAAATTGCACAGCCTTAAATCCTAGGATTTTCAAACAAGGCCAAGTTCTGCCTTTTCATTTATCTCAGCGTTGGGCACCTGGGTTGCTCGGGATAGGGTGGGATGGGGATGGGATGGGATGGGATGGGGTGGGGTGGGATGGGGATTGGGATGGGATGGGGGGCACCTTTTGAAGTTTCCTCAAGGTGTTTGCCTGCAGCTCGCTGCACAGGAGCGCCCTGACAGCCTGGCCTTGCAAAACCGAGCTGCCCAGCTCTTCTCGCAGAGCAGCAAACCCTGGATGCGCACGGGAGCCGTTCAAGGCTGTCCTGTTTTAGGAAGTTGGCTTAATCATTAGGTGGGCTAAGGACAGAGAATTCCGTTTCTGCAGCAGAGTGTAGCTTGAAGTGCCAGGGGTGCTTTTGAGAACGCTACACGCCATTCCTTGCAGCTCTGTCAAATCTCCCAACCTGGTTTTCTGCAGAGAAGCTCCCAGAGGAGACGTTGTTCCCTGCCAGCACCACAGTTCCTTGTTCCAGGAGCTCAGTAGGCAGCCAGGCCCCGAGCTGTCCTACTGCCCTTTGTACCGCAAACACAAAGGGCTGGTTTTACCGTCCTTGCGGAGGAGTAACGCATAGTGCAGGACTCCCCCCCATCCCTGTAGAGCCCCCTTGTAAAGAAAACAGATTCCGAAGCGTGCATCGTTCCCCTGGACTCCTGGTCATTCTCGCTCCTCTCTGGGCTTTGGGGGTGTCCTTCCCTCTCGGCACTGGGTCAGTGGCTCAGAGCGACCACCTCAGATGGAGACGTTTGTGCTGTTGGCAGCGGGCGTGAAACAAACCCCACGCCTGGCGAGGGGCTGCCCCGTGGGAGCTGGGCGGGAAGCCCTGGGAGCAGTAAGGCACTGCAGGGCTGGGCACGAGCACGGGGAGGACGTGGCTCAGGTGTTATTGCTCGGATTAGGTGTCCACACGTACGCGCGGTGCTTTGGTTCACAGAATCACAGAATGGTGGGGGTTGGAAGGGCCCTCTGGAGATCATCCCGTCCAACCCCCTGACAGAGCAGGGTCACCCACAGCAGGTGGCACAGGAACGCGTCCAGGCGGGTTTGGAATGTCTCCAGAGACGGAGACTCCCCCACCTCTCTGGGCAGCCTGTGCCAGGGCTCTGCCACCCTCACAGCAAAGAAGTTCCTCCTCATGTTGAGGTGGAACTTCCCATGTTCCAGTTTGTGCCCGTTACCCCTTGTCCTGTCGCTGGGCACCACTGAGAAGAGCCTGGCCCCATCCTCCTGACACCCACCCTTTAAGATCCCCCCTCAGCCGTCTTTTTTCCAGACAAAAAGCCCCAAATCCCTCAGCCTTTCTTCATCAGAGAGATGTTCCAGTCCCCTCGTCACCTTGGTAGCCCTTTGCTGTCCCCTCTCCAGCAGGTCCCTGTCCTTCTCGACCCGGGGAGCCCAGAACTGGACCCAGCACTCCAGGTGTGGCCTCCCCAGGGCAGAGCAGAGGGGGAGGATGACCTCCCCCCACCTGCTGGCCTGTTCCTCTAGAGATGCTCAGCAGTTTGCTGCTGTACATAAATGAAGAGATTAGGAAGGGCCCCGGAGACACTGAGGGGTTGTGAAGCTCCTTCCACCTCCAGTCAAGGCACTTGTGGGCTCTCAGTTACGGTCTCCTTCTCACCCCATGAATGTCTGACATTTCGTAAGGTGCTTTCTCTTAACAGGCTGAGAGAGATAATTCTGCGAAATTTCCCATGAGAAGTGAGGGAGAGTAGGGAGTCACAGGGGGTTCTGGGTTTTTGGAAATGTCTTGGAACATCCTAAAAAAAAAAAAAAAAAAGCCTGTAATTTCAAGCTTGCAACTTCCTTTAAAACTCTCCTGTCCTCAAGACTTTACTGTTGTTTTAAAGTTTTTGTGACCTTTATTTTCTCTCTTTAGTTTCCTAAGTAATAAAACTGTAAGGAGCAATATGGGATTTGGGGGGCTTTTTTTTTTTTTCTCTCCCCGCTCGAGACAGAATGGTATTTGAAGCCACAAGGTGAATGAAGCAAGATTTAAGCTGAAGAGAAGCCGAAGCAGTCCTGGAGCTGACTGATAGCAAAACAAGCAGTCAGTTATTAGAAGACACAAATCACTCTAAAAGATTAAGTACTGAAAATAATAGCCATGCAAACCTTGAAGGGAGGGATGTCAGCGGCAAAGGTCATTAATTGACTGGTGAGATTTTTTGGCTAGAAGTTACTGGGGAATTATCTTCTCTCTTTTTTTTAAGCAAAGAAAAAAATATATCGGGTTCTGTTATCGGCGGCAGTGGTGCTGTATGGTGATTGCTGTTGGTGGCTGTGTCTGGTTTCAGCGTTAATTCACCATTCCAGTGGATCCAAAGTAATTCTTCTTCCTTGCAATTTTTCTATTTTGTTTTATTTTTGCGTTTCGCATTCCTTTAGTGCCCTTGCTCTCTATCCGCACGTGAAGCAAGATTAAAAACGCTCAGCAATTAAGAACTCCGGGAGATAAATGAAGCGTATTTAATCTCACGAACTGCCCGTAAATGCTCCTCAGGTGAGGTGGATGAAGGGGTCAGGTACCCGGGCAGAAGCGGCATCTTTCGATGCCCTGCCAACACCAAAACCCTTCACTTTGCCACCACGCAGGAAGAGCAAAGTCCCAAACACTGGAAAACACTTTGGGGGCCAGGGCTGAATATAAACCAATGAAAAACTCATTTTTATTGTTGTTTTTTAAAGAGTGCCTTGCAGTATGAGGCTTGGGAATGGCTCAGGAGTCGTAACAGCAGGGATGCTCGAGGAGTCTCTCTGTTCCCACAGCGCTGTGAGTCACGCTCCCTCTATTTTGGTAAAGAAATGTAGGCCAAAATCATGGGACCTTGCAGAGCTTGGCTGAGCCTCTGCCCAACAACATCCAGGCACACGTCGCTGGTACAGAGATAAACACAAAGGTGTCCTCCAGACACCTGGAAATTCTTCAGACGTCTTCTCTTGATTGTTCCCTTCTTGTGACAAACGTCTTTGATTTCTGTATCATTTGTCCAAATAGAGACGATCCTTCTGATCCCTGAACAAGTAATCCTGCTCTGCGCTACACTCCGGGCTCCGTTTTTCGGAAGAAAATAGAAATATTAGACCAGCGCTATTGCCCATCGAGTACCTTGTGCCGCACAGCTAGCTTCACCAGAAACTCCAGACGAAGACAGTCAGGAAAATGAATCCACATTACGTGCCAAATACGCTAGTTAAACTCTTTTTAAACTCTTCTGGCTCAGCCCTTTTATCCAGAGCTGAAAGGGTGTAAATCAGTGCAGCGTACGCCAGTTCCAGCGGTTTTCTCTTCGCAGTGAAATTGCAGCAAATCTCCTGAATTTCTAAGACATTAGCGGCGCTGTGGGGGCTCTCCAGAGTAAGGCCAAGTTTTGTGCTTTCAAAGCAGAGTAAGGAGCAGAAAGTTACCCGAAAACACATCAAAAATAACTGCGTGGAAAGAAAGTTCATCCCTCCTCATTCTCTGCGTATCGGCCAGCCCAAGGACAAGCGAGCTAAATTTGAGCTGCTCTGCTCCTAAATATGAGTGTTTACACAATGATTTAAGGCAGTTTAGCTAATCCACTTTAAATCCCCAGCCTTAATTAATTGCAGTTATTAACCAGAGGATTAAATTTCTCTGCACCCCCTGTGGAGACGAACCGTACATGAAAAATCTTTTCAGCGGTGTCAGGTTTGTTCTGCAAATGACAAATGAGAATCTGGGGTGGGAGGGCATTGACCAAAAGAAGTCATAGAATCACAGAAGGGTTTGGGTTGGAAGGGACCTTAAAGATCATCCAGTTCCAACCCCCTGCCCTGGGCAGGGACACCTCCCACCAGCCCAGGTTGCTCCAAGCCCCGTCCAACCTGGCCTTGAACCCCTCCAGGGATGGGGCAGCCACAGCTTCTCTGGGCAACCTGGGCCAGGGGCTCACCACCCTCACAGCCAAGAATTTCTTCCTCAGATCTCACCTAAATCTCCAGTTTAAAACCATTCCCCCTCGTCCCATGGCTCCCCTCCCTGCTCCATAGTCCCTCCCCAGCTTTCCTGGAGCCCCTTTAGGGACTGGAAGGGGCTGGAAGGTCTCCCTGGAGCCTTCTCTTCTCCAGGCTGAACCCCCCCAGCTCTCTCAGCCTGTCCTCACAGCAGAGGGGCTCCAGCCCTCGGATCATCTCCGTTTCCTTCCTCTGGCCCCGCTCCAACAGCTCCGTGTCCTTCTTGTGCTGAGGGCTCCAGAGCTGGACGCAGGACTCCAGGTGGGGTCTCCCCAGAGCGGAGCAGAGGGGGAGAATCCCCCCCCTCCCCCTGCTGCCCACGCTGCTTCCGATGCAGCCCAGGATGCGGTTGGCTTTCTGGGCTGCAAGTGCATGTTGCCGGCTCATGTTGAGCTTCTCGTCCACCGGCACCCCCAAGTCCTTCTCCTCAGGGCTGCTCTCAAGCCATTCTCCGCCCAACCTGTATTTGTGCCTGGGGTTGCCGTGACCCAGGTGCAGGACCTTGCACTTGGCCTGGTTGAACCTCATGAGGTTCGCACGGACCCACCTCTCCAGCCCGTCCAGGTCCCTCTGGATGGCATCCCTTCCCTCCAGCGTGTCGACACAGCTTGGTGTCGTTGGCAAACTTGCTGAGGGCGCACTCAAAGTCCTCCCGGACCTACGCCGGGTGTTGGTAGGTAATGTGTGATTTGAGATCCAGAGAGCTCCTCAGGACGGCTCCTGCGGATTGTTCGTACTCTGCTCACTGGGACTTGGATCCTCTTTCGTTATTCATTAGCAGATATTACCTGCCCCGCACTCCTCAGCCGGTGTTTTCTATTGCTGATGACAACACTCTGACTTTTTCATTCTCCGTATACTCATCTTTGGGTTTAATAAGACCTCACATCTCACTCCTGGTTACAATGTGTCATTAGCTGTCATTAGAAGTTAAAAAATAATTATTATTTTTCTCAAAAATGTAGACGTGAACAATATAATTATGATTTAATTCTCATTTTTCATTTTGATACCTCTCAAAGCTTAACCATTTGAATTAAAGCAATTACTTTTTGCTTCACTTCTCATTTAGTCCCATATTCTACTTGTAAGGAGAGAGGAGAAAACAGAGAAATAGAAACCTCAGAAAAATCTTTGGTTGATTTCAGTGCAAATCCATTTCAATCTAAATCTATTTTCTTTTTTGTTTGTATTGAAACTGAAACTAATGCAGACACTTTTATGAAATATTGAAACACACGGATTACTACAAATATTTCTTCTTCTAAAAATGCACATACTGTTTGTAATTCCATTTTTCACTGGCGAGCCCTTCAAATGAAAGAAACCTGCCAGCCCCAGAGAGGCAAGTGGCTGGTAGTTACATATTCATTTATCATTTCATGCTGTTCAAACATGTGCTAAATACTTTATAGAACAAATAAAAGATAGGCAGAAATGTTTGCCCCAGTGAAAACAGGAAAAAACCCAGGGATTTAAACCGGAATTTCATTCTGTCCCTGTTACAAAGCATTTCCAAACCTGGGCTCCCGTTACTGTGCACACATTGAATACGGGCCAGTTCCCGTCAAAGAGAGTAAGATCAAATCGCAGGAGTAGTGCCCATGTGCTTGACAGTTATTAGTTCTTCGCCTGAAACATAAAGTATTTTCTATCCTTGCTAATACAGATAAAGTTGGTGATGTATTTGTTCAAATAGTCCTCAATGAAAAAAATAAATATATATACACTGGGGTTGACCGGAGTCATTTCCTAAATCAAGCAGAACGAATGGAATTGGTTTTTGCCTGGGAAATGGGAAAGTATTTTTGAAAAGCTAAAGCAAAAAAAAAAAAAAAGCTTTGTTTTGGATGAATTCAAAGTTCCAGGAATGAATTGATTTTTTAATTTAAATTTAAAAAAAAAAAAAAAAGGAAAGAAAGAACAAAAGAAAAGACAATGAAGTGGGGCTGTCCTGTTTTCTCCATTTTTCTCCATTTCTGGAGCGTTGCCGGCACGGTGACAGCAGGGCTGAAGATGCTCCACTGTGGTTGCGCTTCAGGTTGGCCATGGCAGAGGAGAGCAGTTTCCTTCTTTCCCACCACAAGGATACAGCAGCAGTCATTCCCTTTTTTTTTTTTTTTTTTAATATATATATATATTATTCTTCCCTACTCATGCTTTTTGTTTGAACTTCTGCATGAAAAAATGTAAACCATTTGAAAACGTTGTTAGGGGAGGAAAAGAAATCAATGTGTGTGACCTTCGCTTGGCAGCCTTCAAAAGTGGTAAAAAGCACCGGAACCGGGAGGCCTTTCGTGTGTTTAGCTGTGATTTGTAGCTGATCTCCTCAACTCCCAACTACTCCATGAGTTTCATGCATAATGCAGCAGCAGTTTTGATTGAAGTAAAAAAAAAAAAATCTGCTGACAGAATGTAGTGTCAGGCATCTGGGGAGATGTCTAATTAATTATTGTAATTGACATCCACACCAGATGTCTGATATATGACGGTCTCTTTGTTGATAAAAGGTTTCGGTAATTCTGTTTGAACAGCACTTTCGGAACAATATGTTTTCCATTTAGGTCAGCGGGAAAAAAAAAAACAAAAACAAAAAAAAAAGATTTATTTTTTTCAGGAAATTGAATTCTGTCGGGTAGCAGCATTCTTTCGTGTTGCCTTCCAACTTCTAACCAGCCCTGAAAACGCATGGGATGAAGGATGCAATGGTAAAGCATTCATCACCGGGCTGACCACTGATCAAAAGCACTTAGCCGGGAAGCGCGCGATCTGCCATCGTCTTTTATTCTCTGCAGCCACAAAGAAGAGTAGCTGATCTGACATCTGTAAAAAAATAATAATAATGAAAAAGCGAAAACCTCAATCAAAGAGCCACTCTCGAATGGAAAGCCGATATGTTAGGTTATCAAAGCAGGCCAACAGCTTTTGGGTTCTTTCAAATCATTATAATACTTCCAGAGCACCTCGCATTGAGAAAGGACAAAGCACAGCGTAACCTGAACCTTTTGGCCCCAAATTCAAACCAACTCTCAGCCCAGGAACTTTTAGCAGTAAGAAATAGCTTGCCTAGCTCTCTGCCGTAGTAATCCACATCCTTCTGCATAGCTTTGCTTTTCTTTTGGGCTTGGGCCTCCTGAGAAAAGGTCTTCTTATGGCGTGCACACTCGATAGAAGCAGGAAGTACAAATCCCTCAGAAAATCCAGTTTTGTGAGCTTTCCGGAGTATTTGATGGATCTCAGAAGTTCCATTTCAGAAAATGAACGCTTTGCCTTAGGCCGTGGTTCTGCCAACCACATCTCAGAACTGTTTGAGCTTCATCCACTGCTAATTAACATACTTCAGGCTCTTCTCAGTGGTGCCCAGGGACAGGACAAGAGGCAATGGGCACAAACTTGAACATTGGAAGTTCCACCTAAACATGAGGAGGAACTTCTTTGCTGTGAGGGTGGCAGAGCCCTGGCACAGGCTGCCCAGAGAGGTGGGGGAGTCTCCGTCTCTGGAGACATTCCAAACCCGCCTGGACGCGTTCCTGTGCCCCCTGCTCTGGGTGACCCTGCTCTGGCAGGGGGTTGGACGGGATGATCTCCAGAGGGCCCTTCCCACCCCTGCCAGTCTGGGATTCTGTGTACCAGACAACTGATGATGCTCAGATGATGCTCAGGTGATCCTCATGCTTCATGAGCTGGCAGGACCACCCTGAGCCATCCCCAGAAGCTGTCTTGGGCTCAGACAAGAGGTGACCTTAAAGAAAGCAGAGAGAGAGCACCTACCTCTTCCCATCACTTTAAACTGCTTCTTTTTCTTACGGCCTTCCAACAGGTCTATGTGATTTCAGAGCGAGGGGGAAGTAAAAAGCGTTCTGCCCGTACTCACTCCAGATGTGAGTCAGCGCTGAAGCAGAACGTGTACATGCAGAGCATATATACAGGCAGAACAGCGTGGCCAGCAGGAGCAGGGAGGTGATGGTGCCTCTGTACTCGGCACTGGTGAGGCCTCACCTCGAGTGCTGTGTTCAGTTCTGGGCCCCGCTGTACAAGAGGGACATGGAGGTGCTGGAGCGTGTCCAGAGGAGAGCTACCAGGCTGGGGAGGGGTCTGGAGACCAGGTCATCTGAGGAGAGGCTGAGGGAGCTGGGCATGTTTAGCTTGGAGAAGAGGAGGCTGAGGGGAGACCTCATTGCCCTCTACAACTACCTGAAAGGAGGGTGTGGAGAGGTGGGGGTTGGCCTCTTCTCCCAGGCGGATAATGACAGGACCAGAGGAAATGGTCTGAAGTTGTGGCAGGGCAGGTTTAGATTAGATATTAGGAAGAATGACTTTACTGGAAGAGTGGTCAGGTGCTGGAACAGCCTGCCCAGGGAGGGGGTTGAGTCACCATCCCTGGAGGTGTTTAAGGAACGTCTGGATGTGGCACTTCAGGGCATGCTCTAGTGGCAGAGTCTGTAGGTTGTTTGGTTGGACTCGATGATCTCAAAGGTCCTTTCCAACCATGAAGATTCTGTGATTCTATGGTTCTGTGTGGATTGTCAGGCTGACACCGACCTGCGCTCGGGCCGTTAAACGCTGACCAGTTTTTAATCCGTATGAATGAAATTCTGGCAATCTGGATGCCTACTTCAGTGTGAAGCAGCTTTAAGGTAACATGAGGCTGTTCACAACCGCACTGACCATTCTGTGCCCAACTGTGGGCGCACCAGCGATTGACGAAGTGTTTCACACTGTCTGGTGGCTTTCACCTGAGCTTGGTGTAGGAGCAGGGCATCGCCAGAGGAGTGCTTGCAACGCATTTGGAGCCATTTAAGAAGTTACCTGCTCTCCGCTCCAAATTGCAGCTGCCTCAGCCGGGACGTCGTCTCTGACTCATCCATCCGGGTGCAGAGTATGACAGATCGACTTAAATTGCCTGTTGAAGTTCCCCATCTAGAAGTAACCAAATACAGGGCAGATACTTCAAGGTATTTTGATGCCCAAAGAAGCAAATAGGCTCTAGTCATCGTTTCAAAGTCTGGAAGCGATAATTTGCATCCTGGAGACCCGGTTGCCGTTCCAGACGTGGCTCGCAGATGCAGGGCTGTGCAGGCATCCGACCTCACATCGGCACCTAAACGAGAAACGGTTTGAATGGGAATTCAGGCACTTGGTGTGGGACTTCATTTTACCTTCCTTCAACCGTCTGAAATTTTAACATCTTTTCTTAGTGATTTGTGGAGAGTCCCTTTACAGTTACCGCAGATTTATAGTTATTATGCTGTATAGTTTTATACGATGGCCCCCATTCTGCGTAGGAGTTCGGTGCCTTGATACCTGTGCGCGTTTGTCCCTAGGGGTTTGCATCTCTTCTGGAGTAGGACACGGGCGTCTCTGTTACCTAAACCTTGTGTTTCTGAGGGGGACAAAACTAGACCAAAGCTTGACATGGGAACAAAGCCCTGACACGAAACCAAAGCAAGAATTCACATCCCCCCCCTGTGAATGCTGAATTTCCAGTTGAGACAGCAGCTGTATGCCGAGTTACTCGCATTTTTTGTTTTATGGATACCCTTACTGGCTTAACAGCATAAAAGAAGATAAAGTGCTTGCATGGAGATGTATTCGCTTCTGTTCTGTTGCTAGTGGTTTGAAACCTTTCACTCCCGTGATGTTAATGTCACTTTTAATATTGCAAATTTTCTAAGATGTCAGGCAAACAGCGTATAAATAATGTCTTTACAGGACTGATGCGTGCGTGAGTTTTTGGGCGAGGACGACTGGGCCTTTTTTAGTAGCATCCTTGCAAAGCGTGTAGTCTGCAGCCTCTTGCTTTAATTCCTGATATAAATGTAAATGGTAATTTTAACATTTTACATAGATAACTTGATTTCATCTGATTTTTGTCAAGACACGTGCCCATGTATTTTACAATTTAAAAAAAAATCAGGTTTGAAAATGTCAGCTTTCATGAGCAGGCGGGCTGTGTCATTTACAGCGCACCGAAGGCACGCGGCAGATAAGGCGAAGTGGGGCTAAGGAGGCATTTAGAGATTATTTGCATCAGAGGAGGCTGCTGAGAGGAGGGAACGGCTAAACTATAGGGAGAGTGGCTGCCTGAATGTGAATATCTAAACGAAATGCTGTTGAACAGCTTCTGACACTGCAGCTGAATGGCACCTTGGCCACTAGCTGTGCTAAACAGTCAATAGTTGGGTGCAGCAGGGAGCATTGAAGCCTGCAAGTGCCCCTCCTGTCTCCAGTGTGAGAGGTCCACCCGCACGGACCAGAAAGGCACGGTCTGACCCCCTTCTCCATCCAGGAATCTCCATCTCTCAGGAATGGCCTGAACTCCTGAGCTCTCCCAGGTGTTAACGGCTCAGCACGTTCAACGCCAAGGCTTCTTTCTTCGGTTTGGATGGATCAAGCCCAGGCGGGCTGAGGTCCCAACGCGAGCTGCTGGTGGCTGTCTGCCACCGCAACGGCCAGAAAGCACTGGGGCAATGGGGTTCAATAAATATCCATCTTCTCTCCAGGCTGTGCTTCACCTCCTGTGTAGGCACAAAGAACCCTCTCAGCCATCTCCAGAAAAGGACTTCAGCTCCCTGTGCCTCGTCAGTCGGACGTTACCCTCCGTGACAGTGATCAGCAAACCCGCATCCCACAGCACAGCCTGTTAAACGACCAAGGGCCCTCAGAGGACTCTACAGGGGTGATGTTTTTCAAGACCTGGAGACAACTGGACGGTGTCTCCACCCCTCCTTGTGCACCTCTCCTCCACCCTGCGCTGTCTGTCCAATCCTCCCTCTCACTTCAGACCCAGGGCTCACGTTTCCAGTTGAATTACCGGGGTTATGTACGCTACTGGCAGCCGGGCTGAGCCCTTCTGCAAGCACACGCTCGGCCCTTGGTGGACCTCAACAGAGCTACGTGGCTTGGCATTGTCTGAGCATTGCCCTAGGAACACTTAAGCGTTTTGTTTCGGGATGGAGAGAACTGTGTCATGGTGAGAGAAAGTAAATTTAACCAGCTCTAACAAACCGGCTTGTTTAGTTGTTCCTGTTTCAAGGGGCTGGCAGAGCATCCCCGAAGCCTGGCTGGGATGGAACTGGGAAGCGCAGGTGGTACCAGGGAACCCATCGCCCACCCTTCACGTCCCACTGATGCTGAAGGTGTTGCACAGTGAGTACCGAGAAAAGGACAAGCAAAGATTCGGAGGGATGCAAAAAGGAGCAGAGAGCTCCGTTCTGAGCGGGAGTGCAAAGTCTCCCTGTCAGACAGTCACTCCCGGGGACTTTTGGTGTACAGGCTGCTAATTAAGAAATCAGAGGCCCAAAACCACTTGCTTTTATCCTGTGGTTTTTCTCTTGTAAGGATCTCCTGGGGTTCCGTTAGTCAGCACATTGAGGGGATTAGAGAGCCCTGGGAGATACCTTCAGAAATACTAGGGAGCTAATTAAAGCGGGCGAGGGGAGCTGGGCAGAGAAGCCGTTTCGCAAATACGCAGACATTCAAAGGCACAGGCAGAAAATGCAAGACGAGGAGAAAGATGGAGCTTTAAAGAGAGACAAACAAGAGAGACAGCGGAAGAGAGACCACCTGCAAGGAATAAGAATTATTAGCAACTTCCTTCTTCGCCAGCAGCCGTGTTTTCCCTCTGGATTTTGCCCACAGGTACAGCACTCTGGCCATTATGGAAATTTTCCCTACAACATCCAGCGTCGTTTGCTCACTTCCAGTCATTAACAGCTCTGTTTCTCACACCCAGCCGCTGTGCGAGCACACGAGGCAGCGGGAACTGCTAACGCTGCCTGTCCTTTTGGTTCCCGGACGTTTCTCATTATGAGATCCTGCTTTGCATAACTTGTTGGAGCACCGGGAAATGTGAAATATTTGGGCTCATGTTTTCCTTGATATTTGGTTGCAACAGGAAACAAATTTTAGTAAAAGTACGAAGTAATATTGACTATGTCTGAGAAAGGAGTCGGAGGAAAATAAATTGGTTTGCTGCCTTATAGAAATGTCTGCCATGATTCATTTAATAGCTCTTGCTATTTGAGTAAGGAACCTGAGATTTGGAGGCGAAATCTCCTTTGTATCAAAGATTTGGCTTGGAAAATTCCGCTTCCAATGTGTTGTAAGCCAAAAAGCACTGGCTGGATGGGCGGTCCCAAAGAGTGGTGGTCAACGGAGTTAAATCCAGCCGGCGGCCGGTCACAAGTGGTGTCCCTCAGGGCTCGGTGTTGGGACCGCTTCTGTTTAACATCTTTATTGATGACCTTGATAAGGACATAGAATGTATCATTAGCAAGTTTGCAGATGACATGAAGCTAAGCGGGAGTGTTGATCTGCATGAGGATAGGGAGGCTCTGCAGAGAGACCTGGATAGATTGGATCAATGGGCCAATGCTAATGGAATGAGCTTCAACAAGGCCAAGTGCCGGGTCCTGCACTTGGGCCACAACAACCCCATGCATCGCTACAGGCCTGGGGAAGTGTGGCTGGAGAGCTGCCTGGACCTGGGGGTTCTAATTGACAAGCGGCTGAACATGAGCCAGCAGTGTGCCCAGGTGGCCAAGAGGGCCAATGGCATCCTGGCTTGTATTAGAAATAGTGTGACCAGCAGAAGGAGGGAGGGGATTGTCCCCCTGTACTGGGCACTGGGGAGGCCACACCTTCAGTATTGTGTCCTGTTTTGGGCACCTCAATACGAGAGAGATCTCGAGGTGCTGGAGCGAGTGCAGAGGAGGGCAACGAAGCTGGTGAAGGGCCTGGAGAATAAATCTTATGAGGAGCGATTGAAGGAGCTGGGACTCTTTAGTTTGAGGAAGAGGAGGCTGAGGGGAGACCTCATCACTCTCTACAACTACTTGAAAGGACATTGTAGAGAGGTTGGTGCTGGTCTCTTCTCACAGGCAATTAGCGATAGAACAAGAGGGAATGGCTTCAAGCTGCAACAGGGTAGGTTTAGGTTGGACATTAGGAAAAAATTCTTCACGGAAAGAGTGGTTAGACACTGGAATAGGCTGCCCAGGGAGGTGGTGGAGTCACCGTCCCTGAATGTGTTTAAGAGTCGTTTAGATGTGGTGTTAGGGGATATGGTGTAAGGGAGAGCTTTGTAGAGTGGAGTTGATGGTTGGACTTGATGATCCCACGGGTCTTTTCCAGCCTAAATGATTCTATGATTCTATGAAAAAGAAATCCCATTCGCATGGTCGTAGTACAGGCTACGTCTGTCGAAGCCATTCTGTCCTCTGTAGTGATGGGGAGGGCAATCACGGAATCATGGAATCGTTTTGGTTGGAAGAGACCTTCAACAGCCAGCCTTAATCCAAGGGAGAAAGGGGCTTAGAAATCCTTGGAGGTTCCTAAGACCTTCTGGAGTTGGCGACAGTCCCATAGTCTGGGCAAGAGACCTCTGGACATCCCTTCCAACCGCTGCCTCTAGGATTTTATTTAGTGAATAGCTGAGTCCCGCTATTGTCTCTTATCTCCGGGGGCCGGTCTGCCAGAAGGATAAATGGCCTGGCAGCGCTGGCGGCTGCTCCCTTTGCCCAAGCGCTGGGACGTGATGGAACCGCTGGAGGCTTTAAAATCAGTGCTTAAAAAAGGTGTTGAGGGGGGCAGGAATGAATGAACGTCGAGAACGACGGAAAAGCATACTGTTTGTGCAAAGTCAAATGCTTGAAAAAAACTCCGAAGCAGGAGCGACGAGGGTGCTCTCCTCTTCCTCTCGCGCTGCCCACGAGTGGGTCCTCAAGTGATCTGGAGCTCGGTGGTGATGGTGCTGGAGGTGACCCCCATCTCCGGGGAGCGGATGAGCTGGCTTCACCCTTCTCGGGGAAAAAAAAATACAGCCGTGAGTCAGAAATGCAAGTTAAGAGTGCTCTCCGTGCCGAGAGGGTCCCGGGCAGCAGGGATGATGGAGAGGCGGTAGCAGCGGGAGGTCAGTGAAGCAAACCAAATTTGAGAGGAAGGGTTCACTCTGGAGAGGCTGAGAGAAAAACAGCAATCATGGCAGTTAGCGAAATAATAAATAAGCCCTCCGTTTTCCGTGGGAGAAATGGTCACAGCTGAGCAAATGCCTAGCAATGGGCTGTCTGCTGTGAATGATGGATAGGGAGGAGAACAAGGCGAGATGAGGTTTCGCGAGCAAAGTAAATACGTAAAAGCAACCACTTGGCAGGAGAGCGGCGGTGAGTGGGGGTTTTGGAGGTGGTTCTCTGAACACGTGCCCCTTAGCAGGGAGAGGCTCTGCTCATAACCAGCCCATCGAATTACGCAGATTCGGGGAGGATAAAACCTTCTGGGTCAACTTCCGTAAATGATTTTGGCCAGAAAAGAGAACAATTTTTTTTTTTTTTTTTTGTTAAAAAAAGAGACCTTTTACCCTGCCATTTTCAAACTGGAACATTTTGACTGTTTCAAAAGACACTGTTTTCATTTCAGAATGGACGCAGAGGTATGAAGAGTGAAAATAATCGCGCGATTCAAGCTGAAATGAAGAGGGTTTGTTTTGCGCTGGGCAAATGCTGACAGCCGGCTTTCACCTTCATGAAGCTTGGAGAGGGGCTGAGGGCTGGCGGAGGGGCTGATTCGTACACGAGAAACATTTATTTATAATAAGACCGAGAATTAACCATTTTTTTGCCCCCTGAAATTTTTGCCACAGAATATCGGGGCTTTCAAAGGCAAGTGGGCAGATGAATGAGGAATGAGTCCGTGGGGAGGGCTATTGAGTACAAAACCATCAATAGACCACTGCAAGCTGAAAAAACTTGGGAAAATAACAAAACAAAGTACTGGCCCTGTTCTTACACACATCTCTTGGTAGCCACATTAACCACTTTGAAGACAGAAGCCTGGGTTACCTATGCCTTTGGTCTGACTCATAATAGCTGCTCTAAACCCCAAAATGCCCTTCTTTTATTCCGTTATTTCCAAGCCCAAATTGACTCATGAACTGAGTCATTTCTGCTGCTATTCCAGCTCCTGCCACCGTCAGCCCTGGTTCTCGCTGACCTCCCTCCTTCGCCTCACTGCTCCTTCAAGGTTTCATCTCTTACAGCAAAACTTACGCAAATAATTTTGTTTTTCTCCAGTGTCTCTTTCCTTTTGCACCGCCGCTGGCGTGGTGAGTTACGGTCCATCGCTGGTAGGTGCAGGTACCACCCGTGACAGGTCCGTGGCTCAGCAGCCTTCGAGGAGCAGAACCACGCGGCAGGTACTGGTGGAGGTGAAACCTTCAAACAGGGAGCTCAGATTTTTGTTCTAATTTCCAAGTCCCACCGTTAACTTTTGCCCCAAACTCTCCCTAATGTGTCATCTTCATCTCCTAAAGGAATGGCGAATTCATTGGTTCAGCAGCCAAACAAAGCGTGCAGGAAAACAAATACATTTCAGAGGAAATCAAATAAATTTTCTAGGGTTATTGACAAAATACACAAAACCCTCTTTTGCAACAAGATAAACATGCTTTTTGACCCAAAACATGCTCTGATGTGCTGGTGGCTTACTTAGCCCATTTGTTTAAACTCTGCTTTTTCACTTGCAACAGAATCCCAGAATCGCAGGGTTTCCAACTGGCAGGGGTGGGAAGGGCCCTCTGGAGATCATCCCGTCCAACCCCCTGCCAGAGCAGGGTCACCCACAGCAGGTGGCACAGGAACGCGTCCAGGCGGCTTTGGAATGTCTCCAGAGACGGAGACTCCCCCACCTCTCTGGGCAGCCTGTGCCAGGGCTCTGCCACCCTCACAGCAAAGAAGTTTTCCCTCAGGTTGAGATGGAATTTCCCATGTTCCAGTTTGTGCCCGTTACCCCTTGTCCTGTCGCTGGGCACCACTGGGAAGAGCCTGGCCCCATCTTCCTGACACCCACCCTTTAGCTCTTGCTGAGCACTGCTGAGATCCCCTCTCAGCTCTTCTCCAGCGGAACAGCCCCAGGGCGGTGTATGTTACTTTTACATATGACATTTTTTCAGCAAATCCTGTCTCTTACCTGGAAAAGCAAAGGAGCCCACTATAAGAAGCTGGAGCGAAGCCTCCCCTCCTGCCGTGACGGGCAGGGTGAGGAGCTGCTCCCCAGAGCCCTGGGGCTGCACCCAGCCTTTCGCCTGCCACCTGTGAGTGAGCCAGAGCACCGCGGCGCTGCCTGCGCCCTGCCTGCGCCTCGTCTGCCTGCACCTCACCTGCCTGCATCCTGCCAGCACCCTGTCTGCACCCTGCCTGCACCCTGCCTGCACCTCACCTGCCTGCAGCCTGCCTACACCCTGCCTGCACCCTGGCTGCGCCTCGCCTCCCAGCTCATCAGGGTATGCAAATAGATAAAGCGCCAGTTGAGATTCAGCCTGTTATCTAAAATTGTCATCTCCCCGTCTTCCTAGTCCCCAGGACCTCATTTGCTGATGACGATACTTCAGTGAAAAGCCGTACTCGTCGTACTCATCCCTTTTGGTTAAGATGAAAGAAACGGCAACCAGGAGTGTGTCGCGCAGCAGCAGGGCTCTGGCCAGCTGGGGTGGCAGAGGGGTGGCCAGCATCGGCCTCTCAACCCCGGTGGCTTCTCATTCTCCTGCCCTTGTATCGGCCTCTGCAGTGGGACACGGGAAGGATAAGCTCTCGTGGCCTCAACAGAGGACAGGTGTCACGACGTGGTCTTTAAGTAGAGGTAACTGGCTGGGGGTTGGACTAGATGATCTCCAGAGGTCCCTTCCAACCCTACCATTCTGTGATCCTGTGATGACTCATGTAGTGTGTAGCTCTTCACACCGGTTTACATGGGTGAGGGGAGAAATTCCGCTTAAACACAGGGCCAGGTTATTTCTTACCCTGTCCATGTGCAGAAGTGAGTGCACAGCCCCACTTGTCTGCTGTCGCGGGCGGAGTGAATAACTTCATTTGTAAGAGAGAAGTAGTGAAATGTTTGTTAACATAAAGCAGTGATTTAACAAAGTTAGTAGTGAATGCGACAGTGTTTTACGAGGTTCAATGCCAGGGTACACTTGATTATTTGCTGCATAGAGGCCAGGGTCAGACAAGCCGTCAGGGAGACCCTCCCGTTGAGTCACGGGGTTCAGAAAGGACCCCCCGGCTTTCTAAACTCCTTCTCAGAGAGGAGTCTGGGTGCGGCTGGATCCAATCCCAGTCCCAAACTTGGTCAATGGTTTATGTCTAAGGATTATATATGCGCAATCAATCCTTATGTCACTTAGCTAAGATTTCAAAGTTTAGCATGCTATTAGTCACTTACCAAGAATCTGTTGCGGCAAGGAATCTCTCAACCTCGAGGAGAAGAACCTTAAGCGAGCGTCCCCACTCAAGGGGAGATCCTGTCGTGCAGCCCGCTGCCGTGCAGGAGAGCTCAAAGGGCTCTTGGGCTGTCCGCTATTTATGGAGTAAGATGATTGACCTATAGTCATATTTGCATGGGAACAAGATACCTAGGTTCCCACTCCAGACAGTGTTTTGGTTATGTTGCCAGCCATCTCCCACAGTTCAAGTGCAACTCGTAACAACTCCTGCTGATGGCCATGGCTTGAGCAGGAGCCGGGGGGGGAGAAAAGGAAAAGGGGAGAGCACACCGCCACATCTGCTTTCGTGTTATCTTCATTCCACCGTCGTGGGCTGGGATTTCATCCCACCGCCTGTGGCTGCAGGACTCCCCCAAGGCTCTCATTGATAACCTGATGTTTCTGGGAGCCTGCTTGCTCCTGTGGATCCTCAGTGACGTGAATAACTCAGAGCTCTGGGTTTGGGCTTCCCTGCTAAGGGGATCTGCACACCCCACTGCCCTTGTTGCCAAGTCCTAGTGATGTTCTACTTTAGGCCGACGGACACGTCGACTCTGCAGTGAACAGGGCAACGCAATGTGGCTTATGACATCTTTATGGCCTTTGCCTGAAAATTTCGTAGCTTCAGACCCTTTCAGGACCTAGGGCATAGAAAATAAAGGTATAGTTTATAACACAGTTCCTCCCTGTGCTTCTCCAGCACCACAGGATTTCACGGAACAAGTTTGATGAGGCAATTCCAGTCCTCCGAGGGAGCTGTATTTCGGTAACCAAAATTCAGTATTGTTTAGGCAGGTGTTATTCTGAGCAAAGTTTTGATCACTACCTTTATGACGTTGTAATTTTAGCAAGAGCACGGTCAATATACGGCTGTACAACAAAATACCATAGCATTAAAGTAATAGGATTGTAAATGGCCTTCTCAACACCCTCACCTTAATACACAGCTGCGTTAAGTTCAGTTGTTCCGGTACGCACCACGGCAGCGCGGTAGCAGGCCAAATTACTAGCATTCGGTAAGTGTTACCAAGAGACTCATAAGCAGGAGGAGAGTGTTATGTTTTGCCACGCACAGAACGGAACAGATGTCTCCAGCGGTGAACACCCCCCCCCCCCTCCATGCCGAGGACAACACAAGCTGGCTCTGAATGCTGGGCTGGAAGGCGATGGCGAGGGCTTAAAATCATCTGTAACGCGTCAACCTCAAGATCCCCCCACGTCTTATTGAAGTCAATCACAGAGGTGTAAAGGGAGTATCAAAGCAGGGTGTGTATGAAGTGATAATTCCCCAGCTTATCCCGGTGTCCAGTAACTCATACCCTGGGCTAACGGTTTCAAACTGGAAGAGGGGAGATTTAGATGAGATATTGGGAAGAAATTCTTTGGTGTGAGGGCGGTGAGCCCCTGGCCCAGGTTGCCCAGAGAAGCTGTGGCTGCCCCGTCCCTGGAGGGGTTCAAGGCCAGGTTGGACGGGGCTTGGAGCAACCTGGTCTGGTGGGAGGTGTCCCTGCCCAGGGCAGGGGGTGGCACTGGGTGGGCTTTAAGGTCCCCTCCAAGCTGAACCATTGTGTGATTCTATATCCCAGGCCAGAGGTGGGGTCTTTGTAGTTCATAAGCCTTGATCATCTTTCTCCTTCCATGATTTTGCCCAGGAGCTCCTTGAACCCGTATATATCTGCATCCAGATCTTCTTGCTTGTACTTCCCAAGCTGAGCAAAACCATCTTTTCAACTAATTAGGGGGCTTTCCGCCACCTTCCCACGCCCGTGCAATGGTGGGTGTCAGCTGAGGGGGACCTTTAATCCATGAGGTGAATGAGCCTCCAAGTAGATGCAGAGGTAACATGTAGAGAACCTCTCCTTGATCTAGAGAACTTCTCCTTGATCGTGGCGGTTGTTAAAATATCCCCAGGGGCTGGCTGTAAAAGGAGACCCTTCAAAAGGTTAGAAGGGCAAAATCCATCAAGGGAAGCTGATAGGACATGGAATAGTCATTTTCTCTTTCGAGCCATGCAGGGGAACAAGGTTTGATAACAATCAGAGCATTTACAATCTCTCAAAGGATTGGGAACGTCAGTCAAAGCCAAGGTAGGAAGGCGTCAGTAAAAATAAAATTAGAAAAAAAGTAAAATAAAATAGAAGGGAATAAAAGTAGATAGGGACCGCTCTAGAGGAGTTTGCTAAGTGCTTTCATTGACTTCCACTTTGAATTGTGAACTGAGTCCAAAGTCTATATGGTTTTGAGAAACCATTTCCTTACAGAAAGCACAAATAGCAACTAAGAGATGCTATTCTAAGAAGCACTTGTCACTGTATTCATTCCGAGTTGCAACAGTGGGTTGTGCCAGGATTTTCTTTTCTTTTTTTTTTCAGCCCTGCTAATTCTCTGTTAGCTCCATCCTTCTAGGTATCTAGCTCAATCTCAGCCTGTGAAACCATTTAAGAAATTGAAAAGCTTTTGATTCTTAAAAAAGGCAGTAATACAAATATGAAAAATATAATTTAGGAGTGGATGTAATAACATTCCTACAGGCATTCAAGCAATGAAAAACCCTTCTGGTGAAATCTATCCCACTCCAGAGCAGCTCAGGCTGAAATAGGATGCAATTAGGTATAACAGTTGTGCTGCCCTTGGTCCCAAAAATGGACTTCACCCTTAACGGGGCATAGGACCAGTCAAAACTACATTTTGAAGGAAAATTTATGTTTTCAACAGGCCTGGATTTTTCAAATGGCCAACCACCTCTAGCGGAAAATGTTGCTATTTCATCAGAAACGCCAGCTAATTTTTTGCCGGGAGCACAGACGCTGTTCCTCAGAAGCGCGTGCGGTGGCTGGAGTGGGCTGCAGAGAAGGTGCTCTGGGACCCACCGCCCCGGGGCTCCTCCGCGGCTCTGCCGGCCCCTGCCTGGGGAAGGGGAGGGTGGCACATCTCGGACCACCCCGACCACCCATCTCGGACAGGAGAAGGGCACCCTGCGGCACCGGGACTGGAGCTCCCGGTGCAAATTGATTTGGTTTCCCTGTCAGAGCCTCAAATGTACGTACAGTCAAATGTTTGAACACAATATATAATTTCTCGAAGAAATTTTAAGAAAGGGAGGGGGGGCCTAGTTTTAGCTACCCATAAGGAGAACTTTGAGCAAGAAATCATAACATACAGCATAGGTAACAACGCAAATAGGTATCTACTATGTATAAAAAGGTATAATAATTATATGGACTAGTTGATATTGTACATGTAATAATATACGTGTATAAATATTGATAATACATGTAATAATAAAAGCATATTTAGATAAATAACTGTGTATACGGTAATATAAATCAATATATTTTTATATGCAGTAAACTGCCAAGATTTCGGAGCCACCTCAGCATCGCTCCTTGTCCTTCCGGAGCGGGGATGATGATGGGCACAGCCACGTCAGCCCATCCCGGCGCCGGCTCTGCTCCGAGTGCCTGCAGCCTGTTAGAAGGAAGACACACCGGCACATCTGCGAACACAGACACACACACACACACACACACACTGTGCTCTCTGCTGGGGATTTGACTTTGATTTTTACCTGTTTGCTTTAATATAAAGTAAAAGGTCATTTTGGGGTAACGTTCCGCGGTATTCACTGGTTATTCTCAGTTGGACGTGCGGCATCTCTCTTATCTGACATTTCCACGACAAATTAAGTTCCTCAGACGCCTTTTTCGGATGCAAAATGATTAATACCTAGCACAATTCTGCAATACACTACGCTCTGCCTCTCGCTGCTGCATCCCCGCTGGCATGGGTTTAATGCCTTTCTCCTCGGGGCAGCTCTGGGGTAGGGCAGCTCTTCTCCCCCTTGTTTTACATCGCGGGGGGGGCGAGGGGGGGGAGGTGCACAGACTTCAGGACTTAAAGAGGATTATCTCGTTTATCTTAAACAGCCCTCACCTTTAAAAACATCCTTCTCTCTGAATATAGACAGGACGAGAGCAATAGCATGCAGGGAATAATTCCTCTCCTCCTTTTCCTCCCACGGTGTTCGCTGCAGCCCCTCTAGTTCCGTCAAATTTCTGTGAACGGGGTCGGGAGGCTGAAAAGGCAAAGAGACACCCCAAGCCAGGGTGATCCCCCATGGCTCCATTTCCTTGGGAAACCAGCCTGGAAACAGCAGGAAGCGTTTCCACGCTCTTAAGAAAAGAGCAAGAGCAGCGCCAGCAAACAGCACGGGAGGCAGCAGCCCCCTGCCGCCCCAGCCCCCAGGAAGAAGCAATCTCCGAAAGCGCGCAGAAACTCAGCAGCTTTTTCCCGGCACCTCGGAAAAAAATGGAAATTAATCTTGTTGAAATGAGAGATGATCCGGCTGAGGGACCAGCTCTGGGGCAGAGAGGCCGGGGTGGGATGCAGGGCGCGGGAGAGGCAGGATGAGCCGCTGAGGATGCATCTACCCTTCCTTCTGGTTTGTCTCCAGCCGGGATCCAGGTAGCGCTGGAATAAGGAGTCCTGGGTAGGGCGATGGTGTTGAAGGTTAAATTGTGCTGTTGGGTGAGGAATAACTTCTTTTCTCCATCACACACGTAACCAGGAGACGAAGAGTCAGTGGCCACTGAGCAGCCCACAGCAGGGACAAGTGGTGTGGCTGGCCCGAAAAATGCTTCCAAGCAGCGATTTTGGGTCCAAAATACAGGTCTGTTAAATTCAAAGCCCTTGGCAGGGAATGTTTCGGTGTTCACATCATTTTCTGGGAGGAAAAATGAGAAAGTTTGGCCCTGTCTTTCTCACCTTATTTTGGGGATTTTTTCAGCGTGAGTGGTTCATTGCTGCGTCTCCACAGCGTCTTGATGCCACCCACCTCTCCTGTGTCACTGGGGCTCATTAGTGGTGGCTCGGTGGTGGCTTCTGGACCAGAAACGTTTTGCTCCCAGGTTGGAGGACACATTCACAATAGACGTACAATCATGGAACGGTTTGGGTTGAAAGGGACCTTAAGAATACATGTCCGTCCCACCCCCCGAGAAATGACGGAGCAGTGGCCATTCCCACGGTGAGGTCTGAGTCTCCATCCCTGAAGCGGGCAGTGCTGCTGGAAGAAGAGGGGGGAAAGGGAGGACGGGAATTAAAGCTGTTTCCCCTTCGCAGCCGTTTGCACGTGCTTGACAGGTCTTCGTACTTCCTGGCTGTGAAGAACTGCAGAGGATGCGCTGCAAAAATCCCTTGCAAAAAAAAAAAAAAAAAAATCACGGCTTGCTCCCGGCCGAGCAGGTCGAGCCCTTCCAGGTTCTCAGTGGCTCTGGGAAAGCACAGCAAAGAGAGAGCTACTGGGAATGTTGATGGGAGCTGGTAGGAAGGAATATTGCCAGCAAATAGCTTCGAGGAGAAATTCCTCCAGGCACAGCGGTCCCCGGTGCCGGACCGCAGGGCAGTGCACGGCGGCATCATTATTTTGGCTGGCTGGAGACAGAAGTCACTTGTCTTTTTCTTTTTTCTTTGTGGGTTTGGGTTTTTTTTTTTTTTTCACTTGTAGAGGGAATCAGAGTTTTTTCTATACAAATGAGGGTCTGCCTACCATGGGGAGATTCGGAAAAAGCTCATCAAGATCAATTCTTAAAATGGATAAATGAAAGCACATTAAACAACCTATGTAGACACACTCATTTGGAATTAAAGGGTCTGTAATTAAGTTTTACTTAATTCACTTTTGAAGTGACTTGAGCCAAATTAAATTAAGGCCACTTTAATTTTAAATGAAAGTATCCAGACCTGGGTTTAATGTAATTTAACTAATCCACTTGCAATTCACACCACTAGTTAATTTTGGATTAATTTACCCTTGTAAGCAAGCTCTTAAACAGACGGCAGGAACGCAACTCAATTTTCCCTTTTTCATCTAGAGAGGGAGCAACAGAACTCCTTTTCCCCCCGAAAAATTCCTCTGCTCTGGCAGTTTAACCCCTTTTCATGCGGTTTAACCCCTTTTTACCATGCCTGGGTTGAGCCTGACCCAAGATGTGCCAGATGTCTGCTGGGATGTCCTCAGCTGACAGGAGACGGGGATGTTCCTCTGACGGCTCTTCTGAACCACCAGCTCCCAGAAATTTTCCCTCTTGCAGGATTTTCAAGCTCACTTCCAGAAGTTTTTATGTGGATTGTTGGCCTGGCTCAAGGAGGGGCAGGATCCAGGCGGACTTTTTGGTGAAGCAGGGCAGATCCCAAAGGGCTTTGACAAACACAGGAGAGATGCCATGCGCTGCAGGATGGGACTGGAAAGACTCCAGCCAACAAGCTCTGTTTAATTAATGCCATATAAAAAGCTGCGAAGGTCAGTTTTAGGTGCCCCGGACTGCGGCAGCAGCATGAGAGTGGTGGTGCTTTTTCTGGATTAATTAAGACAAGGGATCTCTTTGGAGCGTCTGACAATGGCAAGTCATTAATGGAGCAACCAGCTAATGAACGAGCAATCGTGGGGCTGGAAGGGACCTCAAGCGTCGGAGGAAAGAAAGCATTTGCAACGGAGGGCAAGGGCCAGCACAGCTAACGCAGATGGCAGATACCCAAATCTTGCTGCTATTGGTTTGAACGACCACGGTTCATGCCAAGTCTCTTAAGGGTTTAAGTAACCCTACTGTAGGGCACATAAACCCCTGACGGCTTGGGATTCCGGCAGAGAAGGGCTGCGCTCCCATCAGGGATAACAGCCATGATAGCTTTTATTACTGCAGCTTGCGGTGGGCATTATCTGTTCACACGGGCTTTGAAATAAAGAGGACGGTCCCAAATAAAGAATCAAAGAATCATGGAATAGTTGGGGTGGGAAGGCACCTTTAAAGGCCATTCAGTCCAACCCTCCGGCCATAAGCAAGGACATGGTCACCTAGACCAGGTTGCTCCAAGCCCCGTCCAACCTGGCCTGGAATGTCTCCAGGGATGGGGCATCTCCCACCTCTCTGGGCAACCTGGGCCAGGGTCACACCACCCTCAGCGTAAAAAAATCTCTCCTTATATCTCAGCTGAATCTTCCCTCTTTCGTTTTAAAACCATTACCCCTTGTCCTATCACTACAGGCCCCATTAAAGACTCTGTCCCCATCTTTCGTATAAGCGTGTTCCCCCCCCCGCCCCTTTTTTTTTTAAGAGAAAAGAGTCTGCTTCTAAAATCATTTTGGGGAGTCAAGTGGTTTGTCCGTCTCTTAATCCCCAAAGGACTGCTAGATCCACACTTCGCTTGCAACATCTCCCTGTGAAGTCACCTCGTGTAACACCTTTGGCATCTGCCAAAAGCACTGATAAGGTCCTCTGGCGTCTGTCCGTCTTGGTGACACAGGAGAGGAACACGTGGCTCATCCGGGCATTGCGTTTTCTGGGGTGAGGAGTGAGATTCGGGAGGAAACTTCCCTGGGAGCTGCCAACTAACTACGCTCGCGTGTCTTTCATCAAAGAGGAGAGCTTGCCTTGGTTTGAATTCAGAAGCTGCCTCGCTTTTCAGCCACACGCCAGAGCAGTTTAATTGAGAAATCCTGCCGGGGGGGGGCACAGCTTGGCTCCAGGGTGCCTCCACCCTTCCCTCCAGCGCCTTTGATTTCCTCAATCAAACTACACTTCCCAGAAGGCACCTTCCCCGGCAGCGCCTCCAGGCAGGCCCATGGCTAGGGCTAGTTGAGAGTCCCGTTTTTCAGGCATTTGCCTTCTTCCAGCAAGACAAGGGGAAAGGCACATTTTGCAAAAACATCATTTAATCAAAAGAAAATCAATTCTTATGGGGAAAGAAGAAGAATATAAAAAAAAGCCCCAAAAGCTTCTAGGTGAGATGGAATATTTTCAACCAGCCTAATGATAACTATCCCACAGCTCCCTAAATCTGGCTCCCTGCCTTTCACGTAAGCAGCGAATGGGTAGGAACTCCTGCTGTCAGCGTTTTACTTCATTTGTGACCCACCACCTCTTTTCAAATAAATCCGCATTGAATTATCTGAAGTGAGCAGAGAGCAAGGGGGGGAAAGGAATTCAGGCTTGGGAGGATAATGCAGAAGTTATTTCAGCTGGAAGATCGAGTGCATTGCAGCCATTTAAAAATCATTTAAAATGGTGAAAGAGGTGTTTTGAACCCAGTGGGAAGTTGATGACTGATTTGAATTCGCGTTTGCGCGCCCTCTTACAACGGAAGGGTCTCTGGAAAATAAAAGTCCGCAGAGGGATCTCCTGGGATGCGGGGAATGGTGTAAATCAAAGCAAACTGGAGGTGTGACACAGGTTTGGGCAAAGCCAGAGGTGGAGGGTTGGACATGTGCCTTCCCAAAGGGCAGGGGTGGAGCCATCCCTTGCCTGTCCCACCATGGCAGTCCTCAACTGGGAAACACAGAACCATAGAATGGTTTGGGTTGGAGGGGACCTTAGAGCCCACCCAGTGCCACCCCCTGCCCTGGGCAGGGACACCTCCCACCAGACCAGGTCTCTCCAAGCCCCGTCCGACCTGAACTTGAACCCCTCCAGGGATGGGGCAGCCACAGCTTCTCTGGGCAACCTGGGCCAGGGGCTCACCACCCTCACAGCAAAGAATTTCTTCCCAATATCTCATGTGAAATTCTCTTTCAGTGTAAAACCCTTCCCCCTCCTCCCATGGCTCCCCTCCCTGATCCAGAGTCCCTCCCCAGCTTTCCTGGAGCCCCTTTAGGGACTGGAAGCAGCTCCAAGGTCTCCCCGGAGCCTTCTCTTCTCCAGGCTGAACCCCCCCAGCTCTCTCAGCCTGTCCTCACAGCAGAGGGGCTCCAGCCCTCCCAGCATCTCCGGGGCCTCCTCTGGCCCCGCTCCAACAGGTCCGTGTCCTTCTTGTGCTGAGGACTCCAGAGCTGGACACGGCACTCCAGGTCTAGAAGGGAATCGTCTAGGTTGAGAGGGACCTTTCAGATCCCCCCAGCCACATCCCTGTCCCCGGGGGAAGGTGCCTGCAGCTCTTTTTCCGGCTGAGGCTGCAGGGTGATGCCCAAAGGGATGTAAAATTGAGCAGGGCTTCGGTGCAATCACCAGCTGAGTTTAGCAGCAGTGAGGAGAGCCCCGTGCCCCTAATTCCAGAGCAGGGTCCTGCTCCCCCCATGGCCATTAGCTGCCGGCGTCAGCCCTTATCTCCGCCTTAGTCTTCCCACCGGTGGAACAGCGGCGATAAATAATACAGACCCACTTTTGTGATTGATATGAGCTCTCTGGATACAAATTGCTAATAATGGCAAATACTCTTGAATGTAGTTTAAAGAAACATAGATAATTCAGTTTGTTTTGTACTGTAGCTTAGTCGCCCTGCTTATATACACATATATATGTGTTTCTGTTTCTCCTCAAGATTCATTTCGTTTTTAAGTGCATGTGAGAAGAGCCCGGAGTTCAGCTATACATCTCTTGTTATTGATGGGTTTTAAAAGTAAATAAGTGTATGCTATTAACGATTTCATCTCCTGTGCAGGAAAGCAGCACTCGGAGTGCGGATTACGCAGGGAGCCCTGCCGTGTTTATATCCCTTATGAGACACGTCTTTGTTTTCCGAGGCGCGGAGGGTGTTTTCTCCATTTCGCAGCACACTAAGGATTAACACCCAAACTGTAAAATGCATTGTGCTTCCACTGTTAATCTGTCACATCAAAAAAAAAAAAAAAAAAAAAAAAGGAAAAAAAAAAACTCACTCGCCTTGACTGCCTTTCCATATTGGTGATTTTTTTTTTTTTAGCATTTTTGGAAGGCAATCAAGTGTTTCCAGGAGGTGGGTGATGTCCTCGGGGGTGATCCAAAGCGTGTCTAACCTCCGTTTCTCACGGTGCCCTGAAAAACAGATTCTTGGTGGTGGAGGGCGGCCTCCGACTCAGAAAGCCAGGCCTGAAATCTCTGCTTTTCCTATAGAAGCTTAAATAAATGAGTTTGTGCTGCGGTTCCCATGCGCAAGACGGGTATCGTAGACCCCTCCAGTCTCACCGGGGCTTTCTGTGGGGCTTGGATGTTAGGACAAAATAGGGTATGTAAACAGATAACACAGGGAGAAACTGCAAGCCCCAGCTGTTTCTTGTTGTTGAAAGGAAAGAATGCCTCCAGCTTAGGAACCAGCAAAAACTTCGTAGCATTTTATATGAGCCTGGATTCCCAGGCGGGGTTTGGAGTGAATTTTACATAAAGTTTGTCCGGAAATATTCCAGCCTGCAGCTGAAAATAAAACTCGGCGAAGGTACCAAACCTCAGCGACTCAAATGCGATCCCAGGCTGAGATTTTGCAAAGCTGCAGAGGAAAGCCGGACAGCAGCGTTCGCATTAATTTTAATCAGAAGTGGGCGTTCAGATCCTGTGTGTGATAGCGGGGGCTATCAGCCTCGAAACCTGGACGAGCCCCAGCCAGTTCCCCAAAAGACTGCGTTTTTGCAGAGCTCTGACCTGTCAAAGCCGGCAGAGACCCGTCGTGGCACTCAACCAACACCAGCCCTTGCTCCCGCACCATTAACACGACCTTCCAAAAGGGATGGGGAGATTTTTTTTTTTTTTTAGCCTGTACATTTTGAGTTTTGGGGGGTTTTTTTCTGCCTGCTAGGGAGCGGGGATTATCTGCAAAATGTGTTCAGATGGCTGAGCGAAAGCTATAAACATGCAAATTCGAGTTCAGCAAGTTTTTATGCTGGTTGCTAGACCCCTTCTTCGAGCAGATCCTAGCAGCGGATAGCTCGGTGCTTAGGAATTTCTTAACGGGCAAGCTTCGGCACGGTGTTTACGGCAATGCGGAGAGGTGCTCTGGTTATCGGGGGATGAAGCTCAGGTTTCGAGGTTCAGACCATTTCTTAATTCAGGCTTTTAGCTCAGACTTGCACAAGCAGTTCAAACACCGGCGAGGGCGGAACTTCTGTGAGAACCTCACATTGCTACAGTCTCTCCGTGTGAGGTTTCCCAGTGAAATTCCATGAGAACTTCATTAGGACTTTTGGGCTCGATTTTGGTTGCCCTCCATGAAGAAAGCCGTGGGCATATGTCGCAGCTGGCACCGATTTAAGGTTGTTGTAAGGGACTCAGCAGTGCTTTGTACTCGGTTCCTGAATCCTACTGGATTCAAGAGAGGTCCTTTGCCACATCCCTCCAGTGTCCAGATTCAACAGCAATAAATGAGTACGGTGGCTATTACTTTTTCATTTGTAGATGAAAAGGCACAAGGGAGGTAGGAGCGAGAATGCCTGCGAGTAAACGCCATCGCAGGTTTTCAAACTCGTGAATGCTCCGTACCTGGGACGCACTCGAACGTGTAATGAAGGGTCTGGTCAGTTCTTATATCCAAATCGGTCCAAGCCAGCTTTGGGTTAATGCTCCACTTTTCTCAGCTGGTTGTTGGGAATGTGATGTAGTAAGAGATAAAGCAATGAGGCGTTCCTCTGGACAGCAAGAATAGCCACAGGGTACAGTCGTGAATCGAAGCTGAAATTCAAGTTCTGCCTATAGGTTTCAGGGCTCTGCAACAAGCCTGACGACGCTCCCCACCTATGCAGACCTTGGTGTCTCGTGGGGACAGCCCTGAGATGAGGCTCTGGAGATCAGAGCCTTCGTCTTGTCCTGTGTATCTTCTGTAACTGGGACAAGTTCCTTGGACGTTTAACCCTTTTCATTCAACGGAGCCATCTGTGTGAGGCTCATATCGCAGTTGAGGTCTCCAAGCGACTGCGTTTTCACCCAGGTGTGAACCCTCTGAGTCTCCAAAGCCTGCTGGAGCTCACCAGGCTATTGCAGCCAAGTGATTAAGGCCAGGTTCAAAGTGAATAAGGCCACACTTTTCCATGTGGGTCACACACTGGGTTCCCCTCGCTGGTAGCAGGTCTGAGCATCTCCCAGTCTCCCAGGTAGGAGCAGGGAGAAGGGATCAAGAGCTGGAGGAGCTCTGTCCAAGAAGAGGTCCGTTGCCGGTCCGAGTGACCTGCCCAAGGTCAGACTGGGAACCGCAGCCGAGGAAACATCTGAATTGCGTTTTGCAGATCCTGAGCTAACGTCTTAACAAACAGAGCATCTTTCCTTCGTGCTGGCGCTTGCTGGGGCCAGGTTACGTGGTGCAAACCGCTCCAGCAGTTCTTCTGATACAGCGTTTACTGGAAAGCCACTTTTCTTGCCAAAAATGCTTCTGTTTGGATGTCAGTACTCATTTGCCAAGTTGTGTTGCCTTTAGATGTTGTTCATAGACTTATCAAAGTCATTTTCCCCCGAGCTTTCAATCAGATAGCCCTGTGCTGAGCAAACAGGAGGAGACACTCCTTAAGTCCTCAATTACATTTCTTTTCTCCTCTTCAATTCCAGCACAGACAAGAGGTGATAATACCGAATCTTTCAAATATTTGATATACAAAGAGAAGAGCTTGTTAAAACGAGACCAATTAATGCATTTTTAATCCACATTTAAACACATGCAAAGATCCTGAATACTAATGCCGTCATTTAAATTCCAGGCGGGGAGGGCTGGCGCAGGAGGCTGCATATCTTTCCATCTCTGCTTTCCTGCCTTGTTTGAATCAGGCAAGGTCGACCGGGCGCTGCTGCTTATAATAAAAAGGCGTATTGAGGCTCCCTCCAGTTTTTTTTTGTTAATCACCCGACGATGTTCTTGCCGCTACTGAGCATGTTGTTATTTTTTGCCCCCCCCCCCTTCTTTTTCTTCCTTTTATTCCTGAAGTTCAAGGACATTTTGAATCCCCCTGGGTGTGCCTGCCGCTAGGAGAAAACAACCACACAGATCGTTTGAGCTTCTAATGCTTCCCCTAATGGTACAACGCGTTTGCTTCCGGCTTCTCCTCCTGCAAATTGATCAAAACCTTGATTTCCCATCTTCTCATCGTCGCTGTTGACACAGCAGATGGTTCAGGTGGGCCACGGCCATAGGCCAAGGTTATTTATTTGAGGCACGGCTTGCGTTTCTGTTGGACCTGGCGGCTCTCGCAGCCTGACTTTCTGCACATAGATAATATTTTTCGGCCCAAAAAAAGTTTACAGCATACGTGGGAAAAAAAAAAAGGGGGGGGGGGGAAGAGAGAAAACAAAGTTAATGCAGTCACCAACGCTGACTGTATCGTTGCGTAGGAAGCGACCACCTGCCAGCAACTGCAGGAACAAACCGCCTGTGCCTCGGTACGGATGGCGTTGCCAAATCAGATGCTAATTAAAGAGGGCCAGATAGCTGTTTTCGAGAAATGCATTTCACTTTGGTGCAGGTAGGAGTGTGCACGCGGCCAGGGACCGAGATGCAGCTGATATAACTCATGTTTCAGCGTCTCGGTCCCTTCTGCCAGGGCAGTACACCTGGCGATCAGGGGAGGTGTCGCAGAAAATAGGTAGAAGTGAGAAAAGCGGCTGCATCCCTTAAATCCGAGCCAGTCCCGCAGGCCATATTGTCTCCTGCTGCGGTACGGGATATTAACGGGAGAAATGAGTATGCCTAGGAGTCATTTGCCAAAAAAATTTTCATCATAACAGGTTTGATTCATCAAAGCCAGAATATTTCAGAAGGAAGGACCAATTTCAGCAGATTTTACATTTGGGGGAAAATGGAGAAAAGTTTTGAAAATTATCAGTAGGTCACCGTGACTCCCAGAAATGGAACTATTATATTTTGCTTCAAATTTGCTTTTTGCTTTGAAATGTAAGTTCAGCTACAGGACGAAAAGAAAGATTGAAATGGAAATGAAACCTTTGGAAATTACCAAACCGAAATGTTTCTGTGGAACCAGACAGGGCTTTCTGCCTTTTTTTCTTTTTTTTAATTACTTTGTTAGAGTCTTCGTTTTTTGAGCCTTACTTTAGATTTTCAGCTTTTGTAGGACAGGATAGGGTAAAAACACTTCTAAATTCCCGAAAACTTTTGGTCTACAGGGAAAATGTTGAGTGTAACGTGACTAGCGAGTGCAGAAGCGCCTGTTTCTCTGGTCCAAGCAGATCTAACTGTGAGGCCACCCCTTTTAATCAGCTACCCCCTGCTTCCTTGAGATGAGTGATTATCCTGTATTTAAAGCTTTGGCCTTGAACTTGCAGTAGGGGATGGTGTCTCTCAGGTTTTTTTACCCTTTTCTTAATTAAGAAGCTATATTAAATATTCAGAAATTCAGCCCTGTGACTTTCCTGGGAAGCACAAGGACATCCTGGAGAGACAGATCACTTTCTCATTAACACCTAGCCGGGCCACCTCTCTCCATTCCCTTTTCTCACTCCTGGCTCTGGTCCTCCAGGGCCCCAAAACTGCCGGAAAGGTGCAGGGAGTTTTTTTTTCCTGAGCTGGTGGAAACGCAGCAAGGGCTAAAAGATTAGCTCTTTAGGCAGAGGAGCAAAGGATGCAGAAGCAAAGCTATTGGGAAGATGATGCTGATTCTTTTCATGCATCCATAGGGTGGTTTTATAGAGTCATAGAATGGTCTGTGTTGGAAGGGACCTTTCAGATCATCGAGTCCAACCATCAACCCAACACTGCCAAAGCCACCACTACCCCGTGTCCCTCAGCACCGCGTCTGCCCGGCTTCTAAATCCCTCCAGGGATGGCGACTCCACCACTGCCCTGGGCAGCCTCTTCCAGTGCTTGACAACCCCTTCCGTGAAGAAATTTTTCCAAATATCCATCCTAAACCTCCCCTGGCACAACTCGAGGCCATTTTCTCTTGTCCCATGGCCTGTTCCCTGGGAGAAGAGCCTGACCCCCCCTGGCTACCCCCTCCTTTCAGGGAGCTTTAGGGAGCGAGAAGGTCTCCCCTCAGCCCCCTTTTCTCCAGCTGAACACCCCCAGCTCCCTCAGCCGCTCCTCACAGGACTTGTGCTCCAGACCCCTCACCAGCTCCGTTGCCCTTCTCTGGACACGCTCCAGCCCCTCAGTGTCTTTTTTTTGTGGTGAGGGGCCCAAAACTGGACACAGCCCTCAAGGTGGGGCCTCACAAGTGCCCAGTACGGGGGGACGGTCACTGCCCCAGCCCCGCTGGCCACACTGTTCCTGACACAGGCCAGGATGCTGGTGGCCGCCTTGGCCACCTGGGCACACCGCTGGCTCGTGTTCAGCCGGCTGTCGACCAACAGCCCCAGGTCCTTTTCCACGGGGCAGCTCTCCAGCCACTCTGCCCCCGGCCTGTGGCTGTTGTGACCCAAGTGCAGGGGGGGGCTTATGAAAAACAGGAGGAACTCTGAAATCCCAGCCTGAGCATCACCAGTGGGGCAGACACCCCAAAACCCGGCTACTCTGCTGTATGAGAGAGAGAGCCGGCGCGTCCCTCCTTGCGTGCTGCTTGTCACCAGGATCCTAACAAGTCCCTGGTGATGAGGAGCATCGCCATCACTATGGCATCTGCAAGCCGAGAGCGGCACAGCGCCTGGTCAGGGTGATTTGTTTGCTGCCGGGGGCTGGATCAAACTGTTCCTTCCCTTTTGTTTCCCGTTTTGCTTTTCTGTTGTGGCCCATCAGTTCTCCAATACCGAAGAAGCATTTTTTCAATCGAGCAGGGTCCCTGACCCTCCTGCGTTTAATTACTAATCAGAGCCACATGGGCCATCAGTAAAGGTTCCGAAAGGCAAGTCTTTATTGGCTCTTCACTCATTTTTCTAAAGAAGTGTTGGATCCTGGAGGTGATAGGTGATAAAAGTTGCTTTTTCATTAAAAAGAAGAAACAAAGGATGTCATAGGTCTCATTTTTTCTGAGGAGAGATGGAGCAAGCAAAGACCTCAAGTTCTTACGCTGCTTCTAGCAATCCCCGGGCAAGGGACAGGCCAGGGATTACCACCCCCATGGGCTAAAACCCCAAGCTTTGCCCAGAATTTTTAGCATTTCCGTGCCCAGGGCAGGCAGCCAAGGTGTCCTGGCTTTTCCAGCCCCTTTCATTGTTCCTGCTGCAGAGCCGTGTCTCTCGGGAGCCTGGTGGGACGCTGCAGCGTGTCCTTTCTAGGGCCAAGAGGAGAGAGAGCAGCCAGCCCTGCGCCATTAGCAAACCCACTCCATCTGTGCCTTGTTAGTCTTTCTTAACGAGACTAAATAAAGGCTTGCTGGTCTCTAGAATGATGTTGGAGAGAGGCGGTGGCAGCTGGTGGTGGAGAAGAAGAGCATCCAGGCCCTGCAGGGAGGTCTTAAGGTCACTTCTGTGCTTTTCCTTTGCTGGTAAGAAAGATGGGAACTGGGAAAAGCTGTGTCATGAGGTGCTATGCAATTTGGCTTTGGAGAATAAATATTCTTGCTCATGTTTGAGCTTGTTTGCTGGGAGGAACCTGGGCGTTTGATGCTTTGGAAGCGTGGTCTGAGAGAGGTTCGCTGTAGCTTGGTTGAAAATAGTAGATACATAAGAGGGTTAATGGTGCAATAAAGGAACTTCATTTTAGGTTCTTTAGCCTCTCAAATTTAAGTGATGAATATGACAGCAATAGGTCTAAGGCAGGTGTGCATTCAGTATGAAAGAGTGATGATTGAAATGCCTTTTTTTTTTTTTTTTAAAAAAAAAAGGAAAAAAAAAGCTGTTACTGAATCCTTCCAGAGCAAGAGCTCAGTGGAAGGAGGTGTTACAGAAAGCGTCCAAACGTGGTGCACCATCATCTGCCAGCCCAAGGCAAGGCCCTGAGCAGGGCTGCCCCACTGACATGGGTCCCTGCTGCCCCTTACTCCGGAGATACAGGGGATCTGCATTCCCCCTGTGTGAGCTGGCAAGAAACCTGGGGAGACATGGTCTGTTTTGAGAGGTTGTTAGAGCAAAGCCAAGAGACCTGGCTGTGGAGAGGTTTGTGTTGCAGAGTTCCCGCTCTGCTGCAATACCCCGTGGGGCACCGATCTCAAAATGTGCTGGGGAACCCCTGCCTTGCTCAGTGTGGGTGAGGGCTTCGTGCCTGTGAATGGAATTGCCACAGTGACCGGAGACGTTCACCTCCATGTACGGTGCAGGACGCTTGGTTGTCTCTGGAAGGAGCAGCTGGAAGCGGTGTGGCAAGTGGCCGGTGTTTCAAAATGCCGGGTGGCTTTCTCCTGGGAGGTGTCTGCACAGTGCTGGGAGCCACGGGACCTCGGTCCCGGCTGGGGACCTGGTGGTGCACCGATGGGTGCCCCTTCTGGAGTCCCCCCTCTCGCAGGGACAAGCGCTGACCCCACCGTACCGGAGCAGGGCATCCGCAGGCCAAGGATGGACGGGGCAAGGCTCGGTGCGCAGGGCTGAATGCCGGCTGGGGACCAGCCTTCAGAGCCGGTGGGGTTAAAAGCCGAGGTCTCCCTGCTTTTGCTTTTTTCCCAATACCCACTCTGTGAGGTCTTACAAATGTCCTTTTTCCCTTTGCCAAGGTCGGGGACTCACCCTTACAGGCTATTTTGTCCTTTTTACTGGTAGCCGCGCGCTGCCGGCGACACCGCAGGCGTTAGGTGCAGGTTTGGCCGCTCGCGATCTCACATTAGCTGCAAGTCCAGAACACGGATGCCTTTTTTCTTTGCTGCTAGAGATAAGAGAAAACCCTCCTGGCCCTTCTCTACAGAAGGGCAGAGGGTCTAGGACACCTGACACGAATCTCATCCTCAGCAGTAGAGGACGGTGGCTCACAGCTTCGTTATCCCGGTGCTGGAGTCAACTAGCTAACGAGGCTGGCAGTCCCAGAGCTGCCAAAGACATCCTCCTCCTCCTCCTCCTCCGTCGCTTCGGTTTCTTCTGCTGCTGAAAATTACAGGTGGAATTGAACCCGGGAGCTGTGCTCACAGCCCCGAGGTGCGCGTCGTCTGACAGTCCGTGTCCTGCTCCCACCACCGGCCTCGGCCGCCCGGGGGGCTCCGGCAGCCCTCTCCCCACGCTCCTTTCCTCGGGAACGGCAGAGTTTATTAATTGATCCGTGTTGCGGCAGGATGGGGGGGAGCAGGGGAGGGAACAGGCGTGCGCAAAGGCAGCGATAGCATCTGCTCTGTAGCAGGCAGCAAGCAGCGGGGTTATTGTTTGTTAATAGATTGCTTTTGAAAAGCTGCTCATATGGGACCAGGCAAGTTTCAGAGGTAATTAAAACTCTGTCTATGCAAAAGGCAGGATCTGATTATTTCCTTTCCAGAGCAGGCAGATTAAACCAGGAAGGTTTATTTCACCACTTCTAAGAGCTCCGGTTTGCTTTGAATGAAGTTCATAATATGGCACATAAGAAATAAAACTCTTCAGCTTCTTCTTTAATATTAAAAAAAAAAAAAACAAACAAACCAGACAACACAAACCCAGATAAACAAAACATAAAAAAACCAAAACTTTTTTTTTTTCTAAACCACCTTCCTCCTTGATTCTTCCTTGGTTTTAAGCAGTTCCCATAAAGCAGTGAACACGTGTACTGATGGAGTACTGTTCTTTCGAAGCTCATTTCTTATCTTTTAAACCTACTTTCATCTTAGAAGATTTTTCTGCACCAGGACTCCCTCCTACCTGCAACAGAAAAGTGACGGTGGGTGGGTAAAGAGGCTCAGAAATAGTAGCAAAGTCTCCCTATCGCCTCTCCGTAAAAAAAAGAATGAAATGAAGTACGTGGAAGGTAATCAAGACATTTTAGAACCAGGTTGATGTCTGTAATCTCAGAGGCTGGCTGGGAGGTGGTGGTGTTGCCCGTGGGATTCAATCTCTGCACTGCTCTTGTCTTTAGGCTCTGCCTGCTCTACATATTTCAAAGAGCTGACCTTTGTGGAGCTTCAGGGAAGAAGAAATCTGGGTAGAAATTCATAAATCTATGAAGGAGAGGGGTGGGGTGGGGGGAAAGATGACTCCATTATCTGAGATTTGTGGCATTATTCTCACAGCTTCCTCGTCTGAGGTCTGGCTGAAACCCTGAAGGTTACACCTTGGCTGGGAGATGTGGGTAGCAGAACTGGCCAGGTGGGTGAGCACTGGCTGGTAGCTGGAAGGAAACGGGTCCCATGGAGCAGCAACAAAGCACGAGGAGACTTCCCCACGCTTGGGAGGGGTTCCTCCAGTGCCTCCGAGACAGAGACAAGAAGGCCAGTGGTCTCCTGGGGCGCATCAAGAAAAGCGTGGCCAGCAGGTGGAGGGAGGTCATCCTCCCCCTCTGCTCTGCCCTGGGGAGGCCACACCTGGAGTGCTGGGTCCAGTTCTGGGCTCCCCGGGTCAAGAAGGACAGGGAACTGCTGGAGAGGGGACAGCAAAGGGCTACCAAGATGATCGAGGGACTGGAGCATCTCTCTGAGGAAAGGCTGAGAGCCCTGGGGCTGTTCAGCCTGGAGAAGAGCAGGCTGAGAGGGGATCTCATCAATGCTCAGCAAGAGCTAAAGGGTGGGTGGCAAGAGGATGGGGCTGGACTCTTTTCAGTAGACAAAGGGCAACGGGCACAAACTTGACCATGGGAAGTTCCACCTAAACACGAGGAGGAACTTCTTTGCTGTGAGGGTGGCAGAGCCCTGGCCCAGGCTGCCCAGAGAGGTGGTGGAGTCTCCGTCTCTGGAGACATTCCAAACCCGCCTGGACGCGTTCCTGTGCCACCTGCTGTGGGTGACCCTGCTCTGGCAGGGGGTTGGACGGGATGATTTCTGAAGGTCTCTTCCATCCCCTGCCAGTCCGTGATCTGTGGTTTCTACTGGCTTGGGTTTTGTGCGCTGAGCTGGGGAGCCCATGCGCGTTCAGGGCTGGTCAGGCTGCCAACACCATTCTTATCCGGGGGGCAAAAGCCCTTTACAAGCTCTGTGCCGGGGCTGCGTGGGCTAAACTGTGTCCTGGAGGAAAAAAGCAGGGGAGTGCGGAGCTGCCTCCTTTGGAGCGAGTCCTGCCCTGCGGCTGCTGGGTCTCTGCCTTTACGCAATAAATAACGGTCGATAGCGGTGACCATCTTGGGCACTGAGGGACAGCTGTGGGGACCTGGGCAGGCTGAAAGACTCAGAGGAATAGGGTCAGTAGGAGAGAGGGGGGCAACAAAAATAAAAAAAACAAAAAATAAGAAAAAATATCAGTGGTTTAAGCTGTTTTTCCTGGCTGCGTTCAGCAGCTCGGAGACCGGGAGGGTTTGCCTGCAAACCCAAGGCGACGTTGCCAGCCGAGCCCGTGCCCAAACAGGCCGGCTGGCTGCGGTGGCTTTACAGAGGTGGAGCGGAGATCTGGGTGCCGACCTCCATCTCCTGGCTGCTGCAACCTGCCGGCAGCGGTGGGTTTGTAGCTGGAAAATAACATGGAAAGAAGGACTGCTTTATGCAGGGAGGTGGCAGCAGCGCGGTGACTGCTGTCCCCGCTTCCATGCCAAGGTCACTGAGGCTCGTGCAGCTCAGGCAGTTGATTCTCACCTGACGGTAGGTGTAGAAGAGCAGGTCGAGTGGGTTCCTGAGGTCTCAATCCTGTTCCTAGGGGAAAAAATTATCTCAGATTCAAATCTATGGGGCAGCTTTGTCGCAGTGACGTCAGAAAAGGACCGACGTCCGACCGTAATGGGATCATAAACCTGTTCCGCCCCTTCTTCACCTGTGGGCTGTGCCTACCCTCCAAGCTGCGTAATGCATATTACATGAGTCCTAAATTAGGAGTCACCCTTGAAAATCCCGTCCGCTGGTCAAGGGAGGGTATGCTTCGTCGCACAAACTCGTTTTGTCAGGGCGGGATGTCTCTTCTGAAAGAGGTGACTTGATGCAGAAATTACAGGGTGAAATGACATGGCCCTTGTTTCATAATAGATTGAACCAGCTGATCGTAACGGTCCTTTCTGCTGTACAAGCTGCCTGGCGCGTGTAAGACACTCGCGTCGATTTTATGAGTGCGTGGGTCTCTTGGCGTGAACTTAAACCGCGCGCACGTGTGCCTGCGTACACGTATTGTATTGCCGATAGGAAATGAAACCTCAGATTAAAAGACATTAACAAAGATAAAAAGTAACAGAATCTAATTTCAATTGTCTGTGGCAGGAACCCAATTTTCAAATGATAATTACAATAATTAAAAATTCCCTTATCAACCCAGACAAAAATGCTGCACGTTGGCAGGCAGGGACGATGAATGAGGCAAGCACAGACTCCTCGCTGCTGAAATCAATTTTCAGAAGTTCAAACAAGCCCCAGCACAGTTCCAGTTTTGTTGGGCTTTTTCCTCTTGGGGGAGGAAGAGACTTTCCCCATGCCGTGTACACAGATCGCGGGGGTTTGGGGTTTTTTTTGCCTCCTTTACCCACAAGGTCACATTGGCTGGAACAAAAACGAAAATCTCTTGTAAACAAAAGTATTTTGCTGTAGAAGTGCAGTGTGGGAAAAGTTTAAAATCGTATCGGGCCTTCCCAGTTTGGGCTTTACTTCTAATCATGGATTATCTTACTTAGAATTAACAAACGCGCGTGCTCAGCTTTTGGAGAATTCGCCAAGGAAAGCTCTCAAAGCTCTTTGCGCTGAGCCGTCGTGAGCGTGCTTTCTGCTGCCGCCTTCTGCCATTGTCCCCCTTGTACAACTGGGGAGTTCATAAGCAGAAGTTGAAGCCTAATTTAAAAAAAATATTCCAGATGGACATCTGGAAAGGGAACTTTTTTTGCCCTAAGAAGTCTCAGGTTTCCGCGCACATGCTGTCCAAAGTTAACTGCAGAATTTGGGCTCAAGTTTTTATTTCATGGAATAGAAATATATTGAACGGGGCTTTTTTCTTTGTATTTTATTGGATGTTATTTTTTTTAACAGTATTGTGAAGTGCACAAACTAAGAGGCGTCCAGGCCCATCCTATCAAGCTCAGCGACACGCTCAGGAAGAGAGATGGGACTTTAAAAAGGTCTCGTTCTTCAGCGATTCACAGGGAATGTGAGACGGAGAGAACCGCTTGTGGCGGAGCAGAGCTTTGCTTTCTGCAGGATGCTCAGGCAAGGTCTTCAGGGAAGTTCTCACTTCAGCCTGATGGAGTCAGTCATCGCCTTGTCACAAACACTGGATCCAACATGATGTATTTATGAGGGGATGACAATTCTCCGTGCATGGCAAATGCATTAACGCTCTTTAGGCAATTTTAATTGTACCTAATTAGCGCAGAGTCCCCAAGCAGAAAGTTGGGCTCTGGAAGTCTTTCCAAATGTCTTCATTGTAGTGTATTTGATTTCAGGATTCAGGGCAAGCTGACTTCATTTTGAGGTCTTTTATTTGTGGGGGCTGGCGGTTCTCGCCTTTTTTTCTCATGATACGGTGAATTCATCCTTTCCCCGGAGTAAATGTTTGCACTGTCAGTCCCATACCCTACATCATACGCTTGCTGCTCCTTCTCCTCTTGCCGTTTAACTGGCTCAGGGAAATCCTTCAGAAAGGATAACTCACTCCGCACTGCATTGCGTGGGTTATTAGTGTAACTGATCTAAACCCCCGTTACTTTCTTTGGGGCTGGATTCTGTATCAATAGGATTTTTACTCCTGAGATAAGCCATTATTCATGTAGCGGTCAATGAGAATTTTATTTATCAGTGCACGCGCAGGAATGTGAAGACAGACAGAAGGATGTGATACTCTGGTTGTCTCCCTCCTGGTTTTGAGAAACGTTGTGAGATCAGGGGAGGAAGAGAAGGGGGAAAACGTTGCTGGATTGAAGGTGGGCTAGGTCCAGCTCCACGAGGATCGGTGCAGTTCTCCCAGTGGTTTTTCTTGGTGGCTTTTTCTTCCCCAGTGGATGACAAGGCTAGAGACAGGAGGACACATCTCAGCCATGACTCTCCATCCACTTGGAATCAACCCGGAGCAAATATTTCTGCAGCATGTGATTGAGAGCCGAAGGCACAGCAATAAGGGGAAGCCAGCAGGAGGGGAGAGGGCTTGAGGCAACCGGAGTCCTCCTAGATTTATTGTTGTTAGTAAGTTTGTGTTCGAGCTTCCCCGTATCTGGTCTGCAGCAGCAGACTCCCAGTTGGGTGATGCAGCCGAGACCATCGTAAACTTTAGTTCTACTTGTCTCTCTGGAGAGTCGAGTCACCACAGCCTTAATGCCAGCTTTGAAATTTCCCTGCTCCCTCTCGGCAGCCCCAAGGTGAGAGGACAAGCGTCCATGAGCCCAGCCATGCCAAGCCCCGTGGCTCCAATAACCGCCCGCTCCGCTGGCGCCGGGAGGACTGACATCTTGGTGGGAGCAGCGTTGTCGAAGGGGGCAGAGCTCCGGGTGACCTCAATTTCTCAGCTCCGGTATTCAATTATTTCTGCAAGGAAAAGAATCTTTACTATTTAATAATGGCTGAGGCACTCCAAATTATTCATCAGCGCAGGAAGCGAGTCGCCGAGATGCGCGGAAAGGATGTGGTTGGGGGCGGGGGGGGGTGATGCAGTCAGAGCCTGGCTGAAGGGAGACCTTTGTCTGCTCCACCTTCCCAGCACAGGCGCAACCTCCGCTTTCTGGGGCCTCGTCCACTCGTACAACCTGGCGAATGATTTTTTTTTTTTTTTTTTTTTTTGCTTCTGTGGGTATCTTGGGTTTAAGCTGGTGCATTAAATTTTCAGGAGGAGCCCAGGCGTTAAGCGCACCCGCCCCTATCGATGGGTGATCCTGTGTTCTTGGGGGTGTTAGAGGGTTGGGTGCACCCGGGTTAGGCTATGGGGCTCTTCCCTGTGGGCAAATATAACCCATATCCAGGCTGTTAGTGCTTCTGTTGGGGTTTTTCTTGCTCATCTAGGGATCCTGGCAGTAAGCAGTGAAGGGGTCTCCGCTGGGCTGCACAACCAGCCCTGACCCATGCTCTTTCCCCACATTAGCAATAACAAGCATCCCAATTTTTAGGCAGTTTCCACCTGGAGCTCCCCTGGACGGTGCTGGTGTGGCCGTGCTGTCAGATGCTGCTGATGGGCTGGTGGAGGTGTCCCCCACCCACGCAACGCAAATAATATTTTTCCACTCGAGTCAGAAGGTGAACCTGTAAACCGCTGGAAGCTGTTTTGCGAAAGTACCGTGCCTTCAAGTTTGAAAAGAAAACCCATCCTTGCTTGCATGTATAATTGCCAAATTATCATATAAATGTCACATTACTTAGGATGCCAGAACTCACTGATATTTTAAATGTTTCCCTGTTTTAATTCCTTGCAAGTCAACCTTTGCAAACCTAATTACAAGGCGGAAATCATCGATGGCATTTTCTTCACCGTGTTTGATGCTGAAGGGAGTTTCCTGAGCCTCACACAAATTTTCAACTGGTTTCTTTTTTTTTGGTGGTTTGTGTTTGGTTTTTTTTTTTTTTCCTTCATTTCTTGGTAGTGACAGGAGTTCTTCCTGCTGCTCCTCACTGGGATAAGATGGATTACTGTCAGCGAAAACCGTGGAGTAGCAACAAGAGAACATGCTTGCGTATTTGGGTTAGCTCTGCAAAATGATTCCTGCAAAATAACCCAAGAATAAACAGAAAAGCCCATGCAGAGTTGAAAACCTTGGGGAGGCTTCATGCAAAACAACTTTCCACTTCAACATTTCCTTCAAATTTACTGTAAAAGCAGCTGTCTAAAAAGGACCAAAATCAAAGTGAAATATTTCTGAGAGAGCACAGAGTGTTTCCTGACGTTTCTCGTGCTTTGAGAGCTGCCCGCTTTCGAGTCACTCTAATATTTATATTTACAAATATACACTTGCTGATGTTCCTCTCCTTGCTTCTGTACACACCAAACCTATGGGTCTGTGGTCCTCAGGACCTGCGTGGCAGTGCTTTGTGCCACCTTTTCCTGTGTCAGAGACAGACCCAGCAGCTGGCTGCATTCATCGTCTATGGGAATCCTTCAATAACTGTCCCCAAACCTGATGGAAATAATTGTGGTCCCTTAACTCGTCTCTCCCAAAGGCTTGGGGCACCCCTTGGTGCTCGTTCTTGCATCCCTTCAATGAGAGCCAATGGCTCAGGTGACTGCGGAAGGATATGAAGTCCTTCTGTCCCAAGGAATTCCAGCCAGCTCCATGCAGGTCTGGTGGAAGGGGCAGTCTTTAGCCCCTCTAATGCTGTTTGGAGCCTGGAGGGATGTGCTTCAGTCCTTGGTGTACAAGGAAAGCAGCTGGGGGGATGATCTGGTTCCCATCCTGTGGCTGACGGCGCCGTTTTGGCAGCTGCGTTTCAGAACTGAGCTGCCTCCGGGGCAGCAGATATTTCTGTCGCCTCTTCAGCGTTATGTCTAAGCACGTTCCCATCTCCTCTTTGCAAAGAGATGGAGAATGGGAGAGCAGAGGATGCATTCCCAAAATCCCGTAGCGAGGCAGAGGAAGGACTGGAAATCGGCTCCTGGTGCTATGGGTGCCTGAGGAGCCGTGCCCAGGGACTTGTGAAGCTGCTGTGGGGTTTTGCCCTCAACATCACAGAATCACAGACTGTGTTGGGTCGGAAGGGACCTCTAAAGGCCACCTCGTCCAACCCCCTGCAGTCAGCAGGGACATCTGTAACTAGATCAGGTCGCTCAGAGCCTCATCCAGCCTGGCCTTGGATGTCTCCAGGGATGGGGCCTCCACCCCCTCTCTGGGCAACTTCAGTCTCTGTGTTGCCCCTGTTGAAAGCAGAGTTTAGTGCTGTTCTGCGCCGATCTTCCACACCACCTCTCACCAGTGGTAGTTTTGGGGCTGGAGCTCCTGATTTCCCACCTCTTGGTGCAGCACAACTCCTGCTGCTAACCCTTCCCTTCCTCTTCCTTTTGGGTGCAAGGTGGTGGTAGAGGCACTGGCTTTTCCAACCTGGTTACGTTGCTGGCTTTTTCCTGATTTTTTTTTTTTTTTTCCTAGCCTGAAGCGAAGGAAACAAACTCATATCCACTAATCCAGACATTTAAAACTACACAGCCAAGGTTAATAATCCAGTGACATCTGAATTGCACGTCCTGTAAATAATCAACATCTTTCCGAAGAGCTGCTGGAGGATTTAGAACAGGCTAATTACAGAAATATGAAAGGGAAATGGCCCCATCGATTCGGCACGTTGCTAAACAGAAAGGCAATTTCATAAAAGACTGGGGGCGACACTCTGATGTGCAAAACTGTTTCTCTATGAAATATATGTATGTATGCAATGCAAAGTTTAGGAAACAAAGGTCTTATTTCTGCTTTGATATTTTTTTCCTTCTTAGTGAAGATCTTGTCTCTCAACTTCTGACTCTTAAAGAGCGAAACCAGCGCAGAGCGTTGGCACACAAATTTCCATTTAGCTTTGCTTCGGTCTGTCCTCGCGTCCATCCGTCCTGCTTGGGGTGTGCGGAGCAGAGGCTTGGACCGCTGGAGATCTGGGACTTGATCCCGGATTTCTCAGGCCTTCGGGACGCCTTGATCAAGGCTCTCTTTTTGTTTGTTTGGGGGGTTGTGTGGTTGGTTGGGTTTGGTGGGGCTTTTGTTGGTGGGTTTGTTGGGGGTTTTTTGTTGGGTTTTTTTTTTTTTTTTTGCTTCCCCTCCCACTGAATTTGGAGGATTCCGAATCTGCTGAGCAGGGCCTGTATGCAGCCTGGGGCTGGACAAGGAACTGGGAGCTTCTCCCTCCCGTGGGACCGTGGCAGAGGGGAGAGGACCCCCAGCTATGGGGGGTGATGGGGCCCCCGTTGCTTTCGCCTCATCCTTGGAGGTCCCTACAGGTCAGCAAGCTGGGAAGGAACCAGGGCTGCACCCTGGGCTCAAGCTCCAAGGCTCTGCCAGGCATCGTTCGGGAGCATAAAATGCCTTTGTTAATGAAGCACTTAAGACTGCGCTGCCTGGAGGGAGAAAACTAGGTCTATATTTAGCGACAGACACTCTAAAAGCTGAGAAAGGGAACATGTCTGTTAGCAAATGCCAGCTGTTGACTGCTGAGATGTGGTGGACACATGGAGGGTCGGACCCTGACCGCTGATTTGAAACTGTGACAGCAGGGAGAGCTGAGCGCTAGCGTACCGTGGTGTTTCCAGCCCCACAAAGAAGAGCTTGCTTAAAAAAA
This sequence comes from Sterna hirundo, assembly GCA_009819605.1. Lineage (NCBI taxonomy): Eukaryota > Metazoa > Chordata > Aves > Charadriiformes > Laridae > Sterna > Sterna hirundo. Next base: position 5,728,134 of record CM020452.1, on the reverse strand, counting down.
ACCCCAAACATCAATGGCAGTAGCACAGGGAAGCGAAGGACCCAGATGCTTTCACCCTGGTGTCCCCAACCTCTGGGTTCGATTTGCCCACCCCTGACGCCGGGTTTGTGTCTTGGCCAGGCTGAGCGACGCTGCCGACGTGGGACCGTGCAGCTGCGGCTCTGCGGGCTCAGGCTTCCCGAGACAGGGTCCATAAATGTGGCTAATTATTGCGTAATGAATAATACATCTTTGCGTAAATCTCATTTATAAAAATGCTGCGTTATATTTTTTTTTTTCCCCCCTCTCTCCCAAGCAGAATGGGTGATGTTCCTCCCAAAGATGATGTGCAGGGCTCGTGTTTGCTTGTTCTGGCATATGAGCCTCGCGCAGCGCTGGGAGGACGGGCTGCTTTGGGGTCCTTCTACGATTCTGTCTCTCCATGACGCCGTGAGTCTGCTCCCTCTCGGCCAGCGCAAAGAGGCAGCTCCCAAAGTGGGGGGCTGCCTTTGCAGCCCACCCCTCTACAACGGGGCGAGCAAGAGCCGTGTGGTTGCCCTCGGGTTTTATATTGGATTATGGACGTAATGGAGCCCTGACATTTCAACCAAGAGCTGAGACATTTTAAGCCGTGTGCTGGGAAAATTAAGGTCTCTGCACTTTCCAGCATTGGTATTGCACCGAGTAGGAAGCCAGGTGAGATTCATTATGGCCCAAAAGCTGCGTGCAAAACTTCGCACTTCCATTTGCAGTTTCCGTTTTTAGCCATCTGTCATTCCGAGATGCTTGAATGAGATGAAGGGGGAAAGCAAGAAACGGGAGAGCTAGAGGAATAGACCTCGCGCACGTACGCGCCTCTTGGGCCTTCGCTGTTCCTTTGCAACTCCACCAACTTCTCTGAGGACGCATCCATGAGAGCCTGGGGCACCAGTCCCTGCAACCCAACACGCGTTCTTGTAGGACAGCAAAGAAAATGCTCAAACGAGCCACAGAAGCTCATGTAAGGCCAAAAACGAAGCTAGGCTGGGTATAAAACCAGGATATTTTTGCTCGTGCCTATTTCTATCCACATTATTACTGTAAAATCCTCTTAATTACTGGAGGGAATCTTGTAATAGGCCTTTTGGTGGAATGCAGCGTTGTTAGCTGCGTTTGTACGCAGGGAGTTGCGTTGTGAGCAATCTAAAATCTATTACAGAAAAGTTCTTCTTTGCAACAAGTAGAGATGGAGGTGGGAACAGCCAGGGCTTTGTGTGACTGTCCTTCTGCTATTTGATGGTCTAATGCTGTCAGAAACTGTGGTGCTACTGTTGAGGAAGCCTTAACACGTGATTTTTTTTATTTTATTTTATTTTTTTTTTATGTTTGCTTCATGGTCTAAATTCTGATGGGTCCTTTGGTCCTGCTGGTGTTCTCCACTCCAGCTTGCTCTTCTGCTGGTTCAGCTTAACTTCATTGTGCCCGTTGCTCTGGCTTTGGCTCTGTGCTTCTCTGGGAAGGTGCGTGATCAGGGGATGTACCTCCCCGAGGACTAGGAGGTCAACCAAGGTCTTAGGAAGAGGTTTCTCTCTCAAAACGGCTGTCTTGTAGCTGCCAACCCCAAGCATTTCATGTGGTACTTATTTTGTACCCCCTGGAGACTTCTACTTGGGGGATAGAGGCAAAGCAAAGCAATCCTGGTCTTTCCAGAGGTTTTACCACTGTCTCATGAGTTACCTTAGCAAGAAGCAGAGCAGAAAGGTGAGAAATACCCTCCCAGAGCCGCTCCGGGAGCTCTCAGCTGGGCTACGGAGCCTGGATCCCATCCCTTCCCCTCTCCCAGGAGGTCCTCCCGCTGGCCTGGAGGCCTGAGCAGCCTTGTGGGTCTGCACAAGACACGAGCCATTTTGTGTAACGCGGTTTTTCAGCCGCTGTAACTTGTGTCAGGCTTTTGTCTTGGATGACAAAGGCGCATTGACCCTCCGGAGTCCTTACCTGCTGCTTTCAGAGAGCTTTTCCGTACCTCTGACTTTGGAGTCTCGGCGGCGAGCTGGTCTCTCTACCTCTGCGCAAAATGATCTTGCGCGGGAGCGCGGAGGGACGGGATTTGTGTGGGACGGGGCAAAGCCTAAGAGAAGACACCCTTGGAAAAAATCAGAGCAAAGCCCGGCAGAGCACCCACAGCATCGTGTAAAAGTCAGGCCGGGAGCCTGGTCCAGCCAGGAGGCGAGGGGAGCCCAGATATGAATTGCAAAGCGAATGAAACTTTGATTTTTCTGTCAGCCGGTGTGCTCTGCGCTCCTGGCACCCTGCTGATAAGCTTGTCTTAATGGCGATGGGATACAAAGCTATATTGACCGCGTTTCCAGGCTGCCTGTCTCAAAGGCAAAAGCGCTGCGATCCCCAAGTTTTATGCCTTGAAGCTGTCAGGCGCCGAGTGGGGAGAGGGGGAAAACAGTGATGGATTCATTCTTCTCCCTTATCCAGTGGCTACACTGCACCTTCCGCAAATATCAGCGTCTCGAAACACCGCGGAGACGGACGGAGGAGAAAGAGCGAGCCCCAGATAAATTGCCAGGGTTCGCGAGGCTTTATGGCAAATGACAACGGCACCTGAAAGGGTCTTTATTTTTCTCCCCCTGCTTGACTCTGCTGTTACGCTTTCTCCTCACCTTCCCTCTGTCCCGTTCCCACTCTTAGTTGTTTGTTATTGCCATTAACAACTGCTAATTAGTGTCAGAATTCACTTAAGCTTGGTGCTGCAGAAATTCAGCGCGTTTCCTCCTTCCCTGGGTATCGCTGCCTCCCTCCCCCAGAGCATCTCTCGGGGTCCTGCCCCACCTCGAGGTGCCTTCTCCTGACCCCAGGCGTCTCTGCCGTCCGTGGGAGATGCTGTCGGTCGGGCCACAGGCACAAACTGGGAACGGGGCTGTTCGAGGCTGGATCTGGGCAGCAGGAGACAGCCGAGGGTTTTCCGAGTCGCAAATCAGGCCAGCTCAGCACTCGCTTTCAGAAATCAGTCTGCATGGGCTTAAGTACACCCTGTTCATTCTTTGTGAGTCTTAAAAATTTCAAATAGTTGCAGGGCTGAAGGAGAAAATGCTATTACAAAAATAGGTATAAAAGCGGTGATGTCGGGAGCCTTTCAGCGCTGCTGTGAACTGGGGCAGTGACAGCGGGAGCGACGGTGGTGAGGGTCGCTCTGGGATGAAGCAGGCTGTCCCTGGAGCGACTGACGAGGACAGGAGACCAATGCAGTGTTTGCAGAGCCCCAACAGGAGCTAAAACCCCAGTACAAGGAGGACTGCTGGAGAGGGGACAGCAAAGGGCTACCAAGGTGACGAGGGGACTGGAACATCTCTCTGATGAAGAAAGGCTGAGGGATTTGGGTCTCTTCAGTCTGGAAAAAAGACGACTGAGGGGGGATCTTGTCAACACTTACAAATACTGAAAGGGTGGGTGTCAGGAGGATGGGGCCAGGCTCTTCTCAGTGGTGCCCAGGGACAGGACAAGAGGTAACGGCCACAAACTTGACCATGGGAAGTTCCACCCAAACATGTGGAGGAACTTCTTTGCTGTGAGGGTGGCAGAGCCCTGGCACAGGCTGCCCAGAGAGGTGGTGGAGTCTCCATCTCTGGAGACATCCCAAACCCGCCTGGACGCGTTCCTGTGCCACCTGCTGTGGGTGACCCTGCTCTGGCAGGGGGTTGGACGGGATGATCTCCAGAGGGCCCTTCCCAACCCCTGCCAGTCTGGGATGCTGTGACCTCCCATCTCTGCACCCCGGGAGGGATGGGGAAGGGAAATGCAGAGCTATAAATGGCTCTAAAGCTGCTGCTGGTGCAAACACTGAAGTGCCTTTGCAGGCCTCTCAGGTGGGAGAGCCCACACAGCCCACACAACTGGGGGTGGGCTTGTGTTTTCCAGGCCTGGATCCAGACTTGAAATCCTAAATGAAATTATTTATTTTGAAGCCTTTGTTTCGCCTGGGGAGATGCGTGCTATGTGTGGTGCCGCATTTCGGGGAGGGACGCAAGGGCTTGGCGGCTTCTGTACCGCAGCACGCAAACTGCCTAAAGCTTTCGCGTCGCTTTGGTACTGGAGGAGGAGGGAGATCTAATGGATTAGGGTTTGGGCTATCAAATACCTGGGGGGGAGAAAAAAAATAACAACAACAAACCAAAAACAACCCCACACAAACAAAAAAACCCCATAACGGGAATGTGAAAAGGACCCAATTCTGCAAAATGCAGAGTCCCTCCTCTCTGTTCTTTGCTGCGTTTCCAGGGCATCAAGCTCTTCTTGTCATTGGGGCTTGTGTTACAGGCAAAAACCCTGGTGAAACCTCGCTTGGGTTTGTTGAAATGCTATCGCTGTCTAAAGGGAGAGGTTGATGGCTTTTCCCGGAGCCCAACTCCACAAAGTCACCAGTGGAAATGGAGGAAACCCAGAAACGTAAGGATTATTTTTCCCCCATCCCAAAAGCAGCTGGTGTAGAACAGCCCTGCGGCTGGAGCTGGGAGGAGCTTTGAGGCTTTTGGTTCCTCGGAAATCTTATGGGGCGGTTTGGCATTGCCCAGGGCCATGGAAGGAGCCGGTCCCGGATTCGGATTTGTTGGTGGCTGGTCTGGGTCCATCTTCCCGGCTGCCTGAATCCATCCTTTAAAAACCCAGGAGGCTCTGAAGCAGTTTTCAGATTTTGTGGGCAGGATTTGTGAGTGGGAAGTGTTTTTAATTTGGACTGATTAGTGTGAACTGTGAGTTTTCTCATTGGCTGTGTCCTGTAAATCTCTCTCATGCCTCTTGCTCCTTTTTTTTTTTTTTTTTTATGGGGAAAAAAAAAAAAGTGGACTATAACCCCAGCAAATCTACTTTAACGTATGTAAATCCATCTCTGCCGCCTAATTCAGCAAAAAGCTTAAGCTCAAGTTAGAGTGGCTTCAAGATTGGAGTTTTTTCTCACTCCCCTCTTACGCTCAGAATTTCCTGACAGGTTTTATTAATCGGCACCGAGGACGTGCTGCTGGCTCTAATACAAATAGCCATAAATACAGCCTGGGAGTGCCAGGGGTGCCCCGGGCCGGGCTCACCCCCGTTGCAGCCGGGACTGAGCCTCGTGCTTTTTGCACAGAGCAGCAATTCTTCCCCGGCAGCGCCGCGTTCCAGCAGCTCCCGTAAAAACAGGGTACACGAGACCTCCGAGAGGAGCTCCTGGGCCAGCCTGGCGGAGGGGGGATGTAAAGCCACCAGAACCCATTGGAGTCAATGGAGCTATCCTGATTTACACCAACAGAGCGTACAGCCCTCGGCGCATGATGCCAGATGGTATTTTATAAGCGCAGGAATTGTTTAGGAGTGTGGCTATTACGGCGGTACTAATGAATTACAAATAACTCCTTCAGGAAAGACCCTTTGCTGACTAAGAAACATGTCCCTGAGATAAACTAACTGTTGAGGTTTAAAGGGTCAGCAATTTTTAAAAAAATATATTTTATTCCTAGTAAGTTAAAGGGGCTCGAAAATATCCCACTTGCCTCATTAGCAAATATTACCCAATTTTTCTTTCATAGTGTAGCAGGGGGGAAGAAAAGCATATAAAATAAACACCTGGCAGGAGTGCATAATCTGCATAAATTCAAGTGGTTATACTCTTGACAGAAAACCAAACCAAAATGAGACTTTCGAAGCTGGCAAGTTGAGACCTCAGCGACGATTTATTTTCGTGCAGAGAGTGCACGGCTGGGATTTTAAAGGGCAGCCTTGCAGATCCTGCTGCTCCGTTCCCTCTGCACGGACGGGTCGGCTGATGCAACTCCTCCAGCTTTTCTAGGCACAAGCCACAGGCGAAACGGGACCCGGCCCACCTCCACAGGCTGATGCTGAGGAGCAGCATCACGTCGTAGTTGTAGGTCTTCTCCGGGTCGGTGGTCAACAAGGTGGGAGGTTTGGTGCTTGTTGGTCACAGGCATGGCCCTGGGGTGGACCAGTCGTGCTACTTCATGTTGGAGGTGAAGTTCATTGTTCTGGGCCCCGCTGATGGGTTGGAATGTGTCTTTTGCTTGTAGAGACTTGGTATTCTCTTTCCTTGGGTCTTTTGGGGCTGACCATCCCCAACTTGTGCCATTTCTCCATCATCATCCCGTACCACAGTGACCAAGCGAGCACACCTATGTGCTGCCTTGGTTTGCTGTGCCAGGCAGGTGTTATGGTAGGACCAACTCCGGAGGGACAGGGCATGTTGTGACATTTTCTCTGCTCTCCACTGCATCGTAGCCCTGACAGAAGGTTTCTACGATTCCATTCACCCTCTGGCACAAGAACCCTCTAGTTTCCCAGGGAAAATGATTTGCCAAGCTGTTTATGCAAATTGGCATCAAACAACCTCTTGACACAATCTAGCGTGTCTCTGCCTCATTTCAAGCTTTCTTTTGCCTGGCAGGTGGGTGTTGCGGATTAGGAGAGAACTCACACCATCTCACCCCATCCTGTTCTTTAAACTGAGCAATATTTAGTGTCTTCCTAGGTCGGTGCCATACTTTGGATGCCCTGTCCCCGGAGGCGTTCAAGGCCAGGTTGTCTTGGAGCAGCCTGGGCTGGTGGGAGGTGTCCCTGTCCATGGCAGGGGGTGGCACTGGATGAGCTTTAAGGTCCTTTTTAACCCGGACTGTGCTATGAGACCGTGTTGCATCAGCCCTTACGGTTCCCTGACTGCTGGCAGGCTGGCAATCTTCAGTTTCCCATATTCCCTTACTCTTCCAGTTGGAGGAGGAGGGGAAAAAAAAGGAGAGGGAGAGAGGGAGAAAGGTATACGATCGGTGGGAGGTGGCAGGAGGCGGGGGAAAGGATGAGGTAAGCCCTGGGAGCTCCTGGAGGAGATGAGTCTGGGATAGATGCCCTGCGCTGGTAGCCCATTCGGAACACATCCAGATGAGCGACAGCTGGAAACGGTGCTGGCCCGGTGTGTAAGATAAAACGCTTTTTGCAGGCAAATGGCTGGTCAGGTTGGGACAGAGCTGGGAAATGGTGTCCCCGTTGCAGCTGCTGAGGATCCCCAGGTGCTGCAGGAACCTGCAGGCAAGAGCTTTGCTGCCTCTCTGCACCGGGGGAACTCGACTGAGTTCCCCCCGAAGGAAACGGAGATCTTTGCTTTTTATGTGTGCGTGTCCCTTAGGAAAGGGACGAGCTGAGGGGGACGACCCTAGGGCAGGCTGGAGAGGAGCCCTCACCATGCGCTCATGGCTTTCTCCAGGTTATCTTCCGTGCACAATTACCTGAAAATTAAGCCCGCTCTGAGGCGTTTTGAAGGTACGAGGGGAAGAAAAAATGCAGGGGGTTTGTCTCTGAAAGGAAGAGAGGGGGGACAAAAAATAAAGTTCAACAAATTCTTAACCCTCGATTAATTTTAGGTGCAAAACAACATATTTACAACAGAGCTGGTCTCATCAGAATAATAGAAAATCCATGTTCACAGGCATAAATTATTGATAAGGGTTAACAGGGCCATATCCATTCAGGATGATGTGCCGTGTTCCTTCTTCCCTTTGTACATCTATTTTTCTGTTTCTTTCATTCCCTCTTTTTCACCTTTTAACCCCAGTGTTTTAAACCACCCCCAGCCGTGCCTTTCCTGCTGACAGTTTTGCCCTAGGAATGACTGGTTCGCTTTCTCCCCCAAGAAAAGGTACCATTCGAGGTGTCAGAGTGCAAACCAACGTGTTAACAGCCCAAAATATAACAAATCCGGCAGCCTGATGTATTTCAGGTGAAGTGTGGAGACTGCATCTAAGATTATGCATTGAGGTGGAGGTATGTACACCTTAGAAACCGGAGGCAAATAGATTGAGGGGTTTTTTAATCTTTTGTCTCCAACCAAGTAAGCTGGAAACCAGCAAGAAAAGAAAAAGGAGTGCTGAGTTTCTGTCGAAACTGCAGACTCAGAATTGAATTCTAAAAACCTTCATGGAAAAACTGCAATAACTTTTGTTTCGGGTTGGGTTTTTTTTTTTTTTTTTCCAGCAAAAATTAGGAATGATAACATTGAGATCAAGCCCCAGAGGAGCTTATCGCTCACTGGGCTTTGGAAATCACCAGAGAGGAAACAACCCTGGAGGATCCTATCCCTGGTTTTATATATTTCCCTACAAATGCCCCATAGGATGGAGTCTTTTGGGACTGCAGCCACCTCTGGGCCAACCTTCAGCCACACTGAACGTAACGACACTGCTAGGTCTTTGATTTAGCAGCTTTAGCCCTCAACGTTTTCATTCAGCTTCGGTCCATCCTCTAGTTTCCCACCTACCAATCTGAGGATTAGGGCAGGGCAAGATCGTAGCATCACAGAACGTGTTGGGTTGGAAGGGACCTCTAAAGGCCACCTCGTCCAACCCCCTGCAGTCAGCAGGGACATCTGTAACTAGATCAGGTCGCTCAGAGCCTTGAATGTCTCCAGGGATGGGGCCTCCACCCCCTCTCTGGGCAACCTGGGCCAGTGTCTCACCACCCTTGGTGTCACGAACTTCTTCCCAATGGCTCATCTAACCCTGCCCTGCTCTAGTTTAAACCATTGCCCCTCGGCCTGTCGCTCCATGCCTTTGCATGTAGATGACAAGTAAATGGCAACTTCTGGCAAGGACTTCTACTCGGTGATGTGCTTCAGCAGGGGGAAACCAATTACTCCTTTGCGGCAGACTTCAAAGGACCAGGACAAGGCTGGACCCGGGGCATGGAGAGCAACTGAGCTTGCTGGTCTCTTGGAGACCTAGGTGAGGAAGAGGATGTAGATGCACTCTCCAGCTCCAGGGTCATTTCCAGGCTCACCCCAGATGGGATGATACGATGAATATGTCCCAAGACAGCACGACAAACCAAAAGTGATGAGCCAGAGTGATTATGCGTTAATCCGGGAGTCAGGAGCATCTGCCCGTGACAACCAGCACAAACCTCTCCTCGCCCAGCACCATTTTGCCGCGATTGTTTTACGTTTCTTTATCTTTCTTCTTCCAGGCGGCAAAAAAACCTCATGATTGTGGCTTCTTCAAGGCAGGGAAGGGAAGGAAGGTTGATTTCTTCTCCCCACATCTAAAAAAAATCCATATTTGAACAAAGACTTGGAAAAATTCATATACAGAAGCATCGTCTTGCAATTAATCATAAAAACTAGCATAATGTAGCAATGATTACTTAGCAAGAACAAACACCCACTCCGTTCTATCTTCTTTTTGTTGTGGTTTGGACAATTTTCAAGAGTTAATAGGTAAAGCCTAGTTTTCAATAGCTCCGGCTTCCTTTTTTTTGTTGGTTCCCCCCCCCCCCCTTCTTTTTTTGTAAAAACTGTTCTTTTCTTGATTATTGTATGTCCCAGCAGGTATTAGGCGTTAATGGTTGTTTTCACATCATTTGCTGGGTCCTTATTTGAAAAGAAAAGTAGTTGGGAGCAAAGTTGAATGCTCCTGGCCCCAGCGTTAGATGCAAACTCTGAAAGTTCACGGTGCTGCCGAGTGATCAAGTGTGCGGATCAACACCAGCTGCCCCCAGAGAGATGCGTGTAGCTTGTTTGAGTTTGGTGAGGATGGGAGGAGAAAGAAGTGGGGAAACAATGCAGATTTTTTTTTTTTTTTTTCTTTTCCCCCCCCAATCTGTGAAATTCAGTGCTGCAAGGTGTTAACGGTGGCCCTCGGAGTGGTTCCCCTCTCCCTGAGCTGCTCTGTGGCACGCCGCAAGCTGGCCTTCCTGGATTTTATTCATCGCTTGTAAATAGTCCAAAAAAAACCAAACCCACCATTATTCTAGTCAGCAAGCACTTTGGCTGAAAGGCTGCATTTTTTTTTGTTATTTGTGTCTGTTGCAGTCCACAAATAATAAATAAAACCTTGGGTAATTTAGCTTTAATTATGTTCCCTTGTTTCATTGCCTTGCCGTGTCCCAGGTGTGCCAGGTCCGTCCCCCTATTGAGCTTCTCTATCATTTCCACAGAAAGGCGCCTCTGGTGATTCACCCTTTGTGCTTTGGTGACGTCCAACAGCCCTTTTCTTGTCTCTGCTGCTGGGCTTTGGCTGTGCCTGGCTGCGGTGGCCTTACCCCGGGCTGGAGTGGCCGAGGGGGCTGGAAGCGGGGGGAACAGAGCAGGATTTGGGAGAAATCAAGCAGGGATGCTCAGGGAGTTTGGAGCTGACCCTTCCTTTCCCTCCCTGCAGAAGTTGCTGGGTTTTCAGCATCAGAAGCGTTCACAGCAAAGACTTGATCTCTGCATCTCTCCCCCTTCAAAAACGGGGAAACATTGAAACGTTTGAAATAGCCCTTTTGGACCTTTTTGAAGTGAAAAATATTCTCTCGGAGGGTCAGCATTAATTTCCGTTTAGATGTTTAGCTAGAGAAGGGAAAGCGAGCGGGACGGCCGACATCAAAAGAGCCGCCTCTCGGGCGGTGAAACGGGCGCCCTGCGCGGACCCAGCTGCGAGGGAGGGGTTTGGGCTGTTCCGTTTTTCGGTTTCTCTATTGGTGGTGCCTCCCCCTCCGCAGCGACGATCTTTGCTGATCCAGGAGAGCTAATCTAGCGGGCAAAGCTCCGCGTCGAACCAGAGACGGTGCAAACACCCACTGTCTCTAGGGGAATCCCTGGAGCAATCGGTGATTGCTCCTTCGGGTCCACATTTGTGAATATTTTGTGATATTTTAATATTTTTTTTTTAATTATTTTTAATACCTCGGATATATCAGCTGAAGTGAGGACTGGTGCTCGCGGGTATCACTCTTGCTTTTTTTTTCCAAGAGAAAGGCTTTGCAGTTTGCCTCCTTGCAGTTAGCCCTTTGGATCGCCTCACCCCTTTGGGAAGATTTCCAGGTCCCCTCAACAGAGAGCTCTCTGTCCCCAGCTGTGTCACCTTCCCTTCTTGGCTTTGCGAGCTGCCTTGTCACGAAGGAGCGGGGCTGTCACGGTTGTTCACAGATCAAAATCCACCCTTTGATGTAAGCTGGAGTTTGAGCCATGAACTGCATTGCCAATGAGGACCGTGACCTTAAACTGGCACAAGCAACTGCCCAAAACTCAGTGGGGGAATGTGAGCCCAAATCTGATGTCCTTGCAGCAGCCGAAAGCGAGGACGAGCACGCAGCCGCTGCAGCGGTGGCAGTTTGTGCATCAGCTGAATAATTGGAAATTTCCATCTAGGCCATCTCTGGGGAAAGATCACGACAGAGATCCCGAAACTGCTGCTTCCTACGGCTTAGACGTGAGGCCCACGCAGTGGATGTGTCTGTCCCACCTCGATGGAGTCGAGCGACGGGAGAGGGACCCTAGGGCTGTTTGTCGCAGGGTCCTTTTGCTGTCATTGCGCACAGCAGGGATTTCACGCTGTGGCACATGGTGGCCGTAAGGCTCAGGCAGGTGACTTGGCTGAGGCTGGGGCGGCTGACTGTGGGTGGCAGACCCCATGAGCACCCTTGGCCATGGGTGGCAGACCCCGTGAGCACCCCTGGCCGTGTGTGCCAGTCCTGGGCAGAGGTTTGTCCTTCACCTCATGATGGAGAAGGGTTGCCAGAGGACTACCTGGCACGGGCACCTGTTCACAGGCTTTGCCCATGTCTGCCAGGGTCTTTTTCTGCACGTAAAGGCTCCCAGGCGTATTTTGCACGTGATGGGAAGATCTCAGTGCAAGTTAAGCACCAAAAGACTTTATGGGGCAGTTATTCCAAAAAACAGGTGGGAAACCCCAGCTCCAACCCCACTCCCAGCTACTTCCTCCCGTAGACTCAGAACAAATACGTCTGGAAAGGAATTGTTTGCCCTTTGGTGTCTACCAGGCAGTGGCTGAGAACGGAGCAAAGACCCCAGGATGACTTCCAGAGCTCCCCTGCATCCAGTTTCCAGTTGGTTGTGCCATTTTCACGTCCATGCCCTCGGCCAGGACCCACCACTGCATCCATTCAGCCTGGACCCACCAAGAAACCGCGAACCTCCCCTTGCCCGTGTCCAGGGAGTTGTATTAGTGGGCAAGTGCTGTGGGATAGGAACTGGCTATGGCTGTGCTTCGTTAGCATCGGGCCCCAATGCCCCCAGTTCCTCCCTGACCCTTCAGGCCCATTGTAAAGAACAGGCTTAGACTGGCAATAAGATGTGCCCAAGCCATGTACCGGGAACCGGTGTGTGTGTGTCGTCCCCCCGCATCAGCTCTGTTATTGATGATTTCAAGGTATTATTATTCCAGCACCTCCATCTAAACAAAATGAGCCTTGAATAAACATAATAGTAAGCTCTGTTGTTCGGTGGTGCGATGCCGTGCCTTTAGCAGTCAATTCCCATGAGGAGGCATCCCTTCCCCAGCATGCTGGATATAAACCTTAAATTTACATCTCTAGTTAAATAGCAGCTTCCAAGACTAAGGCTTCAGTCTCTAGTGACAACGAACAGAAACAACTCCCCCATTAAAAATTTCATCTTTTTTTTTTTTTTTTTTTTTTCTGATGAGAAACTGTGCTGTGCAGGCATTTTTATAGGTTCCCCCAGAGGTGGCCTCGCTGCAGCGTTAAATCTTTGCCGTGTCAGGCCGAAAAGTCACTAGAGATGATGCTTAAACACCACATCCATTCCCCTGCCATTAAAAAAAAATAAATAGAAAAATCCTTCCCTGCTGGATCAGGAGTGGGAGATTAAAATCAGCACGTGCCGCGCATGGAACGGGGAGGCGAGATGGTGGAGGGCAGCTGCCAGCGCGCCTGGGCTCCCTCCCTGCCGCTGTCACCCACCCCCTGCGTCCCCATCGCCAAGTCCTTTTGTGTCTCCTCCCAGCGTCCGTTTTCCCCCAGTTTTCATTGAAATGGTGAATGTGCCACATCAGGGGCCGTCTCCACGTGGTGCAGGGCACCCCCCCCCCGCCTATGCCCAGCACAAGACCAGTTACACCAGTGTGTCCCAAACCCCCCGTGGCACAGCTCTGCCCGGCCGCCCTCCCCTCTCCATGGGCAGCGTAAAAAACCACAAAGCGAAAAAGATGTTGTTAAAATAACCCTGATTATTGCTTAAACAAAAGGGAAAAAAAAAAAAGCATAGTACCACAGAGTTAAAGGCTCTTATCCCACCCTGTAACTCACCTAAGCTTTATGGAGCACATATGGCATCCCGGCCACCCACTGCTCCGAGATTTCAGCAATCCAGGAGCGCGTGGGGGCGGGGAAGTGAATTAAAGATGAAGTGGCAGCTGGAACTGTGAAGTTCCTGGCTTAATATCATTTTCGGAGGAGTTCTGTGCATTCGGTAATATGTGCCGTGCACATGGTTATTTCCTCGAATTAGATAACAGTAGATAACGCAACGATCCTAATCTCCCCCCGTTGCTTGAAACCTGGCATTACGCATCGGCAACAGAGTCCCGGCTTATCTGCTCTCCGACGGCTTCCTCGGGAGCTCTCACCGGCAGCTCTCTTTATTTAGATGTTGCCAAGATTACTGCGGATGGAAATGAGCGTCTGCTGGCAGCCCGCGTCGCCTGCAAGGTGCGAGGCTGGAGATAGTCGGCCCCGGTGCTGGTGCGGGAGACAAGCTCCTGCCATCTGCAAAAGGCAGATGGACTCAACGGGATTATAAGGAGGAGAGGGACAAGGTGGGGGGACGGCCAGGACTGTATCTCCAAAGAAGGTGCCTGTCGGTGGGTGAGATTGCCTCCCACCCCTGGCTGACCCCGCAAGAGGATCTGTCTCATGTTCTCTAGGTGAGAGCCACTTGTCCAGGGCCCACTTCAAAGCACTGAGGAACCACAAGGATTATTTTTTTTTTTTTGGTAGTCTTTAGTTGGGTTTATATCTTTTCGTTTTTATTTCTTTTCCCCAAATCTCACCTGGGATCCTGGCACTGGGGCGGTGCTGTCATGGTGTTGCATCAAGGGCGGGACATCTTCCCTGTGCCTGTCCCACTTGGGGTACCATGACATCCCAGATGATCCCATCCCATCACGGGGAGCCTTTTGCAGTGCTATAAATGGAAAAGTCTTCATTGGAGGGCACTAATTTTCTGCACACCACGTAAAGGCTACTTGAGCTCAGGCTGTCAAGACACCTGTAACTTAAAGCATTAAACGTAAAGGTAAATCCTTTACAGCATCTTCTGATTGGAAAACGGGGTTCAAACATGCAGTAGGTCACCAGGTTTGCAGAGACAAAGTCGAACTAGCACCTCCTTGTCTTTCGGCACAGCAGGGTTGTGCCGGGCAGGCGCCGGAGCTCTGCCCGTCACCGGACCTGGCCAGCCCCTGCCCAGCCTGTCTCCAGGTGAAGAAGGGATGCTCTTCTCTCAGGCACAAAGGGGAGCAGCATTCTGGTATTTACCTATACCAAGGAGGGATCTTACCAACGCTTCCAAATACTGAAAGGGGGGGTGTCAGGAGGATGGGGCCAGGCTCTTCTCAGTGGTGTCCAGCAACGGGACAAGGGGTAACGGGCACAAACTGGAACATGGGAAGTTCCACCTAAACATGAGGAGGAACTTCTTTGCTGTGAGGGTGGCAGAGCCCTGGCACAGGCTGCCCAGAGAGGTGGGGGAGTCTCCGTCTCTGGGGACATTCCAAAGCCGCCTGGACGCGTTCCTGTGCCACCTGCTGTGGGTGACCCTGCTCTGGCAGGGGGTGGGACGAGAGGATCTCCAGAGGTCCCTTCCCACCCCCACCATTTTGTCATTCTGTCATTCTGTGTATCGTTTTTCCCTGCTGGCATTTAATGGGCGTTTTAGTAGCGCAAATAGAAAATGCTGCATATTCATCTTCTATGTCACAGGCACTGAGACAGAGAGGAGTGAAGGGAGAAGCGCCTCAGGCTCATTGTACCAATCTTGTCCTCGGCAGCAATCTTGAAGATGAAGAATAACTTAATTACCGCATATCATTTCGCCTCCTTTATTTGCTCTTTGTTGCTCTCCTCCGATGCCCGTGCCCACGCTCTGACACGCGAGGGGCAGGCAGGCAAAGCACTGTTTGATTAAAACGCCCAGTGGGCTACGGATCCCTGACCCACTGAGAGCTCCCGTGGAGCAGGAGAGGGGAGATAAAATATGGGCTGCACCTAGAAAGATAAAGGAATGAAATCCATTACACTGTCAGGGGTGTTGACTTTGCCCAGCGATGCCTCCGGCTGGTGACGGGCTGGCTGCTCCCGGAGAGCGTCTCGGAGAAGAATAAGGGGATGGCGTGTACCTCTGTCTTGTTCAATTGGCTTCGGGAAGAGTGTGGGCGCACGCGTCATTTGAATGAAGGAAAAAAATAAAAGCCAGAACGAAGCCAGGAAGAGTGGGTTTTCCCACTCCCAACTCAAATACGGGAACCGGGATTGCTCTGTGTGGGTTTTTCTTTTGAGCCACGTGGCACGAGTACTTGGCAGTTCCATCCCGGGGGATGCATGAGGTACAAAATATGAACAAAAAGATGCCCCCAGGGACGTGGGGACAAGGGGAGACTCCAAGTAAAGCAGTGTTTATGGCCTTGTAGACCAAAAACTAGCCACAAAGCTCAGCTCTGCGTGTTCTCTGTCACACACAGGGCAGACGGGCGGCACAAATAAAATCAGATATTCCCTGCTTTGCCCTGAACAAGGATCCTGAGTCCTTCTGCTCGATCACCCTGACTTCGAGTGCCGCAAACCTGCACAGAGATGCCGCGTTGTTTTTCCCAAAGTGCTCCGCAAGGTCCCAGCCGGGCAGGGGGACAAGGAGGGGGACAAGGGCAGCCGGGAGATGCCAGGGCAGCGTAGGTGAAAAACTGTTTTCTCTGACTTTCTCCGTCATTTCTGAGATACGGACGTGACCTGGGAGGCTCAGCAGCTCAAGCGCGCTTGTTTTCACAGGGTGGAGAGCACCAGAGGCAATTAACATGTTTAAAATAACTTCACAGAACCCTGCTGCAAGTTTGCAAGGCAGGGAAGAAGCCGAAATCCTCTGAGGAGCCCCATCAGCATGGCCACAGAGGGACTCTCAGGGAAAGGCTTTCAATGGTCTGGAGCATACAGCCAGATACCAAATCCAAATATCCCCCTTTTCTTCCACAACATGTCATGGAGCTCCAGAGCTCCAGCAGCTCTGGAGTCCTCAGCACAAGAAGGACACGGAGCTGTTGGAGCGGGGCCAGAGGAGGCCCAAAGATGATCAAAGGGCTGGAGCCCCTCTGCTGTGAGGACAGGCTGAGAGAGCTGGGGGGGTTCAGCCTGGAGAAGAGAAGGCTCCGGGGAGACCTTCGAGCCCCTTCCAGTCCCTAAAGGGGCTCCAGGAAAGCTGGGGAGGGACTCTGGAGCAGGGAGGGGAGCCATAGGACAAGGAGTAATGGTTTTACACTGAAAGAGGGGAGATTTAGGTGAGATCTTGTGAAGAAGTTCTTGGCTGTGAGGGTGGTGAGCCCCTGGCCCAGGTTGCCCAGAGAAGCTGTGGCTGCCCCATCCCTGGAGGGGTTCAAGGCCAGGTTGGACGGGGCTTGGAGCAACCTGGTCTGGTGGGAGGTGTCCCTGCCCAGGGCAGGGGGTGGCACTGGGTGGCCTTTAAGGTCCCTTCCAACCCAAACCATTCTATGGGTCTATGGTTTTCTTTCTGCCTTTACAATGACATAGTTGCTATATTAACTCTCCTAGGAAAGTGCAAGGGAGCGAGCTCTCTGCTGCCAGGTACCAGTGAGTTAAAGGCGGCAGCAAACCCAGCAGAGCTCATTTGTGCTTTTTGTCCGTGCCATCCCCTCTGAGCATCCGGGTTGTTTTAGGTAAGTGTTTCATTGCATTTTGAACAGGCGGGTAACGAAACCTTATCTTCATAGTTTCGTGGTAAAAAAGAAACAGAGCTGTGCCAAATATGCCCTCAGTGAAGAGTTACTGCAACCAAGGCTCTTAGCAATAAACGTTAAACAGGACAACGATATGAGGTCCTCGTCTGCAGTAATTTGGTCAGAAGTATGAGGTCTCGGAGAAATATTGGTCTCATTTTGTAAAGTAACGCAGAGCTAAACAAAGCAAACAGGTAGAGAAGTCTGAATTTAGCGATGCGAGGATGATGGAAGAGGGGGCTTTGTGGCTTCCTTGGGAACCTCAGGACTTGCAGAGTCTCAGGTGGGGACCAGGGAATGTGGAAAGAGATTAAATAGATCTGTGAGCGAGCTGCCCCCGGAGAGCTGCCGTCACAGCGGCTGGGTCTGGAGGAGGCTCCTGGTGCTGCGCCGTGGCGTCGAGCCCCGCTGGGGACAAGGGGTGGGCAGAGGATGCCCAGGGGACCCACGAGCTCCTGCACGAGTGATGGGACCCTGCTCAGCCCCCCAAGTAGCACATGCCGTAGAAAGGCTCCAGGACCAGCACCTCATCAATAATGGCCGCAAACGGGGAACAAGGAAACCAACCCTTGTGCCAAAAGATTGGTGAGACATAACGGAGCGTGGCGTTATGTCGTCGCTGGAGATGGAAAGTGTCTTATATTGGTGACTTGAGAGAGAGGGGAGGGAAAGGGGAAAGAAAGGGAAAGGGAAAGGCAAAGGCAAAGGCAAAGGCAAAGGCAAAGGCAAAGGCAAAGGCAAAGGGAAAGGGAAAGGGAAAGGGAAAGGGAAAGGGAAAGAAGGGAAAGGGAAAGGGGGAAGGGAAAAGGGAAGGGAAAGAAGGGAAAGGGAAAGGGAAGGGAAAGGGAAAGGGAAAGAAGGGAAAGGGGGAAGGGAAAAGGGAAGGGAAGGGAAAGGGAAAGAAGGGAAAGGGGGAAGGGAAAAGGGAAGGGAAGGGAAGGGAAGGGAAGGGAAGGGAAGGGAAGGGAAGGGAAGGGAAGGGAAGGGAAGGGAAGGGAAGGGAAAAGGGAAGGGAAGGGAAGGGAAGGGAAGGGAAGGGAAGGGAAGGGAAAAGGGGAAGGGAAAAGGGGAAGGGAAAAGGGGAAGGGAAAAGGGGAAGGGAAAAGGGGAAGGGAAAGGAAGGCAGAGAAAGGGAAGTGAAAGGGGGAAGGGAAGGAGAAAGGAAGTGTTTTCATTCTCTCTACAAGCGTGAGTTTGTGGGATGGCGAAAAGAGCAGCCCCCCCACGTACTGCAAGCTCAGATGTGGGTGTTTAATTCTGCTGAGACCTCACTAGGGGGGACTGGGAGATCATTTAACCCGTTCCAAGCTGCAGCTCGTGTTGCGGCTCTGTATGCACGCTTGCACAGCAGGAAGGCTCTAATGATTAATTAATGCTAGCACCGTGTTTGCAAACTGTGGTGGCAAAAGCTCTAGCTAAAGAATTTGCACAATGGTATCAACATGCAGCAGGGGGCTTTTTTTTTTGCCAGGCAGACTCATTTCAAACAAACAAACCCCACAAAGCATTGTTCTGACTTGCCCTACAGAAAATAAATATAGTGCTCTGCCTCTATGCCACATGTGAAAAATGGCGTCTGGATAATTTGAAGTGTTCTTTGGAAGCATCTGGAAATATATTTAAAAGCATTGTAAGAAGGGCAGTAAACTTCGTGTTGGATTTTATGCAGCAGAGGACACGCAACCTGCAATCGGTGTAACTTGCTTTCTTGAACTCAAAGTGACTGCACTGTCTTCCAAACACCCAACCTGCCTCCCTGGGCTCTATCACAGCTCAGGACACCGAGGACCAAGACCTGCTTTATTTATCCCCTTCCCTTCCAGAAGAAAAAAAAAAAAAAAAAAAACAAAATGGAGCAAAAAACCCTTGTTGCTCACAAACAAATCCCGTGCAGAAGTTAGTATTTTAGCAGTTCTTTTGGGGGAAGGCACCTTAGGAGCTGCGTGGAAGTCGGCAAACACCATTTTTCACTGCAAACGCTCCTGCGCCCAGAGATGCTCAGGCCATTTGAGCACCTGGGCCAGCCCCTTCGCAAGAGGTTAGTTAATGCAATCCAGGCTCTCCACTCCTGCACCTCATCCAGCACACGTTATTAAAAGACAGCTTCCAGGAAGGCATTTAATCTTGGTCTGAAGTCTTTCAGGACATGAAGAATGCCCTGCTTCCCCAAGTCGTTTGTTCCCTTCTCTCTCTTTTAATTTAACAGCCAGGCAATCTGGTGACCGCCGGCCCTGCGGGAGGGTTGCGCTGGGGCTGCCCAGGGAGCGGAGGGAGCCCTGGGAACAGGAGCAGGCACTGTTTGGACGGGCATCCTCATCCCCTGCTGTCATGGCCACGTTGCTCACCCTACGAGCCGGCTGGTTTCCAGGCAGAGCAGGCGATTTTGCAGGAGGGACCCCATCCGAGGAGCAGTGCAAAGTCATGTGGGGTTGCTCATTTGATGACAAACTTTGAACCACAGCAGAATGGTTTGGATTGGAAGAGACCTTAAAGATCATCCAGTTCCACCCCCTGCCCTGGGCAGGGACACCTCCCACCAGCCCACGTTGCTCCAAGCCCCGTCCAACCTGGCCTTGAACCCCTCCAGGGATGGGGCAGCCACAGCTTCTCTGGGCAACCTGGGCCAGGGGCTCACGGCCCTCACGGCCAAGATTTTCTTCCTGAGATCTCATCTAAATCTCCCCTCTCCCAGTTTGAAGCCATTACCCCGTGTCCTATCATTACACTTCCTGAACAAGAGTCCACCCCCATCCTTCCTGGAGCCCCTTTAGGGACTGGAAGGGGCTCTAAGGTCTCCCCGGAGCCTTCTCTTCTCCAGGCTGAACCCCCCCAGCTCTCTCAGCCTGTCCTCACAGCAGAGGGGCTCCAGCCCTCGGATCATCTCCGTTTCCTTCCTCTGGCCCCGCTCCAACAGCTCTGTGTCCTTCTTGTGCTGAGGGCTCCAGAGCTGGACGCAGGACTCCAGGTGGGGTCTCCCCAGAGCGGAGCAGAGGGGGAGATTCCCCCCCCTCCCCCTGCTGCCCACGCTGCTTCCGATGCAGCCCAGGATGCGGTTGGCTTTCTGGGCTGCAAGTGCGCGTTGCCGGCTCGTGTTGAGCTTCTCGTGCACCGGCACCCCCAAGTCCTTCTCCTCAGGGCTGCTCTCAAGCCATTCTCCGCCCAACCTGTATTTGTGCCTGGGGTTGCCGTGACCCAGGTGCAGGACCTTGCACTTGGCCTGGTTGAACTTCATGAGGTTCGCACGGACCCACCTCTCCAGCCCGTCCAGGTCCCTCTGGATGGCATCCCTTCCCTCCAGCGTGTCGTCAGTGCCGCACAGCTTGGTGTCGGACGGTTGACACGCTGGAGGGAAGGGATGCCACGGCCAGGTAGGATTCTGGCTCGCTGGCTAAGAGACCACGTCTGGCTGTCCCCCTGCCCGGGGCTGCACATTGCTTTCCCCATGTTTCCCTTCCTCTTCTGCTGCTTGTCTTGCTGCTGTTAGATCGTGTGTCGAGGGGGGTTTTAATCCACATAAAACAACAAGCAAATGTAAAATATTATGATATGATGAATATGATTTTATATTGTAGTTACCTCTAGGCATTCACTTTCTTATTTCATTGTGATTGTTATAGTTCTTTTATTCCTTTCATAAAGAAAAAACACTTAATGTAAAAATAAAAGGAGTCACGATGATTTGGGTGAATTGCAGTGCTCAAGGCTTTCCTCCACATGTGCTTAAAGATACGTATGAACTTTAATGCAAGAGCCTGCGGAAGAAACACCTCATCTAAATCCCATCACAGGCAGCAGGAGTTTGATCACAGAGCAGAAAGCAGCGGAGTGGCTTCGGGTGGGGGAAGGAGGGGACATCCTTACCCTCACGATTTGGGCCAAGCTGGAAATATCTGTCCAGCCTGGGACATCCAGAAGGTCCAAGCCCGTTTGCAGGTGGGGGCTTCTCCTCCAAAATTCACTGTCGCTGCAAACCAGCCTGGGATGATGGTGCGACCAGCAGGGTCGGAGATGCTGCTGCGGTCTGTAGCCATCCCCGCAGCCTTTGTATCCCCTGGTACAAAATCAAAGAGATGTGATTAAATCTGGTGCTAGAGGGCTGAGCTGGGCCCCGAGGTTTCAATCGGAGAGCGGCGTTAATCGGCCAGGAGCAGGCTGAGCTCATCCGCTCTCACACGGTCACAAGAGGCTCCATCAGGCCTCTTCCACAGATTTCGCTCTGTTGGTTGAAAAACCCTTTAGGCTTTAGTGCTGTGATTGCTGATGTATTTTAAGCCTTTCGGATACTGTCTGTGGATAACTAAAGGCTCGGGCCATTTAAAGGGTCCTTTAGAGCCAACTTGCGATACGGAGGGTGGACACACAGGGGATGATCGACGGAGTCGGGAAATGGCTGAAAACTTCCCAGCGGGTGTTTTTTTCCCCAGCTGGGAGTGTGCTGGTTTGAGATCCTTGCTGAAGGTCCTCCTGCCCCTGCGCCACGTTGTTTTCTCTGCACCAGAAGCCTACGAAGTCCCTTTTTGCTCCGTGCATCCTTCCCAATAAGATGACAAAGAATCTGAAGAAGAAGAAAAGCCGCTTCCCTGTGTAAGCTTGGAGTAGGAGTCGGTCTTTGGGGGGGGCTGTAAAAATACTGGTGTGACTGTCTCGCAGCACCCTTGCAGCCGCCCAGCTTGTAGGGGAGCGATTGTCATCTGCAGCTTGCGAATCTCCCCGAGCCCCATCCACTGAGCAGCCCTCGGAGCCCACGGAGCAGGGTGGGGGGGACAACTGAAACCTGCCCAGGGAACAACGCCAACTCCGTCAGTGCCTTCAGCCTGCGAGGGGTTGTCAACGAGAGGATACCAGGAACCAGATGAGAACAGACTGTTGTCCCCTCTAAGCGCAGAGGCTCGTTTGCGCCGCGGCACAGGGCTGGCCGCAGATACAGCGGGGAGCAGGATGGCCTTGGCGGTGGAAGGCGGTGTCGTCCCCTCTTCCCCTTCACTGCACCAGTAAATAGGCTTCACGGAGCAGATCTGCCCAGCCAGCTGGCCATGGAGACTTCATAATAATGCCTCATGTTTTGGTTAGTGGCCTCTTTGGGGGATGTTCTTTGAAAGGACCACGTGGCTCTAGTGGCATCTCTAAGGAGCGTGGGGACCAGGCCCTCATCCAGGAGATGTAAGGGCCAGAGAACCTGACCCGGAGGGAAGAGGGCAGTACTGCTCCTTTTTAGTCCAAGCCTTTCTGTGCACAGGAGATCAGATTTGTTTCAGAGCTGAGCTGCCGATCTTGGCACAAACACTTCAACCAGAAATCTTGGGTGGGTGTTTTTTTTTTTTTTTTCCAAAAGCTTAGCAGAAAAAGTTCTGGGAGTTGAGGAGTTCACGCTGAGAACTAGCGCAGCCAGCTCACGTTGATGAGTAACGGGGTCAGTAAATCCTCCTGGAGTTTATGTTCCTCATCTGGACCCTTCAGACCTGTCCCCAACCAAACAAGTGCCCCAAACACCAGGAGACAATGCTTCCAGAAAAGAATTCACGAGGGCTTTTTTCGTCCTGTGTGGAGCAGGGCATTGCCCACAGATGGGCAATTTGCAGCTGGGATGGAGAGAGCCTGCGCCTTGAGAGCGCGGCTCTGGAACGCAGGGATGTGCCTGGGGAGGAGTCTGTGGTTTCAAAACTTCTGAGAGACCGTCACAGGCAATAATAAGCCTAATACAAAGCCAATTACCAACTATTTTTAGAAAACCTTTGACAGCATCCCCTCTTCTAACCCGGGGATATTTATTCATTATATTCTAAATCAGCTCACTTACCCTGAGGTTGATTCACATGTCACGGGCGCATAATGTTATCAGCCCGGCATCAGCAATGGCACTTACCGTGCCAGCCCTCGTCACGGCGTTATTGACTGCCGCGGGTTGCAGACGGCTCACGGGCTATCAATATTAGCAGCGCCTGTAGTGACAATTAAGCACGATGTGTGCGCTGGGCAGGATGGCACAAGTTTGGGAAATAATTCGGGTCGCAGCAAAGTATTGATGGCAATTAATCCGCGTGTGCCTGATACGGCGGGAGCCACCTGGTTGGAAAACAACTTGTCCTGTGCGTAAAGGGAGCATCAAAGTGCGAAAAAGACGGTCAGCCGGGATGCGCTTAGCAAGCGGGGTGCGAAGGGGCTGTTGCTTCGTCGCTGGGCGCGTGCGTTCGTGTACACTGGTTACCGAGTGGAATGGCCTTGGTTTATCTCCGCTTCGCAGAGTTGGAAACAGGCAGGGGAGGAACCGGCAGTGGAAAATCAGGCTCTTCATCAGCACCAAGCGCTGCCTCTCCCAGTCATCTTCGCTCCTCGCCTTGCTCGTGCCTGCCTTGCTTGGGCCAGGACTCGCTGACGAAGTCCCGGAGAGGCGCCCAGAGCCATCTATGACCTCTTCCAAACTGAACTTACTCTTGATTTTTAAAAGCTTTGAGGCCCAGGGCCAAATTCAGAGGTGATGCTCTATGTGGCATAAAGTTAAGACTCCCCTTTCTCTCTCTCCCCACTTAGAGGCTATTTTAGGCTGAGAGTTATTTAAACTCGCACCTTTTCTTTGGTGCATAAATTACACTTATTTAGATTGCTTTATGCATCAGCAGAGAGGGGGTAAGAAGCGCCCAGGGAGCCTTAGCAAACCTGAGAGGCTCTAAATCATGCTGCTTTAGACAGAACCACCAAATTTGCCCTGTGGCATCCCAGGTTGCTGGGAGCAACTGAAATGCCCAAGAGGTGACATGGATGTGGTTATCTCCCCCCTCCTGCTTTTCTGACCCATACAAATAGTCCACGATGTCCTGGCCAGACTCATAGAGTCTCTGGGAGTTTGTCCCTGGGTTTGGTGGGGATAGAGCTGGGGCTGCCGTCTGTTGGGTTGTTGGAGGGCTCCTGCCAAGGGAAGCGTGGAGATGGCACCAGGGCTGTACCATCACACGGCTACCAGGGGCTTCACAAATATCACAAAAAAGGGGAGAGATAGCTGCCAGGTGTGTGAACCAGTCCGGGATGTCTTTCTGCTGGAGGAGAATGTCTCTAGATATGGCAGATGGTATGAGCAGTGCCAAGAAGGTGTTACTAGCTCAGGAGTCATTAGCATGGGCTTCTACTCAACAAAAACCACTGTACTCAACAAAAACCACAAAGCACAAACCAGACCAGCAGCTCCAGTGACCAGGGTTGCAATGCAGTTTTGCGGTGGCCCATAGAGGCCTGTCTCCGGTGACAAGCAACGCTCAGACGCTGGTTACGGTGAGCAGGGGAATCCGATGCGAGGCTGGGAAATGAGACAAGGTCTCGGCATAGATGCATGTAAGCACCGACAGAATTAGGGTGGGAATGGAAATGGGGATGTGTGTTTGTCCTGATTTGAGGTAAAACAGAAGCAACTTTCTGTTCAGTAATTTTCCTTCTTAGCTAGGCCTCTTCTAACTCTCTGAAATTAACAGCATGTTGTGCCGAAAAAGGTTCGTTCTCAGAGTGGTAAGACCGATGTTTACAGTTAGTGCCAAGGAATGGTACGCAGAGAGGCTCTTGCTGATACCTCCTGCTATAACAACCCAGGGCAGCTCACTTTGTTATTTGCCCCGTTGGAGGGTCGGAAGCAGAAAAGCGTAGAGGGGTCCCACCTGCAGGGAGGAGGGGACAGGACAGGGGACCCCAAACTGACCACCAGGGTTTTCCATCCCATCTGCCCCATGCTCAGTATAAAAGCTGAGGGATCAAAGGGTCACTCCCTTTCTTCAATGGCCGACGTCCAAGGCGGACCCTGTCTGTTCATCTGCCTTGGGTCCCGATACGAGCATTCCTGACTCCAGCTCTGGAATCCAGTTCCCACCCATCGCTGAGTCCAGGCTGGGACTTCCCCAGTGCCTGCTGGCGACGTCATCCTGGGAGCTTGGTATGGATTTGCATATACTGTATCTATTTTATTATTGCCTTTCTATTTTATTATTAATATTTCATTGAAGTAGTTTAGTTCCTTCTAAACTTGTAAATCTCTTTCTCTCCCCTCCTCCTCTCCTTGTGCGAGAGGTTGGGGGGGAGCATCTGTCACCGGCCATTGGCCACTTTGGCCAAAACCACGACGGCGTTGGATGTGCTCCTCAGAGCTCGGCGGGCAGCCACAGGCAGGAGAAGGCAGCTTTGGGAACACGTTGCTGCCACCCTTTGCGGCGCAGACACCCACGCACTGAACTCGCTGTTGTATCTGGCTCACGGTATAGCAGGGTGGAAACGCTTGTTAATTAAGGGTGCACCAGCGTGTCACGCTTCTGCTGTAGCTTGGCGGTGATGTTACAGATGTGGCTTCCCAGCACAGCTGTGTTTTCTCCTGTGCTCTTCTCTAGCAGTCTGACAGCTCCGATCCTGCCCTTGAACAGTCCCAGTGAGTTTCTCAGTCCTGGAAAATACCTTTAGTTTTAAGGGTACAGGATTTTTGCCAGAAGAGACATCATTCTATTGTTATGGCTAGGCCCAAGCTATGCAGGATATATGAGGGATGAGCTTTTTTTTAAGGCTTTAGTTCCCACAGGCTCTTCTCCCGCTGGGCAGGAGATGAGAGGGGCTGAGGTGGGTCACCCTGTGCTGGAGCGCTCACCCCAGACCTTTCCATGCTTTGCCCTTGCCAACAAAGCTCGTCATGACCTTGGGCAAGCTAATTAACCTTTCCACCCCGGCCATCAAAAAAAAAGGAACAAATGATGTGAGATACCCTTTAGTTTAAGGATCTGTAACCCTGTTTTCCCACCCGGGTGCCCAAGTTACACGCTCCATCTCTCCAACCCAGTTAGGTATTAACCTCTCCTTTGGAGAGGGCAGCTGTCCACAAGTAGATCTAGAAATTCACAGCCTTACGTGGATTTCTAAGAAGTCCACAGCCCTGGACACAACGAGCTCAGGCCATAACCCAGCAGGACCCTAACCACCCTCTCATCCCGCCATTCTCAAGCTATGGAGGGCTTTACATTCAAATTCCGATTTCATGGCGTGTCGTAGGGCAGCAGCGCTGTTGTGCCCGCAGCTGATGCCAATCTTGGTGAGATTTGGTGGGTTCCCATGGGCTCACACCACCCAAAACAGGGTGAGAAGGTTCCTGTCCCCTCCTGCCCATGCAGGAGTTACCTGTGCTGTGGGCTGACTGACATGGAAACAAATGTTAAGGTAGATGTCAAGGTACATTTGCAAAAAGGAGGTGGATTAGGCTTGAAGTTGCAGCGAAAGCAAAAACAATATGGCTTTTAATGCAGGACACATGTCTGCTAAGAAGCCTGGAGCTGATTCCAAGCTAAAACGTCCTTTAAAACCCCGTTGTGTTGTGTTCACTTCTATTTTGCGGTAGCTAGTTAAAAAGTAGTTAGCTGAGCCAAATTAATTAATCCTGCCCCTTAATGTGCATCTTACCTTAAGGTGAAGATAAAGGCCCGCTCCAAAGGTCTAACTCGGTCCTTTCAAAGGCTAAATCCTTATTTATTTGGGCCTACAGGAAAGTTGGGGAGGGACCCTTGATCAGGGAGTGGAGCCGTAGGACAAGGGGGAATGGTTTTACACTGGAAGAGGGGAGATTTAGATGAGATGTGGGGCAGAAATTCTTTGCTGTGAGGGTGGTGAGCCCCTGGCCCAGGTTGCCCAGAGAAGCTGTGGCTGCCCCATCCCTGGAGGGGTTCAAGGCCAGGTTGGCCGGGGCTGGGAGCAACCTGGGCTGGTGGGAGGTGTCCCTGCCCAGGGCAGGGGGATTGGAACGAGATGATCTTTAAGGTCCCTTCCAACCCAAACCATTCTGTGATTATTCACCCTGGTTAAAGCTCCGGGGGTTTGACCCTGGGATCAGGATTTGCAGCCTACCCTGTGTCTGGGCTTGTTTAATTCAGTGTGACAATTCCCAGGCACTCCAATGGACTTTGGATCGAGCCACATGACTGCTGAAAGTGCTGCATCAATTCTTTTCTAACTGTACCCAAGTTTTAATGTTTAATATTTAAACATGAAAGTTCCTTTTGAGACGTTTAAAGCGGAATTATTAACAGCCCCATGTAGAACTGACAGGTTAACAGTGCGACAATTAAAAAGAAAGGTTAAATACATTTTCTTTTCAGACCAACTGCTGTTGCTTAAGACTAATAAATCCACCAGGAGATGGTTTTTACAGAGTGTGAGGGGCTGCGTGTCAGCTTTTATAGGCTTGAGTTTTTCAGAAATCACCACACTTCCCTTTCCAGGCAGCTACAGGTTTCAGTCTATATTTAGCAAATGGGGCTTCTTCCAAAGAGTTGTGTGAATCAAGTCAGAAAGAAAAAAAAAAAAGTCGGAATATCAAAAAAGCAAAACCTCCCGGCTGTGGGATTTGCTCACAGTTTGCTTCGCTTTTTTAATTTATCATTATTCTCTGTTGTCATGAGATGGCTTTGAAAACAGAAGTGCTGGAAAACAGCAGAAATTCTGGCCTAGGTTCTCTAAGGGATCAATTTGAGTGCTAAAATCCTATTTCTCCTTTGGAAAATAGCTGTGCTGGCAGGCTGGCGGGACGCAGCTCCCGGCACAGCAGGGGTGGCCTGGGGGGCAGCTGGATGCCAGCTGGGACATCCAGGCTGCTCCAATGGCACCGGAGCCACTCCTGGGTGTTCGTAGTCAAAGCCTGGATTTTTCAGAAAGATATTTTCCATATATTTGTATGTGTCTAATCACATAAATGTTAACTTAATTGTGTTTTTCATGCGCAGGGTGAGAGGAAAAATAGATTAAAGGGTAGCTCTTTAATCACCTAGAGCGAGGTGGCCCTGCTGGAGCAGGGGCTGAGACCAGAAGACCTCCGGAGGTCCCTTCCAGCCCCAACGGCTCAACGGTCCTGTGAAAGGAGGAGTTAGAGATGTTTGTCAGGATAAATCCACCCATGACTATCGAACATGAGACTCAAGAACAAGCTTTGTCTCTCTGCAAACACTTGGCACTGTAGTTGGTGCAAGGTAGACAGGAAGACCAAGGAGGCGGGGATCTGGCTGCCCTCTTTCCTACACCCTTCCTCCCAGGCATCTTCTTCTGGCCACTCTCAGACAACACAGGACTCCAGTCCGACTCACTGTTACCTCTCTTACAATTATATCACTCTTCCAGCTTCTTTTTCAAGCCACGGGAGTCCTTCCTTGCCTTTGATGGACATCGATTTGGCCCCACATTTGCAACCATGAAAGGTCACGTGGCTTACAGGTATTGGGGAATATTTACTCGCTCTGTGCTTTTAGCAGGTTAAAAAAAATACTAACTGGTGTTTTAAATGAGTTACCGACAGCAGTAGCGGATGTTACAGATTATTATAAGCACATCAGTGGAAGGTATTATAGGATGGCTATAAGCCATGGATATAATCAACCTGGTTTTGATTTATTGGACTCTATAGCAACCCATATAAATTGATTAGCTATTTATTAAAATGGCTATTAATCATGGATTATCTCTTTGTACAAATTTAGAAAACTACCTCGGTTACAACCAGGTTGGAAGACGGAGAAGTCCTGCGTTAAAACTTTGGGGCGACAGCCAGGTTCCTTTTCGGGCTTTATCTTCTTGGATTTCTCCCTCTTCCTACCCTCTTTCGGGCCATGCAAGTACGTCTCGGGCTGCCAGCTCTGCCTGCCACGTGCCGGTGGCTGCCTGGAGCTTTCTGCCCTGCACAGACGCCCCATGGCCCGGGCACAAGGCAGCCCTCCCCGGTCAGCCTCGTACCACCCAGGTACGTGACAGCTCAGCTGCGGCAGGCTCCTAACGACCGTTGGTCATTAAACCAACTTTGGAGCTGCTGATGCTTCAGAAGCCAAGAACAGAGGGTCCCCTTTTTATTGTTCGTATTTTATATTTTTTTAAAGGTCAGTCTGACAACATTATAGTGGACTTGGGGATATTCTGCTCTCTGCCTCGCCTCTCTCCTATCTGTCAGCCACACACTCTGGTGTCATCTTTTCCGCACGCAATATATCTTAATGCACCAGCCTGTACCGAGCTTCCTCCCTTCCCCGCATCCCCCATGAATATATAACCACCAAATGTGATAGGAAGAAATTACTATTGTAATAAAACTGGTTCATTACATCCTTCTAGTCAGAGGCGTTTAATGAGCACCAGGGCTGCCTAATGCCGTTATGTTCCCTTTGAGCCAGATGCAAACGTAATATGTTTCATCGTATCGTTTCATTTACTCTTTGGAGCTGTGGAAGGCAGTGGGCAGGTCCTTCATGCCATGGGCACCAGCGGATTAGCCAAGCCATTAAGAAACGCCTTGACCCTCTGCAGCAGTGGCTTGGGCGTAGTACGATGGCAATTGGATTTCCAGTGTGGAGCTCCTGCATATCCAGATGGGTCTGAGCATCCAAAGAGCTGGGCTGGTCTGCAATATCAACGGCTACTGGGATGCTCTGGCTCAGCAGGGATCAGGACCTTCAGAGGGAGGGTTTCTCCCATCCTAAAGCAGGTGGTTAAGCTGGGGCGTAGGAAGGGACAACGTAGGCGGACCTACATCACCACTGGGAATTGCACATCTAACTTTATGGGCACCATAAAAACTGACCAAGGCCTTCATTTGTTGCGGTTTGACTAAGAAGATCTTTCCCAATTTCAGGAGTTTTTGCATTGTGTTCTTAAGCAGGGCATGGTAGATACAGCGACTTGCAATTTACTCACAAAAAGCCTCTCCAAAAGCCAGACATTAAGGTGGAAACTCTTCATTGAATTCAGATCAGGATGGATTCAACTGCTTTGGCAGATGAAAATGCTGGCCGAGTTCCAAAACTTACATTTGTTTTGAATTTTCAAAATTAATTTTTCACATTATGTTCGCTACGGCATTTGCCATTTAGAGTTTGACCTTCTTGAAGAAAACAAAGAAAACAACATTTCAAACAGGATTAATAACACCAATAGGAGCAAATCACCTGGAAGGGCGAGTAACTACATGTCGGATACGATGTCAAAATCTGGGACTTGCTCTCCCTTTTTCTTTTCTATCTTTTCCAGTTTGATTCAAAGCAACTTAACCTCTGAGCACCTTGGTCCTATCCCAGCCCCTCCAAGAACCCAACTGAAATGCACTTGTGATTTCACCTTGGAAAGCAATGCTGCTAATGTACATCGCATCCACGGTGTCCTGAGCATCCCGTAGCTCTGGCAGGTCCTATGAGTCACCCACCACCCCTGGGCTTCTGCTCTTGTTCTCATGACGACTTCTTGGTTGGCGTGATACAGCCACTAATTATGAGCTAATTCAGGATGGTATGGCGTTTCCAGAGTCCTGTGCACCTGGAGAAGATGTTGGGGTTTTTTTTCTCCAAAAGCCACTGGCAGTCGCAGGTGTTCAGCCCACCTCCGCAGGTCGCAGCCCCAGGACCCCGGCCCAGGCTGTGTTAGTTCAACAGCCCCGTGGAGGATGATCGCAGCCATCTGCCCAAAATCCCTCTGGCACATTTCAGCAGAGCGGGGTTTTCTTCACAAGCGTGTTATGCCTCACTATTTCCTGTTGTTTTCACCCAGCTTGTTTATGGCAAAATAGACCCTTGAGATACAGTCCTTTTGTCCGGGAAAGCTTTAATGATCTCAGACTCATTGTGTTGGCATCAGTTTAATTCCAGCTGCTCTAAGCTGGCAAGCTGATGGGAAGAGACGTGTTTATGGCATCTCTGGCTATTTTGCTGGGGTGCGCAGTGCCGTGCTAACACAGACTTACAGGGCCTTGCAGAGCCATCAATTAAAAGCACTTTGTCAAGGTATCACCGATCATCTTGCAGCCGTGAGAGAGGTGAGCCTTGGGAAAAGAAACCCCGCCTTGCGTGGGGCTCGTTTCTTTGGAGATGCCATCGTTTCCAGGCTGGGATCTGGAGCATCTCCCCGCGAAATCCCTTTTGGCACTGGATTTTACGGTAGCTTTTTCACCTCCGAGCCCTGGTGGCCTTGCCTGGCAGACTAGTCCTCCTCGCTGAGAGCGCAGCATCATTTCCCGTACCCCAGCTGCTGTGGGGGCTTTGGGCAGCCCTACAACCCAGTTGTCTCAAGCAATGCCTGGGGCTGTAATGGGGGCTGGATGGGGACTGCATGCAGCTGCGTGGTCGCTTGCCCGTCATTTAGCTGGGAGCATGTACCACGGCACGAAAGAGGGAAAACAAAACACATCGTGGCCAATTCCAACCAATTTGCCCCTGTGAGCCACACGTGCCAAGCCTTGGCTGCTGCCAAGCTCCTCAGAGGGCTTGTCCACGCAGGGAGTCTCTGGAAAATTAATCTGAATTAAGCAAAAGCCTGAATTTCCAGTGGATTTGCTAAACTGCATTAAACCCCAATGTGAATTATGCTAAATGGAATTAAGACTACATTAATTTTAAGAATGCTCCCATGCATGTTTGAAGAAAGCCTCAATCATCATGGATATCTCTCTGCAGGCAAACCTTGGTGGGGGGAGACTTTGGGGCTGGTGCAGGTGCCTGCTGCTCATTGGAAAATGTAGGAGTCCTCCAGGCAAAAAGGATGAGGTTTTCCCACCTTGAAAAGCTGTAAGAGAAGAAGAAAGCCCGGCAGCTCTGGACAGCGGGCCATGCCCAAGGTTTAAGTCTGGACTAACAAATTCTGGGAGGTTTCTCCCCAAAGCTCCCAGGAGCTGAGCACCCCGGGTCCGTTCCTCACCCTGCAGGAAGCAGCATGGCCCTATCGCAGCCTCTGGGGAAGAGCAACGCAGAGGATTTGCCATGAGAACTCCCTTCCCTAGCCCTAATCTGTCACTTTAAGTGCAGCGGGGAACCAAATCCGACAGCTGTTTCAGTTTACCCCGGCACAGACGTCTCCACGTGAAACACTCAGGGCTTTTAAGCCCTGTTTATGCCCCAAAGTGAAAGCAGCATTAACTCCCTGAGCGCAGAAAACAGCCTTACTGCCAGAAATGCACTTCTGTGGGGAAAAGGAAGAGCCTGTGTTACCAGGAACAACTTTATGCCTTCCAAGTAGATCCACGCTTGCCTTTGAGCCGATACGACTAATAAGCAGTTAATATGCAGTCCCGTCAGCGCGAGGAATAACAAAGCCCTGTTTCCTTAAGATCTGCATTTCATGCTTGACTGCGAGCTCCCATCAAATATGTCCCTGCCATTCCAATGGCTTTTTCTTAATTCTCTCCCCCGGTGTGGAGTCTTTGATGTCTGATACGGTAGAAGCCCACGCTGCGGCCTGTCGTTCGGAGAAGAAATGCTGATTGGGAGCATTTATTGCTTTTCGCTCCTCTTACCTGACCACTGTTTTCACAGTACGTATAAAAACTTAATTGTATGTGAGACTGCTTCCCTTCCCCATCAATTCCGCTTCAAACTGCCAATGGGTTCAAAAATTATTAAGGTCAGAATAAACATGCAGAAACGCACGCGCATTCATTACATGATCATATGAGCTTCATTTCCTCAGGCAAGCAGGCTAAAAATATCCCACATGCCCAGAAGAGGTAATTATTACACCGGTATAAAACCTCTGTAGGGTCGTGCTGGTTTCCTCCACTCTCGCCGCGGTTTGAAGCGGTGTCCTGACACATCCAGCGTGCCTCTGCCCGCCCCACCATCCCACGCACCTCCCACAGCCAGCAAGCATCTTCCACCCAGAAAAGGGGAAAACGCTGAATTATTAATTTTCCATTTGCATAGAGCGCAATCCTACGGCACCCTGCCAGGGATGGGCAAGGATGCGCCGAGCCCCGGAGGTGGCCCGGGGAGATGTCCTCTTATATCATCTCCTCACCCCACCCTGGAACAAAACGCTTGTGTCAGGCTGGGTTTTGAAAGCAAAGTGCTCTAATGATGATAGACAGTTCCAGATCATCGCCTGCAAAGCCGCCTCCCGGAGAGCTGGAGCTTCTCACCGGGCCACCAAGAGGCTTTCCAAGCGATTGGCACGAAGCAAACGCGACGCCAACCCATGGGCAGCCGGAGCTTGGTTGCTCCCTTCATCCCCCAGCCCTCCCCGCTGCGCTCGCACCTCGGCGGGTAGGGGGTCTCCCATCAAATGAAGACAAGTGCCATCGAAGCACTGCTAAATTCAGCTGGCCTTTCTTTTCAAGGAGAGAAAAATCATGCAATAGTTAGACCTAGGCTTGTGTGACTACTTAAAAATGTATATGATCATTGTGGAGGAAAGCCCATAAGCATGGTCTAAGTGTCCCCCTTCCCAAAAGGTCATACAGAAGAATTATTTAAATTAGTCCAAAAATTATTTTTAA
The DNA here is from genome assembly GCA_009819605.1 of Sterna hirundo. NCBI lineage: Eukaryota > Metazoa > Chordata > Aves > Charadriiformes > Laridae > Sterna > Sterna hirundo. The sequence continues at coordinate 5,695,152 of CM020452.1, read as the reverse complement.
CCAAAATAAGATGCCTCACTTACGTTTTTGGAGTGTTGAGGCTTTCCTGTCCCTTTTGCCATGCGGTGAGGAGCGAGAACAGGAGCTAACAAGAACAGCGACGCCTTCGTTGCTCACACCTCCGTTGCAGACAGAAGAGTTACCGCTGCCCAGTGACCCTGACGAAGCGTTTGAAACACACCTCCTGCTTGAACGGAGTCACTTCTTTCACCAGAGGGCTTTGTGCTCCAGCTGAAGGATCTCTTGGGACACGGTCCTCCTTACCTTTTCTAGGTCCTAAAGCGATACATTTTCCATCAGGGGCCAAATCAAACTTGCAATTTGGAGCTGCCGCAACATAGGTAATTTAGCTGGGTGTTTAATGCCGTTTCCTCTTAGGTAGTCCAACAAAGAGTGATTAATCCTTTCTGATGAACCACGTTCCCTTAACATCTGTCTCTTGGGCACTGACATTTAAACACATCGCTGGCCGGCTGCATGAGGAACTTTTCCAGTTGCCTGGAGGAAACAGGTTAGGGAGCCTTTTCTTTCAGCAGGGCACATTCACAAGTCAACTAAAGCAAATGATAAAAAAAAAATTAAAAATCTAGAGCATAGCTATGGAAGAGATTAAAATTGGACAGGTTGATTATAACCTGTCATAGTTACAAGCTGATGAAATTCCATCGACAGGGCACGAAGGGCCCCCAACCTCCCTGAGACGAGTTCTGAGGCCTTTCATCTGAACTCTAAACTTTGATCATCTGCTGATGAGTTTCTGCTGAGCTCCCGTCAGCCGAAGACAGGCTCATTTCCATGCGCCGGCGCGGCGCCGGCCGGGAGAACTGAACTGTTGACAAGTGAACCGGGAGGCGAAGGTCGGTGCGACAGATGCGGTGGGTTGGTGCCGGACGTGCGACTTCGGATGCGGTGCAGCCGTGTTAGTGATGCAGTTCAGAGCTCAGTTTTAGCCGCCCTTTGCATTTTACTGAGCTGTGCAAGTTTAGTGCCTCAGGGAACCTCTCCCATGGCTCTGGAAACCCACCGTGTCAGAAAAGCTTTCTTAAGCCTCACAGGGAACAACTTAAGGAATATAAGGCTCACACTCTGATCTTTTTCTAGGGAATTTCCGTAAATCACGTTATTTCTGAATCTCTTCCTCTAAGAATGAAGGCTAGAAGGGGTCCTCTGCTTTCATCTTTTGCTTGGCAGGGGATTTTTTGCAAGTCAGCTTTTCCAATAGCTGGATCAGTTTATGTGATCATACAGTTTAATGCAAAAGAGGATCCTTGTATATGTGTGTTTAGTGAGGGCAGTATGTTAAGTTTTGAAAAAGGTGTAAGTTGGGTCCATCCCAAGGAACCCTAAGACCAGCCAAGCTCTGTGCACTTCAGATCCTCTTCAGTCAAGGAGATCTTTTCATCCCAAAGTGAATTTAATCCCATTCTTCTCCCACACCTCGCAGCAGTCACTTCAACAAGAGGAGGAGCGCTCAGAGGCCAAGAGACTTCCTCCTGACAATCACTAGTGACACTACAGCATCAGTCCTTCCATTTATGATGCTACGCAATCCCACTGTGGATACAGGACAGTTCCCTTAGTGCCTTTCCCAGCATCCCTTACTTTCTCCTTTAAATGTTTGGGAGCGATAATTTATGTGCAGAATGCAAGAACTAATTAGTGTGTCTCTTGCTTTCTGAGAGGGAACGAAAACCATAGCAAATGACATTCCAGCAAAAATGGGGTCAGCTCGGATTAAACTCTCTTCCCATTTATCTTTGCTCTTTAGCATTAAATTTACCATACATATTACAAACAAATTTTAATTTTCCACAGCATTGGGCAATATCTTTTCCTTAAAGCCTAGAAGAACATTCATTAGCATCCTCTCCCTCCAGTTCAGTATGACTGTCTCCTCATTTGCACATAAATGTGAAGTTTGCTGCCTGGGCAAGCTTGCCTGAATGACATCAAAGTTCCTGTATCGCTACGCAACACACACATATACACAAAGAAAACTCCCACCCACACTCACATGCCTGCCCTTTGCTATTCTTGTTTCAAAATAGTGCCCAAAAACACCTGAAGGAAGATGCTACCAGGAACACCACAGCATGAGGAGGCACCTCTAGAAATAGAAGTGCGTGCATAAGTTGAACTTCCTATCTAATCGAAGTAGACTTCCCACCTGAAAGTTATGCCTGAAAGTTAAGCTGACCCTTAATAGGCAATAGCATGAAAAGGTATTTCCAAAGGGCAGTTCATCCCATCTGAGCAGATGCTGTGATCATGAAGGGCAGCCCAGTGGTGAGGGATCTACTGTCTGCGAGGAGTCACCAGCGTTCAACAACCTCTCAGTCCCCAGCTGCCCAAAGTTCACTTCAAGCCAGTCACTTAGACCTAAAATCCACAAGGAATACCTCTAAGTCTTATTCCAATGAATGGCAAAGGCATTCATCTTACCCAGCTTTAGATATTTTTAAGGTAGAGGGCGGTCCTACCTTGGTAGTCAGTGGCCCCACATAAATATACCTGGCACACGATTCATATGGGCTGGTTTAGGTAACCACAACTGGCTGAGATGGTCCACACCTGGGAAGTGCTCTCCAAGAACTAAAGGACCCTGACAGCCATCTCCTATGGAGACAGCGATACGGTGGACTTCCGATGAACTGAGATGAATTTCACGCCCATCCCACTCCAAAGTACTACATTTTCAATAAATGAATATTGGCCTCTGTATCACTGCACCTCGACGTGGGGATGTGGGTCGCAGTGAAGCGTTCCCCATCTGTACGAGGCAGATAATAGCACTCACCTATCCCCAGGCTTGCTACGGGGATGAATACATCGCAGAGAGCTAGATGCTCCGATACTATGGTAATCGGGTGCTATCTCAGCACACCAGAGAGATAAGAGCCTACAAAGTACAGATGGCATTTCAGCTACAAATCCCTGGCCCAGTGGGCAGAGGCAAACTGTGTAAAATGAAGCTGCCAGCGAGATTCGTGTAACCCTCCATGTTTGAGTCAGTTTTCAGACTTTTTTTGTGTGCTGTAATACCACTCTAGGCAGCATCACCCCGCTGTAGTGAAGGGACGGCAGCTATGACACCAAGGGTGATTTTTCCGAAAGGCTAAACCAGCTGTAGCTGTTCCAGCCAACGCTGACATTTAGCAATGTATTGACCCTCTCAATAGCTTCCAAATGTTTCTTCTCCTGACTTCAGCAATACTAAAGCAAAGAGGAAAACGACAGCAGCTTCTTACCTGGAGCTACCAGGGTGCCAAGTCTTTCCCAGGGGATTGCAATAAACTCCGCCAGCCGTGACCCGCCTGCGCAGGAGAGAACAGGGGGTCAGCATCTCCCCTCCTGATTTCATCCCCAGGCCTCCTGTACATGGGTAGTGAAAAGAGGTCTCAACACTGAGTGCCAAATGCCCTGATCCTTCCCTTGTAGAAGCGAGACCGGAGCACAGAAAAATGATTAGAGGGCTAGATGGTGCTGCAGATTTGGAAAGAGAGAAGCCTGGGAGGAGATAGCAGATGAGATAAGCAGCGGCGTGCAGAGCTGATGGAGAGAGAGGGAGTGTGCTTTTCCTTTACTAGCTCACTCTTTTAAATATTGATCTGGAAGCTTTCTTGGATCCGTATCAGTGAGCTCTGATTTACGTTCCCCTCTCTGCCTGCCTGTGTTCTTTTCCCAGTGGAAAATCAAAGGGCTTGTACCTACAAATACCCATTTTCCACTTGGCCAGCTCGCTGGCAAATGCGAGCACCGCTGCATGCCAGCTGTGCGCAGATGTCCACGGGCTTTGCCATCTGCAAAGCATGGGATGATGCTTTCTCCTCGCGTGACACAGCAGTTGGAGCAGGTGGAGGACAGGCAGAGAGCACTTCTGGTACCCTTACAGGGAGATTTTATTTATAGAATCATAGAATTGTTAGGGTTGGAAGGGACCTTAAAGATCATCTAGTTCCAACCCCCCTGCCATGGGCAGGGACACCTCCCACCAGACCAGGTTGCTCAGAGCCCCATCCAGCCTAGCCTTAAAAACTTCCAGGGATGGGGCTTCCACCACCTCCCGGGGCAACCTGTGCCAGTGTCTCACCACCCTCATGGTGAGGAACTTCTTCCTAACGTCCTATCTGAATTGACTCATTTCTAGTTTTAATCCTACCATTACCCGACATCCTAAAAAGTCCCTCCCCAGCTTTCCTGTAGGCCCCCGTAAGATACTGGTGGGCCACTATAAGGTCTCCTTAGAGCCTTCTTTTCTCCAGACTGAACAACCCCAACTCTCTCAGTCTGTCCTCATAGGAGAGGTGCTCCAGCCCTCGGATCACCCTCGTGGCCCTTCTCTGGACACGCTCCAGCATGTCCATATCTCTCCTGTAGTAGGGGCTCCAGAACTGGGCGCAGGACTCCAGGTGGGGTCTCAGGAGAGTGGAGCAGAGGGGGAGAATCACCTCCCTCGCCCTGCTGGCCACGCTTCTCCTGATGCAGCCCAGGATACGGTTGGCTTTCTGGGCTGCAAGTGCGCACTGATGGCTCATGTGGGGCCCCTCGTCCACCAGCACCCCCAAGTCCTTTTCTTCAGGGCTACTCTATTTATTTTAATTTTCTTCACCCACTGTCCTTTGATCTTTCTCTGGCTTGTGGTTCAACCCAAGGAATGTTGTTTAACTTCCTCATGTGCCATTTTTGCAGGCCTGCGTGAACTTGAGGAAATGGATATTTTTTACGACTTCAAAGCCAGGTTTAATGACTGTAAAGGGCAGCGCAGCTGGGGCACTCCAGGTACAAGACGTCCTTTCTCAGGGATTGTCAGGGAATAATAAAATCATACATGGCAGAGACGTGTTGCAAGTCACCTGCCCTGTAAATAAATGTGCCTGTTGCTCTCAGAATTGACTTCTCTTCATTGTACTCAGAATGATTCTCTGAATTTAAATGCTTTCATATCTGAAGGGAGGGGGCAGGGGAGAAAAAAAAAAATGTTCCCTGAAGATAAAAAGTGTAATAGTCTATTTTATTTTCCACTTTCCACATCAATAATGAAAAGTTGTCCTCCGGGGACAGCTCGCAACATGCTCGACTCTACCTCTTACACATCAGCAGCACGAAGTATCCCTCGCCGTCGCGGCTGTGATACAAAGCGCCGGGCAGATCAGAGCTGGGGCAAGGAGGGGAGGCTGGGGCAAGGCAGAGCCTGCGTCCAGCCCGAGGCTACCTGAGCTCCCAGCTGACAAGTGTCACCGCCAAGGTCATGCCTTGAAGCCACGTCTACAAAAGCAAATGGAGGCAGAGCGGCTCTGTGAAGATCCCCTACCAAAAAAAAAAAAACCAAAAAAAAAAAACACAGGGGAAAAAAAAAGAAAATGGCATAAAAATCCAGGCAGAAGCTGTCAAACAAGGGAACATTTCTTTTTAAGCCAAAAAATAAGTAATATATAACTCGGGCTTTCTGCTGCTTGCTGATACTAGAGTTGGCCAGGAGCTCAAATGCCTTAAGGAAATGGCCTCTGTTCACTTGATTTCCTCCCCTGATTACTCCTTTTATCCCTCTGTTTTCCTCTTTTATACCAACTTCTCCCCCAGCTCTCAGTCTGTGGTGACATTATACCCTTCTAAAAAAAATGACCACCACCCCCCGCTCCAGTTGGACCAGCACCAACTCGGCTATTGCTCGAGTTTCTCCTAAACAACTATTTAGGAGGCAATATCTTCAATTTGCCTTCTAAACTGGGAGCATTAAATGTTAGGGAGCAGGACAAAGATGTGATGGGCAATGCCAAGGTCATGCAGGGACTCTGTTACCTCTAAGGACGAAGGTCCTCCTCTACACGTGAAGATCAATTAATTCACAAGGCCATTAAGTCCACCCTGACAGCAGGTGACCCCTCTAACCATCTTTAAGCTTTATTTCCTCTAGTTGTATAATGATTGTTGCCAAAATGGTTTCTTCCAGGAAGGGTGGTGCCCACCTGCCCAGTGTCACCATCCAGACCAGGGAACAGCAACGGCACTGCTCTTGGCCTTGGCCAAACCGGGACGTGCCACTTGGTTTGCAAGAGTCCAACTTTGGGATTTGCAGTCCACACCACAGCCTGCCCTGGGGTCTCCTTTTTGTCCCCCAGTTGATATTTTTCAGCCCGATGGGTCTCAGGAGCACGGTGACATGCCATCAGCAGCCTTGTGCTGCTTGCTAAATGCCAGTAAATTCGCCAGCAAAAGCAGGCAATCATTCCGGGCAGCTTAATCTTTGGCTGCTTAAATTAAGATCTTTTACAAGGGCTTTATTTTCAAGGAAAGAGTGATCAGCATGTCCTGAAAATGAGATTCTTTTAAAGTGTTTCATCTGCATTACCCGCTTTTGACAAGTTTGACGTGATGGAAGTCCTGTTTGAGTGCATACTTAGAGGGTTTGGTGTAAATTCTGGGCAGGCTTCTCAGGGAACGGATCTTCAAGTTACTCCACAGTCGTTTACTGACAGTGACCCACCTCTTCTGCCTTCTGCAAGCAAATAAAACCTGAATTTGTTTTTAAATTCCCATCCCTGTGTCTTTCTCTGCACTTAAGTGCTGCTTTTTTTTATGGAGACATCTAATGCCTCGGTGTAAAATAAAGCGTTCTAAAGCAGAAGTAAGTGATGACTTTGCATGTATCCCTCAGAGTCACCAATTAGCCAAGAAGCTGTCACGCTGGTCGAGCCAATATGGCACTTGCTTGGGACGTGCTGACCATGAAAGCAATCGCATCTTATTTTATCAGCATGAGAGGGAAAGTTCCTAATTTTGTGTTCAATAAGGAAGTAACAAAAATAATAATAGCTATCTGTGGTGAATAACAATAATGGACACCTCACAAACAGCCTATCAGGAAACGCCAGCCAGGTGGAAAATGCAAGTAACAAGCATTTTACATATTCCAATTTGTTCTTCTATTTTCCTCTGTTTAATAAGGGAGAGAAAGCGCTCTGCGTGTGGAATGGAAAAGAGAAACCAGGCAGCAACGGTGCCTTTCCCATTGCGCACCGCTAACAGGTCTGTGATGGATGGAGCTCCTCCCGTGTCCCAGCAGGCATAACAGTAACTGTCACCAATCACAAGTAAAACTGAAGTAATTAATAGTGGGGGAACCACCACCTTTCATTCTCATGCAGTTGGCTGCTATTTAAATAATAAGGATCTTGATTTCTTGCTTGACTTGGGCTGGGCTTGTTGCACCTAAGGTAATCCTAGCGCAGAGACGGAGGACCTCCTTCGGGCAAAGCTTAACCACAGGGACACTGGGTCCTCGACTGGAAAGCTGGGGATGGGGCCTCCGCAATCACTGTTGCCACAGCCAGGACCCTCACTGCATCCTGGATCCATAAATTATCTGTGTTCGTTCTTTCTTTCTTTCTTTCTTTCTTTCTTTCTTTCTTTCTTTCTTTCTTTCTTTCTTTCTTTCTTTCTTTCTTTCTTTCTTTCTTTCTTTCTTTCTTTCTTTCTCTTCTTCTTTTCTTTCTTTCCCTCTTTCCTTTCTTTCTTTCTTTCTTTCTTTCCTCTTTCTTTCTTTTCCTTTCTTTCTTTCTCTTTCCTTCTTTCTTTCTTTCTTCTTTCTTTCTTTCTTTCTTTCTTTCTTTCTTTCTTTCTTTCTTTCTTTCTTTCTTTCTTTCTTTCTTTCTTTCTTTCTTTCTTTCTCTTTATTTCTTTCTTTCTTTCTTTCTTTCTTTCTTTCTTTCTTTCTTTCTTTCTTTCTTTCTCTTCTTCTCTTTCTTTCTTCGTTCTTTCTTTCTCCTCTTTCTTCCTTCTCTCTTCTCTCTTTCTTTCTCTCTCTCTCTCTCTTTCTCTCTCTCTCTCTTTCTCTCTCTCTCTTTCTCTCTCTCTATTTATCTCTCTTTCTCTTCCTTTCTTTCTCTCTCCCTTTCTTTCTCTCTCTCTTTCTCTCTCTCTCTCACTTTTTCTCTCTTTCTCTTCCTTTCTTTCTCTCTCTCTTTCTTTCTCTCTCTCTTTCTCTCTCTCTTTCTCTCTTCTCTCTTTCTTACTTTCTCTCTTTCTCTCTTTCTTTCTCTCTTTCTTTCTTTCTCTCTTTCTTTCTCTTTTCTTCCTTTTCCTTCCTTCCTTCCTTCCTTCCTTCCTTCCTTCCTTCCTTCCTTCCTTCCTTCCTTCCTTCCTTCCTTCCTTCCTTCCTTCCTTCCTTCCTTCCTTCCTTCCTTCCCTTTTCTCCTGAAGGAAATGAAAGCTGCAGCAACAAGCTCAAAATGTTGGCATTATTTATTATACGTAGGTGCGGGGGTAGAGCTTCTTTTGTTGCAGTGTAAGAAACACACATCAGCAGATTCGCTGCAAATCCCTGGCACGCCAAAAGCTGCACCAAGACCACTGTCCTCCAAAAAGGCTGGACCAGGGGAGGACACGCTGCAAGAAATGGGATGGCAGATCTGGAGGTGGAGGGAGGAGGAAGGAAGGAATGAGTCAAGAAGCCCAAGTGCTGTGCCCCTGCCAGTCCCGTCGTGTTGCTGAGATATCACCATGCTCCGACCCATGGTGGGGCTAACCCAACGTGTTTCTGGCCTCCAGAAGGCCAGCCAGGGTGCTGTGTCCAGCCCTGAGCCCCACGCAGGACGATGGGGCGTAAAGAGCCTTCCCCTGTGCAGGAGTGAGAAAGTTGCAATAGATCACCCTGGAGTGAAGGGAACTGCAGGAGAGTAGAGAAAGCAAGAGCGTAGCGCTGCCTGCTCCAGCACCGAATCCCTCTCCCCACCGACTGCGTCGAGAACTAGAAGTCTATCACTTCAGCCTAATGGAGCATCATCAACTTACCTCAATGAGGCACTTAATCGAAAGAGCATTTATACCACTTGGATTGCCAGCCGCACTTTATGACAGCTCTTTGCGCAAGAGATGTCATTGTGCATTTACTCCTTTGTTAGACTAGATTGGAGTTATCAGCGGTTGACTAAACCCTGCCATTCGCAGGAGCACCCTGCATACGTTTGCAGGACAGAAAGAAACAGAACAGGAAAAAAGAGAGAGCTGGTAGGGACAGGCATGACTTTGGCGATAAGGAGAGATGCAAGAAAGCCATTCTCCAGCAAGACAAGGTGATTTGGGCCGTATCTTTAGCTAGCGTAATCCCCACGGTGGGGTGCATTCACACCATCATCGGTGGTGTCTGTGTTTAAGCAAAAAATAAGTAATTCAGAGTAATTACCATAGGGGACTGAACATGACAGTGCAGTAAACAGACATATATATATATATTTTTCTGACTTTGGCCCTTGTTTCTTGCTACGGGCTGTACAACAGGCTGTGGTTGACAGCTCTTTATAGTAGGTTTCTAATGTCCCCATCGGTCTCTTGGCCCATACCGGTAGTAAGTGTCCCATCCACCTGCAGTGCTGCAGTAGAAGATCTGAATACAGCACCATGCGAGCTCGCACCAACCTAAGAAACATCCCCCATACAACACAGGCTGCCGTTCAAAATAACGTATAAATAATTTACTTACAAGTACAAACAAGGGGAAGAAAAAAATCATAGTTGGAGAGAGACAGCTACAGGGTGCAAGAAGGTATGAGTCCGTTCTGCCAGTTCCTGTAAGGAAACAATTAAAAAAAGAAAAATAGAAGTAATAATCGGTCTTCCTTCCTGAAAGCAGGCTGAGACATATCCCGAGTTGGAGGAAGAAAATTCAGAGTGAAACATTCTGAAGAGAAAGAAGTTGGATTCAGAAGAAGTGGTGGAGATCCTGCTGAGTTTAGGGGAAGAGAAGGCAGTGACTTTATTTACCTAAAAATTATTCCTGTTGTAGCTACTGGATTACACCTAGGTAAACCCAGAGCCAGTGCTGAAAAGGCATCGCATTTGTATACAGGGCTGAATACGCATTGCTTAATCCCTTGGCAAACCCAATCTACACAGCAGAGTTGGACTCACCCTGAGGCTTTACCTCCCTTCGTGCTGCAGCGTCAGATCAGATGTCTCTCCAGGCCACCCTGCACCCAAACGCCCCCCGGAGCCAGGATCCGTCCCACCAGCATCAGCAAAAAAAAGAGGCACCTTCAAACAGCAAATCACCCAGCGATGTAGGATGGGGTGAAGTAACTCTCTAGAGAGGCCTCTCCCTCTCTTCACCATTGTGTGAGTCTAGATGGCAGTTTTAGACAAGCACGTGCAAATTTAGACGGCAAAAATTAAATGCAACGGACGGTCTGCATGAGTGTTTGCTTCAGGGCTTACAGCCTCCGGGAGCCTGGCTAAGACGGTGAGCAAAGTCAACCGAGGAGCCTCCACCTTGGGACCAGACCTCCATGGAGCATCAGTGCTTATCTCTCATAGAATCATAGAATGGTTTGGGTTGGAAGGGACCTTAAAGCCCACCCAGTGCCACCCCCTGCCCTGGGCAGGGACACCTCCCACCAGCCCAGGTTGCTCCAAGCCCCGTCCAACCTGGCCTTGAACCCCTCCAGGGATGGGGCAGCCACAGCTTCTCTGGGCAACCTGGGCCATGGGCTCACCGCCCTCACAGCCAAGAATTTCTTCCTAATATCTCATCTAAATCTCCCCTCTTTCAGTTTGAAACCCTTACCCCTTGCTCTACGGTTCCCCTGTTAGCCTGGGGAGAGGTCTAAACCCAGGCAGAGAATGCGGATCCCGTTTCCTTAGCGTGGTGGCGAGGGAGGGATGGATGGGGGACGCGTGCCTGGTGGCCCAGGGAAAAACTGGTGGGAAGACAGCAGTTTTCACACTAACCCGCAGGGGGTTTATTTGCCTCTGTTGAAATCCAGTGTGTAATTAACTGATCTCTGATAACATTTGCCTTGTCAGGAGAGAATTCAGATCTTATCTTGTCTGACAGCAGCGTTTATGGTGCTAATGCTGGGAAAGAAAGGGGGAAGCTGTAATTGTCGAAACCCTATTTAATTTGAGGATTCTGTTATCTTGTCACCCGGGCTGAGATTTCACTAATAGATTCTGACTCCGGGAAAATTATATGCTCAAATAGATGGGATTTTAACAGACGAGATCCCATTGATATTTATGTGAAAATACAGTAAGCTGCATTGAACATTTAGAAATGTGGCTTTGCTTAGAAAAACTGCTAAAGCTAAGGGTGGCCAAAGGATCCCACAAGAGCAGCCCAGGACATGAACGGAGGGTCACCAAAGAAGATGGAGAGTGGTCCAGGGAGTTTTGATGGGTCCGAGGGAGCCTTTGCCCCCCTGAATCCATGAGCACAGGACTTACTGCCACAGACTAGAGAGCGATGAGCTTTAACTGGAGCTCGCGTAAGCCCTCATGCAAAGTTTCCAAGATACCAGCCGTGACTTGGTCATCCTGGCCAAGGCCTCGCCACACTTTTTGGTTGAGTCATGGATTCTTTTTGCAGTTTTTAAAAATCGTTTGCCGTCGCCGTGCCTTCTGATGGAAACCCTCTCCTCTGGTGCGCAAAGGGAATTTTCTCACCCTAAAAGGAGGATAAAATTGTGAAAACATGCCCTGCCAGGGGAGAATGAGAGAAGGGAAATAAAGCCAACTGCCGACCACGTCCCATCGGTGGGTGGTGCGGTGTCTGCTCCCAGCATAGTATGGCAGGGGCAATGGTGAGCACAGACCAAGGCCACCACTGTCACCCACCACAGGCTGGAGAGATGTCCCTCAGAGGAGGGGACCTGTGGGGAGGCACTTGCAACCACCATGAATATGTGAATCCCATCTACCACCTGCATGTCCACCCCCAAGCTCAGCTGCTTCCCCATCCCCATGGCACACCAGCAGAGCAACAGGTGCTTGCATGGAGGGGCAACAGCCACCGCCACCAGACTCAGCATCACCTCCTGCTTTGACCAGAGCAGGTATGATGGATGCGTGATGTGGATCTAGCTTGGGTTTATAGGCAAAGTCATTTGCCTGGAAGAACAAATGCCCGCAGAGTATCTACAATATCCTTTACAACCACGTTAGATGATGGATGATCAATTATTTCTATTTATGACAAAAATCATAAACTCCAGATTACAGAAACCCACTGCATCTTCATCAAGACTATTGATTAGCTTGCAGCTTGCTAACAACCATTCGTAGGAGACCCCCTTCCCTTCAGTCCAGCCTGACTCCAGCACAAATCTTGCGGAAACAAGATTATTTGGGCGCGTCGTATGTGCATGTGCATGTGCAAGGCTTTGAAAGACCCTGCTTGCACTTGAAAAAATATTTGCCTGGAAACCAAACTAGCGATAAAGCTGCCGGTGCTTGCTATCAGCCAGGAGCACGAAGCAGATGTCTGCTCCATAGCACTGAAATACTCAGGTCCAATAGCGTAATCCCGCCATGCTGGATTTACCCAACATTTTTATCTTCCTTGCTAGTTTTTTCCCCCCTCCTCTGTGTAAGATAAGAGGAACACTAAAAAAAAAATAAAATAAAATAAAATAAAATAAAATAAAATATATGCACAAATAGCCTTGTTAGTAGATATCGGAGGTGTTTTATCATTATTTATTTATTTATAGCTGATTAATTCTTATCGGTGATGCCAGCTGTCAGCCAGACAAATGTGAGACCCCATTAACACCTGATTCCCCAGGGCTGCTGCGCAGATGAATTATGTCGTTTTGGTGAGGCACCCGTTTGGTTTGGCTCAGGTCCCCGAGGTCCTGGCTATCTTGCTTCCCCAGGAGCGCTCCCAAGCTGGGATGCCGAGGGACCAGCCCAGACTCCCCTTCCCTCTCTCCTGTTCCCCCTGGAGAAGGCAGAAGGTTGAAATCTCCCTGCTCTTGGGCAGCGAACAGGGATGTGAGGGCACGTTCTGTGATTCTTTTTTCTGCTGTGGCAACTCTGAGTAAGGGCTTTGCAGAAGCGACAGGGGACATGAGGGACCGAGCTCTGACAAAGCCTGAGCGGGACTGGCTGGAGCCCAGCCCAAAAGCTGCGCTTGGCTGAATTTCAGCCAGAGCTTCCCGCCAAAGCTGTGGCCTCGTGATTGAGTTTTGGGTGTTTTTCCAGCCCAAAGGGCTCCTGGGGACCAGGAATGCTAGAGAAAAGGGGGGGACAGATGCTGCCACAGCACTCGGTGCTTCCCAAAAGTCCTTCTCCACCTTTCGGAGCTCCGCGCTAAGCCGTTTTTAAGTCATTTCTCCCCGCAGCAGCCTGGGGAGAGGGAAGGGTGCTCTTAAGCACCTTGTGCTGAGAGGGAGAACATATTCTGCATATGGCTTACAGGTAAGTGGCTGCTGGTAAGGTCAGCCCAGTGTCTGAGGACAGATCATGAAGGGAAGAAGCAGATGGGAACAAAAGGAGATTTTTTTGATTAAATACCTGTGTTTCTGAAACATTTACACCCAGCCAGATTGATCTGTTTTCCCAATTGCCGTCACAAAAGCGCTGTAAAGCCCCGGATCCATACGAGCATCACGTCACATACTCCTGTCTCAGCAGAAGCCCGACCGTCTGCTCCCAGCCCGGATGGGATGGCACGGCTGCTCCCAGTCGGGCGGACATGGGAGAATCTGGGATCAGGGAACATGAAGCCATATGGTAACAAGGCTGGAATGGGCAGGGGTTCACACCCCAAATCCTGGGGTCAGCACTACTGAGTCTCCAGTGAGACTGGGCTCTGACTGCAGGGGAGTCTCCAGTTCTTCCCCTTGCTTTATCCAGGGGGACACTGAGCTCAGTAAGTCACACCAGCCGTCCGCGCTCCCCGTTCATCACTGCAGCTCATCTCCTGGTCCCCTGCTCAAGCAAAGAGACATCTGTGCCCCTCTTGCCGGGGCAACCACAGAGGTGAAGCAGGTGCCAAGGTCTTACCTGTCCACCGAGGTGCTCCTCTGGCCATCCCAGAGGTGACATGTGTGACATTGCCTTTAGCAATGGGGACATCGGCACAGCTGGAAAGTGCTGCAGGGCCACTGCTGCTTTCACCTCCCGGTTGCTTGCGACAGTGGAGACGCTGATACCGAGAGGGTGATACAGGAATGTGGATGGCAGAGAGAGAGTTCGTTTTGCAGAACAGGCCCCACGTGCTGCGTTGCTCCCACAAGGAATAACTTTCCCCTCCTGCCACCATCCCTTTTGGAGATGACGGGCACCTCTGCGAATAACAGCAGGAAGAACAGGGAGGGAGGGATGATGCAGTCCCGGCTAGGAAGTGGGAAGCTGTTGGGACAAGCTCTGCAGTGGTTACAGACCTTGTTTTGATTTTTTTTTTCGCCCCTCTGACTCTGTTTAGAAATGGCAGCTAATGGAAAACAGCTCTGGGGCCTCTCTTTAATTAGCAGTTTGGACTGATTTTTCCTTTGTAAGCGTAGCCCTATTTCTGCTAGAAGAAAGGAGTGGAGCTCAGGTCTGGGAAGCGGACAGGGTCCCGCAAAGGGCAGCTGGCTCAGAGCACTCATGCCATGCCTCACACCGGCGGCTCCCGTTAGGAATTGCTCTCTGCTACCTCCCCACCCTCTTGGAGGGCGCTAAGAGGACAGCGATGGATGGTGCCGGGCTGTTCTGCCAGACAGGCAGCCTTTAGGAAAACTGCAGCAGAGATTTCTCGAGGACTTTGTGTCATTTGTGCCAGATTTGATCAGGCTGCCGTCTAATCTCAGACACCTGGTTTTGGGCACACGCTTGCCAAACATAACCGGAGCACGGAGGGGCTCCAGGCTGGACCAACAGCACAGCAAGAACATCTGACCTTCCAGGACACCAGATCCTGGCTGGGGGTCCCACTCTGAGGCTGTGCCACGACACTTCCCTCCTCGCAGTCATCCCATAAGGAACTTGGCAGCCCCGGAGGTAGCAGTTAGCAATGGGCTCTTATGGTTTGCTGGCCTTGAGGAGCCTGGGCATAAAGTACCATCCCAAAACCACACGCAAATCCCGTTCTGTGCATGAGGATGTTGGGCTGACATGGACCTCAGGTTAAGCTATAAGTATTATTTTTCTAATTCCCTATATGTCAATGGGTACCTAATTCCCTTAGCCAGCTCCGAAAACCCCAAAGTCCATAACTCAGCATGTTTACGCATTGTTCCTATTCCCCAGCAAATCCATCTGACTCCAAAAATTAGGTTTCAACATTCACTTTCTGCCGTGCTGAATCAGTCCTATTTCTTATGCTTCTGCTTCTCTGAATCTCTAATTAGAAGACAAATATTCATCTTCTTCACCTAGTTGCTGTGACGCTTAACACCTTCGTGTTTGTTTGCAAAGTGCTTTCAGATGCTTGCTTGAAATGTGTTTTAAAAGTTCAGCTTAATCTGTGTTATGATTCTTACATCCAGAGCCTTACAGATGGTGGTTAGAAATGAGATTTCTCTCGGCGCGGTGTAAGCATTTTCATAGCCCAGAGCCCCTCTGTGCTGACGTACCACTAATGCTGCTGGTAAACTCTCTCTAGAGACGATTTGGGGGGGCTAAATTTTCATACGGTCCCCCAAAAGCATAGGGCAGCCTCCCATCTTTTTCACAGCCTGCTGTGAAAGTGGGGCTGCTTTGCTTCAACGTCGCCTCCTACCTCTGCACCACCGGGGATGTGCCCGTCCTCGCCGGCTTGCCAAGAGTGCTGGTGGATAGAAGTGCTGCTCGAGGGAGGGAGGGAGGGAGGGAGGGAGGGAGGGATGGATGGATGGATGGATGGAGGCTTGAGATGATGATGCTTTTGAAGGAGGCAGGTAGTCCTTGTAGGTAGGGCATCTCCAGACTCAACTCCTTTTTTTCTGCTTTCTTTCCCACTTTGGTCTTTCTGTGGCTCAAGGAAAGAAGTTACGATGCTTCCCTTCAATGGGGTAACACCTTGGAAACGCTGAAAAACAAAAAAAGAAAAAAAAGAAGTATTCTGCAAACCCTTGTTGACACACTATTCACAGGAGGCATCCATTTAAGCCACTTGCAAGTCAATAGGACTTGGGATCCTCGGCTATCCAGCCACTGGGACAAGGCAGTGCAGCAGCCTGAGCGGGACTCAGTGGGACATACGGCCAGGAAGCTGATAGAATAGAAACATAGAATAGAGTCATAGAATCATTATGGTTGGAAGAGACCTTTAAGATCATCAGGTCCAACCATCAACCCAGCACTGCCACGTTACCACTACCCCATGTCCCTCAGCACCACGTCTGCCCGGCTTTTCCATACCCCCAGGGATGGCGACTCCACCGCTGCCCTGGGCAGCCTCTTCCAAGGCTTGACAACCCTTTCTGTGAAGAAATTTCTCCAAATATCCAATCTAAACCTCCCCTGGTGCAACTTGAGGCCATTTCCTCTTGTCCCATGGCCTGTTCCTTGGGAGAAGAGCCCGACCCCCCCCTGGCTACCCCCTCCTTTCAGGGAGCTGCAGAGAGCGAGAAGGTCTCCCCTCAGCCCCCTTTTCTCCAGGCTGAACACCCCCAGCTCCCTCAGCCGCTCCTCACAGGACTTGTGCTCCAGACCCCTCACCAGCTCCGTTGCCCTTCTCTGCACCTCAATGTCCTCCTTGGGGCCCAAATCCAGGGAAGGGGAAGCAATGGCAGAGACCTCCTACGTCCTGCTCTCAGCAGTGCAAGGAGAGCCGGGCAGCTAAATTGTGCGTGCTGTCTGCAGATTTTGTGAGTGACTTGTGCGTCATGGAGTGAGTTTTAAATAGCCTTGGGCACAGCACTTATTTCCTTTATTGGTCTGTGGAAATCAGGTTCAGGATGGAGGTAGCCCGAACTGGTAAAGGGAAGGGACCAGTGAGTCGCAGACAACTTAAGCCAAGAGGAGCTTTCCTTTTCATTGGAAACATGTCAACGTTTTGGCACAACATCCTGCTTGAAAACAAATAAAATGTCAACGGAAAGCCAAGGATTTTTTTGTTTTCCCAATGAAATATTGAAACTTGCAGCAGGAAGCAGGCAGAGCTCATGGGAAAAAAATAAATAATAATTAAAAAAAAAAAAAAAAAAAAAAAAAACAAAACAAAACAACCCACTCTGTCAAAAGCTTAACAAATTCCAGCCTTGGTAGGGAAACCTCCGGAGCACAAAAACCTCCCCTCTCCAAAGGCCATAAACCATGTCTGTGCCTGGCCGCGGGGCTGCCCTGCCCCAGCAGCAGAGGAGCAGCTGGAATCCTAGAATGGATTGGGTTGGAAGGGACCTGAAAGACCATCTCGTTCCACCCCCCTGCCCTGGGCAGGGACACCTCCCACCAGCCCAGGTTGCTCCGAGCCCCGTCCAACCTGGCCTTGAACCCCTCCAGGGATGGGGCATCCGGAGGAGGGTGCCCAGAGCTGGATCCCGGGGGCTCGCTCGGCACAAAAGCCTCCCCGCAGCCCCGGTGGCTGTGTCGCAGCAGGCAGGCAAGGGTTTATGGGCAAACCTTGTAAGAGGTTGTCAGTCGTATGTCTTCAGGCTGATTGCTCATGTCTTTTTTTCCTTGGGGAAGAAAAGCCTGTTAAGAGAGTTCCTTCTAATTCCAGTGAGACAAAAATTATGTTAAACTCGCAGGAAAATCTATTTTGCTCCATTTTCAGCTGCTTGCTTTTTACCAGTTCTCTCTCTAATGGAATTAGCGAGATACTTTTGAAGAGCACAGAGCCTTATCTTAACCTTTGCTCTCTTTTTGGAAATGATTTAGTGCAGTTCTCTTATCTGGACAGAATTAAAGTCCTGACAATGTGTTTTTCCACCGCTACCCGTTCTTCCCCACCCCCTCCAAAAACGCTGCAGACTTTAAATCATTAGCGGGGGAAAAAAAAATACAAAAACACTTTGATTTTGAAAGCAGAAGTTATTCCCAAGGAAAGCAGTTTGGTAAAATATTGTCGTTTTGTGAAGGGGCGGGGGGGGGGGGGGGGGGGGGGGGGAGGGGGGTTGGAAAGTTAACGCGCCTTCCACGGGTGGCTGGCAAAGAACCGTGGAAGGAAACAAAAGCTGCTCATGGGGCAGGTCTGCTGGAAAGCCGGAAAAATGGCCTGAACTGCAGATTAACTGTGTTTGGTTTGTGTTGGGCATTGTCTCGCCTGCTGGCCGTGGGGGCTGACGAGGCCTTTGCTAAATGCACGGCGCTATTTGCTTAGCTGTGCTGCTGTTTCTCTACGTCCTTCCACTTAAATGCCTCTGCTTTGTAACTTTTCATTGAGTGGTGGTGGTTTTTTTTTTTTCTTTTTGCTGCGTGGCTTTAGCGCAGTCGGCATTGCTGGGGAGGCAGTGTTGTCTCATGAATAAAGCACCACATCCCAGCAGAATTCGAGATACGCACCTCTTCCCTTTCCTGTTTGTCTCCCTTATCTGATGGATGGGCTCTGTTATTGTGCGGGACTTCAATCCTGAAATGCAACCCTCTCTGCTGCTGGAGAGAGCGACGGAGATTTCTGCGGGTGTTTCTCACCTCTTCTCACTGCGGGGCTCAGAAATGCCTGAAAGCGTTTGATTTGCAGAGTTTAAGGACCTCTCCGCTCCCCGCCCCAGCCCTAACCTGCAGCCTGAGCCCAGCCACATCAGCTCACCTTTCCCCATTTCTTTTCCCGCACCATCTTTTGGCTCCCCAGTTGGATAATGGGGCACTCTGGACTGGCACTCATCACTTCTCCTGTCTCACGTGGCTGGAGCGGAGGACGAGGGGGGTTATCATGACGTGAGGCAGCTGTGACAAGGACACAGGAGTGGGAACACGCCCGGGGACTCAGGCAGTGCCAGCAAGGTGCTGCAGAGCATCCCCCTGGCCAGGGCAGCCTCCAAGCCCATACCTGTGATGGCACCATGGGGACCACGTCGGGGATGCTTGGGGAGATGCTGGGTGTTGGTCCCCTCCCACGCAGCTCCCACACAGCTCCTTCCATGCTGTGGTGTCCTCCCAGATGAAGGGTGGGCTGCGTTCACAGGTCACTGGGCACCTCCTTGGAGCCTCGGGAGCGGGCTCACGCTCAGCTCGCAGCAAAACAGATTTTCACATGAATTGAGGCTTTGTTTCCCACGCCAGGAATGCTCTCAGCAGCTCTACCGAGCACCCCCACGGCCTGCCCTCCACCTCTCTCAGAAAAACCCTTCTGGCTGGCAGCAGAGCCTGGCACCATCAGGACAAGAAGCAGAGGCTTTGCTCTTCCAGCTGAAAAACAACCAACCAAGAGTTAATCCCATGCATTTACCACACATTTGGAGAACAAGACTTATGGAGAGGGGGTGACTACAAGTATCCTGCACGCACAGCCCATCAGGTACCCATGGCTTCGCCCAAGGTCCTTGTCCTCCCCATTTCTTCTCCTGATCCTTCACAGTCCCTTGCAGAGAGCATCACTGGCTGACCCTGCTCTGGCAGGGGGTTGACTAGATGATCTCCAAAGGTCCCTTCCAACCCCTGCCATTATGGGATTCTGTGATTTCTGGGTATTTTTGTACAACACTTAGCACAGAGGGGAGCTGTGGTCAGTGACGGAGGTGTCACCACAATTTATTTAATAAATACTAACACAAGGAGGGCGGCTGCTGAGAGGGTCACCTTGAGATCTGACCCAGGCAGCACAGCCGTGGCCGGGTCAGTAAAGCTCACGTGCAAAATGCGTGTGAAAACGGCCAGGAGAGTTAAATACCAGATGTCAGGAGATGCTTGATGGAGTCGTTAGCGAAGGCAGTGAAGTGGGCAGCGCTTGGGGGAATTAATGAAATCGCTCAGCCCTAACGCCAGGAAGGGGGGAAGAGGGACGGTGCCTGGGAAGGGATGATGTGAGATCTGGGAAGAGATGAGGAGTCAATGAGGTGGAGCGGTGCGGAGAGGCGGCGGCGGAGGTTTCTGCTCTAATAGCAAGGAGGTGGTGTGGGAGAGGGGGCCAGGACCCGGCCACGGCCCAGGGGGTGCGAGGGGTGATTTGAAACGCGATGGCCTGAAACAGAGAGATGGAATTCAGGCTCACCTCGGGGGCGGCGGGGCGGCAAGGAGACGCCTTTGGGGCATGGTAAAGCCAAACTTCAGAGAAGTAGAAGTGAAAAGAAAAAAAAAGGCCATATTCTGAGCAAGCAAGACCCATTGCATTCAGTTGTTAAATCTGCTTCAACTTGGGATGACTGACCAAGGTTTCTGTGCAGGCTGTGGATTACTGGGGTTTCTTAAAGAACACATCTTCACACGCACCCAAAAACCAGGAAGAAAAGTTTGAAGCTTTTTCCTCGAACAACCCCAGCAATTTGAATGATGACGGAAAGACAAAGGGCACAAATCCAGGTGGTAAATCAGTCCAGAAAGAGCAGCAGAGTGCCCCAGACCTGTTCTCCTCGTCCTCCATTAAGGCCTTTTATAGCCCAGGCTGGGGGCAGATGAATTTGCATTTAAACTTTCCTTCTCCCTCCGAGGTGGCGCTTTCTACCTGATGCTTCTTTGAATCAGGAGATGCAGAATTGCCAAAGGAAAATAAAATAAAATGTCATCTTTTTTATTTAATATTTAACTGCTGCTTAGACTCCTCCAAGAAAAGACCCTGATATTACTGTTTGGATTGAATTATGATGGCTCCGCCTGCAAGTTATATATTGCTGGTGCTCCATTATTCATTAATCGCAGCTTTTCCTGTCAAGATCAACATGTACTTCTCAACTGGTGCCTTGACTGCGTAATGCCTCAGATAGGGAGGGAATGTAAAAAAGATGCCTCTTAATTGTTTGGGGATTTCAGACATGGCTTTTAAAATGTCAGTGACGGTTCCTGAAAGATGGCATCCTTTTCCCTACGAGCTCTAGATTGCCAACAGATGTTAACAGCCCCCGGCTCCACCCGATACTTTATGAACTATGGAGAAAGTAAACAATATCAGGATACAGGCAGCAAGGTCTGCTTGTAAATTCATTCCTGCGGAGCGGCAAAAAAACCCCAAACCCGGGGATTCGGTGCAGCCTGCAACACCGCTCACCGTGCCAAGGTTGAAAAAGATGTTGGGCTTTCAAAGAATGATGAAGCTGCCATCAGATGGGGAAGTTTAGGGGGAAGGAAATCAATTTAAGGCATTTTCCAGGCTGCTTTGTTCCGCTGCAGCTCAGGGGTGAGCACTCCTGGGTCAAATCCTCCCTCTCCGACAAACATCACCAGGGTGAGCCGCTTGGCATCTCTGCGCTGGGGCATGAAGGTGTCGGAGATCTGACAGCAGGCACGCTCTGCAGGAAAGGATGCTCCATCCTGTAAAGTTTGGACTTGTTCTCTTGCAATTTTTCCATTGAAATTACTGCTATTTCATCCTATAATCAGCTCTTCAGGATATCAAACTTTAACTTCCCAGCTTTGGACAAGTCTGGGTTCCAGTGGGAAACAACCAGCACAGCTCACACCAGTGTTCAACAGGGAAGAGGACGGAGGAGAGCAGGGTACCTGTGCCCGTGGTCAGAGCAGCTCATGGCTTCATCCACGCAGCTGGACTTGGAGGTTGGTGTGGGACCCCAGGGCTTCCCACCCAGGCTGTTCTTGGGCAGCGCGCCAATGTCTGCGTGTCTATCAATCATAGGATCACAGAATGGTTTGGGTTGGAAGGGACCTTAAAGATCATCTCGTCCCACCCCCCTGCCCTGGGCAGGGACACCTCCCACCAGCCCCATCCAGCCTGGCCTTGAACCCCTCCAGGGATGGGGCAGCCACAGCTTCTCTGGGCAACCTGGGCCGGGGGCTCACCGCCCTCAGAGTGAAAAATTTCTTCAGGACATGCCATGAGCCGAGAGCTGCTCGGAGGAGACATCCCACCCACCAGCCCTTCTCTAAGCTGCTGCCCACAGTGTCAGCGTGTTGAGAAATGGTCTTATCCTCTGCTTTCTGCAAGCAGGGCACTCTTCGGGGCATAACGTGGTGCAGCCAAGGAGGAAAAACTAAGGGTTTCAGCAGAGCTGGAGCCACTTAATAACTTGTACTGAGGATGGAGAACTATGAGAGCCCCCAAAAGCCACACCAGGGTGCGGGTCCGCAGCCTGCAGCATCCTCGGTGAGTGCACACTGTCTCCGCGTGTGAGCGGTGCCTGCCTTGGGAAGAGCCGTGCCCGGAGCTCGTCTGCGTGGCCATGGCGCTACGAGGCACGCGAGCTGCTCCATCCTCTGCCCCTCCGCCGGCTTTGCCGTCCCTGCAGGCGGCAGTAGGAGGGCAGGGCTTAGCTGTGCCCCCTCCCTGAAGGAAAACATAATGTCCCCAAACGTCCCTCGGACGTTGAGGCTATTTCCCCAGTCACTGAACATGTTCATTATAGGGCAGACGGGAATCTAGTATTCAATGGCAGCCCCGTGCTCCCCTCACTGTCCTTCAGTTTAATGGGATACAGGCATAAATCATAGATCTGATACTGCACATGGGCTCTGGCTATATTTTTTTTATAAAGAACATTTGCTCTGATTTATAGAGCACTGGGTTTTGAATTAGTCTAGCTTGAAAACTGAATCAAATCTTTCCATCAAGTCTGTTTTTTTGCATTATAAATGGCTTAGCTGTTTAGTAATGGAATGCCAATCAGCCGTTGCTTCCCTCCATAGGCAATGCTGAGAAGATCATTTCGGAACATAGACTCTGTGATTAACTGAAATGAACTGTAAAATTGTATTTTGTTTAAAGCTTTTTCTTTTGCTGGGAGATTCCTGAGTGGATTGTGGAGTCACCTCGCTGGTGGCGTGAGGGGGGTTAAAGGAGGAGTGGGGCAGGGAGGGAAGATACATCCTGAACTGGCCACCTTATCTCTGCCAGAGTTTTCTCATGTGTAAAACAAGGATGAGCATTTCCTAAGTTGCAGGGATGCCTTAGCAGTTAGGACCAGATATGAGATTTGGCCTGCAAACTTCTGCAGAGGGGTAATAGCTTTTTTCCTCACTTTAAGAGCAGACTGCTGCTCCTGCTTGGGGAGGGTGAATGGCGGGGGCACGGCACTCCCGGCACGCAGCCTGCCGGAGCCAGCCGTCGTCTCGGCGAGCCCGTATTCCCTCATAAACCCCAGCTGCACTTGGAGCTGCTCTCTGGTTTGGCAAGGAGAAAAAGATGCAACCCAGACCCATGAGCTCAGGGGCCCACGCGGGGCTGACGGGCTCCTCCACGCAGCTGTGGGTGCCTGGGGACAGGCACGACTTAGAGGATGAGCCAAAAAATCATAGAATCGTAGTATAGAACCATAGACTGTGTTGGGTTGGAAGGGACCTCTAAAGGCCACCTCGTCCAACCCCCTGCAGTCAGCAGGGACATCTGTAACTAGATCAGGTCGCTCAGAGCCTCATCCAGCCTGGCCTTGGATGTCCCCAGGGATGGGGCCTCCACCCCCTCTCTGGGCAACCTGGGCCAGTGTCTCACCACCCTCAGTGTCAAGAACTTCTTCCCAATGGCTCGTCTAACCCTGCCCTGCTCTAGTTTAAACCATTGCCCCTCGTCCTGTCGCTCCATGCCCTTGCAAACAGCCCCTCCCCAGCTTTCCTGGAGCCCCTTCAGACACTGGAAGGGGCTCCAAGGTCTCCCCAGAGCCTTCTCTTCTCCAGGCTGAACCCCCCCAGCTCTCTCAGCCTGTCCTCACAGCAGAGGGGCTCCAGCCCTCGGATCGTGTGTTGCGGTGGTTACTACTCCCCACCATGACTCTCAAAGCCTGGCTTGATAAAGAGGAGTCTCCCATGGGTACGAGCAGTGAGTCCGAGCTGACCCGAGACCCTCAGCCAACAGGATCTACACCACCCTCAGAGTTTCACCGGGGCTCCAGCAGCCCCTGGGGAAGTCACTTCCTACCCCAGCACGGAAGATGCCAAGTGCTCAAAACCCCCTTGCCTCCCGGAGTCAGCCGGGCTGTTTTTAATTACCCTCCCCAACCAAAGTGCGCGCCTTCTTGCTCGTCAGAATTTGTCAAACTTCAGTTTTAATGAACCTTTCTCCACGGAAGGCCCTTGACACCAAGGTGACAGAGCTCTCCACCTTCAACTCATATTTTTGCTTTGTCACATACACAGGAGCATAAAAATAAGCTGGTTTTCAATCAAACAGCCCAAGGTTCTTCAAATCTTTCATATTCAACCGGAGTGAATTATTCAGTGAATTATTTTGCTGTATTTAATGAGTTCCAGTTTGATTGGACTAAGTATAACTTTACAAACATGTTCTCTCTGCTCCCATCCATCTCAATAGCAGCTTTGAGATATTCCTTTAAAGTCATGTTTAGAGGCTTTAGGTTAGGTCTCATTAGTACAGTAATGATTTTACTAAAGAGCTCACATGCTAAACCCCCTCCGCAGAATACATAAGCGAAATCACTGTAAATGGGCTAAAATAAATAACTTTCTGGAGCTGTCGTATGCAGCTCCGGAACATCTGAGCGGATATATACTCGAATGGTTAAATGAAATCCATGTTTCTGTATAAAAAAACCTGATGCAATTCCACGTGAGCTGATGTCAGGCCAGCCAAAGGGGCGTGTTTACAGGCTGGCAATGGGGAGGAAAGGGTTCCCTCTCATCTCAGCTACTCTCCCGTAAATTTGGGCGTTCTGCCTGATGTTTTGGGTGCCTTGGCTCCCACTCCCACCCTCCGTTCGGTGGGGTTTGCGCGGCGCGTTGGAGGCTCCCCTCCCCACCCCCACGTACAGGCAGAAAAATAATGATTCGGAAAAATCAGGCGGGGAAAAAAAACCAATAGTTACGTGAATATCCGGCTCCGAGCTGGCTGGTTTCCTGCAGATTCGTGTCTCGTGGATGACTGTGAGTTTCGGTTGAGACTTTTCATGTCACTGGGGCTCCTTTGTCTCCCCCCCCACCAGCCTGTGCCGCGGCTCTGGCGTCTGATGGAGTACGCGATGGTGCTGCGAGCTTCACACAGGTCACTTGTGGGGACTTTCTCCTCTGCTATAGGCAGGAGGTGGCAGGAACATCATGAACCTCTACTCCTCTGTCAAATTTACTCAAAATTAGCTAATGCATTCAAAAGTTAGGGAGGTGGTAGAAAACGCAGATACACACACACGTACACGCAGCGTGTTGTTTCTTTTGAGCTTGATTTCCTTAAGAAAATGCACTGAGCATCTGCAGAAAGTTTTCCTCTTTACAAAGTCATAGCTGTGTGTAGGGTCTCACCGGGAAGACCGTGTTGGTGGCCAACTGACAGGCAGAGCAGCAACGAGTGGACCGCCCCTGCCTCAGTTTCCCTCCTGCAGGGTAGGGACGATGATGTTAACCCCCCGTTTTTTGGTTGTTTTTTTTTTTAAAATCATTTTGAGACTGACATATGGAAGAGCTTCCTAAGAGCAAAGCACTCAGTATTAATTCACCGGTGGCCAATTTTATACCTGGGAACAATATGTGTTTGATTGTGCCGGTGCCAGTAGATTGCATTTCATAAGGGTGTCCCTGGAAGGTGCCAGAGCTTGGATCTTTCTCAGTGGGAGCAACCATGAGCTGTGATGTATCGCTTCACTCTGGAAACATTTATAGCATGCTCCTCGCAGTGGGCATCTGCAAAGCAGCTTCTTAAGCTTTTATCACAGCAGGGTAATATCGACAACCAATGAACTTTCCCTTTCCGTAGCAGTTAGAGAGGGATAGGTATTAAAATCCTCCACCCCCTCGGCTCCCCGTTGACTTTCATCCGTGCTAAGCAACTGGCTTATCACGGGGTTATGTCTTGCCAGGAGAGAGGTTTTCAGCAGGGCATTGTCCCGGAGGAAAGCAGATGGGGGGACGCAGCAAACCAGCCCCAGGCATCCCAGCCACTGCAGCCTGGGGACAGTGCCCACGGATTTCCCTAAAGCTGGAAAAATCACCTGCGGCAGCAGGATGAAACCCAAGAACCCCGTTGCATCACCCGGCCACCACCTTACACCCAAGAATCCTATTGCAGCACCCGCCTTACACCCTGCCCAAAGCGGGGGCTGCCAGGATGGGTCCACCCGACTGCGTGGGGCTGTGCTGATTTACACACCCCGGGGCGCAAAACCGCCGGAGGGAGATGAGTAAGGGGCCACAAAGGCTCGGCACTGGGACGTGGGAAGGAAGAGGCTAAAAAAGTGGAATAAAAGAAATTCAAGCACACATGGTATGTCATAGAATCATAGAATGGTTTGGGTTGGAAGGGACCTTAAAGATCATCAAATTCCGTGGCACAGGCAGGGACACCTCCCACCAGCCCAGGTTGCTCCAAGCCCCGTCCAACCTGGCCTTGAACCCCTCCAGGGATGGGGCAGCCACAGCTTCTCTGGGCAACCTGGGCCAGGGGCTCACCGCCCTCACAGCCAAGAATTTCTTCCTCAGATCTCATCTAAATCTCCCCTCTTTCAGTTTAAAACCATTCCCCCTCATCCCATGGCTCCCCTCCCTGCTCCAGAGTCCCTCCCCAGCTTTCCTGGAGCCCCTTTAGGGACTGGAAGGGGCTCGAAGGTCTCTCAGAGTCTTCTTTTCTCCCTTCGATACTTTGCCTCCGCTCCTGTCTGCCTCTTCCTCTCTGTCTCTTTTCTTTGCTCATCACTTCAGCCAAAGGTCATTAAATCAATAAGCAGATTTCCTGGTATCCAACCATTTGGGGTCGGGATCTTTTAATACAACGGAGGGACTGTGCCCCTGCATACGAGCGCGGCATCCAGCACATCGCTGCATTTATTATCATGATCGTTATTATTGAAATATCACTCACGATTCCTTTATCGATTTTGGCACACAAAGCGGGGATTCAAATCTGTGTTAAAATAACAGCTCCACCGCAGCGCTCGGTATTGATGGACGCGGAGCAATAACACTTACTGGAATGAAAGGCTCGGGGTGCTGCGGGGTGGCACGGCAGCGCTGTGGTGGTGAAGCGTCATCATTTTGGACTATGCTGCGTTGCACGGTTTTGGGAAGGGACCTGGAAGAGAAAAGGTGTGGGAGAGCTGATGTGGTAGTGAATAGTCACAATTTTGGATTAAGCAACATTGCACGGTTTGGGGAAAGGGTCTGGAAGAGGAGAGGAGCAAGAGTTGGAGGGATGTCCCAAGTGGGATGCCCGCTGGAGATGCACGGCGTGGCGCTCAGCTCCTAAACATCCCTATGTTTGCATCCTTCTCCCGAAAAAATTGGAGAACCTCCCTGTTTAAAAGCTCCTGGCTCACCGTTCCCAAGGCAGAGCGTGGCTGCCTGCTTTCCGAAAGCCGGTGAGCGAGCTGTTGCTCTCGCAGATGAGCGCACATCTTCAGGGCCAGCTCCTGGAGCCACCACCTTTGGGTGGCCGCAGAGGTTTCGGGGGCAGAGCAGGACCTCGTGTGCGGGCACGCAGGAGGACCGGGATGCACAGACACCAGCTGTCTGGTTTGATTCATGCTGCAATTTCACAGGCTCTGAAACACGGTGTTATTTGTATGGACTTTCCCAATAACTTTCTGTTGAATGATCCTGCGTTCAGGCCTGAGGAAAGGGGACATTAGCAGCTGGCAAGGCAAAAAAAAAAAGATATTTTTAATTTTTTGTTTTTTTTTTTCTTTTTTCCCCTCCTCTGAAATGAGTTCTCTCCGAAGGCAGAGGCTGAGGGAGCAGGGAGGAGCAGCGAGGGGATCAGCAGCCCTGGGCATGGCCAGGGCAGAGCTGCGGCCTCGCAGGGCACGAGGGCAGGACGGGCATCGCTGCTCCAAAGACACCGTGTCCTCTCTCCTTTTCATTCTCCACATGCATCTTTTGGGGGTGGATATAACCTCTCTCTCTCCACACTATCCTCAACTCTTTCTACTTAGGTTTCCAGCTATTTATCTGCTTGCATCGACGAGATTAGATAAAGATTTAGGTGTAAGGATGGATGGAGATGGATTGGGAGAAAGCTACCCAACCATCCATCTGTTCCTCCACCTATCCATCTCGCTGCTTAAATCCTGATACATTTCCCATCATAGGGAGCGAGCTCTCCTCCTAGATGAAGACTGAGGATAGATAGATGGATGGCTAAGTAGATCTTCATTTAATCTATCCATCTATCTATCCTCCCAGACTGACCTATCAGCCCATCTCGCCTCCTAATTTTTTCTCTGCCTGTCTATGCTCAGAAACCCTGATCCATCCAGCCCCTAGTTAAGGATTTACTACAGCTTCTCTCCTCCAAGAGCAAAAGTGTTTGACCCTTTTCATTACCCATAAAATTACTTGCCTTGCTCCTTGTTTTTGCTCTAGTTTTAATGGAGAGAAGCAGAGCCTGAAAGCTAGCAAATACCCAGGCGCTCTCCCCAATTAAATATCAGGTTAATCATCACCAGGAAGACAAGAGCCGCGTTCCTGCAGCCGGGCAGGGTGCACGAGGGACCCCAGCCCAAAAGATCATATTAAAAAAAACCCTTATAGCTCCCCTAGAACCAGCGGTTCACACCCAGTCGGGTGGCACCAGCTTATAAATAGCTGGTGAAAAGCAGCTCCTCCACCGGGCAATTTCCCCCTGAAAGAGTGAAGATTTGGTTCTGCAACTTCTTGATGTGGGTCTGATTAAACACCCTGCTTCCATCCGCGCTCTCTCTCTCTCTCACACCGCTCCAGGTAATTTATGACGACTCGCAACACACTATTGTAAATGTTCCCTATTGCTCTGGCAGCACTCTTCCCTCCCCGTTCCACCATTCCCCCCCCCAAAGAGAAATGAGCTCAGCTAGTGACAATCACTGCTGCCCTGGAAAAGGTTCCAGCGAGACTATATCACACCTTAAAAACCAAGAAAATTAAAGGAGGAGGAGAAAAATATTGACCTGGAGGCCAATTAAGTCCTCAGCACAAGGAGGAAGCTGGGACTTTAGAAAATGTCTATTTGGTAAAAATGGACTTTTGCACCGAGGAGCCTGTATCAACCCCCCCGCTTTCTGCCTGCCTCCGGGACATTTTCCTCTTTGTTCATGTCTCAGCCTTGATATTTGCAAAATAAAAGAAATTTCTGGTTCGAAATGATTCTGCGTTTTTCACAATGTCGAGCTGATTATCGTGAAATTAATTATTACAAACATAAAGTTAACACGGCAGAACTGGAAACAAAAAACCTCCCCAGAATTGCCAAGGGAGTTATTTGCACAGATCAAAAGCAATTTACTCTGCCAAGCTTTCATATTCCAAATGGTATTTGAGAGCTCCTCTTTCCATCCCAGCGCGGCTGGCAGAGGAGGTTTTGGTTGAACTCAAAACATTTGGCAGGGCCAGAAAGTTTTTTCTCCCCCAGTTTAAGCGTCGGGATCATTATTTCGAGGCGGAGGGGGGGGTCCCAGCAAGCCAGGGAGCACGACTCAGGGGCAGCCCCAAGAAAGTGCCCGGGATGAGGCAAGTTCCCATGTGCACGTCTAATACCAATATTAGGACCGGGAGGTGAGGGTGAGCGCCCTCGGGTGCAATATAGTTAGGGAATCGCCAGCAAAAACACCCGGGAAGTCTGGAAGGGCATCGGGGATGGCAGGGCAGGGAGAGGGCAGCTGCCTGTCTCCAGATCTCCCCTCCCAGGCAGTTTGTCCTTCATTTCCTGAGCTTCAAATTCACTTGGACACATGTTCTGAATTTAGAAACAAGCACATTCAGTGGAATTCATATTTTATGAGGCTCCTTTTAGGGGTATATTGTAAAAGAAATGACTAAATCTGATTTTTCCGTTCTTTCCATCCTCTTAAAACGAGCTAACGAGTGCCAGGAAACGTAAGAGGACCTGCTTAGGCTGCGCCATCAACCAGGAGGTTCAAGAGCCTGTGAACATCCCAGAATTTACTATATGCCAATGAGACATTAAGGGTTAGAGGGTGGCTTTTCTTCCCACGGCAGTCCAGGAGAGCTTCACCGTTATCACCCTAAGCCAGGTTTGGGGGCGAATGGAGTTCAATATTCTAGACCTGGAGACCCAGAGGTGTGCTCCACCCCCGCTGTGTGGTCCTGGAGATGGGTTTTCCACCTTCCACTTTATTTTTCGTTTAATCTCACAAATGGCACACACAGAATTACATGCAAAAAAAGGCCGAGGCTGTAAAGTCCAGCACTTAGACCTTTAACAGCTCAAATCTGCCATTTTAATATTTGTAGATATAGAGATATATGCGCATATATACACTTAAGCTGTCCACTTAGCGTTGACAAAATGTCACGGCCTTACCTTTTCGGGAGTGACTCCTGGTGTTTCGGCTGCCCAAGCAGATAAAGCGGAGACACGACACAGATGGGCTGCGGCTGCAGAAAGGCGCAAGTGCCGCTGGTTTCCCCCAAAAGCTTCTCCCTAGACATGGGGGGGGGTCCTCAAAACCACAGCTCCCCTTCAAAAATAAAGGCAATATTTGTGTGCTTGGCGATGTCTGCATTCATGACTACATTATATGGGTTTGGGGGGGTTGCTTTGGACTGGCCCCAGCCCTATCCCGTACGCTGGACATGGCTGGGATGCTCCCAGAGCACACCTTCCCATCCAGGGGCATTGGGCAGGATCCAGTCCATGCTCTCCAGGATGGCTCCAGGGTGTGAACCAGAACTCAGCCAATGGGGACAAGAAGGAGGATCCCTTCACAGGCACATCTTGATTGCAGCTAAGACACTAATAGAGACGTCCCATGAGCGCCAAGTTGCCATCGCCAGCCAAAGCTCGCAGGTTTGGGAATTCAAGTGTGCAAAGTTTCTTTCCACCCTCCCTAATCTATAAATCATCCCCCAGCCATTTGTTTTGGGGAAATATATAGTTCCTGCCACAACCACTGTGAGATAAAGCATTTAAAGTGTTACAACATGCGGCTAATCCCTTTAATAGATCTCTTGCTATTAATTTCAGTACTTGCTTTGGCTTTGCCAGGCCCTGTCATTATTCCTGGGGATTATGTCTTCAAGGTGGCCTATCTGCTTTATCCAAATACTTTTCATATTTCAAACTCCGGAGTGCACTTAGCATTCAGCATGAACCAGCCAAACACCTTGCCGAGCCGCTGAACTAGCGAGGCATAAATCTGCCACCCGTCTCGCGGCGAAACAAATGGCTGCAAGTGAAAAGGAAGAGGGCTCCGTACTGTATCATTTAGCAGCCATGATCTCCAACGCCGCTGCAGATAGGTACAATTTGCTCGTTCATTGACTAGCAGGAAGGCGCGCTTTCTCAGCAGCCTTGCAGGACAGTTCGGAAAAGAGTAGCGTTGACCCGAGAGTTGCCAGAACCAAACTGGTCCCATTTGCGCCCTTATGATTGACCTGCTTGGGCATATTGAAGGTCAAGTGGCAAAGTTTCCTTTCTGTTCTAATCACAGATGGATTTTTAAGAGACAACAGAGAGCAACTGAGGAGCCTCCGTGTCCTTCCCAGAAGTTAACGGGCCTTGACGCCTCTCAACCTAGTGCTGAGAGACATAAGAGCTTCAAGGATGAGTTGCCAGTTGGCGTCTCCCCGTAGCCCTCATGGGTCCCTGGCCACCAGTGAGCTGCATTTGCAACCCAGCACCTTTCATCCGCGCAGAACGTGCGGCAGGGAAAAGCCACGCTGCTCAATGACCGTGCCTCCCAGGTGAGGATGAATTTATAGCGATGAATTCTCCCATCCCGGCTTGAACTTGTGCCCAGCAAAGGTGAGCACGGCCCGAGGAAAGGACAAATGAAAGAATCCAGCGAGGATGTCAGGAACGCAACCTCCTAATAGCACGTTGCAGCCTCTTTCGAAACCGCCACGTGCGCTACCAACCTGATGCAGCCAGCGAAAAAGCTGCGCGGCACCAATTCACAGGCGGCTCAGCTCGGGAATATTGGGACAAGCAGAGAAACTGAGCCCCGGACCCACTTTTCGAGTCCCTCATCCCTCACACCCTGCCTTTTGTTGGGATGCCAAAGCCCATCGGGAGATGCTGAACCTCCTTGGCTTGTGTTCATTTCTGGTAAGTAGTGGCTATTAGTATTCAGGCCAAAGACCTCGCAGCATTATACAGTTCAATATTTTCTGCCCCTGTAACAAAGGCAATCCATTTCACATGCAGAACGCGGGAGTGCAACCTTTTGTTACTCGAGTTTCTTAAATTTTTATCTCAAAAATCAATGAAGGAATTGGAATTCCACATCTCATTTTACGGTCAGGAGAGAAGGAGGGAGAGCACAAGGGAAAATGATGAAAGAGGGGGAAAAAGGGAAAAAACAAACACCCCTGCTCATCCAGATATGCTCATAAATTCTTGAACAATTTAATTACTGTGCATTTTGTGCTTTGGTTTTAAAGCTTTGAGTGAGGGTTGGGGGTTTTTTATTGTATTTTTTTTTCCCCCACAGAGTCCCTAGAACTGCTTGTCTTTTGTAGTTGATCTTCTCGCAGAAAGAAATTATTCTCCATCCAATTAATCTAATTAGAATGTAATCAAGTTGTAGAGATCTGTGCAGCAGTGTGAGTGATTAGGAAAAATTAGCTTTCCGCAAAGAGTTTAAATTTAATTTTAGTTCCATAATCTAAAGCCCAAATAAAGGAGAATGTAATTTGCACTGCAATACTTCGTGCCACGCTGCCTGTTTCCTGGGTAGAAAAGCAAATTTCAGCCGCATCCACAACAAACCACCCTCGTGTTTCGCAGCTCAACCCGCGAAAAAACAACCGTTTCCATTTTCCAGAAGGAAATAGGAAGGCACGCTCTGCTCACCATCAGGCGATGGGTGGTTGAGAGCAGAACTGGGTTTTTAGTGCTCCAGTCGGGCGTTTAACCCTTCAGACCGTGGCCCAGAGATGCTGCCAGCTGGTGGGTCGCCGGCACCAGGATGCTTTTGCCAACCGTGACCATCCCCGTAGCTTTGGAGTGAGAGCGAGTGAAACCCTGCAGCAAGGAAGAGTCCACAGGAATTTTCGTGTTGTCTACATTCCCTCTCCAAATCACAAATAAATATGAAAGGCCTCAAATTTATCTGTGCAATGAAAGATTTTCAGAACACTTGCTTTCCCTCACATCTGGAGGTTTCCAGGGCCATGAATAGCTCAGGAAATAGGAAAGAATTAAACTGGCATTTTTTGGTAATTTTCTAAATTATTTCTTTGGCTTTCAGCCTTCCCGTTTCCACTCGGCTGGGACATTTCACTGCAGACACAGCTTTTCTTTCCCTCTGGGAAAGGTTTCGGGGGTGGGAGGTGTACAACCGCCCTCAGCTCATCAGCACATCAGCAAAGCTAAGACAAAAAGCGTTGCATTAGGCTGCATTAAATCCCACTGAAGCCGGCGACCAGAATAGCTGCCTTTCACGCTAGGCAGCTGTGAGCCATTACCAGCACCTGGATCTCAAAAGCCACCCACCCTTTAGAGACCTGGCCCGCCCGAAATCTTGCATCAGGCCCCTCTTCTTTATCCCACTAGGCAGATAAAAACCATCCCTCCAAAATTCAACTGTCTTCCAGGGATATTCGGTCTGAAAAATCACATCTCTGCGGAGCTCGGGCCAGGTTCTTAGTCAAGATCTACACTGAACTTCCGAGCTTCATCCTTGAAACCCCATTCCCGTATTCACCAGTCAAAAAGCAAGCAACAGAAATGGTTTTGTGCTGGTCCACATAGACAGACAGATACTTGCATGCATATATACTCACATGCACAGCCTAAAAGGTTAATGACGGCAATGATTTTGCAAGGGCATGTAGCCATAGGACGAGGGACAATGGTTTAAACTAGAGCAGGGCAGGTTTAGATGAGCCATTGGGAAGAAGTTCTTGACACTGAGGGTGGTGAGACACTGGCCCAGGTTGCCCAGAGAGGGGGTGGAGGCCCCATCCCTGGAGACATCCAAGGCCAGGCTGGATGAGGCTCTGAGCGACCTGATCTAGTTACAGATGTCCCTGCTGACTGCAGGGGGTTGGACGAGGTGGCCTTTAGAGGTCCCTTCCGACCCAACACAGTCTATGGTTCTATGATTTTTAATACACCCCATGGGAAGTTCCTACTGCCCTTAAGCCAAGATCTGAGGCCAAGAGGTGGAGACGAGGTCAGCACCCTGTTAGTTGCAGAAATATCCAGCCAAGAGTCATTCCTATTGCCCAGCCAGGGCAAAACAGAAAAAAAAGGGTGGGGGGGGGGAATATGGTTTTGTTGTTATAATTCTCAAATTTATGAATTCTAGACCTTTTTTAGCATTGCCTACACTAAAACAAGCACTTCCCAACCTTTTCTTCTTTTTGCAATATTCTGAAGCATTTTTAGGGTGACTTTAGGGTGGGAGGAGTAGGGTGACTGCCCAGTTGCTTCCCCTTCACATGACACTGATCCCCCCCCCAGCCCTGGCTGTAGTAACAGCAATGGCGATGAGGGTGTTGTCCCCTTAGGACCCCCCCGTTAAGCAAGACATGACCACTCACCGTAGCCCTTGGGTGAAGGGAAGGGGTGAAGGAAAAGGGAAAAAGAGACAGTGGGAAGGAGAGTGAGAGAGAGAGAGAGAAAGAAAAATGAATTGTTTAAAACTTCTATTACTCTTCATTACCTTCTGCTTTATGTAAGTTCCAAGGTTCATTTACCAGCTGTAAGTAGCCCGATGCCTTTGTGTGTAAGAGTTGTCATGCCTATCGCTCCCATTAATGTACTGCGTGAAACTAAAGGTACCTCGGCCGGTGCCGCGAAGCCAAATCAATGTAACTAATGTACCTCGTGCAACAAATCCGTAATTGTCTGTTGTTGGACTAGATGGATGGGCTTCCAGTGTTTGTTGAGAACCAGGACAGAGAGGGAAATCACTGCCAGTGGGAGCTGGAGGCGACGCTTCCCCTGAAGATCAGAAGATTGCTTCAAAACCTTTCCTTTCTTTGGCGAGACATGGCCAGGTGGTGATGTACCAGTGGCCTGAGCGGTTCATTTGAATTAATCCATTTCGGGTTTTTTATTTTTTTAAGATTAAAACGTGCTTTTTTTGCAAAGAATCCTCAGGATTCCTTTAAAATCTGCTGTCTCCCTGCACAGACCCACTGGCTGGGTTTGGCCAGGACAGCCAACACCCCGGTTCTGTATAAAAACAGCAGTGAAGTGAGACAACATGGTCTGAACACAGAGGAACATTCATATTTTACCTGAGGGAATATGATTTTTTAATGTCTTTTGCCTGGTACATATTTGCAGGCTTGCTCATGCCCTGAGCTCCATTCCCACAGGAGGCAGCTTGCAGGGTTTTTCCTTTGGGCCTCTCTTAAAAAAAAAAAAAAAAAAAGAAAGGACATTTTTTAGAAGAAAATATGGTGTAGCTTGATATTCAGGTGTGGAAAGGAGGGTGGGAGCCGCCAGCAGTAATGGGACAGCCTGGATTATACACAGAGCCTGGGTTTTCTGGGTTTGAAAGTTGCGAAATGAGGTCTTCATCCTGCCAGGAGCTCCCCAGGGCTGGTGGGGTCTCAGGCTCGCTCCGCAGGTACCTGTACTCCAGTTACAGCCTTCATGGAAATGAACTGAGTTTTCTTGCTTGCAGTCATCAAAATATATCTATAGCTAGATAGGCTTACTCATGTCTTGAAATGCAGTATAAATATTTTGGGTTGTCATTCATTAAACATGTGTTTCTGTAGAGTTCCCTGGGAAGGGAGGTTGCAATAGGCTTGGTCTGTGGGTTCCTGTGGTCTGCTTTTGAGGAAAAGTCTGACTTTTTCATGTTTCTTGCCTGTTTTACTGCAGACCCCTCCAAAGAAAGGCTCTGAAGAACCTCTGTGTCATGGTGTCCTTCCCTTCCGGGCCGGGGAGCCGTTCCACATGTGCATCTACCTCCTGTGGGCTCTTTTGGAAATCCTAACACTGTAGCAGCAGCTGTCATCTAATTCATGGCCCCTGCGTTATAGCTGGCCATATATAGCTATGTTATAGAATCATGGAATCACAGAATGGTTTGGGTTGGAAGGGACCTTAGAGCCCACCCAGTGCCACCCCCTGCCCTGGGCAGGGACACCTCCCACCAGCCCAGGTTGCTCCAAGCCCCGTCCAACCTGGCCTTGAACCCCTCCAGGGATGGGGCAGCCTGGGCAACCTGGGCCAGGGGCTCACCGCCCTCACGGCAAAGAATTTCTTCCCAATATCTCATCTAAATCTCCCCTCCTTCAGTTTGAAACCATTCCCCCACAAAAAAAAAAAAAAATAAAGTTTTTCCAAGTCCATTGGTTCGTCTATAACATTCCTGGATGAAGCTGTTTTGTGCTGAGAAGGACACAGCAAATCTGGTCTCTGCCCCAAAGGCCTTGAAACCTAAATACATGAGAAGTTCAGAGAGGGAAGGAGAAAGAAGCTCTGAGAGGGACGGTGATTTATCCAAGGGCACCCAACAAATCAATGGCAAAGCATTTCAGCCCCCACAGAATTCCCTCACAGCACACAAAAACGTTTTCTTGTAATGCAAAAAAGTCCTCTTTTCTATATTTAGCTGCAGAATTACTCCTGCAACACGTTAGTTCTCCAGGCTCCTTGGACAAAATAATGTTATTAGACCGAATGCCAGTGGAGGCAAAGATGATTTGACATTTCATTGAAAATTGCACCCAGGACTATTAAGGAAGGGGAACTTATTTGGATGCGCTGCAGGCACAAACTCTTCAGATTCACACTTTTCAGTCAGAGCTGCCTGCCACCCTTCTGCAAAATCGGAGGAGAATTTCATACTTTTTCCCCCCTCTCTCTCCCTTTACACTGAGACAAATCTCCAGGAAAATTCATTACGCGGTTTAAGTGATGGGATTTATCATTCCATTCAGCTTCCCCAACTCGGAGCTCTCCTAGCTGTCACATCAGCAAGGCAATTCTAATTTGTTTCTTTCATATTTCCCCCATGAAGTTCGCCTCTGAATGACGGGAAGAAAATAGAGACGAGAGCCTAGCATGGCTCGGGGCTATACATAGCGCCGTGGGATGACTTTCTGCCAGCTGCTTCGCTGGAGCCTTCGTAAAGGGTGGACACTCCAGTCCAGTTCATGGGGACCTAATGCAAACCGCATAGCAGGGCTCTGGCACAGCATTGGTGAAAATCAGAAGCCCAGATGGGTCTATCACCTACCATAGAGGGGGTTTCTCACCTCCGAAGGAGGTCTGCTGGCTCAGCTGGTCCTTGTGTGTGTTGCGTTTCTCCAAGATCTTCCCATAGCCGGAGAACTTCTTCCCATCCAGTGTCTCCTCCCTGCAAAGCACAAGGGTGAGAGTAAAGCCCTTCCCTTGTCTGTGTAATGAGAAATCTCTGCTGGGCACTCGGCATCAGCAGGAGGTCACCGTCCTCCTGAGACAGGATGAAAGGTAGAGCAGGGAGGAGATCACAGAATGGTTGGGGCTGGAAGGGCCCTCTGGAGATCATCCCGTCCAACCCCCTGACAGAGCAGAATCACCCACAGCAGGGGGCACAGGAACGCGTCCAGGCGGCTTTGGAATGTCTCCAGAGACGGAGACTCCACCACCTCTCTGGGCAGCCTGTGCCAGGGCTCTGCCACCCTCACAGCAAACAAGTTCCTCCTCATGTTGAGGTGGAACTTCCCATGTTCCAGTTTGTGCCTGTTACCCCTTGTCCTGTCCCTGGGCACCACTGAGAAGAGCCTGGCCCCATCCTCCTGACACCCACCCTTTAGCTATTGCTGAGCATTGATGAGATGGGCAGTGGCACCAGCTGACTTAGTCAAAAACGCCCTGGAGCACCATGAAAAAGCCACCAGAGCATGAATGGCCACAAGGCAGCAGCGTGCCCAGCACAGACCCAGCATCCCCACTCCTGTCCCCCTGTTATCACTCGGTGTCCGGGTCCCATCTCAGCTGAGGTGATGGTCCCTGCACCCCGCGCTTGCTGTCCTCCCTCCATCCCCCAGCCTAGGGGTGGTGAACCTCAACAAGGCACCAAGAAGCCAGGGAAGCCTCTGCGGTGGGGTCCTTAGCATCGATTTTAGACAAGACCCTAAATCTGGGACCCAAGACTCATTTTAAATGTCCTTTATTAGCTCTGACCTTTATCTAGTGTTAATAATAAATTGATGGTGTTTTCTATTAGCCTCATATAAATATATCTTCGGCCAATAAACACTGTGGCCATACACCCAGAGAGTTTGTTTCTATCTGCCTAGAGTTATCACCCCATAAAGAAGAAGCTGCTCCGCACGATCATCTAATTGATATATTTCGCTTGATTCCCAATAAGCTATAAAAAAGGTACGTTCGTTGTGGGGAAAACTACGGTTTTTATCATCTTCTGCCTCATTCTAAGGGACGATTAAAGGAAGAAATCCACTTTATGTTTACTAAAATATTTAGAACAAGCTGTGAAAGATGGAAAACGTCTTTGAGTAACTGTAAGTTGTATTAGTATGATAGTCCGTCCTTGAGAATAAAAAGTAGTCATAGGTAGGTAGACGGCTATTAAAGAGATAAAGAGATCTCACTTTAAATTGACACGTATCTTATTTGATTGCAGCACCATTCCCATGCAGTTTCAATGTTCTTTCTCCACTAACACCAAATTAATTCGTTTTGATTATTGTTATTATGGCAAATGGCAAAAGGAATTAACAGTGATGAATCAGGCGCTTACTGCGAAGTGCGAGCTGGATTTCCCACCTCCCGTTGAGACGCAACGAGACCTGCGCGCGGCTGCAAGGCCATAAAAATGATGGAAGGAAATGGGAAGGAAATCATCTGGCAGATTAAAAAGACTCCTTGCAAGGTAATGTCTGCCAGACTTTGTGCAAGACCCGAGATCATCCCTGTGTCCTACCAATGCTTAGAGACAGGGGTGGTTTTTCCCCTGTTGGACTCCGTTTTCGGCTGGGGAGAGGGTGGTGCGGTCGCAGCGAGCGCCAGGGCTGAGCCCGGCACCGGCGGAGCAACCAAAGGGCAATTTCTGCAGCTGCAGGAGGCTGCCCCGTTTGAAAGGCAAATTTCACTCGCGGGAAACGTGCAGGGCTGCAAAAAAAATGAAGCAGGTTAGGAAAGGAGCTCCAGGGCTGCCGAGGGGCTGCGGGACCTCTCAGGTCCCATCCTCCTGCCCAGACCACGTTTGCCATCAGCCCAGCGGCTTCTCTACAGCTTGACTTGAACTGGATTTTTTTTTTTTTCCCCATGCTATTACTGGGATAAGGGAGGCACCACTCGCACTCCTGAAGGTATCACGGTTTTCTCCACTAATAAGCTCCAGGAAGATATTTACCTTCAACACAGGAAGGACACGGAGCTGTTGGAGCAGGGCCAGAGGAGGCCACAAAGATGATCCGAGGGCTGGAGCCCCTCTGCTGTGAGGACAGGCTGAGAGAGCTGGGGGGGTTCAGCCTGGAGAAGAGAAGGCTCTGGGGAGACCTTCCAGCCCCTTCCAGTCCCTAAAGGGGGCCTACAGGAAAGCTGGGGAGGGACTCTGGATCAGGGAGTGTTATGATAGGACACGGGGTAACAGCTTCAAACTGAAAGAGCAGAGATTTATTTGAGATCTCAGGAAGAAATTCTTGGCTGTGAGGGGGGTGAGCCCCTGGCCCAGGTTGCCCAGAGAAGCTGTGGCTGCCCCATCCCTGGAGGGGTTCAAGGCCAGGTTGGCCGGGGCTTGGAGCAACCTG
This sequence comes from Sterna hirundo, assembly GCA_009819605.1. Taxonomy (NCBI): domain Eukaryota; kingdom Metazoa; phylum Chordata; class Aves; order Charadriiformes; family Laridae; genus Sterna; species Sterna hirundo. Next base: position 5,655,825 of record CM020452.1, on the reverse strand, counting down.
GGCTGGTGGGAGGTGTCCCTGCCCAGGGCAGGGGGTGGCACTGGGTGGTCTTCAAGGTCCCTTCCAACCCAACACATTCCGTGATTTTATGATTCTGTATCAAATGAACAACCCCACACACCAAGTTACAGCCTGATTTTCTTCTATTTGTTTGGCCAGCGGGAGCTCAGCTGAAATTCAGCAAAGGGCTGAGAACCAGCTCAGCTCATCTCTGCGTCTCTGGCCCAGTGTCACTGTGCAGAGGGAGGTCTGACACCACTGCTCAGCTCCGCGGGGAAAGCACAGTGTTGCATTTAGGGCGGGCGACGGGGGACTCGGATGATCTATATTCAAGTCCCACCAGGGCTGGAAAATCCCACGTGTTTGGGGGGTTTTATTCTGGCCTGGAAAAAAAAAAAACTGCTGGCATTGGTAAGTCTGAAAGGACTGTGGGGAGGAAAAAGAAAAAATCACGACCCTGACTGACAGGTACGTTGGCAAAAGGGAAAAATAAATAAATAAAAAGAAAGCAGCCCTGCGCAAATGAAGTTTATGCTTTATCCTAAAGCTCCGGCTTGTTCACGGAGAGGACTGAGCTCAAGAGCTGGAGGAGTCCCCACGAGAGGGCATTGCTGCCGTGGCTCCGTGCGTTTCCCCGCTGCCGTTAACCCCTCTGCAAGATGGAGATGGCAGTCGCGAAGTCTTTCTCCCCACATCGCCTCTATCTTGGGGCTTTTCAGGGCCACAGACTGGGTCCGCCTCCGTCAGCTTGGCATGGAGCCCTTCCACCCCTCCCCGTCTCTGACCTTGGCACCGGCTCATCTTAACCTGAGCTCTGGACCTGCTGGGGTAGAGCCCAAATTTTCCTGCTGCCCCCGCTCTCATTTCGGGTAGGACTGAGCCAGCGGGAGTGGGAGCAAACAGCGTTTTGGTAACAACACGGACTCCGCGTGCATTGAGGCGAGGGGGGGGTTCCTGGCTCAGTGGCGTTTCTCTTGCTTTCCTCTCCCCACTCGCAGGTTATTTGGCAGCGGGAACAAGAACATAGATGGGGGCCCGGCGGCTCCTGGCAGCGACTCCGGTGGCATTGCTGCGGTGTTGGGTGTGCAGCGTGGCACCGGGGCAGCCACCGCACGCACGGGTTAATGTGGAAAGTGTCACCCAGGCAGACTTCTGTTGGAATTCCCAGAATTAATGGGCCCTGAATCCCAGCCAGCGCCTCGCCAGGGCTTACGCTTCCCTTTGACTTAGCTGTTTGGGCTTGATGGACCACGGCTGTGAGCTGAGAAAAGCTGAGATGACGGGTGCTGCCTAGGGAGGTATGCCACTTCCGCGATGCTCTGGGACACCCATGTCACCCCTCGGCCCCAGACGGCTCAGAGGTCAGACCCATGGTCTGTCCAGCAGGTTTGGGCTCTGCCAGGGATGGGCATTAGCTGCTTCATACGGACAGGCAAGAAACTCTGAGCTTCACCAGAGAGATGGGCAAGACCCGGTGGTTTGGGTCCCTGCTCTGCCCTGGGTGGGCTTGAGCCTCTCTCTGCCCTTACAATGGAGGATTTTGCGCTTTCCTAAGGATGGATTTTGAGATTTTCAGAAAAACAGGCATCAAGAAAGACCCACCTGTATACCAAATTCATTTTGAAGGGCCAACACAGGGCACAAGACAACATGAGTGGTCCCCCAGCACCCCGTACCTGGTCCAGCAGTTACGGACCCGGCAGTCTCCGTCACGTCCGGTCGTGTTTCGAAGGATGGGTCCTTTGCATGCTCAGGACCATCTCTGTCCATCGAGGAGCTGCAAAAACCAACGAAAACTTTGAGAAGCTAAAGTCATCATGGAGCAGGCGCCATTCATTTGTTTGTTTGTTTGTTTGCAGACACCGAGAAAGATTGCGATGCTATTAGCATCCTCGAGCCCTCAGCCCCGCCGAGCGCGCACGGAAATGGCAGCGCCGCGTCTCCCTCTGTTTAACCCAGCGGGAGAGTGAGGGCTGCTGGAAGAGGGAGGAGATGCGGGGGGGGCTGCGCAGGAGGGAGCCCGGGGAGAGCGGCACCCTGGCTGGCAAAGGACATGGTCCCCCACCGTGGCAAAGCCACCGCCTGTTCCCGTCCCATATCTGAGCCAAACTGGGGGTCATGGGGTGCAGGGACAGCAGGATCGGGAGACAGGGGCAGGGGAAGGTAGATTCCTCATCCCAATTTATTATGGCAGCAGCAATACCAGCAAAGCAAGAGCGAGGGAGGGCCAATGCCCCCATCTCCCATTTAACAGTCTCTAACCAGTCTCAGCATCGCCCAGGCTGCTTCGGCAGTGGTTTCCTTGCCATCCGAACCACTTCGGGGCTCCATCGTCCCTTCCCTCCGGTGTAACTAGAAGCCTATCTCTGCCCCCCTTTTCCCACTTCTAAGGGATGCAGCTATTTCTGTATTACGGGGAAGTTTTAGGAGCAGAATCCATTAGGGGCTCATTTACAGCCGTGCCCTTAGGCAGACGCAAACCTCGCTTCACTGAGATGATAGACTAATCCATCAACCTACTTCACCGCTGGCCTGTTCTGTCTGGAAACGGCATCACTGCGCACAAGTGCCTAACACCAGCCCATCTTCTCACTCTTTTTGCAGCCTGGGGATGCTCAAGTACTCCCAGGCCCCTGTCCCCGGAGAAAACCCACGCAGCACGATGCCCACGAGCCCCACGCTGTGCTAAAGGGATCAGTTTCTCTTCCACCCACTGATCTGCAGCTTTTGCAAACGTGAGAGCTGTATCCTCACAGCTGGATCACAGGGATGAAGGCTGAGCATCTCTGGGATGAGGGGAAAAACCCAAATTGTGTCCAAACCCGGGGCTGTGGCTTGCCTTCCTGCGAGGAAGTAGCACCAACGTCAGATCCGGTCTGAATTTCCTTCCAGCTCTCGTTTTGCTCGATTTCTAATCATTTAACAGAGCCCGTTTGTGATGAGGGTATGAGAGGAGCTTCCTGGACCAGACCTAGGCCAGTCTCCTGCACAGACGGAGCGGGAAGAGGGCAGGCGTGCGGCCATAAACCCTTCCTGACTCTGACAATCTGCAGCTCGGGGCCTTCCTGAGCCAGAAGATATATCTGCGAGTAACCTGTATTTAAAAGCCCTTGATGGCCCTTTTCTGTACATATTTGTCTAATGACTTTTTGAACCCATTTCTGCTTTTGGGCTCCGCTGGCCCCGGCAATGAGTTTCACAATTGAATTAGGCATTATCTGGAAAAGTCCTTCCTCCGTAAGGGGAGAGATAAAGTTATCTTGAATTTTCATCTGTCGCTGGCGTCAATCTGAACTCAAATCTTTCTTGAATCTCCGCGAGGAAGTGCAAGTCATGCCTGGCCAAAAGACTGGTGTGGGGCAGGGTCCAGGTGCCCACGGGATCTTTGGTCTCCCCGGGACCATCTATCTTAGAGTCACAGAATCGCCTAGGTTGGGAGGGACTTTTCAGATCATCTAGTCCAACCACCTCTATAAGGTACAGCCCGTCCCTAAAATCTCCCTAATTCTGGGTGTGTTCCTATCAGGACCATCCCAAAGAACTGCACTTTCAGGCCTGTTAAGGTTTCCCATCGCTACCAGGCTCCTTCTAAATCTCTTCCCATCCACTCATCTAATGGGAGAGAAGATTTTCTTTTCTTCCAGAAATGGATAAGCTAAAGCAATGAAGTTACATTTTTCAAAGTCATGCATCAAAAGAGGAGCTTGTACGTCCCTAATAACACCTGAAAAGAAAGGCAACCCTTTCCAGAGGCTGGCATCCTCAGTCCATTTCCAGCTGGAGATGGGACAGCTCTGTCACATCAAGGCTGGTTATAGACTGGGTCGGATTTGACAATGTCAGCCCGGCTTTCCAAGGTTTCCACCGGGCTTGTATCAAAGCAAAAAAAAAAATGAATCACGGGTCTCTCAAGGGCTATTGTCAGCTTTCTCAGTCGGAGATGCTTGTGCATTTGTCCAAACAGCTCTGTCCCCTTCCCCCTGGGAATTTCCAAAGGAGACTTCAGCACTGGGAAGCCTACGTGTGATATCTTTTGCCAATACAGACCTTATCACGATTTGGCCATAAACATCATTTTAGGGCTGAACGGCGATGCTTTGTTTTATCAGTGCTCTCTCCACACGCCCCAGATGGTGACAGCGTTCCTTTGGGTGGTTTCTGAAGTGGATGACAAGAAAGGAAGGATTGGGAGAAATAAAAAGAAAGTTCCTAACAAGGAAAGGGATCAGCACACACCTCCGTTCTCCTGATGTTAAACACTGCTGACACAGGCCCTGCACTGCACAAATCTGTAGCTTCCTTTAAATTAGCAATTCCACAGACACAGTAGGAGCTTGCATAAGAATTGTCCATAAAGAGAAGAGAGTCACAATATCAGCCTAGCATGAAACCCTGGTTTCTGCTTTTTAATTAAGATTTCAAGCTTGTGTCTCCCCTGAGGTGCTGCGGAAGGTTTTGCCAGATACAATAAGCAGCCGGGGTCCCTCTCAGCAAATTGGCTTTTCATAGGATCCTGGCTCTGCTCACAAACCCTTTAGTGTCGAATTCTCACTGCCAGATTTGGGGTAAGCATCCCCAAGAAGGCAAAGCCCAGAAGTTGGGCGCTGGGAGAGGCTCGGGTCCTCTTGTGCCTCCCCTTTCTCAGCAGGGTCTCGCAGGGGATGGGTGGAAGCAACGGGACACGAGTTTTGGTACACACCGCTCTCAGTATTAAACAGAAACACAGTAACTCTTCGGATGACATTTCTAGCATGAATACCTGTGTTTATATATTTTAAAAGCCATTCTCCATGCTTCCGCGTTCTCTTAGTATTCTCTTGGAGCTTCTCTTTCCCCAGCTGCTCCCGCCTGCCATGCGTCCCTGCAGCTGGAAAGTGGAGTCAAAGAGACGTGAACAATCAAACAAGTTATCTTCCGGCATTAAAGGCAGATGTTGGCATTTGCATTTGTGCCGGTCCATTCCTCCATCACAACCCTACTCCCCCACCTGTGATTTCAGAGCAGAGCCCGGTGGATCATAGACACCTCAAAGATGAAGCAGTGGCAAAAGCGGGGCTCCCTGCAGAGTGCCAAAATAGCCTCGCAGACATGGGGGTCACAACCAGAAATCCCTGTCTCCCTCCCTGTTACATCACTGCCAATTTGGGATTCATTTAGGAGGAAAGAGAGACACCGCGGGTGCCCCCGCGCAGCTCTCCCCTGGCGATCGCGGTTTCAGAGGTGTCAGGACTCACCGCTGCACGCATCCATCATCCCCATTAATGCTGCCCCTCCGATGGCAAACCTTTCCTGAGCAAACGCAAGCTCACATCTAGCAAACACCACATCCTCCCCCGCCTGCCGCTGCCTCCCCGCAGGCGATGCCAAATCCAACCCAGGCGACACCCCAGGAGCAGGGACTTCCCGGCATTCACACGGAGGCAGCTGAACGGGGTGCCCATTGGAGACTTTTAGGTGCCACCTGCAAGGTAAAGGGAGAGGTACAGCACTGACCAACGCATCCCGTTGATGGCTGTCACCGTATCGAGGGGACATTGCCAAAGATTGCACTGGAAGCACCTCTAAAGGTTTCACAATCACTCCCATAAAGCATTTAATGCGCAATAAAAAGGCAAGTAAGTTATCAAGGGCTGGCGTGGAGAAGGAAGCTAATGCTTTGCCCTATAGATGTTCATAAAATATTAAGTAACTTTACAAAAGGAGGAGGGAAAGGACGCAGTTCGATAGACCACTGTTAGAAGCAGGTCCACACTGCCAAGCAGCCAGCGAAAGGCAGGATTTCTCTAGGACTCATTAACTCCCATGCCAGTGCTAATGGTCCTGTGGCCGTTCATTCCTCTTCCTCCGCACCACGCAAATGGCTTTATTTAGCAGCTGAGATTGGAGCCCAGCTCCGCGAATAACATTTGCCTGGATGTAATTAGGCATCAGCAGAGCAAAACTCCCCAGCCAAGGGAGAGTGGAGATCCAGGTCAGGCAGTTCTCTGCCCGCAGATACCTCCACCCAGCTTGAAAAGAAATGAATTTGGGGAATTTGATGCCATGGAACAGACTTTTCAAGGCCCCACGTTTAACTGGGGGACAAGAGGTAAACTGTGCAGAAAGTTTCTTTGGAAGAAATGGGATGGCTGCCCTTGGCGGTGAGTTGGGGATTTTCATGCCCACCCTGCTGTGAGGATGGACCAATTCAAGCCAGAGGCCACCCAAGGAAGACCTGCCCAGCTCCTCACACAGAATCACAGAATGGTTTGGGTTGGAAGGGACTTTAAAGGCCACCCAGTGCCACCCCCTGCCCTGGGCAGGGACACCTCCCACCAGCCCAGGTTGCTCCAAGCCCCGTCCAACCTGGCCTTGAACCCCTCCAGGGATGGGGCAGCCACAGCTTCTCTGGGCAACCTGGGCTGGGGGCTCACCACCCTCACAGCCAAGAATTTCTTCCTCAGATCTCATCCAAATCTCCCTCTTCCAGTTTAAAACTCCTACCTTTTGTCCTGTGGCTCCCCTCCCTGCTCCAGAGTCCCTCCCCAGCTTTCCTGGAGCCCCTTTAGGGACTGGAAGGGGCTCCAAGGTCTCCCCGGAGCCTTCTCTTCTCCAGGCTGAACCCCCCCAGCTCTCTCAGCCTGTCCTCACAGCAGAGGGGCTGCAGCCCTCTGACCATCTCCGTGGCCCTCCGCTGGACTCATTCCAACAGGTCCATGTCCTCATCCCATCCTCCTGGTGGATTTGCACTGGGGCTTGATCGGGCAGCGCTTGTCCCTCACCATTTCCAGGCGCAGGCAGCGGAGTTCAGACCAGGCACAGGTGCCAGCTGGAGGCAGGGCTGTGCTGCCAGAGCCGGGCAGGGAGGGCGGCTGCAGAGCCCCTGCCTTCCATAAATGAGTAGAGAGAGGGCGATTTCCAGGCTGGTGTGGAAGAAGCTCTCCCAGGAGCAGTCGGGAGCCAGGAGCGATGCTGTCTGTCTCGCTGCAGCGCAAAGCGCACCCGATCCATCGAGCCTGGGCGATACAAGGGAGCAAATCAGTGCATCATCAGAGCGACTGGGAGACGAGAGGCGATAAAAATCCAAAACTGATGTTTTTGACTTTTGCTTGTCTCAAATGAGGACAGAAAATTCAAAATATGCGGGGGAAAAAAAAAATGGCAGCAGTAGAATCCCATGCAATTTCCATTCAGATATGTCAAAACAGCTCGTTCTGGCACAGCAAGACCGTGCCCCTGCCCACACTGCCCAGGAGAGCTGTGGGACAGGCACCGAGGCTGAATGGCACCCGGGAGCCTGAGCCGCAGGGGAAAAATAGTCCATCACGGTCCTCGGGCCAAGGAGGAGGTCGTGGTCTTGAGCATCTCCCTCGGGGCACGTAAATACCTGCGTTCTCATTTGGCTGCGATACAAATAATGAGGTGACAACCGTTTTGATAAGAATAAAATCTATTATTGAGACTGAAAAGATGTGATATTTTTTTTATATATATATATGCGCGTGTGAGTTTTAGCGAAAAGGCATTAAGTGTCAAAAAAAAAAAGAGTCCTGAATTAAGGCTCGTTTCATTTTAAAAACGTTGAAAGGCAGAACACCAGGTGTTGTGCAGAGGTTTCTTTGTTCGTTGTCACAATTCAACATGAATTTGCAAAATACTTTGACTAAATCCATTCTGACTTTTCTGTCAGAAATGTTCCAGGTGACAATTTTTACCCAGAAAGCTCCGCTTGTGGCAACTCAGACAAAACAGTTTAACATCAGCCTGGAGGGAAGTATTTCATTCTTACATTCCTGGAGAAAAGAAACGAACACTTCCAACAAAATTTAAACTTACAGGGGGAGATAATTTGCAGAAATCTCAATTTTTGTGGAAAACCAGTAGAACAAGGATGTTTACATGGAAAAATCTCGCTCAAATTCAATGTGTCCCATCACCTCACCTAAAGCTTGCCCTCCCCAGACTGAAGCATCTGTTTTAACGTGCTGGACCAGCATTTCCAACGGGGAATGCACGAAACCTTTTGCAAACTCCCCAGCTCCAGAAATCTGGAGGCGGCGTTCAGCTGCCGGTACCCGAGCGGGGCCTCAGGAGCCGAAGCCAAAGGGCTGGTATAATCCAGCATGTGTTTCCTGACATTGATGGAGTGACGTTAATTTATAGCAGCTGAGAGCCTGGCCCGGAGCCCTTCCCCGCGCTCCTCGCCACGCTGAGCGCTGGCCCTGGGTAAATCTTGTGCTGCCCCCTCCATATGTCCCTCTCTGGCTCTGAGAGGGGTTATTTGCTCAGATGGGACGGAAGGAGAGATGTAAACACTTCTGCCAGCCGCAGCTTTCACAGCAGCGAGGACCGTCTCCCAGCAGCATCGCAGCGCATCCCTCCTGCAGAAAGGCTCAAAGCTTATTTATCGCCACCAAACCCCCTTTTCCAGGAGAGCCCTCCTGAACTCACCCCTCCGGAGCAATAAACTCCTTTCATCCCTGAATTCTTCCAAGATGGCAAGACCGGCTGTTGCCCTCCAACATCGGTGGGTCAGACCCTCTCCAACGGTAACCAAAAACCATCCTGTGCTGTGGCGAGATGTGGTCCTCTCCTGCCGGACCTCAAGGTGATGAGACCGGAGGGACCCAGAGCTCTTAAAGTTGGGGGCGCTCAGAGCTTCCTCTCACACTGCTGGCTTTACTTGACTTATTTTAACTCCTTATTGAACCATAGAATCACAGACTGTGTTGGGTCGGAAGGGACCTCTAAAGGCCACCTCGTCCAACCCCCTGCAGTCAGCAGGGACATCTGTAACTAGACCAGGTCGCTCAGAGCCTCATCCAGCCTGGCCTTGGATGTCTCCAGGGATGGGGCCTCCACCCCCTCTCTGGGCAACCTGGGCCAGTGTCTCACCACCCTCAGTGTCAAGAACTTCTTCCCAATGGCTCATCTAAACCTGCCCTGCTCTAGTTTATTGCCCCTCATCCTATCCGTACTGAGGTTTGGTTATTTTTTTTATTTTCCTGCTGCTAAAATATTTCTCCTTTCCGATGGAAAAGCTAGCTTAGACTTGCCTCGTCCTTTCTCTGCAAGTCTGTTTTGGTTCATCCCATTACTGGATGCAGCCCAGGTCTCTGTGGGGTGGAGGGAAGGGGGACTCACCTCCCCAGCTCTGGGCTCACAGCTGAGGTATCTGCATTGAAGGAAATCCCTTCCTCAGAGGGCGACGGTGCTTGCAGGGCGCTATAGAGTCCTTCGTGGAGACGTTTTTACTTGGCATAAATGTGCATTTTTGGACTGGCAAAGCAGGAGCGCTTCCAAGTTCACTCTGTGCATAAAGGGGGCTGTAGCCAAGTGATGTAAATTAGAGCAGACCCTAAACTGGCCTGATTATAGCAGATCTGCCACCAAAACAGCGCTGGCATGGGGATGAAGAGCCATCCAAATGATCTCCGACAGTGTTGGACTCACCTGAGCTTGACTCAGACCTCCCAGGTTTGCATGATTTCACTGCACGTCTTGGTGGAGAGGTGCACCGGTAGGAAACGGGGGCTCCACATGCTCCAAACACAGCAAAAGTCTGAAAGTAAAAACAAATGGAAACGCCAGGGTTGATTTGTGCTCTGAGCACAACCACAGAGCTCAGCTCCCCGGACCACTGGGAGCCGTCGGACTGGGAGCCAAACTTCACAGCTTGGCCTGTGTGCGGGGAGGAACCGACCTGCCAAGTGTACATCTCAGTCTCTTACCATTATTATTATTACTACAACTGCATCAGCTAGAAATCCCAAGCATGGGCCTGCAGCAACGCATTGTAAAAAAAAAAAAAATAAAAAAAAAAAACCCAAACAAAAAACCTACAAAAACATGAATGGTCCCTCCAGAAAGGGTATACATTTTTCCTGGCTAATGGCCCATCCCATGATTCTGGCTGAGCCAAATCCTAAATTCTAAGAAAATCTCCGGCATCCCCCCTTCTGTTTGAAGGGAAACTGCCAACACGTCTCACCAATAATCGTCTGAATCTAAGGAGAGACATTCAAATTTATGATGGGAGGCAGACAGCCAAGTCCCATTGATCTTCAATGAAAATCCTTCCGTGAAAAATCCCTCATCCCCCGTCACCGGTGCGAAGAGCTGGGCTCTGCCTGCGCAGCCTGTTTTGTTCTGCGGCACTCATCATCATTGGGTCTGAATTCCTAGTGCTATCCTATTATTATCTCTGATTAAGCAGGATGGAAGAGGAAATTAGGCGATTCCTGTGTACTCTTAGGCTGGCAGGGATGTGCTTTAACAAGCTCTGTTTAACCCATTTGTTACGTTCAAAATAAAGTTTCCGGGGAGGACTTTCAGCTCCGGCCTGTAGCCTCCCCATCCTGAACTTGGGCATCAGGCTCAGGCACATCGCAAGTGGGTCAGGGTAATGACTCACTTTCGGTATTTAAAGCCAGCCCAATAAATCCCTAAATGACTTTCTAACGGCGCAGTAAACTCCTCACAACATAATCAATGCGCATTAACAAAGCACTGGGAAGCCAAGGAGTTCATGGGGGGGTAAAGCACATACCATGAATCTTTCCCATGTTGTTGTATCGGGCAGGAACCTCCAACTCCCTTATTGCGTTTGACGCATATCGATGGGAAACACTGTCTGAAGCCATTCATGGGCTAGCCTGGGTTTTTCAGAGAGGTCTATTGGAGCAGAAAGGCTAGGCCTGATTTTTTTAAAGATATATAAATGCCTTAACATTCAGGTGCATACAAAAAGGGATTTTTACTTATGCCAGAGAATCACAGAATAATTTTGGGTTGAAGGGACCTCTGGAGGTCTCTAGTCTGACCTCCTCCTGAGAGGAACATCAGCCAGCTTCAACATCAGCTCAGGACCTTGTCCACTCAACTTCTGAATATCTCCGGGGACAACAGCTCCACCACCTCCCTTGGGGCCTGTCCCAGGGCTACACAACTCTGCAGGGAAGAGCCCTTGTCACCAGGCAGCCTAAGGGACTTCATGACATGCAACGGCATTCGAAGGATGCCCATTCCCCCACTGGGAACTTGTGCTTAGTCCTCTCCATCTCCTGGGGCTCGACACACCGGAGGACATGCTGCTGCATGACATGCTGGGCAAGATGATACTTAAAAGAGCTGCTTGCTCTTTTTTCTCTGTATGTCAGCAAAATTAGTCACTTCTAAACGCATTGTATTAATTTTACACCTTAAGGGGAAAATGGGCCTTTGTCTCAAACCCAGACTTTGGATGAGTTTCATCCACCCTAATCTGTGCACAAGTTAAATCAAAGTTATACACCTTCAGCTCTCCCTGTAATCTTTATGGAGGGGAAAAAAAAAAAAACAAACCAACCCAAAACTAACAAACTATCTCATACTGCAGTCAGCTCTAAGGTAAACACTGGGCTGGGAAACCAGCTCAGACTTGAACACGTATCAGTGTTTCAGGTTAGGCCAGACAAATCCTGCCCCTGGACCACCGTCAAGCCCCGAGCGCCAACCAGGGTCTCTAGTCATCTCATTACCAGCGTTGTTACGGGATCTAGAGGTCCTGATTAGACTCGGCGCCCTGTTGTGCTAGGAGCTGCACACAGACACAGAGCCAAGGCCCGGCCCAAAAAAGACTGCAATAAAAATAGACAAGACAGATGGAGGCACAGATTTACGGAAAGTCGCACAGCAGGTCGGAAGCAGAGTTGAAATGAGAGCGCAGGCAAGTAGCAGGTCCGAGATCCCTCAATTAATGCTTTTTCTTTGGCACTAAGGCACAAACCATACACTTCAAATCGCTCTAACCCAGATGCTCTGGCCACCTTGGATTCAGAGCCCAGAGAGCTGCAAAGCCTGTTTCAGAGATGGCTGGTACGGAGCCAGAATGTTACAGCCCTAAATTGTTTCTCCCAAGACCCATTAATTCATTAATGTCCCCAGGTTTTCAGTCTCCCGTGACAATTTTCTCTGGAGCTGGGCATCCTCTCCAACACCCACAGCTTTCCCTTGGCTCTGCCTCATCACACTCACCTTCACCCAGACCCTCCTTCCTTTGGAAATCAAGATGTGTTGCCATTGCATCATTAGTTGTAACAACAGATAACATTAACGATAGGTGTCATTAATCATTAGACCAACAATCACGCTGAGTACGCCTTGTGTTCGTTACTACAGTGCTCTGTTTGTTGTTAATATAATACTTATAAACAGTATTAATAGTAATTGCATCAATAATAGTACCACAGTTGTGAAATGTTTATATAGCATCCATCTGCTCAGAGATCCACTGCGATAGATAACGCTACAACCATCTGGCGTCGCTGGGTGCGTTCGGCTCCTACTTATCAGCCCGACGGATCAGGCAGCCGCCTCCATCCCGGGAGCTCCCACTGGTTCTGACTCGCCAGCGGCCGTAAATCACCGCTAAACCGCAGCCCACTCCTGCAGAGGGAGGTGGGAACCCACCGGCAAAAAGTTGGGAGAACCAAGACGTAAAACACGAGAGCTTCTCGCTGCAGCGTGCGGAGAGGCCCGGAGAGGGGAAATCTGCAAAACCACAGCGAAATGAGGAGAGACACATCACTGCAAAAGCACAGCCACGTTCAGAGCAGTTACCGGTTTAGTTTCCATTGCTTTTAAAAGTAGCCTTTGCGTGGTTTTGGCTTGGAAAGGAATGCCTCTTGCCCTGGGCTGGTGGGCACTGCGCTAACGAGGTCCTCACACAGCAAACCCAGCACCCCGCTGGGTGCCGTTATCCCGGCTGTATTTAATGCCAGGAAAACATCCTATAAAACAGACACGTCACCTGTCTCCGTGCAGGTGCCCCCCATCCCTTGATCAGTCTCACTGCAGAAAGAAGAGCAGGGCAAAGGGGGTCCGTTCCTTCCCCAGCCAGCGCTGGCAGGAGGTGCAAGTTTGACACAACAAATGCCGGGTCGCTGCGAGGAACCCACCTGCACAAAACGGGCAATTGCTGAATTGGCCGCAAGCGTGGTCATCTACGGGTGCCCACATGAGTATGCCAAGCGCCTGGTGGAAACAGCTAAAACCGCTCAAAAAGCGTATCTTGTTCAGCATCTCCCTTTTTTCTTCACCCCTGTGACCAAAGCTTGAAGGTGAAGGGCAATGATTGTCCATGTTATCCCATCGAAGGAAACCTGCAGGACGAAACTGCTGGAAGGAGCCACTGAAGCTGCTGCAGTAACGTCCTGGATGGGGAGTTTCTCGTCTTGGTTGTCATCTCGTGAGCAGGATTTCAATCCAGGTCTTTCTCAGGAGATCTCCCAAGAGAGCAAGTCTGAAAAAACACAGCTCTCGGGAGCGGTGTGTCAAAAGATTAATGTTCACTCCTGCTCCTCATCAACCCCCAAACACCCCCGGAGGAAGCGTCTCTGGCAGAACTCAGCACTTCTGCTCCTGCCGTGGCTCTGCAGCGCTGTGTGAAAATGAAGGGAAACTTGCAGAAAAAAAATTTGTGGGCAGATTTGGGCTCCTCGGGCAGGAGGTCCTGCATGGATGGACAACGTGGCAGCAAAACCAGTACCCCAGGAGGCTCGGGATCTCCACAGTGGTTTGCATGGAGCCTTGGAAATCTCCCATTTCCTTCCAACATCAAGATCCCCAAGCAATACACTGATTCCATGTGCTAATTCCCCTGGCTAGAAAGCAGGGACGGTGCTGTTTACCTGCCCTTAGGAAGCCCTCTGCTCTACCCGGGCACGGCGTTCAAACAGCACTTGCAATTTTGGAAGATTCGCTTTTACTTGCTGTAAAAGCCAAGGCAACCTAAAAAGGCCGGATTGCTGGAAAACTCCCAGCCCCTGGCAGCTGGAGACACACTTTATGGCAGGCTGGGCACCCACTTTTGATAACCTTGACTTACAGAAAGCAATACCACGACAAATCCCGAGCAGAGCCTTTGTGCCAGTGGAAAGAGACGGTCGTCTGCATCAGGAGCTCCATGGGATTTCCCTATGAAGAAAGCTAAAGCAGAACAGTTCAATTCCCACACAGACTATGAGCTACTTCCATGAAAATAGCAGGAATCAGCACCAAAAACCTCATATTTACAAACCTCACAAGTTCCTTTTATACGTTCTTTGGGGTTTTTTTACAACAAGTTTTTGGGGCTTCCACACGAATTTCCATATTAAGTCCAAAAAGACTCTTTCTTTTCTTGTTAGTAATGGCATTTGAAGGTAAAAGGGGTCATTCCAAGACAAATATCTTTCAAATATCCTCATGGAATGAGAAAAAAAGATTCAGGCAATCGGGCATTTTTCTCTCCAGAAAAGAACAGTTTTGACCACACCGTCTTTTTACAATGGAAATATCTTTCTTGTGAAAGTATGTCTCGTTCTCTCAGCTGTGGTTCCTAAACGCAGCACATTCGGGAAAAGCAGCAAGACACAGCTCGTCCCCGCTCACCAGACACACAAAGTTCTCCAGCTAAAATCAGGTGAAATAATGACACATGTAAAGAAAGAAAGAAAGAAAAAAAAAGTTTCAAATAAACTCTCCTTTTTCCACTCCTCCCAGCTCAACTGCGAGCTCTTCAAAGTTTCCCCTCTCATTGAGTTGAGTCATTAGTCTTCAGATAAGTGATGCTCGAGCCTTTGATTAAAATTACTGGGGAGCGTCTCTGCATGATTAAAGAGAGATAACACAATAAAAGGAAGAGGACTTTACACCATTATTATGGCAAATAAGTGCAATTCCCAACCTGAGAGCTGCATCAACTTGTCTAATGTAATAAATGCTTCCCCTGTTGGAAATGTGTCAAATTAGACTTCAAGATGTCAGCCTTCGGCTTTCAAAGGTCTCCGAGCTGTGTGACTGCAAGGCTAATCCGACGAAGGGCTGGAAGGTGACGCTGCCCCATCGAGCAGGGCACGGAGGGAGCGACACGCGCTTGTTAGCAGCTGCCAACCCACCTCCAGAAGGTAGGGGAGGGTGCAGACAGACACGCAGATGCACGATGCCAGAAAAAGGAGGTTGGGAGGGGTTTGGGAGGGGTCCAAGGGGTGGATTTGGGGTCCAGGAGAGATAGGTTGGGTCTTCTCCCGTGCAGCACTCGCACACGCGAAGGTTTGCCCAAGTCACAGCCACCAGATGCGGGCTCCTCGCAGGGAGCTTCTCTGGAGGCCTGGTCTCACCTTTGTCTAGGGAAAAGGCATCCTTTCAAATTTTACCCAAACAAGAATACTTGGTTCTGATGGGGGAAGTAAAAAAAAAGTCAGTCATTTTTAGTCCAAAGAGAATGTCTACCCAAGAATTTATTTCAGAAGATCTACACCATCTGACTCCCTGATGTAGACAAGCCGAGAGTCTCTTGCTCTCCTCCTGGAAGAAAGGATCATTCATTCCCTCCCCGGGCGTGCTGTGGGGCTACATTCTCTGTCGCAAGGAGCCAAGACGCTGTGCTGCTGGTGGCTTGTAAAAGTGTAGACAGATAGCTCACAGAAACATCCTATTTGCGGCTTAAAATATACTAGTTTATCATGCAAATGATATGTCAACAGAATAGCTGTACTTGGCAATACTTCCCGAAGTAAATTAAGCAGTTAAACATGCCATGTGTAATATTAAGGAGGTTATGTGTTACATATAATAAGCAGATGAAGCCAAGTTGTCAGGAAGCCAGGTTTCCTCTAGAAATCTGAAATTCAACTCAAAGGAACCAAGGTGGGTGCGCCTTCCCGCTCGAGCAACGCGGAGAGGGTGAGGTTTGGGAAAAGCGGGGTCGTGTTTCTGCCGAGACTCCTCGAGGTGACACGGTCCCAGCCCGGGCCCCACCGAGGTTTTATCCGTGAGACGAATGGTCCGGTCTCAGCCCCTGGGTTGGCGTTTCGAGAGCCGGTGCGCGCCGAGGGCTTGCATTGTGCATTTTTCACAGCTTGAGCTCCCTGCGCCTGGGAACTATTTGCAAGGGTAAAAATAATGCATGATCCAATCTTTTCAAGGCTTTTCGCTTCCTGGAGGGTGGAAATACCAGGCAGGGGGAAAAAAAAAAGGGGGGGGAAAAAAAAAGACTCTTGGATTATTTCAGCTCCACAAATTGCTCCCTGAGGCAAGTAAATGTTGTAAAAAACATACACAAATATTCAGATTCAGGTTTAACCAAATACCAGGACATTTGGATTTATTCAAGTGTCAGCAGCCCCCAAGCTTTCCGAGTTATTTCAGGCTCCCTTACATCAGCAAATGTTTTCTGTTTCACAAAAACTCAAAGTCAAACCTGGGGGGGGGGCTCACGGGGCCCGAAAGAGTCAAATAAAACCGTTCCCTGCCTGCCCCCTGAACCAGCTCATTACACTCCAGCCCTCACGCTGCTCTCCAAAGGGAAAAGGGCTCCTGTGATTTATGGAGAATCAAAGCTAAAAATCCCTTTCGTTTACAGAGGTGATGTTTGGTTCTAGGGTGTTGTTTTAAAGGGATGTGATGGAGCGAGATGAGGAGATGAGGGCTCCTCAGTCCCACCTTGCCTGGGACGCTCGTCCCACCCAGACTTCATCCCCAAACCTCCTCTTCTCCAGCACCTCCAGCCTCTCCCAGCTCCCCTAAGCCATTTGGCAACCAGTGCCTTCACGGACACCTTATTTTAAAGGAAAAGCTCTTATCTCACTTATGTTCCACATTTCAAGACTGCTGTGAGCCTTCAGGCGAATATTTTTTCACACATCCTAAAAAACCATCCCTCCCTCTGCACACACGTGTGCTCGTTCCTTATGGTCCGCTTCCCCTCAGGGCCCCGTGGGCCTGACAAGACGATAAAATTTCAGTCAAAGTAGGTGTTTCTTAAGCATTTTCTAACAGTTCACGACCTCATTTAAACCCCTATGAGAAAGACAATGGGATGCACCACATAACCCTAGAAAAAAGGGTGGTTTGGAGTTAATTCCTTCCAAAACATCCAGTGATGAGAAATCCAGCAATATCACCAAATCATTTCCTTCGCTGTTAAAAACCACCGCCCTGCTCCTGGGCTGGGCTCTGCTGGCAAAGCCCTCCAGCCACGGATGCTGGCGCAGCTTTTCCCGGCCGTGTGGTGAAGCTCTCCAATACCACCAATACCTCCAATGCCACTGTTTCTCTTCCCTGCAGGTGTAATGGTGCCATCAGCCAGCTATTACCCTCTCTTTGCTAAATTAAGCAGATTGCACTCCTTGATTTGCTCTCCGAAAGGTGTGATTTCCTATTCATTAGTCTTTTTGTGGCTCTTCTTTGAATCTCCTCCGGTATTTCCACACCCTTTTTGAACTGCGGATACTGTGCCAAGTACAGGGGTAACGAAACCTTCCTCTGCAAAACCGGCCAGAGGATCACAAGCTGCTCATCAGTGACTTACTGTCTCCCCAGGGCTGTCCTGAGTCATCCGTTACCCCGTCCTGCAGTTATTCCCTGCATTCCCTGGCTCCACAGGGCTCCACAGCTGGGCTTTCTGCCCCAGCTTTAGCCACCTAGGAGTTCCGTGTTTTAAATTAGCCACTCATCTAAGTTGTCTCCACTGTCTGTAGAGAAAAACAGGCGTTGGCCAGAGGCGATTCATCCCATTCTAAGGGATATCTAAGGTACAGTAAATAACTCATGCTCTGGAAGTGCCTCCACCCTTCCTAGGACTAGAAGTGGACCCCACATAGCTAACATTTAGATGGCCTCAGTTAAGCAAGATGAATGGTCTGACATTTAACCGTACCAAAATGCCGTGTTTACTTGACCCAGGGCTGCCAAGCAAAGCCAAGGCCCCATATCATTAACTGGAGCTCTGCAAGGGCTGCTTTTCTTCCCCCGTCTCTGTGTCACTTTCAACATTTATCAATGAGGATTTAACAGATTCCTCGCTTTATTTTCCCCTGCCTCATTGCTGGGGACGTTAAATGGGATAGGGTCAAGACCAGCCCTGTAGGGTCTCCACGAGAAACAAAGCTGTTTGGAGTGGAATTTCCTCTTAGGACTCCATTTGGAAACCAATTACAAACCCCGTTCCTTTAACGTGCACCATGTTGATTTTGGATGGCTCTGCTTTATCCGTTAGGACGTCCCGTGATACGAAGCCAAATGCTTTTGAGAAGTTCAACCAACTTAGGACTAAGTGTAGAGGGTGACAGCCAGCCTCCTGAGACGGATGGGCTTTGAGGGCAGAAAGGATTATCGCGACCAGGACTGTGACCTCCTGAGTGACACCGGCTATAAAATTCCATCCATTGAGCTCCTTTGAAAATCCCAACTACAAATCTTTTAGGTCTAATCCTTTCCCTGGGGAGCACCACGGTTGCTGAGAATGGACGCCGGTGGGGTCAGGGAGGGAAGGGTCCAGCTCCGGCCAGGTGTCTCCTGCCTGTGTTGACCTAGCAGCAGACTCCCGAAAAGATTCATATTTTCCACGCTGCTAATTTTAGGTCTTTGCTTTCCAACACCCACAGACTTGGAGACACAGCCCGCTGCCTCGCTGCAGCTTAAATGCTTTCTAATGGCCTCAACCCAGAGATTTACACTGAGCCAACTCACTTTGAAACCCTTCCATAAAAACGCCTTCTGCAAACAGATTTGTTTCATTATCGTTGGGCCTGAAAGCGCCTGAAGTAACAAACAACTTCAGACTCCTTCAAATTTATTGTGGCACTAGGTTTGCACTTCATTTAAATCCTGTGTACCTGGGTGCACGTCTTATGGGGGGGGGACTGGCAGGGGAGGGTGGATGGAGAGCCCTGGTGCAATGTATCAGTGATTATGGCGCAATAAATATTGGATGGAGGATCTATGATAACATCTATTAGGGCTTTATGAAATATTGATAGCGTCTGAATACATATTGCCTCCTGAACAGCTCGTTCCGGAGATGTTTAATGAAAGACATCTGTCGTTTTATCCTTGAATCTACATGCAGGCGAAGTATAGGCTCTATCCTCGCCGTAATCTCAGCGAGGGCTTCCAGAGCTGTAAGGAAATGGCATTGAAATACTCAGGCTCACCTATCCAGAGGGGTGGAGGGGAGACAGACGGAGACTGTTTTATGTATACCGAGTCTTTCATTTTGGAAATGAATTAACTTGGTGCTCCTCTGAAATCAGTCCCTGCACAGACAACTGGCTTTAATGGGACCAATAAAAGACTGCGCAGGCTGCCGCGGCGAAACAGTGGGAGAGAACGGGGACTGCCAGGAAAATCAGCTCATCCTTCAGATTTTTATCCCCGACCGGGCACTGCTCACCACTTAACGCTGGGTGCAGCACCGGGGCACAGCACCCCTGCCCTCCACGAGCCAAACACACTAACCCCCCACGCACATCCACCCCAAATGCCCAGCATATTCCCGAATTAATGACACGTGGTGTTATTCCTCACCTTGTAAAGTCTCTCCTGGGGCATGCATGTGCATGCATGCACACAACCCCCGCCCCGTGCTTGGTTGTTTTTATCTTTACACTACAGAATTGACTTTCCTTTTAATACGTCTGCCTGCACAACGCCCAGCCTCCCCTCCTCACCTCCTCCCAGCACCGGGAAATCAAAGCACGCCATCCCCACGCACCTTTTGCTGGCTCCGACTGTTTCCTCACCTGCAAAACCCAAACACCCCATCACACGCCGCGGTGGGGAGGTGTAGGTCTACGATACGGAGAACAGACACCCCCCCAAAGGCCTTCCAAATCCACGGAGGTTTGAACGCAGCCCCACAGACAGCTTTCTCCTGCCACTTGCGCACTGTGCCATCGCATCCATTCTCCTCTTGGCCCATCCTTCAAACTGACAGGCTCATCTGGGGGGAAAAAAAATAAACAAAGTAATGAAAAAAAAGAAGGTGCTTTCCTTCCACAACCCCCTCTTACTCTCTTGGGAAAAGAAAGGTTGCTCTGGCTGTACTACAGCATCTTCGCCAAAGACAGGAAAGCCTTGTATGAAAATATGTCCTGAAATCCCGTTCCAGGGACGAAATCCCCCCAGGCTTCCCAGACCTGGGGAAATGTTGATGCACAACAGTGACCCTCTTTGTTCATCTCCTGGTTGTGTCTAGGGCAAACCCAGAGCCATTCACCTGGCAAAGGACACACTCCCCATTGATCCCCGGAGCGGACGGTGACCCTCTGCTCTGAAGAAAGAGTGGGGCAGCACCCAGGAGAGGACCGGTTCGGCACCCGCTGCCCTTGGATGGGTCAAAGTTCCCATAAAGAGCAGTACACTGAACCTGGATCAAGCAGACTGAGCTGAACCTGTTGTTATTCCTCATTTTCTGTGGTGGTGTCAGGGCTGAATCAAGAGGAATAGGAGAGAAGCGTGTCGCCTTCAGAAGTCAGATATAATTGAAGAGCATCGACCTTTCCTCACCCACGGAGAGAAGACGTATAACAAAAGTGTAGTACAAGGTAGTGTTGGCTCAGTTGTTTTGTTTGCTCAACAAATAGCCTTTCCTCTGGCCTGGGCAGAGCCTGCAAAGCTGATTTCAGCCCACTTAACCCCAGGTTGTGACTGTAAAACCGGTCCTTGGACCGCTCCCGTCCTGCCCCTGCTCCCTCACACTCGTCTGGAACGAACCCTTTCACCTTAGGTCTTAACTAGGAAAGGATAAGCTTTGCCAGCCCTGGGACCACCAAACCGAGCCTCTTCAATTGTCTCCCCAAGGACGAAAACGCTAATGAAACTTTATTTCCCAATGTTTATTTCACACACACACACACACACACACACACAGAGAGGATCCTTCCACTGAACCATGGGCCGCGCCGGGCAACATCAAAAGAGAAATGGGAAATTAATGTGGTACCTCGGACACACGTTTTCTGCAGCATCTCATCAGATCAATAGCCGCTTGCAAGCAACGCTTCCCTGGGAATGTTTTTCTCCCCCACCGTGAACCGACTTATCCACCCAGCAACAGCCAGAGTCGCTGAGGAGCAGAACAACACCTCTCCCACCATTTGTTACCACGCAGGAGAGCCTACTGCATTTACAAAAACAACACGCGGCTCTCCCCTGCCCTCCGAATTAACGATGGGTGCGATTGTGTTTCTCTTTACTTACCCAGCAGGAGGAATCCCAGCGCCGCAGCCGCCTCTGCTCTTCATGCAGGGCAGCATGTCCACAGCCCGGGCCTGAGAAAAAATGCAAACCATTGTAAAAACATTGTCAGAGCCATTTCTTGGTCCCGGCCCTTTGCTCTCGTTCGATTTTCCTCTGTATGGGCTGTGAGGCGTCAGCAGCATCTCGCTCCGTGTTCAAATAGAGACTAACCCTGAGGAGGTCTTAAGAAAGGTGAGAGGGTACAAATAAATGCAGGTAATAGATGATGATCCGCTTTTTTTCCCAGCCTCATTTCTTAGCCTAAAACGTGTGTCTTTAGTGAAAACTCAGCTTAGCATTATAAGCTTAGCTTCTTAAGAAATCGGCTCAATTTTAGCACTACTAGTTTATGAAAACGAGAGTAAAATCTTGCCTCTTCCGGTAAATTATACTACTTTCTAGTTGAGGTTTCAAACCAATCCAGTGAACACCGTGAAAGCCCTTGCGTGGACGTTTCTTACCACGGTAGCTTAAATGGGGTATTAAATAGCATCTTTAGCTAAATCAATGCAGGTTTAAATAGTAGCGTAGGACAGACAAACACACGCTCCTCCTGGCCATTTATCCACTCCCTGGGTTACTTTCCCAGCCCCAGTTTGGGAGCGGAGCTCTCAGCTCCCCCATCCCCAAGCAGATGGGGATGCAAGCAGTTAGCTGTGGGTCCAGCCCTAATGTGCATCAGGGTTGGTCCTGCCCTTTCCCCTTCTCCAGGGGACCAGTTCCACCGGCTCAACCCATCTCTGCCCACCCTCCGATTAAGGTTTTAAGCATGCACACCCCAGAGACAGCAGCCAAAAACAACCCTTCGTCCTTTCCCATCCCAACTTCCCTCTTCTGCGACAGCGTATTTCTTCTACCTCCCTCCGTCAACCCCTTTCCAATGGCTTTTCCCTTCCCGCTGCCAAATGGATGCTTAGGAGCATGGAGACAGTAAAACATCGCTCTAACGTCCCTTGCCGCTGCATAGCCTCCTCCCATTATTGGTGTAGCGGCATCAGGTTATATGCTGTTAATAGCCTTTCCACTTGTTTATAGCTGCTCTGGCATCATTCCTGGATTTAGCACCGCTGTTTTACTTCCCTGCGCCACTTCGGGGATGACCTCCCCGCAAGCAGCGGGACTCGCGCATCGTGCATGCCATGTGTAATTCAACATGGGGGAGGCTGGTGGGGGCCATCACCAGCAACCAGCCCATCAAACACCATGTTACAGCGTCTCGGATGGGGTGGGGGTTCTTCGAGGGGGGGGGAAAGGGATTTTTTTGTTTTTTTCCCCGCAAAATGAGTGAATAATTCATAGGCAAACCATTGACACAATAAATTCCTCCATTTCTCCTCTTTTGTGGACTGACAGCGAACAACTTCCCAGTTCCTCCCCTCTGCATTTTCATTATGCAGAATTATTCGCTAAACAATTGCGTGGAGTAATTCTGGGGACCAAGTTCTCTGCTGGGGATGTCGGCACTGACGTCAGTGGAATTAGCGCCAGCAGGAGCTTTGGTTCAGAGGCGATGGGCCATCCACGAGCCTTTCATCACGAGGATTCGAGGATTCGGTCTCTAGCTTTTGAGCCACGCTGATTAGCTGTGGCAGAGCACAGAGGCTGGACGGTCCCGTTTTCCCTTCCATTAGACCAGCAGAGTTCTGCAAATCAGGTTTTCCACCCTGAATACTTATGTTTACAAATTAATGGGGGTTGAAATTGCCGAGATGCGATGATATATGGTGTTGGTGCTTCCAGCAGCACTCCTGCCAGCCTGTCTCATCTCCAGCCCTGCAGGACAAACGGGAACAAAGTGGGATTTCTACATTTCCATTTCAACGGCTGCGAATGAGCCCTGCCCTTTCCAGGAACGGGCTGCACAGAGCCCATACGGGCTTCTCTGAACCCACCGCCGGGCTCACCGGTACAGCTCACCGCCTTTGATATTCATGGGAAGAGAAAGACAACAAAGGAAGGTTTGCTTTTTAATTTCATGGGAAATATTGAAAAGTGGCTTTTGCTCGGCTCTGCACTTCATTTATTCATTTACAGACTGACCCAAACCCCGTATGAACAGCTGAATGTCTTCAGTGTACCGCAGCTCTGACTCAGAGAGTCCTTGATATTTATCTGCCTGCAGTTTCCAATAAGTTAACGCTGCCTGACCTAAAATACCAAATTCCGAGGGAGCTCTCTGGCTGATGACTCCCGGTATCTGACAGCAATTGTCTGGGGTGTATTTTCTGTATTTATTTATCGTAAATGAGACACCTGACACCGTGAGATCATAAGCAATTTCCAGCTCTCTCCAAATCACTGGTAGGGTTCCAGTTCCGAGCCTCGCAACTTCATCAATTCTGCTGCAAAATTTTTGGGGCTGATTGTCGGTAATTTGCAACACAGAAGTTGGAGGGAGAGAATTGCTTGCACTTTTCTCCTTCATCTTCTTCAGAAAATCAGGCTGTTTTGGGCAGGCAAACCAGACTGTCATGGCCGTAAAAAACCTACAAATCTGGGGATCTGACTCTATTCTTTGAAATGTTTTCGGTCAGTGGCAAAATGTAAATGTCATAAATGTATTTCCAGTTCTACCTCGGGGAGGATATTCACTTCTTTGGTCATTTCTCTGATACAGCATCTGCTTTCCCCACATCGTGTCCTTGCATTTGGATTTAGGGTAATTCCTGTCACCATCCTAGACCTATCTGTTTACACAGTTGACAAAATAACTTCCCAACAAGTGGCAATGGTTCATAAACGCAAACCTGATTTCTGCAAAAAATCAGGATCTTTCCTTGCTGCTAAAACCCTCTAGTTAAACGTTCTCCCACCGCACAGAGGAGAATTTCACACCGAGGAAGCACAATTGCAGACCAGCGAGCTTTACGTCTTGCGGTGCCTCAGATAATTGCCCGAGCGAGCTGGAAAGAGCTTCCTGTACAGCTGAGATCTTCAGACGCTTTTCCTCTTTACATCCCTCTTCCACCCACTCCCCCGCCTTGCAGAAGGGCTGCACAAATGTTGCCAGCAGTTTGTAACCTGTTCCCTTTAGATGCAAGAGTTCTCGTACGTTCCCGTACCAGTAGCGAGCATCCCACAAGGACACCATGCCTTCGGGTCCAGCTCCAGCCATGGAGGGAGCCAGGCCCCACAGCCAACACATAACATATAAGTATATATAACGTATACGCCGACACATAAGTAGAGGGTGATTCTCCCCCTCTGCTCTGGTGAGACCCCACCTGGGGTACTGTGCCCAGCTCTGGAGCCCTCAGCACAAGAAGGACATGGACCTGTTGGAGCGGGGCCAGAGGAGGCCACGGGGATGATCATAGAATCATAGGGTGGGAAGGGCCCTCTGGAGATCACCCAGTCCAACCCCCTGCCAGAGCAGGGTCACCCACAGCAGGTGGCACAGGAACGCGTCCAGGCGGCTTTGGAATGTCTCCAGAGAAACAGACTCCACCACCTCTCTGGGCAGCCAGTGCCAGGGCTCTGCCACCCTCACAGCAAAGAAGTTCCTCCTCATGTTGGGATGGAACTTCCCATGGTCCAGTTTGTGCCCGTTGCCCCTTGTCCTGTCCCTGGGCACCACTGAGAAGAGCCTGGCCCCATCCTCCTGACACCCACCCTTGCAGTATTTAGAAGTGTTGATAAGGTCCCCCCTCAGTCATCTTTTTTCCAGACTGAAGAGACCCAAATCCCTCAGCCTTTCTTCATCAGAGAGATGTTCCAGTCCCCTCAGCATCTTGGTAGCCCTTTGCCGTCCCCTCTCCAGCAGTTCCCTGTCCCTCTTGAACCGAGGGCTGGAGCCCCTCTGCTGTGAGGACAGGCTGGGAGAGTTGGGGGGGTTCAGCCTGGAGAAGAGAAGGCTCCGGGGAGACCTTGGAGCCCCTTCCAGTCCCTAAAGGGGCTCCAGGAAAGCTGGGGAGGGGCTGTTTGCAAGGGCATGGAGCGACAGGACAAGGGGCAATGGTTTAAACTAGAGCAGGGCAGGGTTAGATGAACCATTGGGAAGAAGTTCTTTCCACTGAGGGTGGTGAGACACTGGCCCAGGTTGCCCAGAGAGGGGGTGGAGGCCTTTCAAGGTCCCTTCCAACCCAACACAGTCTATGGTTCTATGATCATCCCCTACTTGAGCAAAGGATCAGCACACATCCCCAGCTTTATACTTTCAATCTCACTCTCTTTAAGACACGCATCCCTGTGCTTCAGAATGGCTCATTTCTGGTATGGGTCAGCTTTTCCTGTCCACCACCCTCCAATCCTGGTGGCTTGGAAAATCCCAACTCAAGTTCAAGTCATTGACCATCAAACACCGTCTACTCCTCTATGCTTAAGCCAAACAAATACAAACCTCAAGGACAGAAAGAGAGAAAGAAATGAAACCCACATGTAATCCCAGAGAGCTCTTCTCTCATTAGCCCAGGCTACCCCCAAATGAAAAAGTGCAGTGGAGTTGGGGCATCATCTGGGATCAAAAATGCTGCCTGGAAAAATGCAGCTGGCTGATGCAAAGGTGATTATCCCTTAATTGGCTGATTTTGTTTATTTTTGTGGTGTGCTGGGTTTTTTTTCAGTAAAACTGATGGACAGGACCTGGTGCCTCAGTTTCCTCACTTAGGGCAGATGACAGGATGCTGAGGTGAGGGTGAGAAGCTCAGGGACCGACATGAAAGGTCAGGCACAAATAGACAAAGCCCAGATTTTTTTTACATCTAACCCCTGCTGACACTGGGGGTGGGTAAAGCCCCTTCAAACCAGCAGGACCCACATTGTGCTGCTCTGTGCAGTCACCAGGTCTAGAGCCAGAAGGAGAAGCCACCACCATCACTGGCAGGGTGCTCTGGGCTTCTTAGAGACATGGGTCTCCTCCACCCAGCCACAGCACCGTGCCAACGTGGCCACACTGCTACCCAAAAGCAGTATCTCAGCACCAGCACGGTGCAGACAGACCCTGAATTGAAGCCGAACCGGGCGCAGACCCCAGGCACATGGCACCCTGCTCATCCCTGACCCCTGCACATCCATCACCAGCACCATCTGCAGGCAACGTCCCCACCAGAGCCCCAGGTCCAACGTGTGTGACAATACAGCCCTTCTGCTTCGGGAAAGGAGGAAAAACACATCTCTCACCCTCTCCAACGGGCCCCAGAAGACAAATCTTCCCAGCTCGGGGCAGGAGATACTTGTGTGCCTCCAGCCTCTCTCGATGCGTTTGCAAATCCTCCTGGTGTCAGCTGGCTCAAGGCATCCTGCAGCAGGGAGAGATGGTCCCCATCAATATTCAAGGCACACAGGTGCAGGGAGAGAGGAGACAGGTAGGGAGAACCTCTGCCACAGCCAGATGAAGGATTCTCGCTCGGAGGCAGAGCAGGAGAGCGGCTGTTTGCAGGGTCTGTGTTCTGCCACAGGCACCGACCAAGCTCTGCTCTTACAGAGTCCTTCATCCCTGTCCACAAACACCCTGCCCCGGCATTGTGTCTCAGCCAAAGCCAGCAGATCCTGACCGGGGACCCTGGAGCCCTTTCAGGGCTTTGCACACTACAAAGAAGCCCTGGTTCTTTTAATTAGCCAGAGAATGTAAATGAGCACGGCGTGTGCCCAGGCCCCTCCTGCAGAGCCCGGGAGAAAGTGTCGCACGCTTCTGGGATCACTGTCAGTAGGTGAAAAAGCTGTTTGTCACGCAGGCTGGTGGCAGTGGGATCGCAGGCTGGCTCTGGGGGCAGCCTGAGCACCAGCACCCACCAACAAGCCAGACCAGCCAGCACCCGCCCCAGCCCCCTGGCATTCAAACCCCTGGGAGCGACAGGCACCCAGACTAGGGACCACCCATCATTGCCTGCAGGGACCACGGAGGAGTCATTCCCCAGAGCCAAGACCAGAGACCTGGTAGCACCACCATCTCCTCCCCATCCATCCATCCATCCATCCCTCCCTCCCCACACATTCCTGGCCATTGTTCCCACCACCTAATCCCAACCACCCATCCATCCTTCCCAATACATGCTGCTCTTCTATCCATTTCTTTAGCCCCTTTCCAGTCTGTCTCCACTTGTTTAAGGTTAGAAAGTCAGTGTTTGTCTTCTCATCCACTCTACAGGAGTCCCTCTACCTACGAGGGGATAGAAGGGGATGCAGATGAGCACCCTGCGAGAGCAGGACCAAACAAACTCCCCCACCATGTGCCTGGGAAGCACCCACCAGCTCCCACTGCCTGGCAGAGAACAGCGGGGGCAGAAAGGGCTTTATTAGGGGGGACCCAGGCTGGGACCCAGGGCAGCCAGATTCCCACAAGGGTCCTTTCAGAGACATCAAAGGGCCCTTGATTAGGTTCATACCAGGTTCTCCTGCTGCTCTGGAAAACTGTAGGTTTATGCTTTGCTGGGTTTCAGCTTTGGTTTAATCCTCTCCTTTTGTTGGTGTTACAGAATTAAAAGGAACTGGTGCTGCAGAAGAGCAAAGAGAGCGCCAGAACAGAGCCAGTGACCCACTGCGGGTGAGAGACTAATAAATACAGATCCTAATTATTACTGACCCAAGAGAAAGTCCCTATCCTCCTTTGGGTGCAGTTCATACTACTCCAAAAGGCCAAGCTGAGCCATAATTTACATTTTATTTACCCAGCAAACACCAGGCAGGCACCAGTGCTGGGCTCCCCTGGGGCACGGGGCAGAATAGCTCCATCTGGGCATTTCCATGAGCCCTGGGCTGAAGCAGCGGTGCTGGCACAGGCAGTGCCCTGGTAACACGATCCGCCATCGCAGCATCTTTTGATACAAGCTCTAAAGGGTATTGTATCCTTCAAAGAGGCTATAACAGCAAGGGAGATCAGACAGGACCTGGACTATAACCTTCCCAGCCCCAACTCTCCCCCACTGTCCTCTGAAACAGAGACCATGAGTCAAACTTTGCTGCTTCCCCCTCTTCACCCTACACCCTCGCTCCTCTCGGCTTTAATTAAACGGGAGAAAAGGATGTGCTCGAAGCAGGGAGATGCATCCTGTTGCGCAACGAGGGTGAGACGCCTCGTCCCTCAAAGACGTGGTTCTCCTGGGACCAGGAGGGTCCTTCTGGCAGCGCGGGGCGAGAAGAGGCTCGGCAGCGAGGAGAAGCCACGGCGTTCTCCGGCCGCGGCGGCTGGGCTGGCTCTCCAGCCCTCATTGCCATGCCGTGCGCCAGTTGTGGTGCTCTGGAGCACCCTTATCTCTCCAGGAGAGGCTTTCGTTGCAGCCCTCAAGCACTAGGAAATGGAGATACTCGACTCGCTGATACTGCTCTGCAAATCAATCAGAGGGGGAGGATGGGAAGGGGAAGAGCTCGTCCCTGCCTGTCACTCCGCGGAGGCTTTGCCCTTCACTAGTGACAGCCGATTAATTCCCACCCGAGCTTGGGCACAGCTGGTGGCCCCATCTGATGCGCAGCAGGGAAACCACCAAGTTCAGCCCCTGCCTACGAGTGACCCACTGTGGAGGCAACAGCCACCAGGCAGCATGGGGCTCCCGGGGACGATAGGGCTTGGGTCATACTGTCCATGGGTACACGTGGTACGATCCATGCCATACGGGCTGTAAATCTGCTAACTTTCTTTGCCAGGAAGGTCTCTCTCCAGGCTGGGCTGGCCATTTCCCGCGGGTAAGAGAAGGAGCCGTTGCCAATGCCCAGAGCGGGCAGTGCCAGGCCGGCTGGGCGCAGGAGGAGGGGTGGCAGCGGGTCTAGGGAGTTTTGGCAGCTGGAGATAGACCCAAGCTCGCTGTGGGCACAGCACAGTGGAACCACGGTGGCAAGGCAGGCTGCCTGCCCCACGACGGGAGGCTCCAGTTGGGCCCCCACCAGCCCCTGCACCTACAAGCAGAGCTTTGCCCCAGGTGGGAGCAGGACACCAAGGAGGGGGGGGATAAGGGGATCGGTGTCTGCACACCTGGCATAGCCGCTGTCTCCAGACACCCACGCAGGGATGCAGGGTGCCCCCTCCCCCCCCCCTCCCCCCCCCCTCCCCTCCCGGCAGCGCAAAGCACCAACCTGCCCTCCCGGATGCTGCTTTTCAGCTGGCGGTTTGTGAGTCACATCATTGATGTCACCTCTCGGCGTCACCGGAGCTTGGAGATGGATTTAATGAGCCTTTGTTTTCTTCAGCTAGGAAAAACCTCAAAGAAGCTTAGTCTCAAGCATCCTGAGGAACCAGCAGGTCTCTCTGCTACTGCCACTGTCCCCACAGGAGGACAAATATAACTGCAAGAGGGTCCAGCAGGCTGGCTGACAGCTAAAGCAGAGCCTCAGAGATGCTCATCAGAGAGGGACAACACGCTAAAACCACGTGAGGATGCCTTTGTGGCCACATGGAGCCTGCCACATGCCACCCTCCTCATAGGGCATGGCAGGTGACATCCCGCTATGCCTTGCACTGCCTTAAGTGAAGCCCTGTGGTGGAACAGGGGGGAGAGGTGGCAAAGTGGTGGTGGCACCATGCCTGTAGTCTGGGGACCCAGCAGCATCTCTGAGAGCTTCTACACAAGAAGCTGAGGTGTTGGCCATGGCTCCCGGTCGGCATTCACACGTGCGTGCTGGCACTTACCCACCGACACCATGCTCTTGTCCTGCAGTCTGGGGCCACCAAACCCAAGAGACCAAGGCCACATGAGCATCTTTCTTGGGCCGCCCAGCAGCTTTTGTCACAAGTCACACCTGGGGAGTGAATCCTGATTTACACCAGTACGGGGAAAAATTTAAGCCCGTAGTGTCTTAAATCCAGAGGAACAAATCCTTGCAAAGCAGAAGGGAACAAAACTCATTACAAAAATCAAGGGAAACGAGGAATTTTTTTCTCTCTTTTATGAAGGTCACTAAAAAGGGAAGCATCACGTGGGGCCCCTGTGAAACCAGTAATGTAAATAGTCAGTGGACAGAGGGCATCTTCTATTAATGAAGGTGTCTTGCCAAAATACATAAGCATCATATAAATTATTAGATAATGAGATTCCAGTTAATTTGCTGCCTGGTCAGCCACAGCCCCCCTGCCATGCTCCTGAGCCCAGCCAATAACATTAAGAAAGAATTACATTGGTACTAGGGCAGCTGGTCGACTTGATTGGGAAAACAGCACCTTCTCCAGGTTGGGTGGGGTGAAGGCTGCACCCCACGGCTCACTCTGCTGGGACACGCACCACCGCTCTGCCATAGCATGGTGGGCTTCCATGGCTGCAACACGGGTCCTCGAGAGTCAAAAGCGAGGATTCTCCACTAGTTTGAGGACGAGGAGCCAAATAATTTTTTTCAGAGGCTTCCTTGGTAAGACTCACTTTCCCAGGGACTCTAGAGAGCTGCTGACATGCAAAGTCTCCAGCCGGTGGGAGTCTGTCACCTCTCAGCACGTTCCCAGAGGACAAGGAGGTGACAACCACCCCCTTTGCTCTAGCGATGCCGCCATCCCATGAGTAGAAAGAGACCCAAGAGGGGGAAGGCTGGGGGCTGAAACAAACTGGAGTCATACTGCTGCAGGCCAGAAAAAGGCCAGAAAAATCCAAAGTAATTCAATTTTCATCTGTCTCACTACCATAACTCCAGGCTCAAGTCCACCCGCTTCATCTCAACCAGTGTTCTGCCCTCAGGAGCAGCCACCAGCAAATGCCTTGGGAAGGACACAAGAAGGGGATGACTAGGTAGGGGCACTTCCCAAAGAGTGTCTTCCAGCACTTACCCTTGTGCAGGGCTGCAGTGAACAGCCCTGGGTGGATCCTCCTGCCCAGTTACTCTTGGACTCCTCATCTCACCTTCCTCACAGCTCTCCCCTCTCTCCGTCTGGGGTTGCAGGCAGGACAGGGCTCGTCTCTGTTTATTGGGACCTGGAACAGGCTGCCCAGAGAGGGGGTGGAGGCCCCATCCCTGGAGACATCCAAGGCCAGGCTGGATGAGGCTCTGAGCCACCTGATCTAGTTACAGATGTCCCTGCTGACTGCAGGGGGTTGGACGAGGTGGCCTTTAGAGGTCCCTTCCAACCCAACACAGTCTGTGATTCTATGACCTGGAGAGGGTTCCCAGAGGACAAGCAGGTGACAACCACCCCCTTTGCTCTAGCGATGCTACCATCCCAGGAGTAGAAAGAGACCCAAGAGGGAAAAGGCTGGGGGCATCTTTCCCTTCAAAAGAGAGCTGCAGTGATTGAAAGCAAATACAAGGTCTAGGATCAGGTCTTGCACCTACAACCTGGGGTGGGTTCAGTACAAGTCCCATTGTAACTCCTTCCCTTCTCCCTCTGCTGCTCTGAACTATTGGCTCTTCCTAGCACCAAATATTCAGCATGCTCCATGCAATTTTAAAACCATTATGTAAGCTGCTCTCTCCCCCCATCTCTCGATGTCTCCAATTGGTGTGTCAGAATGTAATTAGCTTTTGATGGGATGTTAAGATTTCTTGAGCTCCTGTGGAGAGGCAGCATGGGGAGAGGCGAGGCAGCGGATTGTGATTGTCACTCCCCATGGTAAGTGCTCCAAGACCCTGGAAGACTCATTTACAAAAATATAAAATAAATAAATAAAAAAAAAAAATCCAAAAGCCACAGACCCAGTAGGCTTTAGTTTAATTGACTGAAATCACTGAGATTTTTTTTTTTTACCTCTGTGCTTTCTCCCGCTTGGAGAGAAATGGAAATTAACTGTCTCGTGACCGACAGAGGAGTGCCATGCTGGGGCAATGGTCAGGGCTCTGTCGCAAATCCAGCTCCTCGAGAGGCTGAGAAAGTCCCATCTGAGCTGTTCCCTCCTGCCTTTCTGACCGAGGCTGTGCTTAAGCTTTGCTGCTGCAACCGATCTCCACCCGCACCAGGACTAAGTCCTCCAGCCCTTCATCCCAAACCCACCGAGCCCCAGCCCTGCCGGGGCAGGACACTCCACCCAAGAAGCAGAAAGGGCAGCGGGAGGTGATAGTTTCCTGCAAACACATTCACAACGGCACATCTGACCACGGCAAAGCGCGACCCACAGCCTGTCTCTGAACAAGAAGGCACTTGAAATCCAGATCTGCAATTGAGGGGAACTTTGGTGCCTCCAAAGAGAGTGGCAATCTCAGGCGGCGTTGCTGCTGGTGCTGAGCTCCTTCAGTGCTCAGCTAACGACAGCTCTCCGCCGCGGTGAGGCAGGACAGCAGTTACTGCATCCCACAGATGGGGGACGCGCACCATGACATAAGGGTTCTTTCACCAGGGAACAGCGTTTACCCGCAAGGCCAGGTGTTTCAGCATCTAGTTTGTCATCCCCGGGTCCTTCTGCGGCTCTTGGCTGTGGGATCCCGCTGGAAGAGAGAGGACACGGAGGTTCTGCAAAAGGATGCAAGTCCTTATTCAGGTAAACCACCTGGGAGATGGGCTTCCCAGGGCTTACGGCTCCAGCCTTGGGTGCCACAACATGGAAACCTGTCACAGAGCTTGTACAAGAACAAATTCATGTTGTCACTTTTTCAATCTCCCAGAAATAGCATGACGGAGAGCTGCAGGACCCGTGCCCAAATGATCCCTGTGGGAAATACCGCATCTTCAGAGCCTTCTCCACACTCTGCCCCACAGCCCAGCCTTCCGGCAGCATAAAACAAGGCTGGCAATTCCCCCAGAACAAGTTTTCTGCAATCTGGCTGGGCCTGAACTTTCACAAGAGCATCTGCCCCGGCCAGCGACAGCGCATCGAGCATTTACATACCTACAGATGGTGCTTATATCACTGAGCAGTGTGTTTGTCTACACATCAGCCCTGGCCTAAAGCCCACTAGAGTCATCGGATGCTTTTCATTAACTTCAATGGGCTCTGGATGAGGTCAGTTTGGTCGGAGCCTCCACCGGTGCAGACAGAGGCATTCAAACGGATCCTACAGGATGCTCAAAAGCACACGCGCCTTCACATCAGCCATATAAACACTTTCCTAAACACAAACCTGCCACAAACTCCCTGGCCTGATATTAATACACCTCTGGCTCTGAATTAGTTGATGATGTGAAACACAGACACATCCAATGCAATAACGAGCCATTCCCATCAAATGCCAATTCAACTGGATAATGGGCCATATTGATTGCTTCAAGGGCCAGACCAATTTCACTTGTCCTTTAATGATTATTGTGACATTATCTATATTATTCATGTTCAGGAAAATTAATTCCTCTCTCCCCACCCCTGTCCCTCCGGATGCGAGTCCATTCAAGTCTCCATTCCTGCTGAGACAGAAGCTAAGGAGATCTCTGCAAGGACTGGACTTAATTCACTTCTAAAGTGTTGTCAGCCAATTGGATTTTTTTTTTCTCTCTAATACTGCCACTGGCATTAATGGAAAGAAAACAATAAATGTATCTGGTCACCTAAGTAGTCAGCCTCCCCTTTCATAGCTCTGCTGACATTTCTGTCTCCAGCCTGGACAGTAATGCATTCCATTTTAATTTTAGCAAATGCTTTCTTTATGATCAGAGACATTTTTCATTTGTACTTGTTTGCATCTCCCTTAAAATTCAATATTTCACTTGGGGATGCAGGGTTATTGCCTGCTCCTCAAAATAAAGCATATGTGGCACAAGGATATTTCAAATCATTTTCTCCGGTTTCCTCGGCTCAAGAGCAGCAATTGACTTTCCAGCCACTCCCGGGAGCCTGTGAGAGGAGTCAGTCCCCGTCCCCGCACACCGCGTGGTGCATCTGGGCAGCGGGGTCACAGGGAGACATGGGACTTCTTGGGGCCGCCCTGTACAGGATAACCCAAAAAAAAGCCAAAAGCTTGAACAAGCTTTTGTTGCCCTGGACCGAACACACCTGTGGCTGCATCTATTGCTGTGAGCAGAAGCCTTGTGTCCCTGAAGTTTCATCCAGACAAAACCCCTACAGAAGTCGCACATGCAGGCGGTGGCTGTCTCGGGGACAGCTCTGTCCTAACACACTGACCTCCCCCATCTGCCAAACTGCCAGAAAACCCCGGACGCCAGCGGTTGGGCGAGCTCAGGACTCCCGCTGGCGTTAGACATCTGTAATTCCCAGGTGCTCTGAATACAAAATAATAAAGCTGATGAGATTCCTGCTCCTTCCTTTCCTGCCAGGTTCCTCCAACAAGGTTTGGGCAGGAGCAGGTGGAGCTCCCGTGGCACGTGTACGATGGGGATGTGATTGGGAGACTTCAGTCCCCGGTTTTGGGGTCCAGGTCTGTGGCAGACCCCAAAAAGACCACAACAACTAAGCATTGTACCCCAGATCTGTTAACTATCAGATGTGAAATTCCTCAGAAATACATGGTACCTTGGCACTCACGCACTCTTAAAACAAGTGCCCACCAGTTTTACAACCTTCCTGGAGAGCACAGGCAGCAGTGTGTGATGGGCAGCATCTCCTCTGGCGTGGGCACGGTACACCAAAGTTCTGCTGGAACCAAATTGGAACACCTCTCTGATGAAGAAAGGCTGAGGGATTTGGGTCTCTTCAGTCTGGAAAAAAGACGACTGAGGGGGGACCTTGTCAACGCTTCTAAATAGTTAAAGGGTGGGTGTCAGGAGGATGGGGCCAGGCTCTTCTCAGTGGTGCCCAGGGACAGGACAAGGGGTAACGGGCACAAACTTGACCATGGGAAGTTCTACCTCAACATGAGGAGGAACTTCTTTGCTGTGAGGGTGGCAGAGCCCTGGCAAAGGCTGCCCAGGGAGGTGGGGGAGTCTGTTTCTCTGGAGACATTCCAAAGCCGCCTGGACGCGTTCCTGTGCCACCTGCTGTGGGTGACCCTGCTCTGGCAGGGGGTTGGACGGGATGATCTCCAGAGGTCCCTTCCCAACCGCTGCCAGTCTGGGATTCTGTGACACTGGTTCCTCTCCCGGGTGTCCGCTCTGACCCCCACACAACGGCATTCGCTGCTGACCCCCTCCCCCACAGCAAAAATCAGTTTCTTTAAAGGTCGTTCGTGGGACCGAGATGTCTCGGAGGATAACTACCAGATGCTCTTACCTGAATACCCCTCTGATCTCTGGCACTAAAGAACTGACAAGAGAGGTGGGTTGGATATATACATAGCCATTTTCTAATTTTCTGAGCAAATTTGGTTAGAGCGGCTGGACAAGAAAGCCTGAAACCTCAACAATGGAACAACCCGATGGCCAGAGGAATGACAGGAGCTCTGAACTCAAACATGGTTCTGCCCTGACCTAGAGGCACCGTTAGAAAAGCTGAAGGAGATGTTTGTCCTCCCTTGGCCGTTACATCAGGGCTGCTGAGAAAGACTTCCCAGCAAACAGTTTTTTTACAATGTGGAAATATCTCCACCGGGGTCCAGCGGGAGATTCCTCAAGTGGTCTGAATCCATCCTTTGACTGCCTTGAGTCAACAGAACGGAGAGAAAGGATTTTGCGTACGGGCTCTTCAAGGTTTTGAATGCTGGGGACCGTGCCCCCCCTCCCTGTGCATATACACCTTGAATAATTATAAAACACTTGCAGGTAGGAGGAGCCCCTTTGGCAACCCGTGTGCTTGCACAGGAGGATGGAGGGACGCCTTAGCCGGCTGTATTTCTGCAAGCTGAAAGCGGCCAGCACTGGAGTTATTCTGAGAGCAGCAATCGGCACAAGAGCTTGTCTCCCAGCTTCTCTCATCTCCCGTAACAACGGCGCAGAACAAAAGGTTTTGTCTCTGCTCAAGAAAGGGAGGGGTGTCCTAGTTCCTGCCTCGCTCTCTCTGATCGCCATCGCCTGCAACAGGTCTGGGGGAGCCGCCAGGGGATCCGCTTGAGGGAAGGTGCCGGGAAGGTGCTGGGCAGGGGGGGTCACACCCCCTCGGTGCGTGAACGGGAAGCGTCCCGTGGAGCTGCTGCAGGAGTAAGGCACTGCTCAGTGTCAGAGCAGCAGAACGCGCCCAGAAGCAGTTTTGCCCTTATTAACCGCGGATTTCTGCTTACGTGCGATGCGGCAGCTTGGCTTTTCCCAGCGAGGCGGGGGGGGTGCTCAAGCAGCCACCGGAGCGACCAGGACATCGATGGGCCAGATCCACCCACAGCCCCTGTAAATGGCTGTAGCGCTGGCAGCTCTGCTGCATCCCACTCCCGTACGCAGACCTGGCAAAGCTCTCTTGAAGTCATGCCTTCTTCGTGCTGCTGTTCTTTTGCTTAACTCATTTCTGGTAGTTTTCCAGGACACGTTATCATCTTACTCGTGGGTTTAGGGTTCATCTAATACACTGGGATGTTACCTACTCTCTTCTGCTGTCTTGTTTTCTCCTAAGCCTGGTCCTCTCACACCCACAAATATCTCTATTTTGCTTTCCAGTAGCAGGAATTTCATTTCAACCACTCACCGTCTTCAGACACAACAGATGCGATTGTTTAACGTTCACAGATCCACCAGCTCGGCTCCTTCGTGTGTTTATCAAGCAGTGCCAGAAATCACCACCCATCGTGAGCATCCCAGCTTCAGTGCAATGCAGTGCCCGGTGAGTCAGTCCCTCTGGAGCAAACGTTGAAGGACATCTCTTCTGATCAATGAGAAGAGCCTGGCAATAGCAATCCATAAAACTAGACTGCATTAAGAAACCCCCTAGACTCATCTTCCCTTATCTAATTAATTTAATGCTACTAACTAGCCCTATCGTCCATCCTTCTCAAGTTTTATTATGAGCTTTTTAATGGAGTTGGAAGGAAAATTGACTCTCTCTTGGTGGGGGTAAGTGACATGTTAAATATCAGTCCCAAGACAAGTCCGATACTCAGTATTAAGAGAGGAAAAGAAACTGGAAGAAGAGGAGGAAAGGTGGGAAGATCAAATGAAGTCTCCTATGATGGAGAACATTTTCTGTGCTCACACTGACAGATAAACCTGATTGGAGCTCCTGATTTCTTCAAAGCCAGCCAAGAACAGGCTAAGAGATGAGCTGCCTCTTAATCAAATCAGCTCTGTCTCCCCTTTACAAGCCTGATGACACCGACACATGAAAACCATGGAGATAACAGAGGGTTCTCAAGGGCAAGGAGCTGACAGCAGCATTTCCTCGCTGTCTTGAAACCGCACCAATCAACAACCATTTATTCAGAGAGGTTTGTGCCTCGTGGCTGTTGCCTCCGTGTTCTGCTCTCATCTACATCGTCTCCTA
The DNA here is from genome assembly GCA_009819605.1 of Sterna hirundo. NCBI lineage: Eukaryota > Metazoa > Chordata > Aves > Charadriiformes > Laridae > Sterna > Sterna hirundo. The sequence continues at coordinate 5,618,734 of CM020452.1, read as the reverse complement.
CGCACTGAGGTTGGGCTGGCCCCAAGGAGCAGGAGTCTGGTTGCAATGGTGCAGCTCCAGAACACCCTAAAACACCTAGGGACAAGGCAGCCTGCCTCGGGGACACCAACCCGTATCAGGATATCACGTTCTAGCTGGACGGAATCTTTCTCAAATTGAAAGAGGGTAGATTTAGATCGGATGTCAGGAAAAAGCCCTTTACTGTAGGGGTGGTGAGGCACTGGAACAGGTTGCCCAGGCAAGTTGTCAATGCCCCATCCCTGGAGGGGTTCAAGGCCAGGTTGGACGGGGCTTGGAGCAACCTGGGCTGGTGGGAGGTGTCCCTGCCTAGGGCAGGGGGTGGCACTGGGTGATCTTTAAGGTCCCTTCCAACCCAAACCATTCTGTGATTCTGTGACAGGCATCAGCAGATGTCCCAGTGTCCACCCTCTCCATGCCTTCCTCCAGCTGGACAAAGCCACATGTCTCACCCCTGGTATAAGAAGTACCCTCATAATTCCCATCACCTTTAAATTGCTAAAAGTTTTAGCCATTCCTCATAGCTCTCAAGCACTCACAAGTTTTTGCCTAAGAATATTGATGGGGTTTTTCCAATCCTAAGCCTGGGTACCTCTGGAAAGTTTGCTGACCTCTTCTTCACCACCTTTGTTCAGCTGGGAATCTCTCTCCCCTGCCCAAATTGGCCTTTACCGGCTTTTTTGTTAATGCAGCTTCCACAGTCACCTCTCTGAAGACCACACTTACCTGCTTTATTAGTCTCTGGATGTTGCATTCACCTTCTCTGAGCAGCTTGTTAAAAATGGATCTGTTGGTGCTTCTATTGATTCCGGGCGCTATTAACGTTAATCCCCCTTCCTGTGAGTGGATTTCACACTGTTTCTGCTAAATACCTGTTCTCCTGCCTCTGCGCTGGCCCCGTGTGGGCTGGCAGGGGGTGTCTCCCATCGGCGTGTGCCTTCCCATCAGTTGAAGCAGTTTTGTGTTGAGGATCGATGCTGGAGGCGCGGGAGGTCTGAGCACTGGTGTCAACTGGGAGCAACACTGCGCAGGAGGAGGTGGAGGTGCAGGAGAGGAGAGTGAGACCAGCACCCCCAAAAAACACCCGGCAATTGATTCATTCAGAACTTTCTTGGTCAGGAAACACTGCGATCTTGCAAGGAGGGATTTCTTCCTGCTCTCTCACCTCCGAAGCATCGCAGCTCAGCAGGCAGCAAAGCCTGAAATCTTTTTCTCCGCGGCCCTCCTACAGCAACAGCAGCACCGAGGAGATATGTCCAGAGAAGAAAGGGAGAGCAATAGTAAACGTGGAGAACACAAACAAGCTTTTTCCAAATGCCATGGCCAAGGACACTTGGAGATGCTCAGAGGGGCAGAATAAGCCTAGAGACCCCCATATCCATCCCTAGCCCGGGGATCAGAGCCAGGATGAAACCCAGCAGCAACACACAGATCTCTACGTCTGGCTGCTTGGATGTCTTGGGAACCACCTCGGTATTTTAAGGTCCCGGAGTCAAAACAACAGCAAGTCCCAGGGCATCTCCACTCCGGAGAGCAAACTGCTGAAATGGCAACATGTGCTGATCTTTAAATATTAACGAGTCAATAGCCATTAAATCCTGATAAACACCCAGATGCCAAACACTAAATCTGGGAAACTAATAAGATTATGAGTGCAGTAGAGGGACTTCACCGCAGCAAAATCTGCCGGCCTGCTCTGCAGCTGTGTTTGGTTGGGGCTGAATCGTGCCTGGACAGACAGAAGAGCTGCAACCAGGGAGTGTGTGTGTGCCACAAGCCCTTTTCTGCCCTCTATGTGCATCTTCTTCCCAGCCTGTGCTGCGCATCTGCAGCCCAAAGGAGCGGACTTTACTTTTCTGGAAAAGCCACAAACACCTCCATCCCTTGGAGGATCCCTCCTGCCTGCATGAGCCATGCACTTGATCCCAGTGAGGAGAAAACCTCCTCCCTGCACAGCACCCACTTTCTTGCTAGCAGCCATCTCACAGCCAAGACAAGCAAAAAAAATATACAAAACGTTCCTCCAAGAAAAGATGCGACCCCGCAAGAGGCCCGCTTTTGGCCCTTTTCACATGAAAATCCTTAACTACATGGTGCTGAACCATATATCACCATGAGGGTGGTGAGACACTGGCCCAGGTTGCCCAGAGAGGGGGTGGAGGCCCCATCCCTGGAGACATCCAAGGCCAGGCTGGATGAGGCTCTGAGCGACCTGATCTAGTTACAGATGTCCCTGCTGACTGCAGGGGGTTGGACGAGGTGGCCTTTAGAGGTCCCTTCCGACCCTAAACAGTCTATGATTCTATACGCAAGCCTCCACCTTCATCTCACAAGCTTAAGTCCACAGGGTCAAGCACCCAGCCCAGAAATGGGTCCAGCACAGCTGGGAGCCAGCTAGTCCAAAGCAAGGTCTGCCTGGGGAAGCCATTTCTCTCTTGCAAGCAATGGATTTGGAGTCACCAAACTTTCGTGAAGAGGAGAAAAAAATATAGTAGAAGAGTAGCACATGGTGTAGCACGTGGTGTCCACATGCACACAGGTATGAGTCTTGGTCTTTCTGACCATATCTACACTGTGGAGAGCAGTGTCCTAAGGAGATGTAACTACCTAGACTCTGCAGACCATCTCCCTAGCCTGGTTGCAATGCTCCTGGCACCTCCTGCAGACCCAGCTCCAAGATTCGTGCCATGAGGCATCAGGAGATGGGAGCATGCCACCACACCACAAGAGTTTCCTTCCCAGGAGATACAAAAGTCAGGGACTGCAGAGAGCCAGCAGTGTAAGCTGGGCAAGAGGCATTCATCCACATACCACCGCGCACCTTTGAGAAGACAACCTGTTGAGGGAGGAGGGCACAAGCAGCGATGCTCAGGTCGCTGGAATGGCTCCAGCTCGGTTCCTGGGGGTCACACCATGCACCCCAGGCCGACGCACAACGCTCAACCTTGCCCCCACAGAGAAGCTGTGTCCTTGGGTTGGCCTCAATGGTCACACCATGGGAGGGACACCCAGCAAAATGCTCCCCAGGGAAAATGGGGATGAGATGGGATGCCCACTGTACCACATTAACACCCCCCCAGCCTCCACTAAATCCACCTCTGCCATCCAAAGGACAGGCTCCGTAGGGAGCAATGCAAAAGCCGTGTTTGCATGGCTTGAAGAGAAGAGAGGCTGAGAGCGACTATACATTATAGCAGCAATAAATGTCAGCAACTAAAAACAGGCTTCAATTTCTAACCGCTGATTTTCAATAAAAATAAAGGCTGAGTCCTACCAAGCCTAGTTAACTTGCAGGCAAGCTGACAGACCCAATCAGCTTGGTTTTCCTTAAACAGCGTGGTACGTGAGCGTCTAAGAACTCTCACCTCCTCGTTACAGAATAGGCCCTCGTTAGAAGTGGATTTCCCACTTTTAAGTCTGCCCTCACATCTCAGGGTATAGAAGCAGCAAGTCAAGGTCAGGCATCTTCCAGTGCAAGAGATCCCTTATGCCCCCGGTGCTCTCGTGTTTACAGCATTTCTCCCAGTATTTCTCTTTGCCTAGTATTTCTGTCCAGCCCAGATGTAAATGACTGAAGTAATAGAGCTCCCACCGTTTTCCCTGGAAGACTATTCCATGGTCCAACAGACTTTGCCTCTTTTTTTTTTTTTTTTCCCTTCCTCTTCTTGACAGCTGAAATTTGTTGCAGTTTAATTTCATCCTGTTATGTCAAGGTATGGAAAGAAATGAGGGAAAACTACAACTGCAGAGGAGAGCGCTTGAGAGGTGCAGAGGGACCTACAGAGTGAGGACCCAGAGGGGTCTGGGCAGGATGGGGCTAAGGAGCGTCAGATCCTCTTATACACAGAATCACACAGAATCTTAGTGGTTGGAAGGGACCTTTGGGATCATCGAGTCCAACCACATAAAAAAAAAAAAAAAAAGCACCCACCAACTAAACTCCACACCCACACACACACAACACCCCACCACAAACCAATAATCTTGGGCACTAGAGCATGCCCTGAAGAGCCATGTCTACATGTTTCTTAAACACCTCCAGGGATGGTGACTCCTGGTACTGTCCCCAGCCTGGTGGGGACAGCCCATCCAACAGACTTATCGGACAGTCCATCTCTATCTTCTCGCCAGTCTCTCTTTTGCCCATGAACTGGAATAACAAGCAGTTATTCCAGAGATGCTCCCAGCAACTGCTGGCTGGGTAGGATAGACGGAAACCCACATAATTTTGCATGAAAAAATTAATCTCTTCTGAAGTCGAGGGAGAAAAGTTCAGGGCATTGCAGCTGTAAGAGGATACGTTCCTCCTTCCCTAATCAGGATGTGTTATTGGGGAACAATTAAAAACAAATCAGGGGTAATTAAAGGTAATTAAATGCTCTCAGTGGGGAGCGACGTGCTTGTGGGATGCTGCGTAGCTGACAGGCAGAGAGCTGCCTGCCTGCCTGGCACGTCTGCCCTCCAGGAAGGTTACGAGAGAGCCCGGGATGGGGGGTGGGAAACGCACCCCCAGCTCCGCGCCGGGGCTCGGGGCTCCCACCAACCCCACGGGAGCCAACCCTGGAGGCCAGGCTGGCTCAGGCTTACAGGTTTTCCCATGTGGGACATCCTTCCCACCGTAAAAGGCAGGGAGAGGTTTCTGAAGGAGCTTAGCAAGAGCTGGGCTGGGGCACGGGGAGAGCTACGGTCCAGGGAGGAGCTTGTAGCTCAACTAAGAGCACTATCCCCAAAACGCAACGGGATGAGACCACCTGCGACAGCCCAGCAGACACAAACAGCATCCAGGAAGGGAATAAAGTGCCTGGTGGGTCTGGAAAACAACGGACTGCAAGTGAGAGTTCAGCCTGAAGAGCAAAAGCTTTCCCAAAAATTCAGCAGCACCTCTCCAGCAGCGTTCATCTTCCCTGGTTAAAGGCTAACAACTTACACAGATTTATGCAGCGCTCCAGGTTAAGACACGCGAGAAGTTTCATAAATATTCACTCCTATTTGAATTTCAGCCGCATCCGACTGAGTAACAATAGGTGGAGCTCGAACTACTGTCAGCCGGCGAGAGCAGAGCGATGTGCTGAAGCTGGATCCAGAGCCGGAGTTACGCCTGCCAGGGACATGCCCAGCCGGACCACAGCCATGTCCTTCCTTTTTGTCACTTCAGAGAAGCTAAACATTCGTGTTTTGGAAGGCAGAGTGAGGGCGTGGGTGTCAGGAGGATGGGGCCAGGCTCTTCTCAGTGGTGCCCAGGGACAGGACAAGAGGTAACGGGCACAAACTGGAACATGGGAAGTTCCACCTAAACAAGAGGAGGAACTTGTTTGCTGTGAGGGTGGCAGAGCCCTGGCACAGGCTGCCCAGAGAGGTGGGGGAGTCTCCCTCTCTGGAGACATTCCAAAGCCGCCTGGACGCGTTCCTGTGCCACCTGCTGTGGGTGACCCTGCTCTGGCAGGGGGTTGGACGGGATGATCTCCAGAGGGCCCTTCCCACCCTACGATTCTGTGACTCTGTGGATGGGGTAGGCTCACAGCAGCCCCAGGGTGAGGGGCGTTCAGGCTGCTCTCCCTGTTTCAGCCCCACGTCAGAGCAACCTCCGGGAGCTGACAGTTTTCCCTGGGACGTCTCTTGCATAGCACAAACCCCGTGACCAAAAGCAAGAGGGAATTACAACCCTCTCCTGCTCCTTCAGAAGCTGGAGGTGAAGGAAGCAGCTCCTGACGGGGTGGGAGGAGGAGGAGGAGGAGGACACAGCTTCACTCTCCAAGGGACACTGCAGCACTCCTACCTGCCTGCAGGCAGTGGTTACCAGCTGGGCATAGACCTTCATTCCCCTGCCCCCCCAGAGCCCCTCACCATTTCTACACCAACATTTTCTGAGCCGGGCCAAGCCAAGGGAGGCGGGGGAGGCATTTCTCCACTTCTTGCACCTCCTGGATGCTCCTGCAGCAACCCTTATAACTACCTGACCACACTCAGGAGGGCAGGTGGTCTCCGCCGCCGGGTTTCCCACACTGCCCAGACCACAGACAGCCCATCGCCTCCACCTTCAAGGCAGAAAGAGGGAAGGGCGGCCAAAGCCATCTCTGCAAAAGGCTATCCAGTGCCCAAAGCACCTCCCCCAGCCACAAAATGCAACCACCTCTGGGCTGACTCACAGCAAATGTTTAGCGCAGGTTAAAGAGGACGTCTCAATTATAGCGGACAAAGAGCCAGAAATACAGATAAGGAAATAAACCCTGGAGAAATAAAGAGCACGGAGTAGCCCAAGAAATGGCAAGGATAGTAGCGTACCTTTCTTCTCTCTTCTTGGTGCTGCTGCTCCTCTGCAGGGGGACCATCTTCTCCCTGAGTGTCGCAGGACCCCAGATGTCACCCTGGACCATCTCATGGGGCTGGGGGAAAAGCAGAGAAGGGGTGGCTTTCCCTGGGTGACTGTCATCGGTTTAACTCCAAAACAAGAGCACCAAAAGGCACAGCCAGACTGAGGACCCTGCCCGAGCCTCCCGCGGGCTACGGTGAGAGCAAGAAGTTACCTGTCATCAAATTATATCTCTCTGCTTTGTGGATGCAAAAACACAAGCTGGAAATCCTTGGAAGAAGCCCGAGATACCATAAGAGCTGCGGGTCGCCCCACACATTTAACTCTGAAACCTAAAGGCGTCCCATGGAGGGGTGGCTCGGAGCAATGTCGGGGAGAGCGACGTCCTCAGGACCCTCAACCCCCCCATCCCTGCCTGGGGAGCACTGCAGATGAGGTTGTTTCTGGGTTCTGCACATGTGCTGGCCCTTAGAGGCTTTCCCCGCTGGGTCCTGCTGCAAAAATTAGACTGTCTTCAACATTTCATCATAAAGTGGTCAAAATTACAGCCAGAACTGGATCCCGCAGCTTGTTGACCAGCCATACGGCAGGATCTCAAACCTCCCAGCGTGCGCTCAGACAGGCCTGGGCCGTTGCCATGAAGATGATTCTTAATTGCACTGGGACACAAAGGGGGGGGGTGGGGGGAAAGGCTTGCAAACCCACTGCTTTGATTAAAGTGATTGATGTTGGAGCTGTTCTGTTGAGACACAAACCCACCCACTTTATGGCAAGAGCTCTTTGCAGGAGCTGGTGCCTGAAAAATTGGTTTCTCATCTGCTCTGAAAGTAGAGCAGCAGGCTGATAAGTTGAGAGGGACAACAGTTTCCTTCAGCCAGAGCAAGCGCACCTGAAACCCTCCATTCCAGGTCTCCCTGTCTTGACCTGGGGACATTTGCCAAGGTTCCCACTGGGACCAAGAGTTCTAAGCTTTCTCTGCTCACACCAGACTTCTCCGAGATGCCCGGCAAGCCCAAAGTCACAAGCAAGATGGAGGCACCTGCACCCATAATTGAGGATTTGAGTCCAGGGGCCAAGTTTTTTCCTCTGCATAAATTTTCCCATGGGAAGATGCCTCAAGAAAAATCATGAAATTTAAGATTACACAAAGGTTTAAGCTCCTCACCAGAGCCGTGACATCAACAAGATGCTTCATCTATAAGCAAGCAAGGAGACCACCGTGGTCCTCCACATGGCTGAGCCACCAGGACCTTCCAGCATCTCCTCTCACTCAAGGGGTTTTAGGGCAGCACTTTAAATGAGAGCCTCTTCCTTGCTGCCCTATCAAAGGGCAAAAACTCATTCACAAGGAACATTAAAACTCCTTTAAAAGCAGCAGAAGCCTTTCTGCAGGCTGCGGAGCCGCTATTGAAGCTGGGCACCAATCGCCCTCGGTCGGCCGGACTGCTCCCCGAGGGAGCCGCAGGCGGTTGGGGTCATGCTGGTTTTAATGGAAACCCGTCCACCTCGGCTGTATCCAGCGCACAGTGTGAAGTACCCTCTCTTTGTGAGACACGCGAAGTAATCCCAGCTTCCCGGTAAGATAACGAAGTTCCACTCGACTGTGTGACTGCTGTGATTTAAAGCACAGGCGCCGAATGAATAAAGGGTTACAGGTTGGGGTTTTTTTTCCGCTAATAAAAATAATTGCCTTTTACCAGTTGAGGGTGTTTCTTCTCCCCTTTTCAGCAGCGTTGCCATGGCAAGCTGAGCCCACCCAACGCTGAGGCCACCCTTGGACCATCCTGCCTATGGCAGGAGCCCGTGGAGGTGGTGCACCCTTCATGACACCCGCTGGATGCACAGGGAGGAGTTCTGCAGAGCTCGTAGCCTAAATAAGAGCAGAGCTCTACTCTGCCCTCGTGAGACCCCACCTGGTGTACCATGTCCAGCTCTGGAGTCCTCAGCACAAGAAGGTCATGGACCTGTTGGAGCGGGGCTAGAGGAGGCCCCGGAGACGCTGGAAGGGCTGGAGCCCCTCTGCTGTGAGGACAGGCTGAGAGAGCTGGGGGGGTTCAGCCTGGAGAAGGGAAGGCTCCAGGGAGACCTTAGACCCCCTTCCAGTCCCTGAAGGGGGCTTACTGCAGGGGGTTTGGACTAGATGACCTTTAAAAGTCCCTTCCAACCCAACACATTCTATGATTCTGTGATTCTATAAACAGGGAAACCACCACAGCAGCGCAATCTGCCTTTAGGAGCATTGGTTGATGCAAAAATAGAGAATTTCTGGGCTGGCATCCTTATGCTGCCGCTGTTTGTGGAGCGCGTTTGACATACCCATGGGAATAAGCACCCCCCTGAGCTGGCCCTGCCGTGTCCCACACCGCACCGTCGTGACAAATGGAGGCACAACGGCAATGACGGCAGCGCCCCGGGGATCCCTGGGTTGGGAGAGACTGATGCATCCTCAGGCCTGTCTCCACGCATCCACATCGCTCTGGGAGGCCCCATATGGCAGGAGCTGCTGGCACCCGCGAGGTACAAGGGCTGCTTGGATGGAGGCTGCCTCCAAGCCCCATCTGCCAGCACGGGCTGAGCCCTTCCACAGAGGGCTGGCACCGGCGGAGGCTATTTCCAGCCTGGATGAAGCCTGGAAAGCCTGAGCATCTCCAAGGGGGTGGGATCCAAATTCAGGAACCTATAGAATTTCTAAGCTTTGGACAAGATGATTGTTATCTTAAATATCAACATTATCACCTGCAGATCCCAAAGCATCTTTTAAAACACTCACCCGCTCCGTTACAGCAGCAGCACATCCCTAACAGTCATAGAGACACCAGAGGGCCTACCCAACAGCTAAGTTTGGGCAATTTTTACCCAGTTTCTGAATCAGACCCATCTCTAGTGTTCTGCTGCCACTTTTCTGGCAACAAAGCTGCGCACGCTAGCATCAAGAAAGGGTTAAATTCCTAAGTGAGCCGCTAATTACATTTTTACTGTAGTATAAAAAGGCCATTTGAGGCCCCACGGAGCAAACATTTTCCCTTTTAATGACACCGTAATAGATTAAGAGGGACCTGTCTCCCAGCAAACATTAAACAAAGGAGATGGATTACCCTGGCGACCGGAGCGAGTTGATCTCCTGTGCACAGCTTGTGCGTGGAGACACCGGGAAAACATCTGCAACCGCTTCGGCACAGATGTGGCACAGGCAGGTCAGCGCGGGCTTCCTTCCCTGCCCCTTCCCATCTCCAAATGGCCACCGCAGGAGTGAAACTGCGGCAGAAAAAAAAAAAAAAGAAAATAGAAAGTGCTTTTGGGGTGAGAGGAGGTGTTATTGCAGGTGGTTTGGTTATTGCAAGATATTGCCTAGGAGGAGGACCCAAAGGGAGAGACAGCGGGGGAAAGGAAATATTTATCAAGCTTCAAAAGGAGCAGATGGTTGCAGTGGAAGGGAAAGTGCACACGGGATGAATCCAGTGGGAGCGGGATTAGTCCCAACTTTGTAAAGGTTTTGAAGTGTTCCCTGCTCTGGACCACCACATCACTGCTGAAACCCCAGGGTGCCACCACATCACTGCCGAAACCCCAGGGTGCTCCGTACTGATCTGGGTGCTCCGTGCAAAGCCGGGTGCTGGTGTCTGCCCAGTGCCAGGGGATTGGGAGTATCCTCCATCAGCATCATCAGTGCTTTGCTCCAAGACGGGCATCCAGCCAGGACACGCGTTCCCTGCGCTGGCCTTGGGCCACGTCACCATCCCAGGGGGGGTCGGCTGGTGCCTGGGCTGCCCCCAGGACATGAGCCGTCTCCAGCCAGGACTGGTTGGGGGACACACACTGACCCTTTCCACCACCCGCAGTGGGATGCCAGCCCTGCCGGGACACCCCGGTGGAGCCACCTCCAGGAGAAGCGCCTGCGACTGGCAGGATGGAAATCTGCCTAATTAGCGCCAGTAAAAGCAGTGGCAGCAGCAGGGGCCCGGGCAGCCCCTGCCAAGCAAACATGTTCAAATCAAACTGCAGCTTCTTTGCTCCAAAGTTTACAAGATGTTTCTTTCAAACGCTCATTAAGCCCTTCTGTTGTCCCCCCTGCACCGCCTGGCCCCCACGCCGAGGCTGAGATGCTGTCACACACAGCCATCGATCCAGCCCCGCTCCTGCTGCCAGTGGGGATGCAGATCTCGGTGCCTTTGGAAGGGCCCGGGAAACCTGAGGGATTGGACTTTCCTCTTTCTGGGTCATCCTCCAGAGACAGACACCTCTGTAAGAGGACACAGAGGAGGCCCCGGAGATGCTGTGGGGGCTGGAGCCCCTCTGCTGTGAGGACAGGCTGAGAGAGCTGGGGGGGTTCAGCCTGGAGAAGAGAAGGCTCCGGGGAGACCTTCCAGCCCCTTCCAGTCCCTAAAGGGTGCCTACAGGATGGATGGGAATGGACTCTGGATCAGGGAGGGGAGCCATAGGATGATGGGGAACGGTTTCAAACTGGAGATTTAGCTGAGATCTGAGGAAGAAATTCTTTGCTGTGAGGGTGGTGAGCCCCTGGCCCAGGTTGCCCAGAGAAGCTGTGGCTGCCCCATCCCTGGAGGGGTTCAAGGCCAGGTTGGATGGGCCTTGGAGCAACCTGGGCTGGTGGGAGGTGTCCCTGCCCAGGGCAAGGGGTTTGGAACTGGATGATGTTTAAGATCCCTTCCAACCCAAACTATTCTATGGTTCTGTGACACGGGATAGCATTTTCAAAGTGCTTTGGAAGTCTCAGGCAGCAGGGTGGCTTCCCCTGAAGCTATAGCTGTGTGAACCCATGTTTAAACCTGAGCTGGCCAGCCAAGACTCCAAAACGCATGCAGAGAAATTGGTATCTCCAAAGGGCAATGCATGTTGGACTGGGACAAGTACGGCAGGAGGGATGTCAATGCGAGAGTCTGATGAGGGACTCGGTTTGTAGCAAAAGGCTGGGAAACTCATTAAGCCTAAATAGGGGCTGGCAAGGAGATCAGCGGGGAGAGAAATGAAGACAAGTGATGGACACATCAGATGTGTCACCATGACACGTTAGAGACAGGCCGTAGAAATGAAGGGTCTCCCCAGGGAGGAGGCCAGTCCCTGAGGATGGCTGCAGGAGCGTCCATGGGGACGGGATGGGTAGACAGATAAGTGGGACACAGTGGGCTCAGACACGGAGGACGTTTCATGCTTACCTTGCCTTTATTCTCTCCTCTTGACTTGCTTTTCTGCTGTTGTTGGAGACCTGGGATGATGGACTCACAGCTCCTACACGCCGCAGGTGTTTCCTGGTCAGCACAGCGTCGAGCGGTGGCAGGACAGTCTGAACTGGAGCTGAGCCGCCTCCGGGCAAAGCGGGCAGGGATGCAGGCAGGGCGTGCAAACACATCTCTACCACGCTGTTCCTTGGCATGGGCATAGGGCTCTCAAACGGGAAGAGCCCACGCCTTGAACGCAATTTTCAAAATAAGTTAATTTCCTTGAACTCTAGTTAAACGCTCAGCAGCAAGTGCTAGCTCTGGGTCAGTGCCCAGCACCTCCCGGCATGGCAGCAGCCTGACCTGCTGCTCCGCCGCTAATTGCGCAGCCCCGAACCAGTCCATGCACCGAGAGGTGCCTCGGGTGTTGGGACTCAGCGCCAAGGAAAGTGCCAAACCGCAAAGCCCCACACTCTGCAACCAGCTTTCCCTCCCGAGTCGTGCTCCCACCCTTCATCACGAGGACCTGGGTGCACCTGAACAGGGGTGAGGGACCCAAAACTTTGTGCCCGGGGGGCAGCATCCCTTGGCACGTCCCGCCTGAGAGCGGTGAGCTGGCTCAGAGGAGCCCAGCCACTGCCACACCGGGAACTGGGAGCGCTCTGTGTCAATATTTATTCAGCGTTTTGAACAATTAGTTCTTTTCTTTTCCTTTTGCTGCGCTCGTGAATGCATTAAGTGCGGTTTGTAGGCAACAAGGTGCCCCACAGAGAGCCTGAGAGGAGGCAAACGTCAAGAGGGGGGAAAAAGACGGAGCAACTCACCCCAAGTCCCCACCCACGAGGAAAACCAGCCCTCCTGCTGCCCCACGCTCGAGCACTCAAGTTCTCCTCCTCCTCCTCTTGGAGAACAGCCTGATTTTCACTTCGTTGCCTGCATCACACAAGCACTTTCCTGCCCAGCGGGGCATCCCTCTGCCTGGACTTTGTAGAGGCTCCGTAGCTGGCCACCTCCATCACTTGCAATTAGCAGCCGATAACACTAGCAGAGAAAGAGCTACAATTCAGTTCTGGCTTATTTTTGGCCTCCCACCACCGCTCATTACTCACCAATGGTCAGGGCCCCTCTGCAGCATACCCATACTCTCCTCCGGAGCAAGTATTCCTTGCAAGAGAGCACAGACATTGAGTCAGGGTGAAAACAAGCAGCCGGGGGACAAGTAGGTGGTGAAGCAGAGCCACGTGCCACCAGCACAGCTCACAAAACCTGCTGGGTGGATCCCCAAGGTGTTTGCTTCTGCTGAGGTTTGCTCTGCTCCAGCCCGTCCCAAGCCACCGCCTTCGGCCATATGCTGCGGGGCCAGTCCCCGAGCCAGGACAGCACCGTCACGGAGGCTTTGAGCAACTTGTGGAGCAGGGGCAGCTCCAGGCACAGCCTTGGTCTGATTGGGAGGTTCATGCCTTTCTGTTGTGTGTGAGCCGGCAGCCTGGTTGTGTACCATGTCCTGTGGCATCTGCACAAAGATGCTTACAAAGAAGCTGGGGAGGGGCTGTTTGCAAGGGCATGGAGCGACAGGACGAGGGGCGATGGTTTAAACTAGAGCAGGGCAGGGTTAGATGAGCCATTGGGAAGAAGTTCTTGACACTGAGGGTGGTGAGACACTGGCCCAGGTTGCCCAGAGAGGGGGTGGAGGCCCCATCCCTGGAGACATCCAAGGCCAGGCTGGATGAGGCTCTGAGCGACCTGATCTAGTTACAGATGTCCCTGCTGACTGCAGGGGGTTGGACGAGGTGGCCTTTAGAGGTCCCTTCCGACCCAACAGTCTGTGATTCTATGCTGATCTTTCCTGTGAGGGCGGTGAGCCCCTGGCCCAGGGTGCCCAGAGAAGCTGTGGCTGCCCCATCCCTGGAGGGGTTCAAGGCCAGGTTGGACGGGGCTTGGAGCAACCTGGTGTGGTGGGAGGTGTCCCTGCCCAGGGCAGGGGGTTTGGAACTGGATGATGTTTAAGATCCCTTCCAACCCAAACCATTCTATGATTCTATGAGAAGAGCCACCCAACCAGAAGCCCAGCTGCAAAGGGTGTAGCTGTCAGCGCTGGCTCCAGATCAGAATAAACATCAACAAAATAGAAGGCAATTGGCAGGCTCTCGGTGCTGCAGGGTAAAGGGTTTCCTTCCCCATCCCTGCTCCTGCTCTTGCAGTGCCACAGCCCACATCGAGCCAACGCGGCCACCTGCAATGTGGCTCGTAGCACAACAGCAGCGTGTAGCCAGGACGGGGCTTGTGCTCGGCTCAACCTTGCCAAGAGAGAGGATAGAGTTAATGAAGAACCATGTGCACACTGGGATCGGATACAGGGCAAGGCAGAAACCATCCCCACAGAAATCCATCTTTGCAACTCCATCAGAAACAGGCTCGAAGCTTTGCAAAATCTGTTCGGGTTTTTGGGGTGGGGGAAGGCCAGGGAAAAAGCCCTGGAAAATATCAGGTTTCACCACTGGCACAGCGTTGCGTTATTCCCCTTTTGATGCTGCTTTTTAGTTTGATTGAAAAAATATTTTGTGGTCTGACACAAACCTCCCTGTTGCCTGAAGAGCCAATGTCAACATGAAGTTCTGTGAGTTCCTCAAAGCGAAACATTTAAAATTACAGAAGAAAAAAAAAAAAAAAAGAAGCAGGCTTTTCCTAGCTTTTCCTCTTCCTTCCCAGGGACTTTCAGCATTTTTCGCTCTCTTTTCCCTATGAAACAAAGTCACATTTGTGGGGCTCAACTATCATCCCACACCACTCGCAGCTTAAGCGGAGCCCGGCTCCCAGGTTTCAGGGCAGTGCCCAAACCCAGCCTGCTCCCACTCCAGGATATCACCCCACGGAAAAGACCCTGGGAAAGCTTTTCCATGCAAAATCATCCCTCCTGGAGCCAAGCCAAACACCTTCCCCTCTTGGCATGGCCTGCAGAAGCCGGCCAGGCTGTCGACAGTTATTTACTTAATGCTGGAAAAAACCTTGGACCGGGAGAAAAACAGCGTTTGCCCACAGAAAAATGCAGCCCCCGACCCCTTCCGCCAGTCAATTAAGGCAATGCCACTAATTAGGCTTCTGTCTACTCATTGCATACCCTTTCCTTGGCCAGCAGTGTTCTGCCCACCCTTATGCAGTCGTCAGCCAGCCGTTCCCGACATGAAACGGCCCACGAAAGCCATGAAATTGGGCAAGGACAGGCTCTCAAACGACTTCAGCTTCTGTATCACGGCAATGGATTTAATTTCAGCCAGAGAAACTCAAACCGAGGGAGGCCTTTGCCAAACGCCCTGTCTCTAGGGCAGCTCGTGCAGGGGTGTTTAAGGCATTTGTGCCCCACCTTTGCGTTCGCTCTTCCTATAACTGCATGGAAGGAAAAACCCTATAGATGGGCATTTTTGTGTATCCGAGTGTCCCCATCCAGGCTCGCTAACGCATCTGCCTGTGTGGATGTGTTTCAGGCTCACTGGAGGGTGTGAGCCTGTTTATTTGTGTCTGTTTATGTATCCGCATTCTGGCTGTTTGTTGGTACAGGCTGCATTTCCCTCCACATATGTCTCCGTGGCTACGTGCCTGATTGCGTAGGAGAGTTTCCCCGTAGCTTTTTGGTGCCATTCCCAGGCAGCTCCGACAGCAAAAGGCACACTCTGCAATGAGAGATTATTAGTCAGCAAGGGAAGAAGAGGGAAAACGCTGAGGAATGGTTAATTGGCAGAGAAAAACCAAGTGGGGAAAGGAGTACGATGGAGGGTCTCTTTGGTGGCCCATGGAGCAGACAAGGCATTTGGGAGGAAGTGCTGGGGTTGCACAAGAGGCATCCGTGGCCAAGCAGGGTGAAAGGGAGAACCACGGGGAAGGAAACACCTTGCAGGTGCCCCATGGGATGGCTTTCAACCTACATCTCATTCCTTCAGGGTTTTAAAGGGATGTTTCCCACCCACCCATTTGTGGCATCTAAACCAACAAGCATCTAGAGCAGGAAAATTGCCTACCAGCATCTGCATGGCTCAGAGGAGTGCCGTGCCCGTGCCACGGCCGTCCCACGCCACAGGGCTCTTCCCGACAGAAGGGTCCTCCAGTTCCTCCCGCAGTGATCCCAAACACAGGGGCCTCCAAGATAACCAACTTGGATAGCCAGCTCTGCAGCTCAGATGCTGAAACAAGACAAGGACACGCCATACGCTGAGCTGTGCTGGCCCCAGGAGGTAAGCCCTTGGTGCACCCGCACCTCAGGGGCCACTTTCTCCCAGTCTAACAACAGACGCAGCACCACCATCCTGCAGGTATCTCACACCATTGCACCAGGCAGTTCTTGACTCACCATGAAGTGACAGCCCCCAGGCTCCACCAACCCAAAAGCTCTTTGCTTCCCAGGTACCTGTATATGAACATTCCCTGGCCCTGAGGTCCTGCCCTCCTTCATTGCTATCACCTGTGAAACACCTGAGACCTGCCTGCCCTCGTTAACGAAGGCTAATGACTTAATGATTCAGGCATCCTTCAACCTCCTTAACAGCTTCCCTCTCCCTGCACTGACAGGTTGGGCAGCTCTTCCCTGTTTATGATGGGTTTACAAGAGGGTTTCTGGTTGCTTTGGGCCCCTAATCAAGAAGAGCTTGGCCAGCAGGTGGAGGGAGGTCATCCTTCCCCCTCTGCTCTGCCCTGGGGAGGCCGCACCTGGAGTGCTGGGTCCAGTTCTGGGCTCCCCGGGTCAAGGAGGACAGGGAACTGCTGGAGAGGAGACAGCAAAGGGCTGCCAAGGTGATGAGAGGACTGGAACATCTCTCTGATGAAGAAAGGCTGAGGGATTTGGGGCTCTTCAGTCTGGAAAAAAGACAACCTTATCAATGCTTCTAAATACTGCAAGGGTGGGTGTCAGGAGGATGGGGCCAGGCTCTTCTCAGTGGTGTCCAGCAACGGGACAAGGGGTAACGGGCACAAACTGGAACATGGGAAGTTCCACCTCAACATGAGGAGGAACTTGTTTGCTGTGAGGGTGGCAGAGCCCTGGCCCAGGCTGCCCAGAGAGGTGGTGGAGTCTGTTTGTCTGGAGCCATTCCAAAGCCGCCTGGACGCGTTCCTGTGCCACCTGCTGTGCGTGACCCTGCTCTGGCAGGGGGTTGGACGGGATGATCTCCAGAGGGCCCTTCCAACCCTACGATTCTATGGTTCTAATGCCAGTCTTATATGGTCCCTCCATGGTGTATTCTGGGCTTGTCCACCACTTGTGACCGAATTTCCCTTTCCCGGGTGCCTCTTTGCATGTGAGTGTGCAAAGTATGCCCCCTTTAGCTGCCTGCTTACCCCCACCAAAGGTATTAGCAACCACTGACACCCTCCATGTGGAGGTTCGGCCCCATAGCAGAGGCCAGATGTCCCTTTCACAAAGAGATTTGGCCGTTGTGATGCCAGAAGGCGCTCAGCGGCCAGACTTTTACCTTCCAAATT